>CM076991.1:43633348-44883348 GCA_039090855.1 Macrothele yani | reverse complement strand
ATTCTTTCAACATGGCCAAACCACCGATGCATATTGGTCTCCACCTTGCTAACAACATTTTGCTTCAGATCACACAACTGCAATACATCTTCATTTCTCACACAATCATATCGTGTCTTGCCACAAACCTCACGTAAGTAACGCATTTCTCCAGCACACAAACGACTCCTATGTTTCTTCTGGGCTGTATTCTGCATGTCCTGCTTCACATTCTGTGCATGTTCTTTACATCTAGTGTCCAAGGATTGCTTTGTCATTCCTATATATATCTTTTCCGTGTTGTCAGGATATACCAATGGTATAGCATACACACCCGCCTTTTCTTTCTCACACTGTCTCTCCTTGCAACTCGATATTATATGTGATAACAGGGTTGGGGACTCCATTGCTATTAATATGCTGTATTTGCGTAATAAATTCTTTAACCAATATGTTATGTAAAGCCTGGGATATATGTGATGGATCCTGCGTATCTCATTGTCCTACTAGGCGATTTTTCTGTTGCTGATATTATACGATTTCTCACAGTCTTGTGTACTCTGTCTATGTCAATCTTCTTATATCCAGCCTTTAGACCTTTGCTATGGATATTATCAACTTCTTCATTATTTAGGTAGTCGGGTTTGCATACGTTGTATGCTCTACGGAACCAAACTCTAAATGCGGGAAGTTTGTATTCCTTTGGGCAGTGCAAATGAGGAGGGACAAGGTTCGGTACTGCAGTCGGTTTATAATAAACGTTAAAATCGAAGCTTGATGTTCTACTTCTTTTGAGTGCGACATCAAGATAATTCAACGTCCCGTCTTTTTCAAGCTCCATGGTGAACTTTATTGTATTATGTAGATTGTTTATCTTGCGTATGAAATCATTTAATTCGTCTACTGCATGTTTCCATATGAAAAATATGTCGTCTGCATAGCATATCCAAACTCGGGGTTTCTTGATACAATTTAAAAGGATGATATCTTCTAGCGGTCTAAGTACTACTTCCGCAAGGACTGCAGATAAAGGCGAACCCATCTGTGCTCCTTTAGTTTGTTTGTAGATGTTTCCATCCAACTTGAAATAGTTGTGGTTAGTAATGAGATTTAAGGTGGCAATAATTTTCTTTGTTTGGGTTGGTGTGAATTCACGGGAAGTGACGATTATTTCTTCAAGGTTTGCGACAGCCTCTGGTATAGGTATAGATGGATATAAAGACACTATGTCGAAGCTTCCCATTATATTATTATCAAATATATTTAACCTTCGATCCACAAATTCTTTTGTTGACTTAATTACGTAATCAGAGTTTTGTAAACGTTCATAGAAGAATTTAGCAACAGATTTTTCTAATATGTACGTAGGAGCTTTGTTTTTTGCAACTATAGGCCTAAGGGTAGATCCAGGTTAATAATTCTTTAGTCGTCCAAAGAGTGGTGGAATTGTAGGGCCCGGTGGAAGCTTTGCTGACATTCTAATAATTTCCAGTAGATCTTTGTCCCTGTCCAGAGCTTGAACTTTCCGTATCGTGCTGTTTAGAGGATTCTTCAATTGCGGAATTGAGTCCGATTGATGAGCAAATTCCTTAAGTTTTCCAATATAATCAGACCTGTTCATAATGGCAATCTGATTCGACTTGTCGGTTAGGGCGATATTCTAGGGTCATTGCGTAGGTTCTCCAAGACTTTCTTAATCAGTCTGTCACTTTCCTTAAAGTTCCTTTTTTTAATATTCCTGCTGTTAAAATTCAATACACTGCTTCTTAATTTCGATACCGCTAAACATCTGGTCATATCACGATCTTCTGCTGGAACTTGGGAGATCATACTTTCTACTTTTAATATTAACTGCTTGATTTTAGGCTTCAATAGAGGGCAATATTTTGGCCCATGCTCCAAAACTTTTACTTGTTCATCCATCGTAGTTACTGTCGATTCATTTATGAAGGGGACTCTGTAATTATTAGTTGGAATCTGAGTTGATCGAAGAGCCTCTAGTTTTTTTGCGATGCTTCTTATTCAGGACCTCTTCCTCTCTTGAAATCAGAACACTGACTTTTCGAAGAAGTATATTAAATAAAATGGGTGGAGCTATAATCTTTAACTCCTGGTACTGCATGAAAGCTCTGGAATGTAATTTCATTACCAGGATTCTCTTTTTCCTCACTATGTGTGATAGTGTTCTTTCGAGAAATTCTTTCTTATGTCGCTGGAACCAGTTGTCACTCAACGCTGACTTAAACTGTAGAAACTTCGGGATGATGTTGTTCTCTTTGCAGGACATCAAGAACTCTAGGTATGCGATCTCTCTCGCTAGTGCTAGACAGGACTTCCGAAAAAGTTTAAAAGTCGTTGATTCTATATGTGTTTCATTATTATTCAACTCTGGTGTATTTAAAAATAAAGGGTTAGAGATGTACCAGTTATTTTTGGGGGGTAGTGTGGCATTGTGTTGTCGACACTAGGTCCTTTATGTGGTGTAGCATTTTAACACCATAAATCTACATCTACAACTAGTGTCATGCATGCATGTCAGTAACCTATGGCCACCCTTTCTCATTATTATTGTTATTCCCAGCATTTTACACACCTGAAGCAACAGTATGCATAATTTACGACCTCCCTTTCTCATTATTATTGTTATTCCCAGCATTTTTCACATCTGAAGCTAAACAGTATACACAAGAAGTTAATATAAAACACAGTTATTCATGGTTTGAAATTCCACTTATGATGCTCCACAATTCGAGAATCACTACACTCTGGATTTTAGACTTTGTGTTAACCCAAAGTATCAAATTGAGTTATAAGAGTCTGAGGAATTACTGAAGTAATTAGTGGATATATGTACACTGCTCTCCTTCAGTATCTGTATCTTTTTAATGGCAGCAGCAAATTCCCTGTATTTGTTTATTTTTGTTGCATTGATCATCTGAACATTATGAATTAAGCTAGATACAGTTACTTGGCTTCAGTTACTGGGAATTTCACTGTCCTGTGTGGTGCTATGGTAACATGCTCAAACAGAAATCAGGTGATGCAGGTTTGACTTCTCACTCCAGGGTGATGTAATTTTCAAGTTTTCTGAGATGTTGCACGGAGAACAATGAATTAAAAACAATTCAAAATCAAAATCTCGTCACTGAAAGTAAATGTACTTTTTATACTACTATTTAGTGCATCAAGGAAAATTTCAAAATACATAAATCCTTTCATTATCATATTTTCCCCAAGGCTCCACAAATGTTTAGTCCTAGTTCAATGCTTAATTTTACAAGTACATTGGATGAGGCCTCTCTCACTGAAAGTTTATGCTGCATATTACATTCTGTATGACAATGTTACATATACCCTCAAAGTTACAATGTATGTAAACACTTTTTTTTATACTGGACACCAAACAGCACTATTGAAACTTTATTTTTTATGTGCACTTTGAGTTAGATATATAAACTTCTAATTCTATCTGTAGGCAATCTTTGTGAATTTAACATATGTATAGCACACTCTGATTACAAAACTGTCCTGTCTATGTATAGATTGTACAATACACACTAGCACTCCCATTCTCATTGAGCCATTGCACTGAGAAAAGGGTGCAGTGAATGGGGAATATGAGAGTAAAGACATACCATCCATTGAGGCTGGCTAGATATGGTTCTAAATTGTATATTCGTGTGAGTACTTTGATTTTTGCCAATTTAATTTGATCCTTACACTTTTAAATATGTATTCTTATATAAATATATATATATATATATACTGCATGCTCCTCGTGACTCGGAACCTTCTGATAAGAAGGAAGATTTCTGGAATGAGCTATAAGCTGTTTTGAGCCAGTTTCGTGCTAAAGAAAAAGTTATAATAGCAGGGGATTTCAATGCTGAGTAGGTGTGCAGAATGCAATTTCTGATAATGTTCTGGGTAAGTTTAATGATCCTTGTGTGAATGATAATGGTAAAAGATTAATTGAACTCTGCATTGAGAATGGTTTTACATTTTTCAACCACAAGTATATCCACACATATACATACTTGGGAAAATCATACTCTTGGTCAAAAGAGTGTGATAGATTTTGTTGTCTACGATCAGCATCTGAAACACTTAGTTGTCGACACTTGTGTGATGAGAGGTGCGGATGGTGGCTCTGATCATTACTTGGTAGTGTCATGAGTGAAACTGAATGTTGGTTGGAGGAAAAGGAATAGGAAGAGGCCCAGGATAGAAAGAATAAAGGTTGAAAGGCTCCCTGAAAATCATCAGCGTTATTCTGACGTACTCAGAGAATGACTGAAGGAACTGAAGTCTGGTGAGAGGGATGTAGAAAAGAAGTGGGAATGTTTTAAAAACTGTGTGGTCACTGGTGCTGAAGAGGTATGTGGCACCACAACAGTGGGTAACAATAGAAGCGATGCTTGGTGAAATAGTGAGATTGGAGAGGCAGTAAAGAGAAAGAAGAAAGCCTATTTGGGGATGTTGCAAGGTAGAGTCTCAGAGCGCTGTAAGAAGCGTGAAGCCGCTAAGCTGGTTTGCCAGAGTAAGGCAAAAGATAGGAAGGAGAAGGTGGAAAGACATGAATTGGCTTTTTGGAAAGATAGTAAGTCTTTCTGGAAGTACATAAGACTCGGAAAAAATGGGGGAAACAAAGTTGTAAGTTGTGTGAAGAATAGGGTTGTGGAAATGATATGGGAGCTCAAGTGAAAGATGGGGTGAATACTTCTGTGAGTTATTAGATCAGGAAAGCAAAGATGATTCTGAGACAGATGCAGATGATGGCACAGTGAAGGATGAAAGCACAGGAAAGATCTCAAGAGAAGAAGTGCGTAAAGCTCTAAAATCTCTTCAGAATGGTAAGGCTCCAGGAGTTGATGGCATAACTGCCGAGATGTTTAAATATGGTGGTGACTCTGTAATTGATTGGTTAACTGAAATTTGCCAGTTGTGCTGGGAGTTAGGAATGGTCCCTCGGGATTGGAAGGATGATATGATTGTTCCCTTGTATAAGGGAAACGGTGATCAGACTGACTGCAAGAACTATCGTGGTATTAGCCTATTAAGTGTGCCAAGGAAAGTGTTTGGTAAGGTTGTTATTGAAAAAGTATGGGGTCTTACATCAGAGAAAGTGTGGTATGTTCAGAGTGGTTTCATGGCTGGTAAAGGCTGCACTAACCAAATTTTTGCATTACGCATGATGATTGAAAAGTATCTGGCTGTTGTTAAGAAAGTTTTTGCTGCCTTCATAGATTTAGAGAAAGCTTACGACCGAGTAAATAGGACACTTTTGTGTAAGGTATTGAATGAATATGGTGTTACTGGGAATCTACTTAACAGTGTAAAAGCCATGTATGCTGGTAGGAGAACTTGTGTATGAGTGAATGGTGTTTTATCAAAATGGCTTTCTATTGGTGCAGGAGTCAGGCAAGGATGTGTAATGCCACCATGGCTGTTTAATACATTTATGGATGTGTGCATGCGTGATGCCAAACTAAGTAATACTGGTTTATGTCTTGGTGATATCCGTGTGTGCAGATTGCTGTATGCCGATGACACTGTCCTGTTGGCAGAGAGCAAAACTGAGTTGCAGAGTATGCTGTCCCAGATGTACGAAGTTTGCATCAAATTCCAATTGAGTATAAATAAGGGAAAACCCAAAGTAATGGTTTTTGAGAGAGGAACTGGTAGCACTGAATGTAATGTAAGTGTAAATGACACAGTGATTGACCAGGTGAGTAAGTTTGTGTATTTAGAAAGCATATTTGACAGAGAGAAAAATTGGATGGTGAAATTAGTAGGCCAGTGAATTCTTCATTGAAAGTCATGGCTGCTCTGGGAGGTTTTCACAGGAATGATGAGTTCTCAAGAGAGTCCCACATGGCTGTGTATGAGAGTGTAATCGTTCCTACTCTGATGTATGGCAGTGAAACCTGGGTACTGCAGAAGAAACATAGGAGTCATTTGTGGGCTGGAAAAATGCATTAATTATGAGGGGTAGAAAGACACCACTTTCTGATTGTGTGAGGAATGAAGATGTGTTGCAGCTGTGTGATGTGAAGCAAAATGTTGTTGGCAAGGTGGAGACTAATATGCTTCGGTGGTTTGGCCATGTTGAAAGAATGAGTGATGAGATGCTCACTAAGAAAATCTTTTTAGCTCAAGTGGCAGGAAGGAAAGGCAAGGGAAGGCCAAGGAAGTCATGGGAGGATCAGATTCAGGAGTATCAGCATGAGAAACAAATTATGAGTATGAAGTATAGAAGATCTTGTGTACGGCGTGTAATGGATGTCAGTGAAGCCCTAGTTGTATGTCAAGATCGCTGTAAATGCAGAAGTTTGATGCAGCAACAGTAAGTAAAAATTATCTGGTAGTTTGTATTTCTTTTTGGAGCTAACCTCTGAATCTCAGAGAACAGCTTAGGGATATGTAATGATGTAATGTACAGTTCCACTTCACTTTGTTTGTGCAGCAATCAAATACCATAAATAACATCAGTCTGCCCCAGACCCATAAATAACATGTGGGGCTGACTTCACAGAGAATCAATCACACATTCATGTCTTGATGTGCATAGAACACCCCACTTTCCCTCAAAAAAAAAAAAAAAAAGCCTTCAAACTTGAATAGCTGGCCAACCAGGATTCAAATCTCTCCTGAAACCTCAGCCTTCCACACTGCACACAGTACATGTTAGCCAACCGCATGACCCCAGTTTTATTGTTCATGTGCATCACATTATTAAAAACTTTTTGTTGTTGGCAGGAAATGTAATTTATGGTATTTGATTGGTGCACAAACAAAGTGAAGTGGAACTTTTGTGCAAATAACTTAATTCAGTGGCTGTTAATGGTAATACTTGCATGTGGTAGTTCCCAATCCAACCAACCCATGTTTCCTTTCTGAACACAAAAATTTCTTTAATATGCATCTAGTTTCTAAAGAGTTCAATATTCGTGATGCAGAATTACCTGGAAATGTTCCTCAAGATTCAGTGTCCTAAAATATTGTAATGTCTCTGTTTACTTGAACCAAAATGTTGAAAGGAAATTTTCCTATTTCTGAATTAATGTTTTAAAGGCCTCAAACGTTGTAAGATCGGTTCTTCATAGTTTTGCAAAATAAATTCACATATTTTTTTTTCCACAGCTTTCCTCATATGTGCATATTGTGTAATAAAAAAAGAAAACGAAAAAAGATGGCTTGACTTTTTAAATTAGCACCCAGTTGGTCAGTCAAAGTAAGCATCTTAGATTTGATTTCCCTATTACAGTCTCACACAACAAGACAAAGCAAGAATGAAAGCTTTGACAGTCTCATACAACAGTACAAAGCAAAAGTGAAAATTTGTTAGATGTGTTTGCATGTTTGCTGCTGCTATAATAGGAAAGAAGGAAATTACAGTTTTCACATATGTTTTGAGGAATTGTATGAAAATCATTTGTCAGTGCAAGCCTGCATAATCGAAGATTCAATCATCTTTTTCATCTATATTTCTACTGACTAGGCTGTACCATTTTTTGGATAGTTAATCCAAGTAGGAACCAGAGAGCTGTAGTTTGTCGCAGTTTCGTAGGATTTTTGCCTGTCTTCTTAAAGGAGCTGTTTCTGTATTCTTGTTAACACCTACAGGAAACTTAAATATAATAATGAAATCTGCTCAGTTACTGGACAATAATCAATACAGGCAATAGTGGAACAGTAGGTTTCATACAAATTAAATTATTTTTGCCAATCATTCAGACGTATTTATGTAAAACTAAAGAGAAGGAAACAACATCATTGATGTGATTTATGAAGACAGAATAAATAACCTCTTTGGACGACACTAATAGAGTAATGAGATGGAAGAGAGAGAGGAAGTTAAGATACACTCTTTTTATTTCACAACACTGAAAGCCTTTGGTGCAGTAGAACTCATTGGGGCTTTGCAATTTTTTTTCAAAAGTCTACAAAAATTAATTATTTTATGAAAACAATAATGGAAACCAATTCAACTGGATACACTACTGCAGTACAATTTCTTTGCTGTTGTGAGTATCATTGCTGTAGAATTGCTTTCCTGTTTGTTGCCATGATTTCTCTACCTTTTTCTGTTTGTTCATGAAAATTTGTGTAGGGATTCCACAATATATATTACTTGGGGTTCTGTGGTCTGCAAAAGTATAACAAACACAGCTTTGAATGCATGCCTCAGAAGTGAATGCAAGTAAGATGGCTCTCTTGTATTCTTGCAAAGAGTTCAAAATAAGTTATTTCCCTTAAAGTGTGATTTAAGTCTTTTAAAAATGCAGTGAATGAGAAGAAGCATAAATTAGCCCATTAAAAACTAAGAGAAGCAGACCATTTTCTGCTTTGTGATATGAGAAGAAATGCACTACTGAGAACAAAGGCTGACACAATGGTTGAATGTCACACTTGCAGATGGAAAACAAATAAGAAAATCCAAAATTCTTGGTACACTAAATATTCCTGGTTGGCCGGATATGCTTAGTATCAAAAGAATTTTAGTATTGTGGGTGTATTCTACTTGGAGGAGAAAAGGAAACTATTTTTTTGTAAAATACATGCAACAGAAAAATTTTGGGACAAAATGAAGCATGAATGAAAACCCCAAATCAGTAGCTTCTTGGCCATGGAGAAATTGATCATGCATTACCTTAATGAGAAAATCTTCAAGCTATATAACATTACAATTACACAGGTAGGCAAAATCAACTTGTTTGACACCTGGTAGAAGTTGTGTGCTTTCTTAGGAAACAAGAAGAACTTGCATCTCTGTGGAAAATGTAAAGATAAGAATTCTGACAACAGAAGAAACTCTCTCATCTTATTAGACCTTCTAATGTAACAGAAACCGCTCTTGTGTGATCATCTATTATACTTTGGAATTTAAAAGTACATCTAATGAAGTACAAAATGAACTATTTCAAGCTATAACACAAGTTGTTAACCGGAAAATAAAAAAAACAGCCTCTTGTGATTTCGTTTCAGTTAAGCTGATCAAGTTTTACATTAAATGGCATTCTCAGTTGGGCATTATTCTAAGACACTGTGTTAACAGTATTATTATTAAAGAAAGATTTACTGGGTTTCATGAGGTCTCAAAAGATTGAGAAAGTAAGTAACTGTCAAAGGAAATGATTGCTTCTGTGAAAGAATGGGGTGTAGATACGAAAATTCTGAAAAAAAAATTGAGAAAGTAAATAACTGTCAAAGGTAATAATTGCTTCTGTGAAAGAATGGGTGTGGTTACAAAAATTGTGAACTAGATACACAATGCTGCTTCACTTACTGTACGGCTGGTGACTAAGGCAGTGTTCAACACCTCATTAAACAAATTTGCCCACGAACAACAATTTTACATTGCTATTCACCAACTTAAATTTAGTGCTACTGAACTATTGAAAAGTAACTAACTCAGTCGATCTGTTCATCAAAAATTCAACAGCATTTTACATGTTGTTTACTGCATTAATAAAATGAACATAGCTCCTAGTAAGCAAAGAATACAAACTATAGCAAGCTTCCATAACTCGTGGCGGGCTTTCCCAGTTCCAAAGGACTACATTTGCTTCTAATTACAATGGTCAGCAAGTTAATGGTATGTTCTCGATCTGGGGATAGCAACTGTTCCAGAAGTAAGAACCAATGTTTTCTTTACTTTATTCCTGCTTCTGTGTGATATGAGTGGTTTTATGGGGTCTTTTTTTAATTGGAGTTTTGTCTAGTGAAAATGCTAGCCAAAACACCTGAATCTTGGATGGAAGACATCCATATCCACTTGCACAACCATTAGGTATATGGGTCAGAACAGGTTAAACAAACCTCACACTCGTTCTTTTTCTGTTTAACATAGGTTAAATGCACTGTTTTTGATGAATTGCTGTCTACTGGTATAAGAAATTTTGTCCAGTGTTTTTTAACTGCACTTTTCTGCAAGCTACTAAGAATTACTTCACAACTATCGAGCACCTTCTTAATGGAAATGATTTGCTTTGAATTCCTGATTAACCTGTGCAGAACAAAGAATTATGCCTTGATATAATCCCAGTGATTATTAAACTAGCATTCCACATGACAAAAATTATATAAAATGGTTTCTCATATGTACATTTTGGATACTTAGCTAGCAAGTGACTTCTCGACACAAGACAAACTGCGGTGAAAAGTGGCATGCACCCACATACTGAGAACAAGTCATGGAAGAGAAACAAGCCAAGGTGATTTACTATGTTAATGCAACACAACTTGGAATGCTCTAGCACAGTTTTCTAAAAAAAAAAAGCAGGTTGTACAAGTGGCAGAACAGCACAAAATAAACTGTATATATGCATGGGAAGAGAGAATCTATAGCTTTGCTGAAACTTCAATCCAATAAAAATTATGGGAATGATCTATTAAGAATCAGAAGAAAAAAAGGAAGGATTCCAACTTGAAACACACCCACAAACACAAAGAATGCTGATCTTTTCCACAACCTTCCACCATTATCTTTTATAAACCGCTGTCACCATGCCTAATTTGATAAACTTCATATCTTATATACACTCAGTAGACAAAACATTAGAGATAGGGGCTATGGGCAGTTGACATGGTCATCCCACGCGCAGAGTGGAACAGACCCAAACCGAACTCAGGTGATAAATATGCAGACAGCAGGGCTCCCTAACGGTGTATCGCAATCGAGGAACATGGGTAAATGTGGTGATCTGAGCAACTTTGATTAAGGATGCACTGTCGGGCCAAAACAGATGGGTCAACTATCACTCAAGTGGCAAAAACCCTTGGGTTCCCAAGGACAACTGTATCAAGGGTGTACTGCATGTATGCCATTGAGGGATGTACCGATGCCCAGAGAACAAGTGGTGGCCCAACCACACACCACTGATGACTGGGGTCAAGTAGATTATCCAGACTCATACAGACCAAATGCTTGGCAATGGCAGTGCAAATCACATCCAGGTTAAATGTTGGAAGCCAGTAAGTGAACAAACAGTACAGCATAAATGTTGGAAGCCCAAGCAGCATCAGCGAGTGAACAGTACAGCACACACTGCATACCATGGACGACTAAGGGAGCCGATGCCCTATTCATGTGCCACTGTTGACTGCTTGTCATCAGACACTACGCCTCACCTGGTGTTGGGAACGTCAAACTGAACCTCTGAAGAGTGGTGCTGCATCATGTTGTCAAATGAATTCAATTTTGAGATGTACTGAGCTGATGGGATGGTGCGGGTGTGGCATTCACAGCATAAGGCCATGGTCCCGTAGTGCTAGATCGGCTCTGTTCAAGGTGGTGGTGGCTCTGTGATAGTTTGGGGAGCCTTTTTATGAGACACATTAGGTTCCTTAATGTGTCTGGAGAGGTCCTTAACTGCTGCAAACTACCAGCATGTGCTAGCTGATCACTTACAACACTTTCATGATCTTAGCTCATCCTGCGGCCGATGGTCCGTTTCAGCAAGAAAATGAGCTGCCCAACAACTACCTAGGCATGGCGCGAGAAACAATCTAAATTAGGAACCATCTAGTGGCCCGCAAGGTGTCTGGATTTAAACCCTGTGGAAGCTCTCTTGGATGCCGAGAAGCGGAACATCAGATCCAAGGATACTGGACGGATGTCTTGGGCAGTGTTGTGCACAAAGCTGCAAAAGGCATGGCTGGCATTACCTTCAGCAGCTGGTCAACTCGATGCTCAGCGTGCCCAGCCTGTTATTCATGCTAGAGGAGGACCAACACGCTATTAGGTAGGTATCTTTAATGTTTTGTTCATTGAGTGTACTTCACTCTCTCCAACAATACTATTAAACGTTAAAGCTAAAAGAGATTTTTTTTTAATGTTCGAGGGTTAAATGACCAATGTTTTTTTTTAAACTGGACATTAAGTAGATAACCCACTCTTTTCTGACCTAAAATTTTGACCTGACATCTGTTCAAATCACTTTATGAGATCACAAGAGGGAGAAAGGTTACATAAATTATTTTATGTATACATTAGGATGTTACACATAAGTTGCCTAACTGTGGACTGAGTTTCAAAAAAGATGATACATTAAATTAACCCCCTCACTGATAGCAGGATTTTATCAGATGCTCTAAGATAAAATAAAGTTGTGCGCTAATTAATGACCTCACACACTAAACACAACACTTACACACCATGAATATTAAAAATTTAATTTTTCATAAAATTAATGATACACAGGTTATAAAAATATATGTTTACATAAAAATAAACAACTTTGTTCCAAAAGCTTGCATGCAGTCAGGTCAAAAGCTCATATCATATATTGTAAACCACATACCACCATCCATACTTCGAGATGCAAAACCTTTATGGCTAAGGGTTCGTTCAAAATGTGGTGGAGGTCGATCGATCAAAGCACTCGCTTGTCTGGTCTGATATTGTGTTCGGCCTGAATACCGGAACTTGGACCCAAAACGTGGCAAGAATAACTTGGGTTTGGGAGCAGGTTCTGGAGTCATTAGCCTATAAAATTACAAAAACAAATTTAACAATGTTTTATAAAAAGAATTTACCATTGTTAATACATCTCTTCTGATAATTTTATCTTCTTGCAGATATTTCTGGCCTTTAGGGGCCTTATCTTGTAATCTCAATGCTTCACTTCAATCCATATTAGTTGTCAACATAGAAGGCAATTCAAAGAATGCTGCTGGATCTTACATTCATGTTGTGGCATTTATTAAAATGTTTCCAATATTCTTCCTGAATCTCATATGTTGTCATTAAACCAAACGTTGAATACTCAGGGTAAGAAACTTGCTGTTAACGCACAATGTACAAACTTGCTGAATGGTTCCAGTTCTATGCAAACTTTAATAACTAAAAACACACACACAAGTTAAAATCTATTTACATGGTTTAAAACGACATGAGTACTTCCGTGCTCGCTACGAGCACATCATCAGATGAAAGACAAGTTGGAATTCCAGAAAACACATTTATGTATCGGCGCCGTTGCCAATCGTTCACACTGAGGAAAGAAATACAAGAAAGTTCACTTGCTCTAACGTAATGTGAGCAAATAGAGGCCTATAGAGTTCTATTAATGATGGGCAGAGTCTGCTATGTAAGAGGTAGAAACAGGAATCGAGGACAGTAAAGTTTTCCAGGCCTGGGAAATATAGCTGGGTACTTCATCGTTGCAACAAGTGTCCACTCGATGCAAAATGTGCAGACTTTCTGTAAAGAGCACTGTTTCCCTCGTAGTAGAGGTAGAAAGAATGGAGACGTCTGTCTAAGATGGGTAATGTGTACCAGCTGAAGAAAGCCTGGCTAAAGCAGTCGATGAAGAGCCATTTTTTACACTATATTGGTGTTCCTTAATTCTTGTTTGCAGTCTCCATAGGGTTGAGCTGATATATATGAGGTCCTTGTCTTGAGGATTGACAGATTTCATAGAAATGGAATAGATGCCACATTTTTCCAAAAATTCAACACTGTCCCGATTATTTTTAATCAGGGAATAAATGTTCGATGTTTTTAACCCAAAACCGACACCGTGACTGTGACAGATGTTCAATAAACTACCATTCACATGAGGGGCGTAAGTCATCGATCCAACATATTTGATATCCCTTCGTTCACGTGTCAGGGTAAAAAATGTTGAACTTTGGATTTTTCGGTAGATTCTATGGACATCTGAATGAGAAAATCCATGCTGATAAGCAATGGTATATATCTTTTGAAGTTCCTGCTCACGGAAGGCTACAGAAGAGGAGTGGGTAAATGCTCTTCGAATAAGAAAGTATAAGGATGAAACCTTATATCTGGTCGGGTGGGCAGAAACGCGTGGTATCAAGATAGGTATAGAGGAAGGCTTTCTGTAAACCGAATAACTCAGGTTACTGTCCTCGATTCCTGTTTCTACCTCTTACATAGCAGACTCTGCTTATCATTAATAGAACTCTATAGGCCTCTATTTTCTCACATTACGTTAGAGCAAGTGAACTTTCTTGTATTTCTTTCCTCAGTGTGAACTATAGGCAACGGCACCGATACATAAATGTGTTTTCTGGAATTCCAACTTGTCTTTCATCTGATGATGTGCTCATAGCGAGCACCAAAGTACTCATGTCATATTAAACCATGTAAATAGATTTTAACTTGTGTGTGTGTTTTTAGTTATTAAAGTTTGCATAGAACTGGAACCATTCAGCAAGTTTGTACATCGTGCGTTAACAGCAAGTTTTTTACCCTGAGTAGTCTATGTGGCACAAAATCCTTGTTTATTATCAAACGTTGAATGTTGGGCTTACAGTTTTGGTAGGTTCTTTAACTGAACCTTTATCCCTGATGTAATAGGTTTCCTTCAAAGTCTAATAATTAATTACTTCATGGCTTCCTCTAATTACTTCAGTATTATAAATATTTAACAGGAATTATAGAGGATGAATTTATTAAGGTATTTTACCTCTCAAATTTTCGCGTCAGGAGTTCTTGTGTCAGACTACTTCCACAGGTCTGGGGACCAAGCCTGATGAATTTTCCATCCAGCATGGTCGTTGATGTTGCCACCTTGTGTCTTGTAAATTTCCAGATAATTGCGTGGGATTGATGTTTGATTTGCAAGGAGTCCCAGTCCATTTTGTGGTCAGTTTGTTGTGTGTGCCTGTCTAATCTATATATTAATTCTATAAGATTTTCTACTGTAAGACCAGTTGTGAAAGAACGGCGGAACGTAAGCATATGGTTGAGGTATCAAAATAAAGGTCTCGCCACGTAGATGTGCCAGTCGAAGAGAAAATGAGATTGGGGCTACAGTTTGGGCGTTGTGTGGCAGTACACGCCCGAACTGTTGCCCCAATCTCATTTACACGCTTCTCCCATGTAAAGTCTATGGGAGAAGCGTGTGGTTGACTCACGCGCTGTTGAAGGCAGAAGTATGGAGGGACTCGGATAGTCCAAAGTCGAAGTCTCTCTTCTCAGCGAACCGTTGTGCAAAACAATGCTAGCAGGAATGTGTTGGAACAGCAAACACCTGATTGTGTTGTGCCATTGGACTGTGTGATGTATATATACAATTTAACATTCATTCGATCCAGTTTATTCAAGTAGGTAAGATGTTTCCCATTATGTAAAGATGTCAATAAACTTTCCGTATGAGTTTATTCTTTAAAAAAAACAAAAAACAAAAAACTAATCATCTATTCTGACGGGTTTTGTCTACCGGTAAAGAAAAAAAAACTATTCATGGATTCCGACGGGTTTCATCTAACGGGTTCTACTACTGGTGAGGCATGGATGTTGTGTTTGTCTTACAGCACTGACTCTCTCTCTCTCTCTTCCCTGAAACCAGTGACCCTAAATTAGGGACGGGCGATTGCTGATAGCCCAAGCGTTGGTTTATGATCATTTGTTCGTGAAGGCTCCGGGTTTGAATCCCGGTGAGGCATGGATGTTGTGTTTGTCTTATGCCACTGGCTCTCTCCCTTCCCTGGAACCAGTGACCCTAAATTAGGGATGGAAGACTGCTTATAGCCCATTGAGTTGCTCACGGTGGTCGTTAAATTTTCAGTAACAAAAAAAAAAATCACGAACCTGGACTATTGTCTTTACTGAAGTGGTTGAATGAATTTGCCAATCAAATAAAGTTTACATTTGTTGTTTCGTACGAGTTTATTATTTAAAAAAAAAAAAACTTCCTGTCGATTGTGGAATAACTTTTTTTTTTTTTTTACGGGTCTTTTAGAGGTTATTTTTTTAATGAAAGTTGGTTGTCAAATTTTCGAACTAAAGCCTAGTTCGTCATCAGGACTATGTCACTGGAGTAGTTGCTGCCACTCAATTGGAAGAGACCATCCGCAATTATCGTTAATTGTGGTACTTCTTCTTCTTGCTATTTCGATCCCTTCTTCTAGTTTTCTCTTTACTAAGTTTGACTGGTGGGCGATTATTTTCACTGAGTCCCAATTTATGGAGTGTCCACTTGCTTGTACATGTCTGTCTAGCCCTGTTTTGTTCCCAATGTTCCTAATAGCTGCTTGGTGTTCTTTCATTCGGACCTTAATACTTCTCCCTGTTTCTCCTATATAGCTGAGTCCGCAGTTACAGTCGATGCAGTAAATTACTCCTTCTTGCAATTGGATGTCCAATTCTTTCTGCTTTAAAGCTGGCAGGAATTTCTTTATTTTGTTATTAAGATCTGGAGCTAGCCTGATATTATATTTTGCTCCGATCCTTTTCAGTTTCTCGAAAAGTCCCTTGTGGTACGTAATTTTGCTGGTGAATTTGAAGTTGGTTTTTTCCTGCTTCTTTTTTGGCACTTGTTTAAATATTTTCTCAACATATGGGGAGAGGTAATTGTTTTCTGCCAACATTTCCTTTAATTCTTCTTTGTGAAGATCTTTTTGAGAAGCTGAAGAGACCAGGATTTCAATTTTTTCCAAAAATTGTCTCGCTGTATTCGATTTAATATAATCAGGGTGGAATGAGCAGAAGTCTAACATCTTCCCTGTGTTGGTGGGTTTTCTAAAAGCTGAGTGAATATTTTCCCTTCTCTTGAGGTCAAGGTTAAATCCAGGTAATTGATGCTATGGTCTTTTTCCTGTTCCAGGGTGTACTTCAAGGTATTCTCTAGTAAGTTAAATTCTTCCAGAATCTGAGAGGGTAGAGATTGGTCCACAGTATCTACTATAATTAGGACATCATCCATGTACCTTACATAGAGAGCAAACAAGGAGGGTTGTAGAGAAAATATTTAAACAAGTGCCAAAAAAGAAGCAGGAAAAAACCAACTTCAAATTCACCAGCAAAATTACGTACCACAAGGGACTTTTCGAGAAACTGAAAAGGATCGGAGCAAAATATAATATCAGGCTAGCTCCAGATCTTAATAACAAAATAAAGAAATTCCTGCCAGCTTTAAAGCAGAAAGAATTGGACATCCAATTGCAAGAAGGAGTAATTTACTGCATCGACTGTAACTGCGGACTCAGCTATATAGGAGAAACAGGGAGAAGTATTAAGGTCCGAATGAAAGAACACCAAGCAGCTATTAGGAACATTGGGAACAAAACAGGGCTAGACAGACATGTACAAGCAAGTGGACACTCCATAAATTGGGACTCAGTGAAAATAATCGCCCACCAGTCAAACTTAGTAAAGAGAAAACTAGAAGAAGGGATCGAAATAGCAAGAAGAAGAAGTACCACAATTAACGATAATTGCGGATGGTCTCTTCCAATTGAGTGGCAGCAACTACTCCAGTGACATAGTCCTGATAACGAACTAGGCTTTAGTTCGAAAATTTGACAACCAACTTTCATTAAAAATAACCTCTAAAAGACCCGTAAAAAAAAATATAAAAAAAAAAAGTTATTCCACAATCACTATGAATAGAGGTGCCATAAATGCATTTATTCCTGTCGATTACGACAGGTTTTGTCTAGTCTTGTTTTATTTGATAAGGAACATTTCAAATAAAACAGGATTAGACAGGCACATACAACAAACTGGCCACAAAAATGGACTAGGACACCTTGCAAGTAATTAAACATCAGTCCCACGCAATTATACAGAAATTAGAGGAATCCCTGGAAATTTACAAGACACAAGGTGGCAACATCAATGACCATGCTGGATGGAAAATCTATCAGGCTTGGTCGCCAGACCTGTGGAAGTAGTCTGATGCAAGAACTCCCGACGATGATCTAGTGTATAGATCGAAAATTTGAGAGGTAAAGTACCTTAATAAATTTATCCTCTATAACTCCCGTTAAATATTCATAATTCTTAAGTCTGTTGACTTCAGGTTCATAATTCAGAAACTGATCCGAAAGTGATTTACACTCCCATGTTTCTATGTGTTTTACAATTGCAATATCCTGTTCTCCTTTTTTTGATACCCACTACATGAAATTAAAACAAAGGATAAAAGAATAAAAACATATTTAAAAAAAGGAGAACAGAATTGTGCAATAACAAACATATAGAAACATTAAAATGTAAACCACTTTGGGATCAGCTTTTGGACTATGAACAGAAGACTTATAAAGGAATTGTCAGAGATAAAGGTTCAATCAATGAACCCATCAAAAATGGCCTAATATTCAATGTTTGGTTTAGTGACAACATGTAAAAATTAGGAAGAATATTGGATGCATTTTATTTAGAAATACATGAATCTGGTTTCTGGCAACACTTTAAATTGTATTCTACGTTAACAACTAATATAGAGTGTAACTATACTAGTAATCCGAATTTCTTGGCATAGAATAGAAAATCAGAGTTTCCAAGCTTGTGACTTTCACCAACCAGATGGTTTTCTCAAGGAAACCTGTCTACCTTCCTTCAGAAAGCCATCTGGTTAATGTGCAAAAGCTTGGAAACTTCAATTTTCTATTCTGTGCCAAGAAATTCAGATTACTAATATATATTATTTTGAGAATAGTTGGTGTATGGTTAATGTTTATTAATTTAGAGTTATGCGAAGCACTGAGAACAGGCCTTGATAAGTCATCTAAAGGTCAGAAATGCATGCAAGAAAATACAATAATCAGATGTGTAGAATTAAGTGAATTCTTCACTTACAGAAATCTTCAAAAGACCTCTGTGTACAGCCAATACATTTAACTTCCTAATCAGAAACACAAATGGCAAAAACAAAAAGTTAACTTTTTAAAAATTTATTTACAATATAAAATTTCTTTTAAAATTATTTCTGTTACAAATACATTTGCAATTCTATGATAAAAATTGGGCATAAGCACATAACTGAAAATAATAAGTATTAAAAAACTTTAAAACACGTTTAAGTTACATAAAAGGTTTAGTATAAGCAAGGGCGCACATGGGAGGGGCTAGGAGCCACCCCCACCCACCCACCCACCCCCTCCCCATAGGCTCCCTTGCAAAAATGTGTTTATGAATTAATTGAGAAAAGAACTGCACAAGAACAACATCGCTCAATGGAACTTTCGAAATTAACTGGTGCCTTTATTTTGAATATTCTTGCTGTTCCATCAGCTGAACCGAATGTTGAAAGCTGCAATGATGAAACCTCTTTGAATGAAATCTTCCTTAAGTGCATCACTTTGGAATCCGTAAATTTTAAAGCAGTTAGCGAGGCAATACTTCACTGCGTTAATAAATATGAAATACCTTTTGCTAATATAACCGCTTTTGTAACAGACAATGCATCTTACATGTCCAAAGCGTGGGGAAAGAGCCTGACAACTGTATTTTGGTCATGTCACCTGCAATGCGCACGTTTTAAATCTTTTGGGCAAAATGAATTTGAAAATGTTAACTCTTTAGTAGTTGCTGTTAAACGTGCCTTCACAGCCTGTCCCTTCCGTAAACATTTTCAACTATTTTTGCTAGAGAAGGACAAAATACCTTGCTTACCACCAGTACCTGTGCAGACAGGTGGAACAGTTGGTTTGAGGCCGTGCTTTTCCAGTGCAAACATTTAGAAGGCTATGCAGAGTTTTTTGAAAAAGAAAAAGACAACAGTAGCAGTTGTATTGTGGATAAAATCATTGGGTATTGTCAAGATAGGGATTTAAAAGACAATCTGAAGCAGGTTGAGGTTCATGTGCTGTATATTTCCGTACAGCTCACTTTATTTGAAAAAGCGAATTTCCGCACATAAAATATATAATGAAATGTCGGATGTTGTCTTCTTAGCAAGAGTCGAGACTGCGATCACGTCGATGCAAAAAGAGCTCTATCCACTTATGAAAAAATTAAGCATTATTGTTTTTGAAGATAAAGAGCATCGATTTCGTCAGCCAGCCACAAATTTCTTCAAAGCATGTAGGGTGTTTGATCCTGATCAATTTAAGTCCTTGGACCTTTTAAAGACGACAAAGAAAATTTGTTTGTTTTCAGCCACATTCCTATGTTCGAAGATGAGGACCAACTAAAATGTGAATTCCGTTCATATAAAGCGACTGTAAAAGAATTTCGTGTCAACGAAGGTTTGCCAGACTTCTGGAATACGAAAAAAGGTCATTTTCCTAAGCTACATAAGGTTGCCATCTATTGTCTGTCAGTACCCATAAAGAGTATTGATGCTGAATGATCCATTTCCAAATTTTAAAATGTATTACAGGACAACAGGCACAGCATTAAAGAAGAAAATCTGTGTATGTACAATATAATGTATCAAAATGCCATCCACTTAAATGGAAATCTTGATCTCATGTAACGGCGTTGATAACATTACCAGAATTTGAATGGTTTATAAATGTAAGTACCAATTTTAAAAACTTATAAAGTTATAATGCTTATTTAGTTACGTACTAGTCGTTTGTATTACTGCTTCATAACTTGGTAGGCTTTTTTTTTCTTTTTTGGAAACTTTAGTGTATATCATCGGCCCCAAACTTTTCGCGAAATTTCATAATTTACCCCGTGACAGCCCCGCGAATTTTGTCTTTTTTCCCCCACAATAAAATTACTGCCCTACTCATCAGCCTACTCTCACATCATTTATTCTTATCAACGCACTGCATGTGTTGCCCTCATTGATTCCACATTTGTGCTTACTTTTTGTCTGTGTTGTTGAAGTTTCTACCTTAGTGTATTGAATTGACTGTAAAGTGTGAAATTTCATCATTACTTTGAGTTATTATGCAATGCAGATCTCACACTAATAAACACATATACAGTTGGACTCATTTGATGTTTCTCACTTATACACTTTCCTGATTTATACGCAAAATGTTGCTGTTCCAAAAATTACTTGTTACTGTTAAATTTTATCAATTATACGTAAATCGAATTAGTATTTTTTTCACTTATACATTAAATTGCATTGTTGTGGTTGTGTGAACAATAAATTTAAACCATGCAAATTTCATTTACTAAACTCTCTTCCAACACTCCCCTTTCACCTTGAGTTTAGTTTTACATCATTCCACCCCCCACGCACCGTTTGCTCTTTCTATTTCCTATTATCGACCTACAGTGTGACTTACTTGTCTAATGCGCAATGCTTCACTTCAGCTACTACTGGTTAGCTCAGTTGGCACCTGCAGTAAACACCTGCTCTTGCTTAACATTGTCATATCGGCCTCTTTCGTTGAGGCCATCCCTTTGCATTAATTTGTTTTGCACTGGAGTCATGGCTTAACACATAAAGCCTAGTCTTTAAAAGATAAAATGGAGACTGAAAGAAGTTGATCAGACTGCTTCAGCAACAAAATTAAAAATTCTAGTTCTAACTCCTACAACAATAATATACAAACATCATGTAGATCAAGAACAATGCAATGTCTTCAGGTTCAACTGCATTGGAAAAATTACACATTGAAACTGGAAAATTTGCGGAAGTCGAGGACGCTGTTCAATTCTTTGATCAGTGTCTTCAATATTGTCATAAGTAGTCTGATGCTAACTGAAACGTCAAGGAAGTCACAATGATTCCCAAGTAAATGCATCAGCACACAAATTTAGTGATGTACTAAAATCTTGCAACATTGTTAGACTTCTTTTATAGCCATAATATTGATGAGAAAACAATGCAGGCTTTTTATGTTACCTTGAAAATGCAATGTTTCAATTAAAAGTAAAAAACAAAAAATTAATGACCTTTTTAAACTATGTTAATGTACATGTATTTTTCATACAGAGTGTCTACCATTTTCAGGAGACTCAATTTCTTGACCTTTGCTTGACTTTTACGGGACATTTCTTGACCTAAAGCTAAGTTTTCTCGACTATTCTTTCTGTAAACAGTGTAGAAGTTTGGCCATTTCAGTTAATTAAATATAAATCTGATTATGTAATTACAAAATTGAAAGGGTAAATTGAGTATATAAAATAATTTCTAAAAAGTTAATAAATAGCAAATTTTTTACCAATAAGCTTGCATTTAGTGAAAAACTCAAAATATCGCACTACAAAGAATTACTTGTAACCGGGAAACCTGCACGTTACACAAAAGTATGTTAAGCAAGTATAAGAAGTACGTTAAAGGTTTAGACTGTTATCAACAATTAAAATTAATAGCAATTTATTTCAATTTTTGATAACATTATTTACTCAGCAAATAAATGCTATTCAATACAAGCTTCACACTCTTGCACAAAGTATCTGAACATATACACAACTGAAGACTGCACTCAATATCGAGGCCACACTTATCAATTTTATTTACAAGCTGTTCTATGATTTCGAAAGTTTTATCGAGAATGTTTGTTAGTGTATGTTTTCTTTAGTAATTTATTAAACTGCGTCTTCTTATGAGCCACTTTCCCAGACCATGTTTCCAGTTCAATCAAGCCCTCAGTACTAAGTCTTTTACTGTGTGAGGCTAACAATTCTTTCACATCATCAGTTTCCAAATCAAGCTTTTCAGGTAGCTGGAGAATTTATTGAACAGTATTATTAACCTAACAGTTGGTTCAAATTCTTCCAAATCAGTCACAAATTGTGGACAAAAAGTTTATGTCAAAGTCCAACCATGCATTACTGTGTCATGATTTTTCATGCACTATCGAAGTTCCTGTGATACTTCATACAAAATATTATAATCGCGACCAAACTGTTTAACAGTTGCCTTGTTTTTACTAACGGTTACTAAAATAAGCTGTTTTCAGATCATGATGCAATAAATAATACGATTCAAAAGTGGCAATAGCTCCTCGTTCCATAGGTTGAACTTAAGGTGTGTTTGTTACATAGCAAAAGAAAAAAAAAAATACATGAGAGTATGGTCTGTTGAATATGTGGGGTGGCTAGGACCATTTCATAGAGTTTGAAAGTTTAGTTAGTAACTCACCAGCCTCATATTTATTATGTCCATTTTTTCTTGTAATTTTATGGATTTCTGTGGCATTTTACCAATATTTCACTTTCAGCACCAACTTTTCTTTTATTGGAAGACATTTTTACAAGAATGTACTTAGTAAATCAATAAAAAAGCAATACCAATGCGAATTCCTACTTCTCCAATCAGAGAAGCCAGAAACAAGTGTACCGTAAACAAAGATTTCTAGACTTCAAAGTATGTATTCTAATTGGTGGAAATTTTCAGCGTGATGTTAATAAGTTATGTCAGGAATGGGTAAAAATGTTGTACATACGTTATAGCGAACATGCATTAAGTAAACATGTAAGGTTCGGTATTACTGTGCATACATAAAACTAAAAAAGTTATCTAAATCAAACACTTCCTCATTGGATAACATTTAGCCCCCAAAGTACTAATAGTTGTTGAGTTTCCATTGCAAAGTATCAGTTGTTGAGTTTTCGTTGCAAAGTAACTGCCACCCACAAACCCTTCTGCTGCCTACATGTTGCTTGTGGGGGACTCTGATTAGTGAAATCTCTTGACTACGCAATTTGTTCTTGAAAAATATCGATCAATCGAAGGTCAAGAGTAATAATGAATTTCTACCAAGAGCAACTAGTCGGAAAGAAGCTGCTGACCAATAAAAGGTAACAAGGCTATCATTTTATCCTCATTTTTAAGAATTAATTGTTTTTGGTTCATATTATAATAAATATATCATTCACTCTCAGTATGACACCCACTGGTTAAATAAGAAGCTGTGGAGTCCGGACATCGGGATTTTTAACGAAACTTTTTAAAAAACGTGAGGAACAGAAGAATGACAGGATTTCTGTGATATCTTGCCAAGAATTCCCTAATGAAGAGGTTTAACAATCCAAATGCAATGTATGACATAGCTTTAACTCTGCAGTTTGTTTGTATGTGTATGCTGCTTTAATATTTGTTTCTATTGCATTAACTTCTTCAGCCTGTTCCAATACCTTTTTTTTTCCTTTCAGTTTTTTAATTCTTCCCACAGCACATCTGATTTCCTTTTCTTTCTCTGCTTGCTGATTTTTCTGTTTTCTTAGTGCTTCTTTACATTTTGATACAGCATTTAGTTTTATTATTTTGAATATATGTTGAATATGTGGCCTGATTATTTTTTTAATATAATGTTATTCTGTCCATCTACTTTATGCTTAGTACATTTGTACAGATTTTTCGGGTGAATTTCCACCAGGAAGTACCCAAACCTATGGTTAGGCCTTTATTTATTTCATCTTTTTTTTTTTTTTTTTTTTTTGTGCCTATCTTAGGCCTATTAAAAATTTTGAAAGTGTGATATTTTTGTCTCTGTCTACTCGATGTGCAGCACATTTATGCCGATTTTTATGGCTCAATTCCATCGAGAAGTACCGAAATCTGCTGTCAGGCGTTTTTCTTTTTAACCTAGCCTAGCCTAGGCCTGATTAAATATTTTGAAAATGTTGAAAAACATGAAATAATTCTCCGAAAGAGTGGAAGTACACTGACTGATATTCGGAAAATTATACAGACTTAATTTTAAATGCATATACATCTCTTTATACTGTTTTGCTAACATGAACAAAAAAGAAAACAAGAAATATGACACCAAATTTTTGGTTGTAATAAGCACGCCTTGAATCTTTTCTGATGCGAATTAAAATTTATCAAAGTTATTCAAAGCCAATGCAAGCGGTTAGAAAAATAGCAACCAGATTTCTTCAATTGATAAAACATCCAGAAATAGAAACAGCTACTTACTTCCACCAGCAGCTAAAAAGTATGTAATGAAAATTAACAAACTGTACATAAAAAGTTTCTCACAGCAGAAAGAAGGTATCGGAGACAGATTTTCAAATCGAACAGTTAAAAGAAAGAAATAAAGAAAGAAACATGATATAACTCTATGCCTAATGGGAAATTAAAAAAATTTGCTAAAGAAAAATAACTTTTCAAATATGTCTCCCGGAAGAGACAGTGAGAAAAAAGGTACTGACCTTTATGCACCCTAGCGAGAATTCTGTGCATTGTTTGAAGAGGATAATGCACCACATCTCTATTGTGGAGAATAGCATACAGTAAAAATAAGAAATTTCTCAATAGGATTTTTAGAAGCAGAGATACAACTGCAAGCAGAAGTACACAAATACCACCTAGTGGTAGAACTGTGAACTATAAAACTTCTCAAATACTAACCTAAAGAGTTCCCACAAGATAAATGGCACCCAGTGCTGAAATAATTTCTTAAATCATACATTTAGAAGCAGAGGTATTAAGAAAAACAGATTAGACATTGACGCCCCCTAGCGGCAAAATTGGGCATTATTTTGGGAAGAAAATACAGTTTTCATAGTTAGTAGTATCTGACCGAAAAAGAATCTTTTATATCAGGTTTTTACTCCTGCAGATATTGCTGTAAATGGAAATGTGAGCTTACACCCTCTAGTGATATACTAGTGCGTTAAGAAAAATTTCAAATTATATGAAAAACATTTCACAGTGGAAACACTCTCCAAAAAAGAAAGATTTTTTTAAATCAGACTACTTAGAAGCATGGATATTGACAAAAATAAGATATACGCCCCCTGGTGGGAAAACTATGAGCTATTTTAAGCAGGAGATGTTATGTTCTCAAAACATTTTCCGAGGTGAGTGGTATCAGTCTACGAAAGAATTTTTTCAGTCGACTTTTTAAGAAGCTCGGATTTTGCTGCAAATACATCAGAAGCAAAAATAAACGCTTATGCATCCTGGTGGCCAAACCATACTTTATCAAAATTTTGAAATTACATGAAAAACATTTCTCATTAGGAGCAGTATCCGATGCAGAAAGAATTTTTTCAAATCAGAGTTTTAGAAGCAGAAATATCAGGAGAAATGCAAGTTACCTTTATGCACCTAGTGGAAAATCTATGCATTACTTAAAAAAAAACTGCATCTAAAACAGTCTTAATTATAAATGGCATTGAAAGGAAGAAAGATTTTTTCAAACAGATATTTAGAAGCAAATATATGCAATAAAATGCATTTTAAATTTGATAACATCTGCATTTACACCCTCTAGCGGTGAAGTTGCGCATCCGAAAAACTAGGAATACCAGGACCATCATTCTTACATTTTAAGCTTCTCAATGCAAAAAGAATTTTTTAAATCAGACAAATAGTTGCAGAGATATGGAGTCGACGGATGGACGGACAGACAAACCGATAACATATGCACGTTTTTTTCCAAAAGACGTGCTAACTACACGCCAACTACTTCTTAGATTGCGGTAAATTCCAGAGATCCCAGAGATTGCAGTCACGGCATACAAACATGCAGCAGCGTTTATTATGACTTGGAATGATTTACAGTTTTGGAATCTTACTGATCAAATCCACTGGCAGATAGCAGTACATGTGAATTCGCTGATTTATGGCATCGACAGGTGGCGGCCTGATAAGAACCGGTTTAAACATTGTGTTTGCTTTGTCATGGATTCCCATCATCCGTGAAGAAGCTCCAAAGCCCGAGGTCTGCGACATCATCATGTGGCTTCATCAACATCGTGCTTCACGATACATTGCATCGCAATATCATGAAGGACGACACATCGTAGTACCGTTACCTAAAAAATCGGAGCCTCGATGTAAAACTTAAACCAGTTTATCACGATATGCTGGTACATTGCCCAGCCTGAATGACTCGTTACGAATTTTTCTGCGAAGCAAACAAACAGGTTATTGGTTATTTAAAAAAGAAGACCATACTGTCGGCCCACAGTTTAGAGAACCACGGCTGACAAAGTGCCAAGTGGAGTCAATGAACGCTGACGGGGAGAAGGGTATCACGGTGTGTCCAATCAGAACTTATCTGAAGGAAGGAAATGAAGTCATTGTCATTAGCAAAGACTTTTCCTTTTTAGTCCAAAGCTGAAATTTGATTTTTACAGGGTTAGGCATAAAGAGAAAAAAAAAAACCCTGAAAAAACTGACTGTGACCTACAACAACCTCAAGTCAGTGACTTTTCCTTGACTTCCATGACTGATTTCTCATTTCGTGACCTGGTAGACACCCTGTTATAATATACTTCATATTTCCTTGTGTAAAAATATCAACTGCAAATAAATATACATATACTATATTTACTAGTGCTATTACACTGTGCAGTGCGACTGAAATGAATAAAGTTAAAAACAAAAAAAACTGAGAGAAAATGGATAACTGAAAATATTATAACACTAGAAAAAAAATACTACACAATACACAGAACCAAGTGTAACAAAACTAATAGCTAAGCCATATGTTGCAAAAGGATAATGTGCTGCCATCTAGGGATGGAATCAAGCCCCATTTGATTTTACTTAGTCCACTGAAAAGTGTAATAACGGAGTTCCACTGTATGTATTACATATATATTCCATTTACCAGAAGCTCATCTCCCTTCCCTGTTTTGCAGCTTTGCAGAGAAGCATTTTAATGGAATCCATCGTAAATCATGTGAAACACCAAGAGGAATAACAAGAGCAGATTATTCTGTGAAATTATACACCACTTGTAGCACTTCAAAAAAGTAACTTTCTTACCTGAAAAATGTATGATGTTCCACACACACTTTCCACAGACGCTTGGCTGCTTTGTGATTATTTAGCTTGAAGCCAATGGTGCTCTCAAACTGCTCAAACTATGGTGCAAAAAGAAAGTGTGTTTAGTACATGACAAACAAACATTTGGTGCAAAAATTGAAATCAATTTATTTCTGTTAACATTATTAAAGTGACTGACATTTTGTTTCACAGCAGTGTTATCTCATGAAACAAGCACAAATATTTGGCTGAAAATTTAAAGCATATTTACCCCAATCATCTATTGTCGATGTATTATGAATCCAACAGCTTAAAACATTTTCTTTCTGCTTAAATCAGTATTTTTTTTTTCAATTAATCCACAAATTGTTGCCGCAAATCATGGTGTCAAAACTTAAGATGGCATCCCGTATCTCCCAGCTTTCGAAAGTCCACAACTTTGTTTAAACTGATAGGACCTACAAAAACTTTGTTTACATTGTTACAAACGTTTATGGCTATGGCTGTCAGCACGACAGGACAGACAAACACGAGAAGAAAGGCAAGTTGTTATTGTTTTGATTATCAGCCATTCTTAGTTGGCACTTAACCACTTAAGAGAACACCTGTGTTCTGAAAGGACATAACCTCGCTCCAGGTGTCCTGATTCCTTTTGCTTACAGCCAGCAGCAAGGTTTCTCAAAATAACTCCGGTGGGGCAATGAGAGTACATTTTTGGGACAACCACTTCATTGCAAGCATCAAAGGAGAAAAGACAATGGAGGTGACAGACATCACAAGAAAGATGAAGAGGTCAGCCATGTTTTGCATCAGGGGTGCAAATGGATAACATAGCAGGGTGTAAAGCATCGAACTGAGATGGAGTTTGCCTAAAAATGCAACTGTTTATTCTACTCTTGTTCATTTTCACAACTGAGGAATTACAGTTGCATGGTAAAAAAAAAAAAAAACCCAGACCATTCATTATGCATTCATTCAATTGAATGATATTACTTTGGAGGAGAAATGCTACCATGTGACTTTGAATGGCATTAGTGGCTATAAATAAGTCTTTTGTCAAGACAAATGAATTCTGCTGTTTTTACATGAAATTGAACTTCAATATTCGAGAATTCTTAATTATTGTACACAGTCTAATAGTCATGCGTTCCACAAATGATTTATCACATGGATGAATCTTTAAAATATCAACAGGGTCTAAATGTCAGCAGTCACAACATGTCATAAAATTCTTACACTTTTTTTTTTTTTTTTGCAAATTTTTGTTTTTCAAATTAATTTTATATCTTATTTTAGTTTTTAGGTGCGTTTTGTACAGTTCGGAAAAGCGGCCACAAAGCATTTGGCTGCTGTATTAAAATTACATTTTCAACTTCAACATGCACACTTCCACGTAGAGTCGCCATAGAACCATTAGGGCCATATAAATATTTAATTTTTGATTTCTTTCTGCCCACTTCCATGCAGGCTACCCACAAAAGCATTAGGGGGCCATGTAAAAATAGCATTTTTGATTTCTCTGTGCCCACTTCAAAGTAGGTTACCCGCAAAAACATTTTGGGTAGTATAAAAAAAAATTTTTTTATTTTTTTCGTGCTTCTATTTAGGCTGGCCACGAAAATGTTAGGGGGCTGTATAAAAGTTTCATTTCTGATTTCTTCATGCCCATTGCCACGTAGGCTGGCCACAAAAGCCTTAGGAGTCATACAAAAATCTCACCTTTGAATTTACCGTGTCTGCTTTCTCACATACACTCTTTGCAAGAGGGGGGGGAATAAACAAAGCATTTGAAAAAGTTCTTTGATCCTCATGGAACTCCACACCCAATGTCCCAGGGCTTGAAAAATATCTGAAAAGTTACATGCGCACAAGTGGGCTTGTGCAGCAATTTTTTACCTGCCCAGGTAGTAAAACCTAGATGCCCAGAAGAATTTAGCTTTCAAGATAACAAATCAGAACTCTCATTTTTTTAAGTTAAAAAATAAAAATATGATTATCTTTTTTTACACGCTTTGCATTTTCATTGTAATGGTCTGTATTCAAACTGTTCAATACACAAAAGCGTGTATCTAAAGTTTTATAAGATGATGATGCTGAAATTGGTATTTCAGAAATTTAGTGATTCTGCTACGTTTCTTTTGTTAAAGCTTTCGCTCTTTGCCACTAAACACCAGAAGGGCATGCATCCATCGCTGACTATAAACAACATTTGGAGCAAAACTACATAAGGTTCCAATTTCTGGACCTAGAGCACAATATAATTAAAGAAGTGATATTCTTCTGTCACTAGCACTCCGTAACAATAATACAACTTCCAGTGATTAGCAGTGAAATGAAACACGACATGTGCGAAAACTGTCTTTCTTTTTTTTTTTTTTTTTTTTTTGTAGTAGGAAATTCTATTCCAAACTTTCTTTTTTTTAATTTACTTGCCCATACTGGGCAACCAGATTTTTTATTTAACTTCCCAGCCCAATAATTTACATGCTTCGGACACCTCAGGCATGGTATTTTTCAAGCCCTAAATTATCTTAGAGCTAAACATGCACATGATTAAAAAATATCGACCAATGACTAAATAGTGGCCTGCCACGGCGCATGGGAACAGTGCATCGAGGAGAGTATATAAAGAGCAAAGCTTGCACACAGGAACAATTGTGATAGAGGACTGCGGTTGCATTAACCTCCACGGACTGTGAAGATGCCTCAATGTCATATCCGTGCACAACACGAGCAGCTCAGCGAGTCTGAGGGAGGATGCATAATTGGGCTGAGAGACCAGCTGGTCAATCGCAGTATCACCAGGCATTTGGGTTGGAGTGACAACAATCAGACGATGTTGGCTCCAATGGGTTGAGGAGCGCACAACCCAGTGCATGGCTGAGGGCAATGACAGAACATGAGAATTCAGTGACTGTGAACAAAAGCAAATTTGTTGCTCTCAACCATTCGTGGTCATGTTGCATCCTCTACACCAGTGGTCTCAAACTCATGGCCCTGCACCAACTGTTTTGTAGCCCGCATGAGCGATTACAAAATAAAAATAAATCATCCTTTTTTCCAGTATTATTATAATATATTAAATATAATATAAACATAGTAATGCTTAGCAAAGCCAACCCCTTTATAAGTAGCAAGTTTATTTACGAAGAACATAACTATATTAAGCAAAATACTTTCAATATATTCAAGTCTCCATTTTCCTATGATGCTGACAATGCAGCTGAAGAACTTCAGCTTGAATTAATAGACTTTCAGTGCAATTATTTTCTAAGAAAATATTCAACAGCTGCAATATAACAGTTTTACCAGATAGTTTCAAAGGACAATTACGTAAACTTTCATAACCTAGCTGCACATGTTCTGTCTGCGTTTGGAACAACATACTCATGTGAACAGTTGTTTTCAATAATGAACCAAGCAAAATGTCTTGAAAGGAACAGGTCAAGTGACAGTCACTTATGCTCACTTTTAAAAGCAGCATGTTCAAAGGATATTATTCCAAATATTGATAAGTTAGTGACAGAAAAGCAAGCCCAAGTTTCTGGTCAGAACATGTAATATTTTCTGTACTGTGTAGAGTTGGTAAAATGTGATTGTTTTAAGATTTAAGTGAAAATAATCGTTACATAAAAGTGATTGTTTTCAGAGATTAATGAAGCATTTGTTTTTACTATTTACCAATAATCAGAAATAATATTCCACTCTAGTGCCAAGCCATTGGTTTAGTTTTGTAAAGTTGATATTTATTCATAAGAAATATGTATTTTAATATTCATGCGGCACTCCTAAGTCCGTTTAAAACTGGAAAGTGGCTCTTCCAAGGGTCTGAGTTTGAGACCACTGCTCTACATGTGAGGAAGTGGCCATCCAGACTGTTGCAAGATGACTTGCAGCACTGGGACTGCATTATAGGAGGCCACTCCACAGCCAACTACTGACCAGCAAGCATTACCATCACTGGGACCACATTCTAGGCAACTCCACAGCCTACTACTGACCAGCAAGCATTACCATCACTGGGACCACATTCTAGGAGGCCACTCCACAGCCTTCTACTGACTAGCAAGCATTGCCGTCACTGGGACTACATTCTAGGAGGCCACTCCACAGCCAACCACTGACCAGCAAGCATTACCGTCCCTGGGACTACATTCTAGAAGGCCACTCCACAGCCTACCACTGACCGGCAAGCATTACCATCACTGGGACTACATTATAGGCCACTCCACAGCCTACCACTGGCCAGCAAGCATTACCATCACTGGGACTACATTATAGGCCACTCCACAGCCTACCACTGGCCAGCAAGCATTACTATCACTGGAACTACATTCTAGGCCATTCCACAGCCTACCACTGACCAGCAAGCATTACCATCACTGGGACCACATTCTAGGCCACTCCACAGCCTACCACTGACCAGCAAGCATTACCATCACTGGGACCACATTCTAGGCCACTCCACAGCCTACCACTGACCAGCAAGCATTACCATCACTGGGACTACATTATAGGCCACTCCACAGCTTACCACTGGCCAGCAAGCATTACTATCACTGGAACTACATTCTAGGCCATTCCACAGACTACCACTGACCAGCAAGCATTACCATTACTGGTTGCAGAGGTGTTGGGCCCAATCAACATGACATGGTGTCTAGTGGCATCATGTTTTCTTCAGTGATAAGCCACGGTTCGCACTTGATAACAATGACCAGCATGTATGTCTGGAAACAAGATGGCCAGCACACTGATACTGTCTTTACTGTGGAATGACACACTGCTTGCACACTGGGAGTGTCTGGGGAGTCATTTCCTATGATAGCTGAACTCCCTTGGTAGTCCTCCGCACCACCCTCATGGCTCAATTATATGTTGATGAGATTCTATGGCCTGTTGTGTTTGCATTCCCATTCACAGCATCACCAAGCAAGTTTTCATCATGAAAGCATGCTTGGGACAGCCTGGACACACATGGCACAACTCTCCCAGTATTGCTTTCGTAATGTCGACACTCTTCTATGGCCAGCCCAATCGCCTGACCTCTCACCAAACAAACATGTTTGGGACTTGACAGGATGCCTGGTGAATTGGGCCGCAACTGGACACCATCTGGCATGTTATACCTCAGGACAGTATCTGTGATCTGTATGTGTCTATGCCACGCAGGTAAACTGCTTGTATCCAAGCCACAGTAGTGGCGCCACAACATACTGACTTTTTTCACTCGTGTTGCTGCTTTGTCCGAATAAATGGCCCAACTGCTCTGGAATTGCACTCGTGCAGTCATTTCCTTTCATATACATGTGACATCACACTTACCAATTTTCATCTTGATTGGACGATTTTTTCCGGGTGCTTCATTTTTTTTGTTTTGAGCATATTATATACACTGCTGGACAATTGCTAAGGACGTATCATAAACGGCTATATAGCGCATAAAAAGTAAGTGTGGTTGGATGCCAAGTGAAATAAAATAATGTCAGAATGCCAGGACATTACAAGAAAGACAATTTATTGTGCTCTGAAATCCAGAAGGCTTTGGAACGTGTTCAAGGGACAAACAGGCCATTTTGTGCAGAATACGTAAACGTGAATAAAATGCAATTACCGTCCGCAGGCGTTCCGGCGTAAGATGTCAATATGGGATATGGCCACCATGGAGGGCAATGCAAGATTCCACACGTCGTGTCATGCTTTGCACAACATTATCAAGCAGCTGTTGGGGTAATTTATCCCATTCCTCTGTCAGTGCACGGATGAGGGTGTCCTTGTTTATTGGAGGTCATTGGCGACCAGCAAGACTCCTCCCCAAAGCATCCCACACATTTTCAATGGGATTCAGATATGGAGAACGTGCTGGCCATACGAGGCGTTGAATATCCTCGCTCTCAAGACACTCCTGGAAAGCGACTGTTCGATGACATGTTGCGTTGTCGTCCATGAAAATGAATCTATCACCGATAGCACCACGGAACATGCGAACATGAGGTAGCAGAACATCATTAATGTATCGTTGGCCAGTCATAGTCCCAGTTGGAAGCACATAGAGGGACGTACGGCCATTGATCATGATGCCAGCCCATACCATGACACTACATGTCGGATATCGGTCCCTTTCCTGTATGTTTGCTGGACAATATGCAGTAGCACTACCACGCCAGATCAGTTGTCGTCGACAATCAGACGATAGACTGTATCTACTCTCATCTGAGAATAGGACAGCTGACCAGTCGTTATCAGTCCAATTGCGATGTTGATGGCACCATTGTAAACGGGTGGTACGGTGAAGTCTGAACAATGGGATGCACACAACAGAACGGCGGGCGTATAGTCCTCCTTCATGCAAACGTCTGGCGACAGTTTTTCGGGAGATCCTCTTGCCAGTAGCAGCCATAAACTGATTTGCTACCTCACTAGCTGTGCTGCGCCGGTGTCTTTTTGTTGATAGCCCTATGTACCGATCTTCTGCAGGTGTCGTACTGCGAACACGACCTCCCCCGTGACGTTTGCTACACTCTCCATTTGTCTGAAATGATTTCCAAAGCCTTGAAACAACACTGTGGCTGACGTCGAACTCCCTGGAAACATCTGTTATTTTTCGCCCTTCTTCAATCTTGCCAATAATATGGCCACGTGGAAAATCATCTAGGTGATGTCAGGAAGACATACCGAAAATTGCTAGTTCGTCAATTAATTCTTTCCCTTCCAACTTTGCGTTTGAACAACAACGGTCAATACGCGTCAAATCCTTTATATCTCTTATCAGCGCTATGACGTCACGAACAAGTTCGGCAATCCAAAATTTGCATACGCACAACACGTCTTACTGTATCCCGCACTTATGCTAATTTCCACATTTTCCTGCCTTCCATTTTATGGTTGCTATCGTTGCTATTGTCATCCGTCCTTAGCAATTGTCCGGCAGTGTATATATAGTATATATAAAAGATAATGTCATACTTTTACTCAGGCATAAAACATTGATTATAAAGCCCTAGGCTTAGGCCTTTTTAGCAATTTTAAATCCGCCGTGCTAATATTCATTAAGTTTGTGTAATGAGTCAAGATTTCAGTGTTGCGCTTTTACTCCGGCACAAAAGATTAATTAATAGGCCCTAGGCCTAGGCTTTTTAATCAGTTTTCAATCCGCAATGCTCACATATGTATGATTTTCATAGAAAATTCAGTTAATTTTATTGCACTTTTACTCTGGCACAAAACATTAATTAATATGCCCTAGGCCTAAGCCTTTGTAGTAATTTTTATGCTGACATGATCATATTCATACGGTTTGCTTAACAAGTCATGTTAATAATGTTGCACTTTTACTTAGGCCCAAACATTAATAGTCCCCAGGTCTAAGCATTTTTAAGATTTTTTTTTAATAAGCATACCATTACTAATTTGACTTGTCATGCAAACCTTATGAATATGATCATGATCACATTGGTAAATCTATTATTATCTAAACATTATCGTGTGAAGAACATACTATCCTCCCACCCCCAAACTTCAGTCTGATTTAGACTTGGGAGAGAGAGAGAGAGAGAGAGAGAGAGAGAAAAAAGATCCTAATTATTTTATCAATGAAAACTGAATGATAGCAGATATTCATAAAGTTGTTTTACCTATGTTCTGGGTGGCACAGTAACACATCACTGGCAAATAAATGGGAAGAGAAAAAAATTACATGTTGATACACACACAAACGAATGTCAGGGTTTTTATAGGAAGCAACATACATCAATTTAACAATACACCTGAACAGGAGCTGAAGGGTCATACATTTCTAATATATATCATAATCATCAACAACCATTCTTAATCTACTGATGAACAAAAGACTCCCCAAGTCTTATCTCTTCCACAACTCTTGTCTTGAGCACTTTTCTTCCACGTCACTCCAGCATGCTTTCATCCACCCATCTCCCATGCAGTCTTCTGGGTCTTTTCCTGCCCTTTTGTTTGCAGCCAAATATTTCAGCTGTCTGACAGTGTTTAGTTGTTTTACCATAATGTCCAGACAAATGCATTTCAGGGTTTTTTACTTTGATCATGATGTCATAAAACTCTTATATTCCTAACCCAAGAGTTCCTTTTTCAATTTTTCTTGTTTATACCAGGCATGCTTTTTTTTTTTAAGTTGTCCCCAGCCTCTGTATGTCTTTTTTAACTAACGCCCAATGTCTTTGGTCCATAAGTAAGAAATTGAAGGATGCACTGATTAAACACATTTATTTTAAGACATAATGGTAAATTGCTCTTGAAAATTGCACTGTTTCTTCCAAATGCTCCCCAGCCAAGTCTTATATGCCTATTCATTTCTTCTTTGATGTAGACATCAGTAACTCTCAAATTTGCATCATCAACCAATAAATAATCTGTTCCTGTAAAAGCAATTTACATCACTTTTGCTTTCTGTAAGTTCATCTTTAATCCCACTCCTTTGCTCTTGTCAGCATGTTCCTGGATTATATCCTGCAGCTCTGAGGAAGAAAAGTACTAGCAAAAGTGATTACGGCATCAGCAAATCAAAGGTGGGTTAAACTACCACCATTAATTACTATCCTTCCTATCTTTCCAGGTCTATGACTGAAAGACATTCTGCAATGTGGCACTGAAGAGCTTGGGAGATATGGTGTCACCTTGTCTCACCCCTTTCCAATTTTCATATCTGCTGTGTCCTCGAACACTCTAGCATTTGCTCTTGCATTTTCCTTGATGTTATTAAAAATACTAAAGTATGAATCTTTAATACTGCAGGATTTCAAAAACATAACTTCTGATCAGAATGATTAACACAACAATCAGACATCTGAGTTGCCTGTATTTACATGTAACATTAATCATATCAGAACACTTGAAAATTACATCGTCCTGGAGCACAAGTCAAACTCGCATCTCCTGACTTTGGTTCGAGTATGCTATCTGTTACACCACCCAGGACAATGAAGTCCCAAGTGTCTGAGTGTTAGAAACAGAACATTCTCTGATTTTCACCAGCTGATGCAAGTTCTGCTTCCTCATAGCATAGTTAAATAAATCACCAGTGTCCCAAGTAAATACTTGTGAAAGAAATATTTTTCTCATAATATGTGGCAGAAAATGCTCTGATTTTTAACAGTCAGATACTTGGGAAATCATCATCCTGGGATGGTGTAATGGATAGCACGCTCGAATGTAAATCGGGAGCGTGGGTTCGATTCCCGCTCCATGATGTAATTTTCAAGTTTTCTGATGTGATTAATGTTACATGATTAACAGTAAATACAGGCAATTCAGAGATGCCTGATTGCCGTGTTAATAATTCTGACATATTTCCACACATTATGAGAAGAATATTTCCTCACAAGAATATAACTTCTGATAGTTTTGAGGAATTAATAGCCTTTTTCACATATATATGTATTAGGTGCTTGAATTAATTCCCGTTGTTTTTGCGACACAAACACCTGTGTGTTGCCACAGAACGGTACAGGATAGTCTATTCAAAGTAGTGTCCGTTGGCAGTTACGACCCTTTCCCACCGTTGGGGTAACAAATGGATTCCGCAGTAGAAAAATGCAGGTTCTTTCAAGGCGAACCATTTATCGAGCCATTTTTGTATATCTGCGACAGAAAGGAAGTGCTGCTCTGACAAGCCATGTTGTAGCGACCGAAACAAATGGAAGTCCAAGGGAGCAATGTCCGAGGAATAAGGCGGGTGGGGTAAGAAGTCCCAGCCAAGTGCCTCCAAGAGTTCCTTCACGGATTTGGCGACATGAGGTCTAGCGTTATTGTGGAGAAGAATAACCTTGTCATGTGGGATCCAGTTTCCGAGCTTCTGGATCATTCCCATTGCCTTTAAATGTTTTCTAACTGTTGACTCATCGACCCGTAGTGTTTCAGACAACTCGTGGAGCACCTCACACGAATCCTCGTCCAATAAGGTCTCCGATGCGCCATCTTCGAAATTTTTTGGCTGCCCAGGGCGCTCTGTCCTTCACGTCATATTCGTTGGCTTTGAAGTGTCGGAACCACTCTCTGCATGTTGTTTTCATAGGGCATGTTCCCCATAAGCCTGCACTAGCAAATGATGACTTTCTGCTGCAGATTTCTTGAGATGAAAGCAGGAGAGTAAAGCTTTCCGCAAATGCTCCTTTTTTGGTACAAAACTCAACATCGTGAATGCGATACAAACTCGTGTTCTGTGCCCTCCAATCGCGTGTCACACACTGCTTCACCCAGACTACGGACGGTATGTGTGTGCGCAATTAAGGTCATGTGTGGCTTGGGTCACAGCGCACCACTGCTGCGCTCTATTGGGCAATAGCGGAAATTAATTCAAGCACCTAATACTTGAACACAGAAGTGTATTGGGCTCAGTTTGCCACCTGAGCATGTTGGGAATAGCAAATTTTATAGTTTATTTTTATGCAATAAAATCAAAATATCTCAGCCTCACTCCAAAAAGCAATGAAGTGTTGAAGAATGAAAATATAATAGAAAATATATTAAAAATATAATAGAAAATCTGATAAACCTGGAATAAAATCATATCACAAGGAGGGACACTAGTACTGATTACAGCAGTACAAACTCCAAGATGAACTACAATGAAAGCCCTTCAATTCTGATTAACTATAGATAAATCTTGGATAATTAATTTAACTGAGTGACACTCTCAACATAAAGAATGATCACTTTGGTATGACTAGAGATTTTGTCTAATAACAAAAGTTTTGTTTCACATAAGAATATAAAAGAAACATCAACTTACCTCACCTGGTCGAATCTTTATGTAGAAATTATTCCTTTTGTATGAAATCTTGAGGATCTTGGGCCACGCAAATCTATTTATTCGAAGGCGATCCCTATAAACTAATAAACCCGATGCACATACTCCAAGCATGATATCAATCCCTTCAGAATCTTTGGCTTTGTGGAGGTCAACTCCATACATTGCTAACTTTTTAGCATTTTCTAGGTAATGGAGTTCAGCTTCTGCTGGCATCTGACCCCTGACATATAGAAAGAAGTTGTGAATGCAATTTAAAAATGCTCAAAAAAATAATAGTGCATATTCAAAATCTTTAAAGAGCTACATATGTAATTTATTCACAGTCATAATGTGAGACTCAAAAACTTGGACAACTATTTGAAAAATGACATTGATGCAGTTTAAAATACTAACTATATTTTCTTCCTAGTTGTAAATGAATTTATGGCACCTCTATTCATAGTGTATTGTGGAATTAACTTTTTACGGGTCTTATAGAGGTTATTATTTATGAAAGTAGGTTGTCAAATTTACGAACTAAAGCCTAGTTCGTCATCAGGACTACGTCACTGGAGTAGTTGCTGCCACTCAGTTGGTTTTCTATAAAAAACAAACAAACTACAAAACATCCCATGGAGAATCAAACATGTTTTAAAAAGAGGTTTAAAAGAATGTTTTCCTTTTTAAAAAAATTGTTCAAATTTTCATCTACAAATTTTAGTTATAATTTGCAATTAAAATTTCTTGTGAGTGTCACTTAGAACTCTCGGGGAGGAAGAGGGGGGCAAGTGGTCTCTTAAACCTTCAATTTTGTAAAACATCCAAGTTTTTTCCAAGGGATGCATTGCAGTTTTTTCAAAAAAAATAGCAAAGATGACACCAAATGTTCAGTTGTATTGAGTGATGCCTTTTGAATCCTTTCCAATACAAAACTATATTTAAAAACAGATTTTTAGAAAACCTAAAAATTCAGCAAAAAAGAAAATACACTTACACCATTTAAGGGAAAACTGTGCTTAATTTAAAATGCACAATGTGAGCTGGATTATTCATAGTCAGCAAAATTAGGGTGTCCCGACAATTCGTCGCGTGCGTCAATTCGTCGACTACGACAATTCGTCGCGCGTCAATTCGTTGCATGCGTCAATTCGTCGCGCGTTAATTCGTCGACCACGACGATTCGTCGCGCGTCAATTCGTCGCGGACAAATTCGTCGACTACGTCAATTCGTCGCGTTTGCAGATTTTACGAATTCAGGAAAACGTACGATTTCGAACGTCTTGCTCCCTGATCAAATTTATAAAATTTGGACACGCAGACAGGATAGGAATATTACGTTTTTCTTTGGCACTAAAAATATTAGACGGTAAACGGTTTTTGGAACGGGGCAGGGCCCGGTTGGTCAGAGCCCCCCATATACAAAATTTTCGTAAAATCTACAGTTTTCAATTCAGAACCACCAAATCTGGTATACTATCTCGTGGTATTCTAACTTAGACTGTAGACGGTTTTGGGAAGCGGTTGCAGAGAGGAGGGGGGTTACAGCCCCCCTACAGAATTGCCGTAAGATATAGTTTTCAATTTAGAACTACCAAATTTGGTATATTATCTCATAGCGCTCTAACTTAGACGGTAGACGGTTTTTGGAACGGGTCAGGGGCCCGGTTGGTCAGAGCCCCCCACACTACAGTTTTCAATTCAGAACCACCAAATCAGGTATCCTATCTCATAGTACTCTAACTTAGACGGTTGTCGGTTTTTGGAACGGGTCAAGGCCCGGGGAGTCGTAGCCCCCCCTCCCCCCATACATACAAAATTTTCGTAAAATCTAGTTTTCATTTCATAACCATCAAATTTGGTATCATGAAACTCTAACTTAGACGCTAGACGGTTTTTGGAAGGGGTTGGAGCCCGCGGGGTCGGACCCCCCCCTCTCATAAAAAATTTCGTAAAATCTACAGTTTTCCTCTTAGAACCACCAAATTTGGTATACTATCTTATGGTACTCTAACTTAGACGCTAGACGGTTTTTGGAAGGGGTTGGAGCCCGGGGGTCAGACCCCCCCCCGAAAAAAAACTTTTTCGTAAAATCTACAGTTTTCAATTTAGAACCACCAAATTTGGTATACTATCTCATGGTACTCTAACTTAGACGCTAGAAGGTTTTTGAAAGGGGTTGGAGCCCGCGGGGTCGGCCCCCCCTCATAAAAATTTCGTAAAATCTACAGTTTTCATCTTAGAACCACCAAATTTGGTATACTATCTTATGGTACTCTAACTTAGACTGCAGACCGTTTTTGGAACGGGTCAAGGCCCGGGGGTCAGAGCCCCCACATACAAAATTTTCTTAAAAACTACAGTTTTCAATTTAGAACCACCTAATCTGGTATACTATCTCATGGTACTCTAACTTACACGCTAGACGGTTTTTGGAAGGGGTTGGAGCCCGGGGGTCAGACCCCCCCCCGAATAAAAACTTTTTCCTAAAATCTACAGTTTTCAATTTAGAACCACCAAATTTGGTATACTATCTCATGGTAACTCTAACTTAGACGCTAGACGGTTTTTGGAAGGGGTTGGAGCCAGGGGGGTCAGACTCCCCCCGAATAAAAACTTTTTCGTAAAATCTACAGTTTTCAATTTAGAACCACCAAATTTGGTATACTATCTCATGGTACTCTAACTTAGACGCTAGACGGTTTCTGAAAGGGGTTGGAGCTCGCGGGGTCGGCCCCCCCCCCTCATAAAAATTTCGTAAAATCTAGTTTTCATCTTAGAACCACCAAATTTGGTATACTATCTTATGGTACTCTAACTTAGACTGCAGACCGTTTTTGGAACGGGTCAAGGCCCGGGGGTCAGAGCCCCCCACATACAAAATTTTCTTAAAAACTACAGTTTTCAATTCAGAACCACCTAATCTGGTATACTATCTCATGGTACTCTAACTTAGACGCTAGATGGTTTTTGGAAGGGGTTGGAGCCGGGGGGTCAGACTCCCCCGAATAAAAACTTTTTCGTAAAATCTACAGTTTTCAATTTAGAACCACCAAATTTGGTATACTATCTCATGGTACTCTAACTTAGACGCTAGACGGTTTTTGGAAGGGGTTGGAGCCCGCGGGGTCGCCCCCTCCTCATAAAAATTTCGTAAAATCTACAGTTTTCATCTTAGAACCACCAAATTTGGTATACTATCTTATGGTACTCTAACTTAGACGGCAGACCATTTTTGGAACGGGTCAAGGCCCGGGGGTCAGAGCCCCCTACATACAAAATTTTCGTAAAATCTAGTTTTCATTTCAGAACCATCAAATTTGGTATCATGAAACTCTAAATTAGACGCTAGACGGTTTTTGGAAGGGGTTGGAGCCCACGGGGTCGGAGTCCCTCCCCTCTCATAAAAAAATTCGTAAAATCTACAGTTTTCATCGTAGAACCACCAAATTTGGTATACTATCTTATGGTACTCTAACTTAGTCGGCAGACCGTTTTTGGAACGGGTCAAGTCCCGGGGGGTCAGAACCCCCCACATACAAAATTTTCTTAAAAACTACAGTTTTCAATTCAGAACCACTTAATCTATTATACAATATCTTATGGCACTCTAACTTAGACGCTAGACGGTTTTTGGAAGGGGTTGGAGCCCGGGGGTCAGACCCCCGAATAAAAACTTTTCCCTAAAATCTACAATTTTCAATTTAGAACCACCAAATTTGGTATACTATCTCATGGTACTCTAACTTAGACGCTAGACGGTTTTTGAAAGGGGTTGGAGCCCGCGGGGTCGGGCCCCCTCATAAAAATTTCGTAAAATCTACAGTTTTCATCTTAGAACCACCAAATTTGATATACTATCTTATGGTACTCTAACTTAGACTGCAGACCGTTTTGGAACGGGTCAAGGCCCGGGGGTCACAGCCCCCCACATACAAAATTTTCGTAAAATCTAGTTTTCATTTCAGAACCATCAAATTTGGTATCATGAAACTCTAAATTAGACGCTACACGTTTTTTGGAAGGGGTTGGAGCCCGGGAGTAAGAGCCCCCCCTCCCATAAAATGCCGCGTAAAATCTACAGTTTTCAATTTAGAACCACCAAATTTGGCATACTCTCTCATGGTACTCTAACTTAGACGGTAGACGGTTTTGGAACGGGTCGGGCACGGGGTCAGAGACCCCCGCACATAAATTTTTTTCGTAAAAACTAAAGTTTTCAATTTAGAGCTACCAAATTGGGTATACTATATAATGGTGTTCTAAATTAAACGGTAGACGGTTTTCAGAACGGGTCGGGGAAAGGGTGGTTACCCCCCCCCTACACACAAACTTTCGTAAAATCTATAGTTTTCAATTTAGAACCACCAAATTTGGTATACCATATCATGGTACTCTAACTTAGACCGTAGACGATTTTCGGAACGGGTTGGGGCCCGGGGGTTAGATAGTTCCCCCCATACAAAATTTTCGTAAAATCTACAGTTTTCAATTTGGAACAACCAAATTTGGTATACTATCTCATGGTACTCTAACTTAGATGGTAGACGGTTTTGGGAACGGGTCAGACACGGGGTCAGAGCCCTCCCCATAAAAATTTTTCGTAAAATCTACAGTTTTCAATTTAAAACCACCAAATTTGGTATACTATGTCATGGTACTCTAACTGAGAATGCAGGCGATTTTTGGAAACGGTTGGAGACAGGGGTTCAGAGCCCTCCCCCCATGCCAATTTTTGTAAAACCTACAGTTTCGAATTTAGAACGACCAAATTTAGTACACTCCCTCATTGTATTGTAACTTAGACCGCAGACGGAAAGGGTCGGTGCCCGGTGTGAAGGGGGCCCATTCAAAATTTTCGTAAAAATTACAATTTTTACTCTTAAGAACTGCATCCCAATACAGCCCTCCATTACCGCACCTACGGTCTAGGTTAGAGGCCGTAGATAACAATAAAGTGAAAAAATATCCGGTTCATGATGTATTAAAAACACAAATTAATAAACGTTAGCTTTCACCACCAACGGTTGCCTTATCAGGCAGAAATACAATGTACTGTAAATAATGTAAATTCTTTTTTGCTTCGTATAATTAAATTAACTAAATCAAAATATTTAAAATAAGTTTCCTGGAAATTTACGGAAATAGCTTTTTCATTCATTAACTTTCACCCGCTGAACTTGGTGATTTTAGAAATAGTAATATTTACCTGGGAAATACCGGGTACCCCTGCTAGTAAGAACTAAAGATAATGTTACACTTTTAGTCAGGTACAAAACAATAATTAGAAAACCCTAGGACTGGGCCTGTTTAGCAATTTTCAGTGTGCCGTGCTAATTTTCATAATGTTTTCATAGAAGTCCAAGATTTTTGCAATGCGCTTTTCTGAGGTTGGAACTATTAAGCAGACAATAGGTCTAGAGATTTTTGATAGTTTTCAGTCCTCCGAGCTGATATTTATGTAGTTTTCATAGAAAATAAAATGAATTCTGTTTAAATGTTACTCGAGCACAAAGCATTAATAGCTACGCCCGAGACCTAGGCATATGCATTTACAGTAATTTTTATAATGCTGTGATTATATGAGGTTTGCATGACAAATCAATTTAAGAGTGTTACGCTTATCAAAAATTATTTAAAAGGCCTAGGCCTAGCGGCCAATAATTAGCATTTGGTGCCTAAGTGAAAGCGCAACATTATTAACTTGATTTGTTATGCAAACCTTATAAATACGACCACAGCGATTAAAAGTTACTAAAGAGTCCTTGTAAGTAATATTTTTTGACCGAGTGCAAGTACAATTTACGAAATGTCAACAGGTCAAAATATCTAAAGTAACAATGAAATTTGGAATATTTCTTTTTCTTTCTTTTTATTTCAGTTTTGACACTTGTATTAAGTTTTAAAAACATATATTTCTCCTATCGTATACCTTCATTGTGCTTTCAACAGAATTTCTTACCATGTTTTGGGTATTTTTGTTTCGTGTGGTTGCAGTTTTTTTAATGTTTTGGGCATTTCATTTTGTGAAATCAATTTTACTAGAATATGCAGATTCTGTAGTTCAGTGGTTTGAGGAAAATTATGTTCTTGGAAAATTTTGTGGAAGCAGAAGAAACAATCCAAGCAGAAGCCCTCCGCTGTTCCCGCCAACAATTTGGTCAGTTAGTGAAAACAATTTATTTGGCTTTCCCAGAACACAAAACGAACTTGAAAGATTAGACAGACGCTGGAATACAATTCTGGGAGAGAAAAAACTGTGACTGTACGAAATAATCAGCGAAATTGCGAAAGAGCAGAGAACAACTATGGCTAAAATCGAAAGAGTGATAGCACAGATTCCAACAAATCCACCCAGAAGAGAAACGCTGGCAAGATAAAAAGGAATTTGAACTTCTTTGGTGCACAGAGACAATGTTAACATGCTGGACATTTTAAGAGGAATTTCATATAATTCTACCCTTTACTAAAATGTGCTGGTATTTTTCACTAATTGAATTATACCTTTTACTAACTTGTATTTGAATTTTTCAAGAATGTAATTCCGCCGAAGATGCAAGAATGTAAAACCAACGCAAAATTAAAAAAGACAAAATTTTCAAAATAGCATGTCAAAAACATAAAAATGTCAAAAAGTAATCCAAAATGTGAAACATATAAAAATTCAAAATGCAATCCAAAATGTGAAACAAATAAAAATTCAAAATGCAATCACAAGTCACAAGCATTACAAAAATGCGAAACGCTATGTAACAAGTACAACACAAAATTAAAACAAATGCCAAAAAAAAAATGCATACGCTTTGTAAAATGTACAAAATAAAATAAATGCCATATTCACAAGGATTTCATGACGAGTCGTGTTAAAAATGAGCTTTTATTTAGACTTCAAATAATAATTACTAGCCTCTACACCTTTTTAAGTCTTTAATAAGTGCAACATCATTAACCTGACTTGTCATCAAACATTATCAATATGACCATAAGCATACAATCACTTAAAAGACTTGTTAATGGATGAATTGAGGAATCACCAAGTTCAGCGGGTGAAAGTTAATGGCTGTTTATAGTTTTGTACTCGAGTAAATGCGCAACACAGTAAACTTGACTTTCTCTGAAAATTTTATGTATATGAGCACGGTTGATTGAAAACTGATAAAAGGGCTTAAGGCCTGTTTATTAATTTTTGTGCCTCAGTCAAAACGCAGTACCATAACCTTGGCATGTTATCGAAACCTTATGAATACGTCGGACTAAAAATTCCTAAAAAAGTTTACGCCTAAGGTCTTGTAACTAAAGTTTTGTGACAGGGTAAAACTGCAACATTAATAACTTGACATGTTATGTTAACGTTGTGAATATGAGCACGGCGGATTAAAGATTTCAACAAATAGCCTTCGGGATTAATGTGTTGTAGCCGAGTAAAAATGTAACATTATCTTGATTTTCTATATAAACCAAACTACGTGCTGAAATGGCCCAACTATATATACGTATACTTCAACCATATACCGAAGCGCTGACAAGGTGAAAACAAAAGTGCAATTTTGTACGGTCTCCTAACATTTTATGGCCAGCCTACATGGAAGTGGACACCTTGATATCAAAAACATACTTTTTGTACGGTCCACAACAAATAGCAATGGACACGTCGCAATCTTTGGGGGGGGGGGGGGGTTAACGACCACCGTGATCAATTCAGTGGGCTATAAGCAGTCGGACATTCCCAATTTTGGGCCACTGGTTCCTGGGAAGGGGGACAGCCAGTGCCAGAAGTCAAGCACAACGTCCATGATTCACCGGGATTTGAACCAGGATCCATCTCGACAAGTGGTCAGAAGCCAGCGCCTAGATCACTCCGCCGCCGTAGCGGCACACGTTGAAATGTATTTTTCATACGGCCCCTAACGCTCTTATGGACATACTAGATTGAACTGGACGCAAATAAATCATTAATATAATTTGTACTAGCAGGGATACCAGTTATTTGCCAGGTAAATATTACTATTTGTGGAATCACCAAGTTCAGCGGGTGAAAGTTAATGAATGAAAAAGATATTCCTGCAATTTTCCAGTAAACTTATTTTAAATTTTTTGATTTAGTTAATTTAATTTTGCGAAACAAAAAAGAAAGAAAAAGGAATGGGAATACTTACCTTCTAGGAGACATCTATAGAACTGCCGTACATCTGGCGTGTGCTTCTGTGAATCCCGCGACACAGAAATGCAATGTACCTATGTGATGTCGCATGCATACGACTTCACATTGGCATTGATCATCAAAGGAATGGGAGTACTTACCTTCTAGGAGACATCTATAGAACTGTCGTACATCTGGCGTGTGCTTCTGTGAATCCCACGACACAGAAATGCAATGTACCTATGTGATGTCGCATGCATACGACTTCACATTGGCATTGATCATCTTTTTCTTACTGTTTTGAATTTTGAATATCTGGAACTCTCTGTTTACATTACATTATATTTCTTTCTGATAAGCCGTTCGTTGGTAGTGAAAGCTAAACTATATAGATTTGTGTTTTTAATACACCATTAAACGCATATTTCTGCACTTTATTGTTATCTACAGTCCCTAACTTAGACCGTAGGTTAGTTAGTTGGTTGGTTGGTTGATGGTTTATGGTGCAAGGCCCTCAAAGGGCCAAAGAGCGCCTTAGAACGTAAATAGGGTATTCTTAAGAGTAAAAAACGGAACTTTTTACGAAAATTTTGCATGGGGCTACCTTGACCCGGGCCCCGACCCCTTCCAAAAACCGTCTACCGTCTAAGTTAGATAACCATAAGTAGTATACCAAATCTGGTTGTCCTAAATTGAAAACTGTAGATTTTACGAAATTTTTATGAGGAGGGGGAGGGGCTCTCACCCCGGGGTTCCAGCCTTTTCCAAAAACCGTCTAGCGTCTAAGTTAGAGTACCATGAGATAGTATGCCAAATTTGGTGGTTCTAAATTGAAAACTGTAGATTTTACGAAAAACTGTTTATTCGGGGGTAGGGTTTGACCCCCGGGCTCCAACCCCTTTCAAAAACCATCTAGCGTCTAAGTTAGAGTACCATGAGATAGTATACCAGATTAGGTGGTTCTGAATTGAAAACTGTAGTTTTTAAGAAAATTTTGTATGTGGGGGGCTCTCACCCCCGGGTCTTGACCCGTTCCAAAAACGGTCTGCTGTCTAAGTTAGAGTACCATAAGATAGTATACCAAATTTGGTGGTTCTAAGATGAAAACTGTCGATTTTACGAAATTTTTAATGGGGGGCTCCGACCCCGCGGGCTCCAACCCCTTCCAAAAACAGTCTAGCGTCTAAGTTAGAGTACCATGAGATAGTATACCAAACTTGGTGGTTCTAAATTGAAAACTGTAGATTTTGCGAATTTTTATGAGGGGGCCCTTACCCCGGGGCTGCAACCCCTTCAAAAAATCGTCGAGCGTCTAAGTTAGAGTACCATGCGATAGTATGCCAGATTTGGTGGTTCTGAATTGAAAACTGCAGTTTTTAAGAAAATTTTGTATGTGGGGGCTCTGACCCCCGGGCCTTGATCCGTTCCAAAAACGGTCTACTGTCTAAGTTAGAGTACCATGAGATAGTATACCAAAGTTGGTGGTTCTAAACTGAAAACTGTAGATTTTACAAAACAAATTTATTCGGGGGGTGTCTGACCCCCGGCTCCAACCCCTTCCAAAAACCGTCTAGCGTCTAAGTTAGAGTACCATGAGATAGTATACCAAATTTGGTGGTTCTAAATTGAAAACTGTAGATTTTACGAAAAAGTTTTTTTCGGGGGTCTGACCCCCGGGCTCCAACCCCTTCCAAAAACCGTCTAGCGTCTAAGTTAGAGTACCATGAGATAGTATACCAGATTAGGTGGTTCTGAGTTGAAAACTGTAGTTTTTAAGAAAATTTTGTATGTGGGGGGGCTCTGACCCCCCCGGGCCTTGACCCGTTCCGAAAACGGTCTGCCGACTAAGTTAGAGTACCATAAGATAGTATACCAAATTTGGTGGTTCTAAGATGAAAACTGTAGATTTTACGGATTTTTTTTATGAGAGGGGGGTCCGACCCCGCGGGCTCCAACCCCTTTCTAAAACCGTCTAGCGTCTAAGTTAGAGTACCATGAGATAGTATACCAAATTTGGTGGTTCTAAATTGAAAACTGTAGATTTTACGAAAACGTTTTTTTCCGGGGGGTCTGACCCCCCAGGCTCCAACCCCTTTCAAAAACCGTCTAGCGTCTAAGTTAGAGTACCATGAGATAGTATACCAGATTAGGTGGTTCTGAATTGAAAACTGTAGTTTTTAAGAAAATTTTGTATGTGGGGGGGCTCTGACCCCCCGGGCCTTGACCCGTTCCGAAAACGGTCTGCCGACTAAGTTAGAGTACCATAAGATAGTATACCAAATTTGGTGGTTCTAAGATGAAAACTGTAGATTTTACGAAATTTTTTATGAGAGGGGGGAGGTCCGACCCCGCGGGCTCCAACCCCTTCCAAAAACCGTCTAGCGTCTAAGTTAGTTTCATGATACCAAATTTGATGGTTCTGAAATGAAAACTAGATTTTACGAAAACTTTGTATGTATGGGGGGAGGGGGGCTCTGACTCCCCGGGCCTTGACCCGTTCCAAAAACCGACAACCGTCTAAGTTAGAGTACTATGAGATAGGATACCTGATTTGGTGGTTCTGAATTGAAAACTGTACTTAATTGGAATTTGTGCATAGTATAGAATCATGTCTTGCCCTGTCTACAATACTGTAGGTAAACATTTTCGTTTGTATCGCTCGTGCTTTATTGTCTGCCTCTCCTTCGCCCTACGTGGCGAAATAATTTTTTTTTTTTTTTTATGATTTTAACAATATTTTGTTTTACGTTTCACTGGAACTTTCCAGCTGATGTATATACCGCTGTATTTATTGGCAGAATTCCATTGTCATGTACATAGAAATGTTATTTTACTGAAGAATAAAGGCATTTTTGAAATGTAGTGTGGATGGCTCTGACCAACCGGGCCCCTGACCCTTTCCAAAAACCGTCTAAGTTAGAGTACCCTGAGATAACATACCAAATTTGGTAGTTCTAAATTGAAAACTATATCTTACGGCAATTCTGTAGGGGGGCTGTAACCCCCCTCCTCTCTGCAACCGCTTCCCAAAACCGTCTACAGTCTAAGTTAGAATACCACGAGATAGTATACCAGATTTGGTGGTTCTGAATTGAAAACTGTAGATTTTACGGAAAATTTTGTATATGGGGGCTCTGTCCAACCGGGCCCTGCCCCGTTCCAAAAACCGTTTACCGTCTAATATTTTTAGTGCCAAAGAAAAACGTAATATTCCTATCCTGTCTGCGTGTCCAAATTTTATAAATTTGATCAGGGAGCAAGACGTTCGAAATCGTACGTTTTCCTGAATTCGTTTTGTATGTAACCAAAATCTGCAAACGCGACGAATTGACGTAGTCGACGAATTGACGTAGTCGACGAATTTGTCCGCGACGAATTGACGCAGTCGACGAATTGACGCGCGACGAATTGACGTAGGCGACGAATTGACGCGCGACGAATCGTCGCAGTCGACGAATTGACGCAGTCGACGAATTGACGCACGCGACGAATTGACGTAGAACCCAAAATTAGTTGCAAAAGACGAAAAATCAATTAGATCCTAGTTGTAAATGAATTTATGGCACCTCTATTCATATTGTACTGTGGAATTAACTTTTTTTACGGGTCTTATAGAGGTTATTATTCAAAAAAGTTGGTGGTCAAATTTTCGAACTAAAGCCTAGTTCGTCATCAGGACTACAACCAGTGACGTAGTCCTGATGACGAACTAGGCTTTAGTTCGAAAATTTGACCACCAACTTTTTTGAATAATAACCTCTATAAGACCCATAAAAAAGTTAATTCTACAATCAATAACACATCCAGAAAAGGAAATATCTACTAACTACCAATAGTGGCAGAATAGTATGTTACAAGAACTACAGTTGTGCACATAAAGTTTCTCATAACAGAAAAAAAGATACCAGAGGCAAAGGGACTTTCAAATTGAACAGTTGGAAGAAGGAATATATAGGAAAACAGAAAACATTATATAACTTTAAGCCCCCTATCAAAAAAGCTGTTGGTTACTCCAAGAAGAAAATACTCTTCATTGTACTCAATACTCTTCATTAGAAAGAATATTACTTAAAGGTGTAAATACTCTTCGTAATGAAAAGTATCCTAACAAAAAATTATTTTTCTAAGGGATCTTCATAATATGAATTCTTTCAAATAGAAATATATGCTTAATGTCCCCTGGTGGAAGAATTCTGAATGGAAAAGTAGAAAATATGGAAAACGTTTTCTTCATAGCAAAAACTATGTTGAGAAATTAGAACTTTCCAAGTAAGTCTCTTGGAAACAGAGATAGCGAGAAAAAATTTTTTCAGATTCACAGCCCTTAGCGATAAAACAGTGCATTATTTAAAAAGGATAATATTCTCCAATTTTACTGTAGTGAATGACATATAGTAAAAAAAAATTCAATAGGATTTTTAGAAGTGGAAATATACAGTTGGAAACTGAAGTACAGACTAATATGACCTGGCATTCGAACAGGAGACTACAAAACCAACACGAGTGCGTGCAAGATGTTCCACAAGGTGAATGGTATCTAGTGTTAATTTTTTTTTTTTTTTTCTAATTGCACTTTAGTCCTTGGTAGCAAACCAAATAAGCAGAAAACCACACTTTTCTGGTTTTTGTAGATATTCTAGTTTATTAAAAAAAAATTATTTTTTTATTTTTGTTATTCGTTTGCTCCAGTGCTCGTTTGGTTTGGAAGTTTGGCATTTTTTAATTTTTATTTTTTCTCTATTTTTAATATTGTTTTCTTTTTTCTTTTAATTTATTTTTGGTTTGATTTTGGCATTATATCCGTGTATGTTTTGATCTTTCTTTAGTGCAGCCTTGGGTGCTATAGAATTTGAAAGTTGGTTTTTATTCTGCACTTTTGTTTTTTTCTGCTATATATATATATATATATAGCAGACAAATTTTTTTTCTGAAATTTTTTTCTGCTATATATATATATATATATATATATATATATATAGCAGAAAAAAACAAATAAAAGTGCAAAATAAAAACCAACTTTCAAATTCTAAAGCACCCAAGGCTGCACTAAAGAAAGATCAAAACATACACGGATATAATGCCAAAATCAAACCAAAAATAAATTAAAAGAAAAATAAAACAATATTACAACAGAATGAAACTTCAGTAGGCAAATTCGGTCACAGCAACAGAAACCAGCGTGGAAATACTCTCATTGAGTTTGCAGAGGCAGAAGGGTTTTTCATCATGAACTCCTTTTTCAAGAAAAAGCCACACAGGAAATGGACATGGAGACATCTAAATGGGACGACAAGTGAAATTGATTTTATTATGTGTAACAAAAAATTCGTCATAGAAAACTGCAGTGTGCTAAACAAGTTTAACACAGGTAGTGACCATAGATTGGTGAGATGTAAGATGCACCTCAACACTAAACTCGAACGTGAAGAGTTTTCTCCGAAAATTTGCTATAAATGGAAAAAAATTCCTAGTAAATTGACATAACCAACCTTAAAAAACACCATAATACCTTCAAGTTGGAACTGAAGAACAGATTCTCTGCTTTAGAAGGCCTAACATCGGAAGAAGTGGATATTTCTGAAGTTAACAGAAAAGTAACCAAAGCTCTTATGGAAACAGCAACAAAATTAGCTGGGTCTAAGAACAAGTTGCATGTGAACAAATTATCAGGAAAAACCAAAATGTTGATGCAAAAAAGAAGAGAGATGAGGACAACTAAAGAAGATGTGACTTCCAAAGTGGAATATATAGAGCTATGCAAGACAGAAAGAAAAAGTATCACTGAAGATGTAAGAAAATTCAACTGTGAACTAGTGAGGAAAGCAATTGAAAACAACCAAAGCCTAAAGATAGCAAAGGGACATCTCAGTAAGGGAAGAAAACAGATTATGGCACTGAGAAAAGAAGATGGTTCTGTAACAAGAAATAGAGGCGAAATTTTGACAAGAGTGAAAGATTTCTACTCCAAATTATATGAAAGGGATGATGCATGTACTCCAGACATCATGAAAGGTACCAGTACCAGAGTTCTTCCTGTCCTCCCAGCAGAAGTTGCACATGCAATCAAGAACATGAAGCGGGGAAAAGCTCCAGGAGAAGATGGAATTACTGCAGACATCATACAAGAAGCAAGTGGAGAAATCGAAAAACAGTACTCTCCCAAATAAATTTTCACTCTATGCCTTAATGAAGGGAAGATTCCTGAGGATTGGAACAACGCTACAATGATCCTGCTACATAAAAAAGGTGACATTGAGGATCTCGGGAACTACAGACCTATTAGCCTCCTATCAGTGGTTTATAAAATTTTCACTAAAGTTCTTTCACACCGTTTGAAGGTAACACTGGACATGGCTCAACCGAGAGAACAAGCTGGATTCAGGAGTGGCTACAGCACAATAGATCATATCCATGTGCTGAGAGAACTAATTGAAAGAGCGAGGGAATGTGAACTTCCATTGTGCATGGCTTTTATCGATTATGAAAAAGCCTTTGATTCAGTGAAACCATCAGCAGTTACAATGGCTCTGAAAACCTGCGGTATTGAAGATGCATACATTAATATTATTAATAACATCTATGAAATTGCAAGTGCAAAGATTCGGCTGTTTGAAAATACAACACACATAAAAATTGGAAAGGGAGTGAGACAAGGTGACACCATATCTCCGAAGCTCTTTATTGCCACATTGGAAAATGTCTTTCAATCCCTGAACTGGGAAAACAAAGGGATAAAGATTAATGGAGATTATCTAACCCACCTTCGTTTTGCTGATGACATAGTCATTTTTGCAACTACCCCATCAGAGCTGCAGAGTATGATCCAGGAACTTGCTGACAAGAGTAAAGAAGTGGGATTAAAAATGAACTTTCAGAAGACAAAAGTGATGTTCAATGCTTTTACAAGAAATGAAGATTTATCGATTGATGGGGAAAAGCTGGAGATAACAGACACGCACGTTTATCTTGGACAGCAGATATCAAGTGAAGGTCACATTGATGAAGAAATTAATCGGCGTACAAAACTTGCCTGGAGAGCTTTTGGAAGAAACAGCATAATTTTCAAGAGCAATATGCCATTATGTCTTAAAAGAAAAGTGTTTGATCAATGCATCCTTCCAGTGCTTACGTATGGTGCAAAGACGTGGACCTTAACTAAAAGAGACATACAAAGGCTGCAGACAACTCAAAGCAGCATGGAGAGGTGCATGCTTGGTGTAACCAGGAGAGATAAGAAGAGGAACTCGTGGAACCAAAAAATGACAAGAGTGGAAGACATCATGATCAGAGTTAAATCCCTGAAATGGCAATGGGCTGGACATACTGCCAGAAGGACAGATCATCGATGGACAGCCGAAATTTTAGATTGGATTCCAAGGGACAGGAAAAGACCCAGAAGACCACATGGGAGATGGGTGGATGAAATTCGAAACTATGCGGGAGTGACATGGAGGAGACTGGCACACATATATATATATATATATATATATATATATATATATATATATATATATATCACAATTGAATTTTACACCACGTAGTGGAAAAACTCTGCATTACTTGAAAAAGAAGCGGTACCCAAAACAGTTTTCATATTCATAATGGTATCAAAGGGGGAAAAAGATTTTTTTTTAAACAGGTTTAAAAGAAATTTTAAGGAATAAAATGTACAGCACCTGCACTTATGTCCTCTAGCAGTGAAGTTGTGCATTAAGAAAAAACAGGAAAGGAAGGATCATCACTTTCACATTTTGGGCTTCCCAATGCAAAAAGAATTTTTAAAATCTGACTAATAGTTGTAGACATATGGTTGTTCACAGACAGACAAAGTGATACCATAAGCACAAACTTTTTCTGCAAAAGACATGTTAAAAATGTGGTAAATGTTTTAAACAACATCAATGTGATTCCGAAATATTTGTCAACACTTTTGAGGTTCACATATAACGATTATTAGTAGTAAGCCACATTAAAGCAGTTATAAAACACTGAATTTTATTTTTGTGTAAATAACAAATAACATTTTTACATAATGGTTTAAGTTTAAAAGTAATATATGAAGGAAAAATATATTTTAGGCTGATTAAATATCATATGAGATTCTGACAATGCCAACAAGTAATCACAAATAGGTCTACTACATAGGTCAGTAATCACAAATAGGTCTTTAAGTGTATGGGCACTTTTTGTAAAAAGGTTACTAAATTTGTCACAATTTCAGGTAGCAGTGAGTACTGGAGTGAACACTGTTGCTGCACAGCTGAACTTGCTGATAGTAAATACATATAACAAACTTGAATGAAGCACACTGATGGTCTTAACTCCATGAAAGTAGACATTGCTAACTCAAATACACACCTGTTTATTACATTAGTTTCCTATCACCCAGAGGAAACACTGTATATTATGACAATAAGAGGGTTCAACTTCTGCATGAATGAAGGCATATTTGTACTATGGAGAAGCAGCAATTCTGGTCTGCAACTCAAAAACATATACAGATTACTGGAAACTGAGTCCTTTATGAAGCTCAAAGTGCATACAAAGGGAAAAAATCTTGATCATGAAATTCTATGAAGTCTAAAAATCTAATACTAAATGGATATTATGGACTTGTGGTGGAATATTATTTTAGTGTGAATTCTTACAGAATCTCATCATAGTAACTAATGGTCCAAGACATCACAAATGACTGTATATGCAAGATAGTGAATTATTTAATAAATGTTTCCCTCTTCCCCTTGAAAGATTTTCAAATGTGGGGAACACAACACACGTTATGTACGGCAGAAGTTCAGAAATCTAAGACCTTCATAGTTTTTACACATCAGGAATAACACAAAATGATAAATGTGTAGTTTAGCATCCTAAATTATTTGGCTGAAAATTTTGAGAAAAAGTTATATACATATTTTAAAGTATGCAATTTGATATGAATTGGTGAAAATTTTTCAGCTTTACAGTGCACTTTAACGACTTTTACTGTAACATTCACCTGCAAGTACAGGAATGTAAACACAAGCTGTGGCGAGCTTATCCCCAGCACCGCTGCAACATCGTCCATGGCTTCGGCAAAGTGATGAACTTCCGAGTCGTGCTGCAGCAACCATTTTGTGATTTTGTCAATCTGCCAAAACGAAGATCACTATCGTGTTGTCATTTTTTTTTTAATCCACTTAAAAACCGAGTTGTAACACCCTTTCTACAGACAATAATGGTAAATTTAGAATTCTCTTCCATAGCAAAGCAGATTGTTGTAAGATGCAAAGACTTGCTCTGTCTCGTTTTCTGCCCATAAAATGGCCGCCTCAGCACAAGCGGAAGATCATTTTGATGATACGGCAATGCTGGGGCTAAGCTTATCGCAGCATGTGTTTACATCCCCATACTTGCAGGTAAATTTTACAGTAGAGCCCTGCACGGGCCTGCACTAGCATGTGCACCATGTAGTCAGGTTGTTGATAAATTTAGGTCATTCTGTTTTTGAAGTCTCTGTCTTTCCCTTCCTGTGATCATATTTCTTGTTTCTCGCAATCATTCTTCTTCTCCCGCCTTGTGCTATTTTTTATTTATTAATTTATTTTGCGTATGTCGTTTCGGCTTTGATCTTTGGCAATTGCACTCCCTTTTGAATCCATATTCCATTTATTTCGGAAGTTTACACCATAAAAACACTTGCTCCGTACAATGATTTGCATTTTGAGGAATTAGGAATCAAAGCTTCAATATGTGCTAGTAAACTATTCTTAGGCTCTGTCTTTATAATTTTGATTTGCTACTTGCTTTGTTTTAAATATGGATGAATATTGGGTTGGGTAAATTAGAGGTTCGAGGAGCAAAACAATCGGAAAATTGTGTTGCATTTGAATTTTGGGAGTTATATCCTAAACCTGAACAATTAAAATCAAAGACGTCGAGACAGCAGAACAGAATCATATTCTGCATACGAGAGTTTGTTGTATTAACTATTAACCATTAAGCATGTTATTGTGTGTGCGTGTGTGTAACTAAGCATCAATTTATATTATGTTCTGGGCAAAAGTGTCAAAAAAGACAGTACTTGACTCGTATAAACAGTGATCTGACCCTATGAAGGGTTTGATTATGAAATGACGATAATTTACTTAAGTTCACTGAATACTATTTATTGCATTTGCCATATTTCTAGTTACTGGTAGGTTAGTTAACTTACTTATGCCCTCTTTTTACACGAGTTTCGAGTTAGTCTAAAAAGTTACAGTACAAATACCATGTGTTAAAGCAAGGTTACACAAATAAAACCTATGCCGGACCTGAACGGCTGGGCCAGGCTGGATCGGGTCGGGCCTGACATTAATTGGGTGGGTAAGGGCCGGGCTGGGTTGGGCCCGACATTAATTGGGTGGGAACGGGTCGGGCCTGGCATTAACTTGGTGGGCCCGGGACGGGCTCAGGCCTAAAAATATTGCCTCTGCAGGGCTCTATTTTACAGTACAAATCTTTAAAATGCATTGCAAAGCTGAAAATTTTTCACCATTTCACATCAAATCACATACTTTAAAATATGTGCATACCTTTTTCCCAAAATTTTTTTTAATTTTTAGCCAAATAATTTAGGACAGTACCTACACATTTACCCACAAAAAATGTCACATTAAAAAGTGTCACTGTGCGATTGAAAAGAACTGCTTCATTACACTGATTATCTTGCAAGAGCATAATCAACTTCAGAATAGAAGTGTTCAACCAAAACCTAAAGTGAACATAAGGTCTAAATTAATGTACACTTGAAAGCAATTTATAAAGAATGTGGGAGAGGGAGAGTACGGAATGGAATAAGCTTTAAAAATCAAACGAGGGAAGCTGATAATTAATGGAGATTAAGAGATGAATTAAGCAAACCTACAGAAGTTTCACAGTGATCAACAGTAAAACAAGCAAAATGTTTCTTGTGACCATTGTAATAAAAGACAGATGAGTGTTTCTTCATTGATTAATGACAATTAATCAATGACAATTTTTTATGTGTGCTCACCACATTGACATTGCAGGACAAAAATGTACATGCTGAACAACTCCCAGAGCAAATTTTAGCCACAATTAGGGCAATCTGCATGCCTAAAAACCACTTAAATAAATTTATATTCCATCAACTGGCACCACAGATCAAGGATAGCACCGGATTAAGCGTATCACGGGCATAAGGCTATTTTCAATTGTGGGCTGAAATTATTAATTGACAAAATGTATTAAGCCCCCACACCCATGCACACACAGTCTCATATTTGTAGAATGATTTATAACCTAGTTATTGACGAAAAAAACCAAAACAGAATAGCAAATAATTTCTTATTTTTTTGTTTCCTTTAAATCTTTCAATTGAACAATATATCCACAGTGGGGCAGGAAAGGTGGAAATGAACTGAAAAAAGTATTTAATGAAATATTAGCAATGTTGATAACAAAAAATATATTGAAAAGACATTGAATAAAAAAATATATATATTATTTTGATTGGCTCACATTGTTACTTACTCCCTCCGGAACCCTACCCTCTCCTACTATGTTCTTTGCTCTTGCAATGAGATGGGTTCTCTCTTACCTGACACACATCGGCCAGGCCAGCCCCCACGGAACCCTTCTCTAGTTGCACATGAACCCGATGCCCGGATTAGAATTCCTGTCCCCAACTGGCTTCCTATTGAAAGTAGAACAATCAGGGTTTTGATAACACACATGCCTTCTTGGAACAGCCCAAGTCGCCCTCCTCCCCCTCTTCCTAAAAATAATGAGGCCCAAAAAAACAATAAAAAATATGTATAATATAAAGAGCTGAAATAGATGAAGGCCCTAAGACTATAGCCTTATTTTATTAGCCTAATGGTAGATCCGGCCCTGATCAAGGATCATCCATTCTGTTTAGGAATATGCAATTCCCTGGAACACAACCAATATACCATATTTCCAAAAGCATTGGGTGAATGAGAAACAAACATAAATTTGCATTTTTGGAAAAGCTGTAAGCCACCCTATGGCCTGTATCACAATACTTATATATCTACCTGGACAAGTGTCACCCACAAATTAGCATTCGATGTTCATGCAGCAGGCTTAATTTGCACCAAATTACCAAACTGTGTTTGCTACTATGTCTCCTTCCTTTTTCTTTTATAGGTACCCCTGGAGTTATGTTTGCTTAATTTTAATTAATTTTGTTAAAAAGAATTTCTTTTGTCTATAAACGGCTTTGTCACATCAATTTGAAAAAATGTATTTGCAACAGTCACAGACATATAGCTTATCTAAATAATTAGCAAATACATTCCATATATAGTCAAACCTCGATATGTTGAATTGAAGGGAGTACAGAAAAGACTCGAGATATCAAAAATTCGAGATACCAAAAAATTTCAAAATTTCATAAAAGAATATGTACTGTATTTTTCACAAATTTTTAAAAAATCACTTACCTTATCTTGCAGATAGAGAATTGGGTATGTACAGTATTTATCCACGAAAATGCTGATAACCAATAAAAGCAAAGCTTGAAATGACTGGATACACATTTTATTATACAGTAGGATGTACTGTAGTACAGTACTATGTTATAAGTTACGTACATGTAGTATGTACATGTATAGTATGTACAAAAAAATGTCATCTTACATTTCTTCACTTTTCAAAATAGTCAATCTATAACAGTTTGGTTACAGATACTGGATCGTTCAATCACATTTTTCAATTAGGCAAGGGCATGGAAAGTCTCTGGCATCATATTAGACACTGACTCGACGAAATTTAGAAATTTTTCTGTTAATGACTTAGCTTCTCGGCAAGTCACTTTTGGTAGAGGTGATTCCTCAATTTCATCTTCTTCCTCTGATACCACTTTTACTTCAGCAATGATATCTTCGTCACTTAATTCCCCGGTCACTGCAACATTTCCATCAACTTCAACAAAATCTTGAAAAGTCCCACTTTCTTCAATATGTAATGCCTTAGTAAGACATTGCTAGTCTTCATTTAGCTGTTGATTATCTTCATTTTTGCTGAAAGGATCATCTGGATGCTTTCCATTTTCCGCATTTCGAACAAATCCTGCCTTTCTGAAACAATTAACTATGTTTTTTTCAGTGACGTCCCTGCAAGCTCTGTCAGAGATATGCATCGCCTGCAAAATGTCCACTTTAGTTGACTTACCTTCATCAATGTCAGAAATGCATTTTTGTACAACTTTGTGACGATATTTTACCTTAAAACTCTGAATAATACCTAGGTCTAGAGGCTGTAATTCAGAAGTTGTGTTTGGTGGCATGAACTCAACTTTTACACTGTATTATCCTCTATTTAGGCACTTTATTATGTGCTGTACAGTTGTCCGAGAAAAGAACAATATCGCGCTGTTCGCCAGACATTTTTCTGTTTAATTCCTTTTAACTAATTAGTGAAACTTTCTTCAGTTATCCAAGCCTTTTTGTTCACTAAATAAGTCATTGAAAAAGATCTGATTTCCAAAAAACATTGGGGTTTAGCAGATTTACCTATCAGAATAAGGTTTGAGCTTTTCAGAACCATCCATATTAACACAAAACAGCAAAGTCAATCTTTTTTTGCTTTTTTTTTTCCACCATGACATGCTTCACCTTTAATGGCCATAGTTTTATCAGGCATACACTTAAAAATAATCCTGTCTCATCAGCATTGAAAACATTTTTTGAATTGTATTTTTTCAGGATTGGTGACAATACTCTCTTTTTCTAGTTAGTGCACAATCCTTGGTCGACGCTAGCACTTTCACCACACGCCTTCAGAACAGTTATGTTGTTTCTTTTCTTGAAGTTCTCGAACCAACCATTACTCGCTTTAAAATCTGTGTGTCCCAACTTTTTTCCAAAATCTTCAGCTTTTTCTTTTACTAGAGTTCCATCAAGAGGCAAGTTCTGTGAACGACATTTGCTAATCCATTTCATTAAGCATGTTTCAACATCTGGGAATTCAGAGCTTCTAATTTTTTTTTCCTTTTCCCATGGTTGTCATCAAAACTCTTTACAATATTTTCTTTATTTTTCAGAATTGTTGATAAAGTACTGCTAGGGATTTCGAAATCTTTCGCGATATCGTTTTTCTTTTTACCACCTTTCTCTACAGCTTCTATGACTCGCATTTTATCAGCTATCGAGAGAATATTCAACTTACGTTTAGTAGACATCATTTTAGCAGCATTCAGATAAGCGCCCGTCGAAAGAATTGAAGGAAAGCTTTGGCAGCCCAGTGAGTCGCCTCCTTTGGTGGCCTGGTTGCGATGGCCGGAGGGGAGGGGGTGGGGGTAATCTGTTGATGCTGAATGGAAGAACTTCGCGTTCCCACGCCTTCCCGACTGACGCCATTCAGGTGATTTGAACAACTGCGAATTTTCTTGATGCTTCCTCCTGTGTCGGGGGGTTGCTGAAAGGGTAGCTCAGAGGGCTTGAGCTCCTATCAGGTTTCCTACCAGCTTCAAGTTTTTCCTGTGTGACGGTCAAACACTCTTGGGTATTCTGGGAGTTTTTTTTGTTGTTGTTTTTTATTTGATGATGACAAAGGGAAAAATTTGAGATATCGAGAGTGAGATTAGAAAAATTTCGAGTTAACAAGTTTGTTTTACATTAGTTTTCTATTACGCGTGAAGGGAAATGAAAATATTTCGACATATCAAGGCTTTACTGTAATAGTAAGTATATTAGTGAAACCACACGTCTATTCAACCTATAACCTCTCTACATGCTTGGGCAAACTTAATACAGAATGTTAAAAATGATGTCCGCTGCAGCTAATCAGAAACTTAGAATCACAGATAAATACTGAAATACCAGAACTGTCCCTGGAAATGTGACCAGGTTTTATATCTACTAAACTTTTATATACAGTATGCTACACTGATTTTGTGAAAAATGTATTTTTCTACTTTGGCTTTATTTCAATTATTGAAGCAAATTACAGAATAAAAAAACCCCCATAAAACTTAAAAATGCATAGGTATGTGGCATTACTCTTAAAATGCTTTCATATACCACATAATCAATAAACAAAACATTATATTTAATTATTTTGAAATAATGCTTACATTGCAAATTTAAAGGTAAGGAAAGGTGAAATATTTGGAAAGTTTTCAAAGGACCAAAGGGATTGTTATTTCTTACACACATAATCATGGGAGCAAGTATTTGTGTTATATTTTATTTAGGGAAGGAATTTTCAACATAATATTGATGCTGTAGCTATGTTTTAAATTTGTGCTCACCAGCAAACAAAGTACGCACAAAAATTTCCAACGTGAAATGAAAGAGAATAACAAGAAAATCATAAGTCCAAGGGCTGTGTACAACTGCATTCATTAGTGATCAAGACAACTTAACTGGGCATGATTAGAAAACTAATTATAGAAGATGCAAAGTGATTACTTAGCTCAGAAAATACTAAGAAACAACTAGATTTAAGCTTCTGATATTAGAAAGCACTCTCATCTTATGGCAAATTTTTATATAAAGTATTCATTAGAAAATTTCAGTAAAAGTCAAAATAACCCACACACAAAAAAAATCAGCTATTTACTTTCACTAGTGGCTAAAAAGTATGTTATGAAAATTAAGAAATAGCGCAAAAAAAACATTTCCCGTAGCAGAAGGAAGGTATTAGAGACAAAAAGATTTTCAAATAGAACAGTTAAGAGAAGAGATATAGAAAGAAACATGATATAACTCTATGCCTTTTAGCGAAAGAATTTTTCATAATGGAAAAGTTAAAAACAGGGTTTCAGCATTCTTCATAGAAAAAGCTATGCTAAGAAAAAAATAACTTTTCAAATATGTCTCCCAGAAGCAGAGATAGCAAGAAAAACGTTTTGACTATTATGCCCCCTTGGGGGAAAGTTGTACGTTATTTGAAGAGGATCTTCTTATTGTAGCAAAAATCTTATTCACTCTCCATCTTTATTATAGCAAACGGCATACAGTAAAAAAAATTCTCAATGGGGTTTTTAGAGGCAGAGATAGGCTGCAAATGGAAGTACACAAACACCACCTAGCGGCAGAATTGTGAACTGCAAACCTCCTCAAATACAAACCTCAAGTGTTCTATAAGGTAAATAGTATCTGCTGTTAAAAGAATTTTTTAATTCAGACATTCAGAAGTACAGATATTGAGAAAAATAGATTAAATATGTGTGCCCCTAGCGGCAAAATTGTGCATTATTTTGAGAAGAAAATACACATAAGGAGGTTTCATAGTTAGTAGTATCTGATCGAAAGAGAATATTTTTTTCAATCAGGTTTTTAGTCCCACAGATATTGCTGTAAACGGAAACATGAGCTTAAGCCCTCTAGTGGCACACTTGTGAGTTCAGAAATATTTGAAATTTTATGAGAAACATTTCTCACCGAAAATGTTCTCCAACAAAGAAAGAATTTTTCAAATTGGACTTCTAGAAAAACCAGAGATATGGACAAAAATAAGATATACGTGTACCCTGGTGGGGAAATTATGTACTATTTTAAGCAGGAGGCATTCTCAAAAAGTTTTCCAAGGTAAGTGCTATCGGTTTACGGAAGAACTTTTTCAATCGAGTTTCAAGCTTAGATTTTGTTGTAAATACATCAGAAGCAAAAATAAACACTTACGCCAGCTCATGGCCAAACCATTCTTTATCAAAAAATGAGAATTTATATGCAAAAACATTTTTCCTCCAGAGCTGTGTCTGACGCAGGAAGAATTTTTCAAATCGGACTTTTAGAAGCAGAGATATTGGGAAAATTGTGATTTACCTTTACTCCCCCTAGTAGAAAATTTATGAATTATTTGAAAAAGGGACTAACTAAAATAGTCTTCGATATAAATGTCATGGAAAGGAAATATAATTTTTTCAACTGCATATCTAGAAGCAAATATATGAAAGAAATGCATTTTAAATTCCACACAATCTCATTGGCGCCCTCTAGCGGCGAAGTTGTGCATCAGAAAACAAATTTAATGAATGGATCATCATTCTCACATTTTAAGCTTCCCAATACAAAAAGAATTTTACAAATCAAACTAATAATTGCAGAGATATGGTCTCCTTGGCTGGACAGACAAAGTGATACCTTGAGCACGACACAAAAGATGCTAATAACACAGCTTCAGTCCTCCTAACAGACAAGAAAACCAACAGCCCCGCCCCAATTTTGTAGGAGGTGAAGAGAGAAATTTGTTAGACATAAGTTATGTCAGTAGAAAAATCCTCAACTACAAAACATCACGCAGGGCCAAAAAGGCAGAAATGGATAAAATTCCAGGACATGTAACAGAATTTTAGGACATTTCCAGAACAAATGGAATTCCAGGTCCTTTCCAGGATTTCCAGGACGCGTATGAAATAGAATTCCACGAAAAAAGCCATTTTATCTCTCAAACAAAGGTTGAAAAGATTAAACTGGGCTAAAACCCATGTTAACTGGACAGCAGAACAATGGGACAGTGTTATTTGGATTGATGAGACCAAAATCTCTCTGTTTGGTAGTGATGGCATAAAATATGTAAGGAGAAGAATCGGAGATTTGCATCCTGATTGAATTACCTGTACCGTGAAACACCCAGTTAGTGTTATGATCTAGGGTTGTACGACATCAAAAGGTGTGGGCAGAATTTAAGTGATTAATGGGAATATAAATGGCCAAAAATACATTAATGAAATACTTGAGCCCAAACTGAAGCCTTCCACATATGATCTTTTCCAAGATAATGAAGCAAATATATTTCAACAGGATTCAGTTCCATGTCATGTTGCTGCTGTGTGCAAAAGGTGGTTTCAAGATAATCATATTCCACTGCTGGAATGGCCTGGAAATAGCCCAGACCTTAACCCCATCAAAAATCTATGAAGCCGAATAAAGAAACCTGTTAAATCAGAAGCAACCCAGCAATAAAACCCAATTAATAGAAGCAATAATTCAATCTTGGTTTCACATTATAACAGCTGCAGAACTAAAAAACTTGGTTCATTCCATGGGAAGGTGTTGTAAGGCTGTAATTAACGCTAAAGGTTACCCAACTAAGTATTAACTGACATGGTCAGAATTTTTGTATCTCTCTTTTTTTCTATGTGTTTCACTTTTCTTCTTCCTAACTGCTGTTCTAATACAAAATCCTTCATAAAAGTTATTGCATTACATTCTTGATGAAATTATGTTTCCATTGATATATAATTTTATGGTATTAGTCCAAAAAAAAAAGTGGTGTTATGAGCCATCAAACCTCAAAAACACACTATTTCCAAAAGGTTTCCACAATTTTGGCCACTACTGTAGTTGAATTTGGTGTCAAATTAAAGCTAATTTCCTATACTTTAAAATGTGACCATCAGACTTGTAAAATATTTCATACAAAGTATTCATGACATCTATTTACACATATTTTTTAATTTTTCTTATAGTTTTAGTACATAAAATGCAGCTTAGTAACAACATGTGCAATTCTTAAATTTTTACCACAACATAAGCTTAATTCAGAGTAAAAATCAAGAGGGTGTTTTGTTTTGTGGTTCCTAAATAAAAAATATCCATAATTCTAAGTTTTACTTCATATATGAGAAGGGGTGCATTATTAATCCTTAATTAATTAAATCCTATTTAGGCTTTGACGTGAGCAACTCTGGAACAAATAAAAGCGAGTTACAATTCATATTTACAATAAAACATTTTGTTTAATCATTACCAATCATGTGTTAACACTGAGGTGCTGAATTTTATAAATATTTAGTGTGTTTCTGTAAACTTTTTTTTTTTCTATTATTTGCTCTGAATGGTACTAAATTTCAAACGAAGCTGTTCAGTGCAATGCTTTAACATTAAACTTGACGACTAGCGAAAACATCACAGTGAATCAGAGCTTGAATCAAAAAGATGACACTTGCTGGAGCAGGAACATGAACTTTGCATTGTGGGGAATCATGTTGCACATTTATTTCCCAGCTGTGTCTAAAATCTAAAGGCAGTGTGAGGTAGTGTTTTGAGAAAAGAATTGTTTTTAAAAATTAATTAAAAACAAAACATCATCTTAGATATCAGTAAGGAAACAAATCCTCCTGAAGAAATAATTCTTCACAAATACATAAGAGGTGATACAAATCTTAATCATCGGCACAAAAGTACCATATTTTCACTTTTTTTCCATGTAGCCCCTCTTTAGATAACTTGAAAATTACATTGTCCTGGAGCAGGAATCAACCCCGCATCTCCTGATTTCTATTTCAACATGCTAGCATCACACAAATGGAAATTGAGAGATGGCAGCTCTTACAGTAAATGTAATCCCAAAACAGCACAATGAATGTAATCCCAAAAAGAATTTATTTTTCAGGTACAGCAACACTTAGCACAAAAATTAGTGTAGAATCAACATAATTCTGGCTACATCAAAGCACAAAGTTTTAAAAGGTAGACAAAAGAACGTGGTAGCCTGGAAGCAAATGAAAATACATCTTAAAAACGACTGTGTGTGTGTGTGTGCGTGTGTGTGTGTGTGTGTGTGTGTGTGTGTGTGTGGTCTACAAAAATACAGGAAGGGTAAGCACAGCACAACAGCCATTACTTTTCAGACACCCAGGAAAGGGAGGGGGAAAAAAAAAGCATAAGCAGAAATATTTTCCAAGTCAACAGAATGATGCTACAAACATACGTTGTAATTTCAGTACCTAAAATAGTAGGCAACTTTAGCAATATTTCTTCACAAGCACTTAATTTTGGTCTGGCTCAACATTGAATCAGTCATATTACTTACTTGTGCTGTTTGTGTAGTTCAGCAACCTTCTCTTCTAATTCCGGCGTCTGGTTTGGAGCAAACCGAAATTCTGAGAGATAGTTACTTGGATGTTCTTCCGGATCATAGTCTCCTAATTCAGACTGAACTAGGTAAGATCCTAAAAGAGCATGTGTTACAAAAGAACATGGTAGCCTGGAAGCAAATGAAAATACATCTTAAAAACAAACTTTTGGCATGAGTGTGAAAAAGAAACAAAGAAAAAACGCAAAATAAAAAAAAATCACTTTTGCAAAAAAATTCCACACGTCTATAAATTCATGATATTGGTACATAATCAGTTATATAAAAAAATGGATGAAAAATGAGTCAAGTTGTTTCACATTTTTACATCCATCAACTAAATAAAAATTCTTTGCCACTCATTAAGTCATAAATAATGAAGACAAACTTTAAAGAATGAGAAAAAGCCTCATCCAAATGAATGAGATGTATACAACAGCACATGTACCAAGAAACACACACACACATGCTTAACCCTTGTTTATTTTTATGAAATTTTCAAAAAGGTACAGTTTTTCAACAATGCTATAGTCATCCTATCCTCTCACTAATGCACACACAAAGCAATTCATACACTATATGAACAAAATTACTCCCAACTTTATGCTTTTATTCCTGAACTTTAAACTTAAAACAGAACTCATTGAAGACACACAATACACTGGTGCGCAAAAATTAAGGACAAGACGGTTTTTCGAATGTAACGTCGTGCAGAAGTGCTCCACAAGACTCAAATCATACCATAAGATCCCCAAGATGTAAGAATATGGGACAAGTGAGCAAAACCGTCCAAACAAGGAATCCAAAGGATACAAAGGCACTTTATTGAAAAGGTAGCTTTGAGCACAACTGGACAGAAGACAGAAACTTCCATGTGACAGGTGGCTGCCAAGAAAAATCCAGTCTTTAGTAGGGGATATGATCACCCCTGACTACATTGTAGGATTTACAATGTCTGTCCATGCTGAGGACGAGGTTGTCAAGGAGCTGCTGAGGCATCACGGCCCATTCCTCTTGTAGCGCCAATCGCAGCTGCGGAATAGTTGCTGGCGGCTGGTGACCTGCTGCCAAGCGTCTCCAGAGAAGGTCCCACACATGTTCGATTGTATTTAGGTCCGGCAACCTTACGGGCCAATCCATGTGTTGAATATCTTCACTCTCTAACAGCTCTGCGATAGCCACTATACGATGAGGTGTAGCGTTGTCGTCCATGAAGAGGAACTCAGGACCCACAGCACCTCTAAACAGATGCACGTGAGGCAGGAGAACCTTGGTACAATAGCGGACACCAGTGATTGAACCTCCTTGGAAGATGTGGAGGTCAGTACGGCTACCAAGCATGATACCGCCCCAAACGATAACTCCGCCACCTCCAAACCGGTCCCTTTCGATGATTTTGGAGGTGTAATTGCATGTTCCCTGCTCTCTCCAGATGTGTATACGTCCAGAATCGCTCGTCAGACTAAATCGGCTGTCATCCGTAAAGAGAACTCGACCCCAATGCTGATGTGTCCAGTTCTTGTGTTCCTGGAACCACAGAAACCACAGTCTCCGATGAGCAGGTGTTAATGGCACACACCGTACTGGTCGTCGTGCAAATAGACCACCTTTGTGCAGCCTCCTGGCCACGGTAAAACGCGATAACGGACGTCCAGTCATCTGTTGCATGTGCCTTGCGATTTCTCCCGCTGTCTGCCGTCTGTCTTTTCTCGCCTGTAGGACAATATACTGGTCGTCCGTCGCCGTGGTTGCTCGTGGAGGGCCACTGCTAAACTCTTGGACAGCTGTTCCTATCGTTTGAAATGCTCTCCAAGCTCGTGAAACAATGCTGTGAGCGATCCCGAACTCCTCAGCCACACTAGTCACACTTCGACCTTCTTCCAATTTCCCAATGATGCAACCTCGGGTAAAGTCATCCAGATGTCATCTACTGGATTGCCTGTTGGCCATATCACACGGTGGCAGCAACTCGACATCGTTCAAACCGATGTACATCGTGCAACAGCTTTCACTGAATTGCTGAGCGTACACCGCTCGTGTGCTTTATAATCTTCCACCCCCCCCTCCTAGCCATGCTGCATATATGCGCATGCCCTATCATACCGGACCCTAGTCTATCTCCTGAGTGGTCTTTTGGTCCGTTCTGCCTGCTCGTTCCGCTGTTATGCTAATTTCTCCTCTTCGTCCTTAATGTTTGCACACCAGTGTATAAAACCTTCATTTTTCCTTTCCTGTCACACATGAATACATCTATATACACAGCAAATATCCTAAAAGGCATGTGAGTATAAGTAATGCACAGAATACAAACTTATAACTAAGCAGAAGCTTAGCCTGATGCTTAAAAGCATTAAATTACCTACAGTGCAGCAAAACCGTATACAGCACATAATATAATTTTTTGAAGTCAACCACTCTCTTTTGCAAAAGTAAAAAATTACATTTGAGGTAAAAATAGCACTACATGCAATATTAAAAAAGAAAATTAAGTTTAACTTTTATTAAAAATTTGAAAGATAAAAACAATACCAAGGGAATAGTGACTTCAGTATTAAGACCTCTAAGGCATCTCTCATGAGTGCACTTTTGACAACTTGTGCTGCCATTTTAAAGGCAAAGAATCGCAGAATCACACACACACACACATCTGCAAAGCAGACTGATGATACACATGTGTGACAATCGATGTGGCACTCTTTCATAACACGTCTTTATACCTCTCACTGTGCAAATCTCCTAGATTGGGTTGATCACATCTGAGAAAAAGCAAAAATGCTTCCATCTGAGGAGAACGATATCTGGATCTTAATCTGTTTTCCAATGCAGCATACAGTGGCTTGATGATGTTTAAGTCTGGTGATTGGGGAGGCCAGGAAAGATGTGAAAGTTCGTCCTCATGTTCCTCAAACCATGATTGGACATTCCGATCTCTGTGAATTGGGGCGTTATCATCTTGATAGATGGCATCCCCTGCAGGAAACAATGCCTGAGCCATTGGATGGACTTAGTCGGCCAAAATTGTTTCATGTGCCCTGCAAGTCATTCATCCATCCTTTCAAGGTGATCAGGGAACCTGCTGAAAACCACAATATAACCATCCCAGGGCATAGGAAAACCACCACCATGCTGCACTGTTGGGAGCAGACTGTCTGGGTTGTACACTTCTGACAGTGTTTTCCACACGAAAACACATCCTGTGGTGGGGAATAGTGTGAATGTGGATTTATCTGACCACATTACATGCTTCCGTGCATCGGCAGTCCACATTGTACGCTCCTGGCACCATTGTCGTTGCACATGCACGCGGGTCACCAGAGGTTTTGCAATAGCAGCTCTGATATGAATACATATCTTGTTAATGCAGTTCCCTGTGCACTGTTTTCGTTGATACTGGGGTCTGGAGAGGCAGAGAGCTCAGCACTAATTTTTGGCACCGTGGTCTTCTTATTATGGGTAGCAATCCTCTTTAATGCTCTCCTGTCTCTATCAGTCAGGGTGGTTTTCTGGCTGCTCGTGTTTCAGAGCAAGGTTTTGCCACAAACACAGTATGCTGTCATGACGCTAGACACAGTAGCTCTCAATACCCCCACTTCCCTGGTGACTGTTGTCACAGAGGCACCAACAATTGGCTCTCTTTCAAAGTCCGTTAGGTTCCTCATTTCATCATCACACTGAAGCAAATTTTACAACAAGACGCTTTAAATGTGCTTAAACAGGACCTTGAGGTCCTAAACAAAGTTATTACAACCAAAAAGTAGTGGATAACTTCGTGTATTGTGACATACAGAACTGCATTAAAAGTCACTTTTCAGAGCGTGGTGTTCACATTATTCTGTCTAACCCCTGTATGTAGCATATAATACATACCAAGGTCCGTACTCTTCCAAGCAAAACAAATTCAGTTACTTTTCAAGGACTTTTTAAACCCAAATTATCATATGTGCGAGTTGTCGGCCAGTCAGTAGGTAGGTATATTTTAGTAATTCAAACCACTAAACTTAGCTGGGACAGGCACACCTTCAATGACCTGCCTGTTACCACCCCTTGTCTCCCTGTTGGTTTATTTTATTAACTTTGAATTGCTCCTCTGTTGTTGTTTTTTTTTAAAATCATTTTATTCTATGGAATATTTTTAAAGGGCACATGATTTTCGTATCCACATTCTGGTAAGAACACGTCCCTAACCTCAGTCAAGAGAAGCCAATCATGATTCGCGAATACGTTATTTCACTCCCATGGCTGACGTTTTACTCCATAGTGATGTCAGAGCCAAGGTAATCAGTCCATGCACTCTCCTGAGTTGAACACAAGTTCTACTCTATTTGATCAGCTTGGCGTTTTTATCGGAACTGCACAGAAATCTCCTACACAACTTTTTAACACAAGCAATTATTTTACACATGCGCTTTCGTATTATTACTTAAAAAACAAAACAAAAAAATATAGTACTATTTATGGAATCAAACTTTTATAAGTACTTTCAAGGACTTGAAAATTAACTTTATTTTTTCAAGGACTTTTCAAGGCTTTCAAGGAGCGCACGAACCATGCATACAAGGGTTGAGTGAAAAGTACTGCTAACAGTTATCTAACACACATTACGCTTTATTTTGACATGAATGGAACATCACTGGCCCTCAATGAATACACCGGCCATACGAATAACTTTGGTCGATACCTGCGGGAGATAGTGGAGGCCGTCAGCAGATCTGTTTCTATTGATAGCTATAATAGTTCGGTCTACGGAGAGGAGTACCTCGATTGCAATTTCCTATGTGCAGCGCCTGCACAGAACTTTTGAAATGACCTAGATATGTGAAAATACATCTGAATTATTAACACAGCAATCGGACATCTCTGAATTGCATGTATTTAACTGTTTCTCATGTAATATTACTGCACATTCAATTCCTGCTCCAGGGGAATGTAAGTTTTAAAGTTTTTTAATGTGATTAATATTATGTGAGAAACAGTAACATACATTTCATTCAGACATCTCTGATTGCTGTGTTAATAATTCTCGAGTGCACGCATATTTGCGTGTTGATTGGTAATTAAAGACATTTTTGATAAACCAAAACACTACAATTTGTCAGTTACATTGACAGAGCAATTAACTTTCTCAGCATAAATGATTGGTTTCCTAGTTAATACAACGTAACAGAAAGAAGACTAACACATTCGGTAGTTCTTAACTACACATCCAAAGTGTATCAGATTTCAGTCTCTCAAAGAAATATACTGCTAGCTAAACTTAACAGATTAACAGCACAAGAAATATGATGATTTTCAATTGAACTATTACACACATACACACAATGAAGGAAAGAGAACATGCACACCTCTTGTAGGAAATTGGCCTACACAGATTGTGCTATGTCCTAGGCTCTGAATTCATAAACTAATCTCTGCTTTATACTCCAAACAGCATGGTAATGATAACTTATGTGCAGTGAAAAATACATACAAACAGAAATAAAATTCTATATGTGAATCAAACACAAAAGTCAAGGAATGCACAAAAGTCAAGGATAGAAAAAATTGTATTTCACGTGTTAATTTTGTCAAATGGATGTCTGTCACTAGTTAAACATGAAAAGAAATACAAATCATTTATCATAATAACTTACTTTCCACAAAGTATATCATTCCTTATTTGTAAGCACAGTTGATACCTGTAAAATGACCATGAACTGAAATTAACATTCAATATGAATTTTAGAAAAGAACAGGATCCACTATAACTCTGAAAATAAAACTTGCACAACATCAAAAACTGTTATACATAATATTTAGCAAAACAGAACACATCACTCATGTCTTAAGTTAGATTTGATGTTAGTTTCATAACTGAACGATTACTAGGCCCTTTTACAGATTCAAACAAATTACTTACACAATAATAGATCATACAGTTTAATTTTGAGCTCAAGCTACGTCACTCTGAGTAGTTTGAATTAAATCAGCCATTACTGATTTGCCAAAAAGCTCACAACACACAAGTGATTCTTTTTTTTTTTTAATTTTAACTCTTGTATTGTGCAAATTATTGTAGGAAAATATATGGTCTTAAACTAGATGTAACCAATTAATTGAAATTTCCACTTCTCTAAGGCAATAGAGATGATCCAACATAAAACATGGATGTAATCAACATTTTTTCCCTCTATTCTAAAAAAAGTAACTGCCATAACTGTTTTAGAAATGTTGTGACACTCTTGATTTCCTAGCTCGCAGTGCAAAACATATTGAATACAAAAATACGAAATTTACATCGTTTGTAGAGAATTGTTTGGAGAATACGCTAAAATAAACCGTTTTTCAACTCTGGAGCTATTGTATTTCAAAGTTAAGGTAAGCAAAAAAGTGCTATCAGGTCGCATTCCGGACACACTAACAGCAATAGAACCACGAAACTTTGTAGGCATGTAGTGCCATGATCGAATTTTTCCACCTCATTGCACTTTTTTAGAATTTTGATTTAGTTTATGAGAAAATTAAATGTTTAAACTTCACCAAATTCTCTATTTCGTGATGGGATCCATTAAAAAAAACGGATACATGGCAAACTATAAATCATAACGCATTGCAATTTTTACAGGATAAACTTACAATTATCATCCCTTTTTTACAGAAAAAAAAAAAATTTAAGAAAGTCATTTTCTGATTTTTAAGCATTTTTAAAGACGCAAAGGAAAGAAATGAACAGCTTGTCTGCCTTCATGATAACCACAGAGGAACGTTCTGGTCCTGTGACCTGCTGCCATGGTGACGAAGCTATGTTTAGAACTCTCTTCTCATTGGGTGAAAAGAACAGGCAACAATATCAAACTGGTAATGACGCAGGGACGCTTTTATTAAAGTTTGGCGTTTTCTACCTGCATACGTGAATACCTATGTAAATATCGGCTTTTGCCTCGTATATGAAAAGCAAAGAATGAAAATGCGAGTGTGTTCGTCTGCGAATTGTTTGACCACTTCTAAATGACCTAGAGATCTGAAAATTGGCATGCTGATAGGTCTTAAGGTCCGCATACCTAGAAAAGTACGAAAAAAAAATCAAAATGGTGGCTTTGGAACATTGTCTGCTTGAACTTTTCGCAAATTGTTAGACCACTTCTAAATAAACTAGAGATCTAAAAATTGGCATGCTGGTAGGGCTTTTCGGACCGCTTTTGTTTTGTTTTTTGGTGGTAAATTTCGTAAGTGCTGTAAGTTCAAATGACAAAAGTACGTCCTTCTGAAAAGTAACGACAGCAAAAAAACTCTGAAACTTCGGAATGGCAGCAGAGCAAAGTCCTTCAATAAAAATAGAAGGAAATTGAAAAAAGTTCTGCAAAAATCTAACAGGAAGTTCACCGGGAGCAAAACAAAAACTGTAAACAAGCTGCCATCTTGGAATCAATACAGGGCAAAAAGTATTGAACAATTGGGAGAACATTTTCATTTTGTCAGATGGCATCACATCTACAGCCCCATCTATCACAAACTCCTCACCAAGAAGAAGAAAATTGCATGTGTCGCTTGGACTGGAAATGCTTCAATCCTTCTTCCATGTGGAACAACATCTCATCGTTTCTTCAACCTACCCATTCAACTGAATGAGGAAGGCATTTGCTTCTTGAAGCATGTGATGTACTTGAAGATCGGGCTGCAGGGCCTGAGTGCTACTGTGGAAACGAGCTTAGCAAGACTAAAGGTGCATCCCCTAGTTCATTTTTTAAGAAGTAATTAACTGGGAATGTTTCATAATATTGCAGAACTAAGCATAATTGTGGAAATGGACCTGTTCATGTATAAACAGACATTATAGTGTTATTATGTAATTCTGTTCAAAAGACCTTTTTGAATCTTTCTTGTGGTAGCACAGATACTTTACATAAGCATGCTTTTATGCTACCTAAAGAATGTCACAAAAAGAAAAACTGAGAAAAATCTGGTCTTATCTGTATCCAGCTGACTCACTGTCGACTCGAGAAACCCATATGTAACAGGATACGCTCTAGTGTTATCGGGCACACATACCTAGGTGCCCCAGCATTTGTTTGCGTTGTCAATTGCTGCACTACTGCTCGTCGATTGCTCTTTACCAGCCAATGGAGGCAATGTTCTCCTCTGGGGTCCATGGCCTTTGGGGCTTGACAGTTATGACGTTGGGAGGTACTCGGTGTGCCAGCGGTCCATTCTTGGTACCCTTTTACTACAGCACCTCGAGAAAAGCCCACGAAGTCTGCTGTTTCTGAGATGTTTCCACCCTCGATGCGGTAGCCAATGATCATTCATTTTTTAATGTCCATCAAATCACTACCTCTGCCCATTGTGCTCATCTGTCCTGGTCAGCCGCATATATCTCAGTGTGGTTGACCTTGTCACACACACTCTGCAACGCGCCTGGGGGGAACACTGTAATTCCGCCAAGGGTGGTCATATTATTCTGATACGAACACAGATATGAAAATGCGTAAAACTTGATTTAACAGATATTTCAAAAACTAGAGCTAATCTGCCATTTTCATATTCAGCAGCCCGAACAACATAAAGGTAACTTGATTTAAACTCTGATACATACAAAAAGTCAAACTTTTTATCCAGTGATCAACGAAGAGTCAGCAGATTCTCTTATAGCTCTTGGTCTGTCATAAATGATTCACGAAATGATCTGCTTCAATATTGTGAATTAACTATGTCCTCCATTTGTGTACAGAGAAGCATCAGCGAAGAGTGTCTCCGTTGGGTTGTGAATTGATGATGCTGTCTTCTCACCCTCACCCTGGTCTCTTTGGCAGAAGAGAAGTTCTTGTGTTCTTTTCCTTCTACAAACTGTCAATTAAATTGACAATGAGTCAACATCTTTTTCCATTGACATAACACTTTTTTATCCCACATAATGCTTGCTGTCTTTAGTTTATCTTCTTGGCTCTGCAAATCCATCTGCAATTGTTTACAGGCATTGAAATCAGAAACAAACAAAAAAAAGTTGGTTTTCTGTTATTGTTGTCGTTTCGAAAAAAAAAAAAATGTCGAAAAGAACAATTCTTACCATAAAGCAGAAGACTGAAATTTGCAAACAGAAAATATTGAAATCAAAAACACAAATGAAAATAGACTATTTTTTAAAAAGAAACTAGGGTATTGTAATTTTGTGTAATCCTATTAATTTTAACTTGATAAAGTTTTAGTAACGTAGCATGCCTTTTTATTCAGCGCCTTATGAAACCGATATGTTAATTTTGTCTTTCTTCTACGCAAAGAAAATTTTCACATTTAATGTGTACTATAAGCTTCCAAGATCAAAACAGATATTTCAAACTACAGTGTGCACTAGGCGTACAACATATAACTGCATTTTTTTCTAATTAACATGATTTAATTGAATGCTAATCATGATTTTTAAGAAATCATAATTAATAAAATTTGGGTTACTTAAAAATTGGCCAATTTGTATAATGCCACAATGTAATGGAGCAAACAGTGGCAGTACATCAAGAACTGACTGTATTGTAATTTTACATCAAGTTACTAACATGTTTATTGTATTTTAATGCTTTTTTGATTGCTTCCAGCTTACAATGAACTCCATCAACAAAAGCCTTTGACTCTTGCTTGTTCTCCAGAAGCCATAAGAGACAAAGTTTAAATCTAATACAACTAACTATGGCATCAGCTTCATATTAGTTGTGTAAACTTATACACTGGTGTCCAAAACCTAGGGACAAAATTTTTTTCAAAAGGTTACAACCACAAAACCAGAAGCAACAGCTTGTGGTAATTTGCACAACTAGGGATGCTCAGTAGAAAGCCAGTGCACATACAGAATGTTAAATTGTGCATACAGGAGTCAGGTTGCATCACTTAAACAGATAGAAAAAGGCAAAGTAGGCAACATGTGTTTGAAGGAAAATCTGGACATGAAAGCATAAAGGAATGAACATGTAATTTACACTGTCTTAAAGACACCGTCTAGATGATTTCGCATGCGAAAGAATTATAGGGAAGTTGGAAGAAGACCGCCGAATGAGGGGCGTTGCCAGGGAGTTTGGAATCACGCATAGTGTGATATCCAGTCTCTGGGCAGCGTTTCAAACCGTTCCAGGTGCATGCTTGGAGGTCGCCCTTGCTCTATTACGGTGCACGAAGACAGATTTTTAGGTGCAACAGCAAAACATAATCGCCCCCTACAGCTCATCAGCTTGCAAGTTGCCTCTATTCCAGCACAGGAACACGGATATCCCAACAAACTGTGGCAAGACATATACGACTATGTAACCAGACCTGGACACCTCTCAGAACCAAAAAACGTAACACTCAAACAGAACAAGAAAGATGACACCGAATTTTCGGGTGTAATAAGCACGTCTTTTGAATCCGTTCTGACGCTAATTAAATTTATCAAAGCTATTCAAAGTCAATGGAACCGGGATGGAAAACAATAGATCTGACGAAAGAAAGATTTTCAATCGGGTTTTTAATCCCTCAGATATTGCTGTAAACGGAATCGTGAGCTAACGAACTCTTAGAAACAGAGATATCGACAAAAATAAGATGTGACTTTACGTCCCCTGGTGGGAAAACCATGCATTATTTTAGGAAGAAAGTATTCTCAAAAGGTTTATCCATATAAGCGGTATCGGTCCAAGAAAAAAAAAAATTAGTCGAGTTTTCAGGAGCCCAGATTTTGCTACAAATACATCAGAAGCACAAATGAACACTTATGACCTCTGGTGGCCAAACCATTCTTTACCAAACATTAGAAATTATGTGAAAAATATTTTCCATCAGGTCTTGTATGCGATACAGGAAGAATTTTTCAAATCGGATCTTTAGGAGCAGAAAACGCAATTTACCTTTCTGCCCCCTAGCAAAAAGTCTATGATTTATTTGTAAATTTTGAATTTATAGGAAAAACATTTATATTTCATATCGGACTCTTAGAAGTAGAGATATTGACAAAAATAAGATGTACATCTATGCCCTCTGGAGGAGAAACTGTGGAATATTTTAGGAAAAAAATATTCCAAAAAGGTTTATCGATGTGAGTGGCATCAGTACACGAAAGAATGTTTTCAATCGATATTTTAGAAGCTCAGATTTTATGGCAAATACATCAGAAGCAAAAATCAACCCCCCCCCCCCACCCCCATCCCTGGTGGCCAAAGTATACTTTACCAAAAATTTTAAATTATATGCAAGAGATTTTCCATCGGGAGATGTATCCGCTGAAGAAAAACATTTTCAAATCAGAGTTTTAGAAGAAGAGTTATCGGGAAAAATGTAATTTACTTTTACACCCTCTAGCGGAAAATCTATGCGTAATTTGAAAAAGTAACTATATCTAAAATACACTTCGACATAAATGGAATCGAAAGATAAAATAATTTTTTCAATCGGATGTTTAGAAGCAAATACGTGGAATAAAACGTATTTTTGAATTCGACATCATCTGCATTCTCTAGCAGCAAAATTATACATCGTAAAAAAAAACAACGAAATAAAGGATCATCATTCGCATATTTCAAGCTTCCCAATGCAAAAAGAATTTTTCAAATCGGATTGATAGTTGCAGAGATATCGTGGGTACAGACGGACGGACAAACAAACCGATAACATAAGCACGATCTTTTTTTACAAAAGACGTGCTAAAAATCGTAATACAATGTGTGCTGATAATTTTTGAAGCCTATTTCAGCTATAGAAATTATGGACGATGTAGGGTGTAACTATATAATTTTTTATAGTTGCAGGTGTAAGGGGAGGGAGGTTGCTTCGAATAAACAGGTGCTTGTCCACATTCCAATGCTGGCCAATCAGTAACTTTAGGTAAGACAAAGAATCGAAAATACGAATCGGTCTCGAACGTTATACGAAACAAGTAGTGATTCGTCCATTGATTGCCGGTTGCACTTGGATTACTTTATTTCTGTTGGGAAACTAGAGGCAGAGGAATTTGTTAAGAGAAACTGGAAACCTCTCCGAGAAAAAATCTTTCAAAGGAGGGAAAAACAGATTGCAAGTAAATTTTTCCCTACTTCTGTCTGAAAAGGGGAAAAATGGGGGAAAACTTGACTTTAAAAAAAAAATCACATTTTTCGTGGTAAAATCATATTATCGTACTGCAGTATGATTTATCAAACTAAATATGATAAAATCGTAACAGCTGGCAGGTCTGTATACCTTAAAGCCTGTAGTCTGCGTTCCTACATCCTGAGTTCAACGTAGCACACGTTTTCAGTGGTGTCGTATCCACAGAAATTTGACACGTCATAAATGGGCCAATGTACTCTTCACAGATGACAGTCGTTACAGTTTGTCCTCTAATTTCAGACGTTAGCTGATCTGGTGTGAAAGTGGTATTGGGTACCAGCATGTGATGGGCAAGAAAGTGACAGACGTGGCAGAGCCACGATCATGGTGTAAGGTGGCATCATGATTACTGAATGCACAGAGATAAACGAGCGGGAAAATGGGACTATGATGGGTGAATGATATTGCACCAAAGTTTTACATCATGCTCAATTATTTCATGGTGCTGTAAGCGAAGACTTCCTGCTCACGGATAACAACGCAACACCTCATCACATGAGAGCAGTGCAGACATTTCTGGAGACTGAGGATATTCACTGCATCAACTGGTCATAATGCTCCCCACACCTCAACCCCATTCAACACATCTGGGGTGGAACGAGGAAATACATTGGTGCTCGAGATTCACTCCAAAAAACAGGCAGGGCCTCATCCGTGCTCTGAGGGAGGGGTGATTAAATTTGCCTTAGGAACTCCTGGATAACTTGGTGTTCAGCATGCTACAATGTTGTGAGAGCTGCATCGCAGTTCAGGGTGGACATATTCCATACTGAAATATCTCTCTGCCTGGTTAACAGTAATCACTTTACATCCAATCTCCAAATACATCCTTTGAAAATTTTGTAAACACTGATTACGATGTAATTTGTGCAACATTTATAAAAAAAATTATTTGTGTCTTTTAATGTGTTCGTATGTTGTCAATATAATTGCATTCCCATTTGGCTGTGGTCATGTATTGTTTTTCTTATACAGCTAAAAGTGTAGCTGGTCCTTGGGTTTTGGACACCAGTGTACACACACACACAGAGTAAAACCCATACATAACGAGTCTGTATTTAGCGAGATCTTGCATTTATTGAATAAAGCAGGACCTTTTGTTTAGTACAATATGGTAATTCAAAGCTAACTTGGTTGTTTTTAATGAACAAAATTTAGTGAAGTCCCCAGATTTAATGAGTGAAGAAAAAGCTAAGATGATCACTTTTAACAAAGCAGTAACAAAATTTAATGAATTTCCATTTTAATGATACAGAGAAAATCTGCTGTGCATTGTTCTCGAATGGAAGAATAGAAATGGTGCCATACAGGATGAAATTGTAACAGTAAAGGGAAATCCTTGTGTGCTAGTGGGTAAATGTTGATTGAAAAGCAATGAAGAGGAAGTACTTTCAATGCTCAATAAGCAACTTGGGCAAGCTCCACCAACCACTTCAAGGGGTTGGTGGAGCCTCCTGCACAAGTGTATTGGGTGTATTGTGTCAGCAGAGTTGAAAAGAGGTCGCCTATTCCTAGGCAAAAAGAGGATGGGTGGAATTCGTGCATATGTGACTGGATTTCTAAGCAACAACTCCAAAGAGATAGATAGAACAGTAATGGAATAGGGATGCCGCAGGAGGAGAAACAGGAGATAACAATTCTGGAATTGTGCCCATTGCTCCTTTCACCCTCCAAGTGAGTGATGCATTGGAAGGGTTGAAGCTTCTTTTGCTCCATGTGTGTAGTGCAGTTGAACAGCAGTCAGTCTCATGTGGCCGACAAGTTCAATATACTTGAAAGTTTTAATTAATTAACTATAGTACTAATGTAGTTAATAAAATCTTTCAAGTATATCCAATTGTTATGGATATACAATATAAACATATCACTTATGCATATTTTTACTTGGGTGTGAATTTTCACTCAAAAATGGATTTAACTAGCACCCATAGTGTGTGTGTGTGTGTGTGTGTGTGTATGTGTGTGTGTGTGTGGCAATCCAAAATTCCAAATTTTAACATTCTAGTACAAACCTGCTTGGCATAGTATCTGATACCTGATGGTATACCGAACTAAATTTTCTGAAATTGTAAAACATAAGATCCCATTAAGAAACCATTTAACAATTACAAAAACGTTTTTTTGTTTGTTTGTTTGTTTGTCTGATTTTGTCCAAAACAAAAACAGTGTTAAATGAATTTATGGCACTTCTATTCATAGTGTACTGTGGAATAACTTTTTACGGGTCTTATAGAGGTTATTATTCAAAAAAGTTGGTGGTCAAATTTTTGAACTAAAGTCTAGTTCGTCATCAGGAGTACGTCACTGGAGTAGTTGCTGCCACTCAGTTGGAAGTGTCCAACCTCAATTATCGTTAATTGTGGTACTTCTTCTTCTTGCTATTTCGATCCCTTCTTCTAGTTTCCTCTTTACTAAGTTTGACTGGTGGGCGATTATTCTTACTGAGTCCCAATTTATGGAGTCTCCACTTGCTTGTATATGTCTGTCTAGCCCTGTTTTGTTACTAATGTTCCTAATAGCTGCTTGGTGTTCTTTCATTCAGAATTTAATACTTCTCCCTGTTTTCCCTATATAGCTGAGTCCACAGTTACTACAGTCGATGCAATATATTACTCCTTCTTGCAATTGGATGTCCACTTCTTTCTGCTTTAAAGCTGGCAGGAATTTCTTTCATTTCTTGTTTAGATCTGGAGCAAGCCTGATATTATATTTTGCTCCGATCCTCTTCAGTTTTTCGAAAAGTCCCTTGTGGTACGTAATTTTGCTGGTGAATTTGAAGTTGTTTATTTCCTACTTCTTTTTTGGCACTTGTTTAAATAATTTCTCAACATATGGGGAGGGGTAATTGTTTTCTGCCAATATTTATTTTAATTCTTCTCTGTGAAGATCTTTTTGAGTATCTGAAGAGACCAGGACTTCAAGTTTTTCCAAAAATTGTCTCGCCGTATTCGATTTAATACAGTCAGGGTGGAATGAGCAGAAGTCTAAGATCTTCCCTGTATTAGTGGGTTTTCTAAAAAGCTGAGTGAATATTCTCCCCTCTCTGGAGGTCAAGGTTAAATCAAGGAAATTGATGCCATGGTGTTTTTCCAGTTCCATGGTGTATTGCAAGGTATTTTCTAGGGAGTTAAATTCTGCCAGAATTTGAGAGGGTAGAGATTGGTCCACATTATCTACAATAAATAGGACATCATCCATGTATCTTACACAGAGAGCAAATATTGACGGCTGTACAAGGATTTTTGCCTCTAGTTTACTTACATAATAATTTGCTAGCGGAGGTGCTAGTGGGGAACCCATTGAAAGTCCTGAAGTTTGCCTGTAATATTTCTTTCCAAACTGGAAGAAATTATTTTTGAAAGAAAACAGGAGCAGTCCATATATGCCAAGTAGTATTTCTCTATTGTGATTATGGAATACTATTTTTTCCGCCAGGTCATCCGCAATGAATTCCAGCAGGAGGTACAGGTTAATGTTAGTATACAGAGATACTATATCCAGGCTTGCCATTACTGGATGAATTAATTCTGGCAAGTTGTCTAGTTTTCCTTTCAGCTGCATGGAATTTTTTAGAAGGTAGGGAGGAGAAGGGAAAATATCTCTGAGGTGAATAAGTAAATAATAATTAATGTTGGAGAGTGGGTAATTTCTAGTGTCTATTATAGGTCTTATTGGATGGCCTTCTTTGTGAATTTTTATTGCATCATAGATCTGTGGAACTCTTGACTGGATTTTGGAGAAGCTTTTGAAGAGCTCATTTAGCTGATTTTTACTTCTTAAAGAGCTGATTAATTTCTTAAGATTTTTGACAGTTTGATCAATAAGGGCTACCAATGAGTTCTTCATAATGAGGTTTGCTCAATTCAGCTTCCATTTTATTGTAATACTTATATTTTTCTACCAATACCAAAACTTTGCTTTATCGGCTTTCAGTGCTACAACTTTATCATTGGTTTTGAATTTTTTTAAGGTCAGTAATCATTTCTATAAAAATTATAAGAAACTTTTATTGGCTTTTTACAAATTTTGAGATGCAGTCCGAGAATTTTTTCCTTAAAGTGGCTACCGTATTTTCATCTTCTCTTTCTACCTTACTGCAGATGCTTTCTAAATCAATAAGCATTTGTTTTTTATCAAGTGCTGCGGAGGAAAGGTTGTAATTATATCCCTTATTGAGGAGATTAATCAAGTTTCCACCTACTCCATCTTCCGTCAGATCTATGACATGTTTGTTAGAGGGGGATGGTATCAACTGTGGGCCAGGAACTGTAGACATTACCTTTGGACTCAACCACTTATTTTCTTTAATTTTCAATTTTTCCTTAAACTTCTTGTTTTTATCTGCCACTGCTTTAGCTAACCAGTTATCTATATTTTTCTTTTCTGCTTCCAGAATTTCACCTAATGAAGAGGCCCAAATACGAGATTCTAATCATTTGCATTGCTCAATAGTTCTGAACTTATTACAAATCGCACCATTTACCGTTTTTAGTTCTATTTTTTTAACAAAATTTCTTGACAGATTCTTTGTGATGTTCTCCATGAGTTTCAAAGAAGGTGGAACAAAATTAGCTCTTTTACATTTCTTAAGAAAATATAGTTGTGACTTACATTTGTCGCTTTTGCACTTACTCCTTTCAATCTTTCTGATGTTTCGCCATATATCCAGCCTGTATGTGCTTTTAATCCTAGTTTTAAATGAATTTATGGCACCTCTATTCATAGTGTACTGTGGAATTAACTTTTTTTATGGGTTTTATAGAGGTTATTATTCAAAAAAGTTGGTGGCATTTTAACTCCTTTACTGAAAGTTGAAAATCTTAATTTTGGAATTCCAAACCAAATATAATACATTATTCACACATCACTATGCTATCGGGTTATATGACTGATTTCAATCCAAGGCAACATTCTTTGATTGATTTCTTCCAAATTGAACACAGCTCCTTTTCTTTGACAGCAACCACCACACACCAAAAGTTCTAAGCTCAGTTTGAAAGTTACTGAATACTTAGGAACACGTTTAACAACATGCAACTGCAAAAGGATATTTTTGCACAACCAAAAAGCAAAATCACATGTTACCTATGAAGTTCCCATTATCCATGTCCTGATATTGTCTGAATTTAACAGCCCTAAAATTATGTATGCAATTGCCAAACTGAGGAATTCTGCAAAGTACACATATACAGGGATCATAAAAATGAAGAAAATTATAAAGCCTCGTCAGTACAGTTTGATAATTAACTGATCAGTAAACAACAAGAAGTAATGTTAGAATTACAGTTATTCATAAATTCAAATTCAGCTGTGGTTTTGTTATATGAGCAACTGACATTGTCGGGCTCCAAAAAACAATCATTAACACCCACTCCCACCATCTATTGTGAATTGGTTTGTTGTATCATGAGCTGAACTGAATAGTGTAATACACAAAAGGAAAATTTTCATTGAATGCATAACATGATATGAAATAAAACATACCTGGTGATATCCTCTTGAAGTTGAGCAGGGTCTGGAGGGTAAAACTTAACTTCAAAATTAAAAACCCATGGGGCATCTAATATAGAGCAAATTAAAGACACATAAATCAATAATGAGCAGCAGCAAAAACAAAGAAACACAATATACATAACAACACACATCTTTGAGAAAACTCATACTTCCATTTGCACTCAGGAAATACAAAACCAAAAATTCACCATTTATATAATCCAACTAAACACATTTTGAACAAATTCTTTTATACTGTACATCTAATAGCTGGAAACCCATGATGCACAGGTGGAAACGTTGCCATTCAAACTTTTCTTGTCATTTAGCTGAAAGAGTTCTTAATTAAAATAAAATATTTCACTTCCTGTTAAACTGTTGGTGCTGATAATTTTATCACTCAATAAATTTGTTAAAAAAGATTTTCCTAAAGATTTGGAAGATTTTAAGATAAAACAAATGTTTTGTGTGTATTGCTTATTATTATTTAAAAGATTTCCTTGCAGATGAGTTGTCATATATTAAACCTTGATTAGTTGCAGATTTCTGGATCTTGGCAACACTACACTGACGGAAAAAAAATCCCAACACCAAGAAGGAGTTGTGTTAGATAAACGAGAGTTGGTAGGCGGTGAGAGTACATCTGTAAGATGACGTCTATACAAATTCCGCGCTCGGCGCATACGTGTGGCGCTAGTAGCGCCTCGGAACATGCAAAGCAGGTTTGTTGTAAATATGCGCTGTAACATTAGTGAGCGTTAGTTATCGTTGAGATTCGACGTAGTGTGTTGATGTTAGTCAAGAATGCGCCTTTAAGAAGACGAAGAAGCCATTATCAACAGCTCACGGAGTTTGAACGAGGTCGTGTAATAGGGCTACGAGAAGGTGGATTTTCTTTCCGCAATATTGCAGAACGACTTGGCAGGAATGTGGCTACTGTGCATGATTGTTAGCAGCGGTGATCAAGGGAAGGTACTGCCTCAAGAAGACCGGGTTCTGGCCGGCCACGTGGCACTACTCAGAGGGAAGACCGCCGTGTACGGCGTATAGCCGTGGCGCATCGTACTGCGTCTGCGGCAGCAATTCAAGCTGCAGTTGCCACCACAGTGACACAACGAACTGTTACAAATCGGTTACTTGAAGGACAGCTCCGAGCCAGACGCCCTGTAGCGTGTATTCCACTTACTCCAAACCACTGTCGTTTGCGACGTCAGTGGTGTCAAGCTAGAGCTCATTGGAGGATGGAGTGGAGATCTGTTGTGTTTTCTGATGAAAGCCGGTTCTACCTGGGTGCCAGTGATGGCCGTGTGTTGGTTAGGAGGAGGCCAGGTGAGCGCCTGCAACCAACCTGTCTGCGGCCGAGACACACTGGACCTACACCTGGAGTTATGGTCTGGGGAGCAATTTCCTATGACAGCAGGAGCACTCTCGTGGTTATCCCACGCACCCTGACGGCACAGTTGTACGTCGGTCTGGTGATTCAACCTGTTGTGCTGCCATTCATGAACAGCATTCCAGGGGGCGTTTTCCAACAGGATAACGCTCGCCCGCGTACCGCTGTTGTAACCCAACATGCTCTACAGAGTGTCGACATGTTGCCGTGGCCTGCTAGATCACCAGATCTTTCACCAATCGAGCACGTATGGGACATCATTGGACGATAACTCCAGCGTCACCCACAACCAGCATTAAACGTCCCTGTATTGACCGACCAAGTGCAACAGGCATGGAACTCCATCTCACAAACTGACATCCAGCACCTGTACGACACAATGCGTGAACGTTTGCGTGCTTGCATTCAACATTCTGGCGGTTACACCGGTTATTAATGTACCAGCATTTCACATTTAAAATGGCCCTTCTCGCGCTTACATTGAGCTGTGATCTTGAAACCTTAATCGATTAAATATGTTACCTATACAAATGTACTGCCGCCATTTCATTCCTCTACAACTATTTTTTCGTAGTGTTGGGATTTTTTTTTCCCGTCAGTGTATATAAAGATAGCCATGAGAAAAGTGTTCAACCAGCGTCTTGGACTTTCTCTTGCCAAGCATCTTTCATGTGGATCCTCATCCATTGTGCTGCATGAAAAAACAAAATTTGCTCTTAGTTTCAGCAAGATGCCTGACTCATTAAAAAAAAGGGGGAGGGGTGCAAACATAATTCACTTTTAGACTTAAAAGATGCCAGATCAGTGCTTAAGCTATTGCTTGCATTTTCACCAAATCCTGATAAAGACAGTAAATTTGCGACAAAAAGTCCCCACTGAAATGCCGAAAAGCAAATGTCTCCCATCATTATTTTTTTTATTTTGACATCCCACCCACCCCTGCTTCACCCTCACCTTGTTTTTCAACTCCATCATTGCTGCTTTCCTTCCCCGTTGCTTTTTCTTTCCACTTCCCGTTCAACCCTGCTTCACCCTTGCATTGTTTTCATCCTGTCATACCATTTTTCCATCACCAGGCCCACCCCTGCCTTGCCCATGCATTTTTGTTTGATCTCCATTATTTTTTCATTCTGTCATTACTGCTTAGCCCTGTTGTTGTTTTCTCATCCCTGTTATCTTTTCTCCTATTGCAGAAAAGCACTGGCGAGCCTTGAGAGCACCTTTCGCAAGGGCTTTGCTGGGATGGATAAGGAAAGAGGTATTTCATTTGTTTCTTTGGTGGTTCTTCGCCGCAGCAGCAACTGTGGGAGCAGCACAGAGCGTTTCAGTTCGGGTCAACTGGTCGCTGTGTCGCCAGTTGTGGCTTTGCTCAGTCCTAGTCTTTGTATATATTTTCACAATAACTGCACGCATCAGCAAATGTAAGTATTTTTATTAAAATTAGAATTTTAAAAGCCTGTTGTTGTTTTTTTCATTACCGAATTCTGAATGAAACATTTTTTTATTTAGCCAAAATGCATTGTACGTGCATTTTCATAAGTAAATACAGCAAAATATGGAGCCGTAAATTTGGCTAATCTGCATCATCTTGGTAGCTGAATAAACAAAGACATCGCTCTTTCCACGCTTAGCAATGCACAGCAACCGAAAAATTGTTATTCGGCCGCTGCCGGGGAATTGAATCACAGATCTCTTGATATCTAGCCGAGCACGTTAGCTTTACACCATGGTGCTATGTGTATTTTTAAGTCAGCTGCTGACATCATAAATCTGTAAGATGGGCTCAGCTACTGAGACTCTGGTGGGCATTAAACGGCACTGGCTATATATATTATAGCAGTTAAAACCAAAGGGCGAGATCCAAGGTGAAAATCCTCCAAATACGTGGCGGCAGTAAATAAATAAATACATCGCTCTTTCCACGTTTCAGAAACACATAGCAAAAGATATCGAGAGATCCGTGGTTCAATTCCATGGCGGCGGCTGAAAACAATTTTTTGGTTGCTATGTGTTTCTGAAACGTGGAAAGAGCGATGTATTTATTTATTTACTGACGCCACGTATTTGGAGGATTTTCACCTTGGATCTCGCCCTTTGGATTTAACTGCTATAAAATATAAAGAGCCAGTGCCATTAATGCCCACCAAATGGAGACGTCTCAGTAGCTGAGCCCATCTTACGGATTTATGATGTCAGGAACATTGACACTGTGTACCTTGCATGACTGGAGATAGTTCCTCCTGGATAGATGAGTGCAGTTTCCAGTTATTTCACTCTGATGGGAGGGTGCGGATCTAGTAGAAACTGCAGGAAGTGAGGGACCGGACATGTCAACAAGTAACTGATCAGGCTGGTGGAGGCTAGTTTATGGTCTGGAGTGTATTCAACTGGTACATGTGGGAACACCTGGTGTGTCTAGATGCATCTTTAAGTGGTACATGCTACATGTCCATCCATGCAGACCATCCACATCTGTTTATGGTCATCATGCACCCACAGGGCAATGGACTCTTCAAGCAGGAAAATGCACCTTCCCACGGAGCTGTGGTGAGTAGAACATGGTTAGAAGAGCATTCTAAAAAATACACATCGCGCCGTGGATTGTTGGCCACCGTGGTGTAAAGCTAACGTGCTCGGCTAGATATTGAGAGATCCGTGGTTCAATTCCACGGCGACGGCTGAAAACAATTTTTCAGTTGCTATGTGTTTCTAGAACTTGGAAAGAGTGGTGTATTTATTTATTTACTGACACCACGTATTTGGAGGATTTTCACCTTTTCATACTTACTAACAGGCAGACCTGCTTTTAGCCTGGATAAATGCAGTCACATGGTAAGGTAATTACTTCATGAGGTCACAAAAAGTGTTCCATATGTATCTCCACCCATGCTCGCTGCACTGCTGTCCATAATTTTGCCATATTCTTGAGTGTACCTTTCCACATTCTGAAATGCACCTTTCCACAGCATCCCAAAATTTTCCCACAGGGTTCATTCTGGTGAACAGGAAGGCCATTCCAGTGTGGGAACTTCTGTAGAATGCTCTTCTAACCATGTTCTACTCACCACAGCTCCGTGGGGAGGTGCATTTTCCTGCTTGAAGAGTCCATTGCCCTGTGGGTGCATGATGACCATAAACAGATGTGGATGGTCTGCATGGATGGACATGTAGCATGGACCACTTAAAGATGCATCTAGACATACCAGGTGTTCCCACATGTACCAGTTAAATACACTCCAGAACATAAACTAGCCTCCACCAGCCTGATCAGTAACTTGTTGACATGTCCGGTCCCTCACTTCCTGCAGTTTCTACTAGATCTACACCCTCCTATCAGAGTGAAATAACTGGAAACTGCACTCATCTATCCAGGAGGAACTATCTCCAGTCATGCAAGGTACACAGTGTCAATGTTCTTTCACACAGTTCAAGCATAGCCTGGTGATTTGACATCACTCAGTAATGGGACTCTGGTAGATCAACAGCTCCCATAACCTATTACAGCTAATGATTGCTTAATGGGCTCCGTACAGATGTTGCTGGCACTTTCTTCATGGAAGTTGGTGATGATTTGTCTGGCACTGTTGATTTAAGACCCCTGAAAAGACCCTGTTACAACATTGATTCACTCCAGTGAATTCAACTATTGGGGAAAGTGTTTAGCATATCATTCTGGGCATGATTCGTGCCACTTGAGTGGCTTGACCAAAATTTGTCCTTGTCTGGTCAGCCAGCTTAATTTGGTAACCCTCCCCTTTAAGTTTCTCTGCACATAAAGGAGTGCTTCCACTGCACACCATGTGAAGGCAAGAGAGGACTATGGGTAATTGCAAGAGAGGACTATGTGTAATAAACTCAGCTGGATCTACACAGAGTAGCCGAAAGTAGGCATACAAGCATATGCTGTATATGGATAGTTTCCAAATTATCAGGTTTTGCAGACAGTTTTTGCTTGTACATTAACAAAAAAAAAAACATTATTTTCAGCAATTAAAACACTTACTCAAGGCTTTACTCAGATTAATATACATAATTGTATTTTAACCTTAATTTTCAATTATTTTTCACATCTTCTGAGTTCTTTTGTTTTTACAGACATTTCCGGCCTCTAGATTTTATCAACGCCTGCTCTCAATGTATAGGAACTGTATCAAATGTTTCGTTCACACAGAAAGAATTAAAATTTTAATGCCAGGTTTCTCTTGACATATGCCAGTTATTAAAATAATTTCCTTATATATTTGGAAAATCCAGTATTTTTGAATTAACTTGTTGAAAATGCTATTTATAATTTTTGAAGGTTCATTCATGGAACTGTTTTTCCAGATATAAAAACTTTCTTTAATTAGTCCTGTTTTTATCTGGTTCATAGTCCAATATTTTAATATTTCGCCATAAAAGTCCATTTCATGCACATTGCTTCACATTCAATTGTAATAATGTAACATTCTAATAATTATTTAAGACTATTAATTTTCCTTTAGATTATCTTATTCTACTGTTATCGTGGTTTGCACTTCACAGGTTTGCAGCAAGTTTTCTGTTTCAATGGTTGTGTATGCAGATACATGGTTCTACATACCATCTCCAAAGTTCTACATGTGGATCTTACAGTTTGAGTATCTATCAACTCTTCAGTGCAGCACACAATATCCCTTACAATTTTCTCTTTAATTATGCTATAACTAATTGTATTCTTCAGAAATGGGACAAACAGCATACAAATTTCAGTCCTATTTGAGATGAAATAAGCCTGCAAGTTTTTCAGATTCTTCAGCTGACCACTGAACCTCTAATTAAAGGACTGGTACTTACGAACAGAATTTGCAGGCACATTTGATATGCTAATTTTTCATGAATTGCATTATAATATCAGGTCATCATGTACTACTTACTACCTGTGTTAGAAAAACTGACCACCCCAGACATCTGACACTATACCCAGTAAAAACCACAATATCTCAGTAGGCTTTACTTTGGAAGATATACCAGTAGTTTCTCCTTGGTAAAAAATGAACAGGCTCTTGCCCTTTTCAAATCATATCCAAACTATGATATTGTTCAACATTAAATGTGCTTTTATCATACATGTAATTCGTCATGCGCCATGCCACACTGCTGGAATCTTCACAAGGAGTGGTTGGTGGAACATGCTGGTGACCTTCTGTTAATGCCCTGCCCTCCAAATTCACCTGACATGAACCCAATAGAACATTTGTGGTTCGACTTGGAAACGCGGGTTCGCGCTAAATCACCATTACTCTAAAATGTACAGGAACTGGAGGACCTGATGTTGACATTATGGTACCAGATACCCCAGGATACCTATCACCACCTCATTGAATCGATGTCTCACTGAGTGGCTGCAGTTTTGTGGGCTAAAGGGGTCCTACAGCTTAATAGGTAGGTGGTCATAATGTAATTGCTCATCAGTGTATAACACGGAAACTTAGTGATGAATCTTGGCACTGCATTCATCCAAAGCTAAAATGGCTACTTACTTCCATGTCCAATTGTATCTGAGCAAACTTTAAGTGAATTATCACATAATGAATGCAATGTGTTAAAACCAATACAGATTAAAAACTACTAAACTTCTATAAATCTTTATAACTTACTTTTTATTTGCTTGCTTATTCTCTTATCAAAATTCAGCCAGTTCTAAAACAGGAATAAACTTTGCATTAGTATTTTCCTCCTTACATCAGAATCTGCTTCAAAGTATTTTTTAATAACACATGCAGGATGTTTTAAAGCAGGAATGCAATTTAATTATCTTAACAAAAAATGTTTTTTATTTTTACTTTATAAAACCAAATTGATCTCTTTAGGCAATTCAATATATTTTATCATACCTACATTAAAACTTTTTGCAAACATCAGAAACTGCAGAATTAAAACACCAATATTTCATTAATGAATGTTTGCTTGAATAACATTTAATTCAAGTTCCAAATGAATAGCAGATAAAGTTCTCCTAGGAACATCAGCCAGATTAGTTACACCTGAACTGAAGAACTTTTACGGTCATCAGCCTCTCTCTCTCTCTCACACATTATCCATTTCACTCAACCCCCCCCCTCCCTCCAAACTTTTACTTTAATTCTGAAATGGTACACATATCACTGTTATCTCATATTGACAACTGTAAGGAAGCAACTAGACCATAACATGAGGAGCTGTTTCAGATGCCGGCAGAATTTTTTCAATCAGACTTTTAGAAGCAGAGATGTCGGGGGAAACGCAATTTACCTTTCACCCTCTAGTGGAAAATTTATGATTTACATGAAAAAGAAACTATGCCTAAAACAGTTTTAGTTATAAATAGCATTGAAAAGAACAAAAAAAAATTTTCAACAAGATATTTAGAAGCAAATACACTGCTCAAAAAAATTAGGGAGCATCCTTTTCAAATGATGTTATTCAAAGCAGTTGGGTAAAACGTTATTGAGCAGTCAAAAAATCCCTCCGAATAATGAAAAACAGCTGTAGAAATGTAGAAAGCAGTTTGACATGTAAACAATGACTTCAAAAGCGACGACAATACGAAAATCACATAAAACTGGTGTTTTTTTCGGAACTGTATTCTTCTACTGCTGGTCGCAGGAGAAGCAGTTTGTTGCGTTATCTCATGTTAGCATGCCGAATCAACACGATTTGCCAGAAAGCACTGCATGGTGAGCCATAGGAAGGTTGGAAGCCGGTCAAAGTCAATGGATAGTAGCATCCAACATTGGAGTGAACCGAAGTGTAATTGCATGCTTGTGGAGTCGGTTCCAAGAGACGGAAAGTGTTCAAAGACGCCCTGGTCAAGGTCATCCACGAGTCACCACCTCAAATGATTACCGTTATTTGTCATTAACAGTCCTTCGCAAGAGGGGGTCAAAATGCCACCCAGCTGCAAAAAAACAACTTTTACAGGCAACCAGAAGAAGTGTATCGACACAAACAATTCGTAGACGCCTTCACGCAAGTGGACTGTATGCATGTAGGCCAGTTGCTTGTGTCCCACTGACCTCCCGATATTGCATGGCTCGAAGAAACTGGGCTGAAGAACACTGTGATTGGGAATCTGCCGAGTGGAGCCAAGTTCTCTTCTCTGACAAGTCCAGATTCAGCCTAGATCCGGATAATCGACGACTTCTGATCTGGAGAGAACGTGGCACCTGACACAATTCAGCACATGTCCAAGAAACGTCGCATTCTGATGGAGGCAGTGTGCTTGTTTTGGCAGGGATAAGCATGGATGGGCGTACGGACTTGTACGCCATTTGAAATGGGTCCCTGACTGCCCAAAGGTACAGGGACGAAATTCCTTAGACCCTTGGTCGTGCCTTACACATTGCTGCCATCGACGATTCAGCCCTTTTTATAGATGACAACGCTTGACCTCATCGAGAGTGCCTTGTGAATCAGATCCTTGAAGAGGAAACAATAGAGCATATGGAGTGGCCTGCATGCTCCCCAGATTTGAATCAAATCGAACATGCTTGGGACACATTAGGTAGACGCATTGCTGCTAGACCACAACCTCCGTTGACTCGCCTTCAGTTGACAAATACCCTTCTTGAAGAGTAGAGAAGAATCCCCCAAAACCTCCTCGACCACCTGATCAATTCAATGCCCCACAGGTGTGAAGCCGTCTTGCATGTTCGTGGTGATCGCACACCTTATTAGACAGATGACAAAGTTTGTCAATGTTTATTTTTCTCCTCCAAAAGATATGGGTAATAATGTTTTTTTTTGTTTTTTTTTTTTTATGGCACCAAGTGTGTTTCTGGTAAAAATGATTTTGTTACAGTAAAACATGATTTTTCACCTGTTCAATCCTTTATTTTCTTCTTGTCCCTTTCATAAATATATTTTTATATTGTGCTGCATATTTACCAGCAGTTGTCTGTTCTCCCTACATCACCTGCTCCCCTAATTTTGTTGAGTAGTGTATATGGAATAAAATGTATTTTGAATTTGATATCATCTGAATCTCTAGAGAAAAGGTGTGTAAAGCTCTAAAATCTCTTCAGAATGGTAAAGCTCCGAAAGTTGATGGTATAACTGCTGAGATGATAAAATATGGTGATGACTATGTAATTGACTAGTTAACTGAAATTTACCAGTTGTGCTGGGAGTTAGGAATGGTCTCTCAGGATTGGAGGGATGCTATCATTGTTCCCTTGTGTAAGGGAAAGTGTGAACTTTCGTGGTATCAGTTTGCCGAGTGCGCCAGCGAAAGCATTTGGAAAGATTGTTATTGATAAGATACGGGGTCTTACTTCAGAGAAAGTATCAGAGGTGCAGAGTGGTTTTATGCCTGGTATGGGCTAAACTAACCAAATTTTTGCATTACGTTTGATGATTGAAAAGTATCTATCTGTTGGTAAGAAAGGTTTTGCTGCCTTCATCGACTTAGAGAAAGTTTATGATAGAGTACATAGGACTCTTCTGTGGAAGGTACTGAATAAATATGGTATCACTGGCAATCTACTCAATAGTGTGAAAACCATGTATGATGGCAGTAGATGATTATGTGTACGAATAAATAGTGTTGTATCAAAATGGTTTTCTATTGGAGCAGGTGTTAGACAGGGTTGTGTAATATCACCATGGCTGTTTAATATATTTATGGATGAATGCATGCATCATGCCAAAATGGACAATACTGGTGTATGTCTTGGATTGCTATATGCTGATGTTTGTGTCTTGGATTGCTTTTTCTACGTATGTGTAGTGCTGTATGCTGATGACACAGTCCTGTTGGCAGAGAGTGAAAGTGAGTGGCAAAAAATGCTGGCCTAGATGTACGAAGTTTGTATGAATTTCATGTTGAGTATAAATAAGGGAAACCCAAAGTTATGGTTTTTGAGCAAGGAACTGTTTGTACTGAATGTAATATAACTCTAAATGGCACAGTGATTGACCAGGTGAATGAGTTTGTATATTTAGGAAGTATGTTTGACAGAGAGAACAAATAATATGGTGAAATTAGTAGGTGAGTGAACTCTTGTTTAAAAGTCATAGCTACTTTAGTAGGATTTCACAGGAATGATGGGTTCTCCAGAAAGTCCCGAATGACTGCATATGAAAGTGTAATAGCTCCTACTCTGATGTATGACAGTGAAACCTGGTTACTGCAGAAAAGACATAGCAGTCATTTGTGTGCTGGGGAGATGCATCACTTACAAAGGGTTTGTGATAAGACACAATATGATCATGTGAGGAATGAAGATGTGTTGCAGATGTGTAATATGAGGCAAAGTGTTGTTAGTAAGATGGAGACTAATATTCTTAGGTGCTTTGGCCATGTTGAAAGAATGAGTGATTAGGTGCTTACTAAGATAATTTATTCAGCCCAAGTGGCAGTAAAGAAAGGTAGAGAAAGGCCAAGGAAATCATGAGAGAACCAGACTCAGGAATGTCTGCATGAGAAAAAGATAAGTATGAAGTACAAAAGGTCTTGTGTGACGAGTGTGTGAGCTGTTCTTTTTGAGATTTAGAAGTTAGCTCAGAGAAGCTAACTTCTGAATCTCGGAGAGAACAGCTTAGTGATAAAATATATATTATCCAATTATTATGCATCACCTTTATTGATTATGAAAAGGCCTTTGATTACATGGAACCATCAGCAGTTACAATGCCTTTGAAATCCTGTGGTATTGAAGATGCATACATTAGCATTATTAATAACATCTATGAAAATGCAAGTACAAAGATTCAGCTATTCCAGGATACAGCACCATTAAAAATTGGAAAGGGAGTGAGGCAAGGTGACATCAATATCTTCTAATCTCTTTAATGCCATATTACAGAATGTCTTTCAATCATTGAACTGAGAAAACAAGGGGATAAAGATTAATGGAGATTATTTAACTCACTTTCATTTTGCTGATGACGTCACTTTTGCAGCTGCCCCTTTAGAGCCGCAGAGCACAACCCAAGAACTTGCTGACAAGAGTAAAGAAGTGGGGCTAAAAATGAACTTTCAGAAGACAAAACTGAGGTACAATGCTTTACAAGAAATGAAAATTTATCGATTGATGGGGGAAAGCTGGAGATCACTGGTACCTACATTTACCTTGGGCAGCAGATATCAAGTGAAGGTCACATTGATGAAGACATTAATCGACATGTAAAACTTGGTTGGAGAGCTTTGGAAGAAAGAGTACAGTTTTTAAGAGCTACATGCCATTACGTCTTTAAAAGAAAAATGTTTAATCAATGCATCGTTCCAGTTCTTACGTATGGAGCAGTGATGTGGACCTTAACTAAAAAAGGCATATAAAGACGGCAGGCAACTGAAAGAGCATGGAAAGATGCATGCTTGGTGTAACCAGGAGAGATAAGAAGAGGAACTTGTGGGTCAGGAAAATGACAAGAGTGGAAGACATCACAATCAGAGTAAAATTCCCGAAATGGCAATGAGCTGGACATATTGCCAGAAGGACAGACCACCAACAGACAATGAAATTTTAGACTGGATACCAAGGAGACAGGAAAAGACCGAGAAGAATACATGGGAGATGGGTGGATGAAATTTGAAAGTATGAGGGAGTAACATGGAGGAGACTGGCACAAGACAGACCGTTGTGAATGAAACTTCGGGAGATCTTCATCCAGCAGTGGATTGATAATGGTTGACGGTGATGATGATTATGATGATAATATATATATATATATATAAACTTGCCTGGAGAGCTTTTGGAAGAAACAGCATAATTTTCAAGAGCAATATGCCATTATGTCTTAAAAGAAAAGTGTTTGATCAATGCATCCTTCCAGTGCTTACGTATGGTGCAGAGACGTGGACCTTAACTAAAAGAGACATACAAAGGCTGCAGACAACTCAAAGAAGCATGGAGAGGTGCATGCTTGGTGTAACCAGGAGAGATAAGAAGAGGAACTCGTGGATCCGAAAAATGACAAGAGTGGAAGACATCATGATCAGAGTTAAATCCCTGAAATGGCAATGGGCTGGACATACTGCCAGAAGGACAGATCATCGATGGACAGCCGAAATTTTAGATTGGATTCCAAGGGACAGGAAAAGACCCAGAAGAAGACCACATGGGAGATGGGTGGATGAAATTCGAAAGTATGCAGGGGTGACATGGAGGAGACTGGCACAAGACAGACCGTTGTGGAGGAAACTTGGGGAGACCTTCGTCCAGCAGTGGATTGATAATGGTTGACAATGATGATGATGATGATGATATATATATATATATATACACTGAAGAATTAGAGGCAGCTGGCGTTATGCAAATGTGGCGCTGTGGGTGGCCCTGTGAAAGGAAACGACATGACGTATGCAGCGATCCGACAATATAAGGAGTGATGCAACGGGAATTAGTAAAAGTCAGACGCAGTATGGGTAAGACGAAGGATATAAGCGCATTTGATCGTGGGCAAATTGTCGGGGCCCAACGAATGGGTCACTCCATCTCGGAAATCGTGCAGGCACTGGGATTTTCACGAGTCACTGTATCACGGGTGCACCGTGAGTACATCGAATCCGGTAAAACCATCCCTGCAAGGGCCAACTGCCGTGGACAACAGCGTGTGGATGAGAGGGGTCATCGTCGTCTAGCTCGCATTGTAACAGTGGATAGACGGGCCACAGTGCAAGAAATCACTGGCCAATTTAACGCTGGTGCACAAAAACGTGTAAGCAGCCACACCATCCGGAACCATCTACTCGCTTTGGGGTACAAGAAGCCATCGTCCCACGAGAGTACCGCTGCTGACTGCACATCACAGAGTGCAAAGATTACCATGGGCGTGGGAACATCCCCAATGGACCCTAGACATGTGGAAAAATGTTGCCTGGACTGATGAGTCGAGATTCACGTTGGTACAAGCGGATGGCAGGATACGAGTACGGCGCAAACCACATGAAGCGATGGATCCTTCTTGCCAGCAGGGTACTCTTCAAGCAGGTGGGGGTGTCATTCTCATCCGGGGACTGTTTACATGGACTGAAATGGGACCCCTGGTACGTGTGACATTGTCCCTCACAGGTCAACGTTACCGGGATATCCTGGACGACCATTTACTCCCATGTGTGCGTCTTCAACATCCCACTGGGGTCCTCATCCTGCAACAACACAATGCACCATGCCATCGCTCCCGAATTGTATCCGAATGTTGGATGAATACTCCACCGACATGACCTCGCTTCCTTGGCCAGCTAGGTCACCTGACCTCAATCCCATCGAGCACAGCTGGGATGCTATCGAGAGAGATGTTTGAGGCTCTGACCCCCTCCATCAAATCTTCATGAACTGTGGGAGCTTGTTCAGGGGTCGTGGATCCATATGGCTCCCCAATGCTTCCGGTGTCTTGTCAAGTCCATGCCGAGATGAATCGCCGCCGTCATCAGGGCAAAAGGCGGTGCTACACATTACTAGACAAGTATCTCTAATTCAATTGCTCTTCAGTGTATATATGTATATATATACACAAAATGTAAGGTCAGGTGATGCGTAACATCACAGCCTCTCCCTGACAAATGTCAACCCCGCCTTCTCGTGGTGCATCCTGTTCCCACTAAAGGGGCTCTGACGACCGCCAATAGCGGTATAACTATACCATCGGGATTAGAGGAAATTCTATCCCACACTCACCAACCCGCTTGGCCAGCGTGGTGAGTTATGGCCAAACCCCTCCAAAATGACTCCACAACTTAAATCTTGGCCCTCAGTCTCCGGCAGCTGGAATGTACCTGGCCAAGGCAGCGGCCAGTGCGACATGAAGGCAGAGGGTGCTAAGAATCCCCGGAGGACCGGACTAGGCTGCCATCTGATGCTGACCTTGGCAACGTACAATGGACGCTCCCTATCTTCTGACTCAAGGCTTCTTGAATTGGAAGAGGAACTACAAAGGATCAAGTGGGACATCGTGGGGCTAAGTGAGGTAAGAAGAAAAGGAGAAGATCTCATCGAACTGAAAAGTGGACATCTCTTCTACTATCGTGGGACAGATACTGGCAGAACTAGTGGTGTTGGATTTATAATAAACAAGAAACTGAAGGATAAAGTGGTAGAAGTTGAAAGTTCCTCTGACAGAGCTGCACGACTCGTTATCCAACTATCGAGAAGATACCAGGCTCAGATTATTCAAACTTATGCACCCACCACAAGTCATCCTGAAGAAGAAATTGAAGAATTTTATGAGGAAATTTGTCATCTAAATAATAAAGGTAAGCAGCACTTGAAAATAATTATGGGAGATTTCAATGCAAAAATAGGGCAATGGCAACAGAATGAAACTTCAGTAGGTAAATTCGGTCACAGCAACAGAAACCAGCGTGGAAATACTCTCGTTGAGTTTGCAGAGGCAGAAGGGTTTTTCATCTTGAACTCCTTCTTCAAGAAAAAGCCACACAGGAAATGGACATGGATACATCCAAATGGGACGACAAGTGAAATTGATTTTATTATGTGTAACAAAAAATTCGTCATAGAAGACTGCAGTGTGCTAAACAAGTTCAACACAGGTAGTGACCATAGATTGGTGAGATGTAAGATGCACCTCAACACTAAACTTGAACGTAGCAAGCTCATAAGACAAACAAAATCTATTGACATAACCAACCTTAAAAAACACCATAATACCTTCAAGTTGGAACTGAAGAACAGGTTCTCTGCTTTAGAAGGCCTAACATCTGAAGAAGTGGACATCTCTGAAGTTAACAGAAAAGTAACCAAAGCTCTTATGGAAACAGCAACAAAATTAGCTGGGTCTAAGAACAAGTTGCATGTAAATAAATTATCAGGAAAAACAAAAATGTTGATGCAAAAAAGAAGAGAGATGAGGACAACTAAAGAAGATGTGACTTCCAAAGTGGAATATATAGAGCTATGCAAGACAGTACGAAAAAGTATCACTGAAGACATAAGAAAATTCAACTGTGAACTAGTGAGGAAAGCAATTGAAAACAACCAAAGCCTAAAGATAGCAAAGGGACATCTCAGTAAGGGAAGAAAACAGATTATGGCACTGAGAAAAGAAGATGGTTCTGTAACAAGAAATAGAGGCGAAATTTTGACAAGAGTGAAAGATTTCTACTCCAAATTATATGAAAGGGATGATACATGCACTCCAGACATCATGAAAGATACCAGTACCAGAGTTCCTCCAGTCCTTCCAACAGAAGTTGCACATGCAATCAAGAACATGAAACGGGGAAAAGCTCCAGGAGAAGATGGAATTACTGTAGACATCATACAAGAAGTGGAGAAATCGAAACAGTACTCGCCCAAATTTTCACTCCATACCTTAATGAAGGGAAGATTCCTGAGGATTGGAACAACGCTACAATGTTCCTGCTACATAAAAAGGGTGACATTGAGGAATTTAGGAACTACAGACCTATCAGTCTCCTATCAGTGGTTTATAAAATCTTCACTCAAGTTCTGTCACACCGTTTGAAGGTAACACTGGACATGGCTCAACCGAGAAAACAAGCTGGATTCAGGAGTGGCTACAGCACAATAGATCATATCCATGTGCTGAGAGAACTAATTGAAAGAGCGAGGGAATATGAACTTCCATTGTGCATGGCTTTTATCGATTATGAAAAAGCCTTTGATTCGGTGAAACCATCAGCAGTTACAAGGGCTCTGAAAACCTGCGGTATTGAAGATGCATACATTAATATTATTAATAACATCTATGAAAATGCAAGTGCAAAGATTCGGCTGTTTGAAAATACAACACATATAAAAATTGGAAAGGGAGTGAGACAAGGTGACACCATATCTCCGAAGCTCTTTAATGCCACATTGGAGGGTGTTTTTCAGTCACTGAGCTGGGAAAACAAGGGGATAAAGATTAATGGAGATTATCTAACCCACCTTCGTTTTGCTGATGACGTAGTCATTTTTGCAACTAGCCCATCAGAGCTGCAGAGTATGATCCAGGAACTTGCTGACAAGAGTAAAGAAGTGGGATTAAAAATGAACTTTCAGAAGACAAAAGTGATGTTCAATGCTTTTACAAGAAATGAAGATTTATCGATTGATGGAGAAAAGCTGGAGATAACAGACACGTACGTTTATCTTGGACAGCAGATATCAAGTGAGGGTCACATTGATGAAGAAATTAATCGGCGTACAAAACTTGCCTGGAGAGCTTTTGGAAGAAACAGCATAATTTTCAAGAGCAATATGCCATTATGTCTTAAAAGAAAAGTGTTTGATCAATGCATCCTTCCAGTGCTTACGTATGGTGCAGAGACGTGGACCTTAACTAAAAGAGACATACAAAGGCTGCAGACAACTCAAACAAGCATGGAGAGGTGCATACTTGGTGTAACCAGGAGAGATAAGAAGAGGAACTCGTGGATCCGAAAAATGACAAGAGTGGAAGACATCATGATCAGAGTTAAATCCCTGAAATGGCAATGGGCTGGACATACTGCCAGAAGGACAGATCATCGATGGACAGCCGAAATTTTAGATTGGATTCCAAGGGACAGGAAAAGACCCAGAAGAAGACCACATGGGAGATGGGTGGATGAAATTCGAAAGTATGCAGGGGTGACATGGAGTAGACTGGCACAAGACAGACCGTTGTGGAGGAAACTTGGGGAGACCTTCGTCCAGCAGTGGATTGATAATGGTTGACAATGATGATGATGATGATGATACACAAAATTAAAGTTGTATTGAATGGCGGTTTAGAAAAAAATTACGTAGCAAATCGAAATTTATGTGAAATAATTATTCTTCAATGTAAAGTTACATTATTATTCCAGTTATATTTTGAACAGGAAAAATCAGTGTTAATATGCAGAATGGAAAAATACCTGAAAAAGCCATACTCACCCTTGCATCTTCAGCATCTATGTATGTCAAACCAAAATAATCTTTCTCCAGAAGGTTTAAAATATCACAACATTTTGTAAACAGCTCAACACTTCTTGCTTTCCTCTACATTAAAAAGAAAAAAATTTTGGTAAGACAAAGTTATCAACATACACAACCAGTGATAATGATTAGAAATAATATACTAATGATATTAAAGTATACGACAATAGGTTCAGTGAATGAGATTTTATGAATAAAGGATGTCATGAATGTTTGTTTGTGTAATTACAGGGGGAGGGGCAAAGTAAATTTTATACAGAAAGAAGAGAAACAAGTAAGTTGCAGATACAATTCAAGTTAATTATAGGGAAGTCAACTTTTAATTAATAAGCATGCCAGCTGACAGTTTAGCTGATTAAACAGGAAAAGGAATAATAATAATAATAATAATAATAATAATAATAATAATAATAAATCACTAAAATTGCAATAATGCAGTTAAAATCTAGTGTTTCTTTCAAAAGCAACTGTACAAACTAAATTCTCAGTAAACAAACAGAAATTTGCACATTATAAGAACTGAATTAGCCACAGTGCATGACGCAAACACAGATCAGCCAAAAAGTAAATCATAATATTAATAATATTTAGTGTTTATGCTGTCCGCTCAACATATGTTTTTCTTAATTTGCATCTTTTAACCAACAGATCTCAAATTCAATAACAGTAAGGAATTAAAAACTTAATAAAATGGTATCTGAATGAGCTTTAATATCATTGAGACTTTCCTTAACCCTTTGAATATTAGTGATGCATCTAGAGAGTGTGAGAAGTTTTTCTTTACCCAATGTCAGCAATGCATCCAGTGCATGCAAACTTTTCTCCAACTTAGTGTCATGGACATGCTACAAGCATCTATGATATGTTTTTGAAATTTATTTTTTTCTTCGGGAGAGTTCTTGACGCTCTACACATGGTTGGGTTTAAGTTCTTGTATATATTTCAAGAGATGACCTGGGTTTGCAAAAGTTTATGATAGACTGCAGTAGTTTCTCAAGGAGGAAAAGCAATAGCACTAAGTCACATTTTTATTTGTGTGCGTGGGGTCTGGTTCAATTTGTCGACAACTCATTCCGTCGACACTATATATACAAACAGTAGATTCCTAAAAAATCGAAAAACAGTTCAGACCCACCAAATTTGGTATACTATCTCATGGTACTCTCTCTTAGACCGTACATGGTTTTTGGAAGGTGTCGGGCCCGGGGTAAAGGGAGCCCCATACAAAATTTTCTCAAAAATTTCCATTTTTTACTTAAGAACTACAACAAAATTCTGCACTCCAATACCCTGTCTGCATTCTAAGTTAGAATACCATGAGATAGTATACCAAATCTGGTGGTTCTGAATTGAAAACAAATCTGGTGGTTCTGAATTGAAAACAAATCTGGTGGTTCTGAATTGAAAACAAATCTGGTGGTTCTGAATTGAAAACAAATCTGGTGGTTCTGAATTGAAAACTGTAGATTTTACAAAAATGTTGTATGGGGCTCCCTTGAACCTGGGCCCTGACCCCTTCCAAAAACCATGTATGGCTTAAAGAGAGGACCATGAATGAGATAGTATACCAAATTTGGTGGTTCTGAACTTTTTTTTCCAGTTTTTTAGGAATCGACTGTTTGCATATATAGTGTCGACGAAATGAACGAGACCTGCGTGCGTGTGTGTGTGTGTGTGTGCGATCAGTAAAGCATGGAGTAACCATCTGGTCTTCAGTATCAAACACTGAGGAGTACACATATCTACTTTAAAACCTGACACTGAAAGGATTAAACAAACATTTTATATAACCCATTTTTCCAGTTATTCCTTTTCTTACAATTGGCTGAAAACAATCTCATTTACTCTATTTTATAATAACTCATTCTTTGTTTTTCCCTTATTTATGATACCTAATATTTACTACACTTTGTATAAAAGGCTTTTCTTTCTGCAATGTTCAATGCAAGATGCTGTATTCTCCAATCACTTTCAGTGCAATCTTGCCTAATCAGAAATTTTGCAGATTCATGCTGGTTTACATATTTTGCTTGTTCATGTTCTTAATAAAAATAACTTAAAAAAATTTCTATTAGTACAACAAAAACTGGAAACACCTAGACTGGTAAGATGTAAAATCCTTTGCTGTTGTACTTGCAATTAACACTAGCAAACAAAATTTTGCTCAGTCTATAATAACTTTAATTTTGAAAGCAACTCTGAATAGAGTTTGATTATATTTTTCTCTTATTTATTTTGCTAAGGATAGATAAATACAATTAAACCAGTGGCGTATATTCGAGGCTAGCTGCGAAGCCCAGAGAATGCACAAATAAAAGTTCATTATGAACTGTATTAATATATGTCGATGCTTTCAGTGCGAAAAAAAAAACACACGAGCGGATTCGCTTCTTTCGATTATGAGAATCAGTCTGGCGAGTGATGATAAACGCCATCAACGTAACGCAAGTAGGTCTTTGAGAGACTTCGCTGTTCTGATGCAAAGAGCTTCACTACTATCTCCTGCTAGGGTTTCCATGACAACATGAATGAGTTACGGAGCTCATGAGTGGCCATTGCTTTGGCCAAGGGTTCACTCCGAAAAAAAGAAGACTTCAGACTACCTCAGTCCCCTCCATGCTTCCAGCGCGTGTTTCGCGAGAGTTGTTTCAGTTTGTGTGAAGTGTCAATGAATTAAAATCAGTGATATTATATCTTAAATTCGTAGCTTTGTTGGATTTGAACTGCTTTGATAAATTTTGTAAAAGCTTTCCTGAACATCTACTGTCAGAACTTAAAGAACTCTATGCTTCAAATTTTGATACAGCTCAATTAAAAAATGAACTGAGGGTGTTTAATTCCCTTGATGAATACAAAAACAAATCAGTAAGAAACATTACTTGTTACATAAAGTTGAATAATTGGACATAATGTTTATTGAGGTGTACAAATTAACAGATCGATGTTAAACTGTTCATTAACAACTGCAACTGCCGAAAGAAGTTTTTCCATATTAAAAGGAATCAAGATATATCTTACAGCCACACAAGGACATGCACATTCGAGCAACTTGGCTGGTTTGTTAATACAGAAAAACATTATTTTTAAATATGAAAAAGTACTTGGAAGAAACATTTTTGTGAAAACGTAACACTCAAGTTCACACAAAAGGAAAGAAGAATGGAGTTCGTGTACAAATAAGTGTTCAAATCTTAATCCTCATAATTATTTGGTATCATGTTAGCAATAGCATGTACCTAAAATTTCAGGAAAAAATTTTACTTCTATTACTTGACAATTAAAAAACAAACTTCGCAATTTTTAAAAAACAGTACTGTATGGGGGGGGGGAGATAGCCCAGGTCTCGGACCCAGGATACGCCACTGAATTAAACATACTGAAATCATGTACTAACAATTACTAAACTGTACAGAAATATTTACAAGTATTGTAAAAGCCAGAACAACCAATACGACATCATATAGAAATAACCGCAATATTTATTCAGAAGATATTAATATGATCATGATGGACTTAAGTATAGAAATGAGCCACTTATACATAGACAAGTACAAGCATTTGTTTTTATACCTTCTGTTGAAAATCATGAATAATCAGATGACAATTTCCATACAGCGTTCACCTAGAGATTCACCTCTTTATTTCTACTCTCCATACTATGTGAAAATCCTCCTACTCTGTAGACATCACTGCATTTATTGTTCATTTTCAGTCTTATCTACTGATTCTGCAAATGATTCATCTATTGTTTCACACATTCTATATCTTTCTTATATGAATTCAAAACACCTTTCATTTGCAAAGAATATTTTTTGTATTCATCTTTATTTCTTCTTGATGCTGTTTTCCTCTGCTTCAGTTGCTTTCTTTCTTGATTCTCCCAATTTCTCTACACTTCTTTTACCTTGCACATTGGTTTTGTTTCTCTAAGTAATATTGGTATGCAATGACTGCCGATCCTGATATGACAAAAGTAGATGCCCACATTTACTGTCATAGCACTTCACATTTTCTTGTCAGCAATGTTCTTCCAGCCACTGATAACCAATCATTGGGCATTGAAAATTTTCATTTAAGGCTATTTCCATTAGAAAATGGAAGGCAGGTTTATCCCCCCTTCAAGGATACTTTGACTCCTGCTTCAAAAATCCTCAGATTTATTTGTTACTTCAAAAACAATAAATCATGAACTGCTCCTTCCAACTGTCCAAGAATAATAATTTTCAGTTATAAATTTATTGGTCAGCAAAAAATATTAACTTGCCTAAACAGTGCACTATTTACACTCAACCACCTTTTTCTTTTATGGCAGCAAAAACAAGTTACAAATCCATTTTGATCACACACAGTGCTGCAGCAAAAATAAAAAGTTAGGGGTAACACCATGGTGGTGTGAGGGTGTGGTCACACATTTGGTTCCACAATACAATCCCCCCCCGGAAGTATCTAGTGTTATCAGCCAAACCTTGAATTTCATTAGTAGAAAATAAAAGTTAAAACATTCTGAAGTATTTTAAATCAAATGATAAATGTAGGAATTATTTAGCTTAGAATACTGAGATCTAGGGTCATAAGCAAGGTAGACACAGAGCATCTTGGGCAAATGGCTATCAGAGACAGATTTTATCATGCAAAAGATCAAAGCAAATCGAAGAAATCTCTTACAAACAGACATTTATTGTTAAACAACAACAACAAAAAAATTGCAAAAAAACAACAACAACTTTATGAGACAGTTGTCAGTCTCTGACCTAAACTACCAGAACATTAGCAAATTGGCTGTGGCAAAATTTGATAATCAAGGCTTGAAAAATACATATTTGAAAAGTTACATGCCCAGTCGAGCATGTGCAGAATTTATTTATCTGCCCTGGTAGTAAAACCTGAATACCCAAGAAAATTTCTCTTTTAAAATAACAAAACCCTCATCATCATCTTTTTTTTTTTTTTATTTTAGGTTAAAAAGATATGAACTTTTTCTTTTACATGTTTTGCATTTCTGTTTTAAGGGTCTCTATTCAAAATGTTCGATGCACAAAAGTCTGTACCTTTAATTTTAAGATGATGCTGGAATTGGTATCAAATTAGAATATATTTCATGATGATGATGAAAATAGGTATTTCAAAAATTCAGTGATTCCGTCAGGTTCTTTTCGTTAAACGTTTTCGCCCTTTGCTACTAAACATTGAAGGCTAGTTTCATGAGAGGCATGCATCCCATTGCCAACTATAAACACCATTTGGAGCAAAACTACACTCACAGACAATGCAATTTGCGCAACTAGAAGAATACATGCTACAATCGTGAAACTTTGCAAATAGCTAGAGTGTGCGCTGGTATGCAAATGATCCATGTTTGATGTGATTGTGCATGACCGCACACTCTGTGGTGGCGCTGCAAGCACGAACCAGCAGCCTTATAAACCGGCGTGAAGTCGATGCCCCATGAAAGCGAAAGGCACCAGCAGGCACAAGCAAGAGTACAGAGGGACGAGATTGCCAGGTAGATGCCAGAGACGTCGATTTATGCAACTTATGGACTTTGAGAAAGGCCTGATCATCAGGCTGAAAACCGCAATGTGGTCGGCGAGCCGTATAGCCTGCCACGTGGATCGCTCTGACCATATCATCCGACTGTGTTGGAAGCAGTGGACACGTGACGGAACTGCCACACGGCTCCGGACAGACCAAGAGGACCATCGGTAGAGAGGATCGACGGATTGTGCGCCAGGCACGAACGGATCCCATGAGGACCCTGTCCACTATACAGGCAGATGTAGCGGCTCCTGTGTGCCCACAAACCATTTCCGACACCTTGAGAATCTGTGATCCCAGCGCCCCTTACGTGTGCTGTCATTAACACCGGAACATTGCCAGTTCAGTGTGCAGTGATGCCAGGCCAGAGTAATGTGGAATGCCACAGACTGGTGATGTGTGGTATTTAGCCATGAGTGCCGCTTTCTTTTGGGGACAGATGATCGTGTCTGGGTATGGAGGTCCCCAAGTGAATGGCACAATCCCAACCTTGCTATTGAGAATCACACCTCTCCCACTGCAGGCATTATGGTCTGGGAAGACATTGCTTACGATAACCGATCAGCTCTAGTAGTGGTACATGGATCATTTACAGGCCAGCGGCATGTGGATGAGATCTTACGGCTCCGTGTGCTCCCATTCCTGGCCGGAATTCCAGGTGCGCTATACCTGTAGGATAATGCCTGCCCGCACATGGCTTGGGTTACCCAGGACTGCCTACGTCATATCCAGACACTTACATGGCCTGCCCGCTCCCCGGACATGTCCCCTATCAAGCATGTGTGGGACCAGTTGAAATGTCATCTGCTGCTGTGCCGCACTATCCAGGATTTGGAGCACACTGTCCAACACGTGTAGGCCAGTCTGCCGCAGGGCAACATCAGGCATCTGTTCGCCTCCATGCCGGACCGTATTGCAGCATGTATTGCCGCACGAGGCAGTGCGACGAGCTGTTACAGATGACCGAACTGTGTGCCACAGATTCCTCTGTAATTGTTCTGCAGATCATGTGTATCGTTCATCTGTATCATTATTCATTAAGTCCATAAAATTTCAGTTCAATCCGATGTTTCCTTCTTGGTGCTGAAATTTCATTGTCCGTGAGTGTACATGTGGCTCCAATTTCTGGACCTAGAGCACAATATAACTAAAGAAGTGTTATTCTTCTGTTCTTGGCACTTCATAACAATAATACAACTTCCAGAGATTACCAGTGAAATAAAACACAGCATGCGACGACTGTCTTTTTTCTTGTAGTACGAAATTCTATTCCAAGGTTATCAAAATTTAGTTGCCCAGACCAGGTAACTAGAAATGTCACACACATCTTGGGCATGTATTTTTCAAGCCCCCAAATGTAATTTAACTATGAAGAAATCAACTTCTTTGTACAGGTCATTCATGTATAAGAACTGTACAGATGCAGAATAAGTATGTAAACTCAAATCTTTTTATCACAAAATTTAATTAATTACTATGTATTTCCCTATGAACATGGATCCCTGAATAGCATGGTTTTCTGCATAGAGATGTCATTAGCACCAAAAAAAAAAAAAAAAAAACATTCTTTTTGTTTCAAAAGAAGGTTGGAAAGGAATAAAATTTTGAAGTTATTTGGAATATTTCAAAGAACTTCAAAATTGTATTGCTCTGGAGCTGCAATTGAGAGATCCTCAACTCCTAATTTCTACCAAAGTATGCTTGACATTACACTGCTACTGACACATTTTCTATTGAGCTTCAGCATCTCAATTGTGCAAAATGTATTAAATGAAGTTAGGCACTTGCTATGGTCGTAGCATTGCGTTTTCCCATGAGAATTGCCAGCAACCAGGCAACCAGACTGTTTTCCTTTGCTGCTCAAAGCAGGTAAATATTATGGAGCTTCCTTCCTGTTTTAGTTGAGCTTATTAATTCTGCTATTCCAATACTTTTTTTTAATTGTGTCATTCGGTTTTAGTGATTTGATAAAAGATATTACTGTAATTCCCTGTTGGAATGAAAATAAATGTATTGAGAATTGGTTTGCTCTCCCGTTACTGTGAAAGCATAGAAATCCTTTTTTCACCAAAGACTTGCACAATTCAGTCTCCACTTTACATCCCTGTAATCTGGAGATCTATTTTAGATTCTGGCAACAATAAATACAACACACTTTTAAACTTGGAATCTGGAAACCAGTCACAGTCCTCCATTTAGTGTGATGGAGACTTAAGCTAAGGTCAAAAGCTCCCAACCTACTAGCTTTCTAAAAGAAAATCAGGAAACACCAGAAAAAAATAAAATATAAACAAAAATAAATAAAAATAAAAATAGCAACATTACAATTTTTAAAAAAGAAAGGAACCAAGCAACAAATTTAGTAAAAAAGGAAGTAAAAGTTGGACAAGGTGCAATTTACAGTTTTAAATCCCGAGAGTGAACCCAAATAACCAAGTTGCATGTCTCAGAATAGCAAGGTAAATGCCCAATATCCACAGCAAAAAATTCTTAAAGAAAATAATAAATTCTTCAGAAAAATAAAAGTTTAATACCAAAGTGCTAGGTTGCAAGTCACAGAGAAGCAAATTATATACCCAAGACGTTTTTTTCTTGATTTTTTTTTAATACTAATTTCTTGGTTTTGTTTGTTTTTTTGGAGTGCTCGGCTCACTTTCTTTTTATTTTATGTGTGATTATCTTGGCTATTGTGCAGTCGGGCAACGCGCTTTAGTTTGCTGGGTTTGGGTTCTTTTAGAAATCCCTTTTATTTTGACAATTTTACCCCTAAATTTAATCGGTCCTTATAGCAAACTAAAATAGCAGAAACCCACAATTCTCTGGTCTCAGTAGATTAATGAGTGATTTTCTTATTGCTTGCCCTTGATGAAGCCAACAGAGAGTCAGTTATTAATATGCTTCCCTGCATTCTTCTGTTTGTTAAATTTCCATCGTTTAAAGCTCGCCTGCTTCGGATGGTTGGAAAGTGCTGACTGTTGTTCTACATCTTGTTCCCTGAATTTTTTGTTTTTTTCTTTGTTCAAATTTAGCTTTTTGTTTCACATTTTTATATTATTTGATCTTTCTTCTATGCAGCCTCTGGCGCTTTGGAATTTCAAATTTGTTCTTGGTTTTTTGCTTTTTTCCTTTATATGGTTTTAACTACTATACATATTTATATATCAGTTCTTAATGGTTTTAATGTTGCAGTGATTTTAATTAGAAACTAATTATTCTAGCTAACCTTAGTGTAGTGTCAACATTTAGAGAATGAAACTGATGAACCTAATCACCCATGCAATTATCAGCCTATCATGAGCTTCATTTCATGGTAAGACGGTAAAGAACTGGCACAGGGTGATTCAAAAGTCACCAAACTCTATTTTTAAAACGTATTTGCTGTAAAACCATAAAAAATATCAGAGTATTGCTGGCTGTGGCTGCTATGTGTGACCTTGGGGAACGAGCTGCACCATGTGTAACGTATACTCTATATTCACTTTCCTTTTGATTTTACTATCTCTGGCTATTTTATTTTACTATGTAAATTATCTTCTTACTGAACGAAATATTATTTCACCCGATGAATGAGATCTGGCAATGAGTGTAAGTCATGACGTGGTGGTAGCCAGTATATATAGGCGCGTTCATCGATAGCGAAAGAGAGATTTTGTTGTTATGAGGAGAGATTTTGTTGTTATGAAGAGATATTTTGTTGTTATGAGGAGAGATTTTGTTGTTATGAAGAGAGATTTTGTTGTTATGAGGAGAGATTTTGTTGTTATACTAGAGGAGAGAGTTTCGTTCTATGTGATAAGTTGATTCTTCATTATTGTGAAACAAGTTGTGTGTGTGTGTGCTTTGGATGACCAAGAGTTGCATAATAAAAAAGCTTGTAGTAAGTACGTCTTTCTCAATTCATAGTTTTTGTCAGACCTCTGTCTGGCTGTTAGGTTTATATCATTAGTTTATTACCATTAACAACCAGCGTTAAGAGCTTATTCATTATAATTAGCTTAGCAGAAAGCAAATAAAGCTAATTCATTATACATGTGATAACACCACGTGACACTACACTTACACGAGCGCTCGCCAGCAGCGATGTTCAGTCAGCCACGAGTCTCACGCAAGAACAGAGAGTCGCTTTGTCAAAAGTTTATTTTGCAGAAAAATCTTACCAACGTTGCATCCAGCTCTTTCAAAGGAAGTTTCCTGATGCTCCTCTACCAGGGAAAACAACTGTGTATGACCTTGTGAACCGGTTTCACGAGACAGGTGGTGTGTGTTCAGGATAAGCTTAAAAGCGTCCGTCCGTCCGTGGTGAGACCACGTTTCTGGAGAAAATTCACGTTTCCCTATAGCCCTCTCCCCAGAAGTCACGTTGGCGGCTGTCTCAAAAGTTAGGGTCATTGTATTCAGCCTGCCAGAGGGCTACTAAACGTCTAAAGCTACGGCCGTACAGAATTCGAGTAATGCAAGAGCCACGTCCTTTGGACTCTGAAAAGCGCATTGCCTGCTGCCAATGGTTTAAGAGTTTCACATGCAACAATGTGACTAACCAGCTTAACAACACTTTTTTCAATGACGAGGCATGGTTTCATTTAATGGATATGTCAATAGCCAAAACACTCGCATATGGGCTGTGGTGAATCCACACGCACTGCACGAGATTGGACATCAGTGTCAGAAAGTTGGAGTGTGGTGCACCATGTCTAGATGGCAAATTGTAGGGCCGGGTTTTTTTTTCGACACAACTGTAAATTCCACTGTGTATGCAGACATCATCCATCAATTTGTAGCGATGCTAGAAGAACACGAACGTTACTGCTGGTTTCAACAAGATGGAGCAACGTGCCACATATCAAACGACACAATGGAGATGCTCCAAGAGTTTTTCCACAATTGATTAATCTCGAAAAAAATTTGGCAGCCGCGCTCACCAGGTTTGAGTCCTCCAGACTTTTATTTGTGGGGCTATCTGAAAGACACAGTTTACCACAACCCTAAGATGGTACAGGACCTGCGAAACAACATCATTACAGCCGAGAGGGACATACCAGCCAACACGCTGAAAAGAGTGTCCGCCAACATGTATCGTCGGGTGAATTTGTGTCTTCAACAGAATGATGGACAATTCCAGCATCTATTGTAAAGTGGTTTTCATTACCTGTAGGTATGAGTGTCAATATAACAGTATGTAAAAATAGTTATACATCACTATATTTGTGGTAGAAATACTTGAATTCAGAGTTTGGGGACTTTTAAATCACCCTGTATATGAATTGATCAGATAAAAATAACAGGTGCCATTTTTGAAGAAATATGAATGTTAAGCCTCAGTCAAAGTACCATGGTTGGAAATTGATAAGCAGGAAAGTGTTCACTGGCTAAAAATAATAAGGTGCAGAAACTTTCTGAAAATATTTTTTTATTGAAATATTCATATGGAGTGGTTTTTAACACTGAAGTTCCCCAATGACATTTTTATTTTAACATGTAACATTGCCCCTCAAAGTTCAAGGGACAGAGAGCAAGGGTGTGTGTATGTCGTATTTAACAAGCCTGCAAGTAGTACTGGACACTTCAAATACAAAAATTTCATATCTGTTAATAGGGTCAACAATTTTAATACCTTATATACCTATGAGTGAATACCTAGATAAACAATGGATAACTATGATAAACAATTGATAATATTTCAATTAGATGCCATTTGAATCCAAACATCATTATGTATGTGCATGCTACAGAATGAGTGATAACAAATAAATCATAAACCTACATCTATTTCCGTTTCAAAATCAGTGCCGTCCAACATGTGTACTCGGCACAGAGCCATTTTCCCCCGTCCAGAAGTCGACAGCCGTCTTCCTTTAGGTGAACTTGAAGATGAGTTTGCCTCAGTTTCCTGAGTTCTACTTTCAGGAGGGGCTTTTTGTTCTTCTGTTTCACCCTTCTCTTCCGCCATCTCAATCTGAAAAGAGAAAAAAATGGCAAACTAAATTTTAAAAATGAAATCAGTCATTCATGATTAACACCATAATACTCAAAATAAAAACCTCGTGTTATGTGTTTAAATAAATGACAATATTTCAGTATTTTTTTTTTTCTCAGGTGTGAAATTCCACCTATTTGTATTTCATGACATTCACATCAACAAAGCAAGAGCACAAACCAGTTGCCTTCATGGGTTGCATTTGCTTCATTAAGCAATGGTTACAAACAGCAGACTGGCAAGGCATAAATACAATATTTTTTAAGTATGTTTGTTGACTCTGTGTTTATGATTCTGTACGAAGATTTCAAAATAAACAAGTAACAAAAAACTAAACACATCCAACTTTTGCAATATACACAAGATCTGGCACCAAATGACTTTTGATTGTTCCCAACAATGAAAATTCAAAATGCTTATATAGTGTAGTATAAACCCATTTATTCGGTAACATAACACAGTATATACAAGATGCCAAGCTTTTGTTCTTCACTGAAAGGCTTTTTTCAAGGCAGTGGTCAGACAGAAAACATCATGATGAACTTTGTGGAAGGAGATTTCTATGGCATTTTATTAGCAACTGTTTCTGAAATTTCGCAGTGGGCGAAACATGCCACACAAAAATGTATATCACTGTGGCCTTTACATATTTTATTGAGATGCTAAAAATGCATCCAGACTAAATAGAAAATTTAAATTTTGATCCTACACCATGTGGAAAAAAGAATTTGGAAACCTTAACAAATTTAAGGCATGCACCCAAGAATGGGTGAGTGAGTGTGAGAGCCAGAGGGTGAAAAATCCTAACATTTTCTTTTTAATGCTGTTGTGCTGCTTTGATAGATTTGATTTTATCAGACACAGTTGGCTAAAACTACCCAACTAGGTAATTTAAAATGAAATACATAAAAAGAGCACAACAGCAAAAAAAAAAGGGGGGGGGGTAGTTCATTTGCACAGTTGATATATCTGGTCACTACAGTAAGCAAAAAGTTGAATAACTCTGATAAACTATGCATATGTACCCAATTCAAAATTAAAATAGACAAAGCATATTGCAACAGTCCTGTATTTACCATCGAGGGCTTGAAAATACCATCCCTTGGGGCATGTAAATTATTGGCCTTCGCAGGTAAAAAAAAAAAAATCTAGTTGCTCAGTCTGAGCAACTGAATTTAAAAATAAAGAAGTCTAGAATAGAATTTTCTACTATAAAAAAAATTAAAAAATACAGTCGTTGCATGCCGTGTTTCATTTCACTTCTAATCAATGGAAGTTTTACTATCGTTGCGGAGTGTCAAGGACAAAAGAACATCAATTCTCTAATTACATTATGCCAGTGATGTAGTTCTAAATAAAGAAGTGTCTTAGAGGTGAACGGACTAGAAAAAAATACTCTCAAAATTTTCACAATCTGATTCGGTTTTTTTTATTACTTTTTAATTTTCACTACTAATTACCAATATCAATTTACATTAAAACTACATAATCTGAGCAATTTTAAATAACAGGAAGAATGTAATGTGAGAGACATATGCTAAGATCATAAGATTTTTATTTAAATACGGCTCCAGGCTCCATGTCGTTCTACACAATTTTAAACATGCATTGGGAATATTTGTGAACTAAAAAGAGTAACATCAATTCAATATGACTAATGCGCCACTTCTACTAAGATTATGTGGTACATGTGGAAGTTTTTTTTTGTGTTGCCAGTAAGGAATCAGTGAGCTCAGGGGATTACTTTTATTGGAGCCGATACCAGTGGTGAGTTGTTCAATACAAATGTCCATCACTACCATTTTCTCTCTGCAAACTTAACTCTACAGAGTAGCCATCCCCTACAAATTTATATTTTGACTGTCGTCTATACAAAGGGGTTCACATTCTCTTTGTGATAGAATCATGTGATTTATGAGATACCCCACTGCATTATCCAACTGTGTAGATCAATCTACACAGTATTCTTTGTTTCTGGGTTTCACAACAACCATGGGCAACTCATACAGCTATAAGAAGTCTCCAGACCCTAAATTCAGGTCACTTGTTCCAGGAAAGAGACAGATCCAGCTCCTTTGGCTATGCACACCGCACCCATGACTCATCCGGGGTTGGGGCACAGTCTTAGCTCGGAAGAATGGTCAGAAGCCAACGCCTCAGGCTACTGTTCCATCGAGGTGACCATTTTTGTAGTATGAACATTAAGATACGACTATGTTTCCATACAGAACACAATTTTCCCTATTTTTGCATACATGATTATTTAAAAAAATGCCTTTGCCTAAATTCTCTTTCCATGTAACCATGAAAAGTGCCTTAGCAGCGTTAAGCCTGGAAAAATAGTGCCTTAGCTCCACTAAGGCACTAAGCCCCCTTCTACATCACTGCATTATGCTCTAGATCTAGAAATTAGACCATATGTAGTTTTGCTCCAAATGTTGTTTTATAGTCAGCAACAGGAAGCATGCCTCTGATGGAACTAGCCTCCGGTGTTTAGCGACAAAGGGTGAAAACTTGAACAAAAGGAAAATGGAAGAATCACTGAATTTCTCAAATGCCAATTTCATCACCATACCATTCCTTACCAGTGAAAGCATTATCATCTTAAAACTTGAGATGCAGGCTTTTGTGCAATGAAAATTTTAAATACAGGCTTTTAAAATGGAAATTGAAATATGTAAAAAAGTTCCTCATATTTTGTTAACTTAAAAAAAATGGGGGTTCTGACTTATCTTAAAAGATAAATTTTCCTCTCTGGGCATCTAGCTTTTACTACCTGGGCAGGCAGATAATTTCTGCACATGCACAGCTGAACATGCAACATCCGATATTCTTCAAGCCCTGCTATCGCCTTACTGGCATGTACCCAAGGCATTGTGTCTTGTTAGGCATGTTGTGGAGCAATCGTATGAGGGCAGGGGTGGATTGGCGGTAGCAAAAGGGCCCTGGAAAATTTTTGCAAATGGGCCCGTTCAGTTGAAGTTCTGTCATACTATTGTATAACAATTGAAAATCACTTTTTTTTATTTAAGAAGCAAAACAAAAAGTACACTCATTCATCATTAAATTGAAGTGAGTGTTGCGGAAAAAATTTCATCGCCCCATGCCAAGGTTTTACTGCATAAAAATTGTACTGCAATTTTGCTGTTGTGGAAAATCACAAATTTGAAATCTCAAGGAATTTAAATATCGTGGCAAACTCAGTCGACGTGGAAAGAGCGAATAACCAGGTTTAAATCACTAATTTAGTTAGGTATGTATGTAATTGGGATGGAGAAGCTTCTAATTTTGGACACACTCAATATTTATATTTGTTTAAAATTATCTCTTAACAATGCTGAAGTAAGAACGTTTAAAAAATTTTTTAAACAAAATTGCTTATATAGCCTTTTTATATTTGATAGATCGCAAAATAATCTTGATTTTCATACCTTTGAGCTTCCAGTTTTTAAATTTTCAACAAAGTGGGCTGAAATTCCAGCAAATATTTGAGAGAGAGAGAGAGAACTGCTACTACCAAAATTATGTTGCAGTTGTACCAAAAATCCTTTTGCATAAGAAATTATTTTTAAATTTAAATGAATGGAAAAAAATACAGAACTTTTACACTGTAAAATTTTTTACTTGTACTGCAATTTTTGTAATTTTTCTATTGTGGACAATCACAGTTAGAAATTTCAAGATTTTTAAATATTGTGGCAAACAGACTCTTCATTTAGTGATCATATATTTGTATGTGTTTCAATTACAAAATGTGCTTTTATGCTGCGGTTATGTATTGTAAAGACACCTTACTTAATAACGTAAGCAAAACATTTTGCAACTTCATGTTGAAATGATAACTCCGAAATGCCTTCATCTGCAGCATTTGTCAGTTATCACAAGGAGTATAGGCTGTGTAGGTAGAACATTTTGGGGGAAAGGGATCATATATAAACACCCCAGCAAATAAAATAACCTTACAGTTGTTTCAAAATAAGTTCTTGATATTATTAGTTTTCACACTGAATTCTGTGTTGTCATATAGTGAATAGTACATCCCATAATAATCATATAATAACCATTGTTCTGCAACTTTATCAAACATGGGTGAGTATTTTCACTACTTTAACTAAAGTAGTGAACATTTTTTAGCCCTGTTCAGCACCCACCCCAAAGCTGTTAACATACATTTGAATGACATTCACTGTAAAACAAAAAAATGCAGATTTTGCTTTATGTGCTTTAACTAGAGAAGGTAGAATGAAAAAGAAAATATAGCAGAAAATCCATTAAGATACATGAAGAGACAGAGAAACAACTGGTGCAGGAATATACACTAAAATCTCTATGACCAACTCGTATTTATGCTATTGTTTTTAACTTAATTGATTTTTTGGTGCTTACCTAGATTCACTCAAATACTATTCGACCGAGTACTTTATATTGAATAGTACATCCCATAATAATCATAATAGTGAATAGTACATCCCATAATAATCATATAATAACCATTGTTCTGCAACTTTATCAAACATGGGTGAGTATTTTCACTACTTTAACTAAAGCAGTGAACATTTTTTAGCCCTGTTCAGCACCCACCCCAATGCTGTTAACATATATTTGAATCACATTCACTGTAAAACAAAAAAAAGCAGATTTTGCTTTATGTGCTTTAACCTAGACAAGGTAGAATGAAAAAGAAAATAGAGCAGAAAATCCATTAAGATACATGAAGAGACAGAGAAACAACTGGTGCAGGAATATACACTAAAATCTCTATGACCAACTCTATGACCAACTCGTATTTATGCCATTGTTTTTAACTTAATTGATTTTTTGGTGCTTACCTACATTCACTCAAATACTATTCGACCGAGTACTTTATATTTCACTTTCCAACATGATTTTCTGTTTTAGATATAAGAATAAAATATCCATTAGAAAAATTCTAAGAAAGAAGAAAACAATATTTAATATTTTTTGTCTGGGTAAAATATGATCATTGATTAGATTCACAAAGGTAGACTTTATAGAACAAAAATTGTATGATACCAACTCTTACTGGCCTTTGATAATGAATGTAAAAAAGTATCAAATCAGCATTGTCTAAATATGGCTTTACCTCTATCCTTAATTATCTGAACTAATGTAATAACATGGAATTTTTAAATGTTACATTCATTGAAATTTAGTCATTGAACCTGAAGTATTCACGAATATAAAGTGTGGCTACTCACCCGCCTGTCTGATCTTTCTAGTGACACCTTTTACAGTTTAAGGAAAAGTTTTTTATGCAACAAAGCACTGTTTTTTTGCCACTTCATTGATAACACTGTCACAATCTATGTTTTGTAGTACATCTTTTTCAACCACCATCAGGAGTAATGCTTCTATAGATGAGTGTTCGTCAAAGTGTTTTTACAAATTTCAGCATGGACAATTATCTTTCGCAGGCAACTTGAGTTATTGGCAACGTTAAAAGTATTTGTATGCAGTTCCTAAGGCCCTGTAAGCTGCGCTGAACAAATTGCACTTCACCAGAATGTGGTAGCAGCAAATACAACAGTTTTTACATTTTTTGCATGGCGTTACCTTTTGTTGACTTTTTTCAAATAAATCCTGTTCCAGTATTTCATGTTGGATAAACATTTGTTGTTCTTTTTCAACCGATTTTCGAAGATACTCCCAATTTGTAACAAAGTGCACCAGCTCATTTTGAAGATTTTCCTTTGTTGCTTGGCTATTGTGCTTTAAAAGTCTTTCGCTCAAATTCCGGAAGGCATCTGAAAGAATTCCCCTTTTAACTACATCAAAATTTAACGGTGAAAGATCCGTATACAATTCCCTGTTTTTGACGAAGCGCTCTCTCTCATACTTTCCACAAGGTATCCAAAATGTTATTGTGTACATCGAAAGTATATTTGTTTTATAGCATCAGGGTTAGTGCTATCATCAAGTATTTCACCTGGCATTTTCTTCGCCTTTCTCTGAAAAGTGTTCTTGTATTGTGATATCAGAATCTGGGCATCTTTCTTCAATTTCATTTGCCACCCATTTGATAAAATCTGGTGCTACATTAACAACTGAATTCATGTCTCTTTGAATTGCTTGTAGCTGCTTTTGCACTGACAACATCAGTTGATGACATTTCAAGAGATCTACTCCACTGGACTGTAAATATTTTGACAAAGGGCTAGTAATATGGAAAATTCGTAGATATATGACTGGTCAAAATTGTGTCATATTTTAATAACCCATCTATAAGGCTCTGTGCCTTATCTCGAATTCCCGGATCAGTTTTAACACATTTCACAATTTTATGAAGAGCTAGCTAGGATTACATCAACATAAAAGGCATTTTTTGGAACATGAAATTAGCCAAAAATTGTGCTTAGCGGAACTTCTTTAGCCCACCAGCGAGTTTCTCCAATAGTTTGCAATTTTCTGTTTTTGTTGGTGGTGGTTTCAGCCGAAATGCCCATCCTTTGGTAAGATTCTTTGGGGAAAAAAAGAAACAGCAACTGAATTCAGAAAGTTAAAAAAGTGATGCTGCTGATATTGAAGACTTGGTAGCATCAGACAAAACTAGGTTTAAAATATGACTGTAATACCATACATGTGTGTGATTCAGTGAAGCTTCGGCTAACCATACTGAGAACCCAATATATTGGCCCTGCATATTTGCTACACAGTCTTCCAGTTTTAAATTATTGGAGAGCAGAACTCCTAGCAAAAGATCAAAGAGCCCTTTACCTGTACAGTCAGTTGCTTTTACCAGGCCTATTAGCCTTTTGCAAATGCATTAATTTTTCACTTATCTGACAATAATTATGGAGCACTGGTCTCTAACCGATATATCTTGAGTTGTATCTATTTATATAGAATACATACTCGCTTCAACAATTTCATCGCATATAGATTTTTTAATCAGTGAGGATATGCTTTGTACTATCAAATCAACAGTAGTTTTCGACAGGAAAGTTACTAAGCAACCAAGTCTCTTATTTCCAAGGTCATGAGACTTCCTGCTTTTTCTTAAGACATTACCTAAATGTTCTTCCAGTTTAACATCATACTTACTGAGCAATAATATAACTCCAAAAAAATTACCATGATCTAGCATTGGATCCTTTAATGAATATGCAGCTTTAAATGTTTTGCCTCTAAAACTCATTCTGTGCTCTCCTAAAACTTTCACAACTTTGATTATACCCTTTCAAGAATTTGCCGGTTCTTTCTTACTTGTTTTGTTCTTTTTTAAAATTTACGTGTTTTGGGACAAGCAAGCATTCAATATTCCCTTGGTTTTTTGCCATGAAAAAATATTCTGTGCTTGTATTATGCATTTTGTTATTTTCATGATCAGAAATTCTTTGGTGAACATGCTTCCAGTCTTTCATGCCCTCTGTAAAAGTATTTTTTTCCAAATTTTTCACAAATGTAAGACACACAATGCAATAGAGAGAACTCGAAATTTCATCATAGCTCAGCCAACTGTGGTATGACTTATTTTCGCGATAATACACTTTCTTAAATGAATGGAAATTTTGCGTCATTTGTAGGTTGTATCGGGTGACTTCGAAAAAGAATTTAATGTCCTTCTCGTATTGTTTGAATATTTTAGGTTTTGATACAACACTTTTCCACCACACTTGTGTAACATGTTTTAGCAGAAGCTGACATATCAATGGATGATTCCTTATTATCCATGGAAACATTTTGAACACAGCAACCATTTTCACTGTATTTGAATAAACTATCATCGCCCTTTTTAGTTGAAAATGTAGAATCATTATCCATGAAAAAATCCTTTAGTTTTGCACATTTTTTGGGCATCTGATTCTAACAGAATTTTTTTATTCTGCCTTTTCTCTGCACCACTTTTACGAGATTTTTTTTTTTATGTTCATTTTCGATTAAAAACGAAAAACACTGATTAGACAGGGCCTTTCCTTAAGCCTTAATTCTTAGAGAAGACAAACTGTTCTTGTGTGTTTCTCAAACTTAAATAACTGAACATATCACTTTCTCCCATTCCTCCCTCCAACACAAAAACGTTTTTGCATACTGGTGGTGCCTTTCCGTTTTGTTTTATGACTATTTAGTAAAGAAACAAGGCTTGAAATTGGGTTAAATCTGGCATGTTTCTGACTTCAGAGAACACCAGGTACTTCCCCCGAAATAATCTGCAAACGAGCTGTTTGATCCTTTAGAACCTATTATCTAGGATCGTCGGTTTCATTTTCTCATGAGAATGTTTTAGCAGAATTACCATGTGATTGTGCCGACGGGCACAGCACTAATGCCTCCTACAACCAATGGGAGTAAAATCAATACCCCCCTTCACTGGGGGATATATAGAACATCCCCCCTTCCCCGCAAGGTACGGTACATACATTCTTGTTCTTCAGCTACTAAGTGAACCCAGAAGTTCACAAACACACATGGCCCATCTATTGTAGTTGGGATTCTAGCAGTTGCTGGTGAGGGGATTTTTTTTACCTAAAAAAAATCCCCTCACCAGCAACTGCTGGAATGCTAACACCAGCAACATCAAAACCTTTTGTGGGAAACATCCTGTTTTTTCCACTGCTGCAGGCACATTCCCTTTGGGAAGCCACTGTCATTTATGCTTAATGTTGTGATAAACAATCCATTTTTCATCCACAGTGACAATTCTGTGCAAAAACTGCTCCCTTTTTTCATGGGAGAGCAAAGAAGTGCAAATGTCCACATGCTGTGGCAGCTGTTGTGGAGCGAGATCATGAGGTACCCGCTTATACAGTTTCGACACATAACTGAGATCCTGCAGATGCCAGTGAACAGTGGATTTGGTTGAATGAATAAGTGTGGCCAATTCCTCGACTGTTGCTTGCGGATTTCCCTCAACAGCAGCTTTCAGCACGTCATTATCCAGCTCAACAGGCCGTCCGGGTCGCTGCATATCCTTGAGGCTGGTGTACCCCCTTCGAAATTTCTAGAACCAATGTTGACATTTCCTGACCTCCAGGGTACCCGGCCCATATACGGGCATTGATATTTCGTGTTGTTACCATCGCTGAATGTCGATGGTGGAACTCTTACAGCATAATGTGCCCAATGTGGTCTTCTGACACTGCCATTTCCTATGCGGTTTAAGCACAGAATGACTGCACCTAGAACTCCTGTTTGCGGTCTCAAGTGACTTGAAGGTTTGCTCGCATGATCCCTCTTACACTCACTGTGGTCGATGTCATAGTCTGGGCACCAGGGGACTCACTACTGTTGGGCTTGCGCAAAACGACATTACTTCTGGGATGACCTGGTATATAGGGTACGACAAATTTCTGGAAGTTCATTTAAGGGGTCTTCCAGGAATCCAAAACCTTTCCCGGAGTCAAACACAATGTTAAAACTTTTAACGTTTGATTTTTCTGAAAATGCATGGTTCCCTATCGCTTGGTATGTTCTTGCTCTATCAACAGACAAAAGGAGCAACCATTTCTCCTTTTGTTTAGAAAAAAAAAACCCTTAAAAAGTTCAAAATCTGAACTTTAGCTCTTCCGGCACAGTGAGCACATAGCATAAATTAAACATTGCTTTCAGTTTAATTAAACTAAAGAAAAAAAGAAGTTGCTCTGCCCCCTTGAAATAACAAGAAGTGACTAAGGAGTGCACAAACACAAGTTTGAAGCAGAATTAAATATCGAAACTCAGTAAAATCTATATTGCATTGTTAACCCTGCCGTGAAAACGATTTTACAGGTTACAGAAATGGCTGATTCCATCACGGATATATTTTGAAATTTAATTTCGCTTTAAAGCAGGGAAGTGGGCAGAAATGGTGTACTGATTGGTTTTGAAGAAGAGACTAAGAAAAACATGCATTTCATTAGAAACAATTCTTTAAAAAATTACGGAACGATCTCATAATGGCTAAAACAATAATTCCCGGCGGTCCCAAACATTTTCGGGAAGCGGACGGCATTAGGACGTCTAAACGATATCCAAGAAATGTTACGATATTAAACACATCCAATAAAGAAATACAGAAATGTTCGATAAATGTTAGGAACTAGAAAACATAAAAATAAACTTTCAACGGATGTCAAATAACACTGTTTCACGAGTGCATATCAGCTGGAAAAGGTGAACTTAAATTAGCTCTCAACAGACGAAAGGTAACCGCGAGTTTCGGAGGAGAGTGGTAAGTTCACCTCCTACCAGCTAAATGACATCGAAGAAGTCCGAAACATTACTACAATGATTTCCAGGAGGCGTACGAATCTTGCATTACATGACATTTTCCATCTTGTGATAGGACTACTAAAAATATCATACTTAGAACAAGCATTTTACATAACAAGGACACATGCAAAACCACTCGGACTAGGGTGAACTGGGGTGAGCATTCTGAATGTTCAATCCCGAGATATACACTTCTAGAAAGAAAAGAAAAATATTTTTAATGATGAACGAATTGTAGTACGGGGAGAGGAGGAGTATGAATCACGAATTTTGGTTAGTTTTTTTTTTAAGAGCTGAAATGAGCTCATATTTCGCGAATACGAACATCTTCCTTTCTCGCGCGCGGCCGAGATACGATAACTGCTTTATGATAGCGCAAAATCTTTAACGCCGCCTATTCCACTGCAAAAACGTTTTCTCAGAGTACAAACAAAACCAACGCCGCATATTACAACCTTTGCCACCGCAAAAACGTTTTCTCATGATGCAAAACCGACGCTGCACATTTTAAGATTGTTACGCAATTACACCGACTACTTAAAAAGAGTTTATTACGATTCGTCTAAACTTCATTTTCACCCCCTAATTGGAAGGGCATTGGCACATAAAATTAAAAGCCAAATTTTTTATTGTGGACGATATCAGTACATGATCGTGCGTTAACAATAAATTAATATTATTTAGTGTTAACGCACGATCATGTATTTTACGATAGCGCAAAAATCTTCAATTTATTGACTGTTAACGCACGACCATGTACTTTACGATAGCGCAAAATCTTCAATGCCGCCTATTCGTACCCTCACCCCACTGCAAAAACGTTTTCTCAGGGTACAAAACCGTCGCCGCATATTCCAAAGTCAGATGCCGCAAAAACGTTTTCTCATGATGCAAAACCGACGCCGCACATTTTAAGATCGTTACGCAATTATACAGACTACTTAAAGAGAGTTTATTACGATTCTTCTAAATTTCATTTTCACCCTCTAATTGGCACATTAAATTAAAAGCCAAAATATTTATTGTGGACGATATCAGTACATGATCGTGCGTTAACAATAAATGGATATTATTTATTGTTAACGCACGATCATGTACTTTACGATAGCGCAAAATCTTCAATGCCGCCTATTCTTTCTACCCAAACCCCACTGCAAAAATGTTTTCACAGGGTGTACAAAACCGACGGCGCATATTCCAACTCCAGCCACCGCAAAAACGTTTTCTCATGATGCAAAACTGACGCCGCACATTTTAAGATTGTTACGCAAAATAGAGTTTATTACGATTCTTCTAAATTTCATTTTCACCCAATAACTGGGAGAGCATTGGCATATAAAATTAAAAGCAATTTTTTTTATTGTGGACGATATCAGTACATGATCGTGAGTTAACAATAAATGGTAAGATTGGTTATGATGCAATATAGCAACGAGTCATAATAAACAAAAAGCTGAAAGGCCGCACCTCGATGGAAATGTCGGTGACTGCCACAGACCTTACCGGTCTGTTTCTACCCATGGGTTGGGCCAGTGTGGTTTGCGGAAGAACCAGTTCCCTGCACCTTACAGTTCCACACCAGTGACCTCAGGATTTTGATTATTCTGCTCACATCATCGATGCGTCATCTATATAACCAGGAAGAGTTAAGTTGACTTTTCTCCAAGCTAAAAATCACTGACTCAAAGAATGACCTGAGAAACTACAGAGAAAGCAACCCGTTATTAACTTAGTGATTAGAAAAACAAAAACCAGTGCCAACTGTTACGCGCGTTCACTTAATGTTCCATAAGTTCGCAAGAGTTCAAAGATGGGGGCTGCAAAACAAATTTTTTGTAAATAAGGTCGAACTTGTTTTTGGACAAGCACGGTCGAAGTAATTGATATTATGCTCAAATGCTAATTAATTCTTCCAGTCTGGTCAACGAACATTTACATACTTACTGCCAATGCGGTGTTCCTCTCAAAACGCGCTTTCGTAATAACTCTACTGAATTTTAGGAACATTTTCACATCAAACGATATTCATTAAATATGAAATATGCACCAGCAACAACGCGGACCAACACAACGAGCGGACCATTTCTTCCGCCTTCTCATTTATTTATTTTTTTTATAAACCGATACGCACAGTTCATCTGCACCTAAAACACGAAAAACTAACTTTACATCGCAATCCATAATCGCCGCCCCCGTGGCGCAGTGGTCTAAGCGATGGCCTCTGATCATTCATCCGTAAGGGGTTCGGGTTCGAATCCCGGTGAGGCATGGATGTTGTGTTTGTCTTACGGCACTGGCTCTCTCCCTTCCCTGGAACCAGTGACCCTAAATTAGGGACGGGCGATTGCTTATAGCCCATTGAGTTGCTCACGGTGGTCGTTAAACCTCCAATAAAAAAAAAAAAAAATCCATAATCTTCGTCTGATGTTTACAAGAGCGAAAGAAAAATTAAACACCTCCATCTCCTTTGCCTCAACAAGTAGCTATCTGTAATTCCAAAAGTTTTTCCGACGTAAGAAACGCACATAGCGTATTAAATCAGTTTATTTTTGTGTTGTAATAAGCACAAAGATTCGCCAAACTTTCGCACTCCACTGGGAGGCTTTTCCAAGGCAATGGTGTAGACATAAAAATGCAGGGAATTGGAACAAGTAAGGAACAAAGGTGATTTTTTTTTAAATAACGTGGGTGACATTACGAGTATATTACATGAATTTTTATCACGCAATTGTACGGAGCGCCGCGATGTGTTTCCATCTTTTGATAACGCATGCCATACCATTAGTAGTTCAGTAGAGACTATATCATTGCATGCTAGTTTGCTGGAAAGGATTTCCACTGTTTCCTGATGGCAACCTCCCTAAAGTTCGAGTAGGGGGCAATTCTTCTCATTCTATTCCACACAGGAGCGGCCGATGAATGCATGACTTCTCTGGCGAAGTCTATTCTGCATGTCCTGGTTGACACATCGCACGTGTTCTTTACATCTAGTGTCAAAGGATCGCTTTGTCATTTCAATATATATCTTTTTTTTTTTCACCGACTTTTTTTATTATTAGTAATATTAACGTTATAACAACATAAGCTTTAATTTAAGCTTTGAGACTTGATTATCAGATACCGTTTATAAAAGAAAATCAATTCATAAACACATCTAGCTTAAAACCGCACGAATTAGGCTATTATTTCAGTTGATTTGCTGGGTTGGCATCCCCATGGCCACAGCCGACCTTCAGACAGCACATTGGTTTACTGGTACTTAGATATGGCTTTTGAGCAACAATATTCTAATCAACATTTAGAAACATATGAAACACGTACGTTCACGCAAACAAAATTGTTACACACCCATGGTAAAAATACACTAACAACATATGCGAAAATGTGTACATGCAGTGGAACATCTATTTAGCAAAATCGCATGGTGACGGTCCAAATATTCGTTATACAGAAAAATTATATGGTATATGTATTGTTTAACCTCAACTTCCGCCATGCAATAATGCAAACACTGATTATTATACCATTTAAAATTTGTTAAAGCTTTTACTACCATTAAAGTTAGTCTTTATTAAAAACAAACTAACAGAAAGCCTTTTTAGATCAGATCATATGTAGAGGATTTTAGGAAGGGAATGTCTGACCCCAGGTCTTAAACAACTCTTAGAAATAGGAAGCTAGGAGATTTGGGCTAGAGTGCCCGATAGGAAAGTGACACGGAAGCTAGGTAGAAAGGGGAAGGAAGACGCCCTTATTTATTACCGGGGGAGCCAGTACCCGGGGTCCGACGGCTTAACGCGCCCATCCAACGCACGGCGGGTATTTAGTGGTTCGAACGTTCTTACCTACCCAGGATCAAACCTGATGTTATCTCCATGGCAGTCACGGACGCTGACCACTACGCCACAAGCGGTCCAGTAAGCCTTTTAATATCAGTTGAAGTCTTTATTACTACAATATTACAATTAGATACTGCACTTCATTTGATTTCATCTAGAACATTTAAAATTTAAAGGGTAATTTCACACTACTGCATAAAATACTGTGTGTGTAATGTACATGTATCAGACCTAAAAGGCTTTTCAGAAACACAGATACAGTTGCAAACAAAATTACACATTACTACCACTTAGCGCCAAAAATGCGAAATACCAAAAAAACCACGAGTACATGCAAAATGTTCGAGAAGGTGAATGGTATCTGGTAATAAAAAATTCCTTAAATCAAGGTTTTCGAAGCAGAGATATCGAGAAAAACAAATTAAACATATGTGCCCCTAGCGGTAAAATGTGTATTATTTGTGGCAGGGAAATGGCCGTGAAATTTTTCGTAGTTAGTAATATTTGACGGAAAACGTATTTCTTCAATCAGGGTTTTAAGACGCGCAGACATTGCAGCAAATAGCTGTTAACGGGGAAATGGCAATTTACATTCACTGCCCTAGCGGAAAAATTATACACTGAGTGGCCACTTTATTATGACCACCCCCTCAGTACTTCGTTGGGCCACCTTTTGCCTTTAATACTACGTCGATTCTTTGTGGCATGGACCACGAGATTTTAATAGATGGTTTGTGGAATCTGAGACCATGCTTGATGAATAGCACTTTCCAGGAGTGTGAGATTGCAGAGTTGTGGATCCAGCTGTCTCACCGGCATGTTCCTGAAACCAATCTTGTACAATACGAGCACTACGGCAGGACGCATTATCTTGTTGAAAGTAGCCATCGCCATTGGGATAAACCATCCACATGACAGGATGCACTTGATCCGCAACGATGTTTAGGTATGATGTGCCAGTCAGACGTTGATCAACACGAATTAAAGGGCCCAAAGCATGCCAGGAAAACATTCCCCAAACCATAACGTTGCCTCCACCAGCTTCAAGGGTTGTAGCAATGCATTTGTGGTCTATGCTTTCGTGCTGTTTCCGCTAAATTCTCACTCTGCATTGATGGTGCAACTGAAAACGTGATTCATCGGACCACAAAATTTGTTTCCAATTATCGATTGTCCAATCCTTGTGCTCCTGTGCGAACTGGAGACGTTTTCTCTTGTTAACTGCAGACAGCAAAGGTGTTGGAACAGGCCTTCGGCTGCCATATCCCATCCGATGCAGTGTACGGCGAACAGTGCGTGCAGAGATCATTTGAGGAGACCCTTGATTAAGATGGTCTGTAATTTGCTGCACTGTTGCCCTTCTGTTGTCTGTTACCAGTCTGGACAATCTCCGTTCCGCCCGAGCAGTCACTAGTCGATGACGACCACACATTGCACGTAGAGACCCAGTTTTTTGGCTGACAGTCCAGTCTTTAAACACTTTAACAACAGCTGCTCTGGAACATTTCACGAATGCGGCGGTTTCGGTGATACTCGCTCCATGGCTCCGAGCTCCTACAATCATTCCACGTTGAAAGTCCGTCAAATCGCATTTTTTACCCATCTCGTCACCCAAAAACCACTTTACTACTGTCGCAAGCACTAAGCTTTCCCTTTTTATACTAGCCTCGCCCTCTGGCGGCAACAGCGTGCAGCCATAGCTCATTTGCTTAAAACTGTCAGGTGGTTATAATAAAGTGCCCACTTAGTGTACATTACTAGAAAAAGAAATGCTACTCAAAATATTCTTCGTATTAATTGGAATCCAAGGAAAGATTTTTTTAATTGGGTATTTACAAGCAAAGATATGGAATAAAGTGCATTTTGAATTCCATAGCTTCTGCATTCATGCCAGCTAACGGCGAAAATGAGCATCGGAAAAGGACCGCTAAACACCACTGTTTGCACATTTCGGGATTCTCAAATTGGACTAGAGCTATTGTGTCCACAGACTGACTGACTGACTGACTGACTGATTGACGGACAAAGTTATAAGCACTTACCCCCCCCCCTCTCTCGGATTCTTAATTTTACAAAGTAAAAACCTGGAGGAGGTGAACACTATAGTTTACTTACAGTATGTATCTGTACTGTTAACACCTTTAATTTGTTACATATTCTTATATTTTTGTTTGTTCACAGACAACGTGTTAACCATACTACACTCGTCTGTCCTCTTAATCATAAGTGTTACTGCCTAATTTCATGATTACAGTTACAATGAATAACAGCTATCTGCATCAACCAAAACTTCCAATCGTTGTCGGGGTACCGTTAAGAACTGCGGCAAATTATTTGTCAAACACTCTTAATTTCTGACATTTAAAGAGTTTTAGTTCTTATTATTCACGCAAAGGAATGAAAAACGGGAAAGGAGTCGATCTAGTAATAAAAAACTAAATCGCACAGCTGCTGAAGATTAGATGTTTCAGTTTTCGCTTCCATTAACAATGGGTGTTAACTGCTATTGCTTCTTGAGTAAACAGTACTTCAAAACGTCTCACTTCATTCTGGACAAGAGGAAAACACGCGCGCACACTTTGAGGCCCATTTACATTCCAGTGTGGGTGCGAGTGATGCCAGATTATATAATTTAATTGACACCGTCAAAGAATTTATAACATTATGCTCAACACCGGCAGCAGCAATGAAAACGCGGAAGTGTCGCAAGGACAAATGAGTGCTCTCTGAGAGATAACACTGTGATAAATTTACTTCTAGCAGACTGATTTAGCAAAGAAAATATTTCAATTCACAACCTTTAGAAAAACACGGATACAATAAAATAACAAGTAACGTACTCCGCCGGCAATGGTTTCTCTCCTACCAGCCCAGCGTACTAGCCACGAAAAATATCCCACTTTCGAAACAAAAGACAGGATTGCGCACAATTAGAAAGACAATGTTCATTCGTCACTAGGGTGAGGGAAGCGATTTCTTCCTCCAGCTTACAGTTGATATGGTACAGAATCTTGCAAAATGGCGCATTATGAATTCAATTTACATAAAAAATACTTAAAACATTTAAGATAAAGGCAAACTCGTCTCCCTTGCTGGATCACCAACACCCAAATGCTAAATCAAAAAATTTAAAATTCAGTTACAAATTCTACACAACGTTTTATATTATACAGTCAAGATAATTTTTTAAAAGCATTATATCTTTCCTTTAATACAGACTTTGAGAAGTTACTCTAAACATAGAAACAATGTCATGTAGCTTATAATTCTGTATACATCCTCACTAATACAGACCTTCACCACTTTTGCTTTAGAGATCCATTTGGCCACGCGCTACAGCACTACTTCTGCAGTTTTTTTTTTTTCTTTTTTTACACCAATGAGGGAAGATCGTGTGGATTACGTGCATTCTATCACCAAGAAACACTGTGCATAAGGAAAAGTGGGAAGCACCAAATATGTTGGTCATACTTAGCTTTATCCGTGAATTTTTTCGATACACTTCCTGAAGGAGCGATGTAACGCGCTGAACCCAGATTCCACGCTATATTGTTTTTTTTTTTTTTTTTTCTTTGCGGGGTGGGGAAGTGAGGGAGGGGGTGCATACGTACAATCATGAAACAAAAAATAAAGGTCAAAAACAAAAACACGATCATTATTCTTAAATTTGTGAAGCATCAATACGCAGGGCCAGATTAAGGGGGAGGGGGTCTATATGGGGCCCACCATGACCAAGGGCCCGAGAGAGAGAGAGAGAGATTTATAATATACACTGCTGGCCACCCAAAATACAACACCAAGAAGGACACGAGATAGCAAAGCCATATTTACTGGACACATAACAGATACAAAGATGAAACGATAGAGCTTACACGCCCGTGCGACTTGCGGAACACGCAGACATCAATAGTTCGTGTGGCTCCCATGGCTGGCAATAACGGCCGCTACACACCGCGGCATCAAACGAAGGAGGCTTTGGGTGTGGGCTTGGGGTATGTCGGTGCAGGCTGCTTCCACACGTTGCCACAGTTCATCAGGCGTAGCAACGGGTGGTGCTTGCCGGGCCACTCGGTTGCTGATCAGCGACCAGACGTGTTCGATGGGCGACATAAAGGGAGAACGGGCCACGGCAGCAGTGGCACCTGGTGGGCCGTGAAGAATTGTTGCACGATGCGTGCCACGAGCGGGCGCGCATTGTTCTGTTGAAACGTGGCCGCTGGCAGGTCCTGCAGGTAAGGGAGGACTACAGGCTCCAAAACGTCGGAGATGTAGCGGTGGCTGTTGAGTGTACCGGCGATGCGTACCAGGAGTGCGGGTGTCATATCCGATTGCGCCCCAAACCATAACGCCAGGCGACGGACCGGTATGGCGATACATAATGCAGGCGTCATACAGTCTCTCTCCGCGGTGCCGCCACACGCGGATTCGACCATCGTGGTGTTGCAGGCAGAAGCGGGATTCGTCGGAGAAGACAATGTCGTGTCTTTCCGTAGTCCAGGTGCGGCGTTCAACGGCCCACTGCCGCCGCTTTAGCAGGTGGTGTAACGTCAATGGTAATCGGAGCAATAGGCGCCGTGTGACAAGTCCCCACTCCTGCAGACGACGTCGAACGGTACGCGCTGATTCAGGTTGTTGCGGAACACACCCTAATCCATGCCCTAACGTTCGTGATGTGGCGGTGCGAGCCGTCAATGCCCGCAGGACAACATGCCGGTCCTCTCGTTAGGTGGTCTGCCCCGGCTGCGGCAATCGCTCGCGTTGGTCCGTTCGTCCATCCTGCACCCCCCGAATCCATACTCGCCTCACTGTGGCTGGATGTCGTCCCACACGGGCGCCGATGTCTGAACGATAAACCGCTGTCGCGATAAGCCACTATTCGTCCTCTGTCGAACTCCGAAACGTGCTGGAATGACTGCCGTATTCTGCGACGAGGCATCAGGAAACTTCCCACGAACAGGTCCAGCAGCACAATACACTTCCACTACTTACACCCCCGTCTTCTGTGCACCCTTCTTATAGTGCATCTCGGTGGCGTGCCGGGCGCACATGATTTGCATATGCCCAGCAATGCTAATCGTTTGCATATCCTCTCGCGGGCGACGCATGCTGCGAATTTCAGGGCAATCGGATGCTTCCTTCTTGGTGTAGCATTTTGGGTGGCCAGCAGTGTAGTTTTGCTTTTGTCTCGTATAATTTCCACTTGGTAAGAAACAGAGGCCAGAAAACGAACAGATTTTCAAGACATTGGCTCACCAAGGGTAAAGGTTTCATGTTGCTGTGTGGTCCGCGGTGAGGGCGAGACAGTTTCAGCTTTTTCATTACGATCCACCCACACCTCCCAATTTACACTTGAAACCGTTATAATGATCAAAGTCCCCTTTGGCTTCATATTGCGTTAAAAAAATGAACTAAGAAAGGTATACAATGGTAAATCAGTAGAAAATCGATGACGAAATCTAGGAACCTTAAGCTTTTAACTCATGTTCTTGTGAGAATAATGAAAAATACAGTGACTTATTAGGAAAACTCTGCAGTAATTTATTAGTTACGGTTTTGTATTTTAACGGACTTCATAATAGTTCTGCGTCATAAGTTCTTCGGGGGCCCACTCAAATGTCTTAGCCTAGAGCCCACTCAAATGTCTTAGCCTAGGGGCCCACTAAGGCCTTAATCCGGCCCTGTCAATCCGGTATCTTCAGTCAATAGAAGAAGGGAAAAAAAAAAAAAAAGCTCAATGGAGCATTGTCACTAGCGCAGAAAACTACGTAGGTTTCAGATTTCTGGATGACGAAATCTGAAATCTACGTAGTTTGTTTTTATGCTACCACCAACGGGCAGAAGCGTTCATCTGCGAACCCACTTATCTCACATAATGCTACCGCAGGCTGCACTAATCCAGAAAATGACTGAATGCATACCAGTAAGTTTTATCAATTTCCTCTTCTGACAATGTGAATTAAAATAATATATTTTATAGAGTTCTTACGAAGAATTGTCTTAATTTTAAGATTTGGCGAATTCAAAAATAAGATGAACCTCAAACAAACGGGGTGCAATAAAAAGTACTCTTGGCATCCAAATTTGACGGTATAGTAACCAAGAGCGGTGGTATGTAAATTGCGAACTGGAGCGCGTAAATTGCAAACCAAAATTAGACCACCATTAAAACTCTGTAGGCAATGGGCTGGACATACTGCCAGGAGGACAGACCATCGATGGACTGCCGAAATTTTAGAATGGATTCCGAGGGACAGGAAAAGACCCAGAAGAAGACCACATGGGAGATGGGTGGATGAAATTCGAAAGTATGCGGGAGTGACATGGAGGAGACTGGCACAAGACAGACCATTGTGGAGGTAACTTGGGGAAACCTTCGTCCAGCAGTGGATTGATAATGGTTGACGATGATGATGATGTAAATTGGGAACCAAGGCCTATGACCGCCATACGTAAATTCCGAACCCACTTTTGAGCCTGAAGTAATTGTTGCCGACTTCGAAAAAGCGATTCATGGTACGTGTCGTCTGGCCAAACACACAGTTTCTTGGATGCAGGTCTCATTTGGGTCAAGCTGGCATCGAAAAATTCAGAATCTGAGTTTGAGCAAAGAATATAAAGATAAAACCAGTGAGGTAGGCCAGTGGCTGCTAAACTTGTTCAGACTGTCATTTTTGGATCCTATAAAAGTAGGTGATTGTTTTGCAGTTGATTTAGCAGATTCCAACCAATTCATCCAAGTGTCACGAAAATGGCAGATTATTTGACTGACAGTAGTTCGAATATTGACAGCAGTTCGAATTTTTCTCCAGATTTGTGGGCGGAGGCCAGTGCATCTAATGAACACACTACAAATACATGCGAGTCCTTTCATTCTAGATTCAACGCCCATTTTTATCATCGGCACTCAAGTTTGTACAATTTCGTAGCAGTGTTGACATTATTACAAACGCAAACATACATTAAAATTCAAAGTGTGAAAGATCCAAAGAGAAGAATCAGTAAAAGTGCACTCCAACGAAAACAAAATTTGCAAGAAAAAAAGACGATTACAAAAGAGGGCTTATTTCAGGAGTTTCTTGTGTAAAATTCGCATCGCATCATTATAAATTGTTTCCGAAAATGGGGGGAAGATTTGCATGGCCCCTGCGTAAGGATGACAAACTGATTTTCTTGTTTTCACCATTATTTATTTACTTTTGATACTGATTAAGTACATATATACTTACTTAACACATTGGTTGTTTTCGTAAATACATTAAATTAAGAACATATACTAAATATGGAACATTACAGAGAAAATTAACATGGCCCCCGCCCAAGGATGACAAACTAGTTTTGTTGTTTTCGTGAATACATTGTTTTAAATTGTTTTAATCATTATTTGTTCATACTGGTCTATTTTTTGACATCGTCAGAATGGGCGCAGAAAAATTGGTTCGCAATTTACACATAGGGTCTAGAAAAGTTGGTTCGCAATTTACACATAGGGGTCTTGCGGGCTTTAGTTCGCAATTTACATATAGGGGTTGAGGGTGGTCCGATTTTGGTTCGCAATTTACACGCTCCGACTAAAAGTGTCCATCTAAATACTTGGAAAGGAAAACTGAGCGCCGAAAAGATGTTGACAATAACCTAACGCACTCTTAAGCCGCCGCCACCTGATATTCTAATAAAGTCATAATTCAATTTAACGGGTGCTAACCGTTTACTACGCTCAAAGTATAACTGGTGAAGATTAAGAAGTGTTTTTTTTATGAAAAAAATTATCTTAAGTCATTCGACGCAGACTACAACAAGTTGGACAAAATCGCTGATACATACACGTGATCGATGGCCGCGGAAAATCAAAGAACAGGAACAGAATAAGATTAAAATACGGTTACAATAGTTTATTCTGAACATAAAACATCAAAGAAGTTTGGAAGTTTCCAATATACACCGAGTGGCCACTTTATTAAGTACACCTAGCTCTTCTCATAAAACAGACTGCTGCTCAGTGACATCATCTGCTCACACCATGCCACTTGAAGCAAAAAGAAAAGGCACCTATATGTTGGTCAGCGTGAGTGTAATTATGCGTAAAATGGACAAGACGAAAGAATAGCCACTTTTAAAGCGGCATGACAAACGCAGGACGACTGGTAACGATCCCCTCATAAAAAGCAACGTTGGGCTAAAGCACATGGGCATATGTCAGTTACACTAATTCCAATCTCTGATTTTTATCTGATAGGTCAGTTGCACTCAAAAGGATGACAAAAAAGTCACTGACTACACTCATGAGCCTACTAGATGGGGAATGTGAAAATCCGGTGGGTGGAACACGGATCCTTTAGCATAAGATGCTCTCTGCGGGACAACAATGCTCCGCCGACTCACTGAAAAACGGTGGTTTCATTGCAGCATTGATTAAACTGAGATTATAAAGGTAACATGGAGTTTATGTACAGCGAAAAACGGGAGGGGGGGGGCTGTTGATGCATTCAGGACACAAATTCTATAAAGATCGAGAAGCACAGTTAGGATGGAAGTGGCGTTGTACGGTAAGCAAATGCTTGCCAAAACTGCGTGGTCACTAGAGTACTTCGGTTATTTTACAATCTGATTTGTGTCACAACCATGACCCACCAAAACTGCTGTCCCGTCAAATCATATCCAATAGCGTTACGCAAAAAGCAACAATCAATATTTTGGAACGGTCTTTAAAACTAATTATATATATATATATATATCATCATCATCATCATCATTTTCAACCATTATCAATCCACTGCTGGACGAAGGTCTCCCCAAGTTTCCTCCACAACGGTCTGTCTTGTGCCAGTCTCCTCCATGTCACCCCTGCATACTTTCGAATTTCATCCACCCATCTCCTATGTGGTCTTCTTCTGGGTCTTTTCCTGTCCCTTGGAATCCAATCTAAAATTTCGGCTGTCCATCGATGATCTGTCCTTCTGGCAGTATGTCCAGCCCATTGCCATTTCAGGGATTTAACTCTGATCATGATGTCTTCCACTCTTGTCATTTTTCGGATCCACGAGTTCCTCTTCTTATCTCTCCTGGTTACACCAAGCATGCACCTCTCCATGCTTCTTTGAGTTGTCTGCAGCCTTTGTATGTCTCTTTTAGTTAAGGTCCACGTCTCTGCACCATACGTAAGCACTGGAAGGATGCATTGATCAAACACTTTTCTTTTAAGACATAATGGCATATTGCTCTTGAAAATTATGCTGTTTCTTCCAAAAGCTCTCCAGGCAAGTTTTGTACGCCGATTAATTTCTTCATCAATGTGACCCTCAGTTGATATCTGCTGTCCAAGATAAACGTACGTGTCTGTTATCTCCAGCTTTTCTCCATCAATCGATAAATCTTCATTTCTTGTAAAAGCATTGAACATCACTTTTGTCTTCTGAAAGTTCATTTTTAATCCCACTTCTTTACTCTTGTCAGCAAGTTCCTGGATCATACTCTGCAGCTCTGATGGGGTAGTTGCAAAAATGACTACGTCATCAGCAAAACGAAGGTGGGTTAGATAATCTCCATTAATCTTTATCCCCATGTTTTCCCAGCTCAGCGACTGAAAAACACCCTCCAATGTGGCATTAAAGAGCTTCGGAGATATGGTGTCACCTTGTCTCACTCCCTTTCCAATTTTTACGTGTGTTGTATTTTCAAACAGCCGAATCTTTGCACTTGCATTTTCATAGATGTTATTAATAATATTAATGTATGCATCTTCAATACCGCAGGTTTTCAGAGCCATTGTAACTGCTGATGGTTTCACCGAATCAAAGGCTTTTTCATAATCGATAAAAGTTATGCACAATGGAAGTTCATATTCCCTCGCTCTTTCAATTAGTTCTCTCAGCACGTGGATATGATCTATTGTGCTGTAGCCACTCCTGAATCCAGCTTGTTCTCTCGGTTGAGCCATGTCTAGTGCTACCTTCAATTGGTGTGAAAGAACTTTAGTGAAGATTTTATAAACTACTGATAGGAGGCTGATAGGTCTGTAGTTTCCGAGATCCTCAATGTCACCTTTCTTATGTAGCAGGATCATTGTAGCGGTGTTCCAATCCTCAGGAATCTTTCCTTCATTAAGGCATCGAGTGAAAATTTGGGCGAGTACTGTTTCGATTTCTCCACTTGCTTCTTGTATGATGTCTACAGTAATTCCATCTTCTCCTGGAGCTTTTCCTTGCTTCATGTTCTTGATTGCATGTGCAACTTCTGCTGGAAGGACTGGAGGAACTCTGGTACTGGTATCTTTCATGATGTCTGGAGTGCATATATCATCCCTTTCATATAATTTGGAGTAGAAATCTTTCACTCTTGTCAAAATTTCGCCTCTATTTCTTGTTACAGAACCATCTTCTTTTCTCAGTGCCATAATCTGTTTTCTTCCCTTACTGAGATGTCCCTTTGCTATCTTTAGGCTTTGGTTGTTTTCAATTGCTTTCCTCACTAGTTCACAGTTGAATTTCCTTACGTCTTCAGTGATACTTTTTCGTACTGTCTTGCATAGCTCTATATATTCCACTTTGGAAGTCACATCTTCTTTAGTTGTCCTCATCTCTCTTCTTTTTTGCATCAACATTTTGGTTTTTCCTGATAATTTGTTCACATGCAACTTGTTCTTAGACCCAGCTAATTTTGTTGCTGTTTCCATAAGAGCTTTGGTTACTTTTCTGTTAACTTCAGAGATGTCCACTTCTTCCGATGTTAGGCCTTCTAAAGCAGAGAACCTGTTCTTCAGTTCTAACTTGAAGGTATTATGGTGTTTTTTAAGGTTGGTTATGTCAATAGATTTTGTTTGTCCTATGAGCTTGCCACGTTCAAGTTTAGTGTTGAGGTGCATCTTACATCCCACCAATCTATGGTCACTACCTGTGTTGAACTTGTTTAGCACACTGCAGTCTTCTATGACGAATTTTTTGTTACACATAATAAAATCAATTTCACTTGTCGTCCCATTTGGATGTCTCCATGTCGATTTCCTGTGTGGCTTTTTCTTGAAGAAGGAGTTCAAGATGAAAAACCCTTCTGCCTCTGCAAACTCAACGAGAGTATTTCCACGCTGGTTTCTGTTGCCATGACCGAATTTACCTACCGAAGTTTCATTCTGTTGCCGTTGCCCTATTTTTGCATTGAAATCTCCCATAATTACTTTCAAGTGCTGCTTACCTTTATTATTTAGATGACAAATTTCCTCATAAAATTCTTCAATTTCTTCTTCAGGATGACTTGTGGTGGGTGCATAAGTTTGAATAATCTGAGCCTGGTATCTTTTCGAGAGTTGGATAACAAGTCGTGCAGCTCTGTCAGAGGAACTTTCAACTTCTACAACTTTATCCTTCAGTTTCTTGTTTATTATAAATCCAACACCACTAGTTCTGCCAGTATCTGTCCCACGATAGTAGAAGAGATGTCCACTTTTCAGTTCGATGAGATCTTCTCCTTTTCTCCTTACCTCACTTAGCCCCACGATGTCCCACTTGATCCTTTGTAGTTCCTCTTCCAATTCAAGAAGCCTTGAATCAGAAGATAGGGAGCGTCCATTGTAAGTAGCCAAGGTCAGCATCAGATGGCAGCCTAGTCCGGTCCTCCGGGGATTCTTAGCACCCTCTGCCTTCATGTCGCACTGGCCGCTGCCTTGGCCAGGTACATTCCAGCTGCCGGAGACTGAGGGCCAAGATTTAAGTTGTGGAATCATTTTGGAGGGGTTTGGCCATAACTCACCACGCTGGCCAAGCGGGTTGGTGAGTGTGGGATAGCATTTCCTCTGATCCCGATGGTATAGTTATACCGCTATGGGCGGTCGTCAGAGCCCCTTTAGTGGGAACAGGATGCACCACGAGAAGGCGGGGTTGACATTTGTTAAGGAGAGGCTGTGATGTTACGCATCACCTGACCTTACATCCCATATATATATATATATATATATATATATATATATATATATAAAAAAGGAGAAAATAAAAAAATAAATAAAAAAAAAACAACTTTGGGGTACGAGAATTCAAACCTAACAGGCTGTCGACTTGACCAGATAGAAATACAATCTCGCACATTCATCATCATCATTGTCAACCATTATCAATCCACTGCTGGACGAAGGTCTCCCCAAGTTTCCTCCACAACGGTCTGTCTTGTGCCAGTCTCCTCCATGTCACTCCCGCATACTTTCGAATTTCATCCACCCATCTTCCATGTGGTCTTCTTCTGGGTCTTTTCCTGTCCCTTGGAATCCAATCTAAAATTTCGGCTGTCCATCGATGGTCTGTTCTTCTGGCAGTATGTCCAGCCCATTGCCATTTCAGGGATTTAACTCTGATCATGATGTCTTCCACTCTTGTCATTTTTCGGATCCACGTGTTCCTCTTCTTATCTCTCCTGGTTACACCAAGCATGCACCTTTCCATGCTTCTTTGAGTTGTCTGCAGCCTTTGTATGTCTCTTTTAGTTAAGGCCCACGTCTCTGCACCATACGTAAGCACTGGAAGGATGCATTGATCAAACACTTTTCTTTTAAGACATAATGGCATATTGCTCTTGAAAATTATGCTGTTTCTTCCAAAAGCTCTCCAGGCAAGTTTTGTACGCCGATTAATTTCTTCACCAATGTGACCCTCACTTGATATCTGCTGTCCAAGATAAACGTACGTGTCTATTATCTCCAGCTTTTCTCCATCAATCGATAAATCTTCATTTCTTGTAAAAGCATTGTACATCACTTTTGTCTTCTGAAAGTTCATTTTTAATCCCACTTCTTTACTCTTGTCAGCAAGTTCCTGGATCATACTCTGTAGCTCTGATGGGGTAGTTGCAAAAATGACTATGTCATCAGCAAAACGAAGGTGGGTTAGATAATCTCCATTAATCTTTATCCCTTTGTTTTCCCAGTTCAGTGATTGAAAGACATTTTCCAATGTGGCATTAAAGAGCTTCGGAGATATGGTGTCACCTTGTCTCACTCCTTTTCCAATTTTTATGTGTGTTGTATTTTCAAACAGCCGAATCTTTGCACTTGCATTTTCATAGATGTTATTAATAATATTAATGTATGCATCTTCAATACCACAGGATTTCAGAGCCATTGCAACTGCTGATGGTTTCACCGAATCAAAGGCTTTTTCATAATCGATAAAAGCCATGCACAATGGAAATTCATATTCCCTCGCTCTTTCAATTAGTTCTCTCAGTACGTGGATATGATCTATTGTGCTGTAGCCACTCCTGAATCCAGCTTGTTCTCTCGGTTGAGCCATGTTCAGTGTCACCTTCAAGCGGTGTGAAAGAACTTTAGTGAAGATTTTATAAACCACTGATAGGAGGCTGATAGGTCTGTAGTTCCTGAGATCCTCAATGTCACCTTTTTTATGTAGCAAGATCATTGTAGCTTTGTTCCAATCCTCAGGAATTTTCCCTTCATTAAGGCATCGAGTGAAAATTTGGGCGAGTACTGTTTCGATTTCTCCACTTGCTTCTTGTATGATGTCTACAGTAATTCCATCTTCTCCTGGAGCTTTTCCCCGCTTCATGTTCTTGATTGCATGTGCAACTTCTGCTGGAAGGACTGGAAGAACTCTGGTACTGGTACCTTTCATGATGTCTGGAGTACATGTATTATCCCTTTCATATAATTTGGAGTAGAAATCTTTCACTCTTGTCAAAATTTCGCCTCTATTTCTTGTTACAGAACCATCTTCTTTTCTCAGTGCCATAATCTGTTTTTTCCCCTTACTGAGATGTCCCTTTGCTATCTTTAGGCTTTGGTTGTTTTCAATTGCTTTCCTTACTAGTTCACAGTTGAATTTCCTTACGTCTTCAGTGATACTTTTTCGTACTGTCTTGCATAGCTCTATATATTCCACTTTGGAAGTCACATCTTCTTTAGTTGTCCTCATCTCTCTTCTTTTTTGCATCAACATTTTGGTTTTTCCTGATAATTTGTTTACATGCAATTTGTTCTTAGACCCAGCTAATTTTGTTGCTGTTTCCATAAGAGCTTTGTTTACTTTTCTGTTAACTTCAGAAATATCCACTTCTTCCGATGTTAGGCCTTCTAAAGCAGAGAATCTGTTCTTCAGTTCCAATTTGAAGGTATTATGGTGTTTTTTAAGGTTGGTTAGGTCAATACATTTTGTTTGTCTTATGAGCTTGCCACGTTTAAGTTTAGTGTTGAGGTGCATCTTACATCTCACCAATCTATGGTCACTACCTGTGTTGAACTTGTTTAGCACACTGCAGTCTTCTATGACGAATTTTTTGTTACACATAATAAAATCAATTTCACTTGTCGTCCCATTTGGATGTCTCCATGTCCATTTCCTGTGTGGCTTTTTCTTGAAAAAGGAGTTCAAGATGAAAAACCTTTCTGCCTCTGCAAACTCTACGAGAGTATTTCCACGCTGGTTTCTGTTGCCGTGACCGAATTTACCTACTGAAGTTTTATTCTGTTGCCGTGGCCCTATTTTTGCATTGAAATCTCCCATAATTATCTTCAAGTGCTGCTTACATTTATTATTTAGATGATGAATTTCCTCATAAAATTCTTCAATTTCTTCTTAAGGATGACTTGTGGTGGGTGCATAAGTTTGAATAATCTGAGCCTGGTATCTTTTCGAGAGTTGGATAACGAGTCGTGCAGCTCTGTCAGAGGAACTTTCAACTTCTACAACTTTATCCTTCAGTTTCTTGTTTATTATAAATCCAACACCACTAGTTCTGCCAGTTTCTGTCCCACGATAGTAAAAGAGATGTCCACTTTTCAGTTCAATGAGATCTTCTGTTCTCCTTACCTCACTTAGCCCGACGATGTCCCACTTGATCCTTTGTGGTTCCTCTTCCAATTCAAGAAGACTTTAATCAGAAGATAGGGAGCGTCCATTATACGTAGCCAAGGTCAGCATCAGATGGCAGCCTAGTCCGGTCCTCCGGGAATTCTTAGCACACTCTGCCTTCAAGTCACACTGGCCGCTGCCTTGGCCAGGTACATTCCAGCTGCCGGAGACTGAGGGCCAAGATTTAAGTTGCGGAGTCATTTTGGAGGGTTTGGCCATAACTCACCATGCTGGCCAAGCGGGTTGGTGAGTGTGGGATAGCATTTCCTCTAATCCCGATGGTATAGTTATACCGCTATTGGCGGTCGTCAGAGCCCCTTTAGTGGGAACAGGATGCACCACGAGAAGGCAGGGTTGACATTTGTCAAGGAGAGGCTGTGATGTTACGCAACACCTGACCTTACATCCCATATATATATATATATAATTAATGTCATATGTGGATATACATACCCACACGTACTTACGGTTCTATAAGCGCAATTTTCCAACAGGGGAAAAGACTTGAAAGGAATCTCTGAGTGCAGTAATCTCTCTACTAGGGAGAAGATCCGGGGGTGGAAGTAGAGAGAAGTGGAGTGTCTCTTGAGTGCAATTAGTCTATATACTGGGAGAGGCTGAGAGTACAACTGCCCCTTTTTGGAGTTTCTTCTGTGCAACTGATAACACCCACGCACATGACGGTTCCACAGGAGTACCGAGATTGGTCACCTCTCTCGCAAGCACACACAAACCAATAAAAAGCAACCCGGTTGTTGGAAATACAGTAGTAGCTTGTTGATGAAAGAGGCCGATGGAAGCTGTAACGAGCACATTGCAACACACGAACTGCGTCTGTCAAATTACAGCAACAGCGGTGGATAAGAACATAAATCGTCGTATTGTGGTACCACAGTAGACTATCTAACCAAGTTCCTCTACTGAGACCGGAAAACAAGCATCTGTAACTAGTGAACTGAGGAACACAAGCACTGAAAATAGATTAGAAAAACGCCTTCCGTGGTATGTTCTTGCTAGGCGAATTCCTGTTCTTGCAGTTTCACGCTAATGGAAGGATCAATATGTGGAGAAAGCATAAGCCTATAGATACAACCTGCTAGGAATCACTAATAGGGTAGTGACAGTAATGTAATGGTGTGGTTAGCATTTCTGAGGCCTACATTGGATCATCTGATATCACTGAATCAACGTGTTAATGCCACATGCTATCCGAACATTGTTGCCGCTCACGTCCACCCTTTCATGGCAGCCTGTTTTATCCATCGGCGAATGGGTTCTTTCAGCAGCATAAGGATTCAAAGTCTGACAAAGTAAGGTTAATCTAAGAATAGTTCGGGGCCATGAGTATGATCTCTGATTATTATAGTGGTCACACCAGTTATCAGATTAAAATCCAATCGAATACTGTGGGAAGAACGAGCTATTCGAAGTACATATCGACCATCAGCCAATTTACAACTATGGAAACAATGAAGTCGACGTGGACTTGCGAAAACTCTTTCTGATTGAGTTTATGCCCGATAAATTCAGGTTGCTCTGAAAGCTTTTTATTATTATTATTATTATTATTTTAACAAGGGGTTTAACAATCACCAAGAGCAACTCTAAGAATAAGCAGTTCGCCGACCCAAGGTTCGAGCCAATGGCTCCATGGAAGAGAGATAGTCAGTGTCCTAGGACAAACATATCACTCATGCCTTCTGGGACTCGAACCCGGCTCATCTCAAACAACTAGCCAGAAACCAGCTCCTCTGGATGGCCAGAAAAAGAGGGGTGCTACCCGTTATTAAAGGTGTATTTAACAAACACTGTTTGAAGACACAGCACGTATTAAATATTGGAATGGGAGTGAGACAAGGTGACAAAATATTTTCCAAGCTCTTAAATGTCACACTGCTGAATGCCTTTCAACGATTAAACTGGGAAGACATGGGGATAAAAAAACTGGTGGAGATAGTTTAACAAACATTCGTCTTGCTGCACATAGTTATTTTGGCAAGTACACCTTCACAGCTGAAGAACGTGATCCAGGAACGTGCAGATATTAATAATGAAGTGGAAGTAATGATGAGCAACAGAAAACAAAACTGATAAACAATGCTTTCATAACAACTGATGTCTACATCTATCTCCTTTGGATAACAGATATCAAAGTAACAACCGTTGGACAACTAAAATACTAGACTGGGTTCCAAGGGATAGGAAATGACCTAGAAGCACGTGAGAGACAATGGGTGGACGAAATTTGAAAGCCTGCCGGAATTATAAGGAGAACTACCAACGAAAGAAAGTTCACACACACACAAACACACAAGCGCGCGCGCGCGTTGTACCTACCTATTTTCTGCCTTCTAAGATGATTTATATCTTACTTCATGCAAATCAATATCAGTACTGCACAGAAACCCACCTGAAATTTTTTTCACACTGCGTATCTAACGACTTTTTTTTTTTTTTTCCCGGGAAAAAAAAAAAGTCGGTCTTCAGCTTTTTCTTTGCTACTACTACAACTAATAACTGCTCCAAAGAGTGCTTTATTGTGGAAGCTAGGGTATGGGGGTCCAAACCTGGGAAAAATGTATCCCTTACTGCTACTTAGCCCCCCCCCCCCCCCCCCGGTCAACGATTATCAATTTGTCTCTATTAGAAGTCTTACATCTCCCCTTCTCCACGTTATGTACATTTTCCAGCTGGACAGACAGAAGCAGAAAGTGCGTGGCTCTTGTTTGTGTAACTTCTCTCATCAAAACAATTACTAAAACGCTCTGCCTTTTTGAAAATCTGCCATAAATAGCAATTTTCCCAATAAACTGCTAAGCAATCAAAAGTGGATTTTTGAGCAACAAATTTTGTATTTTCGCTCTGAACGCTAACTTTTCGTAACTTTCCACACCTTCATCGATACGTTGACTTTGATCATACTTTATTGCATTCTATTCACATTTTTATTGCATACCACAAGCAATGTCACAAAACACGGCAACGTCGTAAACGAGACTGAGATTGCAGGTGGAAAGACGTGGGTTGAGGAAGGGGGAGGGGGATGGCGCGAAGGAAGAAACAGATGTGTCTGAGGATGTTTGAAGAAAACATTATGTAGATAGCACACACGTTAGATACTAGTTATGCGTGTTCCGCTGGCTATGTAACAGCAGACCTCCGCCTCCGACAACTGTTAACATAGGTTTCTCGTGAGTATAATCAAATCCGGGTAGCACAGACTTACACTCAGGGCGCGGGCTTTCACAGCATGTCACACCGCCCACGAACAAACGACGCGCGGATTAATTAACCGCAAAGAATTTCCAAATGCGTCTGTGACTGTTAAATTATCATTTCTTCTTCAGTAACTTCGGGGATTAAAATTACATAAACAAAAACTGACTTCAGAAATTCTCTGACTTCTTCCGCGGGCCAAACAGGTGGAAAGATAATTGATGAAAGGGACAGGAACAAGTTTCATTACGAAAAACATATTTTATCCATAACATGCAGCAGCTCAGCCGCCATCATTCACAAAAACACTGACAAACGGAAAAGCAAACATGCCACCGACAGAATAGCAAGGCCATTTATCATACCAGTCGGAAGCGGCGAACAAAAAAAGAAACCGGGTGTCGTGTCCGAGCAACAAGGCCAAGGCTAGGTCGCAGTGTATTTGATGGAAATCTGAGACCGAAGCTCTACTGCAAACAAGCGAATTCGCTTTACGAGACTCAGACTACAAGCTCGACTTGCCTTGATACTCAACCCTTCACGCACGGAAAGTATTTTCACTACAGCTCAAACTTAAAATACTTCTACTGAAAGCCTATGCAACGGAATATTGTTAGTTGAAAAGCATCATTTCGTTCCGGTTAGCGTTGCTCCGTACAAATCACCCTATGTTCATGTGACTCCAGCATTGCGCAGTTCGGAGAAAAGAAGCGAGAAAGACATTTACCAATTTCATTCTCCTAGTTAATCAGCGTATCTAGCGTTACCTCTCTTTTTTTTTTTTTTTTTTTAATTCACAGCGCAGGACGAAATATTTACATGAATGTTTACTGATAACGTTGTGAGTAAACTTTTTAACTCGTAACGTTGTTTCTCTGGTGTTTTTTTTATTCACACCGCAGTAAGATTCAATAAATTTTATTCCGGGGAGGGGGGGGGTAACGGCAAATCATGAGCAACTCTAAGGGTAATGCGCAGTCGCCCGTCCCAAATTTGGACACCTGGTTCCTAAGAAGGCGGAGAGCCAGTGCCGTAGGGCAAACTCATCACGCCACCCGTTCCTCATCGGGACTCGAACCCGTACGCATTTCGGAAGACTAGCCAAATGAAAAATCAACAGCCTTAAAAATGTTGCCTGAAATTTATTTAACTGTAAAAAGTATTTTACAATCAAAATATGTACTTTCTGTAAATAAACCGTACAATGTACAAAATTCATGCAATTAAAAAAAAAGGAATACACATCTGAATTGTCTGAGCGCGCGCTTATCTGTGGGGTGAAATGCGTACGTAAAGTACATACAGTACGTGAGATTGGCTGCAAGAGGACCTGGGGTAGGTCAACTTGAACTCCATGAAATTGTGTGTGTGTGTGTGTGTGTGTGTTTCTAGTACTTAAAAGACGGTAGTGAGCATTTAAGATTAGGAGCCTGCCACCCCTAATTTCAAACCAATCTGAGAACCGTAAAAATAAACTGCTATTACAGCATCCCGCCTCCAAGTTTCTAACCGATTTGCAGACAAAATGAAAATCTGCAGGGGTCTGGGCCGAGCCGTACCACGCTGCGCGTAGAAAATTTAAAACTTCACTCCTGGATTGTAGAAAAAGATTTCAGCTGGCAAAATGATGACTTATGACATAATCAAGATGTTCTCTATACACTACTGATTCAAATTAGCAAATCAAATGAAATCAGATTTCACTTACATAAAAAAAAAATGATTTACGTTCAAAAGATTTTACGAGATATTTCATATAAATTTTTCAAAAGAAATGTAACGGGCTCTCTCCCTTCTCCACCAACCAATTGAGGGATCGAACTGTGAAGAAAATGGAATTCCGTTTTCACTTTGTGACCTCTCTCGTTGCTTTCATTCAAGATGATGTGTAGGCAACGAGATCACAAAGAGTGAAACGGAACGCACGGAAGCGAATCTCAAATCTCGTGTAATTATATCTGAAACCGAGCTATGTGAACTTCAAAGTCTGAGACGACCGCTGAAAGAGAGCAGCAGCATCGTCGCAGGAAACCACGGGACTCGCGTCCGACCAGCTCTACCACCGCGAAGATATAAGTAGGCAGGCGCGACGCAACAGGTGGGCTATGGAAGGTTTCAACCCCCTCCCCCTCAATATATAAGCAGTTAGAACACATGGTGAGTGATACTCTCTAAGATTTCAGGGAATTTAGAGAGACGTTTGTGAATTTTTCGAATTCATTAAATTTAGAATTATACTATTCTGTGAAATAGAGGGAGTCTTCTAAACGAATATCTAAGAGAGTTGTACAAAGACGTCATTTTTGAACTTATAGCTTTAACAGAAAAATTCATGAATGGAATACGGGATTACACCATACAACACAAATTTTGAAGATGAGAATCCGTTTCTTGGTGTAATATGACAAGGATGGCATACTCGGACGCTATCCGAGAGACTCGGGTTAGATTCCCGCTCCAGGACGACGAAATTTTCAAGTTTTCGGATATTATCTGAATTACCATCCTTGTCATATTTACACCAAAAATCGGATTCTCATTTTCAAAATTTGTATTGTATGGTGTAATCCCGTATTCCATTCATGATTTATCTGCTCCTCCAGGCAATCACGGGATAGGATTCTTAACCTCCAGATTCACTAAACAAGAATGCCGCCCCGGTGGCGCAGTGGTTTAAGCGATTGCTTCTGATCATTTGTCCGGAATGGGTCAGTCAGGGTTGGAATTCCGTGAGGCATGGATGTTGTGTTTGTCTTACGGCACTGGCTCTGTCCCTTCCCTGGAACCAGCGGTCCTAAATTAGGGACGGGCAACTGAGAGAGAGAGAGATATATAAATAAAGAGATAGGCAGACATAGATATTTTGTAATTATAGTTTAAAACGATGACACAGAGAGAGAGAGAGAGAGAGAGAGAGAGAGAGATAGATATAGATAGGTAGAAAGAAACTGCTTATAGCCCATTGACTTGCTCACGGTGGTCTTTAAACCTCCAATAAAAAAAAAAAAAAAACGTGAATGCCGGTTGCATCGACTAGCAAATCCTGTGATGGTTATATTCAAATTAATCGGAAATTTGAGACTTGGTAGTTCTGGGTGGTGTAGTGGTTAGCATACTCGGACGCTATCCGGGAGACGCGGGTTCGATTCCCGCTCCAGAATGACGAAATTTTCAAGTTTTCGGATATTATCTGACTTACCATCCTCGTCATATTTACACCAAAAACGGATTCTCATCTTCAAAATTAGAGAGAGATTCTTTGTCCGATTGAAAACTAAAATCGATAAACAGCCTTATGACAGCAAATATTAAAATCAAAAAAAAAATGACGTTAAGTAAGCTACAATTGCTAAGGAAAAGAAACTTATTTAAGGCCATGGAGGCCCGTATCCATGGTTCCCAGTACTACATATACTGAATAAATAACTACGTAAAATATATTCTTTTTTTTTTTTTTCTTTTTTTTTTACTGGGGATAATCAGCGGGAATTTTTCGGCGAAAGTTCTTTCTACCAAGCACTTCAAAATTTGTACATCACCTTTGTACAACACTTAGCACCCCTAATACCCCCCCCTTCCTTCTGAACTGTTGGCATCCACAGTGCAAGTAAGTAGTCAAACACGCTGGCTGATGAAATATGGAAACATTGCAGACCCTATAACAACTCCTACCCCCTCCCCTTCATTCCACTATATATTTATTACGCAGGCGCTAAGCATACATACCACGATATAGGCAACGAAATCGACGCTGCAGAACAACTGTTCTCTCTTCGGAAGTTGAACAGTTGTTCTGGGGAAATTTAATCCCTTTCAAGTTCTTTTTTTGTTTTGTTTTTGTTTTGAGTGGAGGTTTAACGACCACCGTGAGCAACTCAATGGGCTATAAGCAGTCGCCCGTCCCTAATTTAGGGTCACTGGTTCCAGGGAAGGGAGAGAACCAGTGCCGTAAGACACACACAACATCCATGCCTCACCGGGATTCGAACCCGGACCCCGTTCGGACGAATGATCAGAGGCCATCGCTTAGACCACTGCGCCACCGGGGCGGCCCTTTCAAGTTCTTTCGCTTCACATCGTAGCTCTGAAGAGTGAAATCACCTAGTATTTAACATTTTAGAAATGCAGCTTTCAATCTGACGCAACTGGTTACAGCTTGGTACAGTAGTGGTAACGAGAATTCACATGGAAGACAAGGATCAAGTGTCTCACGTCAGAACAGACCCCAACTGATTTCACTAAATCATTTTTCTTAGATCGATAGTATCCAGCGGACCACTACAACATGTAAACTCCTGAAAAGGAACCGACCGGCAAAATGATATGCGGGCAAATTATATTGAATTCTTAAATATTTACACTAATTTCTTTTTTTATTCTATCACATTTTTATTAATTTCCTTCACTAAAAAGAAAACAATATTTCACATTAAGAAATTAAATTTAAAGACGGGGAAACGTTACTTATGCTGAAGATGCGTATCACGAACCGGGAAAACTAAAACTGAAAATACAAGATCTAATTGCTTTTCCTTATCTTTAATTTTTTAAACCTTTTACTGCAAGAGTTAAAAGATGTGTCATCAAGTAAAATCGACCGCAAGCCATTCAAATACCCGATTTAATTGCTTTTCCTTATTTTTATTTTTTTTAAACCTTTTACCGCAAGAGTTAAAAGATGTGTCAAGTAAAATAGACCGCAAGACAGTCCGCTACTTTGATTTTTTTATTAGCGTTATATTATGTGGCACGATGTCGCAAATGGACTGGAAAAATTCAGTTTGAATCGGATGTCAATGGTCTATGCCAGTGCTGTCCAACCGACGGCCCTCGAAACGGAATTCTGCGGCATACAAATTGAAAAATAAGCCAAATTTTATTTCTGACTGCAAAGAGATTTTTTTTTTTTTTTTTTTTTTTTTGTGAGTGTTTGACAGCCACCGTGCGCAACTTAATGGGCTATAAACAGTCGTCCGTCCCTAATTTAAGGTCAGTAGTTCCACAGAAGGGAGACAGCCAGTGCCGTAAGTCAAACACACCATCCATGACTCACCGAGATTCGAACCCAGTCATAAGCCAGCGCTTACACCACTGCGCAAATCAAATCTCTGAAATGTTACATTGCGTTGTGCCCCAACAAGCATTAACATATGAGCATCTTCGCTGGGACTACCAAATTCAATAGACAAGGTAGTGAAAATAACGAATTTAAAATTAGGAATCCGTGCTCTCTCGCGAGGGAGGGGGAAGGGGGGGGGTTAGATGATAGATGAACTTGATGTCAAATATAATGACTTGTTTGTGCAAAATCGAATCCGTTGGTTGAGTGTTGGACAATGTTTAGTGACGGTTTTCCAACTTCGGAAAGGATTCCATGCATACATCTGTTCAGCTATCCATTGAATGCTGGCATTGAAACCACAAACTCCCTTTTATCAAATGGAATTATGTGAAGTTCAAGCAGAAGAATTAATTATAGCTCATCAGAGAGGGCAGACTTCTTTTTAACTTTTTTTTCACTGAGAAATTCCGAAACGTACAAGATTTGGGATTAAAAGTTATTTCAATGTTTGGAAATACGTATATATGCGACAGCGCATTTTCTGACATGAAATACATAAATAAATACATGAAATAAAAAATACAGAAACAGTGTGTATGGCTTTACTTTTGAACAATTACTTCGAACATAAATTGTATTACACCATACAATAAAGATTTTGATGACGACAATCGGTTTTTCTTTTTTGGTTTTTTTTACACCAAAAAACGGATTGTCATCTTCAAAATCTGTATTGTATGGTGTACTCTCGTAATTCATTCATGATTTATCTGCTCCTCCAGGCAATCACGGGATAGGATTCTTAACCTCCAGATTCGTTAAACATGAATGCCGGTTGCTTCGACTAGCGAATCCTGTGGTTATATTCAAATTAATCGGAAACTTCAGACTTGGTCGTTCTGGGTGGTGTAGTGGTTAGCATACCTGGGCGCTATCTGGGAGACGCGGGTTTGGTTCCCGCTCCAGGAGGACGAAATTTTCACGTTTTCGGATGTTATATGACTTCTACCCTTGTCATATTTACACCAAAAAACGGACTCTCATCTTCAAAATTTGTAATTACTTCGACTTTCAATAACAAATATCGAGGTGAACGTGCAAGAACTGGAGTTTAATTGACATCACTCTCACGAAAAATGTCAGTTTTTTTTTTTAATTTTGAATTTCAACTTCATATTAATTAAATTTAAAATCTAATAAATTAGCAGTACATTTATATATTTATATCATGTTACATACGTATAGAAGACTGAAGACTGCAGTGTGCTAAACAAGTTCAACACAGGTAGTGACCATAGATTGGTGAGATGTAAGATGCACCTCAACACTAAACTCGAACGTGGCAAGCTCATAAGACAAACAAAATGTATTGACATAACCAATAACCAACCTTAAAAAACACCATAATACTACCTTCAAGTTGGAACTGAAGAACAGATTCTCTGCGTTAGAAGGCCTAACATCGGAAGAAGTGGATATTTCTGAAGTTAACAGAAAATAACCAAAGCTCTTGTGGAAACAGCAACAAAATTAGCTGGGTCTAAGAACAAGTTGCATGTGAACAAATTATCAGGAAAAACCAAATGTTGATGCAAAAAGAAGAGAGATGAGGACAACTAAAGAAGAGGTGACTTCCAAAGTGGAATATATAGAGCTATGTAAGACAGTACGAAAAAGTATCACTGAAGACGTAAGGAAATTCAACTGTGAACTAGTGAGGAAAGCAACTGAAAACAACCAAAGCCTAAAGATAGCAAAGGGACATCTCAGTAACGGAAGAAAACAGATTATGGCACTGAGAAAAGAAGAAGATGGTTCTGTAACAAGAAATAGAGGCGAAATTTTGACAAGAGTGAAAGATTTCTACTCCAAATTATATGAAAGGGATGATACATGTACTCCAGACATCATGAAAGGTACCAGTACCAGAGTTCTTCCAGTCCTCCCAGCAGAAGTTGCACATGCAATCAAGAACATGAAGCGGGAAAAAGCTCCAGGAGAAGATGGAATTACTGTAGACATCATACAAGAAGTGGAGAAATCGAAACAGTACTCGCCCAAATTTTCACTCCATACCTTAATGAAGGGAAGATTCCTGAGGATTGGAACAACGCTACAATGTTCCTGCTACATAAAAAGGGTGACATTGAGGAATTTAGGAACTACAGACCTATCAGTCTCCTATCAGTGGTTTATAAAATCTTCACTCAAGTTCTGTCACACCGTTTGAAGGTAACACTGGACATGGCTCAACCGAGAAAACAAGCTGGATTCAGGAGTGGCTACCACACAATAGATCATATCCACGTACTGAGAGAACTAATTGAAAGAGCGAGAGAAAATGAATTTCCATTGTGCATGGCTTTTATCGATTATGAAAAAGTCTTTGATTCGGTGAAACCATCAGCAGTTACAATGGCTCTAAAATCCTGCGGTACTGAAGATGCATACATTAATATTATTACTAACATCTATGAAAATGCAAGTGCAAATAACCGGCTGTTTGAAAATACAACACACATAAAAATCGGAAAGTGAGTGAGACAAGGTGACACCATATCTCCGAAGCTCTTTAATGCCACATTGGAAAATGTCTTTCAATCACTGAACTGGGAAAACAAAGGGATAAAGATTAATGGAGATTATCTAATCCACCTTCGTTTTGCTGATGACGTAGTCATTTTTGCAACTACCCCATCAGAGCTGCAGAGTATGATCCAGGAACTTGCTGACAAGAGTAAAGAAGTGGGATTAAAATGAACTTTCAGAAGACAAAAGTGATGAACAATGCTTTTACAAGAAATGAAGATTTGTCGATTGATGGAGAAAAGCTGGAGATAACAGACACGTACGTTTATCTTGGATAACAGATATCAAGTGAGGGTCACATTGATGAAGAAATTAATCGGCGTACAAAACTTGCCTGGAGAGCTTTTGGAAGAAACAGCATAATTTTCAAGAGCAATATGCCATTATGTCTTAAAAGAAAAGTGTTTGATCAATGCATCCTTCCAGTGCTTACGTATGGTGCAGAGACGTGGACCTTAACTAAAAGAGACATACAAAGGCTGCATACAACTCAAAGCAGCATGGAGAGGTGCATGCTTTATGTAACCAGGAGAGATAAGAAGAGGAACTCGTGGATCCGAAAAATGACAAGAGTGGAAGACATCATGATCAGAGTTAAATCCCTGAAATGGCAATGGGCTGGACATACTGCCAGAAGGACAGACCATCGATGGACAGCCGAAATTTTAGATTGGATTCCAAGGGACAGGAAAAGACCCAAAAGAAGACCACATGGGAGATGGGTGGATGAAATTCGAAAGTGTGCGGGAGTGACATGGAGGAGACTGGCACAAGACAGACCGTTGTGAAGGAAACTTGGGGAGACCTTCGTCCAGCAGTGGATTGATAATGGTTGACAATGATGATGACGACATACGTATTTTAAAAATTGTGGTCCGCCATCTAATTCTCTTAAAAACCTTGGGCCACGGCTCTACAGAACTGCACTGGTCTATGCCAATATTCTCGTATGTTTTCTAGCATTTCTACTACACTAATTGCCGAACAAGAAAGATCCGTAAAGGCATCTGGGTTTAACAAAATTTACTGCCTAGAAATGAAACAGAAAATCATAAGTTTTTAAAAGAGGCTATTTCAGTTATACAGACGAAACCGTATAGATGAAAGTTGGAAGAAGAATCACAAATATTCGATATGTGGAAACTTCGTTATAGCTGGACAAATAAAAAGAAAAAGAGGGCGGGGCTATTTTTGGCATGTTACATTATGCCGTATTCAAACTAGTTAATCAAACTATTTATCAGTTAATCGAAGGCAAATAATACTTCTTTATTTTCTTATTTGCTAATATAGCTAGCAAAGTAACATGAGTGAGATCTGCAATAACCAATTTAACGAATGTAAAATATAGATTAACTGGCAAAAATCTGAAATTTCACGTGCGGGATATACGACCAATATATCCCGCACGTTAAATTTGTCGGGATATACGACCAATTTTTGCTTATTTTGGTCTTATGATAACAGTTTTAAATGTTTTTCAACTTTCTCTGACGCGGTGGTTAAGATGTTTCTAAATGCAAAATAAACTCTAGGTTTTCTAAACAGAGATTATGTGACTGAAAGGTGGTGACGGGTGGGGAGAAGGACAGCATTTGCCCAGGAGATGTATATTTGGCAAGCGTGAAGGGGTGGAGGGGGGTATTAGTAAAAAAGCAGCTGAAACACAGTCTTCACGCGAACTGATAATATCTTGGGGAACCCGCGGGATGTTTTCTCTCCCCCAACAGCAGGCAATTCCTTGTTTTCCAATGAAAGACGATGGCTTAAAAACTGCGTGAGAATGCCACTTATTTTGTTGATAACCGTGCTGAACTTCAATACATGAGGTTTGTGCAAAAATTATTGTTCATAATATGCGGTTAAAATAACTAGGGAGGGCATTGCGAAGTCTAAGGAATCTATGAAATATAAAAACTTCGGTTTATATGGAACTTCGTATTATGCAAGCTCGTTATATATGGGTTCGACTGTACATTCTTTGAAATACCTTACAATACATTCAGGAAGATTTTTTTTCCCCTGAATACGTGTTCATTATACTGAGAATTTGGTGTTCTCCCTCGCTTGCTCTTTTTCCCGTCTTTTTTGTCCAACAACTGCTTTTCTCGGATCGTTCTGGTAATAGGATGACGCCCCCTTATAATAAAAAAAAAAAAAAAAACAGAAGAAACTTCCAAACACTCAGCAGCTGCAAACACAGGCAAAAAAAATGGGGGGGGGGGGTAACCCAAATAAGTGACGAACAGAAGTTATGTCCTATATTTTAGTCTCCCTCGAATAGCAAGCAGTCCTTGCATTCCAATGCTGAGGCACGCAGAATTAACAATGCAAGACACACAGCTGTCGCATGTCTGAAAATGATTCACTCTCTTCCGTAGGAGTCTGGTCTACGACGCATGGCATGCAATCATCGTGTCTTCCGATCGTATCGCAGATCTTAACTCTTCGGCTCCACTAAACAAAACGAGAGCTTTTATTTTTATTTTATTATAATCATTTTTTTTTTTTTTACCCCTGGCCGCCTCTTCAAAGCCATTAAGAGAAGTCGTGCATCGTGTGCCGTACTATAAATTATTGACAGTGGTCTGGAAATTAACGTTGAAAAGAAACCTAATTTTAATATGAAATATTACCCACGAAAAGAGGGAAAAAAAACTACGGTGGGAATGTGAGAAAGCATGCGTACGTGCCAAATCTGCTTCCCAGTAACAACTTAAATCATTTTTATGGGCGCGCACACGAAAAAATCGCTATAAAAAATTTTTTTCAAGGAAAAAATATTAAACTTTAAATAGATTTGCCCATCGCGAGGGCCCCCACACATTCACGGAACTGCGTGGAAAATGATTTACGATCGTATTAGGGCACACGTTTCGTAAACAAAAAACAAAATTAATTAGTCCACCAGTGTGCAAGGATTAATTTTCTACAAACAAAATCCAACCCACTTCAGCTACAAACATGGAATTCAATGCCCACCTATCTGTTCTGTTATGTGCTAATTCAATCAGTGCGCTACAAATATAATTGACGATTATGCGCCAGATCGGTGCGTGCTGTTTCCTAAAAATGGATTACATTTTTTTAACGAAGTGCAGTCAGGTTCTGCGCTGGTTTTAAAAAACATTATAAAGTAAAGTGAATCTGCCTACCCTCCAATGAGGGGGGGTGATACATTAATTAAAAGAGAAGTCTTAACACTTGGATACATCAAGACTATTTATATGTACCACTATCATTTTAAAGAAACACACTTTTCAAGGTATACACTCATTTTAATTGCTCTTATAATACAGAGGGTGTTCAGAAACTGATGCCTCCATATTTATATACAAGCCCAGTGACGTGTCAAGGTATCAGATTGAAACAAAACAATTACAAATCTCAGAATTTTTACTTTAATTCACATATTTTATTTTTCTACATAGTCTCTCTCACCCTCGATGCAGATACGTTAACTTTAACAAGTTTTTTAAACCCATCTCTGCAAAAATCTTCAGGTTGTTCTCGGAACCATTTCCGCGTAGCGGTTTGAACATCTTCGTCACAGGTGAACTGAATTCCTTTCAGATGTCTCTTGAGAGCAGAAAACAACCAGAAGTCGGACGGCGCCAAATCTGGGCTGTAGGTAGGGTGTTCAAGAACTTCATACTCTTCGTCACAGGTGAACTGAATTCCTTGCAGGTGTCTCTTGACAGCAGAAAACAACCAGAAGTCGGACGGCGCCAAATCTGGGCTGTAGGTAGGATGTTCAAGAACTTCATACTCTTCGTCACAGGTGAAATGAATTCCTATCAAACGTCTCTTGAGAGCAGAAAACAACCAGAAGTCGGACGGCGCCAAATCTGGGCTGTAGGTAGGGTGCTCAAGAACTTCATACTCTTAGTCACAGGTGAAATGAATTCCTATCAAACGTCTCTTGAGATCAGAAAACAACCAGAAGTCGGACGGCGCCAAATCTGGGCTGTAGGTAGGGTGTTCAAGAACTTCATACTCTTCGTCACAGGTGAAATGAATTCCTTTCAAATGTCTCTTGAGAGCAGAAAACAACCAGATGTCGGACAGCGCCGAATCTGGGCTGTACGTAGGGTGTTCAAGAACTTCATACTCTTCGTCACAGGTGAGCTGATTTCTTTCAGATGTCTCTTGAGAGCAGAAAACAACCAGAAGTCGGACGGCGCCATATATGGGCTGTGTAGGTAGGGTGTTCAAGAACTTCAAACCCGATTTTCTGTATGGCCTCTGAAGTGAAAGCACTGGCGTGGGCGTATAAGTAGGCGTAGTATCATGGTAGTCAGTAGTTATTGCTAAAATTGTTTCTGGAGAAATCGTTCTTTAGAAGCAATTTTTCAAACTCCTGAGTCGCCTTGTTATAAATTTAGCGATACGTCTCGTGCCTAATGCACTCTTCTTGTTGTTGTCTAGATGCAGAATGCATCAGCGGTGTGAAGGTTTGAGACGTAATACTTTCATTATCCAGCGAAGTTGTGAAGACTGGCGATGTACACTGGTATTCCACGATCGGTGTGAGACTTTGGATCGATGACATCAATCTCCACCTGATCTTGCTCTTCAGGCTCAATTAGTGCAGTTCAAGTGGAAGGTTGTGGCTCTAGAGTCGAACTCAGGTGAAACGCATCCTCGCGCGCAGACTTTCGACGTGACCTTTTTCGGTTGATGACTCAGCGGGCCTTTTCGGATTTCTGTCTTTTTCCTCTAGCTGTTTCCTCTAGCCGGTTCTTATAGTATTTCTCCCTGGACTTTCGCGGCATTTTTAAATTCTCGTCACCATTTTTTTTTATCTAAAAAATAAATAAATTTTACATCCACTTTCTTTCGGTTTATTTCCAACGTCCGTTAGCTCTGACCGTCAGCTACGGAATGCGGGGCTGAGGTCACCGCTGTCATTATCTATTCACTAGTTAGCCTTAAAACGGGGGTGCGGCGAAACAAAATCACGAGACATTTTGCTCAACTTTCTAACGCTACTGTATCGAAGGGGTTAAGGAGTGGAGGTTTGAAACTTGTTTTGTTATAAATGGGACTCTATATACTGTATTTTCTAATGATGTATTACTCTAAGATTATTAGTTTCGAAGATATAAGCGTTCAAAATGTGACATGTTTTCTTTGCTTTTGTGCTCCAGATGTTACCCATTACCCAGCGACGGGAAAGACATAGTTCTACGTCAAAATGTATTTTTATACTTTTCAGTTCTGGCAATGGGTATTTGCCATCTTATCTTAAAATATAATAATGTTATATTCAGTGGCGTAGCCGGAAATCACTTAAGGGGGAGGGCCCATGGATTTGATTCATCAGTGAAAGCCTCCCGGAAAAAATATCCCTAGTGGAAATAAGCCCAAAATCTTTAAAAAAAAAAAAAAAAATGTGGGTGGAAAAAAACATTACTGAAGAAAAGCATTTTAATATATATATATATATATATATATATATATACTATAAAGATACCTAAGCAAAAAAATACATATATAATTTTGACTCACACCTAGTACAACATAGAAAAAGGTTATGTATCTACCTGTGTGAGTAAAAGGAGAAAAGAAAAAAATAAAATAAAACAACTGAATGTAGAAGGTGTCGAGAATACTGAGCCTTGGCTTTATCAAGGACCAGCAAAAACTCTGCATTTTCTCACTTCCACAAAGACCTAGTTGGAAATGGGTTTCTGCAAGGCCATAGATGCAAGTAACATTCCCACCTAAAATAGTTTAAAAAATATATATATAAGTCATGTCCTCCGTAGAGTAGCATGACCTAGCACTAGTTAACAATTTCGCTTGCATCCATTAACCTTCATGGCCCGACCCATGCTCTTCATCTGTTACTATTAAACAGAGAGAAGAAGATTAAAGAGAACTCAAGCTGTGAGAGTGACATAATAAATAGAAATGATTTTCAGCTATAACGAAATTCCAAGTTCGTTTGAGAGAGAATTTAAACCTGAAAAACAAATTTTACATTGCAATTAAAAAGGAAATGTTAATTTATAACGAACAGATTTTTGAAAGAAAACTTGAGTCTAAAACCCCCTACTCTACAACTTATGACAGCACGAAAACGAGAATAAGTTAAAGATAATAATTAACTAAAGAAAACTTTGTGAAAGTTATATACCTTAAACAGTTAGTTGCAATATGTACAAAGTATTTCAGCAGTGCTTTAAGTGCATAATTAATTAGTTATTAAGAACTTAACTACTTTGAAAAAACAGCGCATAGACAGCGCATAGAAAAGGAACAAGCTTAGCCATCTTCTGTTCCTAGGTACCACAAAAGACGCTCAAAGTTACAAAGAAAAGTAAGAGTTAAAACCCGCATAAATGTTAACAGACAAACCAATGCTTAAAAGCTGAAAAGCTAAAAAACGACAGAGAAAAGGTACATGAAGTACAAACATTGAACTTATAAAACCTAGAACCCAAAAACAAGGAAGAGAGCTTACCTCTTGTGTTACAAAAACTTTTCTCCTCACAAGAGGAGAACATGGCTGACCTCTTCCGCCACTCCCTAGACGCTGGGGGGCAGTGAGGGTGGGGCTGATGGCCTCCTCATACAGCAAGAAACCAACGCGCGGAGATTTTAACCAGAGAAAAAATATATAAACTTAAGACTGTGGATCTGTATGATCAGAATGAGCAGAATTAACTCTCCAGAATACATGAGAAATATTATAAAATACACGAGCAGTTTATTTAATAATCTTTGCATGTATTAAATCACCTTAGTGAGCTTCTATAGATTAATCAGAATCTTATTAATTTTAATGTTGGTTTTACTATTTTTAGTATAGCTATCCTAGTGATGAATAACTAGTTTTCTTTTTTATTTGTTTTTATTTTCTTTTATAAACAGATTTTTAAGCTTTTTTTGTGATTTTGTTTATATTATTTAATTTTTTTGTTTTAATAGGACCGTCATATCCATAGCACTAAGGTTCCTTTAGGTAGTTAATAGGCATCCTCTAGCCAACTTCCTTACGGCTTTGATTGGTCAGAATCATATTATTAACTGTGTAGAAAATTAAAGCAGATCTGCCAACCTTACTCTATTATTCAGAATAATTTTTCTTAAAGTTCTTTTGATGAAAGAAGAAGGAATTTCGTTCTCTAGAAAACTTTCTAATAGTATATTAATGTGGTAATTGAAGTCCAAATTGTTGCTGCAAATTCTTGAAATTCTTAGGACCTGAGAAATTAGTACATTCTCAATTACTTTGGTTGAAATGTTATTATTCCAGTTTAGATATTTAATTACTTTGAAAGGAAAATTAACTCTTTTATCAAAGAGGCTAATAGATGGGTTACCTCTGTTGAGCTTAATGCTTAAGTCTAGGAACTCAAGTTCCTGATTACTGTGGTTGGTTTTACATAAGTTAAGAGAGCTAGGATAGATATTATCAAAATCACTCTCTATAACTTCGGAATTATTGATACACAGCAGATCATCAATATATCTAAAAGTGTAAAGGTAGTTATCTGAGCAGGTGGGGTGATTTTTAATGAATTTATATTCCTTAAAGAACAGGAATAGATTAGCGATATTCGTGGACGTTGATGTTCCCATTGGAATACCGTTCACTTGCTTATAGAGAGTATTATTATATAAGATATGGTTATTTTTTATGCAGCAATTGAGATAAGAGTTCCAAGTTCCTACATCAACAAATTGGTTAAGTTTAAATTCTGCATACATGTTTTATTATATATTATTTTTTATTATTATTATTTTTTTATTACTATTTTTTTACTTGAGGTTTTTTTCATTTTCTAATTTTTCTTTTTAGTATGTTTTGGATGCAGCTTTTTGGAGTGTAGTTTATACTCGAGTTTGGTCTTTTCTTGGACTGCTTATTTCTAAAAAGTTTTTCCTAGTTGGTTTGCTCAGAATTTGTATGTTTTGGCCCAAGTGGAGTTCTAAGGACGATGAAAGGATTGGAGGTCAGCTCAGATATTTTAAGTCCTCCCGCTCGGTTAGGCTAGCACCCTTTCCCATAGTGTATGAACTCGCTGGCAAAGGTAATCTAAAGTTATGAAATGACAAACGTTGTTTGACATGTAAATCTGCAGATCCTAACCTGTATTCTTCTGTTGAGGATAATTGCTCCAACAAGTTTTGCAAAGCCTACAATACCATCTATAAGCTCACCTGTACTGTCTGCAACCTTAGCTATATTGGCCAAAGTAAAAATCCTCTTCATCTTAGGATTAATGGTCACAGGTCTCTAGTAAACAAGTTCTCTAATTCAGAGTGAACCCCTCCACAAACGCCAACCAGTACTCTACCTTTGAATTAGAGCATTTCCATACTCATGGTTTTGACAAAGTGAAAATAGAGGTACTACATATTATCCCTGACCTCTATGCTCGGCTAGAAACTGAATCCCTTGAAATTTTGCAGCATCAGTCTCTTTATCCCTATGGCCTTAATTCCACTCTATCTGACAATAAGCATAATCAGCATAAATTTTCTATTCGTGAACTCTTCTTTCTTGTTAATAATAAGAGCTGCTCTAGAGGTAATAGAGGACAGAGGTTATTTCGCACATCAAGCAAAGTTGATTTTGCTAACTTGCTAAAAACTCTGGAAAGCTTTAAAACTGGCACTAATTTTGTTAAAAATACTTACAAAATTCTCAAGTCCTTCAAGCACTCTGTCCTTAAATGTTTTTTCAAATTCTGGAATGAAACTGCTGACCATGTTGATAAGCATGTTTTTGCTTTGGTTCTGGACATTCTTAAACATATTCTTAAAGATAAAAGTTCTCTTAAAGAATTTTCCAGTAATTTTGTTACCATCAGGTTCCTAAATAAAGCCTACGATAATCTCAATGTAAGGAAGCTGTTCTACAATAATGCAATTTTTTTTTCCCATCCACAGGCACCAGTCTATTGTAAGTTTTAAATATGTTAAGACCTTAGGGTCAATAGTTAAAAACTACAAACTTAACTCTTCGAGCTACATTCCTGTAATTACTACTTGTTCTTGTGATGAACATAAAGAAACAGTTCACTATGATAAGAATTACAACCATATTATCACCGGAAACTTGAGTTTTGTTGAAAATGAAAAGCTTAGGAATTTATTAGAGTATGGCTCTAATTTCAGACCTTCCTTCACAATTTCCAAAGAAAGGATTCTTGAGAGCTTCACTCAAGATGTAAATAAGTACATCGTAAAAACCAGTTTAACGTACAATCAGCCTATTGAGGCCTTCGCAGAATGGAAATATAATATAATCAATAGCTTCACCGGTGAGTTGGCAGGTCTGGACTTTTGTTTCGACAGAAATCTCTTTTTCTCTGGAGAAGCTAAAAGGTCACTCTCCAAACTACAAGACCAATTTATTTTTACCACTACGGATAAAGCTAGCAATAATTTTGCAATTATCTGTAAGAAGTTCTATTTTGAATTGTTAACTATGGAACTCAATAATAGAGTAACATACGAGCCCGTAAGTTATTCTACCAAGCAGTTAGAAAATCGGTTTAAGGCATTCTTCAAGAAACTTAAAATTCCGCAAACTAGAAGATATGGGCCTGAATTTCCATTTCTTTTTGCAACGGTTAAGTTTCATAAGGATCCTGTGAAGTTCAGGTTCATAGCTAGTGGAGTAAGGAGTCATAAAAAGAAAATAGATCTTGCTTTTGAAGATGTCTTAAAGAAGGTTTTGAAACACATTAGAAACTGTTCTAACTTGATGTACAGAGATTTTTGGATAATTAATAATAATGCAGAAGTAATTTCTACTATACTCAAAGTGTGTCCCCTAGATATTAATAGTTATGATTTTGAAAACCTATATACTAATCTGCCTCTATCAGATATAATCACTACCTTTAAAGAGCTGTATGCAGAATTTAAACTTAACCAATTTGTTGATGTAGGAACTTGGAACTCTTATCTCAATTGCTGCATAAAAAATAACCATATCTTATATAATAATACTCTCTATAAGCAAGTGAACGGTATTCCAATGGGAACATCAACGTCCACGAATATCGCTAATCTATTCCTGTTCTTTAAGGAATATAAATTCATTAAAAATCACCCCACCTGCTCAGATAACTACCTTTACACTTTTAGATATATTGATGATCTGCTGTGTATCAATAATTCCGAAGTTATAGAGAGTGATTTTGATAATATCTATCCTAGCTCTCTTAACTTATGTAAAACCAACCACAGTAATCAGGAACTTGAGTTCCTAGACTTAAGCATTAAGCTCAACAGAGGTAACCCATCTATTAGCCTCTTTGATAAAAGAGTTAATTTTCCTTTCAAAGTAATTAAATATCTAAACTGGAATAATAACATTTCAACCAAAGTAATTGAGAATGTACTAATTTCTCAGGTCCTAAGAATTTCAAGAATTTGCAGCAACAATTTGGACTTCAATTACCACATTAATATACTATTAGAAAGTTTTCTAGAGAACGAAATTCCTTCTTCTTTCATCAAAAGAACTTTAAGAAAAATTATTCTGAATAATAGAGTAAGGTTGGCAGATCTGCTTTAATTTTCTACACAGTTAATAATATGATTCTGACCAATCAAAGCCGTAAGGAAGTTGGCTAGAGGATGCCTATTAACTACCTAAAGGAACCTTAGTGCTATGGATATGACGGTCCTATTAAACAAAAAAATTAAATAATATAAACAAAATCACAAAAAAAGCTTAAAAATCTGTTTATAAAAGAAAATAAAAACAAATAAAAAAGAAAACTAGTTATTCATCACTAGGATAGCTATACTAAAAATAGTAAAACCAACATTAAAATTAATAAGATTCTGATTAATCTATAGAAGCTCACTAAGGTGATTTAATACATGCAAAGATTATTAAATAAACTGCTCGTGTATTTTATAATATTTCTCATGTATTCTGGAGAGTTAATTCTGCTCATTCTGATCATACAGATCCACAGTCTTAAGTTTATATATTTTTTTCTCTGGTTAAAATCTCCGCGCGTTGGTTTCTTGCTGTATGAGGAGGCCATCAGCCCCACCCTCACTGCCCCCCAGCGTCTAGGGAGTGGCGGAAGAGGTCAGCCATGTTCTCCTCTTGTGAGGAGAAAAGTTTTTGTAACACAAGAGGTAAGCTCTCTTCCTTGTTTTTGGGTTCTAGGTTTTATAAGTTCAATGTTTGTACTTCATGTACCTTTTCTCTGTCGTTTTTTAGCTTTTCAGCTTTTAAGCATTGGTTTGTCTGTTAACATTTATGCGGGTTTTAACTCTTACTTTTCTTTGTAACTTTGAGCGTCTTTTGTGGTACCTAGGAACAGAAGATGGCTAAGCTTGTTCCTTTTCTATGCGCTGTCTATGCGCTGTTTTTTCAAAGTAGTTAAGTTCTTAATAACTAATTAATTATGCACTTAAAGCACTGCTGAAATACTTTGTACATATTGCAACTAACTGTTTAAGGTATATAACTTTCACAAAGTTTTCTTTAGTTAATTATTATCTTTAACTTATTCTCGTTTTCGTGCTGTCATAAGTTGTAGAGTAGGGGGTTTTAGACTCAAGTTTTCTTTCAAAAATCTGTTCGTTATAAATTAACATTTCCTTTTTTAATTGCAATGTAAAATTTGTTTTTCAGGTTTAAATTCTCTCTCAAACGAACTTGGAATTTCGTTATAGCTGAAAATCATTTCTATTTATTATGTCACTCTCACAGCTTGAGTTCTCTTTAATCTTCTTCTCTCTGTTTAATAGTAACAGATGAAGAGCATGGGTCGGGCCATGAAGGTTAATGGATGCAAGCGAAATTGTTAACTAGTGCTAGGTCATGCTACTCTACGGAGGACATGACTTATATATATATTTTTAAACTATTTTAGGTGGGAATGTTACTTGCATCTATGGCCTTGCAGAAACCCATTTCCAACTAGGTCTTTGTGGAAGTGAGAAAATGCAGAGTTTTTGCTGGTCCTTGATAAAGCCAAGGCTCAGTATTCTCGACACCTTCTACATTCAGTTGTTTTATTTTATTTTTTTTTCTTTTCTCCTTTTACTCACACAGGTAGATACATAACCTTTTCTATGTTGTACTAGGTGTGAGTCAAAATTATATATGTATTTTTTTGCTTAGGTATCTTTATAGTATGTGAATTCTGAATTTTCAAAACTGCTGCGTTGCGCGTTTTGATTTTCAGGTTATTTTGCACCCTTCGTTTTAAATTCTAAAATTTTTTCCTTAGTCTTCAGTTTTGCTCTTAAGTATATATATATATATATATATATATCATCATCATCATCATTGTCAACCATTATCAATCCACTGCTGGACGAAGGTCTCCCCAAGTTTCCTCCACAACGGTCTGTCTTCTGCCAGTCTCCTCCATGTCACCCCTGCATACTTTCGAATTTCATCCACCCATCTCCCATGTGGTCTTCTTCTGGGTCTTTTCCTGTCCCTTGGAATCCAATCTAAAATTTCAGCTGTCCATCGATGATCTGTCCTTCTGGCAGTATGACCAGCCCATTGCCATTTCAGGGATTTAACTCTGATCATGATGTCTTCCACTCTTGTCATTTTTCGGATCCACGAGTTCCTCTTCTTATCTCTCCTGGTTACACCAAGCATGCACCTCTCCATGCTTCTTTGAGTTGTCTGCAGCCTTTGTATGTCTCTTTTAGTTAAGGTCCACGTCTCCGCACCATACGTAAGCACTGGAAGGATGCATTGATCAAACACTTTTCTTTTAAGACATAATGGCATATTGCTCTTGAAAATTATGCTGTTTCTTCCAAAAGCTCTCCAGGCAAGTTTTGTACGCCGATTAATTTCTTCATCAATGTGACCCTCACTTGATATCTGCTGTCCAAGATAAACGTACGTGTCTGTTATCTCCAGCTTTTCTCCATCAATCGATAAATCTTCATTTCTTGTAAAAGCATTGAACATCACTTTTGTCTTCTGAAAGTTCATTTTTAATCCCACTTCTTTACTCTTGTCAGCAAGTTCCTGGATCATACTCTGCAGCTCTGATGGGGTAGTTGCAAAAATGACTACGTCATCAGCAAAACGAAGGTGGGTTAGATAATCTCCATTAATCTTTATCCCCTTGTTTTCCCAGCTCAGTGACTGAAAAACACCCTCCAATGTGGCATTAAAGAGCTTCGGAGATATGGTGTCACCTTGTCTCACTCCCTTCCCAATTTTTACGTGTGTTGTATTTTCAAACAGCCTAATCTTTGCACTTGCATTTTCATAGATGTTATTAATAATATTAATGTATGCATCTTCAATACCGCAGGTTTTCAGAGCCATTGTAACTGCTGATGGTTTCACCGAATCAAAGGCTTTTTCATAATCGATAAAAGCCATGCACAATGGAAGTTCATATTCCCTCGCTATATATATATATATATATATATATATATATATATCGTTTATCGTTTAAAATTCGTACTCAAACCCCCTCAAGAGGGGTCCGAATCCGTGGACACTCCCCCCTCTACGCGCATGATTACATTTTTATTCTATATGTATTCTGTTAACACCGAAATCAGATCTACACATTCATATTTTTACATGAATAAATGTTGTACATACTATATGACCAAAAGTATCCCGACTCACATTTTGTGCAGTGGATTTGCCCATGTACGACACTGCCACGGCAGATACAGGTATAAAAAGACGTACGTGACCGGAAAAACATCATAGACAAACATGAACTGTATAATATGGGGCTGTACGGCAGAGATCAGTGACTTTCAAAGTGGCATAGGCAGAAAATGCCCTCTTAGCAACAAGTCAGTTTTGGAAATTTCGACCCTACTGAAGCTGCTCAGATCATGAAATGTATCTGATGTTATTGTGAAGTGGAAACTCGTGGGAGCAAACAACAACGCAATCGCGATCTGGTACTCCATATAAAATGACAAAGCGAGGCTAATGAGTGAGCGGACGGGGCGAAAAAATCGCCTGTCCCAGTTTGCAACAGTCACGTGACATGAATATTTCCGGAAGCACCGCCAGCACCATAATGGTTCGTCGACAGCTGAAGGGAACGATGCATTTCATTGGCTGAGCAGATGCACACAAGCCTAACATTAGCAAGATCAACGCCAAGCATCAGTTGGAGTGGAGTAAAGTTCGGGGCCAGTGGACTCTAGAACAGTGGAAACTCGTTCTGAGCAGATGCACACAAGCCTAACATCAGCAAGATGAACACCAAGCGTCTGTTGAAGTGCTGTAGATCTCGCGGCCAATGGACTTTGGAACAGTGAAAACGCGTTCTTTAGAGTGATGAATCACGCTTCCTGGTAGTCCAAAAGACAAGTCTGGATGTGGTGGATACCAGGTAAACCCTAGCCAAAACGACCGTGTTGTGCCAACTGTGAAATTTGATGGAGGAGGCATCATGCTCTGGGGCTGTTTTTCATGTTTGGGCAGGGCCCCTGAGTTCCAGTGCTCGGGAATCTTAAACACAGGCCTATAATGGCATTCTATACAATTCTGTGCTCCCGCAACAGTTCGGTGAAGGCCCTTTCCTTCTCGTAGAGAACAATGACCCTGTCTACCAAGCGAGACCCGTGCATGAATGGTTTGATGTGATGGGTGTGGAAACTTCACTGGAGTGCACAAACCCCCGATCTCAACACCATAGGACACGTTTGAGATGAATCAGAACGCCGACTGTGAGCCAGGCCGAACTGCCTAATGCTACTGTGGCAGAATGGAATACAACTGCTGCAGGAAAGTACTCAAATCTAGTGGAAAGCCTTCCTAGCAAAGTGCAGACTGTGCTAGCAGCAAAGTGTGGACCAACTCGATATTAATTCCTTTCCTATTACAGGGAGTGTGGGAATAAGCAACTGACCAGATACTTATGATCATATATTGTATCTACCTCAATATCAGATATACATGGTCGAGTCACGTTACTGTGACCACCAGCTAATATTCAGAGTAACCGCCGTGTGCAGCGCGGACAGCAGCTAAACGGGCTGGGAGTGAGTTAATAAAATGTTCACGGGTTTGTGGAGCCATACTGACTGCAGTGCATTTGACAGCTGCTGGCGGGTGCGTGGTGGGGGATCCATAGAGCGAACAACACGAACGAGATGATCCCACAGATGCTCAATTGGGTTTAAGCTTGGGGAATTAAGGGCCAGGGAAGTATACTACTTTGAAGTGTTTCATAGTGCTCTTCAAACCACTACCGAATTTTTCTAGCAGTGTGAGACGTCGCATTGTCGTGCTGGAAGATTCCCTCCACCCCAGGGAAGACAATCAGCATGTATGGGTGTACGTGGTCTGCAAGAACGGATTCATAACGAATTAGGACCATAGTGCCTTCCACAGGTATGAGTGAACCCAGAGAATGTCACGAAAACATTCCCCAAACCATAACGCTGCTCCCACCAGCTTGCGTTCTACCAGCAATGGTTGAAGAGTGTTTGTTCTCCGATGTTTCTCGCCTTATACGACAATGTCCATCCGTTCGATGAAGCAGAAAACGTGACTCGTCGGGAATTCTTTGCCGATTCCGATACTGCCGTGCAAATGTAAGCCTTTTCTGCCGATGCACCTTCGTCAGCAAAGGTGCAGTGACCATCCGTCTGCATCGGAGCCCTATACGCAGAAGGGTTCGCTGAACTGTCGTTTTAGACACACTTTCGGTAGCCCCTTGGTACATTTGGGCAGTGAGTTGCTCTACTGTAGCGCGTGTCGATCGGCCCTCACAGATCTTTGAAGCCGACGCTCACCTCTCATATCAACAGCACGTGATGCTCCGCAGTTTTCACGTCGCTTATTCGCAATGGTGCCATTTCTTCAATCACGATACACTTTAACCACAGCAGCACGCCAACAGTTCACAAACTGCGCTCTTTCAGAAATACTGCCACCCTTGGCCCGAAAGCCGATAATCATCCCTTTTTAAAATCTGAGAAATCGCTCCTTTTATCCATGACAGCAACGAGTGATATGTTTTCAGAATGCCTACAACAGCACACCTTACATACCCTCCAAGCCAGCTCACGACACGTGCCTTCATTATGCGCTGTTGACGTCAAAAGTAGGAGGTGGTCACAATAATGTGACTCGACTGTGTATAACATTACCCCTCCTGCTAAACCACTTCGTTAGAAACCTGAACGGAACTTGCACTGCTTTAGAAATTTTTAATCCACCTGTACGAAAATCACACGTACAGATCTAGGTCAACAGCCAAACGACATATGCTTATTAAAAGCGGTTCTTGTTCATTAGTATCAATAATTTTTACTACACGCGTCCTAACTTTTAACTACAGCAACGTACTACGCATTTTCAAGTGCAGTGTCGAACGTTCATGGGCACACATCTGATCCTATAGGATGACGGCTGCCTGGTCCGCGGCTAGTTACTTGAATAAATAACAGTTACACAAAAGAAGCAGCTCCAGACGCACTACAGTATTTCTTGTTTTTTTATTTATTTTTTTTAATATAGAAATCGTTGGTCCTAGCACCTTCTAGAAACCAATGTTTTGAAATGCAGCGAGAGAGAGAAAAAAAAATAAACATGTTATCTCATTTGCCCATGATTCATACAACGGATGTGATTCTCACACAAATTTTATATTATTCCATATGTGACGTATATTTGTAACTAAACCCTCCTTTTGAGTTTCAATTCACGTGTAAGAATTTTTGTTACTTCCGTGTTTGATTTTCGTTCTAAACGGCACGTCCCCGAATTTTCTAACACGTTTTGGCAACACTGACGATGGGTCAAAGGTAAATGAAAATTACGACAGAAGTAAAAAGTGTGCGATCTGAGTGGTGGTACGATCGCGAGAGAATTAACTGATTCGTCATGTTAATTTGATGCACAAGGGCCGCGGGTGGCCTAGTGGGCAACGTTCGTGTCTGCCACGGAAAGGACCTCAGGTTCGATCCCAGGCAGGTACGAAAGTAGTAGAAAATGACCGATTCTGGCTAAAACCGGAGCCATAGACTTAACATTAGGTGTCGGCCGGAGCAGCCGAGCCAGCCGGAGCAAGCTGCAGCCGAGCGAACGGAGGGGCGTGGTCAGTAGCAGCCTCCAATTCCCCGCTGCAATTTTTCCCCTCCGACCGAAGGGTGTGCTTATCTCCGAAGATAGTAGTATTTATTGGACTTTGTCGAATGTTGGGGGGAAATCAATGAAGGCTTATTCCTTTTTTTTTTTAATTTAATGAAGGTTGTTTCATTATTTATTTTCCCCTCTCTCGACCCCATCCCCTTAGATTATTGTTATGTAAAACGTTTTTCCCTCGTAATTTGTTGATTTTTCAATTAATTTTCATGAATTCCTCATGTGTCTTCCCTAATGAAAGTATGTAGGGTAAGTATTAATTAATCATTTCTCTTTTATTTTTTCTCGAATAACACGGTCATGTCCTCATCTCAAGAAATGTTATTATGATATCTTATTTTTGTTCATAAATGTTTGATTTTGAGGGATGGCAACGCCCAGTGGGAAAGGGGTTGGATATAGGGGGATGGCAACTCGATGTGTTGCCCCCTAGCGGTGCTTCTTGGAACTTTCGATTGATCTTTGATTTTGAGGGATGGCAACGCCCGAGTGGGAAAGGGTTGGATATAGGGGGATGGCAACTCGATGTGTTGCCCCTAGCGGTGCTTCTTGGAACTTTCGATTGATCTTTGATTTTGAGGGATGGCAACGCCCGAGTGGGAAAGGGGTTGGATATAGGGGGATGTCAACTCGATGCTGCCCCCTAGCGGTGCTTCTTGGAACTTTCGATTGATCTTTGATTTTGAGGGATGGCAACGGCCGAGTGGGAAAGGTGTTGGATATAGGGGGATGCCAACTCGATGTACTACTAGCGATGCTTCTTGGAACTTTCGATGGATCTTTGATTTTGAGGGATGGCAACGACTGAGTGGGGTCCGTTGGGAATTTCTGCATTTATTCCTGTGTTTTGCAAGCAAGATTTCCCCCTCTTCAATACTATTTTTCCCCGAGGATGTTTGCGTAACGATGCTGGGGAATTTTCTTTCCAAGGGAATAAAAATGCTCTAAGGTCTTAGCGAGGTTCTAACTCACGATGATTTGGTTTCCAAAAATAGTCAGGGGGTCAAAATGGTTTTCGTGTACTACGTATTCCCTATATATATATATTTTTAAATTACTTTTACGTTATTTCTTCATGTGTTTTTATATATTTTTTGTATGTTTTGAGGGAGTTTTTTCGTGTAGATGTAATGAATTTTCTGAGGAACTTTTCTTTTTCCTCCATTCAATTTTATTTCAGACCATGAGACGAGGAAATGCTTCTTTAGAAATTATTTCGTTCTTGTTCGCAGTAATTACTGGACATAGACTTCATGTTAATTCTGAGTCTTTAACCCCTGCAATAATATTTTCTCGTAATTTTTTCGTATGTTCAAGAACTCTACAGATCTTTCCAGTTAAAATTCTGCTCAAACAATATTTTCGGTCTTTATTTCCTTATAGCTTCCCAATTTCCGATATTTTTCTTCCTCTATCTTTGAAATTTCATTAAACTTCTCAATAGGTCAGGATTCTTTTTCTTGGACAAACTTATGAGTCCTTTTATTCACACTATCTTTTTTTTTTCATTTCATTTCAGCAAACGATTATTTTAGATGCAACAAATCGTCAGATTTTGGTTTCCTTATATAGCATATTTTCCAACTTGCTTAAAAATATTCCTCAAAGCTTGCATGTATGTCAAATATACATTTTTTTTATTCTTTCCTAGTTAGCCATACTTTTCGTGGACTGCCTTGACAGGAAAGCATTCAATGTCAAGACATACAATCTAAAACCTTTTTCTTTCGATAAAATTTGTATTCTTTGAGCTGAATATTAGTCCCGCGTGTTCCCTCATTAACCTAATCTCAGTCAGATGCTGAAGGATTTCCTTTTGCTTGTCAGCATATTGACATAAGATTAGTCACATTTTTCCTTTGTTCGTTGTTGTGAATAGTTAGAAAGATTACAAAGTTTAAAGTAGTCTATGACTAAAGGATGCTATTTACGGCCTAACGTGCTGCGGTATTGACTTTAGATAATTGTCCTTCTTGTTTCTTCTGGATCTTTGATTTTGAGGGATGGCAACGACTGAGTGGGGTCCGTTGGGAGTTTTTGCATTTATTCCTGTGGTTTGCAAGCAAGATTCCCCCTCACCCCCTCTTCAATACTATTTTTCCCCCGGAGGAAATTTTACGTAACGATGCTGGGGAATTTTCTTTCCAAGGGAATAAAAATGCTCCTAAGGTCTTAGCGAGGTTCTAACTCACGATGATTTGGTTTCCAAAAATAGTCAGGGGGTCAAATGGTTTTCGTGTACTACGTATTCCCTATATATATATTTTTAAATTACTTTTTACGTTATTTCTTCATGTGTTTTTATATATTTTTTGTATGTTTTGAGGGAGTTTTTTCGTGTAGATGTAATGAATTTTCTGGGGAACTTTTCTTTTTCCTCCATTCAATTTTATTTCAGACCATGAGACGAGGAAATGCTTTGTGAAATTATTTCGTTCTTGTTCGCAGTAATTACTGGACATAGACTTCATGTTAATTCTGAGTCTTTCACCCCTGCAATAATATTTTCTCGTAATTTTTTCGTATGTTCAAGAACTTTACAGATCTTTCCCAGTTAAAATTCTGCTCAAACAATATTTTCGGTCTTTATTTCCTTATAGCTTCCCAATTTCCGATATTTTTCTTCCTCTATCTTTGAAATTTCATTAAACTTCTCAATAGTGTCAGATTCTTTTTTCTTGGACAAACTTATGAGGCCTTTTATTCAGACTATCTTTTTTTTTCCATTTCATTTCAGCAAACGATTATTTTAGATGCAACAAATCGTCAGATTTTGGTTTCCTTATATAGCATATTTTCCAACTAGCTTAAAAATATTCCTCAAAGCTTGCATGTATGTCAAATATACATTTTTTTATTCTTTCGTAGTTAGCCATACTTTTCGTGGACTGCCTCGACAGGAAAGCATTCAATGTCGAGACATACAATCTAAAAACCTTTTTCTTTCGATAAAATTTGTATTTTGGGCTGAATATTTTTTTCTGTCTCGTCCGAAAAAACATTCATTCTAGAGGCAAAGCGACTAATTCTCGTTCTTCCCATAAACATTATTTTTTTATTTATTTGATATTCAGAGTTGTATACATTTACTAATCCAAAAAGAGATATATTTAATGTAAAGGTATATTCTTCCAAGCTGGGGAAATATATGTATATCTTAGTTCATTTCCAGTTAAAGGAAATGCATCTTTATATTTCAATATGAAAAGAAGCCCTATAAGTGAAAGCTCAACCTAAAGACGGATAGATTGTTCACACTCTCTCTACTCTATGACATTTCTTTACTGAATATTTATGGCCTTTTTTTTTCATGAACTGCTTTAAAATCTTCGTTCTCACTTTACTATTGTCAGATTCCATGTCCCTCCAGTTCTTTACTGAGAAACAGAAGCATTTATTCAATTTTAATTTATTAAGAGAGTAGAACTCTTTTAGGCTTTCGATACTTTCAGTCTTTCATTTACGAAAATTTTCATTGTCATGAAAGAAGCCATAATCGAGATGATTTACTATCGCTTTCAATGAAAGTGTTTACGCATTCATTGCTATGATGTCAGATTTCATTTTTCTTATACTTCAACAGAAATGAGTTTGAATCATTCGTCGAGAAAACATTTCTTTCATATATATATATATATATATTTTTTTTTGCTCTCGAATCAAACGAACTCAAAAAATAAGAGACGCACTTTAATATTTTTTTTTTCCTCTTATGAGAGGAATACGGGAATATGATACCAAAATTAAAGAATAAAGAATATCGACTTTCCTCTCAACACCGTACATCTACGTTTTTTTTTATTTTTTTTATTTTCAATAAGCTATTTCTATATTTTTACAACTGAATAGAATTATTTATTGAAAAATTCTAAGTAAGACGAAAAATGGTTTTGTTGATTTCTAAGAGGATGATTTTGAAATTTTCGTTTTCTGGTAATTGTAAAAATCTCATAGAATAACATGGGAAAACTAGCATGCATAAAGACTGTTTTGGATCGAGTAAATTGAAAGAATTTTACAAAGTTCATTTCAGAAAAGTACATTCCTTTTCCTAGTGTCAAAAACGAATCACTTCGTTTTTTCTAAGATACACTTTGGAATCTTATAAAAGTGCATAGGGTCAAAAACGATTTTGATGATTTTACTAAGATGACAGATTTCGGATTTCTTGTGATAGAAAATACAGTGAATTTCCCATTGAATAACATGAAACTGCGAAATTTAAGAAGCACGCTTGCTCAAGTAAAATATTTTAAAAGTCTTTTTTCGAATCAGTTGAAAACAGACAGGGTGTGTTTCTGAACAGTTCATTATTTCCTAAAATCAAAACGAATCACTTCGTTTATTTATTTTTTTCCTAATGTGCGTTTCTGAAAGAAAGTAAAAATAGTTTAGGTAAAAATTGGAAATATATTTTTATGAATCCTAGACTGTTTATTTACGTATAGCTAGAGGGGTCTTCAGTGAGAGCACTTATTCTCTTTTCAAACTCCAAGAGAATGAAGTGTAGTCAGTTTGAAAAAAAAATTCAAACTCCCCTAAATTTAGCCTTTGTCCTGGTTTCGACTCAATACTGTAAAGCATTGCTCTCAGACCAGTTGAATTCCTGGCCCTTAATGAAATACATTAAGCCTTTCCTTAAAAATAAGCAATCTCTTCTTCAATACCAGATCCCCAATAAATTTCTTTAAGAGTTATTCATTCACACTTTTACTTTTAAAAACTTGAAATTCATTATTATTTAACTCATTACAAAAATGAAACTCATTCATACAGAAAAAATATAAATGAATAAAAATAAATAAAGCAGTCCTAAAAAGGACTGTTTTTCTGGGTCCCCTTCATACAGCTGCTCCATGGTCGGTATAAGGAATTTTTCTTTTACCTGCTAATATCTCAGCACATTGACTTCACAGTCTCTAGCAAGTTCTTTACAATTATGCTTTCCAAGAACGCTTTGGACGGGACATGGTCTCCAGTGACTGCAACAAAAGATTCTGCTAGAATCTTGGGGTTAAGCTGCAACGGCATCATCGAAATACTTTTGCCACTTGGATTCGGGGGTGGCATATGCACAGCTGTGGGCCGTGATGTTTGCGAATATGCGATTTGGGGGTTGGTGGCACTCCATACAATAATATAAGTTATTGACATGTTCCTGAAGGCGATCCCTTACCATGTCAGCAAGCATGATGAAAAACTCTTCATCTGAGATGGAAGCAACAGGGGAAGAAGTCCTTGGATGGTGCAAAACAGCCTTTCTAAGACAGGTCCAAATAGTAGTTGAGTAATGCTGTCCCATATTTTTCCACATTGATCAATAAGAGTTCCAAATTGTTGACAAGTCAGCTTTATCGGAACAGGATTCAATCGACGAAAACCATGAATTCTGGGGAAAGCACTTCTAACGTGTAACTGCCAGAAGCATCTCTTAAGAGGGAAGGACAGCAGGAAACAATAAGTTCACGATTAATCAAGATGTCACAATTCATGCCTTGAATCCAGTGTGATTTTCCCATGAATTTTCGAACGTTGAAGCTGACATTGTTATTCCATTCTTAGAAGGGTAGAAAGATTCTCCATCTTTCCTGTATCTTCTTACATGAACTCGGACCGTGTTGTTAAAATCGCATACTTTCACGAATGCGTTACCCCCTAAATGAAAATGATGAGGTGCAAGATTTTTCATAGAAATTCTTGGGAGGATAACTTCTCCACACGATTTGGGCTTTAAAGGAACGGACTCACATACCTTCTTAGCGAGAGTAGCAGAAATTTCAGCACTTTGCTTCATCGTGGAAATGGAATCAGTAGCACTCAAAGCAACAGACAAAAATGAAGTGACTCGCTTGAAGACTAAAGACAAACTGAAGGAACAGCTCTTATTCTAAGTCAAAACTGAGAAGAGGTTGGAGTTCGTCACTTGTTTACTGCTTGAGAGGGAAAGAGCAGAGTCATGGGGTTTAAGAACACTCGGTTATCTTCTTTCTAAAGGTCAAATTCAATCTAATGTTTGGAGCATTCTTTTGTCGAGGCAGACCATGACTCCAATACGAATTAGTTGGTGGCAGGATCTGTAGTAAAGTTCCAGATCTCAAAGATAAGGAAACTGGTTTAAACCCGTTTCGCTTGAAAACAAGTCTCTTTCCTGTCAGAGAGATACTGATGTAATACAAGACAAAGGATCTAATTCAGCTTCGTCATCACGGTGATAACCGATTTGGTTATCACCATTTCTTTATAAAAGTGCATGGGGATCAAAAAACGATTTTGATGATTTTACTAAGATGACAGATTTCGGATTTCTTATGATAGAAAATACAGTGAATTTCCCATTGAATAACATGGGAAACTACGAAATTTAAGAAGCACGTTTTCGTTGCTCAAGTAAAATATTTTAAAAGGTAATCAGTTGAAAACAGACAGAGGTGTGTTTCTGAACAGTTCATTATTTCCTAAAATCAAAACGAATCACTTCGTTTTTTCCTAATGTGCGTTTCTGAAAGAAGTAAAAATAGTTTAGGTAGAAAATTGAAATATATTTTTATGAATCCTAGACTGTTTATTTACGTATAGCTAGAGGGGTCTTCAGTGAGAGCACTTATTCTCTTTTCAAACTAAGAGAATGAAGTGTAGTCAGTTTGAAAAAAAAATTCAAACTCCCCTAAATTTAGTCTTTTGTCCTGGTTTCGACTCAATACTGTAAAGCATTGCTCTCAGACCAGTTGAATTCCTGGCCCTTAATGAAATACATTAAGCCTTTCCCTTAAAAATAAGCAATCTCTTCTTCAATACCAGATCCCCAATAAATTTCTTTAAGAGTTATTCATTCACACTTTTACTTTTAAAAACTTGAAATTCATTATTATTTAACTCCTTATAAAAATGAAACACATTCACCCTTTTACTTTAAAAAACTTGAAATAACTTTACTTCATACAAAAATGAAACCCATTCACTTTTTTACTTTTAAAATTATAGAAAAATAGATGATAGAGAACATAGGTTCACTTTCTCATTCACACTCATGCATAAATAGTGCTGTTTGAGCTGCATGGAGGTGTCAAGATGGGTGGGAAAAACCTCCATCTATCATTCAATTGGACTAAAACTGTTAAAGGATGTGAGCTATTCTCACTAGCTCCTCCATGCAGCTCAAACAGCACTATTTATGCATGAGTGTGAATGAGAAAGTGAACCTATGTTCTCTATCATCTATTTTTCTATAATTTTAAAAGTAAAAAAGTGAATGGGTTTCATTTTTGTATGAAGTAAAGTTATTTCAAGTTTTTTAAAGTAAAAGGGTGAATGTGTTTCATTTTTATAAGGAGTTAAATAATAATGAATTTCAAGTTTTTAAAAGTAAAAGTGTGAATGAATAACTCTTAAAGAAATTTATTGGGGATCTGGTATTGAAGAAGAGATTGCTTATTTTTAAGGGAAAGGCTTAATGTATTTCATTAAGGGCCAGGAATTCAACTGGTCTGAGAGCAATGCTTTACAGTATTGAGTCGAAACCAGGACAAAAGACTAAATTTAGGGGAGTTTGAATTTTTTTTTTCAAACTGACTACACTTCATTCTCTTAGTTTGAAAAGAGAATAAGTGCTCTCACTGAAGACCCCTCTAGCTATACGTAAATAAACAGTCTAGGATTCATAAAAATATATTTCCAATTTTCTACCTAAACTATTTTTTACTTCTTTCAGAAACGCACATTAGGAAAAAACGAAGTGATTCGTTTTGATTTTAGGAAATAATGAACTGTTCAGAAACACACCCTGTCTGTTTTCAACTGATTACCTTTTAAAATATTTTACTTGAACGAAAACGTGCTTCTTAAATTCCTGTAGTTTCCCATGTTATTCAATGGGAAATTCACTGTATTTTCTATCATAAGAAATCCGAAATCTGTCATCTTAGTAAAATCATCAAAATCGTTTTTTGATCCCCATGCACTTTTATAAGAAATGGTGATAACCAAATCGGTTATCACCGTGATGACGAAGCTGAATTAGATCCTTTGTCTTGTATTACATCAGTATCTCTCTGACAGGAAAGAGACTTGTTTTCAAGCGAAACGGGTTTAAACCAGTTTCCTTATCTTTGAGATCTGGAACTTTACTACAGATCCTGCCACCAACTAATTCGTATTGGAGTCATGGTCTGCCTCGACAAAAGAATGCTCCAAACATTAGATTGAATTTGACCTTTAGAAAGAAGATAACCGAGTGTTCTTAAACCCCATGACTCTGCTCTTTCCCTCTCAAGCAGTAAACAAGTGACGAACTCCAACCTCTTCTCAGTTTTGACTTAGAATAAGAGCTGTTCCTTCAGTTTGTCTTTAGTCTTCAAACGAGTCACTTCATTTTTGTCTGTTGCTTTGAGTGCTACTGATTCCATTTCCACGATGAAGCAAAGTGCTGAAATTTCTGCTACTCTCGCTAAGAAGGTATGTGAGTCCGTTCCTTTAAAGCCCAAATCGTGTGGAGAAGTTATCCTCCCAAGAATTTCTATGAAAAATCTTGCACCTCATCATTTTCATTTAGGGGGTAACGCATTCGTGAAAGTATGCGATTTTAACAACACGGTCCGAGTTCATGTAAGAAGATACAGGAAAGATGGAGAATCTTTCTACCCTTCTAAGAATGGAATAACAATGTCAGCTTCAACGTTCCGAAAAATTCATGGGAAAATCACACTGGATTCAAGGCATGAATTGTGACATCTTGATTAATCGTGAACTTATTGTTTCCTGCTGTCCTTCCCTCTTAAGAGATGCTTCTGGCAGTTACACGTTAGAAGTGCTTTCCCCAGAATTCATGGTTTTCGTCGATTGAATCCTGTTCCGATAAAGCTGACTTGTCAACAATTTGGAACTCTTATTGATCAATGTGGAAAAATATGGGACAGCATTACTCAACTACTATTTGGACCTGTCTTTAGAAAGGCTGTTTTGCACCATCCAAGGACTTCTTCCCCTGTTGCTTCCATCTCAGATGAAGAGTTTTTCATCATGCTTGCTGACATGGTAAGGGATCGCCTTCAGGAACATGTCAATAACTTATATTATTGTATGGAGTGCCACCAACCCCCAAATCGCATATTCGCAAACATCACGGCCCACAGCTGTGCATATGCCACCCCGAATCCAAGTGGCAAAAGTATTTCGATGATGCCGTTGCATTGCTTAACCCCAAGATTCTAGCAGAATCTTTTGTTGCAGTCACTGGAGACCATGTCCCGTCCAAAGCGTTCTTGGAAAGCATAATTGTAAAGAACTTGCTAGAGACTGTGAAGTCAATGTGCTGAGATATTAGCAGGTAAAAGAAAAATTCCTTATACCGACCATGGAGCAGCTGTATGAAGGGGACTCAGAAAAACAGTCCTTTTAGACTGCTTTATTTATTTTTATTCATTTATATTTTTTCTGTATGAATGAGTTTCATTTTTTGTAATGAGTTAAATAATAATGAATTTCAAGTTTTTAAAAGTAAAAGTGTGAATGAATAACTCTTAAAGAAATTTATTGGGGATCTGGTATTGAAGAAGAGATTGCTTATTTTTAAGGGAAAGGCTTAATGTATTTCATTAAGGGCCAGGAATTCAACTGGTCTGAGAGCAATGCTTTACAGTATTGAGTCGAAACCAGGACAAAAGGCTAAATTTAGGGGAGTTTGAATTTTTTTTTTCAAACTGACTACACTTCATTCTCTTAGTTTGAAAAGAGAATAAGTGCTCTCACTGAAGACCCCTCTAGCTATACGTAAATAAACAGTCTAGGATTCATAAAAATATATTTCCAATTTTCTACCTAAACTATTTTTACTTCTTTCAGAAACGCACATTAGGAAAAAATAAATAAACGAAGTGATTCGTTTTGATTTTAGGAAATAATGAACTGTTCAGAAACACACCCTGTCTGTTTTCAACTGATTCAAAAAAGACTTTTAAAATATTTTACTTGAACGAAAACGTGCTTCTTAAATTTCCGCAGTTTCCCATGTTATTCAATGGGAAATTCACTGTATTTTCTATCACAAGAAATCCGAAATCTGTCATCTTAGTAAAATCATCAAAATCGTTTTTGACCCTATGCACTTTTATAAGATTCCAAAAGTGTATCTTAGAAAAACGAAGTGATTCGTTTTTGACACTAGGAAGGAATGTACTTTTCTGAAATGAACTTTGTAAAATTCTTTCAATTTACTCGATCCAAAACAGTCTTTTATGCATGCTAGTTTTCCCATGTTATTCTATGAGATTTTTACAATTACCAGAAAACGAAAATTTCCAAAATCATCCTCTTAGGAAATCAACAAAACCATTTTTCGTCTTACTTAGAATTTTTCAATAAATAATTCTATTCAGTTGTAAAAATATAGAAATAGCTTATTGAAAATAAAAAAAATAAAAAAAAAACGTAGATGTACGGTGTTGAGAGGAAAGTCGATATTCTTTATTCTTTAATTTTGGTATCATATTCCCGTATTCCTCTCATAAGAGGAAAAAAAAAATATTAAAGTGCGTCTCTTATTTTTTGAGTTCGTTTGATTCGGAGGCAAAAAAAAAATATATATATATATATATATGAAAGAAATGTTTTCTCGACGAATGATTCAAACTCATTTCTGTTCGAAGTATAAGAAAATGAAATCTGACATCATAGCAATGAATGCGTAAACACTTTCATTGAAACGATAGTAAATCATCTCGATTATGGCTTCTTTCATGACAATGAAAATTTTCGTAATGAAAGACTTGAAAGTACTTCGAAAGCCTAAAAGAGTTCTACTCTCTTAATAAATTAAAATTGAATAAATGCTTCTGTTTCTCAGTAAAGAACTGGAGGGACATGGAATCTGACAATAGTAAAGTGAGAACGAAGATTTTAAAGCAGTTCATGAAAAAAAAGGCCATGGTATATTCAGTAAAGAAATGTCATAGAGTAGAGAGAGTGTGAACAATCTATCCGTCTTTAGGTTGAGCTTTCACTTATAGGGCTTCTTTTTTCATATTGAAATATAAAGATGCATTTCCTTTAACTGGAAATGAACTAAGATATACATATATTTCCCCAGCTTGGAAGAATATACCTTTACATTAAATATATCTCTTTTTTGGATAGTAAATGTATACAACTCTGAATATCAAATAAATAAAAAAATAATGTTTATGGGAAGAACGGAATTAGTCGCTTTGCCTCTAGAATGAATGTTTTTTCGGACGAGACAGAAAAAATATTCAGCCCAAAGAATACAAATTTTATCGAAAGAAAAAGGTTTTAGATTGTATGTCTCGACATTGAATGCTTTCCTGTCGAGGCAGTCCACGAAAAGTATGGCTAACTACGAAAGAATAAAAAAATGTATATTTGACATACATGCAAGCTTTGAGGAATATTTTTAAGCTAGTTGGAAAATATGCTATATAAGGAAACCAAAATCTGACGATTTGTTGCATCTAAAATAATCGTTTGCTGAAATGAAATGGAAAAAAAAGATAGTCTGAATAAAAGGCCTCATAAGTTTGTCCAAGAAAAAAAGAATCCTGACCTATTGAGAAGTTTAATGAAATTTCAAAGATAGAGGAAGAAAAATATCGGAAATTGGGAAGCTATAAGGAAATAAAGACCGAAAATATTGTTTGAGCAGAATTTTAACTGGGAAAGATCTGTAGAGTTCTTGAACATACGAAAATTACGAGAAAATATTATTGCAGGGGTGAAAGACTCAGAATTAACATGAAGTCTATGTCCAGTAATTACTGCGAACAAGAACGAAATAATTTCTAAAGAAGCATTTCCTCGTCTCATGGTCTGAAATAAAATTGAATGGAGGAAAAAGAAAAGTTCCCCAGAAAATTCATTACATCTACACGAAAAAACTCCCTCAAAACATACAAAAAATATATAAAAACACATGAAGAAATAACGTAAAAGTAATTTAAAAATATATATATAGGGAATACGTAGTACACGAAAACCATTTGACCCCTGACTATTTTTGGAAACCAAATCATCGTGAGTTAGAACCTCGCTAAGACCTTAGGAGCATTTTTATTCCCTTGGAAAGAAAATTCCCCAGCATCGTTACGTAAAAATTTCCTCCGGGGGAAAAATAGTATTGAAGAGGGGGGTGGGGGGAATCTTGCTTGCAAACCACAGGAATAAATGCAAAAACTCCCAACGGACCCCACTCAGTCGTTGCCATCCCTCAAAATCAAAGATCCAGAAGAAACAAGAAGGACAATTATCTAAAGTCAATACCGCAGCACGTTAGGCCGTAAATAGCATCCTTTTAGTCATAGACTACTTTAAACTTTGTAATCTTTCTAACTATTCACAACAACGAACAAAGGGAAAATGTGACTAATCTTATGTCAATATGCTGACAAGCAAAAGGAAATCCTTCAGCATCTGACTGAGATTAGGTTAATGAGGGAACACGCGGGACTAATATTCAGCTCAAAGAATACAAATTTTATCGAAAGAAAAAGGTTTTAGATTGTATGTCTTGACATTGAATGCTTTCCTGTCAAGGCAGTCCACGAAAAGTATGGCTAACTAGGAAAGAATAAAAAAAATGTATATTTGACATACATGCAAGCTTTGAGGAATATTTTTAAGCAAGTTGGAAAATATGCTATATAAGGAAACCAAAATCTGACGATTTGTTGCATCTAAAATAATCGTTTGCTGAAATGAAATGAAAAAAAAAGATAGTGTGAATAAAAGGACTCATAAGTTTGTCCAAGAAAAAAAGAATCCTGACCTATTGAGAAGTTTAATGAAATTTCAAAGATAGAGGAAGAAAAATATCGGAAATTGGGAAGCTATAAGGAAATAAAGACCGAAAATATTGTTTGAGCAGAATTTTAACTGGGAAAGATCTGTAGAGTTCTTGAACATACGAAAAAATTACGAGAAAATATTATTGCAGGGGTTAAAGACTCAGAATTAACATGAAGTCTATGTCCAGTAATTACTGCGAACAAGAACGAAATAATTTCTAAAGAAGCATTTCCTCGTCTCATGGTCTGAAATAAAATTGAATGGAGGAAAAAGAAAAGTTCCTCAGAAAATTCATTACATCTACACGAAAAAACTCCCTCAAAACATACAAAAAATATATAAAAACACATGAAGAAATAACGTAAAAGTAATTTAAAAATATATATATAGGGAATACGTAGTACACGAAAACCATTTGACCCCCTGACTATTTTTGGAAACCAAATCATCGTGAGTTAGAACCTCGCTAAGACCTTAGGAGCATTTTTATTCCCTTGGAAAGAAAATTCCCCAGCATCGTTACGCAAACATTTCCTCCGGGGGAAAAATAGTATTGAAGAGGGGGAAATCTTGCTTGCAAAACACAGGAATAAATGCAGAAATTCCCAACGGACCCCACTCAGTCGTTGCCATCCCTCAAAATCAAAGATCCATCGAAAGTTCCAAGAAGCATCGCTAGGGGGTAGTACATCGAGTTGGCATCCCCCTATATCCAACACCTTTCCCACTCGGCCGTTGCCATCCCTCAAAATCAAAGATCAATCGAAAGTTCCAAGAAGCACCGCTAGGGGGCAGCACATCGAGTTGACATCCCCCTATATCCAACCCCTTTCCCACTCGGGCGTTGCCATCCTCAAAATCAAAGATCAATCGAAAGTTCCAAGAAGCACCGCTAGGGGGCAACACATCGAGTTGCCATCCCCCTATATCCAACCCCTTCCCACTCGGGCGTTGCCATCCCTCAAAATCAAAGATCAATCGAAAGTTCCAAGAAGCACCGCTAGGGGGCAACACATCGAGTTGCCATCCCCCTATATCCAACCCCTTTCCCACTCGGGCGTTGCCATCCCTCAAAATCAAACATTTATGAACAAAAATAAGATATCATAATAACATTTCTTGAGATGAGGACATGACCGTGTTATTCGAGAAAAAATAAAAGAGAAATGATTAATTAATACTTACCCTACATAATTTTCATTAGGGAAGACACATGAGGAATTCATGAAAATTAATTGAAAAAATCAACAAATTACGAGGGAAAAAACGTTTTACATAACAATAATCTAAGGGGATGGGGTCGAGAGAGGGGAAAATAAATAATGAAACAACCTTCATTAAATTAAAAAAAAAAGGAATAAGCCTTCATTGATTTCCCCCAACATTCGACAAAGTCCAATAAATACTACTATCTTCGGAGATAAGCACACCCTTCGGTCGGAGGGGAAAAATTGCAGCGGGGAATTGGAGGCTGCTACTGACCACGCCCCCCTCCGTTCGCTCGGCTGCAGCTTGCTCCGGCTGGCTCCGGCTGCTCCGGCCGACACCTAATGTTAAGTCTATGGCTCCGGTTTTAGCCAGAATCGGTCATTTTCTACTACTTACGAACGCTCGATCCACTAAATATCCGCCGTGCGTCGGATGGGCACGTTAAGCTGTCGGACCACGGGTACTGGCCCCCCGGTAATAAATAAGGGCGTCTTCCTCCCCCTTTCTACCTCGCTTCCCTGTCACTTTCCTATCGGACACTCTGGCCCAAATCTCCTAGCTTCCTATTTCTAAGGGTTGTTTAAGACCTAGGGTCAGACACTCCCTTCCTAAAATCCTCTACATTGATCATTGATCATTTGATGCACAAGAATTCCAAGTTTATGTGAAAATGCTCTGGCATGTTACCAAAGTTGTCGTGAAGCTTTTACAATCGTGTTACTATAAGTGGCAAGAATAAAGTTTACTTATTATATTTTTACATAAGTTCATACGAACTCTGGCCTTACTTCATTTCTTAAAGCTAAAAAAGACCGTTATTTCAACATGCAATACGTAAAAGCACAGCCTTAAAACATTCTACATATTGTAAAGGTGAAATCGAGCCTACTAAACCGATTACTCAGGTATGGTTGTGTTGTTCTGAATCACAGAATATCCGCTATGCGTCGATTGGGCACGTTAAGCGGTCAGATTCAGGGTACTGGACCCCTTAAAATTAAGGTCGTCTGCCCTCCCCCGACAGCTCGTTTCTTCCTGGTTAGTGCAGCTAATGACGTAATATCACACGGCCGCTGTGTGCGACGCTCACTAATAATTTGTAACCCTTGCTCCTAAGAACTCTCTACCTACTTTCCACGAACGTGCGCCTCTTGGTTCCATTTCATGTCATTTTGTTTCTCACATGCCGCAGACGTCCCACACTGTACAAAATTTTCTGAAATTCACGAGTCACCCTGAATTTCATGGATTTTTCGTACGCCAGGAAAATTCTAAATTTTCAGAAACCTTTCCGCAATTCCCTTCGTATAATGACGGTCCGTTTTTACGAGGTGCTAACGGAAAATTCCGGATTTTCAGAAACCTTTCGACAATTTCTTTCGTATATTTACACAGAAAAATTATGTTCTCACTTTTCCGTTTCCATGTAACGGAAAATTTTCGGTAACAGGAGCGATTCGTGGGAATATGCTTGAGGTTCAATTAACTATTAAATTTCAATCGTCTGTAGGAAGACCGGGTACGTAAATTACTATATATGTGATTGTATGATGTCTGTGGACCTCTTAAGACAAAAAGCTATTACATCTATTAAGAGTAAATTTTATATATAGGAGTTTTGTGAAATATAAAGCAGTACATTTCACCCTTTCTTAAAGATAACTGAAATTCATTGTCAGTTTAAGAAGATCAAGCTCTACAGCCTTCTGTTGCTTCGAAAAATCACGATGGAAAAAAAAAGGTAATTTGCAAGAAGTCCACCTACAGAAAAAATAAAATGATTACAAATCTATTCAGAAAAATATAAAATAATACAGTGTCGCACAATTTGTCGAATAACGATTGGTCGACATTAACGATTGGTCGGCAGCACGATTGGTGGACATAACGATCAGTCGACCGTAACGACTGGTCGACAGCACGATTGGTCGAGATAACCATTGGTTCAGAGGATTATGGTTTAAATTGTGTTGCAGTTCTTCACTGGAAAGCACTTTGTCACAAAAATCAATTCTTGCACTTATCATAACAAAAAGTATTAAATTCGAATTCAAAATTAAAAAGTAAAAAAATTGAACTTTTTATGAACATTTTGTATGGGGGGCCCCTTGACCCCGTCTAAACACATCCTACTGTCTAAGAGCACCATGAGATCGTGGAGGTTCTAAATTGAAAACTGTAGATTTTACTAAAATTTTGTACGTGGGCCCCTTGAACCGGGGCACCGACACCATCCAGAAACCGTCTATGGTCTAAGTTAGAGTGTAACATGAGATATACCAAATTTGGTGGCTCTAAATTGAAAGCTGTAGATTTGTATAGCAGACAAACAAACAAACGTTCAACTGTATAAATTAGATTGTGTACACATCATGAATTGTTAGGAGGGTAGGATGAATTGATCCCCCCCCCCCCAGGTTCCTAAGAGTACTTGAAGAAGAACATCCCGGATACACTGACCGACTCTAGCTGTCCAGAATATAAAATTACTGAAGTTGGGGATGGAGCCCCCCCCCCCCCCCGACCCCCGCCATTCCTTAAACGTTTGTGTCTAGTTGCCCTAAACTCGTACGAACCCGCATGAAAATTCAGAGAAAAAAAAGAGCTCCTTTCCGTCATTAGGCACCTTGGGGAAACTGCCACATATAATTCGGAAACTCGGAAAATTGCCACACATTCAAAGCGTTTCTCGAACGAACGGCGATTTGTGCTTGTCCCCTTAATGAAAACCATGTGGCAATTTTCCAGTGGGGCAATTTTTCTGTGTGTGGCAATTTTCCGGTGGGGCAATTTACCGCCGAACTGTTTGCACTTATTAGATTTTTTTTTTTTCCAAGTTCCGTTGACCATTTTATGTCGACCAATGTCTACTAATCGTTATATCGGCCAGTCGTTACTGTCAACCAATCGTTATGTCGATCAAACGTGCTGTCGATCAAACGTGCTGTCGACCAATCGTTATGTCGACTAACCGTTTGTCGACCAATCGTTAACAAACCCAAATAATAAGCTCCAACAGAAAATAAAATTACTAATTTACCCACATTAATATAACAAAAAAACAAAAAAAAACACTGCGTCATCGCACGATAGGAGTTCTAATACTTTATACGCGACTGCACGTTACGAGAGCCTTTCTGGCTCAACGGTAGCACGCGCGGATGCCGTTGAAAGGTCTCTTATTAGAAATCCACCAGGTGCATAGTGAAAGAATTCGTTGCTAATTTCGTATGCTAGAAAAAAATTGTAAGGTAAAAAGGACTAAAAACGTCAAAATCGAAGATTTTTTGCGAAATTTTTGCGTAAATACGAAAAAACCCGAAACGGACTTTTCTGAAATAAACAGAAGTACTGACAACGGAAATTCTGTCAAAATACCAAGTTAAAAGAAATGATTTAAAAAAACAAAAAAAAAACGGAAATTTCGTTAAGTATGTGAAACCTGCCGGTAACTTTGCTGCGTATTATTTTCCGTGAATTCACGCCACTTATTTTTTTACAGTGCACGGGACATAGGTAGTGGCTGCGTCTACACCTTCTCTTAGAGTGTAAATCCTACCAGATATTGGCGAGTGACAACTGCAGAGCCCACTTATATATACTGCAGAGCCCAATTCATATAAAACATAAGCCTAATTTCGTGAGCAAATACTTGAACTATTACCACTGATTAATATACAAAACCAGGTAACAACAAGACCCCATTTCTCAATTCTCTGTACATATCAGAAAAAATACAGTGACTACAGAAATCGAGAACATCGGTAATAAGTTTTTTCAACAGCTATCAATTCAGAATGGATGTTTCTTTAGTTTGCATCAAGTGCGCATTACCTACCTTACTTTTTTCCGAAATCACGCGCTGTAATATAAAATCCATTCTGAATTGATAGCTGTTGAAAAAACTTATTACCGATGTTCTCGATTTCTGTAGTCACCGTATTTTTTCTGATATGTACAGAGAATTGAGAAATGGGGTCTTGTTGTTACCTGGTTTTGTATATTAATCAGTGGTAATAGTTCAAGTATTTGCTCACGAAATTAAAAACAAGCATCAAAGCCCACAAAAAGACGCCGAAAAATCAATATGAATGCAATTCTTATGAAACCAGGGAGCTCAAGAATCACTTTGCATCACCCAATTGTGAGCACATTCATTAACAGATTTCTCGTTGTTCGCTCATAAAAATGCATCTATTGAGCAACAATAGATGCATTTTTATCTCTGGCGCTTCCAAAACATTCTGCTCACGTGAAACAAACACAGATGCTTTATGCTTTTAGCGGCAGGGTTTCCTCCCTAGGTATGAAATACCTGCCACATTCCAGAAACAAAATTTCTAATGAAAACCTTCAGAGGCAAGAAGTAGCGTCTTTGGTATTAGATGGAGAATTCCCTGAGGTAAGCAGCGGCTTGTGAGGAGCGTCGGATGGCCGAATGCCAAAGCAACAAGCGAAGTAATTTATCCAATGTCAAGAGATGATGCTCTTTCCGTGGGAATTGGAAGGCACTGTGAGAGAAAGGGGAGCGCAGCAAGTGACTGTGTTTTCCCTCAAGCATTTTCTGTTGTAACGAGGCAGCGCTGAACAAGAAAAACCGCACAAGCCTAGGCCTTGTACTACACAAAAGAAGTTACGAAATTACGAGCAACCACTTTCCTAGCTGCTTCTGTTGCGCTGAAATATCTGTTTAACATCACTTTTTCGTGCAAACATACAATAAAAAGGTTTCCCCATTCTTAGCAAAATAAAGAAAAATTGAAAATAACAGTTTTCTATTAGCTGCACTTTTTCGAAAACTAAGTTAATTAACGCAGTTTATAAAGTATAAGATTATTATTACTACTTGAGCCTGAAGTTACACATAAAGCAATAAAATAGAAAGGTAAACAAGTGTGACGTACTACAGAGGTGAAAACATATGTCAAAACGACAAATCTGCAGAGAGACATTCTGTCCACGTATCTCAGTTGGGAGAGCGACTTACTCCGGAGTGAGGGGGACACGGATTCAATGGCCGTCGCGGACAAACCTCATTAAAATTTCTGATAGTCAACAATAAAAAGCATAGGAAATAGTAACACTACACTAGTGGTCCGATTTATTGGCGTAGGAAATATACACATAAGCGTATGGCTTTTTCAAGGAAGTTAGATAGAAACTGCAAACTGAATAATAGAACGCTTTTAACAATTTGAGCGCGGGAACTTGACAATCAACAGATACGTTATATTCATTTAAAGATATGAGGCATCACGTTAGTTGTGCAACCGATATCCTGGTAGGGAAGAAGGCGTTACTTGAAAAACTGGTTCCAAATTCATGGCAACTCGAGTGAAACGCTATCATTGCAAGTATCGCTGTTGATAATGATCTCCAAGGTTTCCCGAATGGTTGTACATTTAGGGGTGGAGTAGGTAGCTAATTTCTTTATATCATCCGACATAGGAGTATCGGACTTGAATTTGACTTCTCTGGATAGTGCCGTGGCTACTCTACCGCATTTTGTGTCCCTTTTATGTTCGTTGACTCTGATTCCGAACGAACGCTTGGTCATTCCAATGTAGTATCGTTTAGAGCCGTCCTGATACTGTATGGGGATCGCATAAACACCTGCATTGCAGGAGAGAGGTGGTTTTTCATTATTTCTCTTTAGCATAGTATATAAAGATGCAGGAGACCTTATGCCGATGCCGTTGTTCATCTTTTTGAGAGCGTTCTTGAGTTTGTGAGACCCATTTGGTATGTAGGGAATTGAGCCTAAATAACGAAGCTGCGGCACAGGAAGATTAGAATGTTTGACCCTGGACTTTTGGACAAATTTGCGGATCTGATTCAATGAATATCCTGCATCAGTGGCCAACTTGATGACTCTTTCGATTTCGTGTTGTCTAGAATGGGTATCGGAGGAAACGGCGAAGGCTCTTCGAATTCGAGAACGGAAGATAGCTGTTTTATAATTCTGCGGGACTGAGAGAGCTGCGGAGCATCAGGTTGAGGACGGACGTGGGTTTATAAGTAGACTTGTGTACTGAGGTTGACAGGCGATTTTCTCAATAAAACATCCAGATAAGGTAAAGCGTTGTTGTGTTCCAAGCACCATCGTGAAATTGATCGTAGGATGCATATCATTGATTTTATCAAGGAAAATTGGAAGAGTCTCTTTTCCGTGAGACCACACGAAAAATACGTCGTCCGCATAACGCAGCCAGGTGGTAAGCCGTGGGGTAACGCTGGAGAATATATTCCGCTCAATTGGGGGAGTATATTCCGCTCAATTCACTTAAATAACACGACGCCATCGCCGTCGTGTTATTTAAGTGAATGTTAAGAAGGAAAAAAGAGAAGCAAAAAAAAAAAAAAAAGCCATATGTGGCGGCGGGTCCGCGGTCAGCGCTCGTGACTGCCATGGAGATAACCTCAGGTTCGATCCTGGGCAGGTACGAACGATCGAACCACTAAATACCCGCCGTGCGTCTGATGGGCACGTTAAGCCATCGGACCCCGGATACGCCCCCCGGTAATAAATAAGGGCGTCTTCCTCCCCCTTTCTACCTCGCTTCCGTGTAACTTTCCTATCGGGCAATCTAGCCCAAATCTCCTAGCTTCCTATTTCTAACGGTTGTTTAACACCTGGGGTCAGACACTCCCTTCCTAAATTCCTCTACATATGATCTGATCTGAGAACCCAAACCACTTAGAATATCTGGGTGTTTTGCCGAAGCAATGCTGAGGCACGTGATGAAGTTTAGCCAGTCACGCATTTCAAATAGCAAATTCCGAGGGGAGGGGGTGGAAAAGTTACCGTTAACTAAATAATTTTACCAATGGAAGACATTGGAAAAGTCTAAAATACAGTAATTTCCAGGGACCATAATTAAATTTAAAAACCTTTCCAAGAGTCTGAGAACAGAAAAATGCCCATTTAAGGAAATCTCAAATTCCACGAGACGTATGGACATCACAAGGACTGCTTCTCGGTTTGGGAACAGGTTCGCTAATGGCTCCTTCATTACACAAAATAAATGCGCGCTGTAATTTTTTCATTCTCATTTTGACAATTGCGGTGAGTTTCATAAAAGTTCTATGTTTTCACATAATGCAGCACGTCACCAAAGCAAATCTGTAAAAGCATTTTTATGTCTGAGACACTTATAAATGTGCTAATCATGCTACATCGTAAGTCCAGAAGTGACATCAGTGCAGAAGAGCTGACTGTATACATTGAATGAAAAGACCAACTCCAAGCAAGGTTCTTATTTGAAGAAACTGCCCACAGTTGGGGATAACAAGGCTGCTCTCCCTCATTCAGAATGTCACGGAATTCGCATGTATGTCTTCAAAGGATTACATCATGATCATTAGTCCTGTTTGACCTAGAGTTGCTTAGACCGCCACAGCAGTGATGTTCCATGCAGGGATTTTCCCCTATTACAGGGAATTTTTGACTCTAAAATCTGCAATGAGGGAAAAGGGAATCCTAGAGGTAAAACAGGATAATCTGTCCCAGAAGTAAGCAACCAAGCATTAACAGAAGGCTCGAATAATTTCCTTTGGGGACGGGTGAGATTAATAAGAGCAAAGATCTGGGTCTCGGTGAAGAGAAGGCACAGACTGTATATGGCCTGGAGCGAGACAGAATGATAAGCACAATAGTGCTGAACAGGCTGTACACCTGTTTATAAAAAGTCGGAGTGGAGGATTTGTTATAGATGCCCCGAGAAGGAAGGCACCACCAAATCTCTGAATGGGGTAATTCACAAAAGGTAAAAATGCGATATACTTTGTGTGGGCTTCCGAGAAAAAGTTATTTCTTTGAGATCTGTTCTTAATAAATTTAGTGCGCCAAAGGCTATGCACCACGAGGTATTTTCTAAGATAGCGTTTCGAATCTTGATTCGTCCATATACCAGAAAAACATTAGCTCGGATTTCCAGACAGCAGATAAATTAATTTATCGTTTTTGAGTTGTTGTTTTTTCATCCTGTAAAAGTTAAATTAAAAAGCACTGTGTGGAATCATGTGGTACCTGGACATTTCCATGTTGACGTTGAGTTTAAAATAGAGATCAAGAAAAGAAAGAAGCAGACAAATAAAACAAGATACTGAGGGATGCATGTAGTGTTGAAAACGGAAGAAACAACGAACAGTGGAAATGGAGGAGTTTGTGCTACCCAGGCTCATCCCGTGAGTGACCTGTGCAGCTATACCGCATAGCTCTAAAAATGTATTTTTTAAAGTAAAAAAAAAAAAGGGGGGGGGAGGAAAAACTGAAAATTAGAGCCAACCGGGAAAATAATAAATCTGTGTAATATGTAATGCCTATATGTTTTAAGCTTTTTTCTTTCATTTGGTAATTTGGAATTGCAGGGAATTTCGGTGGTAAAAGGGGATTTTTTGGGTCCAGTGAAGGGAATTTTTGTCCCTGGCATGGAACATCACTGCGCCAGAACATCGAAAACTATACACTAGACTCTTAATCCGGTTCTTAAATAACCCAGCCTCTCAATTATCAGGTCTCCGGCTGTGACTTAAAAAAGGCGCAGTTATGCGTTATTGTGAATTTGTTGCTACCCAGGCAACGCTCTGACGGCCCGCCGGCCGGTCACACGTGCCTGTGAAAAGTTTTAGACATCTGCTAAGCTTACACCGATGAGCTATTACATTATTACCACCCCCAGTCTAGAAAAATGAGTTTTAGACATCTGCTAAGCTTACACCGATGAGCTATATTACATTATTACCACCCCCAGTCTAGAAAAATGAGTTTTAGACATCTGCTAAGCTTACACCGATGAGCTATTACATTATTATCACCCCCAGCCTAGAAAAATGAGTTTTAGACATCTGCTAAGCTTACACCGATGAGGTATTACATTATTACCACCCCCAGCCTAGAAAAATGAGTTTTTGACATCTGCTAAGCTTACACCGATGAGCTATTACATTATTACCACCCCCAGCCTAGAAAAATGAGTTTTAGACATCTGCTAAGCTTACACCGATGAGCTATTACATTATTACTACCCCCAGCCTAGAAAAATGAGCGCGCCTGGATGCAGAAGCGTGGCGCAGGTGAAGTTCACATAGCAGTACACATACAACCCAAGGATCTACTGAATATTCCACTGCATGTTACATAAAAATAATATTTTTACGTTCTACATCAGTCGCACATGATTTTCTTTGCAATTTCTTTTGAACAGTGTAGAAAAAAAGTCGCCGCCCCGGTGGCACAGTGGTCTAAGCGATGGCTGCTGATCATTCGTCCGAGATGGGGTCCGGGTTCGAATCCCGGTGAAGCCTGGACGTTGTGTTTGTCTTACAGCACTGGCTCTTTCCCTTCCCTGGAACCAGTGGCCTTAAATAAGGGACGGGCTACTGCTTATAGCCCACTGAGTTGCTCACGCTGGTCGTTAACCCTCCAATCAAAAAGAAAGAAAAAAATTTGTCAAAAGTCTAATTCCACAACAGATGTTACACAAGTCTGTCTGCCACGTTGGAAGGTGGGGGAAGCATCACTTCTGTAATTTTTACATTAAGTTGCCAAGGTCATATAGTGCATTACATCTGTGGTTTCAAAACGATAAAATGCGAAATTGATTACCCTGCATCCATGACAATGGAACACTAACTGATCAAGCAGCTCTTAAATGTAGCAAAAAGACCACTCCAAATTTACTTTATTATGTAATAAACATTATTCGTTATTTATCAGTAATCGACATTATTCATCTATTTGTTATTTATTAGTAAAAAACATCGTTCATCTATTTGTTAATTTTAGTAATAAAGATTATTCACCTATTCGTTTCTTATTAGTAATAAATATCATTTTTTGCTGTTTATTAGCAATAAACATTTTTTGTCATTTTAGATGAACATACATCATCAAGAGCTATAAATGAACAGTGTGGGCTAACACATAATGAACAGCATATAACAGAGAGCCAGTTGGCTGAACATGGTACAAATTGAATATTCATGCAACCATGTACATGCAGTACTGCAAATATAAACTAAATAATTCATGCAAAAATAAGAATAAAAATTTAGTTTAAAATTTGGCAACTCTATATTTCCAAAGCTCTTCCTGGTAAATAAGCTAAGTACCATAGAATCCCCACATGCAGAAATTGCTGATTTTCAAAATACAACAAAAGCACTACAACATCTTTAAACAACACCATTTACATAGGTTCCGCATGATGTTACAGTATAAAAAGTTTTAAAAATGCAAAAACACTTAAATCACAGATTTCCATGCAAGACATTAAAACCAAGCTCAAGTTGAATGGGCAAATTTGTACCCCTATTAGAAAACAAACATGATGGGGATCTTTTGTCTTGAGAATTTGACTAAGGAAAATACACTGCTGGCCACCTAAAATGCAACACCAAGAAGGAAGCATCCGATTGGCCTGAAATTCGCAGCATGCGTCGCCCGCGAGAGGACATGCAAACGATTAGCATTGCAGGGCATATGCAAATCATCTGCGCCTGGCACGCCACCGAGATGCACTATAAGAAGGGTGCACAGAAGACGGGGTGTAAGTAGTGGAAGTGTGTTGTGCTGCCGGACCTGTGCGTGGGAAGCTTCCTGAAGCCTCGTCGCAGAATACGGCAGTCATTCCAGCACGTTTAGGAGTTCGACAGGGGACGAATAGTGGCTTATCGTGACAGCGTTTTATCGTACTGAGATATCGGCGCCCGTGTGGGACGACATCCAGCCACAGTGAGGCGAGTATGGATTCGGTGGGTGCAGGAGGGACGGACGGACCGACGTGAGCGATTGCCGCAGCCGCGGCACACCACCATACGAGACGACCGGCATGTTGTGCGGCGGGCATTGACGGCTCGCACCGCCACATCACGAACGTTAGCGCAGGAATGAGGGTGTGTTGCCCAACAACCTGTGTCAGCACGTACCGTTCGACGTCGTCTACAGGAGCGGGGACTTGTCGCACAGCGCCCATTGCTCCGATTACCATTGACGTTACACCACCGGCGAGTGCGGCAGCAGTGGGCCGTTGAACGCCGCACCTGGACTACGGAATGGCACGACATTGTCTTCTCCGACGAATCCCGCTTCTGCCTGCAACACCACGATTGTCTGATCCGCGTGTTGCGGCACCGCGGCGAGAGACTGTATGACGCCTGCATTATGCATCGCCATACCGGTCCATCGCCTGGCGTTATGGTTTGGGACGCAATTGGCTATGACACCCGCACCCCTCTGGTACGCATCGCCGATACACTCAACAGCAACCTCTACATCTCCGACGTTTTGGAGACTGTAGTCTGCCCTTACCTTCCCTGCCAGCAGCCACGTTTCAACAGGACAATGCGCGCCCGCACGTGACACGCATCGTGCAACAATTCTTCACGGCCCACCAGGTGCCACTGCTGCCGTGGCCCGCTTGTTCTCCCGATATGTCGCCCATCGAACACGTCTGGTCGCCTGATCGGCAACCGAGTGGCCCGGCAAGCACCACCCGCGGCTACGCCTGATGAACTGTGGCAACGTGGGGAAGCAGCCTGGAACGACATACCCCAAGCCCACATCCAAAGCCCCTTTCGTTCGATTCCGCGGCGTGTAGCAGCCGTTATTGCCAGCTATGGGGGCCACACAAAGTATTGATGTCTGCGTGTTCCGCAAGTCGCACGAGCCTGTAAGCTCAATCGTTTCATCTTTGTATCTGTTGTTAAGTGTCCAGTAAATCTGGCTTTGCTATCTCGTGTCCTTCTTGGTGTTGCATTTTGGGTGGCCAGCAGTGTGTATATACATATATTTTTCTTTTTAGCAAAAATTTTCTCCTTAAAACACACTGCAAAAATTTCGAACCGGTAAATAAAAAAGCACTGCCGAAGAATAAATTTTAGGAAAAACAAACTAAGTTATAATCGAAAAAACTTAATTTTAATTAAGTTTTTAATTCTTTCAGTGATAAAATTAACTCAATCATCACTTTCATACTTTTACATCAGGATGAGAAACAATTCAAGCAACACTAGAAATTAAGAAGAGCAACTGGAATCACTGTAAACAAGCGTTCAAAAGCCAATTACCTTGCAATTTAATTCTTCAAATGTGTAGTTTTACAATGTGCTTGGCTATGGTTCTGAAACTTAGGAAATTTCCTATAAAAAAAAAACAATTTTATAATAAATGCATCATAAAAGAAAATTGGGTTCAGAACTTCAATGAAAAACTACAAAGAAAATAAAAAACTAAGATAGACAAAGACGTACATGCAATTAAATAATCCCATAACTATGCATTTTTAAAAATGCTGTTCATATATAAGAAAATCACAGCACAAAACCATTAAGTCAAATTTTCAAAAACAAGAAGAGAGTGTGTGCGTCCATGCGTGCGAGTTACCTGCACTCCAAAAATTGAATTTTGCACGGGAAGGGCGGGCAAATGGGCTCCATAAATGGACATGACATACCTCTAAACTGAAACTACACAAATGCACCAATGTAGCATGAATGTTTTTTATTTTTATTTATTTTTTATTAAAGGTTTAACGACCACCGTGAGGCTATAAACAGTCGCCATCCTTAATTTAGGGCCACTGGTGATTCGAACCCGGACATTTCTCCGACAAATGGTCATCCAGTGCTTAGAACACTAAGCCACTGGGCGGCGTAACATAGATTCCTTCCTTGCTAAAATACATTAACAAACTGTGACCAGAATGTCCATAACTTAATCTTTTTTTATTATTCCTTTGCTTTCACATATCAGCCAATCCTAGGCTAACAGTTTTCAACTAGTCACACACACACACACACACACACACACACACACACACACACACACACACACACACACACTATTGACAAAAGTCACCGGACACCTAGAAGAGAAACACAACATAGCATATACTGACATACATTAATACGGTGTCGGTCCGCCTTTGGCCTTAATGCATGCACTAACCCTTCAAGACATGCTTTCGACACGGTTTTGGAACACAGCGATAGGTATACGCTTCCATTCAGTACATAATGCTGCCGTTAACTGTTGCTTAGTAGTAAGCCTTGGTTCCAAACTTCTTATGCGACGCTCTAATTCATCCCATAGGTAGACGTGATTGGTTAACAAGTTTGTCTACGATAACGAATGGGCCGGGACCATGCCACGACCCCCCCCCCCCCCACACACACACACACACGAGTACACTGCCAGCTCCAAACTTGACCGTAGGAACAGTATACTGTGGTAAATAGCGTTCCCCCGGCTGCCAACATACCCACACACTGACGGATCGTGTATCTGAATTCATCAGTCCATAGGACCCGTTTCCACTGATTTACGGTCCACGATAAATGTTTTTCACACCATGCTAAACGACAAGTGGCATTCCGAGTGGAGATGAAAGGCTTATATAAGCAGCCACACGACCACGGTAACCCATGGAATGAAGTTCTGTGCGAATGGTACGTGTAAATACCAGCATTTTTACTCACCTGTACACTGAGATCTTCTGCAGTACTCCGTCGATTAGCTGTAACAACTCTCCTGAGGCTTCGACGTCCTCTATCACCAATTTTCTTTCGTCTGCCGGTACGTTTTGCTGCTTCAAGCACGCCATGTGTCTTCCACTTATTCAGTACATCCAAAACAGTTGACTTAGGTATGTTTAAACGCCTCCGTTTGTCTTATGGACAACCCACTAATATAACACCCAACAATCTTTCCTTTCTTCAAGTCAGTTCTCTCCACTCGCGACGTTTTCACTCAACCTCACAGTGTGATATGATCGGGATAAGCTGCAGGCTAGTTTTTATACAGTTTGCAGATGTACCGCACGCACATCTTAACAACGCAGCAGATCCGTTCATTTGCTTTTGAAGGGGTGACATGTTGACTTTTGTCAATATAGTGTATATAGTCTCAGATAATGGCAGGAGGCATGAAGCATTATGTGCAGTGTGCAAAACTTTATTCGTCTTCACACATCTGTGTCAAGATATAGCAATCCAAGGGGTATACAGAGTTGCTAGCAAAGGAAATAGCGCGACTGGATCTCTGTTAAATGTAATCATTCGTCACTGTCTGTTAAATGCAATCAAATTTACTAAAATACAAGTTAACACCATTGGTAATGTTTTCAGTACTGTTGTGAAGTTTTCAAAACTCAGAAAGATAAGTTTTTTATTCCATTATTATTCTTCCTGGCAACAGAGGTGGTCAGGGCGTGACATGAGCAAAGAATATAACAAAGCACGTTTGACATGCTTTAAGAGCAAATCCAGTGCTGTTTCCTAGCTGGAAATCGTTGGGTTATCTTCGGAAGAACGTTTTTCAACTATCGAATGTAATCAAATGTAATGGAATGTTTCGGCGTGTTTTTTTAATTGAAAAAATCAATGATTAGTGACATGGGATTGGTATCATGGTGATTGGTTGTGTCCTATAGAAATAATGACCATTAAAAAACGGACCAATTTTAATTGAAATTCCACAATGACACGGATTTCGGGAATCGGAAGGCGTCAAAACCTGACCATAGACGATGTCCAATCGCATGCAAATAATCACGGTCTCATGCCAAAAAATGGGATGTCTTATGTCGTAGCTATGCCAGAACAACCAATTGTCCCGAGCCTCGTATAGAGAGCGGATTTCTTCAATTATCGAAAAAATTGGTCAGTTTTTTAATGGTCATTATTTTTTATAAGACACGACCAATCACCATGATACCAACCCCATGTCACTCACCATATCCCTCCCTTTCTCTGTGACAAGTGTCACCGCGATCGGCTGAAGATCTTTGAAGGAGATAGGTAACAAACGATTCCTTCTCAAAACTCGGAAAAACCCCTGAAAATGCAAGTTTTGGGACGATTATTCCTGAATGAAACGGAATTTCGGGAATCGGAAGGCGTCAAAACCTGACCATGGACGATGTCCAATCGCATGCAAAAAATCACGGTGATCGGATGTGTCATCTCGTGCCTATGCCCGAAAAACTAATTGTCTCGAGCCTCGTAAAGAGAACGAAGCGAGAGGCCTTCGGCCTCGCTTCGCTCAATTATAGTGAATGGTTGGTTCCCAGTAAAAAAAGAATAATTATATTCTACGCCAAGAAATTCGGATCACTAGTACAGTTATACTATTTAAGTATAGTTGGTGTACAGTTGCTTGTTATTTAATTATTTTCCAGTGAATTGTGTGCATGCGTTATGAAAAATTCGAAAACATATGCAAAATGCTCCTTGTGGTGACGATTTCTAACACTTTTTTTTTTTTTTTTTTTTTTTTTTTTTTTTTCCAAACCTAAATTTTGTAAGCAGAGATCAGAGGGATGGTTAATATGGGTACACACTCCCTGACACAAAATAAGTTTGATTTTGAGAGAAAAATGGATATGTTTCTATAGTGAATTGTACCAGACAAATAAACTGTTATCTACAATACAATTTTTTCTTTTTGCTTAAAATAATTATTTAGACATACAATAAAATACTGTAAAATACGTTGAATATAGATATTAAATACGTTGAATATCAGTAGCGCAATATTTTTTTCCCCATAACGGTTTGAAACATTCAATTTTACTTCCAGAAAAGCATTTCTAGTTTTTTCCTAAAAACCGCATTGTTTCTCGCACTGGATTGTTTAGAACTCATTATCTAAAATTAACAGAATAAGCAGTTAGCTCACTCACGCCAAGGTAGAAACGGTTAATTAAGTGATTTAGCTAAGGATGTGTGGGTAATTGATGACCAACTGGTGCTGAAGTCACGCGTGGGCATGTGCGCGGTTAGTTTTTTCACTGACTGAATCTGTCGCATTGGAATAAAAATTGACAGAAACCATACAGAAACAAAATATGTACACATATACTGTATATTCATATGAAACAGTGCTAACGCGAAATCACATAAGTCGGTAGTCAGATTATGTATGGTCCCTTAAAGATTTTCTCGTAAAGAATGGGAAGGGGGGGGGGAGACAACTGAATAAAACACAAAAGCCGTAATGGACTTGATTGGTTCGCTGGAAAGAATGTATTGGCACTGCGCCCAAAAATTTAACGTAACTCACAGCCGGTCCTACATGAAGTCAATGTCACTCAGTTCTCGTGAAAAGTCTCTGCTTTTCTCATTTCAAAATTCTGCCATCAATCCCCATTTCGACATTCTGAGCAAAATATTACATCACGTCGCCATTTCTTTTCTCGGAGAAGAACTATTGCTTCCATAATCATTTTCTGCCTTTGACTAGCATAAGTTGAGTGAGTGTTCTGGGGGACTTGATTTCACATTCTTTAAGCACCTAGTAACGTCACCTTGTACACGTTATATATAGGCTGAAAATCAAATCGATTAATTTAAAGGAGTAATTCTCAAACCTTTTAGAATCGCGGACATCTGACTTTTCGTTGACATCACAAATCCCTTACGAACACTAGCTAATTGTGTGAATCACTTTCAGAAAAATGATTTTTGAGATATTTTAATTTAAAAGAACACCGATTTATTAAGATATAAATACATGTACTCGTTTCGTCATATCAATGCAAGTAAAATACACATGTACTCGTTTCGTCATATCAATGCAAGTAAAATACACATGTACTCGTTTCGTCATATCAATGCAAGTAAAATACACATGTACTCGTTTAGTCTCCAATGCAAATAATAAAAAAACCGGTAAAAACACTTATTGGCACCAATCAGTTTCCATTTTTCAAAATAGACAGACATTGAACAGAAAAATAGCAAATTAAAAAAAAACAAAAAAAAAAGATGAACTCGACATTTTCTTAAATATACATAACCTCAAAACTTATTGAAACATCTGCTCTGTGGCTCCACTTAAAAGCCTATGTCGCAGACGTAACCAACTGCTTACAAAACCATCTTCACAACGTGACAAACTGAGGAAGGAGTTCAGTGCTAGGTTACAATTACATGACGTGACAAAGGCCTTCCCATCACCAGAGAACTTGGGGTTGTTTAATCATACTTTTCATGTGGGTAGTTGGGCGTTGTTGTGAAGTCGATGCGTGTATTTGGGATTTTAAGTTGAAAATCCAAGAACTGGGAACGGAAAAAATCTTCACACAGATAAAAATCAGAATTACAGTCATGAGTTAACACTGCTTATTAAGTGAGTTTAATTTTAGAAAATATTGTATTTACTGTTACTGAAAATATTGAACTTTGAAAACCCTCAAGCTTTACAAAAGTTTGGCGCTTCCAAGTAAGCCAAAATGATTTTACTGTCCCTAAGTCGTGTAATATTACTTTTGTTTCTGAGCTCCTACAAACATTTTTACAAGCTGTGGTGGCCGGGGTGGTTGATATCTATGTTTTAAACCACACTTCACTGAGAAAAACACTTTGTCAATTCAACAAAAAAATTTGTCGATATACAGTCCACAAAATTTTTTGTTGAATTTGCAAAATTATTTTGTTGAAAATTTAACAAAATTCATTGTTATCACGACAAAACATTTTGTTCATTTAACAAAATGATTAGGTCGATTTTTGGGAATTTGTTTGATCGAACAAAACATATTGGTATCATGATAAAATGTTTTGTTGCTGCAACAAAACTGTGACACAATAAGTTTTGTTGCAGCTACAAAACATTTTATCATGATACCAATATGTTTTGTTCGATCAAACAAATTCCCAAAAATCGACCTAATCATTTTGTTAAATGAACAAAATGTTTTGTCGTGATAAAACTAAATTTTGTTAAATCAACAATTTTCAACAAAATAATTTTGCAAATTCAACAAAACGTTTTGTTGACTGTATATCGACAAAAAATTTTGTTGATTCAACAATTTTTTTGTTGAATTAACAAAACGTTTTTCACAGAGTTTGCATCTTCTTTTCTGGAAATTAATAATCTCTTGCGACGATGCAAGTCAAAAATTGTAACCTGTCATCACACTGATCGTGGTGCAGATACCGCAGTAGAAATGTACCACCCTTATGCATTTGATCCCCATTAGGTTACCCACCCACTGCAATGCTGCTGCTATATTATTTTACACGGCTGGTAGCTGTGAATGCCATCGTAATCAGTAACAAAAAATTTCCTTGATTTCCGTCCTTCTACTGCTTATAACGGCAACATCCACGACTGAGAGTCGGCTGAAATTCTCAACCATTCCTTTCCTCATCGAAACTATTCTAACTGAAAATTTACAGTCGGGAGTTACAAGCCTTTCTCTTTCCTGTATTCAAAAGTTAACTGTCCGGCAAATATCCCTTGGTGTAACATTCTGGCATCATAAAAATGTAGATTATTCATCTGCAGTGGGCACGTTAATTATTCATCAGCCATGTACTCAGACAGGAGACATGAAAGTGCTGGGTTGCCACCTGCCCGAAAAAAATTATTAAAAACTCATCAGAGATTTACAAATTCATGCATGCATATTCTGAAATATTCAAACAATACACTATATGCCAAATAAAGAAGGTGATACCGACCAAAAATTTCTATTCACACACGTGTTAGACAAGTGACTTCTCACTGACATTTACAACGTAATTCCACTTAAACTTTGCCTGTATTTGAGAATTTACTTACGTTGCACATCCAGGAATTGGGAGTAGAAAAATCATCACGGATGAAAATCAGAAATAGTCTGCTAACATGACTTAATTATTTTTTGTTTATTTTGTGAGTTTAATTTCAGAAAAGATTGTTATTTAAAATATTAAACTTGGAAAACCTAACTTAAAAGGCTTTAGAAATAATTTTGAAATCCGAAGGCCACGGGTGGCCTAGTGGTCAACGTTCGTGGCTGCCACGGAGATAACCTCAGGTTCGATCCCAGGCTGGTACGAACGCTTGAACCATTAAATGCACGCCGTGCGTCGGACCTCGGATGCTGCCCCCCCCGTAATAAAAAAAGGGCGTCTTCCTCCCCTTTCTACCTCATTTCCGTGTCCCTTTCCTATCGGGCACTCTAGCCCAAATCTCCTAGCTTCCTATTTCTAAGGGTTGTTTAAGACCTGGGGTCAGACACTCCCTTCCTAAAATCCTCTACATATGATCTGATCTAAAATCCGGCAAAACGCACAGTTAAATTCATTATAAACATACAACACCTTGAATACAAATTCGGAAGATTTTTTTTTTCTCCCTTGGGAACTTCAAAATGCGATAAGTTTTAATATAAACGTAAAGCACGATCTGAAGAGAAGCAGCCGAACTCAAACCTCCAAATTAGAACCAATAACGGTGTAAGTAACTTTTGTAACCTACTACCAGGAACAGCTGCAAAAAACCTACAGGCGTAAACAAAAGAAACAATGAAAAAGAAGCAACCTAAAACTGCGTGAATTACTTAGCCATTCTTACAAAACAGAAAAAAATTAATAAAATAAAACTATTCTGAAAGAAATAATTTTTCTACCAAAATGCATTCGGCAGGATGCAACTGATACAACCAACAAAGTTTTTCGAATACCGAAAAAATGAATCTCTGCTTCATACACAATGGCAATAGTAAAAGGTAGATGTTTCTTTGCTGAAATTGTTAAGGGTGAGGTAGAATTGACCGGGAGAGAAACTTTTCACAGAACACCATACGATGACATCACTTCAGTGCCTAGAACGTGGCCTAAGCATTTTACTGCCCTGGTTCTCAAAGGTAAATGCAGGGATCATGACCCTACACATGCAGAACAGGTTCTTAAAACAGCGTTCAAAAAGCCTTACAACAAAAGGTAATATCAGCAAGCGCAAGAAAATGAGGTCATGGATGGACGACTGCAGACGGGATCACTATTTGCCACGGCGTTTAGAAGTACTTTTGTCGAATTACGAACACGCGTATTTGATCCCCCCCTATTATTATTATTCCTTCCCTGTCTCCCTCACTCTGAAGAGGAAGCACCCGGATACACTTAGCACACAATTTTTTGCTGTTTGAAACTTTCAACGAGACAATGATAAAACTTGACGTTCATAAATGAAAGGTGAAGTTAAGGGCGTAAAAGTGGTGCACGTGGAAACAATCTTTGTAAAGCCTCATCTCTTTGACTTGTAATGTAACTATGAAAAATCAAGTTATGCATCGTTACGACTTTTTCATAGTACGTCTTACCCAGTGATGTAGTTCTAGGGGGGGGAGTGCCTTAGAGATGAACAGATTAGGTAAACACAACCTGAAAGCAAACTCAAAAATTTTCCAAAGCATTCTAAATTTTAACGGGTTGTATTTTTATCATTTATCCTTATTGAATTTTAATTACTTATTATTTTTATCAATTTTCATCACAGCTGCTTAATTTTGGCGCTTTAAAATAAAGGAAAGAATATTTCGGTTGTGTTTTGGGGGTTTTTTTTTTCTTTGTTTTGTTTGGCACTTCTGAGAAACATGAAAATAAAACATCTTTACACCAAAATGAGTATTAATACAGTATAATAAATCCACTTATTGGTGTACTTTAACGAAAATGTGCAGGGGCCAAGCTTATGTTACAGTTTTTTGTTTGTCCGTGTTTTATAAGTTCACGCGATTAAGCCCGGTGGGTAGAAACAGATCTATTAGGGGAGCGTATATAGGATTACCACACATAACTCAGTTTCACAGTTCATCTTGCCCGCCATACACGACATTGTCACTTCTGTCGGTCGGTCATGTACGTTACAGACACTATAACCCAGAGCATGTTTACTGTGGGTGGGTGGGTAAAATTTTGTGAGGAGGGGTAAGCTGACGGTTAAGTGGTTTTAGGCGCTGCTACTTTCTCTGCTTTAGGTGCCCTGGGTACTGCCCCCCCGGTAATAAATAAGGGCGTCTTCTTCCCCTTTCTACTTCGCTTCCGTGTGATTTTTCCTATCGGGCACTCTAGCCCAAATCTCCTAGCTTCCTATTTCTAAGGGTTGTTTAAGACCTGGGGTCAGACACTCCCTTCCTAAAATCCTCTACATATGATCTGATCTTTCTCTGCTTTCTTCCTGAGAGGGAGTCAAATCGCTGATAGGATTAGCAGGAAGTTTCCTTCTTATCAGCCTCCTGTTAAGGGTGACGTCCCGACTCATCCTTACCCGTTTCATCCTCTGCTCAAAATCGTGCCATTTCATCCTCGGGTTTTAACAGGAATGGTGATTCGTCCTCTCTTCCCCCTACATTTTCCCAGTCGCTTAATAAACTGTATTATTTAAGTTCGTGTTATTTACTCGTTATTTAGTTTTGCTCAGACTTTTAGCCGCATATTGCGTTTCCAGGGAATAACACTACGAGGTAGTAGTCTGACTTTGTTCCCCCAAAATAATTATCGTGGTTTCTGAGACTACTCAGTCTTCTTTTAATTTTTCTTGTCACAAATGCAGGATAAATCTTTGTCAGAAAAATGCAGTGAAAATAGCTGTGATTGATAGCACTTGGTCAATTTTAAGAACTTATCTAACATATTATGTATTCCACTGTGTACACCAAAAGCACGTAAGCATTCAATCAGTGTCTTCTTTCCGGCTTCGAAATCATGAACCGTTTTCTCAATTACATATTTTATCCAAATTTATATATAGTCTTTTTTTTTGTAAGCATATTAATTTTATGTTGTTTTCCTTGAATGTCATAGATCTACGCGTCTTCTTTTAACTTAAAAGTTCTAAAATATTTGGATGTGATTTTCTTAACGGAATTTGTCGTTCTGTGACGCTCTTTATAACAGTTCCATATTCGACCAATAACAGGGTTGTCCATCCACTGATATACCATAAAATTATTAAACTCTTTAACAGCATAATTTGTGGGCGCATCGTCCATTATGGCTAAAAATCCATCGTCCACACAAATGGGTGGAATGAATGCAAGAGCTGCAAAGATTCTCGTATATGACGTTTGATGTCTTTATTCTTTATGTATTCTGATGCTAGGTCTAAATTCTGAACTTTACGCCATAGAGATTGGTTGTAATGGTAATTATATTCTTTGACTTCGCAATCTGTATATTAAACAAAACGGGAAAGGATTAATCGGTGCCTACTTCTGTGTGCAGGGGACGAATCGCCACCCCCTGTTAAAACCAGATAATGAAACGGCACGATTTTGAGCAGAAGATGAAACGGGAAAGGATGAATCGGTACCTACTCCTGTTAAGCAGGGCTGTTATAATACTATTCTAACAGCCTTGCTGTTAAGGTGGCCATAGACACGCACTTTTGAATGTCACACCAGCAAATGGGGGAGTTTTGTGCCTGGGGCGGCATGTAGCGAAGAGGATTTCAAGCAGGCATTGAAGAGCTTCACTCCTGGTTCACTTCACGCTACATGCCGTCCCAGGCACAAAATTCCCCCACTTGTTGGCGTGACACTCAAACGTCTCATTCAAAAGTGCGTGTCTGTGGCCACCATGGTTTGTGGTTAGAGTCCGTGAAAAATTGCGCCCCATTAGTGCGGAGAAAAACTGAAAAACAAGTATATCGTTTCGGTGAAAAGGCTCTGCTAGCTGCCACTGTGTAACCAGGTTCGGTTTACACCGAGTATAGAAGTGGTGCAGAATTTTCGCCATGTACATCTTTTGCGACACCTAACCTGTTTCCAAAAGACAAAGATTTCTGGACTGGGCTAACCTACAAAGTCCTTGTGACTCTAAAAATACCGTGAAGCATTCTAGATGTTTAGCCTTTTGTCAAAAGACGTTGCCATTTCACTCAGGTGTTCGGTGGTATCGCTCTAGGTGTGTAACTTTCACTACATATTGATTCCTCGCAATCAGAAAAATGCCCCTGCTCCACTATTTTCTCCTGGAATGACAGATGCTAATGAACTTCACAAAATGCCGACACGTAAGTTTTGTTCGTTAAGTAGCCAATGGAATTTCTGACCACGCACAGGGTAATTCACAAAGACACGACAAACTAATTAAGCACAACTGCACAAAACATCTAACTGTAACCGTGTGCAAGTTCAAAACTTACTGGGAGTTTTCAAGTAATCAAGATGGGGGTGCCAACTGTTGGCCAGCTGCTGGCCAATGTGGTGACCGCCGGGACATTTTATTGACGGTTTGGCAGCGGCAACATAGTGCTGGGCCATTAGTGGCCCAGCAACACTGTTTTTGCTGGGCATGCTTTTCATCATGCTGTACGAATATGGCAGCAATATCATTTAGCTCGAAAACGAACCTCAAAGCAGCTAGAAGGTGGAGACATGCGACCCAGCTATTTCTCGTAGGGTTTACACCCACAGGGAAGGTGTAGACGCAACTACTCATGCCCTATGGGCGTTTTTTCATTTTTTTCATCAGAAACAAAGTTACAGTAGACTGAACCTTGAGGTGCTGATACAACAGATGATAAACAGGTTAGAGAAGGAGTGCCAGATTGAAAGTGCAAGTCGACATAGTTGGGAGTGGCAGACTATGACGTCACAACAAGCACTTCCAGGGAGAAAGAACAAGAGCGGGGCGGAAGGAACAGATAACCTTATTTGTAACGAGGGGGAGGGGTCAATACCCTGGGTCAGACGGCTTAACGTACCCATCCGACGCATAGCGGGTATTCAGTGGTTCAGAGCAACTTAGCCTACTGGGTCCTATCAGTGACCTTTGCCGCATCACGCGACCGTCTGGTCGGAAGGTGGGTGCTCTAACAACTAGGCCATTCGCCGCATACAACTATCAGTGGAGTTGAACGATCACTGTTTAAATGCCCCGCTGAACGAAAATCCACAACGGACCATCGAAGGGAACTACCACAGCTAATGAACACCAATCACTCCTCTGTCGTTCGAAATCTGTAAAAACTGGGCTATGCGTCAAAACTGGATACCGGGATCCAAAATCAGTTATTACAGCAGAACATGGTTGTTTGCTATACCGCATGTGCTTCATTGCTTGCTCGGGCAAAAGTCAGGTTTTCTTGACAGAATAATTACAGGAGATAAAAAGTGCATCATTTATCATAACGATGTCAGCGAAACTTCAAGGGGGCCCAGAAGGGAAATCGTCGCAGGCTACTACACTACGGCAAAACCTGAACTTCATTCCCGCAATGATGCTTCCTCTGTTGTTGGCGGGATTGCAAGATATCATCCACTACGAGCTTTTAAACCGGCCCCGAACCATCAACTTGGATGGCGACTGCGAGCAGTTGGACCGCTTAGATTCAACCCTGAGGGCCAAACGCCTGGCGTTGGTGAACAGAAAAGCTGTGTTACATCAGGACAACACTAGCCCACATGCTACATTGCGAACACATCAGAAGGTGCGGCAACTGGGTTGGGAAGTAATAACGCATCCTCCATATTCGCCGGACCTAACTCTTCAGATTTCCATCTGTTCTTATCCTTGAGCAATTTCATTTCCGATAGAAAGTTTCGAATGAAGATGAGACGAAAGAGTACATTACCGAATTTGTTGCTATGAATGAATCTAATTTCTCCAGGAATGGCATCCATCAACGTGATCGTTGGAACATGCCAATAATATCTATTAATGATCATTATGTTCTTGTTTTTCAGCCGCCGCTGCGGAATTCTGTTGGTTCAGTTAAACAGCGGCCGCTGAAAAACAATTTTTTGCTGTGTGTTTCTGGAACGTGGAAAGAGCGATGTATTTATTTATTAACTGTCGCCACGTATTTGGAGTATTTCCACCTTGGATCTCGCCCTTTGGATTTAACTGCTATAATATATATATAGCTAGTGCCGTTAATGCCCACCAGATGGAGACGTCTCAGTAGCTGAGCCCATCTTACGGATTTATGATGTCAGAAGCTGACTTAAAAATACACAATAGCACCGTGGGTTGTTGGCCACCTTGGCGTAAATGTAACGCACTCGACTAGATATCGAGAGTTCTGTTGGTTCAATTCCACAGCGGCGGCTGAAAAAACAATTTTTCGGATGCTGTGTGTTTCTGGAACGTGGAAAGAGCGATGTATTTATTTATTAATTGTCGCCACGTATTTGGAGTATTTTCATTATGTTCTTGATTAAATAACAAATTGGTTAATCACAAGGACGACTATTTTTTGTATATTTCGTGTTTTCATATTACTTTTCCATCAACCCAAATACATTAAACATTATCTTTAAAAACATATTAAAAAAAAAAATATATATATATATATATTGCAGTCGAAGTGAATGACATATACTCCGCGACAGCTCAGGGCTATGGAGTAGAAAGACTATACATAAAACAGCCAATACATTTTTGTGTAGGTAATCAATAAAACTCCACCACATTTAAAATTTCATGTATGATCGGACGTTTGAAGCACTTGAAGAAATCGTAAAACAAAATGTCAAACACATCCCTTTTCGGTAGTTTTCGTTTTCACTTTGTTCCTATTGTTTTTTCATTCAAAGGGAAACTCGCCAGGTATTCCTACACCTCGAGGGGAAAAGTTGATTTTCTCCAGACTTCAACATAATATAAAAACGCAAACCGATAACCGTCCTGATGTTGTAACCACGTGACGAGAATGGAACAGGAATGTACGTGTCATGAACACCAGTTGAAAGACGAAAAAGCAAAGGAAAAAAAAAAGCCTACGTGTCCACGAGGCATGGCAGAAACGAAATTCTCTTTTCTAGAAATACTTCTACCAACCTGCCTATATGGACTTCGGAATGTTTGAGTATCATCGCCGACAGACAAGTTTCGCCAAACTCGCGGAATGTGAAAACTTAAAAAGAAATGCGACCGTCACGACTTTTTCTTTTTTATTATTCTTTTACTGAAATCATAGGCTCGGAGAAATGCTGTTAGAAAAAATCGGCAAGTGTAACAGTATAAAAACATATTGCCACCTAATACAAACTCTAAATGATAGCGAAAGTTGCAAAACGGAGATATAAGAAAATCTCAGTAGGACCCCCTCCCTTTTTAAATTTAGCTTTTTAAACTAAAAATAACCACACTATCTACACAAAAGTATTCAATAATTCATTTTAAATTCGCCACCTGGAACTCACTGCTCCAAAAATTTACTTTCTGACGCTCGTTCGAAAAGCAAAACTACCTATGCGTAGTGACATTCATAACGAGAGATGCATTAGATTAAGTGCGCTTGAAAAAACAAAACAAAAACAAAAAAACTGAGCTGAACTAAAATGGCGAAATTTTATGAAACCAATGACAGAAATTCATCACAAAACTTACATAATATGTGACAAGATCATCAAACTACAAAAACGGTGGCACAGTATTAAAATACCATATATACATTTAGTGGGTTTAAGAAAAGATCTGCCAAACAATTTCTTATATGACACACTTGAGTTTTTATAAATGTATTTCAAAAAGCAAAAATGAAATAGTGATCTTACTGAGCTTTTGACAATTTTTCTAAGCAGGTGCTAAATGTTGTTGCCGTGTTCGAAAAACAGTCGTAAGAGGAACGACATGGCGTTGAAGATAACGCCAAATGCCTCTACCACACGATCTATTGTCGCGAAAAACTTGACACGCTTAGACAACAATCCTGAAACAGCTTTTAAACATATAGTAAATACCTTTTGTTAAGTAAAATCCCAAACTTCCCGATCATGGGCAATGATATGCCTTTAATCAATATTAATAATAATATTCTGACGACACCTATACGTTCAATACCGAAGGGGGGAGGCACAATTTTTAAAAGTGCATGGCAAAAGTTTTATCAAAAAATTTCGTTCATATGGATTTCACCCGACATTGGTGATGTCACCTTTGGAAAAAAAAAAAAAGAAGCTTTCAGGTATATACTCTACATAGTATTTATTAATTCAATGTTGTAGTACTGGGTGCCATGGATGCGAACATCCGTGGCCTTTAACAAGTTAATATTTCTTCGGAATTTCAACTTTTTTACGTCTTTTTTTATATATATATTTGTAATATTTGCTGTCATAAGGTGGTTTTCTGAATTCTAGTTTGCATTCTGATTAGGAATCTCTCTTTTTATCCATCTTTTTTAAGTACAATTATGGATATGGCATCTTTTTACTACTCTCTTAGACATCCCTCCACCCAACAGAATAGTACAACACTAAATTTAACACACACAAAAAATCATCTCATATAACAAAATTATAAACTTAGATAAACGTGTATGAATTCGAAAAATTCATACACGTTTATCTAAGTTTCCTAAAACCTTGAAATCTTAGATGGTTGCACTCGCCATGTGCTCTAACTTAAATATTAAAGGGAGGGGGGACTAATCATACTGTCACGCCTATATATCGAAGATCACGAGGAATCAGCAAATCATTATTATTTTTTTTTTATTGGAGGTTTAACGACCACCATGAGCAATTCAATGGGATATAAACAGTCGTCCGTCCCTAATTTAGGGCCACTGGCTCCAGGGAAGAGAGAGAGAGAGCCTGCGCCGTAAGACAAACACGCCTTACGGGATTCAAACCCGGACCATTTTCGAACAAATTATCAGGAGCCATCGCTTAGACCACTGCGCCACCGGGGCGGTATTCATTAATTTACGGTACTGGCCGTTAGGTAACAGAACTAACTATAACCCGATGAGTAACAATTAATGTTTCTTTAGGGATTCAACATGGCTTTTATAATATTATTACGAGTATAACTATTATGACACTTACGTGCAACAAAGGCCACGAGGAATCGGCAATTATTCATTTGCGGTACTGGTTCAATGTAACAAAAAGAAGCAAAAACCGGGAACAATCAACTTTCGCAAGAGACTCCACTACACCCTATGAGCGAATATAAGCTGGTGTTTCAACCAATCAAAAACGAAAGATTAATGAGTTGTATAAAAAATTTCGTAACTCCATGACCATTTCTCGCACTCCGCCGCTCTTCCGCCCTCCTTTTCCCCATTATTGCAATGTTTACGGAAGACGTGGTTACCTCACTCACTAATAATTTTTTGAAAACTTTATCATGCATTATTACGCTGTAATCAAGTACGTATTTCGAATTGCTCATGCCGTTGCGTCCAGGTGCCTTTTTGGAATGACAGGACATTTTCATTAAAAAAGGGGGACATTTCGAGAACAAGGAGAACACAATAAATTTGTACAAAAATAAATATGAATGCACATACTCTGTAATTAAATTTTACAGTTTGAGAGTTTATATGTGTATAACTTTAAAAAAGAAAGAAAGATTTTAGTCTGCTGGACATTTTTACTTATACACTGGCGTGCAGAAATTAAGGACGAGACGGTTTTTCGAATGTAACGTCGTGCAGAAGTGCTCCACGTCGGCTCAAATCATACCATAAGATCCCCAAGATGTAAGAATATGGGACAAGTGAGCAAAACCGTTCGAACAAGGAATCCAAAGGATACAAAGGCACTTTATTGAAAAGGTAGCTTCGAGCACAACTGGACAGAAGACAAAAAAGTCCATGTTACAGGCGGCTGCCAAGAAAAATCCAGTCTTTAGTAGGGGATATGATCACCCCTGACTGCGTTGCAGGATTTACAACGTCTGTCCATGCTGAGGACGAGGTCGTCAAGAAACTGTTGAGGCATCGCGGCCATTCATCTTGTAGCGCCAATCGCAGCCGCGGAATCGTTGCTGGCGGCTGGTGACCTGCTGCCAAGCGTCTCCAGAGAAGGTCCCACACGTGTTCGATTGGATTTAGGTCCAGGGACCTTGCGGGCCAATCCATGCGTTGAATATCTTCACTCTCTAACAGCTCTGCGACACCCACTGTACGATGAGGTGTAGCGTTGTCGTCCATGAAGAGGAACTCGGGACCCACAGCACCTCTAGACAGACGCACGTGAGGCAGGAGGACCTCGGTACAATAGCGCACACCAGTGACTGAACCTCCTTGGAAGATGTGGAGGTCATGTAAGGTCAGTACGGCTACCAAGCATGATACCGCCCCAAACGAGAACTCTGCCACCTCTAAACCGGTCTCTTTCAATGATGGTGGAGGTGTAATTGCGTGTTTCCTGCTCTCTCCAGATGTGTATACGTCCAGAATCGCTCGTCAGACTAAATCGGCTCTCATCCGTAAAGAGAACTCGACCCCATTGCTGATGTGTCCAGTTCTTGTGTTCCTGGCACCACAGAAACCACCGTCTCCGATGAACAGGCGTTAATGGCACACACCGTACTGGTCGTCGTGCAAATAGACCATTTTTGTGCAGCCTCCTGGCTACGGTAAAACGCGATAACGGACGTCCAGTTGTCTGTTGCATGTGCCTTGCGATTTCTCCCGCTGTCTGTCGTCTGTCTCTTCTCGCCTGTAGGACAATATACCAGTCGTCCGCCGCCGTGGTTGCTCGTGGATGACCACTGCTAAACTCTCCGACAGTTATTCCTGTCGTTTGAAATGGTCTCCAAGCTTGTGAAACAATGCTGTGAGCGATCCCGAACTCCTTGACCACACTTGTCACACTTCGACCTTCTTCAAACTTCCCAATGACGAGACCTCGGGTAAAGTCATCCAGATGTCGTCTACTGGATTGCCTGTTGGCCATATCACACGGGGGCAGCAACTCGACGTCGTTCAAACCGATGTACACCGTGCAATAGCTTTCACCAAATTGCTGAGCGTACACCGCCGTGTGCTTTATACCCTTCCGATACTCCCCTCCCTACGTCATGCTGCATATATGCGCATGCCCTACCGTAACGGACCCTAGTCTATCTCCTGAGTGGTCTTTCGGTCCGTTCTGCCTGCTCGTTCCGCTGTTATGCTAATTTCTCCTCTTCGTCCTTAATTTTTGCACACCAGTGTATTTTTGCACTGGAAGAGATTTTCTTCGATAGATCGGGTTTCATTAACAAATATTTACGAAGTTCAGGGCATAAAATGTCTTTCAAATTGTACGTACCTAGCAGTATACACCGCACTGATTAAGAAACTTGAATTGTAAATAGAAAAAATTCACAGCAACGACTCACAACACACAAAACAAGCAGTGTAAGCTGACCGTTTACACGACTACACCGCAAGGCACCGTCCACGTGCGATGAACGACAGACAGACTAACGAGCGCTGGCGGGTTGTCTCTGCGCTGCTGACTCACAAGTGACGCACTGCAGCAATAAACTGACCGGGGAGAGGAAGGGGGGGGGGGGTTGCGAGGGAGAATCCAGAAATGAATGAATACATTTTAGTAGTGGCTTGATAGGATATATGATTACAATAGAAGAATTTGATCAAAATGTATTTGAATTACTCCTTATTGAAAAAGCTCGACATTTGGGGTGTTTTCCTTAATTCCTGGACGACACACGGTAAGCAAAGGAGGACATGTCCTCCAAAAGCCGGACGTCTGGTCACCCTGCTTGCGTCAGCATGACAGACAACCAATCACCTTCTTCAGACACGACTTCACAACATTCTGAAATTTACTGATAACGATACGGGCGAAAGTACATTACACATTAATCACGAAACTCCCATAAAACATTCCGCAGGATCATAATCATGAAAGCAGGTCGCAATGAAATATTTCGAAGAATTAAAATCATTCCCTGGCAAATTGAAACAACGCAGGACAGGAGGGGGAGAGTAGATTTAACGCACGACGGTATACTCAGAGGAGGATACATCTGCATTCATTCTTTTCTGGTAAAAGATTGAAGAACCATTAATGTTTCAATGGGGCGGAGCCAATGACCTAGCTTCTCTCCCTAGAAAGTTTTCCATCTCCCAGGTAACGAAAAATTCCAGCAGCCATAGCAGACGTTCCGCCAACGAGCAGAAATTCAACCAATAACACAAGCCTGCCCGTCCTACGTTGATCTTCACTGACATTTCAAAGCCTTTGGTTAATCAAACTTATCGTTAAAGAATGCGCGCATGCAACAGCAAACACCACACTGTGGGACCGACGAAGAACCTGCATCACGTTATTTCTCACACACGTTTCTTCGAAAGATACTCTTTCACAACAGAATGTATTCTAAACTATTCACTGGAAAAGCTTACGGAAAGACAGGGCGAAAACAAAAAAAAAGAAATTATCTGCATTCTCTTCTACAATACGATTGATTATTCGGAACAGTTCTAACCGCACAGAAAATTCCATTCTGTCACACGTAATGCGAGTCGTAAATATATCTGCTCTTTCGCCAACGATTCTTCGGGAAGAATAAGTGCTTCGTAAGGGCGATTTATCTTTACCTAAACACTGCGCGGATTACGACAGGTCAGAACGCTTACTCAATAATGAAAATGAAATTCATCGACTTTTGCATAACTTCACCCACAAAATTACTAGCCCGCCTATGCGGAAAACTGCCGACACTGGATTTTTTATTCACAAACTACAGTAATGATACTACTGCATAAAGCAGCTACTTAAGGCTCTACGAGATCCGCCATCTTGTATTGTGACTTCTCTTGTTAACCAACGGGCAAGAGTATTTCACAAATTGCTCGGGCAATTTTGCACATTTTGGAACACCGTTTGTGGCTAACGCAAGATATATGATAAATAAAGAGTTCCCTAGTTTCAGATTTTCATTTTGGATTCTAAGTATTTTTTATTAATTAATAAAACTATGGAAGACGCCTTGGTACGACTTTCGCTGCAGATAAAAAATGAAGGGAAAGGTCAATAACAATTCTGAAACAAAGGAACTCTTTATTTATCATAAATCTTGCGTTAGCTACAAACGGTGTTCCAAAATGTGCAAAATTGCCCGAGCAATTCGTGAAATCCGCTTACCCGTTGGTTAACAAGAGAAGGCAGCAGTACAAGATGGTGGGTCTCATAGAGCCTTAAGTAGTCACGTATACCACATACCTTAAAAGCAGAACACATTTCGATTATATATTTTATGGATAGATTATATGTGTGTGTTGTGATTTTAACTTCATGTATTTTAGTAAATGATTTTAATTTCATAACAATTAGTATTAACTCACCTTTAATCGTGCAAAAACGGCTTTTATGTTTCATGTATTGCATTCCAGCTCGAGTAATTTACGTTAGCTAACATTTCGATCATCAACCAATACGATATCCTGAGCTTCTTATTGGTACGCGGATTAAATCATGTGAGCAAATCTTACACACATACACAATATTGAAACACAACTTTTCATAAATATGGAAATCACCTCATACACTCACAAAAATTAAAACTATGTATGCTATCCATAGATATGATTAATAATTCTACTACAGATAAGACATGAATGAAGGGCTCACCGTAGTAAAAAAAAATGTTTTTACTGAATATCGCCCCAGTAAAATGTTCTTATACGAGGTTCGATCAAAAAGTTCCGAGACTAGACCGATATACAACAAAGTGCTTAGGTTACTTAAGTCTGGCTATGATCTCTCTCAAAGTAGTCTCCTTGGGCAACGATACACCGCTGCCTGGATCTCGTCCACGGTTTCAAAACGGCGACCCTTGAGCTTCAGCTTCATCTTTGGGAACAGAAAGAAGTCGCAGGAGGCCAAATCCGGTGAGTGGGGCGGGTAAGGAAGGGTAGTCATGCTGTTTCGGCTGAAAAACTGGTGTGTTGCTAACGCTCTGTGAGCTGCTGCATTGTCGTGATGGAGCAGGAAATCGCCCCTGCACCACATTTCAGGTCGTTTGCGGCGAATGTCCTCCCTAAGACGCCGCAGAACATCGCAGTAAAAAAAGGGCGGTGACGGTCTGGCCCTGGGGTACGAGAATTCACGGTGCACAACCCCACGAATGTCGAAGAACACGATGAGCATGCTTCTGGTTACGCTCCGGACCTGTCGGGCTTTCTTCGGCCGCGGAGATGACGGGCTCTTCTACTGCGACAACTGTTGCTTGGTCTCCGGATCGTAACCGTAGACCCAAGTCTCGTCCCCATTGATGACCCGCGACAGGAACGTACGTTCGTTCGTTCGTTCATTCATTACCTGCTGACGAAGATCTTGACAGGGTTCGACACGGAGGGTATTCTGTTCGGGGTTCAGAATCTTGAGCACAAAGTTTGCTGCAATGCAGTGCATGTTCGAAACCGACGTCAGAATTTCTTGCACTGTTCCGTATGGCACATTGACGATGGAAGCAATGCATTGAACGGTTCTCCGACGTTCCTCATGCAACAGTTCCCTAATTTTGTCCACATTTTCGGGGGTTTTGCTCGTGGACGGTCGCCCTGACCTCTCGTCGTCTTCCAATGCCGTTCTGCCGCTCTTGAAGCCCGAGTGACACTAACACCTCGCACGACTCATTGCTTTATTGCCATAAGCCTGCCGCAACATTTCCTGCACCTCCGTTCCCGATTTGCCCAGTTTGACGCAGAATTTGATGTTCGCTCGCTGCTCTAGTTTGCAGTCCATACTAAAATCGCAGCTGTGTTCTGCACGTGGCCACCAAATATCGTGTAGCACAACTCCCGATGCTCACAGAACGACGCTAATCGACACAATGACTCATGAAGGTCACTGCCCTCGACCGCTGCTCGCGCGTCCGCGTACTGCCATCTGTTGGCGCGCTACATACCTAGTCTCGGAACATTTTGATCGCACTATACGTATTAAACAGTTTACATTGTAGAATTTACAATTACGGGGTTGGCAACAGGTACAGAAGAAAGGAAACTGCGCATGCTCATTGACTGCTTGAAGTGTTATTGTGGCTACTATCGTGTAACGTATGTGTACTGAGTAGTGTACTTTTCGTGAAACAGTGAAGTTCAGAGAGCAAAAGAGTGGAAAAGGTACGTGCACATAAAACATTTCTTTTTTCATAAGGTGTGGTACGCATTTAATTGTAGTCAACATCATTGGAGGGGGGTGAGGGAGTAGATCATATACAGTTGTGAAATGTACTCTTAAAGTTCACCAAAATGTACACATTGTTGATTTTCTTGGTGTAAAATCGCACAGCCTAAGGTATAAAAACTCTTTCTTTTAAAAAGTCTGATTTCTTAGAGACAAAGCATTGTTTTAAGAGACCAATGTTATACACCGATGAGCAGTGGCGGCGGAACCGCCCGTGCCCGGGCAATAATTTCAACAATTTCAGCCAAGATTTTAATTTTTTTTATTTGGCATATGTGCGATTGTTGTGACGTGCTTTAGGGAAGTTCCTCTAGGTAAGTGGTTGGGTGGTCCTAATGAGGATATAGCACGTGACGTCATCGAGAAGTTTCAGTTTAGTGGCAACAGTCCTTGCAAGTTCCTGAAGGACAAACACAGCTGGCTGTCCTGCAGTTATTGTGTAAAATGCGATCATTAGCGATCAATGTTAACAAAAATATTGAAGAGTTAGACTCTTCAAAGGTAAAAAAATCTTTTAAAGGTTAGTTTTATCTATAAGTCAGTGATTTCTGGTAAGACTGGAAACCCATGTTTTACTTGTTCAAAGGCTGTTGGCGTGCAGTGCTTGTACTTTATTGGGCCAGTCGTTTCACTTGTTGATTCGAAGTTTTCAAGTTGAATTTAAAAGGTGTTGGCTTTTGTTTTGCGTATGTTTTATTGCTACTGACTATTTTCTGATAGAACACCCTTCAGAGTTTGTCTCTTAGTAAAAAAATTCCTAAATCAACGCTTCGGTATCCAATCTGCACTTCTGTGCGCTTGGGTTTTTCACCTTCAGGGATTTCTATTCAGAAGGTTCCTGGCTGATCAAGGAGGTGTTGAAACTTTTTATAGAGCTGAAAGTTAATTTGTTAGTCAGAATCAAATCTCTTAGGGGCTTGATTTTTTTAGGAGAGCTTGACTCACTGTTTTGCGAATTTTCGGTTTTTTTCTTAGTATTTTCACTTTTAAGATTATTTGGCTCTCAGTGTAGGGAGATTTTTGATTTTTACTTTAATATTTCGTTCTATATATTTCCTCCCCAAACCACCGTTGATTTTATTTTTAGTAACCTGGATTTTTTAATTGGAGCTGAATTACACTTTTGTGAAAATATACAAATAATGGATAAAATTATTTCCAAATGATATATATTTTTTTTTTTTTTTTTTTTTTTTTTTTTTTTTGTGTGTGTCTAGGTCTGTTTACAGACTGGGATTATGCTGCTAAATTTATTTACGGATAAATGACGTAGGGCGCAAATAAAAATTACTGTTTTTTTTTTTCACCACAATTTTGCGTGGAAAAACAGATTTTGCTTTAAATTTTTACAAGTCTTGGAAAACGTTTCTCAGAACTAAGAAGAAACACTTTTTATTGAAGAATTCCTAATTACTCACTAATTAGTGATCACACTAAATTACCATGTAAAAGAATATCCACGATGATAAAATGTTATTTGCTTCAAGACTTTTATATGCCTCGAGCTGTTGTTGCATCGTAAAGGCGGTTCGACCAAAACAAAGTAATAGAAAATATTTACTATTTGTACTTTCCGAAAACTTTTCGCGTCGCCTTCGAAGATACTTGCATTCAGCACATACATATATTTTCCTTCAATCTCTTAAATTTTTTCCAAATACCGCATTTTGTACTCGGAAGTTAAACTTTCAAAGTAGGACGCCATCATTTCAACAGGGACTGGTTGTCCTTCACTTACGTTACTAAGGCTCGTTGCCATGCTTAAGTCACGTGTCTGCTACAACCTCATTCCCAAAACAAAGCTCCTTAGGCATTGTTCTTCTTCTGTTTGTTCCGGGAAGGTGGGGGGTGCACCACGATTCAAAATTTCGGGCCCGGTCAACGAACTTCACTTTCCACCGTTCCTGCCGATGAGCCATTCATTATGACCACCTACCTAATGAACTGAAAGACCCCCTTTATCCCGCAAAACAGCGGCCACTCGGCGAGGCATCGTTCAATGAGGTGGCGATAGGTATCCTGGGGTATCTGGTACTATAATGTCAACAGAAGGTCCTTCAGTTCCCGTACATTTCGGGATGGAGGTGATTTAGCTCGAACCCGCTTTTCCAAGTCGAACCACAAATGTTCGATTGGGTTCATATTAGATGAATTTGGAGGCCAGGGCATTAACAGAAAGTCACCAGCCTGTCTCTCGCACCACTCCTTGGCGGTTCTGGCAGTGTGGCATGCGGCATTATCCTGTTGGTAATGGCCATCACCTGCAAGAAACACAGTTGCCATGAATGGGTGAACTTGGTCCGCAACGATGTTCAGATACCTGACAGCTGTCAGGGATTGTGCTATTGGGAAAATGGGGCATAAAGTTTCCCAAGAAAATATCGCCCACAGCATAACAACGCCGCCGTCGGCATGTTTCCGCCCAACAGTACATCCAGGTGCCATAGCCTCCGTTGGTAATCGGCGTATCTGCGCTCGGCCGTCTACGTGATGCACCAGGAATCTTGATTCGTCAGACCAGGTCACTTTCTTCCAATCATCCACATCATAATTTCAATGATCTTCTGCCTATTTCATGCGTTGTTGGCGATGACGTGCTGTGAGCATGGGGACCCGGCTGGGTCTTCGGCTACACAGGCTATGCGCAGAAGGCTGCGGTGAACACATTGCCCTGCTCGCCACTGTGGTAGGTGCGGGTAATTTGTCGCACTGTGGCCCTGCGGTCCCTGTGAACAATGAGCGGCAGTCTCCGCTCCCCTCTGGCATCAATGAGCTGCGGACGATTGGACGACGGTTCGTCATTTGGCCATCTGTGCACCACTTTTGATACATACTCAAAACAGCGGCACGTGAACACCCCACAAGCCGCGCCGTGCCATCACAATTTGTATCAAATTCCGATAAATCGGCAGCTTTTCCCATTCTGACTCCGAACACACTACTAACCGAAAGCCGGTCCTCAGGTTGTATAAAAACTGCTCTGTGTACTTCACCTGTGCCACCGTTCGGTCTCCAGGTGCGCTCATTAGTCTAGACTGGGGGTGGTCATAATGTAATGGCTCATAGGTGTATACAGTCATACAAGTAAATTACACTGTATGTAACTAAGCTTAACATGGCTACTATTTCACGGAATGTCTTCAATTATAATGTGCATTGAGGACACAGGTTTCAACTCTCTTCTCGCACAGATTTCTTCACGATAAATGTAACACAGTCACTTAACCACCTGCCCCCCCCCTCCCACGGTTACTCCAGCAAATCGGCAAATCCCGCAGTCACATGTCGTGCCGCTGGAATGTAAAAAACATTCGACACAAATGTGCTCGCTGCCTACGAAACAAAAGAATTGAAACGTCTGGTTTAACACTGCCATCGCGTTCTATCAGTATAATTATAATTCGACGGAAGTGATGAAGTATTTGTGCGTGATAAAACACAACTTCTCTCTGCGAATGTATTATTACAAGAGCTTCCGCTTGTTAACAACAAACAAATAAAACGTGCGGAAATCGGGTTTGTTTCGCTGAAATGAAAATTATTCATACTTTGTTGTCGTTGTGTTTCGCGGAAAACTCAATTTATTTAAGAGCATGATTAAAATGAATAAAATGGAAGCTTCCTCAATAAACACCGGGAATAATCCGGGTATACTAAAATGCCGGGCCTTTCCCCCTTTGTTTCCTGCACCTTTCGCTTTCACGGCCAGGTTGTTCTTTTATGTCTAAAAATTTCCTCATTGTTATCGTGGTAGCTTTTCTCTCGCTCTTCGACGCCATATGTAAAATTTCGAATTCTCACAGTTTCACTTAGAAGTAAACATTCAAAAATTTGTGAAACTGAGATTATCAGCACGGTTTGAAAAAAGTGTAATGACTTTTCTATGCGAAGAAATGAAATTGAAACCACAGCACACCACCGCAATAATCACTGCATATTTGCACTTACTCCTGAAGCCTTACTGATGAGAATTGTTAGGCAACCACAATTTAACTGTTGATTGCAAACGATGTAACACACGCTGATACAGGTCGGCAGGGGATTCAGCACCAGTATTGCATTCAGATAGGGTTTTTTTCCCGGGAGAAGGGGGGGGCAATTACAAATTTTGAGTGGGCTGAAACTCGTTGATATAATCATAATTTTGTTATTTCATCATCATCATCATCATTGTCAACCATTATCAATCCACTGCTGGACGAAGGTCTCTCCAAGCCTCTTCCACAACAGTCTATCTTGTGCCAGTCTCATCCATGTTACTCCCGCATACTTTAGAATTTCATCCACCCATCTTCCATGTGATCTTCTTCTGGGTCTTTCCATGTCCCTTGGAATCCAATCTAAAATTTCGGCTGTCCATCGATGGTCTGTCCTTCTGGCAGTATGTCCAGCCCATTGCCATTTCAGGGATTTTACTCTGATCATGATGTCTTCCACTCTTGTCATTTTTCGGAACCACGAGTTCCTCTTCTTATCTCTCCTGGTTACACCAAGCATGCACCTCTCCATGCTGCTTTGAGTTGTCTGCAGCCTTTGTATGTCTCTTTTTGTTAAGGTCCACGTCACTGGAAGGCTGCATTGATCAACCACTTTTAAGACATAATGGCATATTGTTCTTGAAAATTGTTAATTTTGTTATTTACATGTATATTAATATATATAAAAATTTTAAACAGAGTATATAATTTTTCTTATGCTCGTATATCGCAAATGCGAATTCCAAGTAATCTACACAAATAAGTGATTAAAAATGTAAATATGTTATACCTTTGCTTTAATTCAGTAATGCACCACGGACTGGTGGAAAATATTGAAGATGCTAATAAGATAACGCTGTGCCAGTGAACCCCCCCCCCCCCCCGATCATTAGGAGTGGTAAAAATGTACTCTCTTTACTACAAGCGCGTTTCTGGTTATTAAGAAATCATTACAGTGTTACCTGAAAACGTATGATGTAAGCCATTCACCTGCTATTTGGTTTCAGCCCTTTTATATTTTTTCCACTAGCACATAGTAGTAAAAAAATAAAACTAATTAACCGCTTAGATGCCAGTTTGAGGTGCCTCGACTTTTTTGATTTTTTTTTTTGTCACAGATTGTAAACCACCCACCGTTAGTGAAAAAAAAAAAAAAAAAAAACTTTTTATAGGAACAATTTCTAATAATTCGTTGTTGTTAAAAATTAGGCAGCAAATATTTTGTTGTATTGGAAGCACTAATGTCACGTTAGCTACACTGACTCTTAACCGTATACATGAAAAGTCGGCATCCAGAAGACTGAAATAAAGCGGAATGCCTTCCAAAATATGGTGGTGTATTGCAGGGCAAACATCTCTACTCTGTGGAATTAGGTTTTTACTGCGGAAATAGTCCGAGTTGCCAGTGCTTGAAAAATTGTCCCTTTAGCGAGGACTAGTTTAATGTTACATTAAAGAATGGTGAAATTTTAAGATTGGGTGTTTATTATTATTATTATTATTATTATTATTATTACTATTATAATATTTTCCCTCATTAAGTTCTTTTTAATTAATTTCTCCAAATATCCAGCTGCAAACGAAAACAACTAGACTAATATAAAAGCGGAGATCACCCAAAAACTTACGGGGGGCTAAGCACCCCGAGAAGATGCCTGAATATATCACTGTTCAGCACCATCTGGTTTGATAAATCTCAACAACTAAACTAGTTGATCTGTATTTTTATGACAATCGATATTGCCTTGGGATACATATTCAGTGATGAAAAACAACCCACACGTACACTTAATTTCATTGTAGGCTTTAATTCTGATCTAAAATTTGACGGCAAAGTTACCAGAGATAATGTTCAAGGTATTTGGCAATAAAATCCTTCCTTCTACTGAAAACCAGTTTCATAATTCTGATCAAAGAATGCCTTGCGTTTCTTTCTGCAGTGCTGTTCATCTTGGAATATACAATTATCACTAAGAGTAGACAGAGCCTACTCTCTCAACACTACTCGTGAGTTATGTCTTTACGAAAACTTAAGATTCAAAATTACCTCGGCAGACGAAGTCCAGTGTTCCACAGAAGCTTGTGTTAGTTGCCTAAATGCGATGAAGTAATTTATACCACATCACTCTCATTCAAGCGACCCCATATAAATAAATTATTGTCCTCGTAAGAGCTTTGCACTGAAGAGCAATTGAATTACAGACAGCTGGCGTTATGCGATTGTGGCGCTGTGTGCGCGGCCCTGTAAACGTAAACGACATGACGTATGCAGCGATCCGATAATTTAAGAGTGATGCGACGGGAATCAGTAAGAGTCGGACGTAGTTTGGGTAATACGAAGGATCTGAGCGCATTTTATCGTGGGCAAATTGTTGGTGCTCGACGAATGGGTCACTCCATCTCGGAAGTCGTGCAGGCACTGGGATTTTCACGAGCCACTGTGTCACGGGTGCACCGTGAGTACATTGAATCCGGTAAAATCATCCCTGCAAGGGCCAACTGCCATGGACAACAGCGTGTGGATGAAGAGGGTCATCGTCGGCTAGCTCGCATTGTAACAGCGGATAGACGGGCTACAGTGCAAGAAATCACTCGGCAATTTAACGCTGGTGCACAAAAACGTGTAAGCAGCCACACCATCCAGAACCATCTCCTCGCTATGGGGTACAGAAGCCATCGTCCCATGAGGGTACCGCTGCTGACCGCACATCACAGGGTGCAAAGATTAGCATGGGCGCGGGAACATCGCCACTGGACCCTAGACATGTGGGAAAATGTTGCCTGGACTGATGAGTCGAGATTCACGTTGGCACATGCGGATGGCAGGATACAAGTACGGCGCAAACTACATGGAGCGATGGATCCTTCTTGCCAGCAGGGTACTCTTCAAGCTGATGGGGGTGGCATTCTCGTCTGGGGACTGTTTACGTGGACTGAAATGGGACCCCTGGTACGTGTGACATCGTCCCTCACAGGTCAACGTTACCAGGATATCCTGGACGACCATTTGCTCCCGTTTGTGCGTCTTCAACATCCCACTGGGGACCTCATCCTGCAACAACACAATGCACTGTGCCATCGCTTCCGAATTGTATCCGAATGGTTGGATAAACACTCCGCCGACGTGACCTCGCTTCCTTGGCCAGCTATATTCACCTGACCTCAATACCATCGAGCACATCTTGGATGCCATCGAGAGAGATGTTCGACCCTCCATCAAATCTTCGTGAACTGTGGGAGCTTTTTCAGAGGTCGTGGATCAGTATGGCTTCCCAACGCTTCCGGTGTTTTGTCGAGTCCATGCCGAGACGAATCGCCTCCGTCATCAGGACGAAAGGTGGTGCTACACGTTATTAGACAGGTATCTCTAATTCAATTGCTCTTCAGTGTATTTTCAGATGACAGCTTTTACTTTTATGTTTTGGGTTGTGACGTACCAAAGGTGAAACACGTGTGAAGACGAGAAATCTGCAGCGATACATTCCGTCTGTGCAGTTTAGTTGGTCAGAACAACTAAACTGCACAGACACCTGCCTCCAGAGCGAGGAGGCGCGATTTCATTCCCTTTCACCGACAAATATGTGTTTTCACAGGATCCTGTTCTACTTCAATTAGGGCTTCTTTGGTATCACTCAGCACTAACTCGCTTAGAAAAATCGCATACACTCAGGCTTACCAATGGGTGCAAATGTATTCTCTTCCCGGTACATGGATTTTTACGAAGAAAGAGCACCTCACATCTAAGTTTTCGTCGCAAATAATGCATAAATATTTTGAAATGCGAGATTGCAGTCTTCTGTGGCAGCATTGCCTATCATAACAAACCCCGACTACAGAAAGACATATATACTTTAAGAAAATTATAAATTCCTGTCCTGCAACAGTGGCGCACCCACGGGGAAGGTTGATGCCCCCACCCCCCACCCCCTTGTGCTGACAGAACGGAAAATTATTACGTCGAAGTTTGAAACAAAAAAAATCATGATGCGCTATCTACATATACTTCTTATTCATATACCGTATAATTATACCATACAATAATTATAAAGGAGTAGTTCTGTTAAATAAACTTAGGAAAATCTACCAGAAAAAGAATTTCATCTACTGCTTCTTCTAATCATTTAACTTTCTTATACTGTAGCATTACTAGTAACTGGAAACGAATAAATGTACAAAAATCAGCCTCCTTAATTGGTATGGCACCTATTTTTTTTACAGTAAATATAGGGGGTAACCCCCACCTTGGGGACATTCTGTGCGCCCCCTCCCCCACCTTGGAAAATTTCTGGATGCGCTACTGGTCTGAAATGGGTCTATGAACCAGTTCTTTTTATTTATTTATGTTTAACTGAGGGGGTATACGATTTCCCACGAGCACCTAAGGACCATAAACGAGCCGTGCATACGTAACACGTAACTTCCAGTGCCTCCGTCATAGGATAAACAAGCGGGTTTCACTAATCGGTCGATTAGCCAGAAGGCCACACCTCTGACCTTAACTAACTTAAATTCATGGGTTGTTGAGAAATGGACAAAACCCGCTCCAAAGCAACTTTCATGAGGGACTGAGAACCAAGGCCCAAGTCGCACAACTATCCAGAGGTCACTACCACCGACCTCTCGACCATTTAAGGGGGAAAGGGGGGGGCTCTTGTTTTTCTCCGACCGGTCAAGCACATTATGGAAAACTTTGTCCTCGTAATAATTTTTACAACAATGACTAATTTTAGTTACAAGAATAGACTTTTGTTGCACCAAGAACATAAATATCAATATACAAAATGAGTCTTTCTTTGATTTGACCATCTGGAAAATCCAAGAATAAAAGTTAACGTACACAATATCAGCAGTACAGTCAAATATTAAAGAAAAGTACGTGTTTTTTCACTACTTCGATGAACTGATTTCTTAGTTCGTCCCATATGAACTTAATAAATTCATCGCAAGTTGAGTTTGACAAATACCTGACAGAGATTATTGTCCGTAATTTCCATATTTTTATTGAATCTGTGAAAAGTAGCCATGTTCTGCAGGCCACTTCACGCTATTAACCTACGTCCGTTTCAGATGCGCTCACAAAATACAAATGTTACACAATTAAAAATTCTGCGGTAGGTTGCACCAAAAAGTGGTATTACACCAGCTGCACTACTTTCTAAGATCAGAGACTCCATTGTATTGTGCAAACAAAACCCAACAACATGGTGCAACCTTGAACCATGTTGTTGATTTTAGTTTGCATCACACAGTTGTGTATCTTTTCTTTAAAACTGATGCAGCTGGTGTGATACCACTTTTTCGTGCAACCTACTAAAAAGAATTTTAACAGGTAGGACGAACCGAAGTTTATCATTGCAGCTACGCATTTGAGGACAACTTTCCAGCATAACTATGAATTCCAACTTGGTTTATTATTTGTGTCATCTCGTCCATTACCTAATGAATGTTTACAGAGTGTGCGCGTTGAATGTGCAACTTTCCTGTTTTGAAACGTTGAATACTACATTTTTAGTCTCGGCAAACTGTAATCGTCATTTTTTTTTTTTTTTTTTTTTTCCGATTTAGGAAATACACAGTCGAGTCACATTGTTGTGATCACTTCCTACTTTTGACGTCAACAGCGCGTAACCAATGAAAGAAGGCACGAGTCGTGAGTTGGTTTGGACGGTACATAAGGTGTGCCGCAAGGCAGAGGGGCGCGCTGGCTCTTTTAAAGTTTTCGCCAATTTATTCGCCAAATTCAATTTTTTATCGACAAAGAGTTATAACAGTACAAAAAGATAATCACCAAAGCTCTTTTTTCATCGCTAAAACGATTTTTTTCGCAAATTGCGAAGATGACGATCGACAGCGCGACTTCTGGCTGTAGGCATTCTCAAAACATATACCTCGTTGCTGTCATGGATAAAAGGAGCGATTTATAAGATTTGCAAAAAGGGATGATTATCGGCTTTCGGGCCAAGGGTGGCAGTATTTCTGAAACAGCGCAATTTGTGAACTGTTCGCGTGCTGCTGTGCTTAAAGTGTGTCGTGATTGGAGAAATGGCACTATTGCAAATAAGCGACGTGCAAACTGCGGAGCACCACGTGGAACTGATATGAGAGGTGAACGTCGGCTGCGTAGGTGCGTGAGGGCCGATCGACACGCTACAGTGGGGCAACTCACTGGCCGAATGAACCAGGTGGCTATCGGAAGTGTATCTAAAACGACAGTTCAACGAACCCTGCTGCATATGGGGCTCCGATGCAGACGGATGGTCACTGCACCTATGCTAACGAAGGTGCATAGGCAGAAAAGGCTTGCATTTGCACGGCAGTATCGGAATTGAACCTCCGCTGATTGACAAAGGATTGCCTTCTCCGATGAGTCACGTTTTCTGCTTCATCGAACGTATGAACGTCGGCGTATAAGGCGAGAAGCATCGGAGAACAAACACTCTTCAACCATTGCTGGAAGAACACAAGCTCGTTGGGGCAGCGTTATTGTCTGGGGAATATTTTCGTGGTATTCTCTGGGTCCACTCATACCTGTGAAAGGCACTATGGACCGAATTCGTTATGAATTCATCCTTGCAGACCACGTTCACTCATACATGCTGATTGTCTTCCCTGGGACGGGTGGAATCTTCAAGCACGACAATGCAACGTGTCACACAGCTAGAAATGCCCGAGAGTAGTTGAAAGAGCACGATGAAGACTTCAAAGTACTTCCCTGTCCCCTAATTCTCCAGACGTAAACCCAATTGCGCATCGGTGGGACCACCTCGATCGTACTGTTCGCTCTATGGATCCTCCACCACGCCAGCAGCTGTCAGATGCACTGCAGTCATCATGGCTCCACATACCTGTGAACACCTTTCAGCACCTTAATGAAGTGTCTAGCTGCTGTCCGCGCTGCACACGGCGGTTTCTCTGGATATTAATTAGCTGGTGGTCACAATAAAGTGACTAGACCGTGTAGTTAGGTTCACAAACGCAGTACTAAATGTTAGCGTTTGTTTCACTATAAATGAGCGGTTCACACTTTTTTTGTACCATTACTATAACGGAAAGCAGGAACCGTAAGCATTGTGCAGCTGCTAGTTCTCCTTCACATCATTTTCAGTTGGAATTCCCGGTTACCTTAGAATTCTAGCTCAGAATGAAAAGGGGTAAACAAGACGGCGGTGGGGGATTGAGTCAGCACATATTTATCGCAGTAAATAAAAGGAAGTGGGCGGTCATATCCACTTCTCAACGGCAAAACTGGAAAAACAAAATACGAATGTCAGCACTTTTACTTCGATACAAAGAAAGAAAATTTTAACACCCTCCTGGAGCACAATGATAAGAAATGTCGCGAGCAAAAAAAAAATCTGTCGACAAATGAAATGCTGCTTGAACAAAAATAAATGAAACAGCATAAATACGATTCAACTTTAACGCTGAGAGTGAAAAAAAAAACAACCCCATTATGAAGCTGTCATATCAGTCAAGCGAAAATTTACTTCAAAATGACCCAACAGTCTTTAAAACAAAACTCAAAGACATTTAAAATAACACACCCCATTTTTAAAAATAAATTAACTCTAAGAAATTGGCAGTTTTATTACATAAGAATTTTATGAGTTATAAAAAATATGAAGTTTAAAGGAAAACATTGCGTAAATGCAATCAGTGTTTGAATAAATCTTTTGCTTCTACATGAAAACCACGTCACAAACAACATATGACAATTATCAGTTCATGTTCTGTAACTGTCTTCTTGTAACATAAAAACAATAACAATAAATGATAATACCCGCTAAACAAAGGTGCCAGAAAATAAACAGTACAAAATAAAGTGTTCGAAAAGTTAATGCAGCGAACAATCACCTTGCAAAAAATTCACTGTGATACAAAAAAAAAAAAAAAAAAAAACGTTCCTGGAAAGTGACAGTCTTTCTTTTTTTTTTTTTTTTTTTTACTGGTGTACTGGCACTCTCTCGCGGAGACACCTGATAACGTGAGAATAATACATAAGGTACACTGAACAGTTATAACTATTATGTAATATACGCCGTTTTATCTTAGGAACATTAAGTTCATGAGGGAGGTTCTGCGTGCGTGTTTGTGGTGTGTGTTACCCATAAGGAATCAGAAAAAGGACTCAGCGTATTATGTACTTTCACTGGATCCGATCGCCAGAGGCGAAATGTTTAGTACACATACCCCCTTCGCAGCCAAAAAACGTTGTCCCCTCAGTTTTGATGCCTGTTCTATTTTTGTTTGTTGTTTCCCTCTCAGCAGTGAAGACTTACACTGACGAACCATTACGTTATGGCCACCTACCCAAGAAAGCCCTTTAGCCCGCCAAACACCCGGCCACTCGGCGAGGCATAGTTCAATGAGGTGGCGATAGGTATCCTGGGGTATTTGGTACCATAATGTCAACAGCAAGGTCTTCCAGTTTCCGTAAATCTCCGGGTGGTGGTGATTTAGCGCGAACCCGCTTTTCCAAGACAAACCACAAATGTTCGATTGGGTTCATGTCAGGTGAATTTGGAGGCCACGGCATTAACAGAAAGCCACCAGCGTGTTCCTCGCACCACTCCTTGACGATTTTGGCAGTGTGGCATGGCGCATTATCCTGTTGGTAATGGCCATCATAAGCAGGGAACACAGCTGCCATGAATGGGTGTACTTGTCCGCAACGATGTTCAGGTACCTGACAGCTGTCAGGAATTGTGCTATTGGGATAATGGAGCCTAAAATATCCCCAAGAAAACATCGCCCACAGCATAACACCGCCGCCATGTTTCTACCAGAGAGTGCAACCAGGTGCAATAGACTCCCGTTGGTAATCGGCGTATCTGCGCTCGGCCGTCTAAGTGAAGCACCAGGATTCTTGATTGGTCAGAGAAGGCCACTTTCTTCCAATCATCAACAGTCCAATCTGGATGACCTTGGGCCCATTTCATGCGTTGTTGGCGATGACGTGCAGTGAGCATTGGGTACCGGCTGGGTCTTCGGCTACGCAGGCCCATGCGCAGAAGGCTGCGATAAACTGTGTGCTGTGACACATTGCCCTGATCATCACTGTTGTAGCTGCGGGTGATGATTTGTCCCACTATGGTCCTCCGGTCGCTCTGAACAATGCGCGACAGTCTCCGCTCCCAGCTGGCATCAATGAGAGCTGCGAACGACCCATTGCTGAATGACGGTTCGTCGTCTGGCCATCGGTGTACCACTTTTGATACGTACTCACTACAGTGGCACGTGAACAACCCACAAGGCACCGTTTCCGAGATCGTAATTCCGAGGTGCCGTGCCATCACAATTTGTCCTTTATCCAACTCCAATAAATCTGCAGCTTTTCCTAATCCGACTTCGAACACACTACTAACCGAAAGCCGGTCCTCGGGTTGCAAACTAACTCCTCTGTGAACTTCACCTGCGCCACCGTTCGGTCTCCAGGTGCGCTCATTTCTCTCGGCTGGGGGCGGTTATAATATAATGGTTCATCAGTGTACTCTAAGGAGTTGCAACGGTTTAACCAGTAGCTTGTGACCATTGCCAGAAATGGATCCGGGTTTGAATTCTGGTGTGACAAGGATGTTGTGTTTGTCTTACGGCATTGGCTCTCAACCTTCCCTGTAACCAGTGGTCCTAAATTAAGAGTCGGGCGACTGCTTATGAGCCCACTGAGTTGCTCATGGTGGTCGTTCAACACCCAAACAACAGCAACAAATATAAGGAGAATCCACCTGCTCCTAATTTCATTTTGTGGACTACCATCTTGACAAAGGAGTTTGCATTCTTTTGATTCGCAAAAAGTCCTACTGAGTGATCCGGCTGTTATGTCTCAATATTGCTGTACGAACATGAAGTTAAGCTACGAGTGTGCTTGCACATAAAAACACAGTATCCTCTACTTTTCAATATGTGACCATTTAAAATAATCCCTCTGTCCAGCTAACCAAGAAAAGTGCCTTAGCTGAACTCACACACACACACGACACAAACGTAATAAAAAACATTCGCCTCTTGCCAAAATCGTATAAGAAAGGATAAGCAACAAGTAAATGCTGGTGAGGTACAATACACCCCAGGTCACATCTTTCAAGAGGCAACTGAATTCTTAAACAATCCAAAGCACACTAACATGCGTTGTGTGGCAGAATAATTAGAGTTGCACACCACATGGACGAAGTGCATTACAGGACGGAAGAAGTTGTTGAGGTATAACAGACCCCCTCCAGTGCAGTTAAGGGTTAGTACTGCAACGATCAAAAAATGATTCTCATCAAGACAATGAAAAAGAAATAAGTTTGACTACCTGTCAAATTTCATTCTTCACAAACAACTTAAAATTTAAGTTTACTCTTAGGTCAGAAAACAAATTTACAAATAGCATTCAACAACTAAATTAAATATTACGCATTCTCCACGTAAAAAGTGGAATATGTTTCAAGAACAAAGCAGCAGCTACGATCATGTCACACAGCACTGAAACGGAAGTATTACCTTTAACATGATACTTCAACAGAAATATGCAGAGTATTAATTTCCACCTAAAATTTCTGCCTTATGTTTCCAATGGTAAAACTTCTTTACATATTTTCTTCGCAATTAATGAATTCCAACGGATGAAAATTTGCACATCAATGAGACTAACTTTAAGTTATAGCATGGGATACTTAATGCTTGCTAAAACATAACTATAATTAAGCAATCCAACATTTGTCTACTGACGTCATCAATGTACAGGTAGCGCCATCTATTAACAGGTCTGAACATTACTCAAAGAAAAACAATTGATTTTTAATATAATTCTGGTTATGTTTTAGCAAGTATTAAGTATCCCATGCTATAACTTAAAATTTGTTTTATCGATGTAAAAATTTTAATCCTTAAGAATACATTATTTAAGAAGAAAATATGTAAAGAAGTTTTACCATTGGGAACATAAGGAAGAGATTTTGGGTGTAACCACCTTTAGTTTTCAAAAAATTCTTACAATTTCCATATGTATTACTGTTGAATGATTAAAAATCTTAGCTTCCTAAAAACTACAGTATTCTACTGTATAACCTAGACGATACTCACCAGCAGCTCCCAACTTTTATATTTCCTGACATTTGGGCTCACGTTTCAACTTGTCCTCCAGAGTTATTCTCTTTTAAATAAATACGTCTTCACAATATGCTATCATCAAGTTCCCAAAGTAGACTGTTTCAGTTACACCAAAGGAGTTTTTTTGCCTGACATCCTACACAACCTATTCGACAGAAACTAAAATATCGTTGCAAAATCGGTAGCTGCGATGCATGTTCATGTAAATATAAATATTTTTTATATTTCCTGACATTTGGGCTCACGTTTCAACTTGTTCTCGGGAGTTATTCTCTTTTAAATAAATACGTCTTCACAATATGCTATCAAGTTCACGAAGTAGACTGCTTCAGTTACACCAAAAGAGTTCTTTGCCTGGCATCCTACACAACCTATTCGACAGAAACTAAAACACCATTGCAAAATCGGAAGCTGCGATACATGTTCGTGTAAATATAAATATGACTATCTGTTTCGAATGCTTTCTACGCACTTCGAATATGAGCTCCCAGGAAAGCAGCTCATGGAGCAATATGGATTTAAACAGATCAATGGCCGCTTCATGTGCTAACGGTGAAAATGCTATTCTGTGGCTTTCGAAGAGTTCCTTGTGGGCACCAACCAGAAAACACTACTGCAGTATTCATAATGATCGTGTTGATGCTGAAAAGCAGATTTAGGCATAACCCTTTAAAACTGATTTTTTTTTCTTCTTAAATCCTGGTTTACATAAAAAAACCGTATACATAAAATTCAAAAGGTATAAACAAGCCAATGCCATTAAAGAAACACACCATCGAAGTTTTACCGGCATTCATAGGAACATGATGCTGGCGACCGAACCACGTGTCAACGCGAATGATTAACCACAGCAAAAAAAAAAAAAAAAGAGGTTTGCAATATCGTGTAACATCAACACATTATACTCTAAAAGTTTTGACTTAAAGTCGGTTCTAAGGATCATGAATAGATCAGGGCTGCAGGTGGCTTGGTGGTCAGCATTCGTGACTGCCATGGAGATAAACCTCAGGTTCAATCCTGGGCAGGTACGAACGTTCGAACCACTAAATACCCGCCATGCGTCGGAAGGGCACGTTAAGCCGTCGGACACCGGGTTTTATTTATCATATGTAGAGGATTTTAGGAAGGGAGTGTCTGACACCAGGTCTTAAACAACCCTTAGAAATAGGAAGCTAGGAGATTTGGGCTAGAGTGCCCGATAGGAAAGTGACACGGAAGCGAAGTAGAAAGGGGGAGGAGGGAGACGCTCTTATTTATTACCGGGAGGAAGGGGTTGGGTCAGTACCCCGGGTCCGACGGCTTAACGTGCCCATCCGACGCAAGGCGGATATTTAGTGGATCGAGCGCTCGTACCTGCTGGGATCGAACTTGAGGTCCTTTCCGCGGCAGTCACGAACGTTGGCCACTAGACCACCCGCGGCCCGTCGGACTCCGGGTACACCCAATCCCCCCGGTAATAAATAAGGGCGTCTTCCTTCTCCTTTCTATCTCGTTTCCGTGTCACTTTCCTATCGGGCACTCTAGCCCAAATCTCCTAGCTTCACATTTCTAAGGGTTGTTTAAGACCTGGGGTCAGACACTACCTTCCTAAAATCTCCTACATATGATCTGATCTGAATAGATCAGATCAGATCTATTCAGTAATTAAGGAGAAGGAGAAAGACGCCCTTCTTTGTAACCGGGTGGCCACTACCCGGGGTCCGGCGGCTTAACGTGTCCATCCGACGCACGCCGCATGTTTAGTGGTTCGAGCGTTCGTACCTGCCTGGGATGGAACCCGAGGTCTTCTCCGTGGCAGTCACGAACGTTGACCACTAGACCACCCGCGACCCGGGATCATGAATATATTTAATAAGCAACTAACTATATACTGAAAGAAACCAAAAGTTCGGTGAAGATGAATAAATGCAATAAAACTATTGTGTTTATCCTCTAAGGCTTTAAAAATACATAGAACCCCCCCCCCCCCCTCCTCTTTCTTCGCGTAACATTCAGCTTTCCCAGAACATAACAATTCACATGTGAAGGACTACAAACGTGTGTGTGTGTGTGTGATGAAGTAATCCACCCATGGATATACACCTTCAAATTCTATTTAAAATGATTCAATTATTTCATCTAAACAAAATGAGGAAAAAAAAACCTCAAATTCTCACGAAAGCGTGACAAAAAAAAATAAAAGTAAGAGAGAGAGAGAGAGAGAGAGAGAGAAAGAAAAAAATAGCTTAACGATTTTTGGAATCTTTCAGGTCTTGAACTTCTAGAACTGGAATCTGCAAGCCTGAAGCTCGAAATTTCCTTTTAATCCACCAGCATAATTAAGTTATCTAACCATCAGTTCTGAAATTTCCCATTCGCAGAATCTCTTTTCGAATTTGCCATACTTCCGCTGCTGCTTAAAAATAAATAAATAACACCTTACAAAAGATAAGCCTGAAAAGAGCCTAAATCACTCAGCCTGAACTAATCACACTTCTAAATATGCTAAAACTAGAAATACCTTTTGCAGCTATCGCTAAAATTAAGTATTAGTAAGAAGTACGCTATGTCTAAAATTTTTGGGGAAAGATTAAGGGCCCCCGTGAGCATCGAAACCTATATAATATATACACTGCCGAAAAATTGCTAAGGACGGATGACAATAGCAACGATAGAAACCATAAAATGGAAGGCAGGAAAATGTGGTAATTACCATAAGTGCGGGATACAGTAAGACGTGTTGTGCGTATGCAAATTTTGGATTGCCGAACTTGTACGTGACGTCATAGCGCTGATAAGAGATATAAAGGATTTGACGCGTATTGACCGTTGTTGTTCAAACGCAAAGTTGAAAGGAAAAGAATCAATTGACGAACTTGCAATTTTCAGTATGTCTTCCCGACATCACCTAGATGATCTTACGCGTGGCCGTATTATTCGCAAGATTGAAGAAGGGCGAAAAATAACAGATGTTGCCAGGGAGTTCGACGTCAGCCACAGTGTTGTTTCAAGGCTTTGGAAATAATTTCAAACAAATGGAGAGTGTAGCAAACGTCACGGGGAGGTCGTGTTCGCAGTACGACACCTGCAGAAGATCGGTACATAGTGCTATCAACAAAAAGACACCGGCGAAGCACAGCTAGTGAGGTAGCAAATCAGTTTATAGCTGCTACTGGCAAGCGGATCTCCCGAAAAACTGTCGCCAGACGTTTGCATGAAGGAGGACTATACGCCCGCCGTCCTGTTGTGTTCATGCCATTGTCCAGACGTCACCGTATCGCCCGTTTGCAATGGTGCCATCAATATCGCAATTGGACTGATAACGACTGGTCTGCTGTCCTCTTCTCAGATGAGAGTAGATACAGTCTATCGTCTGACTGTCGACGACAACTGATCTGGCGTGATAGTGGTACTGCATAGTGTCCAGCAAACATACAGGAAAGGGACCGATATCCGACATGTAGTGTCATGGTATGAGCTGGCATCATGATCAATGGCCGTACGTCCCTCTATGTGATTCCAACTGGGACTATGACTGGCCAACGATACATTAATGATGTTCTGCTACCTCATGTTCGCATGTTCCGTGGTGCTGTCGGTGATAGATTCATTTTCATGGACGACAACGCAACATGTCATCGAACAGTCGCTGTCCAGGAGTGTCTTGAGAGCGAGGATATGCAACGCCTCGTATGGCCAGCACGTTCTCCAGATCTGAATCCCATTGAAAATGTGTGGGATGCTTTGGGGAGGAGTCTTGCTGGTCGCCAATGCCCTCCAATAAACAAGGACACAATCATCCGTGCACTGACAGAGGAATGGGATAAATTACCCCAACAGCTGCTTGATAATGTTGTGCAAAGCATGACACGACGTGTGGAATCTTGCATCCCTCCATGGTGGCCATATCCCGTATTGACATCTTACGCCGGAACGCCTGCGGACGGTAATTGCATTTTTTTCACGTTTACGTATTCTGCACAAAACGGCCTGTTTGTCCCTTGAACACGTTCCAAAGCCTTCTGGATTTCAGAGCACAATAAATTGTCTTTCTTGTAATGTCCTGGCATTCTGACATTATTTTATTTCACTTGGCATCCAACCACACTTACTTTTTTATGCGCTATATAGCCGTTTATGATCCGTCCTTAGCAATTGTCCAGCAGTGTATAAGGAGCCCCTGATTTAGGTCCAGTCTTTCCAGAGAAGGGAAACAACTAGAGCTGTAAGACTAACAACGGAAATCAAACTTGGACGAATTAGCAGAAGTCGGAGCACAGATCACTCGGCCTGCTCATTCAAGTTCGTTGGTTTTAAATGGTCTTACAGCGATTAAACATTACAAAATCTTATTATATTTTAAACACATACACCGATGAGCAAAAAACATTATGACAGCCTGCGTAATATGATGTTGGTCCTCTAGTAGCCGTCAAAACAGCTCTTACCCGGCGAGGTATAGGAGCTACAAGATTGGTCTTGGGGTATCTGGTACCAACACATTATCAGCAAATCTTTTAACTCTTGTAAGTTGCGTGGTTGAGCCGCCAGATTCGGTTTGCTGTTCCAACACAAACCACATATACGATCGATTAGATTGATGTCTGGGGAATTTGTACGCCAGGGCAATACCTGGAAGTCTTCCTCATGTTCCATAAACCATTCACGCATAATGCTCGATTAAATTGATGTCAGGGGAATTTGGAGGCCAGGACAATACCTGGAAGTCTTTCTCATGTTCCACAAACCATTCTCCAATAATGCTTGATCAGTTTGATGTCTGGGAATTTGGAGGTCAGGACAATACCTGGAAGTCTTCCTCATGTTCCACAAACCATTCACGAATAATGCTCGATTAGATTGATGTCTGCGGAATTTGGAGGCCACGGCAATACCTGGAAGTCTTCCTCATGTTCCACAAACCATTCTCGAATAATGCTTGATACGATTGATGTCTGGGGAATTTGGAAGCCAGGGCAATACCTGGAAGTCTTCCTCATGTTCCACAAAACATCCTCGAATTATGCTTGATTAGATTGATGTCTGGGGAATTTGGAAGCCAGGGCAATACCTGGAAGCCTTCCTCAGGTTCCACAAACCATTCTCGAATAATGCTTGATTAGATTGATGTCTGGGGAATTTGGAGGCCAGGGCAATATCTGGAAGTCTTCCTCATGTTCCACAAACCATTCACGAATAATGCTCGATTAGATTTATGTCTGGGGAATTTGGAGGCCAGGGCAATACCTGGAAGTCTTCCTCATGTTCCACAAACCATTCTCGAATAATGCTTGATTAGATTGATGTCTGGGGAATTTGGAAGCCAGGGCAATACCTGGAAGTCTTTCTCATGTTCCACAAACCATTCTCCAATAATGTTTGATCAGATTGATGTCTGGGGAATTTGGAGGTCAGGACAATACCTGGAAGTCTTCCTCATGCTCCACAAACCATTCACGAATAATGCTCGATTAGATTGATGTCTGCGGAATTTGGAGGCCACGGCAATACCTGGAAGTCTTCCTCATGGTCCACAAACCATTCTCGAATAATGCTCGATTAGATTTATGTCTGCGGAATTTGGAGGCCACGGCAATACCTGGAAGTCTTCCTCATGGTCCACAAACCATTCACGAATAATGCTCGATTAGATTGATGTATGGGGAATTTGGAGGCCAGATCAATATCTAGAAGTCTTCCTCATGTTCCACAAACCATTAACGAATAATGCTCGATTAGATTTATGTCTGGGGAATTTGGAGGCCAGGGCAATACCTGGAAGTCTTGCTCATGTTCCACAAACCATTCTCGAATAATGCTTGATTAGATTGATGTCTGGGGAATTTGGAAGCCAGGGCAATACATGGAAGTCTTCCTCATGGTCCACAAACCATTCTCGAATAATGCTCGATTAGATTTATGTCTGGGGAATTTGGAGGCCAGAGCGATACCTGGAAGTCTTCCTCATGTTCCACAAACCATTCGCGAATAATGCTTGATTAGATTGATGTCTGGGGAATTTGGAGGCCAGATCAATATCTGGAAGTCTTCCTCATGTTCCACAAACCATTCACGAATAATGCTCGATTAGATTAATGTCTGGGGAATTTGGAGGCCAGGGCAATATCTGGAAGTCTTCCTCATGTTCCACAAACCATTCTCGAATAATACTTGATTAGATTGATGTCTGGGGAATTAGGAAGCCAGGGCAATACCTGGAAGTCTTCCTCAGGTTCCACAAACCATCCTCGAATAATGCTTGATTAGATCGATGTCTGGAGAATTTGGAGGCCATGGCAATATCTGGAAGTCTTCCTCATGTTCTACAAACCATTCACGAATAATGCTCGATTAGATCTATGTCTGGGGAATTTGGAGGCCAGGGCAATACCTGGAAGTCTTCCTCATGTTACACAAACCATTCTCGAATAATGCTTGATTAGACTGATGTCTGGGGAATTTGGAGGCCAGAGCAATATCTGGAAGTCTTCCTTATGTTCCACAAACCATTCACGAATAATGCTCGATTAGCTTTATGTCTGGGGAATTTGGAGGCCAGGGCAATACCTGGAAGTCTTCCTCATGTTCCACAAACCATTCTCGAATAATGCTTAATTAGATTGATGTCTGGGGAATTTGGAAGCCAGGGCAATACCTGGAAGTCTTCCTCTTGGTTCCACAAATCATCCTCGAATAATGCTTGATTAGACTAATGTCTGGGGAATTTGGAGGCCATGGCAATATCTGGAAGTCTTCCTCATGTTCTACAAACCATTCACGAATAATGCTCGATTAGATCTATGTCTGGGGAATTTGGAGGCCAGGGCAATACCTGGAAGTCTTCCTCATGTTACACAAACCATTCTCGAATAATGCTTGATTAGACTGATGTCTGGGGAATTTGGAGGCCAGAGCAATATCTGGAAGTCTTCCTTATGTTCCACAAACCATTCACGAATAATGCTCGATTAGCTTTATGTCTGGGGAATTTGGAGGCCAGGGCAATACCTGGAAGTCTTCCTCATGTTCCACAAACCATTCTCGAATAATGCTTAATTAGATTGATGTCTGGAGAATTTGGAAGCCAGGGCAATACCTGGAAGTCTTCCTCTTGTTCCACAAATCATTCTCGAATAATGCTTGATTAGACTAATGTCTGGGGAATTTGGAGGCCAGGGCAATATCTGGAAGTCTTCCTCATGTTCCACAAACCATTCACGAATAATGCTCGATTAGATTTATGTCTGGGGAATTTGGAGGCCAGGGCAATATCTGGAAGTCTTCCTCATGTTCCACAAACCATTCTCGAATAATGCTTGATTAGATTGATGTCTGGGGAATTTGGAGGCCAGAGCAATACCTGGAATCTTTCTCATGTTCCACAAACCATTCACGAATAATGCTTGATACGATTGATGTCTGGGGAATTTGTAGGCCAGGGCAATACCTGGAAGTCGTCCTCATGTTCCACAAAACATCCTCGAATTATGCTCGATTAGATTGATGACTGAAATTTGGTGGCCATGACAATACCTGAAACCATTCTCGAACAATCCGAGCAGTGTGGTATGGCGCATTATCCAGTTGAAAGAAGGCACAACCCGAGGGAAATTCAGTTGTCGTGAAAGGATGTACCTGATCTGCAATGATGTTTAGGTATGTGGTAGCCGTCATTGTTTCTTACACATGAATGATTGGACCCAGTGTTCCCCCAGCAGAACATTGCCCAAAGCATAAATACATTGACATATGCCTTGTTTTCATCTTACGGTGCATCTTGGTGCCAACTCTTCCCCAAGTAAACGACGCACACGTACCTAAAATTTGGTCAGGCACAGGAGCCGACCCCTTACCTTAGGGTGTACAGTCCTGCAAGACTATCAATATGACTTCCAACACGTACCTATGAATTATAATTTACCAGATCTTCAAGGAGGTAGCTCAGTATAACAATACTCCCTCATATCCTCTCAATTTTTATCATTGCACATAACTCAATAACTTTTTTTAACTATATGGTAGTAATCAATTATTACTTCTGGAACACTGCAGGAGGTTCTGTTCTTATAAATACGAGATCAAATTTAATTATATTTACTAAAACTGTTTGATATACTGTAGTTATATAAAACTAATCAAAACACACACACTTCTAGACACATATATAAAAAATTAACCTGACATATATAGTGAAACCTTTGAATAACGGTCAGCGGTCGGATCTGAAAAAAAGTGACCGCTATTCGAAAGTTAGGCCTACATCAATATTGTTTGTCCGTTGCGCTTGGACTGAGTAAATCCTAGAAATCAATGCGAAATTAGAGACAGATGTGGTCAACAATGGAAGCGCTGCGAAGACAATAACGCAGATTGCACAATATTAGTCAACAGAAACTTGAGTTTCGCTCAAGAGTGAAAATGTCAAGATATACGTGTAGAACAGTAAATACAGCTGATCGTTCCTAGCTGAATTTTTGAACCAGAAACAACACTTTAGATGCAAGGGTTTTTCTCTGTATCTATACCTACTGTTTAGTAGAATTGGATGGCCCACAGCTAAACACTTCAGTAATTATTCATGGTATAAGTGATTTTAGGAAGGCAGTGTCTGGCCCCTCCTCATAAACAGCCTTAAGATACATAGCAAGCTAAAAGATTAGGGTACCCTTTAGGAAGGAAAAACAGAACAATTTTGGAGACCATGGTGATGTGTAATTGTACAGTTAAGCAGCCGCGCGAGAGAAAGCAGGAACAAAGCCACTAAAAACCAAGAGTCACTGCCGAGAATGGTAATATTTCTGGCACAAGCAACCACCTCGGCCGGCTTCGGTGTGAGAATGAGACATATATGGGACCTGCAGTTCGCCTACAGTAACTACCGTCACACGTTCAGCTAAACTTTAAATCCTTTCTTTTCACTTAACTACGCCATGCTGCCCCACGTAGTGCAACCCACCCTGAGCAAGGCACAGCTCCTTTAGTAACATCTTATTCACCAGTTTGAAAAAAGCAGCTAAGTAAATTCCTAACGGACAAGGTGTCCGTCCGTTAGCCCTTCTTCCGGATTGTTGACCGCTGTTAAGAGGTCCCGTTGTTCGGAGGTTACCGCCAATGTTAATTCTACCGCAGCTGTTTCGTACCAACCAAAACTGGTAGTTGTTTGGAGATATTCGAAGGTGTCTGCTAATGCAGGTTTCACTGTGTTTATATTAGCTTCTTTGACAGGTGGTAATAGTCCACGTGCTGTTAAGTCATTCCTAACATGGCGCCTATCCAGGTGTTCACGCTTAAGGAGCAAGAAAGTTCTAAAAATAATTTATTTTTAATAAATTCTCGATTCTTCACGCTGCTATTCAATTTAAAACAACAGAGTGCAAAGCAAGAATGTACCGAACGAGTTTCCAGCGTCTTACAAGACACACAGGACGACAGCTGATCGAGGATTTTGGTACTATTTATGGATGGTCACAACGGCCATTCATCTCCCCCCCCCCCCCGGGTGGAGGGAATTCGCCGTTCCTAAATTATCAGGCCCACTCTTCCAGGAAAGAAACAGAATGCCTCATCCGGGTCCAACTCAGACAATTAGCTAGAAGCCCGCGTTTCTACTTTGGGAACCGAGGCAGCCTAAGTGATGCAAAATATATACGGCGCCCAGGTGATGTATGAGGCGCTGGCTTCTGATCTTTCGTCCGAGATGGTTTCGAGTTCGAATTATGGGTGGGGCATGGATGGTGTGTTTGTCTTACGGCACTAGCTTTTTCCCTTCCCGCGAACCAGTAGCCTACAAATTAAGCAAATAAAGGACGGGCCACTTCTTACAGCCTATTGATATGGCTTACGGAGGTCGTTAAAACCCCAACCCGCCTTAAAAAACCGGATATATAGTATCTTTACTAGAGCCCACCTGCAATAAGTTGGACCACAGTTGGCCTAACCCTTCTCTAAAATAAGAGTTCACACTATCGTTAAACATTTTTCCCCATGAAATTCAAAACGCATTTCTTTCCGACAGCAACAAAATTAAGTCTGCCACCGTTTTATTTTTCATTAGATCGCATTAAACTGACTCTTTGTAGATTAAGTTCCTCTGAAGTAACAATGTGGCACAATAAACAGAAAAACAGAAGAGGGAGAAAAAAAAAAAAAGCCGACCCTTCGTAAAATTACTCTTATCATTTGGTGAGAAACTGAGGAAACTATTCATCTGCATCTTCCTATTGTTCCGCTCACTTTATGTAAGCGGAACTGCCAGTGTAGGCGGCAATCAAAATTTCCACATATTGTTCTTCACTTCCGGCCTTTCAACCACTCCCATAAAGCTGACCTCCATTGTTAGGAGAGAAAAACGAGTACAAAAGACGACTTCCCTTCAGAAACACGACAGACCTAGCAGAGCGGTAAACAGCCACCATAAAATGTTCAACAATAAAAAGGCAGCTTTCTAATGCGGTTCAAGAAATAAACACTGCGAACGTTTCATTCACTGGTCGGCAAAACACGATGAGCTGGAACGATGTTAACTGAATGGAACTGAGGTACGAACAGAGAATAATTATGATATTAATTAGGACAACTTACAGGACACGCTCAAATGCGTTCAATGGATGGAATCCACGGTACACGAGCACTGCAATGTGCACGACACTCTTTTCCCCTCCCTATTTGTTTTAGTACTGACCATCATAGCATACACGTGCACAAGAACACAATGCAAGCAAGCATTTCACAACAGATTACGCAAACAACGAGGGTAAATCAAAACGGCAATACCATAATTATTTTTAATATTATTCAAGAATGAAACTTCTCAAACATGTGATAGGCATACCAGAGAATGTTTGGGTGCATAAACGCTATAAATTCAATGTTTTCCACGTAGCCCATATACACTTTATTATCAAAAGCATTCGGACACCACGATGTTTTGAAACAAATGGCTTTATTATAGCAATTAGAAGTTAGTCGGTCCACCTTTTGCTTGTATGACAGCGGCAACACATCATGGCATACTATCAACCAATTTCCGATAGGTCTCGACAGAAATGGTTCGCCATTCGTCCTGCAAAGCCGCTGCCAGAGCGGAGAGCAAAGATGATCGTTGCGGTCGATTTCGAATCAGTCCCTCCAGCTCGTCCCAGAGGTATTCTATGGGATTAAGATTAGGACTCTGAGATGGTTAGTCTAACAATCCCACCTCATTTACAAGAAACCAGTCCTGCACATGCCGTGCAGTGCGGCAGGGAGATCGATCGTGTTGGAAGAGACAATGATCATTTCCATAATACGGTAACGTTGTTGGTAGGAAAGAATTATCCAGAACGTCGAGGTACTACACTTCAGAGTTCATGATTTCTAGTATAATAACCAACCAACGAAACGAGTCCCATCCACGAAAAACAACACCATACCATGATGGAGCCTCCGCCGAACTTAACATTTGGAAGAACACAATCCGGCGAAAGTCGTTCGCCGGGCTGTCGCCAAATCCAAACACGCCTAACAGATTGGAAGAGTGAAAACCGTGACTCATAACTACACACACACACACACACACACACACACACACACACACACACACACACACACAAAGAACAGCTTTCTACTAGCTCACAGTCCAGGAACGAAGGGAGACACGCCACTCCAAAGGAAGCTTCGCATTCACGTCAGCGATGTGAGGCTCGTGTGCTGTTGCTCTACCATAATAACCCACACTGTGCAACTCTCTGCGGATCGTTGGATCGTTACGGTACTAACCGAGCCATTACAACCATCTCCTACTTCAGCAGAGATGGAGGAAGAACGGGATTTCTTAACATTTCTTACCATAGCTCTTCTATGACGTTAAGGCAGTTTGTGCGGCCTCTCTGAACTTTTTTTCTTCTTTCTTTCTTTTTCTGTAGTTGCACCGTCCTGCCTTCATCTCTTCACGACATCGCTTACAGTCGATTTTCGTATGTTTAGATTACCTGCAATGCTTTGTATGGAAAGGTTACTCAAATGGCATCCTACGACCAGCTCACTCTGGAACTCCGAAAGTTGACGTTCACGCGGCATATCTGCTTCAAAGTTATTGATAACACAATAGAACATCTCAACTGTATAATCCGTACCTGCCCACTCACAGCGCACCTGCCTGCGCACACCACCTTTCTTTGGACTCATGCAAATATTTCTTAGTGTCCAAATACGTTTTATAATACAGTGTATATCTGCATGAGTGCCCATAGCTCAGTTCTCAGAAGATGGCAAACAGAAATCGTAACTAAAAATAACATACAAACACCATGCGCAAATGTCCACTAAGCCTTCTTGTTACATATGTAACTGTTTTTATCAAAATCTCAACACATAAATTTAAGTGAAAACCAAAAGACCCAAAAACTACTACATAAAACGGATGGATATAAATGAAATTAGCAATAAATTTTTTTGTCGTTTTTTTTTTTGGTCACATGCGCCATGAAACCTTAGAGATCACTCAATTGGTCGCCAAGAAAGAAAAAATACTCTCAAGACAAACTTTTTTGGGAAACACTTTATTGGGCTGCCTTTGAATGAGTGTTAGGGTTCATCTTCGGCGATAGATGGCGCAAAAAATCACTCCCTGAGCGTGGCTTTTACGTCTTGAGGGACTGTCCCAGAAGATGGCGTCAGCTAATCACTGCAGACCTTGCCATATTCAAATTCGGCATAGAAGCGGTCTCTCGTTGGCTCCACAATGAAAAGACAAAATACGCGCTGTTACGTTTTAACCAATGACGTTATTTGGGGGTGGAGTTTCTATAGCTCAAATTCAGGGATTCTCTGCTAATGTACACATTTTTTTCTTTTCAAAAAATGAACGTATAGTAGGATTTAAGATGAATAATGGGAGACAAGATTCCAGTCTCAATTTTGGCCCCATTTAATTATTTCTATTTGGCCTAGATAATTAGAAAAAAATCAGAGAGAAATGAGAGATTTCGTTTCTTCTAGACAGAAACACTGCAAAGCTAACTTGTCACGCCATCCAGCGCCCAAATTGGAATGCTTTCGAGTGAGATAAGTTGAATTTTAGAAAAAATTCTAACATTTTTTTCGGAATAATAACATATTAGCTATAGGTCGTTTTTATTTGTGCTCAAATTTTCAAACACTACAAAGTAATAGTCTTCGAGAAAATGTGTACAAAAGAATTTACATTAGCGGACGGCAGGAAGGCTATTTCTGTTTTGAACCCTGTTCTTTGGAGCAGCAATGTCTTTTCAATACTTAAGACACATTTTTTCTGCGATTGTACAGAATGACATTTTATATGGTGCGGAGACGTGGACACTGAATAAAAGACAACAACACATTCATCCACCCATCTCCCATGTGGTTTTCTATATAAATATATAAAGAAATATAGCACTTATGTAATTGAACCACATCAAGACCGCGCCCTGCTGCAGGAATTAGACGTAGCTGAAATAAGCATAAAATTAATCACAAGCAACCCACTTTCATGAATCTAGGTGTGACCGAGTGAGTATATACATAATATATATATTTTTTTTTCATTGATAGTTTAGACAATACTTCAGAATAATTTTGAGCCCTCCTCCCCTCTCTACCCTATCAGCAAAACCCCAGTGAATTGCACCTTCTGTTGCTGCTTTCCATGGCAAATCTGCGAGCTGGGTACCCTCAAAAGATTGTACTGTTCCACAATAGTACAATCTTAGATTGGCTTGGAGTATAACTTTTGTTACGCCTTTCCTGAATATCATAAATTACCCCGATTCTGCTGAGTCTAAAAAAAAAAAAGATAACTCGCCTTTACAACCAGTAGGAATAAATCGCCATTCCGCTTCGCTTGTTTGAGAGAATATGGAGCTTACGCCGAGGTGGATAACAAATGGTGCACTTGCAGAGGATTCTGAAGCTAAGAAGGGCGCCGACTGCTTATTACTTGGCAAAGCTAAGCCCGTGAACGTCACACAAACTACTTCTTAGATAACCAACCAGATACGAATGCCTTGCGAATAGCGAGTACGTATTTGAAAAAAAAAAAAAAAAACACGGAAAGAAATGCAGTCCCACATTTCCGCAAATACGACTACAGTTGCAAAAATTCAAACTGCACAGGTAAAACTTTTATCACAGTTAAATAATTATTTATTATCCTTTGACAAGATGGCTAAGCTTACGTCATTTTCACGGCTGCACAAATACAGATTCCGAAATAAACATAACGTGCCTTTTGTCGAGTAGGTGTTCAAGCAGCCGTAATACCAGCGATTTTCCTACATCACCTCCTACACAGCACCCGCTTCTCTGAACCATAAACAAAGGAATCTGGAGGCGAGGTGTGATGGGGATCTTATTCAAGTAAATCATTTCCCCATTCACATATATTTTTTAGTCTGACACTGGAAACAAAACGTTTCCTGTAAGAAAAAATAAATAAAACAGAAATACCAGAAAATAAATCTTATCACCCAAATTAAACGTATGTATGACCATCGATAAAAGTGATTATGCCCAACTGAAATACTGGAACCGATGACACACCATTTCTTGGAAGAAGCTTAATGGTGATTCAGCGCAAGTGATATGATATTTCTATGGCTATTAAAAGAAGGATGTGTATTTTTCAGAGACGCCTCCGAATGACGACTATTTCTTTTCCACGAAAAATGGCAACAAGTGAACAATGGCGCTACTATAAATCACGTGCGCTTGACACTAGCGAATGACAAATGTACCCTTACTTTATGCTTCCGCCAACATCGATTATTCCACAGGATAAAAACCCAGCATGCATACCTTATATAAATAACGACAAAAATTTGCCTGTACAATTATTCATACGCAAACAATAACATCACATCAAGTTTAATCAGAGGCTCGACATATTTCAAGAGAGCGAGAGGTAAAAAGTTTCCTTTTGAAAAAGAGCTTGCTTCAAATAATGCATGAAGTCTTTGAGAAACGCGAACATCTATTGCAGGCTGTGAAACTTTAAATAAGGCAGGAGAAACGGCTGATGAGTTCCTAAATGTTTCAAAAAGTGGCTCTTAAATTTCGATAAAGGATTTGCTCAAAAATTTTCCCGAATTCCCTGTTTATCAGATGAGAAAGGTAAGATTTGAATATGTATTCCCCGGCTCAGAATAACGTTATTCGGATCAGCTGAGTGTTAAGGAACTGCAGATCAGATTATAATGATACTTTAACCTTTTTATTGCCCTTCTGGGTTGCGATGCCTATTCTCACGAAGGGTGGCGCCAGCCACCACGGGTAGGTGAGAATTTCTCGCTTAAGCAGTGTGGCTGATGAATTAAGTTTAAATGCCCAAATTGCTTACAGATGAGTTATCCTACGTAATGCAATTCTCAACATGCTCAGGTGAAAACAAGGAGATTTTGGTTCGATTCTCACTGCGGGGGAACTAAACCTGGAAGCTAAATCGGTTATTCTTTGGACATGGATGACATCTGGTGCTCGTGACAGTATAACCGTGTCTCATGCACGATCCCTGTGAATTCAGAAAGAATTATTTTCCAGTTTACGAAGCTCGGCGATATAAAAATATAGAATATTGTTTCGGGGTTACGAACCACCATGAGGAACTTTGGTTTCAGAAATGGGAGACAGCCAGCGTCATAAGATAAGGTTGTCTTTGAATGAGTGTTAAAGTTCATCTTTTACGATAGATGGCGCAAAAAAACACTCCTTGGGCGTGGCTATTACGTCTTGAATGACTCTCCCAGAAGTTGGAGGCAACGAATCACCGCAGACCTCGCCATAGTCATAATGGCGGTGGTCTCTCGTTGGTTCCACAATGAAAAGACAAAATATGCACTGTTATGTTTTAACCAATGACGTTATTTGGGGGTGGCGCTCAGTTTGTAGGCGGAGTTTCTATAGCTCAAATTCAGGGATTCTCTGCTAATGTACGCATTTTCTCTTCAAAAAATGAAGATACAGAAGGATTTGAGATGATTCATGGAAGAGAAGATTGCAATCTAACTTTTGGCCCCATTCAATCACTTCCATTTGGCCTAGATATTTTAAAAAATCAGACAGGAATGAGAGATTTCGTTTCTTCCAGACAGGAATGAGAGATTTCGTTTCTTCCAGACAGAAACACTGCTAACTTATCGCGCCATCTAGCGCCAAATTGGAATAATTTCAAGTCATAAATTCAATTTAAAAAAAATTCTAATAAATTTTTCGGAATAATACTGTGGCATGTATTAGCTATGGGTCGTTTTTATTTGTGATCAAATTTTCAAACACTACAAAGTAATAGTTTGAGAAAATGTGTACAAAGAATTTACATTGCAGATATAGGATAGACTTTCTCTTACACTCATTCAAAGACAGCCATTAACATACCATCCAAGCCTCATCTCGGACCAACTCACACGAATGATCTGAAGCGAATGCCTGAGACTGCTCGGCCTCCGGGGCGACTAAAATCCTTGTATCTCCTCATTTCGAAGAGACAGAAATAAATATTTGATTACGAAGAAATTTCCAAAAGGCTTACACCTTTAACTGATAATGTCTTACAATAAAATAAAAATATTTTTTTCAAAGTTACGAAATTATTTTTTATTAATACGTTCCGAACCTTTCAATATAATTCAAATTTCTTATCTTCATGAGAATCGAAACACTGAGAATCGAAATTCCAAGATTCGTACTCTTCCAAGCAAAATAAATTCAAGGACTTTTTAAACCTAAATCATCATATGTCTGTACTGTCGGTCAGTCAGTAGGTACGTATTTGTCCCCAGTTGGTTTATTTCATTAACCTTGAATTGCCTCCTCTCTTATGTTTTTCGAAATCATTTTATTTTGGGGAATATTTTGAAAGGGTACATTATTTTCGTTTTCATCTGCTGCTATAACACTTATTTGTTTGATTTAACTTTTTTATTTTTGATGCATTTTTTGATGCGCGACTTTGATGCAGTCAGGAAACAAAGGGTCCACATGCATGAAGCACAAATAATTCCTGGAAGTTCCACCCTCTAGCAAAGAATGCATCCTCAACCCCAGTAAACAGAAGGCCATCACAATTTGCGAATACATCACTCCACTTATTTTACTCCCATGGCTGACATTTTACTGAACAGTGATGTCATAGCCAAGGTACCAGCTGTCCACAAGTTCCCCTAGTATGAACGCAAGTTCTGCGCCATTTGTTCAGCGTTATGATTTTATCAGAACAGCACAGAAATCTCCAATACATCTTTTTAGCACAAACAATTATTTTAAACATGCTCTTCAACAAGGTCTGTCCGGAAAGTAATGCGACTTATTCAATAACAGACGTTTAATTAAAGTTATACTTACATAACATTAAAATGACTCGAAATAACATCCTTGAATATCAATACACCGCTGCCAGCGGTTCTGTTACGCCGCATAGCTTGCCTGGAAGTCGGGAACAGGTATCGCTTTCAAAGCACTCGTCGCTGCCGTTTGCAACAGTCCCAAAATGGTATCCTTTCAGGCTGGATGTGAGCCGGGGAAACAAAAAGAAGTCAACAGGGACCAAGTCCGGGTTGTAGGGAGGTTGGGGCAGCGTTACCAAGTTGCGTTTCTCCAGAAACTCTCTCACTCTCAGCGCGCACGGCTCGCGCATTATCGTGGTGAAGTACCCAGGTGTTAGTGATTTCCGGGCGGACGGGCGCAACTCTGTGTCCTTCAGCCGTTGAAGCACTTCCACGTAAAATGCAGCTTTGTCCGGGTGGTACGAACTCCTTATGGACAACACCTTTACAGTCAAAGAAGACAATGAGCATCGATTTTATCTTCGATTTGCACATTCGAGCCTTCTTTGGTCGAGGAGACTCGGGAGTATGCCACTCTGAGCTGTCTTTTCGTCTCCTGATTGTACTCAAAGACCCACGTTTCATCACCTGTTATCATTTTCTCCAAAAAAACCAGGTTCACTCCTCACATGGCCCACAAGCTCACGAGAAAATCAACGCACGGTTGTTCCTCTGTTGATCGGTAAAAACCTTAAGAACCAATTTGGCGCAAACTTTCCGCACCTACAACTCTTGCGTGATGATTTCATGCACAATGAATTTCGCGAGTCCTACGTGCTCTGCTACGAATCTAACACTCAGACGTCGGTCAGAGTCCAAAACCGCTTTCACCTTTTCCACATTGCCCGAAGTGTGAGACGTTGAAGGGCGCCCTGGGCGTGGCTCGCCCTCGACGCTCTCTTCCCTCTGTGAACATTTTGTACCACCGAAACACTTGTGCTTTCCATAAAGCATCCTTCCCGTAGGCTTTCTGTATCATAGCAAGCGTCTCGGTCGCTGATTTTTCAAGTTTAACACAAAACTTTACCGCGTATCGCTGTTCGGCACTCTTCTGCATTTTGACCGTTCCGCGACGCTCACACAGCTGTCCATTTCGCAAGCGATTCTCACTCTGTAAAAGCTCAGAGCCAACTGACGAGACATCCATCGTTTACCTAACATACCCTGCCACCCAGCACGCCCGGAGACTCCGCCCTCTGGCCCTTCTGATTGGCCCAGGAAAAGTGGTCTCATTACTTTCCGGACAAGCTTGTATGTTATTACTTAAACAAAACAAAATTTCAAAGTACTACACTGGCGTGCAAAAATTAAAGACAAGACAGTTTTTCGAATGTAACGTCGAGCGGAAGTGCTCCACATCGACTCAAATCATACCATAAGATCCCCAAGATGTAAGAATATGGGACAAGTGAGCAAAACCGTCCAAACAAGGAATCCAAAGGATACAAAGGCACTTTATTGAAAAGGTAGCTTCGAGCACAACTGGACAGAAGACAAACGTCCATGTGACAGGCGGCTGCCAAGAAAATTCCAGTCTTTAGTAGGGCATATGATCACCCCTGGCTGTGTTGCAGGATTTAAAACGTCTGTCCATGCTGAGGACGAGGCATCGCGGCCCATTCCTCTTGCAGCGCCAATCGCAGCTGCGGAATCGTTGCTGGCGGCTGGTGACGTGCTGCCAAACGTCTCCCGAGAAGATACCACACGTGTTCGATTGGATTTAGGTCCGGAGACTTTGCAGGCCAAATCCACACGTTGAATATCTTCACTCTCCGATAGCACTGCGACAGCCACTGTACGATGAGGTGTAGCGTTGTCGTCCATGAAGAGAAACTTAGGACCCACAGCACCTCTAAACAGACGCACGTCAGGCAGGAGAACCTCGGTAAAATAGCAGACACCAGTGACTGAACCTCCTTGGAAAATGTGGGGGTCAGTACGGCTACCAAGCATGATACCGCCTCAAACGAGAACTCAGCCACCTCCAAACCGGTCCTTTTCGATGATGTTGGAGGTGTGATTGCGTGTTCCCTGCTCTCTCCAGATGTGTATACGTCCAGAATCGCTTGTCAGACTAAATCGGCTCTCATCTGTAAAGAGAACTCGACCCCATTGCTGATGTGTCCAGTTCTTGTGTTCTTGACACCACAGAAACCGCCGTCTCCGATGAGCAGGCGTTAATGGCACACACCGTACTGGTCGTCGTGCAAATAGATCACCTTTGTGCAGCCTCCTGGCTACGGTAAAACGCGATAACGGACGTCCAGTTATCTGTTGCATGTGCCTTGCGATTTCTCCCGCTGTCTGCCGTCTGTCTCTTCTCGCCTGCAGGATAATATATCGGTCGTCCACCGCCGTGGTTGCTCATGGACGACCACTGCTAAACTCTCGGACAGCTGTTCCTGTAGTTTGAAATGCTCTCCAAGCTCGTGAAACGATGCTGTGAGCGATCCCGAACTCCTCGGCCACAACACTAGTCACACTTCGACCTTCTTCCCAATGACGCGACCTCGGGTAAAGTCATCCAGATGTCGTCTACTGGATTGCCTGTTGGCCATATCACACGGTGGCAGCAACTCGACGTCGTTCAAACCGATGTACACCGTGCAATAGCTTTCACCGAATTGCTGAGCGTACACCACCGATGTGCCTTATACCCTTCCGACACACACACCCCTCCCCCACGTCATGCTGTAGAAATGCGCATGCCCTACCGTACCGGACCCCAGTCTATCTTCTGAGTGGTCTTTCGGTCCGTTCTGCCTGCTCGTTCCGCTGTTATGCTAATTAATCCTCTTCGTCCTTAATTTTTGCACACCAGTGTATTTACAGGATCTTAAAACTTTTTCAAGTGCTTTCAAGAACTTGAAAAAAATGAACTTTTTTTTCAAGGACTCTCAAGGTTTTCAAGGAGCGTACGAACCATGAATTCTCTACAATGCAGTTCCCACTATTACACCTGAACCTTTAAAGGCTACATCAACTGTTTCCTGTGCATGTATGTATGATGCTGTCCGTCTTCCTCCTCAACGACTCACCAGTTCATTACGATTTTTTATTTCTTCCTTCACGCCTTTTAAACACGAAAGGTGTTTCGTAACCCTGGCGGGAGTGATTTCAATAAGCTGGCCGACAAGAAACAACTCTCGATATAAATGACAGGGCAGTGAAAAAGACAAGCTGTTGAGGGATAACATTATCTGAAGATGGTGGAATGCATATAATTATTATCAAATTCTACGATGGCAACTACGACAGCTTGTAAGAAAAATCAAATAATCAGTTGTGTAAACCGTTCCATCGACAGAGTTAAACATAGCTCTATCAAGGATGATGGCCGTTTGTGCAGATATTTTTCTTTTTAAATTCTACATAACCCATGATTAGTAAAACTGCAATTACGTGAGGGAATAAAGAATCCAGATTACTGTTTACCGCACGCCAATCTTACGGTAAGAGCTCTATTTCGCAGGAATTTAATTAACATGATAAATTGCTGACTTGCTAGTTAAGATTTTATAGCAGAAAAAAAAAAAAAAAACTTTTGAAGAGCATAAAATAAAAGTGCGTTCTGAACGTTCATTCTGCAACTATAAAGCTTTCACTAAAATTAAAAAAACTCGATATTGTATTAATAAGTAACGAGTTATGTTTTTACAAATATGTGGTTTAAAACGCTTCCGTTAATATGCCAAATAAACACATTCAGAACTTTCCAGGAAAATCAGTAAAACATCAAATTTGCATTCGTGCTCTTTTCCTAAACCAAGCATATGCAGTACATGGAGTCTAAAATTTAAGCTCTCATTTCCCACTACCGCAACAAGCGAAAATTTTTGCTTTCTACGGTGAATACCAGGAATGTTGGACAGGAAAATCACAATCGTTAAGTCAAAATGATCAGCTTCTTTATTTTGGAAAAGCAGCAGAAACAAACCCAAGATATACATTGCTCTACCATTAAGAACGGGACACCTGTGTCTGTCTACAAATAATCTACATTTAAGGAAAATTTAATTTTGTGCGCTAAAACCTTTCGTTCTTATGTCAGTAGTCTCTCGTCTTCGTGTAACACTCAACTGTTATTTTTTTGTTTTGTTTGTTTGTTTGTTTTTTTCAAATGCCCACCGATATGTTTAGCCATTTGGTCTTTAATCCCATGACCGGTTCAACTTCGTTTGTTGAGCGATCTCTTCTTCCACGCATCCGACGATCTGATTCGTACCAGAGATTGGGATTCAACTTTTCGACGGCCATGCCCTTAAAAAATAATCTGTTTCTGTTTTTGTTTTTTCTTGGGAATTTAACTACCACCGTGAGCAACTTGAGAGGCAACAAGTATAGTCGCCCGCCCTAATTTGCGGCCAATGGTTCCAGGGAAAGGAGAAAGCCTGTGCCGTAAGACCAACAGACACAACATCCATGCCCAACTGGATACGAACCCGATCTGTAACACCGCGAGCAGAATGGCATGCAGTGCATTGTCCTGCTGATAAAGGTATAGGCATTCCCCAAAGTACTACCATGACGTTGGCAATGCATAATTGTCCAGAATGAATCTACTTTCAGCACAACTTTCACAGTTTTGTTCAAAATGATTAATGGGCCCATAGAACTACAGAAAAGAAGCTCCATGCCATTACGCTGTCACCACTAAACTTCAGCTTCGGGACGATACAGACCGCAAATTAAGTCTCCTGGCATCCGCCACACCCAAAAACAATCACTGTACTCGTAGACTGTATGTACGTACCGCTGCTCGTCAGTCCAAAGCACAGTTTCCATTGGTCTACAGTCATTTTTTGCCATTGGTCTACAGTCATTTTTTGCCATTGGTCTACAGTCATTTTTTGCCATTGGTCTACAGTCATTTTTTTGCCATTGGTCTAGTCATTTTTTTGCCATTGGTCTACAGTCATTTTTACAGCCGTTTTCCGTTGGTCTACAGCGCAAGATGATCAACATTCCTTACACCACGCTAATCGGCGAGTCCCAGCAAAAATTTAAGTGTTGGGAAACTGCTGGCCACCAGCTGGCAGTGATGGGTCACTGCTGGCTGAAATATGCCACTCACGGCACGGTAGCGGTCCATTGGTGGCAGCCCCATCAGTTGGCAGTCATTGATGGCCCAGCAGCATGGCCGTGAATGCAACCACAACACGAAATGGAAGCAGCGGGACTGCGTATATGCAGAAGTAGCCCGTGCGCAGTCTCTCGTGGTAGCAGCTAGCTGAAGACGACGCCATCGCCGTCGTGTTATATAAAAAAATCATATGTGGCAGCGGGTGGCCTAGTGGTCAGCATTCCTGACTCCCACGGAGAAGAAAGACCTCGGGTTCGATCTGAGGCAGGCGCGAACGCTCGAACCGCTAAATATCCGCCGTGCGTTCGGATGGGCACGTTAAGCCGTCGTACCCCGGGTACTAGTCCCCCGGTAATAAATAAGGGCGTCTTCCTCCCCTTTCTACCTCGTTTTTGTGTCACTTTCCTATCGGGCACTCTAGCCCAAATCTCCGAGCTTTCTATTTCTAAGGGTTGTTTAAGACCTGGGGTCAGACATTCCCTTCCTACAATCCCCTACATATGATCTGATAAGTCGTACGTAGAGAGGCGAATTAATTTGCTAATGAAATGCCACGTCGACGAAGATTACCGTCGGATGAACATTATAAAAATAATTAATGAACTGTAAGAAATAGTCAATTACTCTCATGTATTTATAGAACTCATTTCGTAGCGAAATTCCTGCACGAACACAAAAATAAGAATTATAACAAATATAATAAGAATCATAACGAATTATTACAAAAAAATAAGAATTATACGCGTACAAAATTTATCAATTATTCGAAAAGAAACTAAGAAACAGTCAATTACTCTCATGTATTTCTAGAAAAATAAGAATTATAACAAATATAATAAGAATCATAACGAATTATTACAAAAAAAATAAGAATTATACGCGTACAAAATTTATCAATTATTCGAAAAGAAACTAAGAAATAGTCAATTACTCTCATGTATTTCTAGAATTCATTTCATAGCAAAATTCCTCCACTAACACACAAAGAATCCAGACAGCCATGAAACACACCCACTGTATTCCTATTAATAAACAAGAAATAATTTCTGTACAATCCTTCGTTATAACATACACTAAACCGCTTAAAGCCGGGTGGCGCAGTGGTCTAAGGCGTTGGCCTCTGATCATTCGTCCGTAAGGGGTCCGGGTTCGAATCCCGTGAGGCATGGATGTTGTGTTTGTCTTACGGCACTGGCTCTCTCCCTTCCCTGGAACCAGTGACCCTAAATTAGGGACGGGCGACTGCTTATAGCCCATTGAGTTGCTCACGGTGGTCGTTAAACCTCCAATCAAAAAAAAAAAACCGCTTAAAATACACTGCTGGCCACCCAAAATGCAACACCAAGAAGGAAGCATCCGATTGGCCTGAAATTCGCAGCATGCGTCGCCCGCGAGAGGACATGCAAACGATTAGCATTGCAGGGCATATGCAAATCATGTGCGCCAGACACGCCACCGAGAAGCACTATAAGAAGGGTGCACAGAAAGCGGGGTGTAAGTAGTAGAAGTGTGTTGCGCGGCCGGACCTGTGCGTGGGAAGCTTCCTGATGCCTCGTCGCAGAATGCGGCAGTCATTCCATCGATAAGCCACGTTTCGTAGTTCGACAGAGGACGAATAGTGGCTTATCGCGACAGCGGTTTATAGTACCGAGACATCGACGCCCGTGTGGGACGACATCCAGCCACAGTGAGGCGAGTATGGATTCGGTGGATGCAGGAGGGACGGACCGACGTGAGCGATTGCCGCAGCTGCGGCACACCACCGAACGAGTCAACCAGCATGTTGCGCAGCGGGCATTGACGGCTCGCACCGCCACATCACGAACGTTAGCGCAGGAATTAGGGTATGTTGCGCAACAACCTGTGTCAGCACGTACCGTTCGACGTCGTCTGCAGGAGCGGGGACTTGTCGCACGGCGTCAATTGCTCCGATTACCATTGACGCTACAGCACCGCCGAGTGCGGCGGCAGTGGGCCGTTGAACGCCGCACCTGGACTACGGAATGACACGACATTGTCTTCTCCGACGAATCCCGCTTCTGCCTGCAACACCACGATGGTCGGATCCGCGTGTGGCGGCATCGCGGTGAGAGACTGTATGACGCCTACATTATGCATCGCCATAACGGTCCGTCGCTGGCGTTATGGTTTGGGGCGCAACTGGACATGACACCCGCAACCCTCTGGTACGCAACGCTGGTACACTCAACAGCCACCGCTACATCTCCGACGTTTTGGAGCCTGTAGTCCTCCCTTAACGTGCAGGACCTGCAAGAGGCCACGTTACAACAGGACAATGCGCGCCCGCACGTGGCACGCATCGTGCAACAATTCTTCACGGCCCACCAGGTGCCACTGCTGCCGTGGCCCGCCTTTTCTCCCGATATGTCGCCCATCGAACACATCTGGTCGCTGATCGGCAACCGATTGGCTCGGCAAGCACCACCCGCGGGAACGCCTGATGAACTGTGGCAACGTGTGGAAGCAGCCTGGACAGACATACTCCAAGCCCACATCCAAAGCATCTTTCGTTCGATGCAGCGGCGTGTAGCGGCCGTTATTGCCAACCATGGGGGCCACACGAACTATAGATGTCTGCGTGTTCCGCAAGTCGCACGAGCCTGTAAGCTCAATCGTTTCATCTTTGTATCAGTTGTTATGTGTCCAGTAAATCTGGCTTTGCTATCTCGTGTCCTTCTTGGTGTTGCATTTTGGGTGGCCAGCAGTGTTGTTCTGAAAGACATTAACAAATCGTTATGTAGGACAAAAATACGAATTATACGGGTACAAAATTTATCAATGATTCGAAAGAAAAAAAAAAAAGACGAAAGAAAGAAAAGCAACGCTATATGGATATAATGTATTCATGCATGGGTTGAATACACACGATTGGAGGAATTCGCTGCTAAAAATAACGAAAAAGGAAATAAAATATATTTCCTGTTTAGAAATGTAGCTTCAGACCGTAGGAACAGAAAGATACAACATTAAAAATGTAACAGAATGTAACATGAACGGGGTAAATATACTAATTAAACAATCGCCTTTCAAGTCCAAAAGGACAGCACAAAACTTTGAATAACGTCTTTAAGTTGGCAACTCGTTGAAAATGAGTGAAATTCCCGTAAGGTAAATAAAAACAATTGTTACGTTGAAAAAATAAATTTATGAATTATATGAAATGGACATTTATGAATAATAACTCGCAATATTGTAAAATGAAAAACAGAACCCTCTGTTTCACATCGCGCAGGGAAGAGGCTCACCTTCAAGCAAACGCACGTGCGTGGCAAATTTGTGTAGTGGCTAAAGCGTCCGCTTCGCAAACAGGCTGTCGTTGTATCGACGCTACCCTGACATAAACGGGAGTTTTTCAGGACCTGTTGAGAAAATTTCCCTAGCGCCACGCCGTCATGCAGAAATTTCGTTGGGCAAGAAAGAGGAGTTGTGCCTTTGGGGAACTGTGCTTTTTCTTTTTTTTTTTTTTTTTCTTCTACTACTGGGAAATTGGTGGACCACATTAGGCTAACCATCATTTATGGCACGTGCTTGCAGGACCGCTCGTGGCAGTCACTGCCTGTGATGGATAACTGATAGCCCTGTTCTGGCATATGATAACTAATGGGAGGAGGGGGACAACTGTTGGCCAGCTGCTGGCTTGAACTGCTGGCCCATGTGGTGTCCGTCGGGACATTTATTGACGGTTAGGCAGTGGCAACAAAGTGCTGGGTCACTGCTGGCTACCAGTGCTGGCTTGAGTGCTGTCCCAGCAACACTGTTTTTTGATGGGGTGGTGGTAGTTGAAGTGATTAGCGGCTTTGTGGATGGCTGCTCGACCATGGTAACCCACACGTCGTGCAGAGTCATGCGCACACTCCACTGGTGCTAGCGTAAGTCTTGCTTCATCTGAGACAATGCTGATTTGTGTTATGAGCAGCAGTCCTTTTGCAGAGTTCACCAGATGCCACGTTCTGTTACCTTCGGATGTTGAACGGATCGTTTCTTGACAGAACCATACCCAGTTCCAGTTCGCTGCCATTAACATATTACATCACAAGTCGTCGACCTTAGGATCATCAGTGCCGCTGAAAAGTCACGGACGGGTAGATTGCTTATGTGGCACCATATTTTTAATCCGAGCTGGAAAACCGTTAATTCTGTCGATCAAGTCATCATGCATTCCCAGACGTACAGTTGCCACATCATAGCTTTACAAACGTATTTCTAGTTGGGTTCAGATAGACAGATAGGAGAATCTAATTCCCTAACAACAGACGGGTGTCCTAGTATTAACGGTACGTCGGAGAGAACACAACGCAAATTCCACACTCAGGTAACAAATATGTTTTCCCCTCAAAATCTCTGAAATCACACGAGTTAATTGCAAATATTGTTTCTTCACTTCACAAACACAGTTATCATATTTTCTCTTTATAGCTTCTTCAGAATCAACAAACACGCCTCTTAGTCGTCCCAGAATCATCAATAACTGACTTTTACATTACGGAGGACTCAAATTTATTGATATTAACTTAAAATATCGCACCAACAGAATTGTTCCTTTGGTACAAAAGGAGATAAAGTGTACAGTGCTGACGCACAAAGAGAACACGGTTTCAGGGCTTTCTCCAAAGGTAGAATGCTGAATGAAAACTCAATAGAACAATATAAATAAAATCGTGGTGTAGAGGATTTTAGGAAAGTGGTGTCTGACCCGTTGTCTGAAATTTCTCTTTAGAAATATCAAGCTAGGAGGTTAAGTTTAGAGTACGCTAAGGCGCTAAGGGAACAGGAAAAATGCTAGACAGTGAAGTAGAACCACACAGTTACTTAGTCACGCGCCGAAAAATAGGAACAGAACCCACAGGGACCAAATCAAAGCCTGCCAACCGAAAACATTTCACGCGCCGCACCCCCCCCCCCCCCTTCTACTCGTCGTAATCTGGAGGCACAGCAGCATTCCTTATTCCTGCCTTATCCCTTTCGCCGAAGTATCAAAGGAAGTGCGTAAAATCCTAAAGCACAAGGTGCCCGTTGCCCGTTAGATTGCTTTCGGGACTGACTGGAGTATTCGTTAACCACTGTTCAGAACTTTTGCTGTTTGGGAGTTATCGTTCATTTTAATCCTACGGCAGCTGTTCTGTACCAATCAAAACTTGCCGTTGTTCGGAGGTGTCCGTTTTTGGAGATTTCTATCTATTAATAATGCATGTTACAGTATTACACTACGGGCACACAAACTGCCACATCTGTGGTATAAAAGCAAATATCGCATTCATTTCAATCAAACACAATTCAAACAAGAAATTCTTAAGACTATCGCCCCATACAAATATATACCGGAAATTACAAAAAATGCAAATTTGCCTGTCTGACAACAGAAACGTCACTCCTTTCTCACAAGTAAGAAAGCATGGCGTCTTTTGGAGATAAGACTAACAATTAGTGATGAATATACAATCAAGCACTGGACCATTTTATTCCGCTACAGGAAGAAATGACATGACATTGCAATTTATCATTCAAAGGGAAAACCTTCTCTTTCCAACCCCTATTATTCCTTGAATTATTCCACAGTATAAATACTAAACCCCTGAATGAAAGAACAATATGCTGGTGGGTAGTTCGTTCTACGTATGCTTTCAGCGTGTGATCACGGTGCTTCTTTGGAGACAGCCACTCGTCTAATACATGCGCGCGCAGGTAAGTCTGCATGTAAGGCAAGTGGCCGCCCGTGGATTTCCTGTGGGACGTGAATGAAAGTTTCTTTCAGAACACTTCTCTCTGACTTGGAAAACCTTTAATACAAATCAAGTATATATTTTGTAAGCTGCGTCGTGTGATATGTGATAATTAACTCGGCGGGAGACAGCCACGGCCGTTGAGAGATTGCTTTTCCACTCGACGATATTTCAATAAACCAAGCTGATCACGTGTCACGCTCTGCCGCACTCCAACCAACACTAACAAAACCTTCTGTAATGGCGGATGTTGATTAAAAAACGAACATCAAACTCATTGAAGGATCTCAGTGGGCGGCAACAACCTTTTAAGAAAGCAAACACAGACAGTGAAATGGCCACTAAAGTTAGTATTATACACTGCCGGACAATTGCTAAGGACGGATGACAATAGCAACGATAGCAACCATAAAATGGAAGGCAGGAAAATATGGAAATTAGCATAAGTGCGGGATACAGTAAGACGTGTTGTGCGTTTGCAAATTTTGGATTGCCGAACTTGTTCGTGACGTCATAGCGCTGATAAGAGATATAAAGGATTTGACGCGTATTGACCGTTGTTGTTCAAACGCAAAGTTGAAAGGGAAAGAATCAATTGACGAACGTGCAATTTTCAGTATGTCTTCCCGACATCACCTAGATGATTTTACGCGTAGCCATATTATTGGCAAGATTGAAGAAGGGCGAAAAATAACAGATGTTGCCAGGGAGTTCGACGTCAGCCACAGTGTTGTTTCAAGGCTTTGGAAATCATTTCAAACAAATGGAGAGTGTAGCAAACGTCACGGGGGAGGTCGTGTTCGCAGTACGACACTTGCAGAAGTTCGGTACATAGTGATATCAACAAAAAGACACCGGCACAGCACAGCTAGTGAGGTAGCAAATCAGTTTATGGCTGCTACTGGCAAGCGGATCTCCCGAAAAACTGTCGCCAGACGTTTGCATGAAGGAGGACTATACGCCCGCCGTCTTGTTGTGTGCATCCCATTATCCAGACGTCACCGTACCGCCCGTTTGCAATGGTGCCATCAACATCGCAATTGGACTGATAACGACTGGTCTGCTGTCCTCTTCTCAGATGAGAGTAGATACAGTCTATCGTCTGATTGTCGACGACAACTGATCTGGCGTGATAGTGGCACTGCATATTGTCCAGCAAGCATACAGGAAGGGGCCCGATATCCGACATGTAGTGTCATGGTATGGGCTGGCATCATGATCAATGCCCGTACGTCCCTCTATGTGCTTCCAACTGAGACTATGACTGGCCAACGATACATTAATGATGTTCTGCTACCTCATGTTCGCATGTTCCGTGGTGCTGTCGGTGATAGATTCATTTTCATGGACGACAACGCAACATGTCATCGAACAGTCGCTGTCCAGGAGTGTCTTGAGAGCGAGGATATTCAACGCCTCGTATGGCCAGCACGTTCACCAGATCTGAATCCCATTGAAAATGTGTGGGATGCTTTGGGGAGGAGTCTTGCTGGTCGCCAATGCCCTCCAATAAACAAGGACACCCTCATCCGTGCACTGACAGAGGAATGGGATAAATTACCCCAACAGCTGCTTGATAATGTCGTGCACAGCATGACACGACGTGTGGAATCTTGCATCGCCCTCCATGGTGGCCATATTCCGTATTGACATCTTTCGCCGGAACGCCTGCGGACGGTAATTGCATTTTTTTCACGTTTACGTATTCTGCACAAAATGGCCTGTTTGTCCCTTGAACACGTTCCAAAGCCTTCTGGATTTCAGAGCACAATAAATTGTCTTTCTTGTAATGTCCTGGCATTCTGACATTATTTTATTTCACTTGGCATCCAACCACACTTACTTTTTTATGCGCTATATAGCCGTTTATGATCCGTCCTTAGCAATTGTCCAGCAGTGTAGTATGTGTACGGAAATTATTGCTCCTAAAGGGACAAGTTTTAACTAAAGATGACTTTACAAAGAGGAGTCTGCTGATTGTTGTGTGGATTATGTCTTCATTAAACAGACTGTTTTCTAACGATAGATATTATGTCTCATATGGCCGTGCAGCGACGGGCAATCTGATATACCCAGTAACTTTGATTATATGTTTTAAAATACAGAAAGCAAGTAAAGTTAACGATATGAGATTACAATGCCGCTTCTTGACTGCATCGCATTCCCTTACACTGCTTAGACACACGTACAGTGTACAGCGTAATGATTCACCTGAAGACTGCCTTCTGAAAATAAAAGGCAATTGCAATTCTGTCAGAATTTATAAGACAGGTGCCGGTTCAGGGTGACCTCTTACTGAAACTGAAGTGCTCCACAAGGTACTTCACAGCTGGTTTTCGGAATTGTGACTTCCCTACTAATCATCACCCTGCGCCTCAGCCTACTCTCTTCGCACATTCACTTTTCGTTTATCATTCACACTTCTTATGCTAAAGACCAGATTATATGCACTAAGAAACAACAAATATGCCCTTAAAATTCATGAAATGCGCACTTGAAAAATACACCGGTGTCCAAAACCTAGCGACGAACACTACTTCGAAAGGTTACAACCACAAAATCAGACGCAACAGCTTGTGGAAATTTCCATAACTGGGAACGATAAGTAGAAAACCGATGCACATAGAACATGTCGAATCGTGCGCACATGTGGTCACGTGGTATTACTGAAACGGATAAAAGAGAGAAGGACGCGGTAGGCGACATGTGTTTGAAGGAAAGTCTGGACGTGAATGCATAAAGGTACGAATGTGTAATTTACGTTATGTCTGAAAGACCATCTACATGATTTCACGCAAGGCAAAAATATAGGGCAGCTGGAATAAGGCCGCCGAGTGCGTGACGTTACCAGGGAGTTTAGAATCGCGCATGGTGTGGTATCCAGGATCTGGGCAGCTTTTCAAACTCAATGGAATTTGTTCCAAACGCATGTTGGGAGATCGCCTTCGCTCTACTACGACGCATGACAACAGACATTTAGTTGTAACTGCAAAACGTAATCGCCACACCACGGCTGGTCAGCTTGCGAGTAGTCTCCATTCCAGCACACGAACGCGGATATGTCCCGACAAACTGTGGCAAGACATCTGCGAAGTATACGGCTATATACAGAGATGAAAACGGGTCAGGTGTCAAAGGGTCGACAACACAGTTGCAAACGGGTCAAAATTTTCGAACCCCGACCCGACCAGACCAAACAAAATCTGCTTTGAACTAAAAATTCGTAACTCATTTTTATATATATATATATATATATACACGTAACACTCACCAACCCGCTTGGCCAGCGTGGTGAGTTATGGCCAAACCCCTCCAAAATGATTCCACAACTTAAATCTTGGCCCTCAGTCTCCGGCAGCTGGAATGTACCTGGCCAAGGCAGCGGCCAGTGCGACATGAAGGCAGAGGGTGCTAAGAATCCCCGGAGGACCGGACAAGGCTGCCATCTGATGCTGACCTTGGCTACTTACAATGGACGCTCCCTATCTTCTGATTCAAGGCTTCTTGAATTGGAAGAGGAACTACAAAGGATCAAGTGGGACATCGTGGGGCTAAGTGAGGTAAGGAGAAAAGGAGAAGATCTCATCGAACTGAAAAGTGGACATCTCTTCTACTATCGTGGGACAGATACTGGCAGAACTAGTGGTGTTGGATTTATAATAAACAAGAAACTGAAGGATAAAGTTGTAGAAGTTGAAAGTTCCTCTGACAGAGCTGCACGACTCGTTATCCAACTCTCGAGAAGATACCAGGCTCAGATTATTCAAACTTATGCACCCACCACAAGTCATCCTGAAGAAGAAATTGAAGAATTTTATGAGGAAATTTGTCATCTAAATAATAAAGGTAAGCAGCACTTGAAAATAATTATGGGAGATTTCAATGCAAAAATAGGGCAACGGCAACAGAATGAAACTTCAGTAGGTAAATTCGGTCATGGCAACAGAAACCAGCGTGGAAATACTCTCGTTGAGTTTGCAGAGGCAGAAGGGTTTTTCATCTTGAACTCCTTCTTCAAGAAAAAGCCACACAGGAAATGGACATGGAGACATCCAAATGGGACAACAAGTGAAATTGATTTTATTATGTGTAACAAAAAATTCGTCATAGAAGACTGCAGTGTGCTAAACAAGTTCAACACAGGTAGTGACCATAGATTGGTGAGATGTAAGATGCACCTCAACACTAAACTTGAACGTGGCAAGCTCATAAGACAAACAAAATCTATTGACATAACCAACCTTAAAAAACACCATAATACCTTCAAGTTAGAACTGAAGAACAGGTTCTCTGCTTTAGAAGGCCTAACATCGGAAGAAGTGGACATCTCTGAAGTTAACAGAAAAGTAACCAAAGCTCTTATGGAAACAGCAACAAAATTAGCTGGGTCTAAGAACAAGTTGCATGTGAACAAATTATCAGGAAAAACCAAAATGTTGATGCAAAAAAGAAGAGAGATGAGGACAACTAAAGAAGATGTGACTTCCAAAGTGGAATATATAGAGCTATGCAAGACAGTAAGAAAAAGTATCATTGAAGACGTAAGGAAATTCAACTGTGAACTAGTGAGGAAAGCAATTGAAAGCAACCAAAGCCTAAAGATAGCAAAGGGACATCTCAGTAAGGGAAGAAAACAGATTATGGCACTGAGAAAAGAAGATGGTTCTGTAACAAGAAATAGAGGCGAAATTTTGACAAGAGTGAAAGATTTCTACTCCAAATTATATGAAAGGGATGATATATGCACTCCAGACATCATGAAAGATACCAGTACCAGAGTTCCTCCAGTCCTTCCAGCAGAAGTTGCACATGCAATCAAGAACATGAAGCGAGGAAAAGCTCCAGGAGAAGATGGAATTACTGTAGACATCATACAAGAAGCAAGTGGAGAAATCGAAACAGTACTCGCCCAAATTTTCACTCGATGCCTTAATGAAGGAAAGATTCCTGAGGATTGGAACACCGCTACAATGATCCTGCTACATAAGAAAGGTGACATTGAGGATCTCGGAAACTACAGACCTATCAGCCTCCTATCAGTAGTTTATAAAATCTTCACTAAAGTTCTTTCACACCGCTTGAAGGTAGCACTGGACATGGCTCAACCGAGAGAACAAGCTGGATTCAGGAGTGGCTACAGCACAATAGATCATATCCACGTGCTGAGAGAACTAATTGAAAGAGCGAGGGAATATGAACTTCCATTGTGCATGGCTTTTATCGATTATGAAAAAGCCTTTGATTCGGTGAAACCATCAGCAGTTACAATGGCTCTGAAAACCTGCGGTATTGAAGATGCATACATTAATATTATTAATAACATCTATGAAAATGCAAGTGCAAAGATTAGGCTGTTTGAAAATACAACACACGTAAAAATTGGAAAGGGAGTGAGACAAGGTGACACCATATCTCCGAAGCTCTTTCATGCCACATTGGAGGGTGTTTTTCAGTCGCTGAGCTGGGAAAACAAGGGGATAAAGATTAATGGAGATTATCTAACCCACCTTCGTTTTGCTGATGACGTAGTCATTTTTGCAACTACCTCATCAGAGCTGCAGAGTATGATCCAGGAACTTGCTGACACGAGTAAAGAAGTGGGATTAAAAATGAACTTTCAGAAGACAAAAGTGATGTTCAATGCTTTTACAAGAAATGAAGATTTATCGATTGATGGAGAAAAGCTGGAGATAACAGACACGTACGTTTATCTTGGACAGCAGATATCAAGTGAGGGTCACATTGATGAAGAAATTAATCGGCGTACAAAACTTGCCTGGAGAGCTTTTGGAAGAAACAGCATAATTTTCAAGAGCAATATGCCATTATGTCTTAAAAGAAAAGTGTTTGATCAATGCATCCTTCCAGTGCTTACGTATGGTGCAGAGACGTGGACCTTAACTAAAAGAGACATACAAAGGCTGCAGACAACTCAAACAAGCATGGAGAGGTGCATACTTGGTGTAACCAGGAGAGATAAGAAGAGGAACTCGTGGATCCGAAAAATGACAAGAGTGGAAGACATCATGATCAAAGTTAAATCCCTGAAATGGCAATGGGCTGGACATACTGCCAGAAGGACAGATCATCGATGGACAGCCGAAATTTTAGATTGGATTCCAAGGGACAGGAAAAGACCCAGAAGAAGACCACATAGGAGATGGGTGGATGAAATTCGAAAGTATGCAGGGGTGACATGGAGGAGACTGGCACAAGACAGACCGTTGTGGAGGAAACTTGGGGAGACCTTCGTCCAGCAGTGGATTGATAATGGTTGACAATGATGATGATGATGATATACACGTAATATATATATATATATATATAAATGAGTTTCGAATTTTTAGTTCAAAGCAGATTTTGTTTGGTCCGGTCGATATATATATTCATCATCATCATCATTGTCAACCATTATCAATCCACTGCTGGACGAAGGTCTCCCCAAGTTTCCTCCACAACGGTCTGTCTTGTGCCAGTCTCCTCCATGTCACCCCTGCATACTTTCGAATTTCATCCACCCATCTCCTATGTGGTCTTCTTCTGGGTCTTTTCCTGTCCCTTGGAATCCAATCTAAAATTTCGGCTGTCCATCGATGATCTGTCCTTCTGGCAGTATGTCCAGCCCATTGCCATTTCAGGGATTTAACTCTGATCATGATGTCCTTTACTCTTGTCATCTTTCGGATCCACGAGTTCCTCTTCTTATCTCTCCTGGTTACACCAAGTATGCACCTCTCCATGCTACTTTGAGTTGTCTGCAGATTTTGTATGTCTCTTTTAGTTAAGGTCCACGTCTCTGCACCATACGCAAGCACTGGAAGGATGCATTGATCAAACACTTTTCTTTTAAGACATAATGGCATATTGCTCTTGAAAATTATGCTGTTTCTTCCAAAAGCTCTCCAGGCAAGTTTTGTACGCCGATTAATTTCTTCATCAATGTGACCCTCACTTGATATCTGCTGTCCAAGATAAACGTACGTGTCTGTTATCTCCAGCTTTTCTCCATCAATCGATAAATCTTCATTTCTTGTAAAAGCATTGAACATCACTTTTGTCTTCTGAAAGTTCATTTTTAATCCCACTTCTTTACTCTTGTCAGCAAGTTCCTGGATCATACTCTGCAGCTCTGATGGGGTAGTTGCAAAAATGACTACGTCATCAGCAAAACGAAGGTGGGTTAGATAATCTCCATTAATCTTTATCCCCTTGTTTTCCCAGCTCAGCGACTGAAAAACACCCTCCAATGTGGCATTAAAGAGCTTCGGAGATATGGTGTCACCTTGTCTCACTCCCTTTCCAATTTTTACGTGTCTTGTATTTTCAAACAGCCGAATCTTTGCACTTGCATTTTCATAGATGTTATTAATAATATTAATGTATGCATCTTCAATACCGCAGGTTTTCAGAGCCATTGTAACTGCTGATGGTTTCACCGAATCAAAGGCTTTTTCATAATCGATAAAAGCCATGCACAATGGAAGTTCATATTCCCTCGCTCTTTCAATTAGTTCTCTCAGTACGTGGATATGATCTATTGTGCTGTAGCCACTCCTTAATCCAGCTTGTTCTCTCGGTTGAGCCATGTCCAGTGTTACCTTCAAGCGATGTGAAAGAATTTTAGTGAAGATTTTATAAACTACTGATAGAAGGCTGATAGGTCTATAGTTTCCGAGATCCTCAATGTCACCTTTCTTATGTAGCAGGATCATTGTAGCGGTGTTCCAATCCTCAGGAATCTTTCCTTCATTAAGGCATCGAGTGAAAATTTGGGCGAGTACTGTTTCGATTTTTCCACTTGCTTCTTGTATGATGTCTACAGTAATTCCATCTTCTCCTGGAGCTTTTCCCCGCTTCATGTTCTTGATTGCATGTGCAACTTCTGCTGGAAGGACTGGAGGAACTTTGGTACTGGTATCTTTCGTGATGTCTGGAGTGCATGTATCATCCCTTTCATATAATTTGGAGTAGAAATCTTTCACTCTTGTCAAAATTTCGCCTCTATTTCTTGTTACAGAACCATCTTCTTTTCTCAGTGCCATAATCTGTTTTCTTCCCTTACTGAGATGTCCCTTTGCTATCTTTAGGCTTTGGTTGTTTACAATTGCTTTCCTCACTAGTTCACAGTTGAATTTTCTTACGTCTTCAGTGATACTTTTTCTTACTGTCTTGCATAGCTCTATATATTCCACTTTGGAAGTCACATCTTCTTTAGTTGTCCTCATCTCTCTTCTTTTGCACCAACATTTTCGTTTTTCCTGATAATTTGTTTACATGCAACTTGTTCTTAGACCCAGCTAATTTTGTTGCTGTTTCCATAAGAGCTTTGGTTACTTTTCTGTTAACTTCAGAGATGTCCACTTCTTCCGATGTTAGGCCTTCTAAAGCAGAGAACCTGTTCTTCAGTTCCAACTTGAAGGTATTATGGTGTTTTTTAAGGTTGGTTATGTCAATAGATTTTGTTTGTCTTATGAGCTTGCCACGTTCAAGTTTAGTGTTGAGGTGCATCTTACATCTCACCAATCTATGGTCACTAAATGTGTTGAACTTGTTTAGCACACTGCAGTCTTCTATGACGAATTTTTTGTTACACATAATAAAATCTATTTCACTTGTCGTCCCATTTGGATGTCTCCATGTCCATTTCCTGTGTGGCTTTTTATTGAAGAAGGAGTTCAAGATGAAAAACCCTTCTGCCTCTGCAAACTCAACGAGAGTATTTCCACGCTGGTTTCTGTTGCAGTGACCGAATTTACCTACTGAAGTTTCATTCTATTGCCGTTGCCCTATTTTTGCATTGAAATCTCCCATAATTATTTTCAAGTGCTGCTTGCCTTTATTATTTAGATGACGAATTTCCTCATAAAATTCTTCAATTTCTTCTTCAGGATGACTTGTGGTGGGTGCATAAGTTTGAATAATCTGAGCCTGGTATCTTTTCTAGAGTTGGATAACAAGTCGTGCAGCTCTGTCAGAGGAACTTTCAACTTCTACAACTTTATCCTTCAGTTTCTTGTTTATTATAAATCCAACACCACTAGTTCTGCCAGTATCTGTCCCACGATAGTAGAAGAGATGTCCACTTTTCAGTTCGATGAGATCTTCTCCTTTTCTCCTTACCTCACTTAGCCCCACTTGATCCTTTGTAGTTCCTCTTCCAATTCAAGAAGCCTTGAATCAGAAGATAGGGAGCGTCCATTATACGTAGCCAAGGTCAGCATCAGATGGCAGCCTAGTCCGGTCCTCCGGGGATTCTTAGCACCCTCTGCCTTCATGTCGCACTGGCAGCTGCCTTGGCCAGGTACATTTCAGCTGCCGGAGACTGAGGGCCAAGATTTAAGTTGTGGAATCATTTTGGAGGGGTTTGGCCATAACTCACCACGCTGGCCAAGCGGGTTGGTGAGTGTGGGATAGAATTTATACCGCTATTGGCGGTCGTCAGAGATCCTTTAGTGGGAACAGGATGCACCACGAGAAGGCGGGGTTGACATTTGTCAAGGAGAGGCTATGATGTTACGCATCACATTACGTGTATTTATATATATATATATATATATATATATATATATATATATATATATATATATAAATGAGTTTCGAATTTTTAGTTCAAAGCAGATTTTGTTTGGTCTGGTCGGGTCGGGGTTCGAAAATTTTGACCCGTTTCCAACTGTGTTGTCGACCCTTTGACACCTGACCCGTTTTCATCTCTGTATATAGCCGTATACTTCGCAGATGTCTTGCCACAGTTTGTCGGGACATATCCGCGTTCGTGTGCTGGAATGGAGACTACTCGCAAGCTGACCAGATTAGATTCCAAGGGACAGGAAAAGACGCAGAAGAAGACCACATGGAAGATGGGTGGATGAAATTCGAAAGTATGCGGGAGTGACATGGAGGAGACTGGCACAAAACAGACCGTTGTGGAGGAAACTTGGGGAGACCTTCGTCCAGCAGTGCATTGATAATGGTTGACAATGATGATATATATATATATATATTATTATTGGGATGTAAGGTCAGGTGATGCGTAACATCACAGCCTCTCCTTGACAAATGTCAACCCCGCCTTCTCGTGGTGCATCCTATTCCCACTAAAGGGGCTCTGACGACCGCCAATAGCGGTATAACTATACCATCGGAATCAGAGGAAATGCTATCCCACACTCACCAACCCGATTGGCCAGCGTGGTGAGTTATGGCCAAACACCTCCAAAATGACTCTACAACTTAAATCTTGGCCCTCAGTCTCCGGCAGCTGGAATGTACCTGGCCAAGGCAGCGGCCAGTGCGACATGAAGGCAGAGGGTGCTGAGAATACCCGGAGGACCGGACTAGGCTGCCATTTGATGCTGACCTTGGCTACCTATAACGGACGCTAACTATCTTCTGATTCAAGGCTTCTTGAATTGGAAGAGGAACTACAAAGGATCAAGTGGGACATCGTCGGGCTAAGTGAGGTAAGGAGAAAAGGAGAAGATCTCATTGAACTGAAAAGTGGACATCTCTTCTATTATCGTGGGACAGATACTGGCAGAACTAGTGGTGTTGGATTTATAATAAACAAGAAACTGAAGGATAAAGTGGTAGAAGTTGAAAGTTCCTCTGACAGAGCTGCACGACTCGTTATCCAACTATCGAGAAGATACCAGGCTCAGATTATTCAAACTTATGCACCCACCACAAGTCATCCTGAAGAAGAAATTGAAGAATTTTATGAGGAAATTCGTCATCTAAATAATAAAGGTAAGCAGAACTTGAAGATAATTATGGGAGATTTCAATGCAAAAATAGGGCAACGGCAACAGAATGAAACTTCAGTAGGTAAATTCGGTCACGGCAACAGAAACCAGCGTGGAAATACTCTCGTTGAGTTTGCAGAGGCAGAAGGATTTTTCATCTTGAACTCCTTTTTCAAGAAAAAGCCACACAGGAAATGGACATGGAGACATCCAATTGGGACGACAAGTGAAATTGATTTTATTATGTGTAACAAAAAATTCGTCATCGAGACTGCAGTGTGCTGAACAAGTTCAACACAGGTAGTGACCATAGATTGGTGAGATGTAAGATGCACCTCAACACTAAACTGGAACGTGGCAAGCTCATAAGACAAACAAAATGTATTGACATAACCAACCTTAAAAAACACCATAATACTTTCAAGTTGGAACTGAAGAACAGATTCTCTGCTTTAGAAGGCCTAACATCGGAAGAAGTGGATATTTCGGAAGTTAACAGAAAAGTAACCAAAGCTCTAATGGAAACAGCAACAAAATTAGCTGGGTCTAAGAAAAAGTTGCATGTGAACAAATTATCAGGAAAAACCAAAATGTTGATGCAAAAAAGAAGAGAGATGAGGACAACTAAAGAAGATGTGACTTCCAAAGTGGAATATATAGAGCTATGCAAGACAACACGAAAAAGTATCACTGAAGACGTAAGGAAATTCAACTGTGAGCTAGTGAGGAAAGCAATTGAAAACAACCAAAGCCTTAAGATAGCAAAGGGACATCTCAGTAAGGGAAGAAAACAGATTATGGCACTGAGAAAAGAAGATGGTTCTATAACAAGAAATAGAGGCGAAATTTTGACAAGAGTGAAAGATTTCTACTCCAAATTATATGAAAGGGATGACACATGTACTCCAGACATCATGAAAGGTACTAGAGTTCTTCCAGTCCTCCCAGCAGAAGTTGCTCATGCAATCAAGAACATGAAGCGGGGGAAAGCTGCAGGAGAAGATGGAATTACTATAGACATCATACAAGAAGCAAGTGGAGAAATTGAAACAGTACTCGCCCAAATTTTCACTCGATGCCTTAATGAAGGGAAGATTCCTGAGGATTGGAACAATGCTACAATGATCCTGCTACATAAAAAAGGTGACATTGAGGATCTCAGGAACTACAGACCTATCAGCCTCCTATCAGTGGTTTATAAAATCTTCACTAAAGTTCTTTCACACCGCTTGAAGGTAACACTGGACATGGCTCAACCGAGAGAACAAGCTGGATTAAGGAGTGGCTACAGCACAATAGATCATATCCACGTACTGAGAGAACTAATTGAAAGAGCGAGGGAATATGAACTTCCATTGTGCATGGCTTTTATCGATTATGAAAAAGCCTTTGATTCGGTGAAACCATCAGCAGTTACCACGGCTCTGAAATCCTGCGGTATTGAAGATGCATACATTAATATTATTAATAACATCTATGAAAATGCAAGTGCAAAGATTCGGCTGTTTGAAAATACAACACACATAAAAATTGGAAAGGAAGAGAGACAAGGTGACACCATATCTCCGAAGCTCTTTAATGCCACATTGGAAAATGTCTTTCAATCACTGAACTGGGAAAACAAAGGGATAAAGATTAATGGAGATTATCTAACCCACCTTCGTTTTGCTGATGATGTAGTCATTTTTGCAACTAGCCCATCAGAGCTGCAGATTATGATCCAGGAACTTGCTGACAAGAGTAAAGAAGTGGGATTAAAAATGAACTTTCAGAAGACAAAAGTGATGTTCAATGCTTTTACAAGAAATGAAGATTTATCGACTGATGGAGAAAAACTGGAGATAACAGATACGTATGTTTATCTTGGACAGCAGATATCAAGTGAGGGTCACATTGATGAAGAAATTAATCGGCGTACAAAACTTGCCTGGAGAGCTTTTGGAAGAAACAGCATAATTTTCAAGAGCAATATGCCATTATGTCTTAAAAGAAAAGTGTTTGATCAATGCATCCTTCCAGTGCTTACGTATGGTGCAGAGACGTGGACCTTAACTAAAAGAGACATACAAAGGCTGCAGACAACTCAAAGTATCATGGAGAGGTGCATGCTTGGTATAACCAGGAGAGATAAGAAGAGGAACTCGTGGGTCCGAAAAATGACGAGAGTGGAAGACATCATGATCAGAGTTAAATCCCTGAAATGGCAATGGGCTGGACATACTGCCAGAAGGACAGACCATAGATGGACAGCCGAAATTTTAGATTGGATTCCAAGGGACAGGAAAAGACCCAGAAAAAGACCACATGGGAGATGGGTGGATGAAATTCGTAAATATGCGGGAGTGACATGGAGGAGACTGGCACAAGACAGACCGTTGTGGAGGAAACTTGGGGAGACCTTCGTCCAGCAGTGGATTGATAATGGTTGACAATGATGATGATGATGATGATTATTATTATTCATCCCAATAACTACTTGAAATTTACAACTGAAATCTAAGATACATATAAACGTAATATATAAATACATATTATTATATTCATCCCAATAACTGCTTGATATTTAACAACTGAAATCCTTTTTTAAGCTTTCCAACCGTAGGTTGAAGAAGTGTATATGCTCCAGCTTTTTCCGTCCGTCTGTCGGCACGATAGATAACTCACATAAAAATGGTTCGATTTCGATGAAATTTTAGTATGTGGTAGGGGACCACTTGGGGACGAACCCTATTGAAAATGGGTGAAGTGCGGTCAAAGGTCACGGCATAACAGCGGGTTCCATTCAATTGCCCTTATGCATCATAACTTGCGTAAATATCATTCGATTTCAATGAAATCTTAGTATGTGGTAGGGGACCACCTGGAGAGGAACCCTATTGAAAACGGGACAAATGGAGTCAAAGGTCAGGACATAGGATCGGGATCCATTCCATCGCCCTTATCCCACACTATTAAGGTGGACGTCAAGTAATTTTGCTTCCTATATTTCCAATGGAAAACCTTTTGTGCACATTTCCTTCACAATTAGTGTGTTCCCAAGGATGGAAATTTGAACATCGATTAAAATAACTTCATACTATAACTTGGAATACTTAACATTTTCTAAAACATAAGCATAATTATATTAAAAAACAATAATGTTTCCTTTGGTGGTGTAGAAACCAGAAAAAAGATGGCGCGACCTGCACTTTGATGACGTCAGTGGACAAATAAATGTTGGATTGCATAATTACGGTTATGGTTTAGAAAATATTAAGTATCCCAAGTTATGAAATGAAGCTATTTTAATTGATGCTCAAATGCTCATCCTTCGGAACGCATTAATTGTGAAGAAAATGTGTACAGAAGTTTTTCCACTGGAAGTATAGGAAGCAAAATTACTTGACGTCCACTTTAAAGTAGCAATTCTTGTACGTATGTATGTACATTTTATTTTGAAAACGGCTCTAAGAATTTTGATGAAAGTCGTTAACCTACCATTTCCTGGTACTAGAAATCGATTCAGCTTGATGTCAACTTTAGGAGAATTCGTTTAGAGGGTTAAATTACCACCCCGAATGATAACGTTTTTAGTGTCATGACGTCGTTCCATTAATGTTACCAATGCTTAGAAATCTTATGACGTCACAATCTCGCGTTTGAGAATGTTGGCGCGCGGTCACGCCATTTGTCTCATTGCGTCACGCGTTGTGTGTGGATCCTATTAAAGTTTTATGACGTTACACTCTTTCGAGCAGATGGTCGCGATTCCCATCTGCTTCATTACGTCACGCGTTGTGTGCGTATGTCCGCCCGCACGATGACTCGCGTAAAAATCGTTCGATTTCGATGAAATTTTAGTATCTGGTAGGGGATCACCTGGGAAGGAACCCTATTTAAAGTGAACGAAATGGGGTCAAAGGTCAGTACATAGGAGCGGGATCCATTCCACTGCTATTATGCGTCATAATTAACGTAAAAAAGGTTCGTTTTCGATGAAATTTTAGTATGTGGTAGGGGACAACCTGGCGACAAACCCTATTGAAAATGGGCGAAAGGGGGTCAAAGGACAGGACATAGGAGCGGAATCACTTCCATCGCCCTTATGCGTCATAACTTACGTAAAAATGCTTCGATTTGGATGAAATGTTAGTATGTTGTAGGGGCCTGCCTGTGGACGAATTCTATTGAAAATGGGCGAAATTGGGTCAAAGGTTAGGACATAGGAGCGGGATCTATTCCATAGCCCTTATGCATCATTACTTACGTAAAAATGCTTCGATAGCGACAAAACTTTATCATGATATTTCGGAGGTATACTGAACCGGTTCTGTTGAATATCATCGAAATGGATCAAAGGTCAGGGCACAGGACCGAGATTTATTCCACAGCCATTATTCTCATAACTTGAGTAATAATTTCTGTTATGTTGGAAAGCGTATTATAATCAATGCATTGCATGATTTTACAAACTTGTTTAATAATAAAATTTGGTTAACTTGCTAAATTTTAGTGCTATTTTTAGTGCCACTATTTTGCGTAATCCAGAAGTAATGGCTGACTATGACCGTGAGTATATTACAAATGGGAATAATTAATTACGATTACACAAATGCATTTTTTAAATGTATTTATATTGTTCACTCTTTTCACGCTTTGATGGAGGTGCGCATACTTTCATATGGTCAGATTTTTGGTTCCATAATCTCTTATTACACCGTTGACATCTTTCTTTGTAATTATACAATTTCCACATTTTGAACAACAAGCAAGACCAAACAACACAGAATTATTCAAAGGTTCCTTAATGAGACATAACAGTTTCCAGCGTTCACTCTTCCCCTTGTGATTTTCAACAAGCACGTATTTGTTGTCTTCGATCATGGGAACGGGATGTAAGCACATCAATCGAAAACCTCTGAATGCTCAATGTAAAAGATGTGATGTGAAAAGTAACTCTTATTCATGCAGTGAACTTCGCACGGAGAGAGTAAATCAGCTGAGAAGCAGGCGAAACGCGTTTGCCTGTACCTTACCTGGACAATCGCACTGTAAAAGAACGCAAAGGAACTATCTCTTTACGATATGGTGTCGGTGTGTTTGACGCCGGTCGGTGGAAATCTTCGTTGCCTTAAGAAAGAGACGACAATATTTTTGCATGGCAAATCGTTAAATCGTCTCCGTGGGCACCAGTATCGACTACAGAATTCCACAACGCGCATTTTTCTTTGGAATATATTTTTCTCTTTTCAAAAATAAAACGGGAATAAAATCGGGTCAGGAACACCTTGACCCGACCAGCTGGACCCGTAAGAAATTGTCGACCCGTTGACTCGTGACCCGTTTCCATCTTTGGTCGACAATTTCTTGCGGCTCAAACGGGTCAGGTCAAGGTGTGTTCCTGAAGCGATTTCGACCCGGTTTATTTTTGTAATATTTTTGAAAAGCAGAAAAAAAAATCTAAGAAAAATTCGCACTGTAGAATTTTGTGCTCGATACTGGGGGTCTGCGGATTGAGAAATGATTTGTAATGCAAATTAAAGGAAGACTGTCTGTCCTCAGAAAGAAGAGTGCCTTTCGATCTGAGAGGCAATGATAAAAACAACATCAACATTTTGGAAACTTTCAACACATCATAAGCTTGTGAACATTGCTGTGAAACATATTCTGAAGCTTGATATGTTATCAAGAAAACAACAGAAACTGAAATTAAACATACAACAAGTCACGTAATTCAAAAATTTTGATTGTAGTACCATCAAAATTAGGTGGGAGAAATTTGATATTACTACGGAGGAACTTTTTGACTCCCGCAGATATATTTAAAAGCATGCGTGAAACAATTAGGTTACGTCTAATGGAGGACGACAGTTGCAATACTTCCTTGTAAGTTAGTGAGTAAATTATACGCTCCCATAATAAGTTTGTTTGATTTCCGTATAACCTACGGAATACAACTCTTGCGGAGAGACTTTTCGAACACCCCGGACAAACGGGCAGATATTAGAATTCAAAGCAGATTTTTCCGGGTCGGGTCTGGGTCAGTTACAGATCCGGGTCCAAATTTTTTGACCCGTTTCCAGCTCTGGCTATATGCCTGAAGGTCTGTAGTCTGCGTCCCTCTATCCAGAGCTCAAAGTAGCGTACATTTTCAGTGGTGTCATATCCACAGAAATTGGGCGCGTCATCAATGGGCCAAAGTACTCTTCACAGATGTGAGTCGTTTCAGTCTGTCTTCGGATTCTAGAAGTCAGTTGATCTGGCGTGAAAGTGGTACTGCGTACCAGCGCGGGAATGTGCAGGAAAGTGACCGATACAGCTATGACCGCGCCAAGCCCCGTTGGGGAACTTGCAGGCATAAAGTTTGTTTATTAATTCCGATCGTCTAAAATGGCAACAATGACATTAGGTTTCCTAGAATAGGCGACCCAAGGAGGTTAGAATAGATGGAGTAAAGGCCAGTCGTTCCCCTCGTGTAATCAAAGTGAAACCACCGAAACGTCACGATCATGATGTCACAGCCAATCACAGCCTTTGTCGCCATGTTGGTGTGACGAGTCGCAGCTAATCACAGCATCTGCCGCCATGTTTTTGTTTTTTTTTTCTTTTGGTTGGAGGTTTAACGACCACCGTGAGCAACTCAATGGGCTATAAGCAGTCGCCCGTCTTTAATTTAGGGTCACTGGTTCCAGGGAAGGGAGAGAGCCAGTGCCGTAAGACAAACACAACATCCATGCCTCACCGGGATTCAAACCCGGACCCCGTTCGGACGAATGATCAGAGGCCATCGCTTAGACCACTGCGCCACCGGGGTGGCGCCGCCATGTTGGTGAGACGATTGAGAATTAAAGTCGTCTACTCAAAAAGCTTCAAGTCTGGGACGTCATCCTTGCTCCATCCATAGCCAACTAGAAAGAAGTTGGCTATGGACGGAGGTTAGAATAGATGGGTATGTACTCCATCTATTCTAACCTCCTTGAGGCGACCCAGTCTCATCGTTGGGACCTGTACGCCTTGTGTTTCATACGAGCTCGTAAGAAGTTGTCGCAAGAATTCGTACGCCGCAAAGAAATTAAGTTTTAAAATTAATATTTCTGAATCGTGTTTTAAATCGTGGTACCTTCAAAAGAAGAAAACTGTTTACCAAGACATAAGCTAGAATTCGGCAATCATACTCATTTGCATGCAGAGCAGCGGCGAAGAAAAACACGTTTGTTAAAAGAAACAAATATAAAATTTATTTTAACATATTTCTTAATTTATGTACAAACTAATGGTACGTCACTGTAAAAATGGTTAAAGTTAAGCCTAAGATTCATAGAAACGTTTCCTAGCAATCCAACTAGTACGAGGTGAGCAATATTTCATTTTCGAATTTCAATTATTACTCAGCATGCAAGGGCTTGAAATATTTGGATAATATCTTACCCCGAATCCTCTGCTATTAATCTCTTGTCCTGGAGTTGATGATGAGGCTTCACATCCCGTGGCGTTCCTACGGGTCTGGTACCCTCGGTGGATAAAACGCAGCCCGTGAGCCCTTGATACTTGTACAGCTTCTTATCTTTACACTATTTTTTTTTTCCCTAACATCAACTTGGCATCTTTTCCAGTGCTACCTTACAATGGCACCTAACATATTACCAAATTTGTGAGTCCGACTTTTTGACCCACGCACGGACAAGCAAATATTTTGCCGACCAACAACCAATCCCGATTTTTCCTAGTTTTTCGCTTTTATTTTCCCGTCGGTTTCGCTTTCTGGCGTGCTCCTAGGCGTGTTCTCACCTCTTGGAGGTGTCACCCTCGCCTTCATTGGTTCGGCGGGGAAGGGGGGGGGGGTCCGCCGTCTGGTGGACGCTGGCTAGTGGCTATTTCGAGCGGATGTTCTTCTGGTCAGCTGACCATCTGCCGAGCTTTAAAAAATTATTTGGCCCTAACTGTCACCCTCTTTTGGGGTTCTATTATCAGGCTATCCGAGATCACCTTTCTAAATTTTTAAGTATGCTCGAATGCACGTACGCCTGTCTGTGTCATGTTCCCCGAGACTGGGTGACAGTTATTACATAAGTTTTACCTTCTTACCAGACTTAAGCAGGTCTTCTTTCCTGGACTTTCGCCGTATAGTCGCCAGTGGCCCATTCTTAGCTAAGGCTGTAGTATGTAATCCGTCGTGCTGGTTCTTTGCAAATGCCTGGCAATGAAAATACCTTTCACTTCGTTTGCGTAATTTTGCACCTGGTCTGGCGTTTGCGTTCCGATCTCCTTCCCACGCGAAGGGAAAACAAGTAAAAAAAAAAAAACAGCAAATCTTTATGCGACCTGGAACGGCATAATACCCTTGCAAACAGGGCCGGCTGCATAATTTGCGGGACCCAGTGAAAAAAGAAAAAAATAATTTGCGGGACCCAGCGAGTCCTACATCTACTAAATGGGCTTGGACGTTGGAACGATTTTGAAAGAAAGGAGGAGTCAGGTAGAGAAACCACATTTTTTTCATTTTCTCATGAAGCTTAATAAAGCATGGTGGTACTAAGGAATATTATTATTTATTCATGAGTTTTAATAAGCTGTTATTATCACTCATTAGAAAATAAAAAGAGACATTTTAAAATTACGCAATATTAATTTACATTGCTAGATCAAATTGAAGTTGATTGAAGTGCAGCGACAAAATATAATTCCTGCACCTCGTCGAAGCGACTGATGGCAAAAATTAATGTAATTCATCCAAAATAAAAAAAAAATAGCTACCGTTTAAACAAATAAGATAGGATGATAGGAAATGTCATTTTCAATTATTCATGGCTGGAATATTGAGGTTCTAAAGACGTACCCCGTCCGTACAATACTAAATGAGTAATGCAATTTTCAGAAAACGCTTAACCTTATCACTCTGTCCCTTTACTTCTAGGAAGAAAGATTCTTTTGCTGACCACGTTCTACAGTTCATTGTAATCTGTTTTAGTGGGTAGTGGGAGCTTTTAGCTTTGTAGCTCAAATGAGGTGAGTGCGATAGCAGTCTAGTGCAGTGTTTCCCAAACACCACCGGTCACGAGGTTATAGCCACTATAACGAGGTTTCCGCCGGTCCGCGGAAACGGAGGAAAACTTCAGAAGCGGTAGATATTTCCGAATTTGACCAGTAAAATCAGGTCCTCACAAACGTCCTTGTATACATAAAAGCAACTTCGTGCCGGTCGGTCCGCGAAGCATTTTGTGAAATTTTACTGGTCCGCGGCTTGCTTGTAAGTCTCTGGGAACCAGTGGTCTAGTTTCCTGATAATCCTGAATCGGCGTTATGTTGCAATTTATCAATTCCCGACACTCGTCGTCGTCAGGTACAATCCATCTGTCAGTTATAGTGTTATAATTAAAATTCCAGCCCGTTTCATAAAAACTTCGCAAAGATACGTTTTTCAATTATTTTTTTTTATTGATAAACCATCTGCCAGAGATTCGCAGCCCACGCACGCAAAAAAACTGACCGCGTGTGATTGCGGCAGAATGCAGATGTAGCTGTGACGTCAGCGTTCCAGAGAGATCTGGGTGATTATACACTGGAGAAATTGAATTAGAGACAGCTGGCGTTATGCAAATTTGGCGCTGTGGGCGGCCCTGTAAACGGAAACGACATGACATATGCAGCGATCCGACAATATAAGGAGTGATGTGACGGGAATCAGTAAAAGTCGGACGCAGTATGGTTAAGACGAAGGATCTAAGCACATTTGAACGTGGGCAAATTGTCGGGGCCCGACGAATGGGTCACTCCATCTCGGAAGTCGTGCAGGCACTTGGATTTTCACGAACCATCGTGTCACGGGTGCACCGTGAGTACATCGAATCCGGTAAAACCATCCCTGCAAGGGCCAACTGCCGTGGACAACAGCATGTGGATGAGCGGGGTTATCGTCGGCTAGCTCGCATTGTAACAGCAAATAAACGGGCCACAGTGCAAGAAATTACTCAGTAATTTAACACTAGTGCACAAAAACGTGTAAGCAGCCACACAATCCAGAACCATCTCCTCGCTATGGGGTACAGAAGCCATCGTCCCACGAGGGTACCGCTGCTGACCGCACATCACAGGGTGCAAAGATTAGCATGGGCGCGGAAACATCGCCACTGGACCCTAGACATGTGGGAAAATGTTGCCTGGACTGATGAGTGAGATTCACGTTGGTACATGCGGATGGCAGAATAAGAGTACGGCGCAAACCACATGAAGCGATGGATCCTTCTTGCCAGCAGGGTACTCTTTAAGATGGTGGGGGTGGCATTCTCGTCTGGGGACTGTTTACGTGGACTGAAATGGGACCTCTGGTACGTGTGACATCGTCCCTCACAGGTCAACGATACCGGGATATCCTGGACGACCATTTGCTCCCGTTTGTGCGTCTTCAACATCCCACTGGGGACCTCATCCTGCAACAAGACAATGCAGCTCCCGAATTGTATCCGAATGGTTGGATGAACACTCCACCAACGTGACCTCGCTTCCTTGGCCAGCTAGGTCACCTGACCTCAATCTCATCGAGCGCATCTGGGATGCCATCGATAGAGATGTTCTAGGCTTTGACCCCCCTCCATCAAATCTTCGTGAACTGTGGGAGCTTGTTCAGGGGTCGTGGATCCGTATGGCTTCCCAACGCTTCCGGTGTCTTGTCGAGTCCATGCGGAGACGAATCGCCGCCGTCATCAGGGCGAAAGGTGGTGCTACACGTTACTAGACAGGTATCTCTAATTCAATTGCTCTTCAGTGTATATCATGTTAACTGCACAGTTTCCTTTTCTGCAATTAAAGTTTTAGAATTCAAAACCTCTCTGAAAAAATCGATATTCGTAATAAATGCATGCATTTTCATGTGGCCCGCGAGTCCTACTTTATTTTGTCACGTGGTCCGTGATTCAGAAAACACTGAATCCCCCAACCCCATCCAAGAGAAACAATGCTGCTCTATATTCCATTTACTACAGAACTACTTCTGTGGTAAAAGGGAATGTAGCTCTAAGGAAATTTTTCCGTGGGATTTGGGACTGACTACATACTTCTGTTACAAATGTAAACGCTTTTCCGCTTCTACATTTAAGTACACAAGATGGTCTCAATCCCCGAATAAGTAAAGAAATACTTCGAACTTCCTCATCGCCCTTGTAACAATGAATCCCGCCAGAAGTTCGTTTTGGGTTAGGTTTCGTGAAGCTGAAAATTGTGTTTATGTAAACTCGGAAAAGAAAGAAAAACCACGCGTAAAGTCAACGAAGTAAAAATCAGAATTTGATTCAACCTTTAAAGAAATATACCTCGTATTTCACTCTCATCTAACATCCGTCCGGTTTCTGGATTTCGGCTGTAATCGCACACGGCGGCGGATAGACTTCCATGTCTTTCGTTTCACTTAGCGATCTTCGCCATCTGATTATTTAACGAGTCAATCTTCGTTTTGTGAGACAAAAGGCTTTTCTTTAATCTTGAAGCAGAATGCTAAACCTTCCTATGCAGGCCTGGTCGGGTCCAAAAGTTTCCACTTAACTGATGAAAAAAAAAAAAGCCCGACCCGGCCCTTCCTGGCAGTGCCAGGGCCCTTGCAGACCTCTAGTCGGATATCCATGCTGTAATTAAAACTTATACTTGATTTAATTTTAGGCATTTTGACTACCAACTTTTGCTATCAAACAAGGGTTTCCAAAACACTCAATTAATTATTCACAGATCAACCGTAACGCACCTACCCATAAGGTCTGCTATGGTGTTTTGACGTAATGAATACATACATTTAGTATACGAAATTATTAGGTTTGAAAATTAGTTCGCAACACTAAATATGTTGCACGCTGTGTTTGTGCGCAGTAGCTCTCTGTATGAATGTTGCCTGACACTATAAAAAATAAGTGGTGTGAATTCACGGAAAATTTCTGAAACTAACGTGCAGCAAAGTTGCCGGTAGTATCAGCCTTTTTCAGAAACTTCCGTTTTTAAAAGTGCACGTTTATGAATTTCAACTTCCGTATTTTCACAGATTTTCCATCGACAGAAATTCAGTTTATTTCAGAAAAGTCGATTACAGGTGTTTCCGTATTTAAACTGAAATTCCGCAAAATCGACAACCCTGTACTTTACCCCAGATTATCTAGCCGCTGAGATCAGGATCGAACCCTCAACGTTGGAGCTGGTTCAACAGGTAAGCCGCGCCCTTAACAACTAAGCCACGAACACTACTAGGCAATCCTACTCGCGTACATCGTAAAAAGAATTCCGCGACGATGAAAGTTACTTTTTTTTTTTTTTTTTTTTTTGTCATTAATACGAGTAATTTAGTCATTTTATTTCCTGTTGGAGCTTATTATTTTTCTGAATAGGTTTGTAATTTTTTCCCCCCCTCCTGTAGAGGACTTTTCACAAAATAAGCATTTTTCATCGTGATTTTCCGAAACAACAAAATGCTTAGCAACTTCATTTTTTAAACTGCCAATGACTTTCAGTTATCTTTAGAAAAGGTGAAATATACTTTTTTTATAGTATTATTTCACAAAAAAAAAAATAAAAAAAATAAAAAAAAATAAACAAAATTTATTCTTGATATCTATAATAGCTTCAGTCTTAAGTTATCCAAAGACTGATACATAGACATCGTATAATCACCTGTATAATAATAAGTTCTTACAGTAACATAATATATAATAGTCCCCCGCGCAAAATCGAAAAATAGGGGAGAGGAGAAAATGCGTCACAATAAACAAAATTCATGAGATATGCTATCCATAGTGTCCGATCTCGCTACGTAACTTAAAAATTAGACAGACGATTGAAATTTAAAAGTTGAATCAGACCTCGAGTATTCTCACCAATCACTCCTATTACCAGTAATTTCTCATCATGCGGATACGGAAAAGTGAGAACGGAGATTTTCCGTTAATATGCGAAAGGAATTGCGGAAAGGTTTCTGAAAATTCAGATTTTTTCCGTGGTACGAAAAATCCGTGAAATTCAAGTTTGTTTTCGTCATTTCACGGAAAAAGTTGTATCAGAAATATGCTTCGTTAATTCACGAAAGAAATGACAAAAAGTTGCTCGTGAATTTTAGAAATTTTTTTACAGTGTAGCTTTCGTGGGAATTGGAAGCAAATTTCAGTCAGGAGGATCAAACATCAAAGCAAACCTACCAGCAGAGGGTATTTATTTCTGGTGCCGCCTTTCTTGCATGTCGAGAAAGGAAGTTGATCATTTTTTCATTCGTGTGGTTTCAGTGGATTGCCGATCATCTGATCTACCGCCGAGCTTAAAAGTTCAAGTTTGGGCTATTAGTATCTTTTCCAAGTCTCGGGAGATTAAAGCCTGTTTATTTATTTATTATTATTTTTTAAGTAAACGTACGTTTTTAAGATCAAATAAACTTTAACATTGTTTGGCTTGAAATACGTATTTTTGTCGGTAATTTGCGAGTTTTATGCATTTAGATTCACTAACGTCAGAAATGGCTAAAACATGCAGTTACATATAAAGTAGCATGTAATCGGGATTTCACTTATCACTCAGATAAATTTTTGGCAGCAGCAACTATGCATCTACGCCGCCAGACTGTTCTTCAGATATCACGAGTATTGCTCTGCTAATACCAATAGTGGCATATACACTGAGAGGCCAGTTTATTAAGAGCCACCTACCAAATAATGAGTCACCACCCGTGGCATCCAAAATAGCAGTAATTCGCCACTCATTGATTCCAATAATTTTTTGTAATGTTCGCGTGAAATACGTACCCACGCATTCTAGATAAATATTTTATTTAATAAAATAAAGAAACAAAAATAAAAGCTTTACCATTAAAGTAAAGAATTTTTCTTTCTTTCAGGGAAGGAAAAATATAGTTTCTTGGCCCAGTTTTATTGCCATTTTATGTTTCAAATGAATTCAATCTCGAGGAAAAGGAAATTACATGTCTCTGAAGAATTATTTTGCGTTAACTTACTTCTGCCTTTCAGCCTCCTTTTCCGTACAAGCCCTTGCAGTGTGATATGCGAAGAAACAATTATCTCGTTCCATTTCACATTGACGACGACTACGGACGTACTTTTCATCCTATGAAGCATGTTCCTTTCAATAAACGAGACAGTTTTGCTACTATCAAATCCTCCGCGTGCGACATAAACCAGAAGCCTTCGCAGATGTGTTTTTGGCTTTCATTTTTCATCAAGGAAGCATTCACATTCTGTTTATCAATTTACTTTGTTTTAGTGCCAAAATTAATAATATACAGCACAGTCACGGAATGTTAAAAGCTCCATGTCTTCGAGTATATTTCGTGATGTACAGAAATAACATAAATAGTAGACATAAGCGGATTGAAAATGACGGTGAGGATAGATACACATTTACATGAAACCACAAGAGGAAAGTAATGTTGGAAATTGCTTCACTCACTGGAAAACCTAACGGTTCTGCGATATTCAGCTCCACTTGTAATAAAAATTGCTTCAAGTTTACAGGGGTGATTATGAGGTGACACAAGAAACCCTGAAACTCTCAGCTCAGTGCCAATATACATGTAATGCATACTACGAATATTTATATTCTATATTACGCACACATAAACTAGCTACACAACAAATACGCCCTAGTGCTTGTGCAGTTAAACTTCGCATCTTTCCTTCTACCCAATTTTCTTTCATTATGCAAAATTCTTCAGACACTGCATCTTTGAAATCAAATTTCGCACTTCACATTATATGTTAATTGAGCAGTTTACGTGGATCAGTTTTGCTTGAAGCCTACAGTGGATTCCATTCAATTTCTAAAAACAGCTTGTGACTTGCCTGCGCCGCAGGACGCACATGAAATAAAAGCAGATAGCAATGAGAGCACATGGCCGCGTAGCTCAGTTGGGAGAGCGACTTACTCCGGAGTGAGGGGACCCTGATTCGATGCCCGGCGTGGACAAACCCGTGTTTTCACATTGGCGACCGAACTTCAAGGATGACCTGGCCGTTAAGCTTCTCGCAATGGTGTGATGATCTTTCCACACCGCGAGACAGGAAAAATGAGAATCCCTTCTTCAGTGCTTTGAAAAAATAAATGTGTGTGATGTTACGTTCCACACACCGAATTGTCTGGGATTTCTCAAATGCACGTTATTCATCGGAATGACTGCCTACAGCGACACATGGCCCCAGCTTACCCGTGGGCCATGCCCCCGGCCCTTTTCGGGGGGTGACGTGCCTGCGGCGCAGGACGCACATGAGATAAAGGCAGATAGCAATGAGAGCACATGTCCGCGTAACTCGGTTGGAAGAGCGACTTACTCCGGAGTGCGGGGACCCGGATTCCATGCCCGGCGTGGACAAACCCGTGTTTTCACAAGCTCATTTGATTAACTGAATTTAATAAAATCAAATTATTTGATGTAGATGCAACTTTCAAAATAATGAAAAAAAAAAAGCCTTCCTTTCAGCAGGCTGTTATCTTGAGAGCTTGTTTGATAACAAAAGAAACATGCAAGGTGTCACAAATCGTCTAATTCACTATCCCCACGGACATGCGGTGTTTTTAATCAAACACTGTAATTCTCAAAGAAAATGGAACTTGAACTTTCAGTTATCATTCCGAGGCATTTTTAGAAATGAAATGTCCGAAGCATATCAAATTCTTCTAAAACTGAAAACCCCGGATTTTCGGGTTTGGAATGTGACAAAAACCCGGAATTCCGGGCTACACCCGGATTACTAACAGGTCTGAGTTTACGGACACTTCCTGGAAACGATGTTCAGGATGTAAGCAAAAGTTCCGGAATAAAAAAATCTGTCAGATCGTATGAAGAGATGCGCACTTTCCAGAGTGCATGCGAGCTGGCTCCAGTCAAACGACTTCGCTTATATTTCACGGATCTACTTTCTTGGTTGCTAATAAAGTGAAATTGAATACTTCCCTCTTCCCATTACATATATTTGGCATTACAATCCGTGTACTTTAATTTCAGTTATCTGTATTGTGTATCACAGAAATAGTACGCACGAATTTTAGACTGCGACTGCTATATATTTAAAAAATATTATTTTGGTTAAACGTCTGATTATTTCAGCCGGTCTACGTTTTTCTCTCATGTAAGATCTATTCATTTACTTCATGACATCAGAGCACTGTTATATCTGCACATGGATAAATAAAATTACGTGTATGCATACCCTTTAACAGCATAAATAAAAACTAAAAAAAAAAACAAAAAAAAACGGATACCGTGGAATATAAAAAGCCTCAGAAGGCCACATGGGAGATGGGTGGCTCAGATGTGACTTCCAAAGTGAAATATGTAGAGCAATGCAAGGACGGTAAGAGAAAAGTTGGATATTATGTGAACCATAAAACTTCACATTTAATACGTAGTCTTGAGATTTTCCAAAATTTATTTGATTTCGCGAAGAAACATAATCCACTAATTTAGTGACCAAATCTTTATAAAATCCATATACACTATATTGACAAAAGTCCCCGGACACCCCATCAAAAGAAAACGAACGTATTAGCTGCGTTGTTAGGATGCGCGGTTCAGCTGCAAACAGTACAAAAACAAGCACGCTTCTGACCACGATGATATCGCACGGTGAGGTTGAGTGAAAATGTCACGGCGGGAGAGAACTGAAAGATTGTTGGGTGTTATACACTGCCGGACAATTGCTAAGGACGGATGACAATAGCAACGATAGCAACCATAAAATGGAAGGCAGGAAAATGTGGAAATTAGCATAAGTGCGGGATACAGTAAGACGTGTTGAGCGTAAGCAAATTTTGGATTCCCGAACTTGTTCGTGACGTCATAGCGCTGATAAGAGATATAAAGGATTTGATGCATATTGACCGTTGTTGTTCAAATGCAAAGTTGAAAAGGAAAGAATCAATTGACGAACTTGCAATTTTCAGTATGTCTTCCCGACATCACCTAGATGATTTTACGCTTGGCCGTATTATTGGCAAGACTGAAGAAGGGCGAAAAATAACAGATGTTGCCAGGGAGTTCGACGTCAGCCACAGTGTTGTTTCAGGGCTTTGGAAATCATTTCAAACAAATGGAGAGTGTAGCAAACGTCACGCGGGAGGTCGTGTTCGCAGTACGACACCTGCAGAAGATCGGTACATAGTGCTATCAACAGAAAGACACCGGCGCAGCACAGCTAGCGAGGTAGCAAATCAGTTTATGGCTGCTACTGGCAAGCGGATCTCCCGAAAAACTGTCGCCAGACGTTTGCATGAAGGAGGACTATACGCCCGCCGTCCTGTTGTGTGCATCCCATTGTCCAGACGTCACCGTACCGCCCGTTTGCAAAGGCGCAAATCAACATCGCAATTGGACTGATAACGACTGGTCTGCTGTCCTCTTCTCAGATGAGAGTAGATACAGTCTATCGTCTGATTGTCGACGACAACTGATATGGCGTGATAGTGGTACTGCATATTGTTCAGCAAACGTACAGGAAAGGGACTGATATCCGACATGTAGTGTCATGGTATGGGTTGTCATCATGATCAATGGCCGTACGTCCATCTATGTGCTTCCAACTGGGACTATGACTGGCCAACGATACATTAATTATGTTCTGCTACCTCATGTTCGCATGTTCCGTGGTGCTGTCGGTGATAGATTCATTTTCATGGACGATAACGCAATATGTCATCGAACAGTCGCTGTCCAGGAGTGTCTTGAGAGCGAGGATATTCAACGCCTCGTATGGCCAGCACGCTCTCCAGATCTGAATCCCATTGAAAATGTGTGGGATGCTTTGGGGAGGAGTCTTGCTGGTCGCCAATGCCCTCCAATAAATAAGGACACCATCATCCGTGAACTGACAAAGGAATGGGATAAATTACCCCAACAGCTGCTTGATAATGTTGTGCAAAGCATGACACGACGTGTGGAATCTTGCATCCCCCTCCATGGTGGCCATATCCCGTATTGACATCTTAAGCCGGAACGCCTGCGGACGGTAATTGCATTTTTTTCACGTTTACGTATTCTGCACAAAATGGCCTGTTTGTCCCTAGAACACGTTCCAAAGCCTTCTGGATTTCAGAGCACAATAAATTGTCTTTCTTGTAATGTCCTGGCATTCTGACATTATTTTATTTCACTTGGCATCCAACCACACTTCCTTTTTTATGCATTATATAGCCGTTTATGATCAGTCCTTAGCAATTGTCCAGCAGTGTATTAGTGGGTTGCCCATAAGAGTAACCGAGAGGCGTTTAAACATACCCAAGTCCACTGTTTTGGATGTACTGAATTAGTGAAAGACACATGGAGTGCCTGAAGTAGCAAAACGTACCGGCAGACCAAGGAAAATCAGTGATAAAGGATGTCGAACCCTCAAGAGAGTCGTTACGGCTAATCGACGGAGTACTGCACAAGACCTCAGTGTAGAGATGAGTAAAAATGATGGAACCTCGGCATTTACACGTACCATTCGCACAGAACTTCATTCCATGGGTTACCGTGGTCGTGCGGCAGCTCATAAGTCTCATCTTCACTCGGAATGCTACTCGTCGTTTAGCATGGTGTAAAGAACATCGATTGTGGACTGTAGATCAATGGAAACGGGTCCTATGGACTGATGAATCCAGATACACGATCCATCAGTCTGATGGCTGTGTGTGGGTATGTCGGCAGCCGGGAGAACGCTATTTACCACAGTGTACAGTACTTACGGTCAAGTTTGGAGCTGGCAGTGTACTCATGTGGGGGTGCTTTTCATGGTATGGTCCTGGGCCATTGGTTATCGTGCACAAACTCGTTAACTAGCTCGTCCACCTCGATATTCTGGACAATTATGCACAACCAACTCTGTGGCAATATTATGGAACCGAGCATTGTTGGTGCCAGCAGGATAATGCACCGAGCCATAAAGCAAGGACTGTTACGGTGTGGTTTGACGGTAATTCCGTATCGTGTGCGGACTGGCCAGCACAGAGCCCTGACTTAATCCCATAGAGCGCCTATGGGATGAATTAGAGCGCCGCATAAGAAGTTTGGAACCAACTCCTACTACTGAGGAACAGGTAGCGGCAGCATTATGTACTAAATGGAAGCGCATACCTACCGCTGTGTTCCAAAACCTTGTCGAAAGCATGTCTCGAAGGGTCAGTGCATGCATTAAGGCCAAAGGTGGACCGACACCGTACTAATGTATGTCAATAAATGCTATGTTGAGTTTCTCTTCTAGGTGTCCGGTGACTTTTGTCAATATAGTGTATAAGTTGAATTTAATAGATAAGTAAATTGCATTACGTACACATTTTATTCAATTAAAGTGCCTCAAAATAAAATACAAGGATTATGCGTAAAATGATTACGCTCGGCTACATACAGTTGTTAACATATAATTGTAATTTAACTGATGGTATTCATAATACTGACAAAGGAAAAACAAGTCAGTGAAATCATATAATGCGCTGTTTATGATACCCTTTTCAACATACCAGAAATCATTACTCAAATTATTACTCAAGTTATGAGGATAATTGGCTGTGGAATAATTCTCGCTCCTGTATGTACCCTGAACTTTGACCCCATTTCGATTATATTCAACAGAACCGGTTCAGTATATCTCCCGAACAACATGATACAGTTTTGCAGCAATCGAAGCATTTTTACGTAAGTTATGACGCATTAGGGCGATGGAATGGATCCCGCTCCTATGTCCTGACCTTTGACCTGTTTCACCCATTTTCAACAGGGTTCGTCCCGAGGTTGTCCCCTACCACATACTAAAATTTCATCGAAATCGGACCATTTTTACGCGAGTTATCGTGCGGACAGACAGACAGACAAAGCTGGGGCATTTACGGTTCTTCAGACTACGGTTGGAAAGCGTAAAAAAAAGGCTGAACTTTTTAACGAGGTGTTTTTAATCGGAACATGCGACAATATATATATATATATATATATATATCATCATCATCATCATTGTCAACCATTATCAATCCACTGCTGGACGAAGGTCTCCCCAAGTTTCCTCCACAACGGTCTGTCTTGTGCCAGTCTCCTCCATGTCACTCCCGCATATTTACGAATTTCATCCACCCATCTCCCATGTGGTCTTTTTCTGGGTCTTTTCCTGTCCCTTGGAATCCAATCTAAAATTTCGGCTGTCCATCTATGGTCTGTCCTTCTGGCAGTATGTCCAGCCCATTGCCATTTCAGGGATTTAACTCTGATCATGATGTCTTCCACTCTCGTCATTTTTCGGATCCACGAGTTCCTCTTCTTATCTCTCCTGGTTATACCAAGCATGCACCTCTCCATGCTTCTTTGAGTTGTCTGCAGCCTTTGTATGTCTCTTTTAGTTAAGGTCCACGTCTCTGCACCATACGTAAGCACTGGAAGGATGCATTGATCAAACACTTTTCTTTTAAGACATAATGGCATATTGCTCTTGAAAATTATGCTGTTTCTTCCAAAAGCTCTCCAGGCAAGTTTTGTACGCCGATTAATTTCTTCATCAATGTGACCCTCACTTGATATCTGCTGTCCAAGATAAACATACGTATCTGTTATCTCCAGTTTTTCTCCATCAATCGATAAATCTTCATTTCTTGTAAAAGCATTGAACATCACTTTTGTCTTCTGAAAGTTCATTTTTAATCCCACTTTTTTACTCTTGTCAGCAAGTTCCTGGATCATACTCTGCAGCTCTGATGGGGTAGTTGCAAAAATGACTACGTCATCAGCAAAACGAAGGTGGGTTAGATAATCTCCATTAATCTTTATCCCTTTGTTTTCCCAGTTCAGTGATTGAAAGACATTTTCCAATGTGGCATTAAAGAGCTTCGGAGATATGGTGTCACCTTGTCTCACTCCCTTTCCAATGTTTATGTGTGTTGTATTTTCAAACAGCCGAATCTTTGCACTTGCATTTTCATAGATGTTATTAATAATATTAATGTATGCATCTTCAATACCGCAGGATTTTAGAGCCGTGGTAACTGCTGATGGTTTCACCGAATCAAAGGCTTTTTCATAATCGATAAAAGCCATGCACAATGGAAGTTCATATTCCCTCGCTCTTTCAATTAGTTCTCTCAGTACGTGGATATGATCTATTGTGCTGTAGCCACTCCTGAATCCAGCTTGTTCTCTCGGTTGAGCCATGTCCAGTGTTACCTTCAATCGGTGTGAAAGAACTTTAGTGAAGATTTTATAAACCACTGATAGGAGGCTGATAGGTCTGTAGTTCCTGAGATCCTCAATGTTACCTTTTTTATGTAGCAGGATCATTGTAGCATTGTTCCAATCCTCAGGAATCTTCCCTTCATTAAGGCATCGAGTGAAAATTTGGGCGAGTACTGTTTCAATTTCTCCACTTGCTTCTTGTATGATGTCTATAGTAATTCCATCTTCTCCTGGAGCTTTCCCCCGCTTCATGTTCTTGATTGCATGAGCAACTTCTGCTGGGAGGACTGGAAGAACTCTGGTACCTTTCATGATGTCTGGAGTACATGTATCATCCCTTTCATATAATTTGGAGTAGAAATCTTTCACTCTTGTCAAAATTTCGCCTCTATTTCTTGTTATAGAACCATCTTCTTTTCTCAGAGCCATAATCTGTTTTCTTCCCTTACTGAGATGTCCCTTTACTATCTTAAGGCTTTGGTTGTTTTCAATTGCTTTCCTCACTAGCTCACAGTTGAATTTCCTTACGTCTTCAGTGATACTTTTTCGTGTTGTCTTGCATAGCTCTATATATTCCACTTTGGAAGTCACATCTTCTTTAGTTGTCCTCATCTCTCTTCTTTTTTGCATCAACATTTTGGTTTTTCCTGATAATTTGTTCACATGCAACTTGTTCTTAGACCCAGCTAATTTTGTTGCTGTTTCCATTAGAGCTTTGGTTACTTTTCTGTTAACTTCCGAAATATCCACTTCTTCCGATGTTAGGCCTTCTAAAGCAGAGAATCTGTTCTTCAGTTCCAACTTGAAAGTATTATGGTGTTTTTTAAGGTTGGTTATGTCAATACATTTTGTTTGTCTTATGAGCTTGCCACGTTCCAATTTAGTGTTGAGGTGCATCTTACATCTCACCAATCTATGGTCACTACCTGTGTTAAACTTGTTCAGCACACTGCAGTCTTCGATGACGAATTTTTTGTTACACATAATAAAATCAATTTCACTTGTCGTCCCAATTGGATGTCTCCATGTCCATTTCCTGTGTGGCTTTTTCTTGAAAAAGGAGTTCAAGATGAAAAATCCTTCTGCCTCTGCAAACTCAACGAGAGTATTTCCACGCTGGTTTCTGTTGCCGTGACCGAATTTACCTACTGAAGTTTCATTCTGTTGCCGTTGCCCTATTTTTGCATTGAAATCTCCCATAATTATCTTCAAGTGCTGCTTACCTTTATTATTTAGATGACGAATTTCCTCATAAAATTCTTCAATTTCTTCTTCAGGATGACTTGTGGTGGGTGCATAAGTTTGAATAATCTGAGCCTGGTATCTTCTCGATAGTTGGATAACGAGTCGTGCAGCTCTGTCAGAGGAACTTTCAACTTCTACAACTTTATCCTTCAGTTTCTTGTTTATTATAAATCCAACACCACTAGTTCTGCCAGTATCTGTCCCACGATAATAGAAGAGATGTCCACTTTTCAGTTCAATGAGATCTTCTCCTTTTCTCCTTACCTCTCTTAGCCCGACGATGTCCCACTTGATCCTTTGTAGTTCCTCTTCCAATTCAAGAAGCCTTGAATCAGAAGATAGGGAGCGTCCGTTATAGGTAGCCAAGGTCAGCATCAAATGGCAGCCTAGTCCGGTCCTCCGGGGATTCTTAGCACCCTCTGCCTTCATGTCGCACTGGCCGCTGCCTTGGCCAGGTACATTCCAGCTGCCGGAGACTGAGGGCCAAGATTTAAGTTGTAGAGTCATTTTGGAGGTGTTTGGCCATAACTCACCACGCTGGCCAAGCGGGTTGGTGAGTGTGGGATAGCATTTCCTCTGATCCCGATGGTATAGTTATACCGCTATTGGCGGTCGTCAGAGCCCCTTTAGTGGGAACAGGATGCACCACGAGAAGGCGGGGTTGACATTTGTCAAGGAGAGGCTGTGATGTTACGCATCACCTGACCTTACATCCCATATATATATATATATATATATATATATATATATATATATATATATATATATACTTAAGAGCAAAACTGAAGACTAAGGAAAAACTTTAGAATTTAAAACGAAGGTTGCAAAATAACCTAAAAATCAAAATTTTATTTTTTTATCTTTTCTCCTTTTACTCACACAGGTAGATACATAACCTTTTCTATGTTGTACTAGGTGTGAGTCAAAATTATATATGTATTTTTTTGCTTAGGTATCTTCTTTATAGAATATATATATATATATATATATACTTAAGAGCAAAACTGAAGACTAAGGAAAAATTTTAGAATTTAAAACGAAGGGTGCAAAATAACCTGAAAATCAAAACGCGCAACGCAGCAGTTTTGAAAATTCAGAATACACATTCTATAAAGAAGATACCTAAGCAAAAAAATACATATATAATTTTGACTCACACCTAATACAACATAGAAAAGGTTATGAATCTACCTGTGTGAGTAAAAGGAGAAAAGATAAAAAAATAAAATAAAACAACTGAATGTAGAAGGTGTCGAGAATACTGAGCCTTGGCTTTATCAAGGACCAGCAAAAACTCTGCATTTTCTCACTTCCACAAAGACCTAGTTGGAAATGGGTTTCTGCAAGGCCATAGATGCAAGTAACATTCCCACCTAAAATAGTTAAAAAATATATATATATATAAGTCATGTCCTCCGTAGAGTAGCATGACCTAGCACTAGTTAACAATTTCGCTTGCATCCATTAACCTTCATGGCCCGACCCATGCTCTTCATCTGTTACTATTAAACAGAGAGAAGAAGATTAAAGAGAACTCAAGCTGTGAGAGTGACATAATAAATGGAAATGATTTTCAGCTATAACGAAATTCCAAGTTCGTTTGAGAGAGAATTTAAACCTGAAAAACAATGCAAAAGAAATCCAAATTTTACATTGCAATTAAAAAAAAAAAAAGGAAATGTTAATTTATAATGAACAGATTTTTGAAAGAAAACTTGAGTCTAAAACCCCTACTCTACAACTTATGACAGCACGAAAACGAGAATAAGTTAAAGATAAATATTAACTAAAGAAAACTTTGTGAAAGTTATATACCTTAAACAGTTAGTTGCAATATGTACAAAGTATTTCAGCAGTGCTTTAAGTGCATAATTAATTAGTTATTAAGAACTTAACTACTTTGAAAAAGCAGCGCATAGACAGCGCATAGAAAAGGAACAGGCTTAGCCTTCTTCTGTTCCTAGGTACCTCAAAAGACGCTCAAAGTTACAAAGAAAAGTAAGAGTTAAACAGACAAACCAATGCTTAAAAGCTGAAAAGCTAAAAAACGACAGAGAAAAGGTACATGAAGTACAAACATTGAACTTATAAAACCTAGAACCCAAAAACAAGGAAGAGAGCTTACCTCTTGTGTGACAAAAACTTTTCTCCACACAAGAGGAGAACATGGCTGACCCCTTCCGCCACTCCCTAGACGCTGGGGGGCAGTGAGGGTGGGGCTGATGGCCTCCTCATACAGCAAGAAACCAGCGCGCGGAGATTTTAACCAGAGAAAAAAATATATAAACTTAAGACTGTGGATCTGTATGATCAGAATGAGCAGAATTAACTCTCCAGAATACATGAGAAATATTATAAAATACACGAGCAGTTTATTTAATAATCTTTGCATGTATTAAATCACCTTAGTGAGCTTCTATAGATTAATCAGAATCTTATTAATTTTAATGTTGGTTTTACTATTTTTAGTATAGCTATCCTAGTGATGAATAACTAGTTTTCTTTTTTATTTGTTTTTATTTTCTTTTATAAACAGATTTTTAAGCTTTTTTTGTGATTTTGTTTATATTATTTAATTTTTTGTTTTAATAGGACCGTCATATCCATAGCACTAAGGTTCCTTTAGGTAGTTAATAGGCATCCTCTAGCCAACTTCCTTACGGCTTTGATTGGTCAGAATCATATTATTAACAGTGTAGAAAATTAAAGCAGATCTGCCAACCTTACTCTATTATTCAGAATAATTTTTCTTAAAGTTCTTTTGATGAAAGAAGAAGGAATTTCGTTCTCTAGAAAACTTTCTAATAGTATATTAATGTGGTAATTGAAATCCAAATTGTTGCTGCAAATTCTTGAAATTCTTAGCAAAGCCGAAAACATAAGAAAAATTTTAGAATTTAAAACTTTAAAACGAAAGATGCAAAATAACCTGAAGATCAAAACGCGCAACTCAGCAGTTATGAAAATTCAGAATTCACATTCTATTAAGAGACTGAAGCAAAAAAAATTTTTTGACTCACACCAAGTACAACATAGAAAAGGTTATGTATTGACCGGTGTGAGTAAAAAGAGAAAAATAAAACAACTGAATGTAGAAAGTGTCGAGAATACTGAGCCTTGGCTTTATCAAGGACCAGCAAAAACTCTGCATTTTCTCACTTCCACAAAGACCTATTTGGAAATGGGTTTCTGCAAAGTCAGTCCCCTTGATGGGTGCACGACACAGAGCTATGCGCCTCGCTTGGGCACGGCAACACCGCCACTGGACACTTGACTGGAAACAAGTAGCCTGGTCTGACGAGTCGCGTTTCCAACTGTATCGGGCAGATGGAAGGATTCGTGTGTGGCGCAAACCCCATGAAGCCATGGATCCCGCCTGTTAACAGGTAACTGTACCGGCTGGGGGGGGGGGGCGTGATGGTATGGGGTGTGTTTAGCTGGACTTTACTGGGACCCCTGGAACGTCTACAAACGTTTGTGACCGGCCAACGCTATGTGCGCATCCTTTCTGACGAGGTACACCCGTTCATGTCCTGCATTCATGCTGATGGGTTGGGCCTGTTCCAACAGGACGACAATGCACCTCCACACAAGTGTCGGGACGCCACATTATGATTAGAGGAACATTAATCTTAATTTGGGGTGTTGCCATTCCCACCCAAGTCCCCAGATCTGAACGTGATAGAACACATTTGGGATGCCATGCAACGCGCTATCAAACACAGGAATCTGAGACCTCGGAATACACCCGAATTGTGGAACGCTCTGCAGGAAGTATGGTGTGCATTGCCTACAGCATATTTCCAGAAGCTAGGAGTCCATGCCCCATCGTATTTCGGCAGTCCTGCGCTCCGTGGGAAACCTACCAAGCATTAGACTGGTGTACCAGTTTTTCTGGCCCTTTAGTGTATATTAAACTGGGGATGTAAGGTCAGGTGATGCGCAACATACTACAGCCTTTCCTTGATAAAGTCAACCACACCTTCTTGTGGCGCATCCTGTTCCCACTAAAGGGGGCTATGACGACCGCCAATAGCGGTATAACAATACTATCGGGATTAGAGGAAATGCTATCCCACACTCACCAACCCGCTTGGCCAGCGTAATGAGTTATGGCCAAACCCCTCCAAAATGACGTCACAACTTAAATCTTGGCCCTCAGTCTCTGGCAGCTGGAATGCACCAGGTCAAGGCAGCGGCCAGTGCGACATGAAGGCAGAGGGTGCTAAGAATCACTGGAGGACCGGACTAGGCTGCCATCTGATGCTGACCTTGGCTACGTATAATGGATGCTCCCTATCTTCTGATTCAAGGCTCCTTGAATTGGAAGAGGAACTACAAAGGATCAAGTGGGACATCGACGGGCTAAGTGAGGTAAGGAGAAAAGGAGAAGATCTCACTGAACTGAAAAGTGGACATCTCTTCTATTATCGTGGAACAGATAATGGCAGAACTAGTGGTGTTTGATTTATACTAAAGAAGAAACTGAATGATAAAGTTGTAGAAGTTGAAAGTTCCTCTGACAAAGCTGCACGACTTGATATCCAACTCTCGAGAAGATACCAGGCTCAGATTATTCAAGCTTATGCGCCCACTACAAGTCATCCTGAAGAAGAAATTGAAGTATTTTGAGGAAATTCGTCATCTAAATAATAAAGGCAAGCAGCACTTGAAGATCATTATGGGATATTTCAATGCGAAAATAGGGCAACGGCCACAGAACGAGCATTCAGTAGGTAAATTCGGTCACAGCAACAGAAACCAGTGTGGAAATACTCTCGTAGAATTTGCAGAGGCAGAAGGGTTTTTCATCATGAAATCCTTTTTCAAGAAAAAGCCGCAAAGGAAATAGAGGCATCCCAATGGATTGACAAGTGAAATTGATTTTATTATGTGTAACAAGAAATTTGTCATGGAAGACTGCAGTGTGCTAAACAAGTTCAACACAGGTAGTGACCATAGAATGGTAAGATATGAGATGCACCTCAATGCTAAACTCGAGCGTGGCAAGCTCATAAAACAAACGAAGTGTATTGACATGACCAACCTTAAAAAACATCATAATACCTTCAAATTGGAACTGAGGAACATATTCTCTGCTCTAGAAGGTCTAACGTGGGAAGAAGTGGACATCTTTGAAGTTAACAGAAAACTAACCAAGGCTCTTATGGAAACAGCAACAAAAATAGCTGGTACTAAGAACAAGTTGCATATGAACAAATTATCAGGAAAACCCAAAATTCTGATGCAAAAAAGAAGAGAGATGAGGACAACAACTAAAGGAGATGTGACTTCCAAAGTGGAATATACAGAGCTATGCAAGACAGTACGAAAAAGTAATCACTGAAGACGTAAGAAAATTCAACTGTGAACTAGTGAGGAAAGCAATTAAAAACAACCAAAGCCTGAAGAAAGCAAAGGGACATCTGAGTAATGGAAGAAAACAGATTATGGCTCTGAAAAAAGAAGATGGTTCTGTAACAAGGAATAGAGGTCAAATTTTGACAAGAGTGAAAGATTTCTACTCGAAACTATATGAAAGGGATGATACATGTACTCTAGACATCATGAAAGGTACCAGTACCAGAGTTATTCCAGTCCTCCCAGCAGAAGTTGCATATGCAATCAAGAACCTGAAACGGGGAAAGCTCCAGTGGAAGATGGAATTACCGTAGATATCATACAGGAAGCAAGTGGAGAAATTGAAACAGTACTCGCCCAAGTTTTCACTCGATGCCTTAATGAAGGGAAGATTCCTGAGGATTGGAACAACGCTACAATGATCCTGCTACATAAAAAGGTGACATTGAGGATCTCAGGAACTAGACCTATCAGCCTCCTATTAGTGGTTTATAAAATCTTCACTAAAGTTCTTTCCCAACGCTTGAAGGTGACACTGGACATGGCTCAACCGAGAGAACAAGCTGCATTCAGGAGTGGCTACAGCACTATAGATCATATCCACGTACTGAGAGAACTATATAGGGAATATGATCTTCCATTATGCATGGCTTTTATAGATTATGAAAAGGCATTTGATACGGTGAAACCAACAGCAGTTACAATGGCTTTGAAATCCTGCGGTATTGAAGATGCATACTTTAATATTACTAATAACATCTATGAAAATGCAAGTGCAAAGAGAATGAGACAAGGTGACACTATATCTCCCAAACTCTTTAATGCCACATTGGAAAATGTCTTTCAATCACTGAACTGGGAAAACAAAGGGATAAAGATTAATGGAGATTATCTAACTCACCTTCGTTTTGCTGATGACGTAGTCATTTTTGCAACTACCCCATCAGAGCTGCAGAGTATGATCCAGGAACTTGCTGACAAGAGTAAAGACGTGGGATTAAAAATGAACTTTCAGAAGACAAAAGTGATATACAATGCTTTTACAAGAAATGAAGATTTGTCGATTGATGGGGGAAAGCTGGAGATAACCAATACCTGCATTTACCTTGGAGAGCAGATATCAAGTGAGGGTCACATTGATGAAGAATTTAATCGGCGTATAAAACTTGCCTGGAAAGCTTTTGGAAGAAACAGCATAATTTTCAAGAGCAATATGCCATTATTTCTTAAAAGAAAAGTGTTTGATCAATGCATTCTTCCAGTGCTTACATATGGTGCAGAGACGTGGACCTTAACTAAAAGAGATATACAAAGACTGCAGACAACTCAAAGAAACATGGAGAGATTCATGCTTGGTGTAACCAGAAGAGATAAGAAGGGGAACTTGTGGATCAGAAAAATGACAAGGGTGGAAGACATCATGATCGGAGTAAAATCCCTGAAATGGCAGCAATGGGCTGGATATATTGCCAGAAGGACAGACCATCGATGGACAGACGAAATTTTAGACTGGATTCCAAGGGACAGGAAAAGTCCCAGAAGAAGGCCACTGGGAGATGGGTGGATGAAATTCTAAAGTATGCGGGAGTAACATGGAGGAAATTGGCAAAAGACAAACCGTTGTGGAAGAAACTTGGGGAGACCTTCGTCCAGCAGTGGATTGACAATGGTTGGCAATGATGGTGATGATATTAAACTGGATTGCATCACTGTATTCGCAATATAAAACAAAATAAAATGGTTTTAAAAGATACTGCTTCAAATAGTTTTATTTTTTTATTATTATTTTGTTGCTGTATATGCTTGCACATCAGCTCAAGTTTTCAAGCCTTGCTTCCTTCTCAGCGAGTTTCACAGCCGTATTTTCTCTTTTGCTGACTCTGCAGCAGTACAGCATATATTGCTAAAATTTTCTTTCTGCTGATATCTTTCCATTTCTTTATGTGCCGTTTTTCTTTTCGTTTTCTTTACGCCCTCAGATTTTAGCAAAAATGGAAGAAACTGCTTCTTCTAAATAACCCTTTTCACCGAAGTATTGAACTGAAGACTTGTCCTGTGCTTTATTTAAAGTTCGTAGCTCACGGTTTGGATAGCCAAATAGGTTTCGATGTTTATTCGCCCTGACTTTATGGCTACAATTTTCTCATCAATCAAGCTGAAAGAACTTTCAGCCTGAGGATTATAAATGCATGAAATCAAAACTTTCACTATTTCACATAAAAAGTGTAACTTTGAGAATATGAATACTTTTCAACATCAATTCAATTCATATGAATTTTTAAACTTCGTCACTTCCGTTTTCGGAAATTTTTACCTGCCATTTCAATCTGCACTCAATGTACACATTTATGGGGGAGGGGGAATAACATTTAACAACCGCTGCAGTCAACTCTGTTTTCAGATATTTTTACCTGCCATTTCAATCTGAAATGTACACACTGTAAGGGAGGGAGGAATAACATTTAACAATGGTACGGGGCAGCAGGAAATGGGGGGGGGGCGCTTACGGGCGAAATCTTCGCTTCAGCTAACTTTCGTTTTCGGAAATTTTTCCTTCATTTTCACGCTGAAAAAACAAATATGAATGCAATAAATTGCCAACAGCGATACTAAGTATAGGGAACATCGCGGGGGGGGGGATTACGGGAGAGATCATTATTCTGCCTAACGTTCGTTTTCGAAAAGTTCAGAAAACGACCCCCCCCCCCCAATCACTAACCTACCATGGGTGTCCCTGGCAAATAGGAATTGTGAGGGACGCAAGCGTGCAGTAATAACAGGCAATTTCTTTGTTTCTTAAAGAGTTTTACAAAATGTACCGGGAACAGCAAATCTAAGTGTATTGAATACAAATGCATATCTGAATGCATTGCAATATCAGAAATATGAAGTGTACTCAGAAATATTAAAGGGGACATATACCCCCCCCCCCCTTCCGATAGCGACGCCCATGCTCCTTCGATATCTTCAGTTTGCATCAATCTAAAGAATGTTCTAAGTGATGGCGAAAACAGCCAAATTCTGGGAAACCGGAGACTAATCTCATGCCTGTAATTCACAGTAGCCTTTTCGGAATTGATCACAAATTTTGTCTCCATTCCCCCACACATAATTACAACACAACTTTTTTACCTTTTTCTTCAAATCGACAACAGTGGATGACACTACGGTACAAAAACGACATTTCTGATGCAAAGAAAATACAAAAAAAAAAAACTTACTTTTTGGGTCCTAGCAAAAATATTTTGTTAGAGAGATAGAACACCTGAAACTGATCTTCAAAATGCAGCGTCTGTGTAGTTATGCTGTCGTTACGTCTTGAGCACCATTGATCCCATATTTTACAAACAGGCTCGCGGATGCACACAACGACGTACAATCACACAAGGTTTCGTGATGATAAAAAGTAATCCACACTACGCGCACTTTTAGTAACAAATGATCAAATGATCATATGTAGAGGATTTTAGGAAGGGTGTCATGTAGAGGATTTTAGAAAGGGAGTGTCTGACCCCAGGTCTTAAACAACCCTTAGAAATAGGAAACTAGGAGATTTGGGTTAAAGCACCCGATAGGAAAGTGACACGGAAGCGAAGTAGAAAGGAGGAGGAAGACGCCCTTATTTATTATCGGGGGGCCAGTACCCGGGGTCCGACGGCTTAACGTGCCCATCCCCATCCAACGCACGGCGGGTATTTAGTGGATCGAGCGTTCGTACCTGCTCGGGATCGAACCTGAGGCCCTTCCCGTGGCAGTCACGAACGTTGCCCACTCGGCCACCCGCGGCCCACTTTTAGTAACACCGTCGTTCCCTGTCCTTAAATATGGGGGGATAGGTATCCCGAATTGCGCTGTTCTTTCTCTCCGAATTTGATTCTACTCTGCTAGCAATCAACGGAGCAACTATTTCGTTCCCCCCCCCAAACACACGAAATGAAAATAAAGTTTAAACTCTATACTTATTCTGTCCACCTTGCCAGAAACTGTTTTCACGGGAGATAGTGCATATTTTAAACTTACATTTCGCTTTAAAGAAAAAAAAAAGGGGGGGGACGAATGTTTGCTCTGTTGAGAGGTATAGCAAGAAGCTACTAAGAAATGGCAAAACAACGTGTATTTTAAGTGATACTGAAGTTCAGAAATGGGTACGGCGCGCTCTGATGTGAAAATTTCTTTTAAGGATCACGAAAGACAGCGGCGGGCTTTAGCACAAAAACAGTAAAAGTGCCGATTTTAAACTTTAAGTTTTTCTTTCTTAAAACAAAGGAAAAACGACCGTTCTGTTGATTGATTCACCAAGAAGAAACTTCAAGAAATGGGAAATATGCATTTCATTAGAAAAATTCGTGAAACATATAGGACGCACTTCCGCATTACTGGAGCTCTCAGTACCCGTCATTTTATCCAAATACTTCAAATTCGAGTGCTGACTTTCAGCTGTTAAACTATTGGGATCCCTTTATACGCGAATTTACGCGCTATTTAAAATGACCAGCGATGCCATGCACAGACATCTCTGCAGCACAGCGCCGGATTTAGAGTAACTATGGCACTTCTGCGCACATCATTGCCCCCCCCCGCCATCCTTAAAAATAATACCCCACACCCGTTTTACTTTCTCATGATAAAAGTATCGTAATCACAAAAACTTGAGAATTCAACAGAGACACATATATTGGCTTCTCAAGCTCTTATATCTATCAAGACGAAATTTAAGTTAGAGGTTTTGTGATGGTTGGGATGAAATAGAGGAAGTTATAAAAGGGAAAGTCAGTATTAAGGAAGAAAAATCGGAACTTATATATAATAGTTACTACAGTGCAGTACTAGCATTTGAAATGTTACATACGGTTAGTTTATGCATGGCACTGCTATAATTGACATTTAGGCTACATGCGGTGTGGGATCCGAAGTCACACAGCATCAGATTCCACGCTAGATGAAATTGATTAAAGTGTCTCGTAAAACCATCTTTCTCATTGCCATTTTACTCGTACGGTAACAATCTTGTGATTGCCTCAAACTGGACGGACTGAGGAAAAAGAAACTTTAAGCCAAAAAATGGGCGGTCATATTAAATACCGAAAGCCGAAGAGCAAAATGTTCATTACATTCTAAGCAAATCGGCCAGAAATAATACCCCAATTTCTGATCTCAGTTGTAGTGTTGTAATAAAAGCAATATTACTCTCAAAATGAATTTTTGTCAGTCGGCATTAGCAAATTAATACTTGCAGATGTCAAACTTCGATTTCGAGCGGTATCATGCTCCTAAATTAGAACAGCACATTTGTACTTCACTCTACGTTTGTTTATTTTTTAAGCAAAATAGAGGAGGTAAAATATCATTGAGGGGGGGGGGGGGCTCTAGCCTTGCGGGGCCCCACCCACGCCTAGGCTTCTAGGTAAATCCATCCCTGTTACAGCAGAATGGGACATTCCTTCCAAGTAAAATCATAAAATACAGAAAGGTTAACATCGAAAAACTTCCACCTACACAGAAAAACAACGGATTTATTCTGTTTGTTCCTCATAAAAACGCGATAAAATAACGACCACACATTGAACTTGCAGTGCGGGGAGCCCACTCGACGATGTCAGCACAAAGGATTGTGATGTCACTCTGCGACCGTGCTCCCCCACCTCCAGATGCGGTCGCTGTCGGCAGCAAAATGGGGCCGATTTGACTGATGATATCCCTACCAGTCACTTTGTAATCGTAGGTCTGCTTACAAGCGCGGAAAAGGATCATCTCTAAAAATGCCACCTGACTCACTGAGCAGAAATCTGTTCCGCGTCTAGATCAGATGCGCATTTGCGCAATGATTAACTGCTTTTGATAACGCATTATGTTTCAACAAACGCTCGACGTGTTTTGCCGAATTTCGCATTTATCTTAAACTTCATACTTCCGGTTCAATGCAGTCGTGTTTTTTAGTCACATTCTGCATCTGCAATGCAGAACTTCATATTTATTTGCGATACAGACACTGTTAATTAATGTTGACTGCCATGCCACTACTGTTAATGTCTGTACGAGCAAATTTTGTATTTGGATCAGATATTCTCAATTTCTAGTCAATGAATGACTAACCAAAATTTCTTTACTCAATTAGAACTTTTCTACACTATGTATCGGAAATATTACATTACACGCTATACAGGCAGATAAGAATTCTTTAGTACAGTGTTGTTTTTAGCCCCTCCTACATTCCCAGTTCGGGTAAAAAACATGGGACACATCAGGTTTCCACTCAAAAGTAAAAAATAATTCTTTAACTTTTCCATGTGGTTTTGAAAGCTTTTCTAGGGCGGGAACAAATCACATTGCAATGAATTATTGCATTTCCTTCCGCTCTTGCATCTTCTCATCAAAGCACATACATTTGAAAATTCTTTAAAAAACTGACCTTTATGCAATTTAGCTGCTTTTCACTAATAACACTTAAATGTACGAAGCACATTATTTTTGGTATCATAATTCCATGATCTTTTATGAACCCTAGTGGTAATACATTCCCACAGAAACAGTTCGTACAGAAAAAATCTGTCAGCTGATTAGTTTCAGGTATTCCTTTTTCCCGCAACACAATGCAACTACGCTAAATGACTAAATGGACTCCTGTTCAGAGAAACATGTCGCAAGAGATCCAATCAGCAACGAGCTTTGATTCATTGGCTTTCATTTCTGATGTGTTTCTCCAAGCAGAGTGTGAGGTGTATCAGACTGTTGTGCCTAATTGCTCCATGTTACAGAACACGAAGCTAATTAGCACTATCAGCAGAAACCGAATAAAAACTTAATAACGAGCAATTTTAATTTAACTTCTATATTTTGGGGGAAATTAGGGAATACTGCAATGTATTGAAAGTACGATCTATCAAATTATAGGCATGAGGTAATAGCAAATAAAGGCTGGAAATTTGAAAAAATGAAAAAAAAATTAGTAAATTAAAAAAAAATCCCCGGTTTTTTTGCGAAAAAAATTGTAATTTAACCTGATTTTTTAAACAATTTTCGGATTCCCTGGAATTCCAGGTTTTCCCTATTTTTCAGGTTATGTGGGAACTCTGCACACAAAAGATAGGGGAAAGGTTAAGAGCGGAAGACCAGAAAAGATCAATTCTTTGTAGGAACATTTTTATAGAACGTTCTTATATCCGTCAATTGACATATTTCCCGATTTTGCCCGATTTTGCGACATATTTCCCGATTTTGCTCATGCAATTATTACTCCTATCGTGGAGAAAGCCGCCTGCTTATACTATTATGCGGCACCATGTCTCCAAGATCTCTGGAAACCGAATTGGAAAAATCCAGTTTGAATCGGATATCACTGGTCTATGCCAGTGCTGTCCAACTGGCGGCCCTACATGAAGAATATACGAAACTTCATTTCTGACTGAAAAGAGATGGAACCTAATCTGAAATGTTACATTGCTTTGTACACCAACAAGAATTATGTGGGTCTCCGCTGGGATTATCAAATTCAATGGACAAAGTAGGGAAAATAACGAATTTAAAATTAGGAATCCGGGTTCTTACGAAGGGGAGGCACATATAATGACTTGTTTCTGCAAAATCGAATCCGTTGGTTTAGTGCTGAAAAACGTTAGTGATAGTTTCCACTTAGGAAACTATTTAATCTCTTTTTATTGGACGAAATAAAATGTGATACTGATCTAACTAAAGGCCTTAATAATGTTACATTTCTTGGTACACTAGCTTTCGTAACTGATATCACGCAACACTTTAAGTGCTAAATATTGCTCCGCAAGGGAAAGACAAATTTCCTTGTGATGTGTATCTCCAAGCAGGAGTGTATCAGATCGGACAGCTAAGTACAATGGCCAAATGGGCTCCTGTTCAGAGAAACATGTCACAAGAAAACCAAACGATAAAGAAAAAGGCTTTCATCCATTGGCGGGTTAGTTCTTTTGTGGAGTGTTTCTTCAAGTTGGAGTGAATCCACCATTGTACCTAATTGCTCCATGCTACAAGACTCGAAGCAAACTATCTGCAGAAACCAAAATAAAAAAATTAATAACTGGCAATTTTTACAATTCAGTTATATTTTTTAGAGAATTAAAGAATATAAAGGTAAATTCGTCAAATTGTAGGCTGGCAGTAATTGCAAACGAAAGATTGAAAGGTTTATTATTAAAATTTTGTTTTTCACAGAATTTTGAAATAAAGCTGAAAAAAGAGTGACTTTAACTTAGTCAGCTCTAATTACAATACACTGTAAGTATGTCAGCGCTACTGAATCATCGGACTGTATATCTTAAATTTTTCTTTCTTACTAGAAAAATCAAAAAGGTGTACTTGGTGAGAATCGAGTGTGCATTCATTTCATAGCAGGAATAAACATTTTTTGGCATCTCCTGAGGAGTTTCTGGAAATTATTTTTTTTTTAAATTATTTATAAGTTCTTAAACCTCAATCTCGATTTTTCCACGCCATTTTTCGGGCTTTCTCTTCGAAAAGTTATAAACGAAGAAATTATGCTTTTCCACCCGACATTTTAGATGCGTATGAGTCCGGCAAAATGAAAATTGCTGAAGAATCGAGTGTGCATTCGAAATTTCATAGCAGGAATAAACATTTTTTGGCATCTCCTGAGGAGTTTCTGGAAATTATTTTTTTTTAATTATTTAAAAGTTCTTAAACCTCAATCTCGATTTTTCCACGCCATTTTTCGGGCTTTCTCTTCGAAAAGTTATAAACGAAGAAATTATGCTTTTCCACCCGACATTTTAGATGCGTATGAGTCCGGCAAAATGAAAATTGCTGAAAACAGTCAAGGAAAATTGATGAAATGAGTCATACTTGCTGGTACCTCATTGACAGTCTTATCAGCTTCATAAGGAACACGGTTAAACGTTATGGGTTTTGTTTGACCGCTTAACGACCAACGGGAGTAACACCATGAGCTGTAAACAGTCGTACGTTCATAATTTGTTGCCACTGGTTCAAGGAAAGGGGCAGAGCCATGTGCCGTAAGACAATCACACCCTTCATGCCTCACCCGGATAAATGACTGAAAGTAAGGCTATGAATGACAAAAAGAAAAATTCGTGACAAGATTTTTTTTTTTTTTTTTCCAATTTCAGGTCATATATGGCCATTATCTGGAACAAAGAAATTTTACACACGAAAAATTACACTCACGAACAATGAAATTTGCGCACCAAAAAGAAAGCGTCGGACGTAACAAAATTTTATAGACGTAATATAGCGCGCCGCACTGCCTCGTGCAGCAATACATGCTGCAATACGGTCCGACATGGAGGCGAACAGACGCCTGCAGTTGTCTTGCGGTAGACTGGCCCACACGTGTTGGACGGTGTGCTCCAAATCCCGGATAGTGCGGCACGGCAGCAGCTGACGTTTCAACTGGTCCCACACATGCTCGATACGGGACATGTCCGGGAGCTGGCAGGCAATGGAAGTGTCTGAACATGACGTAGGCAGTCCTGGGCAACCCGACCCGTGTGCGGACAGGCATTATCCTGCTGGTATAACGCACCTGGAATTTCGCCCAGGAATGGGAGCACATGGGGCCGTAGGATCTCATCCACATACCGCTGGCCCGTCAATGATCCATGTACCACTACTAGAGCTGATCGGATATCGTAGGCAATGGCTCCCTAGACCATAACGCCTGCAGTGTGGGAGGTGTGGCGCCCGATAGCGAGGTTGGGATTGTGCCGTTGACCCGGGGACCTACACACCCGGACACGATTATCATCTGTCCCCAAAACGAAGCGGTACTAATCGCTAAATACCACACGTCGCCAGTCTGTGGCTTTTCCACGTCGCTCTGGCTTGGCACCACTGCACACGAAGCCGGCGATCTTCCGGTGTTAATGGCAGCACACGTAAGGGGCGTTGGGATCGCAGATTCGCTTCCGTGAGGCGTCGGGAAATTATTCGTGGGCACACAGGAGCCGATACATCTGCCTGTATAGTGGACCGGGTCTCCGTGGGATCCGTACGTGCCTGGAGCACGATCCGTCGATCCCCTCTACCAGTTGTCCTCCCGGCCCGTCTGGAGCCGCTCCGCCGTGTGGCAGTGCCATCACGTGTCCACTGCTTCCAACACAGTCGGACGGTATGGTCAGACGGTCCACGTGGCGGGCTATACGGCGCGCCGACCACCCAACGGTTTTCAGCCCCATGATCAGGCCACTCTCAAGTTGCGTAAATCGACGTCTCTGGCGTCTATCCGGCATTCTTGTCACTCTGTACTCTTGCTTGTGTCGGCCGGTGCTTTTCGCTTTCATAGGGCATCGACTACGCGCAGGTTTATAAGGCTGCCGGTTCGTGCTTGCAGGGTGTGCGGTCATGCGCACTCGCACCAAACGTAGATCATTTGCATATCAGCAGGCACTCTAAGTATCTGCAGAGTTTCGCGGTTGTAGCATGTTTTCTTTTAGGTGCGCAAATTTCATTGTCCGTGAGTGTATTTTATCATACTTTTTCCTACTTCAGCAGATATGAGAATAGACCAAGAAATATATATATATATATATATATATATTTAGTCTTAAACTAAGTCAGAATGGGCCATCACACGTCACATATTTTAAACAGAATTGTGGATAAGTTGTTCGAAAAGAGCGGTACTACCGTAATCCGTACAGTCGTTTTCACGACAGCAGGAAGCGGCAATTTCGGGTTTTAAAGTTTAATTTCGCCAAAAATTAATATTTTTCCATTCCTTAGCTGCTGATTGCTATATCAAGACACAAAATGCACGAGTGTTTTACCCTTTATTTAAAGTTAAGAAATCTGAACTTTAATGGTCCGCCGGCGTCTATTGGACACACAAAGTTTTCTTTGCATAGTTAATACGCGCAGTAGCGTTTTAAAATTTTAATTTCGTTAAGAACCCCCCCCCCTCTCCTTTGTTATAGAAATTGGTGTTATTAAGGAATGGGAAAACATTCGTCTTAAGTAAAATTAATTCCAAAAGTCGGTACTGTCGTAGAAACGATTTTACGTGTCACGAAAATGACGCATATTACATCGCAGACAGATTAAGCAAAAAGTTTAAAATTTAATTCGACTTAAAAGAATGGGGAAGGGGTAAAAATGAGAGTTCCTTTGTTTGGTTTTGAAGGAGACACTATATAAAAAAAAAGGGAAACACGCATTTCATTAAAAAAAATTCTTTAAAATATAAGAAATTCTCAAGCAGGTTAAAAGAAAGAAAGAACAGCATCGGAAAACAATTTAAAAAGAAGAATACAATCAGAAAAATATAATCAAGAAAATAAACAAATAAAAACTTCGTCAGAAAAATTGAAAACGCGTAAAATCAATCAGCATTCTCATCCCCGCTAGAACCCAACATTACTTTAAAAAAGAAAAAAAAAGCATTACCTCACTGTAAAATACTTCCTTTCCTGATTTAAGCGTAATGGTCCTGCAGAACTTGACTTCACTGTAAAGCTTAACTTAATGCTCCGGACATTTAAAATAAAATACGTTAAGCACTTAAATGGGCACTAAAAGGCTATGTACTTAGAACAAGCAACTTGTTTGTTTGGTCCACTCCAGTCACTTTAAATTCAGCACCACATCACAGAATCGTCCAGTATTTCGACATCTGAATACAGCAGATTCGCATAACAGGAATACTATTCAACTTGACAAAAACGTGACTTCTGTGATAAAACAAACGCAATGTTCAACGTTAAAAAATTAATAAATTATATAAGATGAAACTGTAATCGCATAACATCAAAGCAGTCTGAGCTCTCTCAACAACCTCTTTCCAAAGCAATTACAACGATTTCACGCTCTAGCCCACTTTTAACGAGAGCCCTGATACACAATCGTAAACATCACTCTTATTACTCTTGTTAGCATGCGTCATTCACTTTTGATCTAACGTCACATTGCCAAAACAAAATTCAGCGAACCAGGAAATGTAGCGTTAAGCTTAGAAAATGCTTAAAAAGAATGAACCAAAATTTACATAACAGTACAGGAACTAAAATAGGGTACACGTTAAATGCTCTGCAAAGGACTGTTGGCCCAGAAAGAAAAAACAACGTTGTCTCAAATCACGCAAACCATTCTATGCGAGACTATTGGAACTGATATACAGTGCGCAGTACCAAACATCAGTACCAATGCTGCACGAGATTGATTAATACGGTCAAGCAGCCATTCACAAGCCACTGATCAATTTTCCTAAATGCCACATGCCGACTGGTAAGGTGCAAAGAGCGTCGATCTTGGAATGTAGACCAATGAAAAACTGCGGTTCCTGGGTATGGCGGCTGCTAGGAGAATAGTACATTCCGGACTGTGTCGTCCTGACAATCAAGTTTGGTGGAGGTACCGTAATGGTACGGAGCTGTTTTTCGTGGTTCAGCTTGGTCCCATTTGTCGTTTGGGACAAAACCATGAATGCCAATGCTGAGCTGTACTTAAGAGACGTCCTGGACACATATGCACAACCAATGTTGTAGCTGTACTTTGGGGAAGGTCCACAACTTTAACAGGAGGACAACGTACTTCGTCATACTTCTCGCACTGCTATAGGTTGGTTTGTGGACATGTGTGTGGAAAAATTGGACTGGCCAGGCCAGAGTCATGATCTGAACCGTACAGCCCAGGTATCACCAAACTACGGCCCGCTCCAATAATTTGAAGTCAATGTTTTAGAGTGAACGTTTGATAACCTTTTATTCTCATTTGCTAGAAAGAGTTTTACCAATCTGAAAAGTTTTGCCAGGAAAATGCTTTCAGTGTTTGGTAGCACCCGGATCCCCTCCCCCGAGGGTGGATTGAGAACTAATTTAAACCGAAATATATATATGGGGGGGGGAGTCACAGGCTTACACCAGTGAACCCACCACCACCACCTTAACCACTTAGCATCCACGTACGTAATATTACGTTAACGAATGATAAAGCAAGAAAATCGAGATCCGTAATATTACGGGCCCACTGATGTGAGGTAGAGCGCCATGTTTTCGCATATATCACACAAATATCTACTTTTGAAATAATTGTCCTTTCATTTCGTTCCACACGATTTGTACTGGAACTTTCGTCTTTTGCTTCATAACTACCAGAACGATGCTCGTAATATTACGTTTCACGTACGACGTTCATTGTCTGGAATCGAGCTACTTGTACCTTGCAAAAAACAATTGCGTTTTTTATTTTTACCCTTTTTTTTTCCCCTAGGGATCTTAATCCGTTAAGAAATTTCTGGCTAGCACACAAGTTTATGTTTGTGAACACAAACCCTTCCAACAAAATTAAATATGTGAAATCATCCAACCTGAAACCAAATATCGAAAATGTTGCTAAATCATGCCAGAAACAGTAGTGCCATTTTTTTATTTTTTTATTTTTTACCAGTTTTACATGGCATGAAGTCAATTTGCTTTTGTCATGACGTCAATTTACTAAACTCTCTAGAAAGTTTAGTTTTGAACTGGTTTTAGATCTTTATATATTTATTCCAAATATTTATTTCATGTTAAATTATACAGACCAAATAAAATTAGTTAGATCTTAGCAAATATTGATTCATTGAAAATTTGCAATATCCACATTGCCTGATCATCAGTTAACTTTTTTTATAGCCCCCCACCCTCGAGCTTTAGCCAATTTCCCATTTGGCCCTTCTTTTCGAAAGTTTGGTGATCCCTGCTATAGAAAATCTCTGGAGCTAACTGGATCGTCGGGTGCGTGGATGAGGCGATCGCCCAATAAACGAAGTTGAACTGGTCTCAGCTTTGAAACCGAATGGCGAAACATATCGACGGACATTTACACACACACTGCTGGAGAGCACTCCACGGAGACTAAAGGTCGTCATTAGTTACAGAACACAATATTAAATTTATTGTAAATAAAGATTTGCACACATGCACGTGTTCGAAAATTAATGGTACGGCAGTGTACATATACACTTAACGAAGACGCACAAAGAGAGTATACACATAAATATACTAAACATAAATCACAAATTCGGAGATTATAACTCACTGATGTTTGTGTCTTAGAATAACTCAGAACGCGTGCTTCTCCTGTTCTTCACAGAATGAGACATGCTATTCAAGGTGAAATTGTGTTTAGCGTTATACACTTGACTAACCACGCGTTACTACCAAGAAAATTAGTGCACAGTAACTTCATTAGTAGCAGCGATATCCTTGAAAGCAAGAACAGTCAACTCACGGCACAAAAGGAAGGACATGGAATGATACAACTGTTAAGAGATTAAACAAACGCTAAAGATTGTAATCTCAGTAAGGAAATGTGTTCCTGATTCCCTACAACACACACATACTTACACAAAAGCAGCCAAGTCGGACGTTGCTTCGAAAACAGAGATGCAAGTAAGCACGTATTTAGTGGCACCTGTAAAAAGGCGTGCCAAAATACATACTTTATGATAGTGTTTACGTACATAACAAACACAGAAAACTGCTTGTGGTATACGAATGCTTGAAATTGGCATGCTCACGAACGAACAGCTCAAAGCAGAGAAGAATGAAAGTCAATACACGAGACGTTCATCCAGAAGATGCTCGCGGAATCTACGGAAGCGAAACTAAAGACTAAAGGGGAGTATTAAACAAATATTAAACAAAACATCACACAGCTAATAATAGCGCTGATTCTTCCAATACAAAGCACTAAGGAGATAGATAAAAGAAAAAAACTATAACATAAAAACGAATGGACAAAGTAACATGGTTTTTAGAGTTTCGTCTAATCCCAAACAAGCGGAGTCTCACAGAAGCAAAAACATTCTGCCTAGGCTGATCAATATATAACTTCCGATTGCCTTCGGCGGCGTTTTAGATATATGTAAATCGATTTCTCCCACCGTCATTACATTCTCCCAACTAGAGGGCGTTGTTTGCCACAAGAATTTGAATAAAAAGGCAACGTGCTACGGAACAGATTCAAGAGAAAATGACGACCCGCCTAGTAGCATGGTATCACTGGGAGGTACGCGCGGTGATTAGGTTTCTGTTACGGTCAGCTACCGGTGATTAGACAAATTGCTATGTAACAGATTCAAGAGGAAATGTTGACCCGCCTAGGAACATGGTATCACTGGGAGGTACGCGCGGTGATTAGGTTTCTGTGACGAACAGCTACCGGTGATTAGGCAACGTGCTACGGGACAGTTTCAAGAGAAAATGACGACCCGCCAAGAAACATGGTATCACTGGGAGGTACGCGCGGCGATTAGGTTTCTCTGAGCACCGAAGTTGTCTGCAGCGGGGAACTCTCTTTAATCTGTTCCGTAGCACGTTGCCTTTTTATTTAACTCTTGTGCCAAACAACGCCCTCTAGTCAAGAGAACGTAATGACGTTGGGAGAAATCGATTTACATATCTCTAAAACGCCATCGAAGGTAATCGGAAGTTATATATTGATCAGCCTAGGTAGAATGTTTTTGCTTTTGTGAGACTCCGCTTGTTTGGGATTAGTGTGAGAAGTATGTGGTCTCAAGTCAGGAGCGTTCGGAACATGTCATAACAATGTTCGAAATTCGCATACAGGCGCAATGCGTTGACGGATGTGAAACGCAGTGGCAAGGCCTCAGCATCAACAACAGACAGCAGCGTGGCTTATGCGGAGACTTCGGAAGAAGAAGACAGGGGAGGGAGCCTATTCCAAAATATGGAACTGCTGCTCTATACTTGCTGAAATCCAACACTCCCATGAACGGAAACGGACCTATGTATGCGGAATTGTTATACACGTGTTCAAAAAAAAAAAAAAAAAGAAAGAAAGAAAGAAAGAAAAATACTTGAAAGGAGTCGAGCCACGACTTCGATTTTTGCAATATCGCAGAAATGATTAGCATTTCGGCGTCACAGGTGCATGCGTAACGCGTCTAGGCAAATCAGATCGCGCAGTGCCACAGCCCCGAAACCGGCCGTTTTTCTGTTATAAGCGCCGCGTGGTTCGATCGGCATGTCAGTGCTTGGACGGTAAGGATGCCTCGTCGTCGTGTAAGACAGAGGTACAGTCACACAAGCGAGTTCGACAAAGGTCGCATTATCCGCATGAGAGACAACAATGCTTCACTCCGGGAGATTGCCGGTCATGTGGGCCCCAGTGTGTCAGTCGTGACAAGCCTGTGCAGGAAAGGTACGACACGAAGATGAGATTCTGGACGACGTATACAGACAACGCCGAGAAACAACCATCACCTCTTGAGGATGTCTTTGAGTTATCGTTCTGCATCATCAATGGGCGTTGGCGTAGCAGTGGCGAATTGTGGCGCATTCTTCCATGGAAGTTGTAACAGTACGTCGCCGGTTATTACAGTTCGGACTGCAGGTCTGTCGGGCCCATCCAAGGGCTGCCGTTGTAACCACAACAACGGACTGCCAAGCTGTAAATGGTGCACTGAATGATGGGGTGGAATAACGAATGGCACAATATCGTATTTTTGGACGAACGAGCTTCTGTTTGGGAGAAAATGATGGCCGCATGTGTCTCCGCCGATAACAAGGGGAGAGGCGTCGGGAAGAGTATATTCGTACCAGGCATATCGCACCAGCACGAGACATTATTGGCCTAGGGTGCTATCGGACATGAAAGGTTACCTCTCGTGAGAGTCCGTAACACCGTATCGAATACCACTTACGTCAATGGCATTCTACTGCCGGTCGCCCTTCCGTACCTGCAGGACGTCTACCGGTCTATTTTAGCAGGACAATGCCACACCGCATGTTGCAGCGCCAACACGTGCCTTTTCTGGGATAACAACGTTCCACTTCTGCCGTGCACGGCTAGATCATCGGATTTACCACCATACAAGATCTCTCGGACATGCTCAAACGACAGGTAATATTCCACAGCAAAAATGTAATCTATCTATCGGGACCGTAACTAGACTTGTTTCGGGGTTTGTTTGTTTTTTAAACAAGTCAAAACAACTTTTCCACAGCAAAAATATACAAAAGAAGTTGAATCTATCCATCTAATCACTTAAAAAATAATGAACTCTTTAGTATACGAGGTGCAGAAATTTGGCCACGACCCTACATGCCTAAAAAATTTCGTGATTCTGTTGCTGTTAATGTGCCCGGAACGCGAACTGACAGCACTTTTTTGCTTACCTTAACTTTGAAATACAATAGCTCTTGAAGTATTGCCAGAATCAAAAAACGGTTTACTTCAGCGTGTTTTCCAAACAATTCTCTACAAACGATGTAAATTTCATATTTTTCTGTTCAATACTTTTTGCGCTGCTGGCTAGGAAAGTACAAGTGTCGCGACATTTCTAAAACAGCGGTGACGGTGGTTACTTTTTTTTTTTTTTTTTTTTTTAATAGAGATTCATATTAGTTAGCGAGTAATGACACATGAACTTACTCAATATTAACAAAAAAAAACTGAACAATATGAGACTGAGATCACACGAAAACAACAAGATTACATAAGAGACAGGATGAAAGCAAGTACAGTCTGAAAAATGAAAATCACAAAAAAAAATTGAAATCTCCGTCAGGAAGTAGATTTTAAAAGTTCTGATAACGATAGATGAAGTCCCCATCCAAGGGACTTTGACGTTGAATTGGCCGTCTAATAGTTGCTATCATACCATACCTACGCACGTCGCAAGGAACAAAGTAGCTTCCACCAAGAACGAGGAAATAAGTGAGAACGTTCTCAACCTAAAAAATGTGCTTTATGCTTTTCATTTCGGAATTCGCAACCATATTTCCTTCTCAAATGACAACACGCTAGTTGAAGTTCGCAAATCTAACTCCTTAAACCATGTCAACAGGCCACCACATATTGGGATGCTGGATGTAATTGTAATTCGTGTTCTACCGACGCCACTTCCTCCCCTTTCTTCCCCCGACACTCGCAGGCTATTTTACCTGAGCACTCGATCTCCGGCTCTCCTGGCGCCACGTTCGAACCTGTGGAGTTTCAAATTCGAGATGCAATCACTCACTGCGCTCTCACATTTCTGAACACAACCCATCCCAGTCTGGCATCTTGATATTATAAAGAAACAAACTATGATTCCAAATACCATTTTTTTTACTGCGTCACTCTTAACACGATCAAGAAATAAATAAGCGATCTCAAAAATGTCTGATAAAATAATAATTCCGATTAATAAAGTGCCAGACACAAAAGTTTCCTGTACTTCTATGAATTTGTTTCTGCTGACCAATGGGTATAAGTAAGAAAAAAATGTCCTTCTGAAGTAAGGTTTATCAAAAGAAATAGAAAGAATTTGTAAAAAAATGAAAAGAAGATAATGGCGACTCCAGTTGATCTAATAACTTACGACAAACAACAAATAAAACATGTTGACCAAAAAATTTCGGGGGAGGGGGGGACGACCCTAAAAAACCCTCCCCTGGATACGGTCATGCACACACCTGATATGTATGTGGAAACTGAGAAAAAAAGTTCGGTGATCCTAAGCTGTTTGCAAATGAGTAAGATACAATGGGAGATTTTAACGCAACGCAGGTAATGTCACTTTAGGAGAGGTCCCAAAGACCAGTTGGGCTTCAGACCCCACAAAGTGATAATCAGGTTCTGTATGCAGCTAGTCGTCCTAAATCATTAATAAATTCAACAGCGATCTCCTGCCGCATTTCAAAATAACGAAACGCTAGTTGGTGCACTTTTTACGGCTTCTCTGCTGAGATACTCAGTGCTCAAAATCATCTTCGGAATTCCATGCCGCCTCTGCGACATTTCAACAACGAACACTTTAGGGCAAGCGGCTACGCCAGCAGAATTTTTCTTCGGAAGGGCGATAATACCATTTCACTGGAGCATACAAAGATGGGGGGAGGGGGGAATGAGGGCCCTCCCCATTCCCTGTCTCAAACTAATCACCAGAAAAGCGTGGATTTCATTTCCGGGGAAGAATAATATTGCAATTACGACAGGGCTGCCAAATGTCCTATTTTGCCCGGCAACGTTCTGCATCACAATTCTTGTTCCTGGAAACGTGCCCGGCTTCGAAAATCCCTCGTCTTAAACGATGAGCCTCTGGTAGGTTATTACAACGTTAATACTTACAATTCTGAACGTGTAAAATGCTATTTCATTAACGTGCGCCCTATAAATCTATCTGCGTTCATTCGCTCGAGCTTTCTTCTCATAAATCGATCTACATCAAGATTTCTGTTTTAACAACCTTTACTTTCAGTTGTTACGGTTTACAAGAAAAACAGAAAGAAAGAAAACGCCACTCGTATTTAATACATATCTAAAGCTTACTTCTCCAACCTGCAGATTCACCCCACACGTCGACGCTTAATTGGGTCTTCAACCCTTGATATGTAGGATTTAATATTTAGGGCTGCTAAATTAATTAGCATTTACTCGTGTGCCCCTCCCCCTAAAAAAAAAAAGAAAAAAAATATTCCAACTAAAGTTATAATAAACAGTATGGACGAAACATTAAAAAAAACTACAACTCAACATTGAAAGCGCGGATGGTTAGGAATAAGTCGAAACAACAACGGTAAAATGATTTACCCGAAAACAGAGAAAAATATTATTTTTCTATTTTAAACAATGAATGTTGTATCAATAAAGGTTTGCAGAGAACACTACAAATGGAGAAATATTCCGTTCTACACGCATGAATTATTCACACTCTTTGCATAAACGTATCTCACATTCCTAACGCCGTTCTCGTATTCATAAGCACGTGTGTTTGCAAAATTGCCTACAAATAAAACTGAATGTTCAATTTTTAGTACATCTTGTATGTTTAATAAACACTACATAAAATAAGCCACACTCATTAATCACTTCTCACTCTATACGTTTTCAGCATTTCTGTGGTATTCCTAGTATGGATATTAACTAGGACAAGCCGCCAACGGTAACCGATAACTCGGGTACAGTTGGCAAATTTTGAGCGAAGCTATTGCAAAATTTAAGCTCATTAAGGCGTCTATTATAACAAATTCTAAAAAACCACCACGTAAAATTTATGACTTCCAAAACAAAAGTACGAAACATTCTAAAAAAGGAATGCTTAAAATTTATCATGAACTACTTTCCTTCACACCGGTTGCGGTCAGGTTGCATGTAAACAAAGCAGAAAGACACTCTCAGATCGGGAACCACGTTTTTCATTTTGTATCGCGAAAGACACACACACACACACACACACACACACACACACACAAACTTCCTTTTATTATTATACATTAAGCATGTGTTGAACTAACAGTCGGAGTCTTTCCATTTCATCGTTTTTCAATTCAAACGATTTTTTAAAATTAATATTAGTAAGCCGACTTTCGTGAAAGGGTTCAAGTAAAAGGCCACCTAGCTTTAATTGAAATTGCTCAATGACACGGAATTTCGGGAATCGGAAGCCGCCAAAACCTGACCATGGATGATGTCCAATCGTTTGCCAAAAATTACGGTGACCGGATATGTCAGGTCGTAGCTATACCCGAACAACTAATTGTCCCGAGTCACGTATAGAGAGTAGAGTTTTTCAATTATTATTACAATTGGTCAGTTTTTTAATGGTCATTATATTTATACGACACGACCAATCACCATGATACCAACCCCATGTCACTCACCATGTCCTTCCCCTTCTCTGTGGCAAGTGTCACCGCGATCGGCTGAAGATCTTTGTAGGAGATAGGTACAAACGAGCCCTTTTCAAAACCCGAAAAAAAAAAAACATAAATATGCAAGTTTTTGGACGATTATTCCTTAATGACACGTAATTTCGGGAATCGGAAGGCTTCAAAATCCTGACCATGGACGATGTCCAATCGCATGAAAAAAATCGCGGTGATCGGATGTGTCATCTCGTACCTATGCCCGAACAGAGTCTCGTAAAGAGAGCACCGCTCAAAAACGGCTTCGAAACACCGTCGCCGGTTATTTTGTCAACAATTATTTGGCCATTTTTCACGAAATTTATTAAGAACTTACCTTATAATGGCATTCTGTCTGCAGCTTTATCATCTATGGAGAATACTTAATTACAGCTTCCTAGAAATGTTTGGTCAGTGACCAGGCTGCCAAGAATAACAGAGTTAACTATTTAACACGTGAAAATGTGTCCGCGTTGATATTCCATTAAAAAAAAACACGCCCAGCATAAAGCTTCCCACGGAGCGGATACTACAGTGGTTTCCAATTCCACCCATTGTGAATGGCGCAGCGATATTGCTCACGTCAGCGTCCAACAGAACAAAATGGTGGATATGGTAGATACAGGTATGAAGCGGAGTGGTGACAGAGTCCAATCGAAATTCATGCGGCCAAAAAATGTATGATGACGATACTGTTCACATTAGCACAGTTACACTTTGGATCAAACACTTAACACGAGTGACAATAGGAAAGAGCCGTATTTGTGTCCATGATTACAGATCTAGATATGAGAACAATCTGTCTCAAAGATACTGACAGACGCACCCAAAGAAGTATCGGCAACCCATTCGTACAGACGAGGAGGAGACGAGGGGCACGCATTTGTGTCTCGCATAATTACAGGTGATGAGACTTGGTTTCACTATTACAACACGGAAAAAAACAATCGATGGAAAGGCACATCGACTTTATCACGAAAAAAGGCATGTGGATTCCCAGGAGAAATGTACTACGTAGAAACGTTCGAGAAATTCCATAAACGCATAGGCAGAAGGTTCAGCCCGACAGAAACAAGAATGAGGTCTTCCTTCACGATAACGCCAAACCTCACACTACTTCAGGGATGGGATGGGCAAAAAACCTTGAGCTGATACATCGAAAAAACACAGACGTTTCATGACCGATGTGTGAAACTGCGAACGAACATTTAAATTAATTTCTCTGTTTATTCCATACTTATAAAACAGGAAGGGAATATCACCTTTCTATGTCACGAATTAGAGATTTCTTGGGGTGTCGTCGGCAAAAATCGAGATCTTATCATCGATATTATAGGAAGCGGCGATACACTGACGAAACACCGAGGTTTCCACCGATACAATGAGCGTTTTAACATATATTAGTTATTCGATGTTGGATTGGGGAGTAATCACCGATATATTAACAGAGATTAATATCCACTGATATGCCTTTTAACTGCTGCAGGTGTAAAAGTGCGAATTTTTAGGGTTATAAGCAAAAAAAAAAAACATTGAAGTTTTCAGCGATACATCGAAAATTTTTATCGATACTATCGATGTTTCGGGTGTGAACAACCACCAATGTTCAACATCGATGTTTCTCACCGATGCGTCCATCTCTACATTATTATGCAAAAACAAGAAACAATTGCAGAAATAGCCGTTCTTTCCCATTACAGCCAAGATTGGGGGGGGAATTAAGACGACCACCACGAGTAACTCAGAGGGTTATAAAACAGTCGCTCATCCCTAATTTGGGGCCGGCAGCGAATAGCCTAGTGGTCAACGCTGGTGACTGCTACGGAAGGCTCAGGATCGATCCCAGGCAGGTACAAACGCTTGAACCACTAAATATCCGCCGTACGTTGTCGGATGGGCAACGTACGGCGGATATTTATTAACACCCCCCCCCCCCCCGTTATAAATCAGGGCGTTTTCCTCATCCTCCTTTCTATCTCGCTTCCGTGCAACTTTCCTGTCGGGTCCAAATTTCCAAACTTCCTTCTTTCAAGGGCTGTTAAACGACCTGCAGTCACGCCCTCCCTTCCTAAAATCATCTACATATATTATATATCTATTTAAATTTGGGCCAATGGTTCCAGGCATGGGGTAAAGCTATCTCAGTAGGACAAACACACCACCCTTTCCTCAACCAGGACACAAACTAGGGCCCAGCATGGACGACTAGCCAGAAACCAGTACCCTCCTATTACCGGGGCGACACAGCCAGGAGATCGCACCCTCTGGTTATTTGTTTGGCCCTCAAAAGGATGCACTTCTGAGGACGACGACGTATATGAGGTGTTACGAGGCTTAAGCAAAAAGTTTTATAGGAGCGGCATCTCTCTCAGCGATGGATAAAATGTATAAAAAAAATGGGGACTGTGTGGAAGAGCAATGTTTGCGAAGCAAGATTTACGCCAGAAAAAGGCCACAGTTCAGTGAAATTACATTTTCTGAGCAAAATAATAATAATAATAAAAGCAGGCATCACTTAGCACCGACCTTCGTAATTCAGCAATGTGAATTTGCGCACTAATATTTATTACAGATATATATAAACACCACCAATGACTTATTGGTCCTACTTAATCACCTTTTGCTGTTGTCCACAATGAAATAGCGAATTCGTCCCGAACAAACTTTGCGAGAGTTAATAATAATGCATACGTACCTTCAATTTATATGCAGTAACTGCATATATTTATATGCAGTAACTGCATATAAATTGAAGGTACGTATTTTATATATCATTCAGTTACTGCACCTTCTAAATTTGTCTGGAATATTATTTTCTGGTATAGCTGATGAAAGTTTTATGCATGTCAATACAAAACAAAACCCTAAGGTTTCAACTGCGTGGTTGAGCATCCTTCACAAGAGTGAAATATTACTCGAAATGGCTAACACGTCAATGTCATTTTTTTTAAAATGACGTTTCATATCGCCCATCTCTGTTCATCATCACCTTTCGGCCGCACAATTTTTCACGACGGTGCGTGCTGTTACGAATTCTAAGCAAGCACAAATCAGATTTTCCTGCAGGTGGAATAAGAAACATTAAGTTCAGAGATCATCAGCTATAAACATCCAAACTAGAAAACGCGCGTCACAAACTGCTTTTAGTGATGCGAAATGTGTAACAGGAAGACAGGAAGTAGGAGCACTACTACTAGCGCAGGGTTCCCACTCTTTTTCTCCACCCCCCCCCCAGCACTTTTTAAGGATTTTTTAAGCACCCTCCAAAGAACGTTATTAAGGACCTTACCAACTGCATGCACAAGAATAACATGTGCACAAATATACCTTTACACACGACTTAATATACAGTAAATTGAAGTGCTATAAAGTTTGCAATACTTTTCCATATATAATTTAAGTTTGATAAATTAGAATTTATGCAATTTAAAAGACAGTTCTACTAGTCAAATCACTTTTTCTATATGAAAGAATAATCATACACGCAATAAATTGTAAAACTGTAGTTAAAGTTACGAAGCAACGGTTGCTAGGCTTCTTTAAAGTTTTCGCCAACCCATTCGCCAAATTAAATTTTTTTTTTCGCTTAATGTAATCTGAAGTCTCTATTTTTTTCACCCTCCATTGGAATTATAAAAACCATAAAAACAATGAGCCTTATAACAGGTCTTACGTCAGTGATTGCGTCACTCTTTTCACGTAATCGCTTTCCGTCTCACCAGCAATGTAAACAATGAAAACTGAACCTAACATTCGAATTTCATTTTTCAAATACCAAATCGAACAAAAATTAAAGATTGGTTTTGCTCGGACGCCATTAAAAAACATAATCGCTCAAATTTCTACCAAAACTTTTTATCAATCGCCAAAACCTCCCCCTCCCCCAAATTGAGAAGCCTGCGATCGACAGCGCGACTCCTGCGAAATGAATATTTGAAATTTTGAACGTAATCATCTCATTCATGGTTTCAATGGTAAAACCAAAGTCAAAATTAGGTGCTCAAGATTTCAATTTTTCACTTCATTTTCTCATAATATATATATATATATATATGACGGAATAATAGTTATTTGCATATACAAAAATGTTAAATACAAATCTTAAAATATGCAGTACGAAGAGATGGTGATGGGGTTTGCTGGATGGAATCTTCCGGATGCATTGGGTTGATGCATAAGTTCAAACCGTTTTTTTCACCACACTACAGGAATGCATTACATCAGAAGGGAAAACGCAATCAATCAACTATGTATTCCCCCCCCCCACTGTTTACGATGGTGTCCCAACGTCTGGATAGGTAGGTCTGCAAGGCCATTCTTAAAAAAAAGTTCAAGTTTTGCTGCGAAGAAATAATCAAGGAAATTCTGGAGATCAACATCATTGTTGAACGTTCTGCCACGGAGTGCATTCGACAGAGATCGGTACAGGTGACAGTTTGAAGGGGGCGACATCTGAGGAATATGCCGGATGTGGGAGGATTCCCATTTCATGTCCTGAATGGCCATTTTGGTCATGTTTGCACTGTGAGAGCGTGCGTTATCATGTTGGGGAAGGACACCATGGCGCCGATGAGGCCGTTTCTCCTGAATTGCTCCCACCACACGGCGGAGTTACTCCCAATAGAGTGCAGCGTTGATGGTCCGATTCCTCGGCAGCATTTCCCAGTGAATAATGTCTTCCATGTCCCACCGGACACACAACATGATATTCGCAGGATGGTCATGTTTTGGACGTGGTGTGGGCGTCTTTTTGGGCTTAACCAATCCCTTCGATGCCTGAAATTCACGTACATGCACCACTTTTCACCTCCAGTAACAATACGTGACACAAAGGGTTTGTGCTGCTGGGAACATTCGTGATAACGGGCGAGCAAGGAACCACATATTGCAACACGCTGATTCTTGTTGACCTCGGTGAGAGTGTGACACCCAAGACCGCAATTTCTGGACTTTCCCCATACGACAGTCCATCTCAGTGGCTAATTCGCGTGTGGTTTGACGCGAATCCAAGTGGATGAGATGGTTCAAACTATTTTCATCAAAGTGAGATGGACGACCTGATCGTGGAGAGTCGTTGAGGTCAAAATTGCAACATCGGAACCGCTCAAACCATTTGCGGGCTGTCCTCGGAGCAATAACATCCTTCCCATACACAGCACAAATTTGTCGAGTAGCCTCGGCGGCTGTGGATCCCTTGTTAAACTCGTAGAGGAGCACGTGTCGGAAATGTTCATTCCTCTCTACTTGGCACACCATACTTCCGGACCTGAAAACCAAAAAAAAAAAAAAAAAAAAAAAAACCATTAGCCACAATCACACAACGCAATATGATTTAGAGACACGATATTACTAGCTACATTTTGATATACAACTGGCCATCTGCACTGTCACTACTGACCTGGGAAACACTCGTGAAATAAAACGACATGAACTTATGCATCAACCCAATATTTAATTTAGGCTACGTTCCTTCACTTTTTTTCACAATTACTTATATTAATTACACAGCCCAGGGGTTGCTCTGGCTTTAAAAAACGTTTTCGCCAACCCATTCTCCAAATTCAATTTTTTTTTTCGCCAAATATAATCTGGAGTCGCCAATGTTTTTTTACACCCTCCAATGGAATTATAAAACCCATAAAAACAAAGTGTTATACTAGGTGTTACATCTGCGATTGTGTCACTCTTTTCACGTAATCTCCTTCCGTCTTATGCGCAATGTAAACGATGAATGTTCGCTCAAAGTACACCAGAGTTCACAATCAAAATGCGCTTATAGCGTAGTAAAATCCGTTTATTTAGTAGTTTAAGACGTATATAGATTCGTTAAGCTTTTCGCTCTCCACTGGGAGGCTTTTTCAGGCAATACGTAGTCATTTTAGGCTTTTTTAAGGCAATAGGTAGACATTTTATGTCCATATTGCCTTAAAAAAGCCTACCAGTGGAGTGCGAAAGCTTGGTGAATCTATATGTCTTACACCAGTAAAGAAACTGATTTACTACGCTATAAGCGCTTTTTTATTGTAAACAATGAAAAAAAGTATAATTAACATTAGAATTTAATTTTTCAATTACGAAACTGAATAAAAATTAATGATTTTTTTTGCTCGGACTTCTTCCAAAAAGTAATCGCTAATATTTTCGCCAAAACTTTTTATCAATCGCCAAAACAAAATTTTTTTCTTTGCAATAAGCGAAGAATGCGATCGGCAACGCGGCCCACATGCTCTCGCATGAGATTTCAGTTAACGTCACATCACGTCATTAGCAACAAAAGCCGACGACGTCATTACCAACAAGCAGCAGAAGTTCTTGGCATTAAGTGCATTTGTTTGTTTCAACTAGGCCAGGTGGTTTAAAAAAAAAAAAAAAAAAAGAACAGACGAATTGTTTTCGAGAACTACAAAAGGAAAATCATTTAAGGAAGATCAAAGACAGCATACGGATTACTTTTTATAAGGTAAAAAGTTAACTATTAATTTGAAATTTGTATTAAACAGGAAACTTTTGAGGGGGGGGGGGCGGTTGAACTGATACAATTGTCAGTAAATACCATACATGTCTAATAATGGTATGCATTGCATTACATTTTTATTGTGCCTAAGCTTTTGGCACAACAGAAATTTCACGCCCTAACTACGTATATTTATATCCATTGCATGTATTAGTGTACCATTGCCTACTATGACACAATTTGAAGTATTTCACTTGCTCTGCAATGATTGTATTCCTTTGGTTCGTATTTTTACGTTTTAGCGTCGGTATTCTTTTGAGCATACTTTTGTGGCGGACCTCACTGAATGCATGAGTACGGGGGAATGGACTGGCATCAGGTGAACGATTGTAACAGTTTATCATGGAAGTCAGAGCGATAAATTGATCTGGGGACAGTATTTACTGTGTCTTAAACAAGCTTCTGTAAAAACACTTCAGCGTTTTAGGACTTCCAATTTCCATATTGATGGTTCGAAAGACGATCTTGAACCAGCTGATTTACGGGCTTTTCCTCTCACGCAGATAGAATGTATCATCTGGATACATTCTTTGTAGCTATCTGCGTGAGAGGAAAAGCCCGTCTGTTTTTTGTTTTTGTTTTTTTCTTTAAACCGCTTTTAAGTGTAACACTGAAAATTATTTTCGTTTTTTTTTTTTTTTTTTCATATATGGCATAAGCTGATTATTATTAAGTTCGTCGAGTACTCCGCGCGCGCGTTGTGAAAGAAGCTCAAAACTTTCCAGGTAGCCCTTAAGCTACGGTCCTGCAGTCCTGGCACCTAACATATAATTATTCCTCTCAGAATTTTATTTCTTCAACTGACAGTCCTTTTTTTTTCGGGAGGGGACGGGGTAAATTAATGCCAGAAATGGTACACAATGTCATTAAGAGCACTATCAGTTCTACACTGACGTATGGACTTGTGAAAACCCCTCAAAATAAGGGAAGCATATTTTACCAAAATAACTACTGTAATTTCTGAAACCAAAAATAGCCACCTTACGTGACTTGAAAGACAGAACAGCATAAAGGTGTGGCGAGTATGTAAAGTAACCTAGATGTGGACCTGTCCTCCCACAAGAATGTATTCCTATTGAATTTAGGTAATTACATAGTAATACACAATTGCCTCTCGTTACAGGCGCTTTAGCGCGTGCCAGGTTTCACTTCAACAAAACGACATGCTGCACTATTCTAATGGGTAATTCACCAAGTGTCAACCGCGGGGGCTCGTGCACTACCTAAAATGTGGACCTAATTTTTCGTTTTTACTCTTTTAATAATTTTTTTACAATTGCACGTGCATATAGAAAAATTGGCATAACCATGTTTCAAAATCCCTGGGGGGGGGGGGGGCGATCACACACACACACGCGCGCGGGCGTATATACAGTACATATCATCATCATTGTCAACCATTATCAATCCACTGCTGGACGAAGGTCTCCCCAAGTTTCTTCCACAACGGTCTGTCTTGTGCCATTCTCCTCCATGTTATTCCTGCCTACTTTCGAATTTTATCCACCCATCTCCCATGTGGCCTTCTTCTGGGTCTTTTCCTGTCCCTTGGAATTCAATCTAAAATTTCGGCAGTCCATCGATGGTATGTCCTTCTGGCAGTATGTCCAGCCCATTACCATTTCAGGGATTAAACTCTGATCATGATGTCTTCCACTCTTGTCATTTTTCGGATCCTCGAGTTCCTCTTCTTATCTCTCCTGGTTACACCAAACATACACCTCTCCATGTTTCTTTCAGTTGCCTGCAGCCTTTGTATGTCTCTTTTAGTTAAGGTCCACGTCTGTGCACCATACGTAAGCACTGGAAGGATGCATTGATCAAACACTTTTCTTTTAAGACATAATGGCCTATTGCTCTTGAAAATTATGCTGTTTCTTCCAAAAGCTCTCCAGGCAAGTTTTATACGCCAATTAATTTCTTCATTAATGTGACCCTAACTTGATATCTGTTGTCCAAGATAAACGTATGTATCTGTTATCTCCAGCTTTTCTCCATCAATCGATAAATCTTCATTTCTTTTAAAAGGATTAAAAATGAACTTTCAGAAGACAAAAGTACATCACTTTTGTCTTCTGAAAGTTCATTTTTAATCACACTTTTTTACTCTTGTCAGCAAGTTCCTGGATCATACTCTGCACCTCTGATGGGGGTAGCTGCAAAAATGACTACGTCGTCAGCAAAACGAAGGTGAGTTAGATAATCTCCATTAATCTTTATCCATTTGTTTTCCCAGTTCAGTGATTGAAAGACATTTTCCAATGTTGCATTAAAGAGCTTCGGAGATATGGTGTCACCTTGTCTCACTCCCTCTCCAATTTTTATGTGTGTTGTATTTTCAAACAGCCGAATCTTTGTGCTTGATTTTCATAGATGTTATGAATATTAATATATGCATCTTCAATACTGCAGGATTTAAAAGCCATTGTAACTGCTGATGGTTTCACCGAATCAAAGGCCTTTTCATAATCGATAAAAGCCATGCACAATGGAAGTTCATATTCCCTCGCTCTTTCAATTAGTTCTCTCAGTACGTGGATATGATCTATTGTGCTGTAGCCACTCCTGAATCCAGCTTGTTCTCTCGGTTGAGCCATGTCCAGTGTTACCTTCAAGCGGTGTGAAAGAACTTTAGTGAAGATTTTATAAACCACTGATAGGAGGCTGATAGGTCTGTAGTTCCCGAGATCCTCAATGTCACCTTTTTTATGTAGCAGGATCATTGTTCCAATCCTCAGGAATCTTCCCTTCATTAAGGCATAGAGTGAAAATTTGGACGAGTACTGTTTCGATTTCTCCATTTGCTTCTTGTATGATGTCTACAGTAATTCCATCTTCTCCTGGAGCTTTTCCCCACTTCATGTTGTTGATTGCATGTGTAACTTCTGCTGAGAGGACTGGAAGAACTCTGGTACTGGTACCTTTCATTATGTCTGGAGTACATGTATGATCCCTTTCATATAATTTGGAGTAGAAATCTTTCACTCTTGTCAAAATTTTGCCTCTATTTCTTGTTACAGAACCATCTTCTTTTCTCAGTGCCATAATCTGTTTTCTTCCCTTGCTGAGATGTCCCTTTGCTATCTTTAGGCTTTGGTTGTTTTCAATTGCTTTCCTCACTAGTTCACAGTTGAATTTCCTTATGTCTTCAGTGATACTTTTTCATACTGTCTTGCATAGCTCTATATATTCCACTTTGGAAGTCACATCTTCTTTAGTTGTCCTCATCATCTCTCTTTATTTTTGCATCAACATTTTGGTTTTTCCTGATAATTTGTTCACATGCAACTTGTTCTTAGACCCAGCTAATTTTGTTGCTGTTTCCATAAGAGCTTTGGTTACTTTTCTGTTAACTTCAGAAATACCCACTTCTTCCAATGGTAGGCCTTCTAAAGCTGAGAATCTGTTCTTCAGTTCCAACTGGAAGGTATTAAGGTGTTTCTTAAGGTTGGTTATGTCAATACATTTTGTTTGTCTTATGAGCTTCCCATGTTCGAATTTAGTGTTGAGGTGCATCTTACATCTCACCAATCTATGGTCACTACCTGTGTTGAACTTGTTTAGCACACTGCAGTCTTCTATGACGAATTTTTTGTTACACATAATAAAATCAATTTCACTTGTCCTCTCATTTGGATGTCTCCATGTCGATTTCCTGTGTGGCTTTTTTCTGAAAAAGGAGTTCATGATGAAAAACCCTTCTGCCTCTGCAAACTCTACAAGAGTATTTCTACGCTGGTTTCTGTTGCTGTGACTAAATTTACCTACTGAAGTTTCATTCTGTTGCTGTTGACCTATTTTTGCATTGAAATCTCCCATAATTATCTTCAAGTGCTGCTTGCCTTTATTATTTAGATGACGAATTTCCTCATAAAATTCTTCAATTTCTTCTTCAGGATGACTTGTGGTGGGAGCATAAGTTTGAATAATCTGAGCCTGGTATCTTCGCGAGTGTATATATATATAAGAGGGTCCCCGACTGAAAATCTGGGGGTCCTGCCCCCCGACCCCCCTGTGGTTACGCACATGTATATCTCTTTTATCCGAAAACTGGGTATTAAAATTCTCAGAAATACAGAAGACACGTGTAAAAATGTTTCATAGCATTCAGTCGGTGCTCCACACAAGGCAAAAAATGTTTTGTACTACAAAATTTAAAAGGTAGCAAAACTTCAGAAAAAGAAAGGATTCCTACTTTGCATTTATACTTTAAAGAGGGATAGTTTAAACAACAGATGGAGTCTCAGTTGCATTCTCAAGTTCTAATGGGTACAATGACGACGCACGGGACATAGCGTGTGTGTGTGGGTGGTGAGGTACACACTTTAAAAACAGGTAAAACTGTCTTATTAAGAGTCGGACAAAACTACAAACGCCACACTGTTAAGTATTTTGTGGTAGCTACACCAAAAAGGGGTGCTACACCAACTGCGCCACTTTCTGAGAAAAGATGCATCACTGTGCTGTATAACAAAACCCAACAAAATGGTGCAACTTTGGACCACACTATTGTACAAGGTTGCACCACACCACATTATGGTGCAACCTTCCTTCCACCCAATAAAATGGTGCAACTTTGCATCATACTATTGTACAAGGTTGCACCATGGTGTTCGTTTTTGTTTGTGCAGCACAGTGGTGTATCTTTTCTCAGAAAGTGGCGCAGTTGGTGTAGCACCCCTTTTTGGTGCAAATTACGGCAAAATTTTTAACCAGAGGGGGGAAAAAAAAGAAAAAAAAACACCCAGTGAAGCTTTTATAAATTAAATCTTCATTCATTCAATTTCTCAAAACTCAATTACAGAAGAAAAAGCACGCAATATCGTTCCATATATTTTGATAACACAAAAATGTCCTTAAAAATCCCTAAATTTTAGAGAAGGGACACCGATGTCTCAGTAAATTAGGGAGGGGGAGCGGGGGGCGCAGTGACGTGACGTCGCTGAACATACGCGTACACTGCTGATGGCTTCAAACTCTTGCCATACTTTTTCTTAAATTGTGCAAACCAATGCGAAAGGCATATATGAATTGTTCGGTAAAGGAGCTTAAAAGTGATTTATTAATGAAAAAATATTTGGCATTATTACGGAATTCTTCAGTCAGATAAAACAACATATGCGACGTCTCTTTTAGCATTTTTCCATGAAGTACCTACCTCTCTATGAGGTTTTTCTTTCTGCAAATCAGTTTAAGCAGATTGCCATAATAATCAGGACACTTCGTAAATTAACTGGATGCCCCAAATCGTCACGTCTTTCGGTCGCTAGGAGGTTGCCAGATTTTTCGACGACGGACGGCGCAACGGAACGAACCGTACTTGCATTCGGCGGCAAAGTCACCATAACAAAAAAAGTTGCCGGATAAGCAATTCAATTATGTTTAACTACTTCATTATTAGCCATGCCGTTCTTCATTACACTCACATGTTCTGTTGGTAGCAGTTTACGGCGACGTCACGTCTTTCGGTCGCTAGGAGGTTGCCAGATTTTTCGACGACGGACGGCGCAACGGAACCGTACTTGCATTCGGCGGCAGCGTCACCATAACAAAAAAGTTGCCGGATAAGCAATTCAATTATGTTTAACTACTTCATTATTAGCCATGCCGTTCTTCATTACACTCACATGTTCTGTCGGTAGCAGTTTACGGCGAAACGTAAAGGTGTAGTTAGGCACGAATAAGTATCATCAGCCACGGTACGGGCTTGCAGGGCGTTTCATTCCAAAGAACGATTTTTTGTTTATTCGCCATGAAATTCCTTATTACATTAGCCTTTGAGAAAAACATACACTCCACAGCAAGTAAAGATCGCTATAAGCAAACATCCGTCACACGTGAGAGAAAAACGATCATACTGTAAAATACTTTATTTATTTATTTATTTATTTTTAATTGCTGCAAAATCTGACTTTAATGGTGGGAGAGGGGTGGGGGATCAAGTTGCTTACGTCATGCGCGCTAAAATCCACCTAGATGCTTGGTAATTTTCGAAAATTCCATGCGATACGTTCTTCGTACTCATGCTTATTATTCCTTTCACGGCAGAATATCACTTGGTTACATCAGCGACCAACTCAAAATCATTATTTAATCTCTTCTTTGCCTTTAAAAATGTTTGCTTTTAAAAGTTCAACATTTATTGCATCTTGATTACACTGGGACTGCAGGATGTAACTTCCTGATGTCATTCCTTTCCCACCTCCCTTTTGCGTCACCTTTCCCAGCTCTTTTTCTGTCCCAATCGCCCTCCCCCCCCCTCTCTCTCTCTCTCTCTCTCTCTCTCTCTCTCTCTCTCTCTGGTGGCCAACACTGACTGTCAATATCTCGCCTAAAGCTTCATAGATTCTCCAAATTTATTTTCTGCTTTCCTTAATTGCAAAACCCAAACTTTTAACAGAGAACACCTGGTTTCCCGCGAACCCATTGTGGATTCTCAACAAAGAAGTGGTTTGATGCCTGCACATTTTAAACATTTCTGTATAGAACACATGGCTATAAACATAAATTATATAAATGCATACACAAATGTCTTCCCAGGCGACAGTCAGGCCCATAACATGTTATTTCACCTTTTTTGCATCTGGGAAGTTCTATTCCCACTAATTTGGAAGTTCTTAAAAACCTTCATTCCCCCTTACTCCTGTGATCTGCTTCTTCATCACTGATGAGAAACGTACGAAACGAATAGTAGTACCACAGGAGTGATTGAACATGATCTACGTTCACCATCGCTCCGCAACGCACGCGGAAATGGGGAATCGTGCTCCATCTCTCCAGTCAAGAAAACACCACAGCTGGCTACAAATACAAATCAGTAGCACACGAAACTCATCTCCGACGAGTTTTATAGCTGAATTTCCTATACTTGAGCTATCAAAAACGAAAAAACTCGAATGCGACCTACAAGACATCCATGCAGGTAACACTTAATGTAATTTTGAGGCTACCTATTATAGTCCAACGCTCTGCAGAATAAACGACTTCTCCAGAATGGGAAACATCCTACAAAACAAACAAACAAAAATGCGTTTGATTAGATTCTGAAATGCAAATCCATATGAGACTCTGTGCTTGTAAGGTGAACTTAATCGCGCCGCCCCGGTGGCGGAGTGGTCTAAGCGATGGCTTCAGAACATTCGGCCAAGATGGGACCGGGTTCGAATCCCGGTGAGGCATGGATGTTGTGTCTGTTTTACGGCGCTGGCTCTTCCCCTTACCTGGAACCAGTGGCCCTAAATTAGGGACGGGCGACTGCTGATAGCCCATTGAGTTGCTCACGGTGGTCGTTAAACCTCAAAAAAAAAAAAAAAACCTTTAATCGCCATTGCACCTGACTTGACTTAATTTCCGTTGAATAACTAGAGGCAGGGGAATCTGTTAAGAGAAATTGGAAACCTCTCCGAGAAAAAAATCTTTCGAAAAGCAGATTACATGTAATTTTTCCCCTACTTCTGTCTGAAAACGGGAAAAATGGGGGAAGACATACAAAAATCGTATTTTTGGCAGGAAAATCATATTATCGGACTGCAGCATGATTTATCGTACTAAATATGATAAAATCGTAACAGTTGGCAGGTTTGAAATAGGCACCCTTTCCCTTCTTTGACCCTTGCATCTATCTATTAGCTACACCACTTTTCTTTCCCAGTACCTGTTTTCCATAAAACGGCACACTTGAAGATTGTTATTCGGAGGAACTTCCACCTTTTTCACCCTAAAGCATTCATGGTTGTACTGCACAAGATTCAAAACAAAATGACGTATCAGGACGTCCAAGGTCGATCAAATTACAGACAAAACTACCATTTTTTTACTTTTGCGTGGGATGCACGGTGTGTAGTAAAAACGTGATCTTATACGATTTCTACTCCCAAATGAATTAAATTGGGGCAAAAAATTATAATAATCCAGTACGGTAACCTGTTCCGACTTTGAGACGCCATTTCGAAATTTACCGGCAACGAAGAAACAGTAGCTCTAATAGTTTTAAACGAACCATGTGTGTATGTGTGACTTTTATGACAGCATATGAATGGTATTACTTTCTGTGTCATCTGAGTATTCAAAATTGCATAACGCCATAGGAAATGTCTAATTATCGCTTCAATTAACGACGGGTGAATCCATATAATTCCGGAACAACGCAGTGCCGTAACAGGCCTAGATTAACTGTGCAATGGAGGTCATCTAAACTTCCTACTTTACGTAGTAGTCTTTTCTAGGAAATTGGATGTAATTTTGTAATAAATTAGGCAAACATTGCGGAGAGGTAGGAGTAATCTCGTGTTTCATTACTTCTGACAAAATTAAAGCCGTAATAATTAGGTAGTGCTGCTCGTTTGGCGAAAGGTTTGGAGGAACACGAGCACATCACGGCTAGAATTATGCTCCCATTACGGGCGAAACTGCTCATCGCGAGTAACATGGAAAACACCCCATAACGGAAAAGAGACAAGGATTAAGTGATGCGTAAAATTTCTATTGCTGCGATGTGCACCAAATTCATGTCATTCCTCTTCAATCTGAACTATACTGTAAAAAAAATTTCTGAAATTCACGAGCCACTTTCCGTCATTTCTTTCGTGAATTAACGGAGCATATTTCTGATGCAACCTTTCTGTGAAATGACAGAAAGAAACCTGAATTTCACGGATTTTTCGTACTACGGGAAATTTATGAATTTTCAGAAACCTTTCTGCAATTCTTTTCGTATATTAACGGAAAAACTCCGTTCGCACTTTTTCTGTATTCGTATGACGAAAAATTATCGGTAATAGGAGCGCTTGGTGAGAATACTTGAGGTCTGATTAACTTTCAAATTTTAATCGTCTGTCGAATTTTGAAGTTCTGCAGCGAGATCGGATATTGTACACTGTAAAACATTTCCTGAAATTCACGGGCAACTTTCCGTCATTTCTTTTGTGAATTAACGAAGCATTTTTCTGATACAACCTTTTCCGTGAAATGACGGAAAGAAATCCGAATTTCACGGAATTTTTGTACTACGGGAAAATTCTGAACTTTGAGAAACCTTTCCGCAGTTTCTTTCTTATATTAACGGAAAATCTCCGTTCTCACTTTTTCGGTATCTGTATGACGAGAAATTACCGGTAATAGGAGAGATTCCTGAGAATACTTGAGGTTTTACGAACTTTTAAATTTCAATCGTCTGTCGAATTTTGAAGTTCCGTAGAGAGATCGAATATTGCGGATAGCATATCGCATGGATTTTGTTTATTGTGGCATAGGATATTTCTTCTCCTTTACCCTATTTGGTGCACCAGCTACTTAGTATATATTGTGTAACTGTAAGACACCTGGTACTTATTTGTACAGATGATTATACGATGTCTGTATATCAGTCTTTGGACAACTTAAGACAAAAGCTATTATAGCTATCAAGACTATTATATTTAGTGTGTGTGTGTGTGTGTGTGTGTGTGTGTGTGTGTGTGTGTGTGTGTGTGTGTGTAAAATAATACTATAAAAACTACATTTCACCTTTTTTAAAGATAACTGAAAATCATTGTACGTTTAAAAAAAAACATGAAAATGTTTTAATAATCTAAAGCAACTTATGGGAATTTACTAGGAAATTTTTTCATTTTTAGCAAATTTTCGGAGAAAACTCTTCTCCTTCTTCAGGCTCTCTAGTTGTTGTCACTTTTTGCTTGTCACTATCATGGTTACGGTTTACCTTGACGGTTACGGTTAACCTTGACGGTTTAGGTTATTTTTCAACAAATCCTGCCAGATGTTAGGCAGGGAAAATCCTTTGCAGTCATTGATGATGGAATTTTGTTTTTTCTCAATCTCTATTCCTTCTTTCAGTTTTCTTTTTTGGAAATTGCTTTGGAACCTGACTACTTTAAGGGAATTCCAATCCATGCTGTGCCCAGTTTCTCTAACATGCCTATCTAATCCAGTCTTGTTGGAGCAATTTTTTATAGCTGCTTTATGCTCAGCTATACGAGTTTCTAGTCTGCGACCTGTTTCACCTATGTAAGATAGTCCACAACTACAATTTACTTCATAAACTACTCCTTGCATTTTTAAAATATCTTCTTCTCTTTGAACTATTTTAGGGAAAAAATTTTTAACTTTGTTCTCTAAACTTGGAGCTAGCCTAATATTGTATTTTTTACTAATTCTCCTTAAAGCCTCAAATAAACCTTTGTGATAAGAAATTTTTCTAGTGAATTTTACTTCTTGCTTTTGTGGGTTCTTCGTACCATTAAAATTCAGAAGCTTCTCAATTTCTTCTTTAGGATAGTTATTTTCTGCAAGTATGACTTTAAGCTCTTCTTTATGGGCTTCTTTTTTATCTGCAGTAGAAACTATTTTATTAATTTTTTCTAAAAACTGACTTGCTACATTTTTCTTAATAGAAACTGGATGATACGAATTGAAATCCAGTAGTCTTTTAGTATTCATTGGTTTTTTATACCAACTAGTGAGGAATTTTTCATCTTCATAATAGATAGTAATATCTAAGAAGTTTATTCTTCTTTCTTTTTGAAGTTCAATAGTGAACTTAAGGGAATCATCTAATTCATTGAATGAGTCTAGAATTCTTTCTGGAACAATTTCTGAGCTATCTATTATAAATAAGATGTCATCCATGTATCTGCTATATAAGCAGAAGTATGTGGGTTGTACTAGTATCTTTTCTTCTAGTTTTCCCACATAATAGTTAGCTAAGAGTGGGGAGAGTGGGGAGCCCATAGCTAGCCCCGATTTTTGAATGAAAAAAGTTTTCCCAAATTGAATGTTGTTGCTTCGAAAAATCAAGATGAAAAATGCTTAGTTTGTGAAAAGTCCTCCTACAGAAAAAATAAAAAAATTACAAACCCATTCAGAAAGATAATGAGAGCTCCAACAGAAAATAAAATGACTAAATCACTCGCATTAATGACAAAAAACAAAATTTCATCGGTCCCGAATTCGTTTTATGATGTACGTGAAACTGACAGCCGAGCGTTTGTATTTCAGTTGTTCAAGGCGCGAGTTATTTCAAAATATACTTTATTGGCAAAAAACATAGGGAATACAGGCGTACCACATATGGCAAAATAAACAACAAAACAATGAGCGATACTGATGAAATATTACAGGTGAATGTGATACGGCAGTCAACTACGGATGACAAAATGTTAAAATCATTAATAAGGAACAATATATGCTTGAGGAAGATGATGCACAAGCAAAAGTAATGATTAATTAATAAAGCATGTGATGACGTGCAGAGTGAAAGCAGAGCACAAAACAACAGGTAAATATATTTACAAGAACATGGCTGTACAACGCACTGCACAAAAAGAAAGGAACATGTAAAACACAACAAAAGCATATACTACGATAAAGGTACAGAAGTTCCCACAATCGAGGAAACCACACGATATGTGACAAAAACATTATAAGTATTACAGAACATAGTGGAAACTTGGGCAAACTCCCCAAGTGAAACACAAGGATACACAAAATACAAACAGCAAGCCGTGCAGTATTGCATCGGTCCAAAAAAACAATGACATGGGGGGACGAGCAAAAAATACATGACGTCAAAGAATGTGAAAATGCAAGACAGAAATAAGGTATAAATTAAAAGATACAACACAATGCAGCAAGAAAAAACAGAAAGAACAAAGTATCGCAGGGCAATACCTCTCGTATTGCTCCTAGAGAACAAATACATGGTGCGCAACTCCATTGAGCAAGCTCCGGCGTCGAGGGTTCGATCCTGTCTCAGTGGAAGGATTAACCTGGGTAAGGGCTGAAAAGAACAGGTTCGTCGATTTTTGCAGAATTTCAGTTTAATTAAATACGGAAAAACCTGAAATGTTTTTTTCTGAAATAAACGGAATTTCGGTCTACGGAAAATCTGTGAAAATACGGAAGTTAAATTAAACGGGCACTTTTAACAACGGAAATTTCTGAAAAAACTGATACCTACCGGCAACTTTGCTGCATGTTATTTTCAGAAATTTTCGGTGAATTCACGTAACTTATTTTTTACAATGTAGAAAGCATATCGCATGAATTTTGTTCATTGTGGCACAGGATATTTCTTCTCCTCTCCCCTATTTTATATACACCAGCTATTTATTATATATGGCGTTACTGTAAGAAATCGGGTACTTAATTCATTGTACAAATACAATGTCTATGTATCAGTCTTTGGACAACTTAAGACAAAAGCAATCAAAAGTAAATTTTGTATTTAGGGTGCGTGCGTGCGTGTGAAATAATGCTATAAAAAATGCATTTCACCTTTTTTAAAGATAGCTGAAAGTCATTGTGTCAGTTTAAAAAATTCAAGTTGTAAAGCACTTTGTTGCTTCGAAAAATCACGATGGAAAATGCTTATACTTCGATTCACCCTAAGATGACACAGCAGTTTAAGGTACAAGAGCCTACGCACTCGCTGAGCCTTCAGGGAAGGCTGAGAGTTATGTTCATTCTCGTCACTCCCCAGGGTGTCCTGCTCTTAAGTAGCTGTCAATCACTTCCCTCATAACCTGTGGCTTCCTCGTCTCTCAAACACAACATATCTACGCATGCACGTGTTGGTCTAATTTTAAAACTTAATTTCTAAAAATAGATCATTTTTAGATTTGTCTAAAATAACTATATGTACTTACACTGAAGAGTAATTAAATCAGAGATACCTGTCTAGTAACGCGTAACACCACCTTTCGCCCTGATGACGGTGGCAATACGTCTCGGCATGAACTCGACAAGACACCGGAAGCGTTGGGAAGCCATACGGATCCACGACCCCTGAACAAGCTCCCACAGTTCACGAAGATTTTATGGAGGAGGTCAGAGCCTCGAACACCTCTCTCGATGGCATCCCAGATGTGCCCAATGGGATTGAGATCAGGTGACCTAGCTGGCCAAGGAAACGAGGTCACGACGGTGGAGTGTTCATCCAACCATTCGGATACAATTCGGGAGCGATGACATGGTGCATTGTCTTGTTGCAGGATGAGGTCCCCAGTGGGATGTTGAAGACGCACAAACGGGAGCAAATGGTCGTCCAGGATATCCCAGTAACGTTGACCTGTGAGGGACGATGTCACACGTACCAGGAGTCCCATTTGAGACCACGTAAACAGTCCCCAGACGAGAATGCCACCCCCATCAGCTTGAAGAGTACCCTGCTGGCAAGAAGGATCCATTGCTTCATGTGGTTTGCGCCGTACTCGTATCCTGCCATCCGCATGCACCAACGTGAATCTCGACTCATCAGTTTAGGCAACATTTTCCCACGTGCCTAGCGTCCAGTGGCGATGTTCCCGCGCCCATGCGAATCTTTGCACCCTGTGATATGCGGTCAGCAGCGGTACCCTCGAAGGACGATGGCTTCTGTACCCCATAGCGAGGAGATGGTTCTGGATGGTGTGGCTGCTTACACGTTTTTGTGCACCAGCGTTAAATTGCCGAGTGATTTCTTGCACTGTGGTCCGTCTATCCGCTGTTACAATGCGAGCTACCCGACGATGACCCCGCTCATCCACACGCTGTTGTCCACGGCAGTTGGCCCTTGCTGGGATGGTTTCACCGGATTCGATGCACTCACGGTGCATCCGTGACACAGTGGCTCGTGAAAATCCCAATGCCTGCACAACTTCCGAGATGGAGTGACCCATTCGTCGGGCCCCGACAATTTGCCCACGATCAAATGCGCTTAGATCCTTCGTCTTACCCACACTGCGTCCGACTCTTACTGATTCCCGTCGCATCACTCTTTATATTGTCGGATCGCTGCATACGTCATGTCGTTTCCGTTTACAGGGCCACCCACAGCGCCACATTTGCATAACGCCAGCTGTCTCTAATTCAATTGCTCTTCAGTGTATACGTGAACAGCTAAGACAACGAAAAGTATGATTCTGGGTGTTCGTTTTTAGGGAAAATGTTGGGAACTACTTTTTGTCGCGGCGATAGGTTTCACGTACCTTCCCCTTCAATGTCATCTTAGGGTGAATCGAAGTATAACTTGTGAAAACTCCTCCTACAGAACAAAACAGAAAATTTTTATTACAAACCTATTCATAAAAATAAGCTCCAACAGAAAATAAAATGACTAAATCCCTAGCATTAATGACGAAAAAAACATTATCGTCGCGCAATTTGTTTTACGATGTACGTGATTAGGATTTCCGAGCGTTTGTGGCTCAGTGGTTAAAGGCGTGTGTTAGTTGTTGAACCAACCGAAACGACGGGGGTTCGATCCTGACTGCAGCGGAAACATTATCTAGGGTAAGAGCTGAAAAATGCAGGGCTGTTGATTTTGCTAAATTTCAATTTAAATATGGAAAAACCTGAAATGAAGTTTTTTTTAAATAACCGGAATTTCTGACCACGGAAAATCTGAAAATACGGAAGTTAAAGTGAGCGGGCACTTTTAAAAACGGAAGATTCTCAGAAAGTTTGCGTGAATTCACACCACTTATTTTTTACTGTGTACAGAGTACACGATCACGTAGCGAGACGAAAAGTCATTTGAAAATATTATCAAACACATCTAACGGGGGGGATTAGAATACCTTTACCTGAAATACCCTGAAACACATGGGATTTCCTGATAAGCATGAATATCGTTTCCAGACAGCCAATCCCCTCCCAGCTATCAACCATATCACATGTTACTGTAGCCCAACGGGTAAAATATTCGGAAACGCCGCAAAATCTTGATCGTACCCACTTCTACCAAGCAAAAAAAGTTTCCATCAAATATGGAAGAAAAAAAACTGTTACGACACCATAAAAAGGCAGAATCAGTGCAACGACCAGACGACCGACAACGTGCATGCTACATTTTATCACTGTATTGTGCTCATGTTTCATCTCGGGAAAACCGCTGTAGAAGCACGACAGTAGATTTGTTCGGCATACGGGAAGAAAGCTGCAGATGTAAGCACGTGTCGCGAGTGTTTTGTGAAGTTCAGAAGTGGGGATTATAGCATGGAAAAAGACCGGCCGAAGGAGATGCACAGCACAGACCTGCAAGCTCTTTTGGACGAAGATACCTGCCGGTAAACTACAGAAATGGCAATACAGTTAAGCGTAAATCAGTCGCCCGTAGTTCGAAGCTTGCATGCCATAGAAAAGATTGAGAACGTGGGAAAGATGATTCCACACGAACTCATCGAGCGCATCATTGGCTTGCTAGACGTCGGAAAAAGGTCTTCCTGAGAGATATCATTCTGCGTAATGCAAAAATGAGTTCACTATGACAACCCGCAACGCAAAAGGTTAAGGGTAAGACGGCGATCAGCTAGCGACATCAACACCGAATCCCAACATCCACGGTAAGAAAGTTTTTCACCCTTGGTGGGACATGCAAGGTGTGATGTATCATGTCATCAGGCAGGGTTCGCGCTGGCTCTTCTAAAGTTTTCGCCGATTTATTAGCTGAGTTCAATTTTTTATCGCCAAAAGTGTTAAAACAGCACAAAAAGGTAATCGCCAAAGCTCTCTTTCTGTATGTCTTACGGCACTGGCTCTTCCCTTCCCTGGAAACAGTGGCCCTAAATTAGGGATGAGCGACTGCTTATAGCCCTTGAGTTGCTCGCAGTGGTCGTTAAACTTTCAATTAAAAAAAAAAAAATAGAGCGCTACGGTCTTCAACAACAGCCTTCGAAACTGCAACGGAAACCACGATTTTCGGGGCATGGGAGTTCGAAAGTCAATCTCTTGCGTGATAACATACGACCCCACGTCGCCGCAACGGCCCAGAAAACACCATCATGCAGGTAGCTGAAGAGGAAGGTTCTCCTTCGGTAGATTACTCCCTACACTTATCCCCGTCCGACTTCTACTTGTTTCGCTAGATGAAACACTTCTTTGGAAAGCCAGCAGTTCACCAAACCAGAGATGCAGTCATCTAATCAAAACAGACGTCGTTCCTTCACGATGGCATTCGCCATCTACCGAATGGATGGTGCAAGGCTATAACCTCACGAGGGCAAATATTTTGATGCATGGGCACTTATTTCGTTCAGGCACATACAACCATAAAACGCTGAGAACTTCTGCATAGACATAGATTGGCAAGTAGCATTGCAATTTTTTGAAATGCTACTCGCCAATCTTTTCAGTGGCTCCTGTCGTGAGCACTGAAATGCAATTTTAATGATGAAGCGATAACAGGAATAAATGACAGAAGAACATCCAGTGTCCATGGTGGAGGGTCCAGACACTGCTGCTGCAGATCTATATGGTCCTAAATATGGTCAGTTCGGGTTCATGTCGGGCAATATGGGCAGCCTTGGTGGAACATGGAAGTCATACTACAGTAACTCGAACCAGTATTGGAATACCCCACCTCGGTCTGGAAATACTGTCAACATAAACGGCTGAAATTGGCCTGCAAAGATGGGCAGGTACACGATAGTGTTCAGGAGCTCATTCCACAGCTATCAAGAGAGAACCGAGTTATGAAAAACGATATCTCAATCCTAAGAAAACATTCCGCAGAGCATTACACCCCTGTATACATGCACAGATACATGCCTGTATCTGTGCCCCGTTGGAGTGACTGCATCTTGTACTATCTTTTCCCAGCTGTTCGCCTTACCCGCCACAGTCCACCCACTCGTTGCAGTAGGAAACGTGATTCACCAGAAAAGGTAACAAAATATACAAAATGCTGCGTCCAATACAAATAGATGCCAGACTATACTAAGCGTCGCCTCAAGAACATTACCATAAGTCATGATCTGGGGTAACCGGTTTTCCCACCGTCGCGCGGTCTGCTGTAAGGCCCGTTTCACAAAAGCGGATTTTTCCGCCGAAGCAATAAATCTCCCAGCTGTCTTACTGCTTGTTTTAAAGCGGCTATAGAGTTATACCGTGACGTGACTTTCAGACACGCGGAAGCCACAGAAATTCCGACGCGATAGCCGCTGAGCTTCAGCGGGGTTCGCTGCAAGCCGGACGGCGAAAATACCGTCCAAATTTAGAAAAACCTAGGTGTAAGGAAAGAAGCGAGCACAGGCGGCCAGCCGATTGTTCGCTATTGAAATAAAACAATCTCTCTTGTGAGAGGGGTTGCGGATCACAGTGTTCTTACACAATGAACCACCGATAGTGCCCGCTCATCCTTCAGACGTTTGAAAGTCTTGGTATAACTCTATAGTCCGCTTTAAAACAAGCGGTAAGATAGCCGAAAGATTTATTCCTTCGGAGGGAAAAATCCGCTCGCGTGAAACGGGCCTAATAGAGAAGACATAAATAATCGCGTTCTTAGGAGTTTAAAAATCATGCTCATTTCAACATCTGAGCAACACTAGTGTTTCATGTTTGTAAATTATTCCTTATGATATTCTCTGGTTTAAGATTTTTTTTTTTTTAAGCCAAATTCACGAATCACAATACGAATTTCACTGTTTAGTTCAGCATGCACAATTAATTAAAGGCACATTACATATTACATATGTAGAATTTTCATCGGGGAAAAAATCCTGGTGACGCGCCGCCCATGGTGTACGTACTTCTGCATTAGAAACGATCGAAACATCAGATACGGGAAGGAGGGTGGGGGCATAATGTTTTGCTCATACTGCGCATTCAAAATACTGGTCTTATTATGCCATAAGATACAAAAAGAATTTTCACCAAGTCTTCTAAAACTTTAAAACACACACACACACACACACACACACACACACACACACACACACACACACACACACACAGCGTGGTAAATGCTAACACACACGTGAACCATCTTTCGAAAAAAATTAAAAAAGCTATTTTTCAACGTGAAATGAAAATATAGTTAACCTTTTTATCGATTTGTCGGCTTTCTGGCGCTGATATTTTTCCCTCGCAGTACAGTACAAGCAGCTGGCAGAAATATAGATTCAGTCATTTTCTTGTTCGCTTGATCCACTGCTCTTTATTTCTGGACATCACACAATCAAAAGGATGAAAAACCAATATCTCATTCGGTTTACGAGTATCTCGGTCAGTTCCAGATCCAGCTATACTTAAAATGTTATGAATCACCTACTTTAAAAAACGTAGGATTCTAAAGTCATGCGCTTAAAAATTAAGTTTTAAGCACACAAGTGGAATTAACAAAAGCCATAAAAAAGCAGTTCTCGTGCTCCAGTGGTTTCGTAGTAGTAGTATCAAACGCACGAAAATACATGTTAACTGAGACATTTCTGACAGACAGCGTTTAATTATGGAACTGGAACGTTCTCCGTGTAATGGGAGTTAACATAGATGAAGTTCATTCCCATGAAAGCTTCTGCTCACGATCGCAACAAATTGCTTTCGTGCGATAATTTCAATTCAATGGAGGCACGTGAGTAAAAAAGAAAAATGGTCGCAAATGACTACTGCGAGCAATGAAATTCAAAGGGGAAAGCAATACGTCTCGGCCAATATTCTTTCTACTGCATGCTTATATACATTTGAAAACACACAAAAGAAAAAAATTAAAAACACGTTTTGATTTTTTTAAAAGCCGAGATTTTAACATTATCTTGCTCTGGCGTCATGTGCAATGTCCAATAAAGCTCTAAAGTCCCGGTGGCGCAGTGGTCTAAGAACTGGCTTTAGACCAATCGTTCAAGATGGCACTGGATTCAAATCCCGGTGAGGCACAGATGTGTTTGTCTTATGGCACTGGCTCTCTCCCTTCCATGGAACAAGTGGACCCAATTTAGCCCATAGAGTTGTAAACGGTGGTCGTTAATCCCCTTCCCCCAAAGAAAACAAACTCGATGGGCTATAAAGCAGTTGCCCGTTCCTAATTTCGGGCCACCGGTTCCAGGGAACGGAGGAACCTACTAGTGCCGTAAGACAAACACAACATCCATGCTGCAATGGGATTCAAACCGGGACCTATCTCGGACGAATGGTTAGAAGACCACTGCGCCACAGGAGCGGCAGTATGGAGGGCAATGTTGCACGAACGAGCTGGAAGTCCAGCACATGTACCGTACGCGGTTAGCGGACCGCAGAGCCATGTCCCAAACATTGGCGCATGTCTGGAGATCTGTCAAACGTCGAATGTCCACAAGTTCCATTCGAAGTCGTTTGCTGAAGACAGGACTCGCCGCCCGTTGCTGCGATTTCCACTGACCCTGTACTACTGATGTCAGTCAGAGACTGCAATGATGCTAAGAGCAGAGACGTTGTGGCGTGACGTTATGGTGTGGGCTGCTATTGGGTTACGTTGGCGTTCTCTCCTCATGCGCATTGCGTGAATCATGAACAGCAAGCGGTACATTGAGGGCATTTTGGAGGTTGAAACGCTACTTATCTGCAGACGGCCCGTGGCTCCATGCTTCAACATGACAAGTCACGGCCACATACAGCGTGGAATGTTATATTTCCTGGATGCCCGACATGTGCTATTTTTTCCTTGGGCTGCTTGCTCCCCAGATTTATAGCTCATTGAACATGGCCGTGATATGGTCACTCATATGCCCGCATCTACCGGGCATGCGGTCCGAAAAGATGCAGCATGGCAGCACATTAAACAGACATTTGGTACCTCATCAGTTCGACGCCACGCAACGTGCATGCCGTTATCGCCACTCGTAGCAAGTATACTGTGTCCACTGCACTTACAGTATTATTTTTGGATGATCATTCGTGTCTTGTAAAGTAATCTGACATGTAAATTCCACTGCGTTATCTAGCGTCTACCTTGGTGTTGAAATTTCTATAAACAGCAGTGTGCATAAAAAAAAAAAAAGAACAGAAGTAATATCAGTACACTCTCGCTAATCCGGCCATTTCTTGCAAGGGTGGCGAATTAACGAGAGGGCCGGTTTACTGAGTGCGCATAAAAATTCAGTTTAATTTTTCATTAAATTTAATGTTACAATTACAAGTTTACTATGTGTAGCACATATGTATTTAAAAAAACATAAATAAGAGACAAGCATATGATAATAGTAAAAGAACATCATCAGTACGTACTATACTGTCTCATTTACAACAATGAAATGATCTTTTCATGTTATCAATACAGTAAAGCACAATATGTATGTGTACGTACTATACACAGTAAAAGAAACGTACAATTGCAATACAGCACAGATGAAATCTTGCATTTTCTACTCAGTGCGGTCACTTCGAAACATGTCACAGATTTTTGTCTGCTTTAATGAAGATGATTATTTTGGGGATCCTTTTCACTCTTATTTTAAATTGAATTACATGAACGTTAGTACCAATTCAAAACAAAACATAACTCATGCATGAAAACTTCACTCGTGCATGAAGTTATAATTCATTCCGGTCTGATGTTAACACGATTTCTGCAACCAAAAACCACGCAAGGAGGAGGAGGCCGGATTATGGAGAGGCCGGATTAGCAGATAGTCTACTGTATTATACAAAACAGTATAAGCCTGAAGTCACAACTATATACATATTCGCCTTGTTTTCGTAAGGTGTGTTAATATCAAACAAACTTTCCCGTTTTGCAAAAATGAATTAGGCATTGTATTTTCTTCACATGTAGATCTCTGTTTACGGGGGTCCTAACGAAAGTTCTGCATACACTGCGTTTTTGAGAAAAATGTGAAGTAAAGGAGAGAACTTACCTTATTGCCGTTCAATGTACTTCCCTCCGCTGCTAATGACTACTTGCCAGCGGTGAGGTAGGTCCTGGATGCCCCGCAGTACGCCATCTTTGTTCAGCTGTCGTATTACTCGGGTCAGATCAATGACAGTTCGTCCAGCTATTCGTAGCGGATGCCACGGAGCCGATTTTTTAACTCTGGAAAAAGATCAAAGTCGGGTGGAGTGAGCTCAGAGCTGTATGGTGGATGGGATGTTTCCCAGCTACATTTCGACAAAAATCCACGTGCCGACGCTGCACAGTGACACGATGCGTTGTCATGCAGCAAGATCGTCCCCACTTCCAAAAAGTTGGGGCGATTTTGACCAATTTTCGGACTCAACTTCGTCCTCAGAAAGAAATTGTGCTTCGATCAAGAGTTCCTTCCCCACAAATTTCTTCCAAGGCAGTGTGGGTCTGCGTCAGAATCCCCCCCCCCCCCCCCCGCAGAATTTCTATTTTCACGTACGAGCGCTGGTCTTATGCTGTGACTCGACCTGAGGAGCTGCACGCTTCCATTTCCAAACCTTCCCACGTCCACAAAGCAAATGATAGCGCGTCATTCTGACACCACTGCGTTGCTGAGCTGGGAGTCTGACCTTCACATGACGCAATCATTTTCCCGATTGCATTATCCTCTTTCGTTTTAGATTAATGTGTGCTGAGCTTTTGTTATGACAGGCGTATTCGCTCATATCCAAGGATCTTGATAGAATTGTAACTTTTAAGAACATACGGAATAGAAATAACAAAACATCTTGTTGTTTACAACATAATTTCTCTCATTTCGTTCAATTTCGTTCTCTCTTATATTATTATTATTATTGCTGTATCACGCGATCCCCCCCTTTTTTTTTTCTTTTTTAAGGGCATGGAACATCACCTATGGGGTTTTTAGGCACAAAAACACATCGCTTTTGGTTTCGGCGATTTACTACATCCTCAATTCTTGTACTTTAATTTTTCTTTATTTTCCGTTTCCACTTTTTTAGCAATGCGCTCAATAAAAACTAGACATCCACATGAATTTACTACACTGAGAAAAACGTTTTGTTAATTCAACAAAAAATTTTGTCGATATACAGTCAACAAAAAATTTGGTTGAATTTGCAAAATTTGTTTGTTGAAAATTGTTGATTTAACAAAATTTATTGTCATCACGACAAAACGTTTTGTTCATTTAACGAAATGATTTGTCGATTTTTGTGAATTTGATCCAACAAATTCCCCAATTTTCTTTATTTTCCATTTCCACTTTTTTTGCAATACATTCAATAAAAACTAGACATCCACATGAATTTACTTTTACGGTTTTCAATCAGTCCAGGCACTTTCTAACTAACCACGCACAACAAAATCAATTACTTAAAAATAAGGAAAAGCCAAACATACCAGCGACAGACACGGACAACCTCTTTCTCTTTAGATCTTTTTTTTTTCTCTTTCTCTATCTCGAAGACTTCCTGGTATTATCCACAAAGATTTATGCCAGGCACTCCTGTAAAAGTTATTGAAATTTAAAGGTTTTTTTTTTTTTTTTTTTAAGCACTACAATAAAAAAAACGTTACATTAACTTAATTATTACGGTAGCTTTGTAGAATTACAGTAGAACCCACATATAACGAGATCGCATAATAAGAAGTTCCGCATAATAAGAAGTTTTTTTGGATCCCTTGAACTTGGTAATATTCTCCCTTGTTATTTTAACCGCATATTACGAACAAATTTTTTGGAAAAACCGCATACATCGAAGTTCAGCCAGTAATCAGGAAACAAAATAAGTGGTGTTCACAGTTTTTACGCTTTCTCTTTCACTGGAAAATTAGGAATTATCTGCTGATAAGAACACTCCGTGGTTTTCTTTAGGGGCGGGCCAGTTTGCATGAAGACGAAACTTTCAGTTGTTTCTTTACTACCTCCTGCTGAACCCACCCACTCACTCACTCCACCTTCCACTTGTTGCACATACTTCTCCTATGCAATGGCTATATTTTATCTTCCCCCCCCCCCCTCTATATCACCTATTTTTTATTTTGCATCCAGAAACATCTTAACCACCGCGTCAGAGGAAGTGTGAAAACATTTAAAACAGCTATCATGGCAAGAACAAAACAGGCAACAATTGACTCATGTTTCCAACGTAACGTGCAAACAGCAAACTAAATGCAACAGGTGAAATTTCAGCTTTGTTCGCACTTTTAATTGTTGCAATTAACTTTTTTGCTTATTGCAGATAACACCAGAGATGGAAACGTGTCACTGGTCTGAGAGTCGGGTCAAGGTGCCCTTGACCCAATTTCGATTCTGTTTTATTTCAGTTGTATTTTTGAAAAGAAAAATATTTTTGAAGAACTCTTCAGAAATCTTTGAAATAATACCTCAGAGCTACAGAGTATATGATCCAAGAAATTGTTGAGAAGGGTAAAGAAACGCGATTAAAAATGAACTTTCAGAAGCCAAAAGTGATGTACAATGCATTTACAAGGAATGAAGATTTAGCAGTTGATGGGGAAAAACAGGAGATAAACAATTCCTACATTTAACTTGGGCAGCAGATATCCAGCGAGGGTCACAATGATGAAGAAATTAATCGACGTATAAAACTTGGTTGGACAGCTTTTGGAAGAAACAGTACAATGTTTAAGAGCAATGTGCCATTATGTCATAAAAGAAAAGTGTTTAATCAATGCATCCTTCCAGTGCTTACGTACAGAGCATAGACGTAGACTGTAACTAAAAAAGACATAAAGACTGCAGCCAACTGAAAGTAGCATGGAGAGATGCATGCTTGGTGTAACTTAGAAAGATAAAAAGCGGAACTCGTGGATAAGGGAAATGACAAGAGTGGAAGACATCATGATCGGAAAAAAATCCCTGAAATGGCAATGGGCTGAAAATATTGCCAGAAGAACGGACCACCGATGAGCAACCCGAAATTTTAGATTGGATTCCAAGGGACAGGAAAACACCCAGAAGAAGACCACGTGGGAGATGGAGGAGACTGGCCCAAGACAGTCCGTTGTGGAAGAAACTTGGGGCGATCTTCATCCAGCAGTGGATTGATAATGCTTGACAATGATGATGATGAAATATTCGAATTTATAGTTCAAAGTAGATTTGTCCGGAGTTACATTCGGGTCGGGTCCAGTTAATTATGTGACGGCCTGGTCCGGGTCACACTCATATTTTTTGCTAGCTATATTTTTTAACTGACTGGTTATCAATTGCCTTCGATTAATTGATAAGGTTTATGATTGATTAATGACAATAGCCTCTTTTTTTATTCTTGTAACAACCCAGGAAAAACACAAGTATTGGGAAACTGCTGGTCGCCAGCTGGCAGTGATGGGGGTCACTGCTGGCTAAATCTTCCTCTCACGGTACAGAAGCGATCCATCGGTGGCAGTGCCATCAGTTGGCAGCCCATAGTACACCGCTGCTGGCCCTAACGGTGCACTAATGGCGGTGTTCCATAGGGTGCCAACTGATGGCCCTGACGCATCGCTGTGAATTATGGGCCTCAAGGCAAATGCCACGACTGGTCCGAAGCTGGCAACGGTAGCAACCCCAACACGAGGTGCAAGCAGCGTGACTGCGCATGCGCAAAAGCAACACGTGCAGAGTGTCGCTCCAGTTAGCTGACGCCATAGTGCAATTGCATTATAGTACTCACTGCTGTCCTAAAGATTATTACTACAGGGTGATTCATAAAGAAGTATACAGTTTCAACGCACTATAAAACAAGAACAATGTAACATATTTTATGTTACCTGTAACAGAATTGTAGGGGAATTTTTTCAAGTTTTTTAAGAGACAGTCACAGATGCTCTATGTGTGCATCCTTAGTCTCACGACACACATCGAGCCGGTAATCCATTTCCGCCCAAACGCGAGGTAAGATATCTGAATCAAGTGCAATGATAGTGGCTGTGATATGTTGTTTCAGCTCCGCTAAATCAACAGGAAGTGGAGGTGCGAATACCTTGTCCTTTACGTACAACTACAGGAAAAAGTCACGACTCACCCTCCGCGTTGATTTTCCCAAGCTTCGTTGAATGGCAGTGCAAACACTATCGACGACTTCTTCCGATACACGCGGTCGTCCAGGACTTTTAAGTTTGCACAAACAGTCCGTAGTTTCGAATTTTTTTATGCCAATCGTTGATAGCATTTCCGGTTGGAGGTTCTTTTCCAAATCGTGATCGAAAATGCTGTTGCACAACAGTAACAGATTCCGTTTTGCTCAATTCAAGAACACAAAACGCCTTCTCTACTGCAGACGTTGCCATTTTAACTGACTAGTCACGTGACACGCGCTAACGCCTACGTCGCTTCCCTCAGTAGCGGGACACAAACTTTATGAGTACATCTACCTAACGGTTCGCAGTTCAACTGTTACTGTTTTACAGCATCTGGAAACTGTATACTTCTTTATGAATCACCCCTTATAATGGCTAAAAAATGAGCGAAGTCTCCACAATTCAAAAAAAATCATTACATTGAAAAAACAGATTAAAAAATTATCTAAAACGGATATTTACGAAAAATAACTCGCATTAATGTAAAATTAGAAGAGACGTTTTAGTTTCACACATCGCGAAGACCGGCTCACCTTCAAGCAGACTTCCGCAACAGGAAACGTGTACTGTGGTTACTTAAGCATCCGCTTTGCAACCAAGCTGTTTTGAATTCGATCCCAGCCTGACCGCAGCGGATTTTTTCAAATCTGTGAAGAAATCTTCCCAGTGATGCGACGTGAAGCAGAAAAATTTCCTAATGGGGAAAAATAGCAATGGAGTCGTCGTGACACCCACCACATGGACGAAAAAAACATGTCGCTGACCGGGAAACGTAGAGGAGTTGTGATGTCATCATCCACCATGGCAAAGCAAAAAAAAAAAAAAAATGGCGCTGTCCGAGAAACGTCGAGCATTAGTTATCCCGTTTTTTTTTTTTTAAATAATTTTCTTCCGATATTATCCTCTGATGGATAACTGATGGCCTTGTTGTGGCATATGACAACTGATGGGTGCCAGCTGTCGGCCGGCTCCTGGTCCAATTGTGGCATGACAGCTGATGGGTACCAGCAGTTCGCCCGCTGCTGGCCCATGTGCTAGCCGCCGGGGCATTTTATTGACACCGACACCATAGTGCTGGACCGTTGCAGGCTGTCAGCGCTGGATTGAGTGCCGGCCCAGCAAAATTGTTTTAGCTGGGAAAGTTCGCATATATCGAATGTTTTTAGTCTCCCTTAGACTTCGTTATAAACGGGTTCGCCTTCATATGCAAACATTTCTCAGTGGTGTTACATTACACAATCTACACTGTTAAAAATTTTGTGGTAGGTTGCACCAAAAAGTGGTGATATACCAAATGCACCACTTTCTGAGAAAAGATACACCACTGTGTGGTGCAAACAAAACTCAACAACAGGGTGCAACTTTGCACCACAATATGGCACAAGATTGTACTACATGAAAGTTTAAGGTTACACAATGTTGGTGGTTTTTGTTTGCACCTTACAATGGTATGCATTTTCTCAAAAAGTAGTGCAGCTGGTGTAGCACCACTTTTTGGTGCAACCTACCACAAAATTTTTAACAGTGTACAAAAATGTGGAACATTCTTTTCAAGATTATTTTGCGCTTTGATAGAAGAAAGGCTTTGGAAACTTGTATCTAATGAATAATAACATCGTAGTCATCTAAACGATAAAACTTTTACCATTTTCGAGATTATACTTTGTTTAGTTTGCAATATGGGTCACCAATTTATTTTTTACAACAGCGAAAGATTTCCACTCCCACCTCCCTTCCTAAACCATCTTCCATCTATACCAGCAGCACCTAAGCTTCCCTCGCTCAGAAGTCATTAAGAAGCAGAGATCGCGCGGGAGCAATCCAAAAATAGCACAAACGATCACCGACATTTCTCCAAGGTAAAACGTAACTCCAAAAGTTTTCTGACATCACGCTTATCCCCGTACCGTGAAGATGATCTACTTTCCGCATGAGGTGATGGAGCTTACTTACGCAAGTATGATAAAAACCCTGTTGGTTCCGTCTACCTCTCCGTACGACAAGCTTCCTGTAGGAGGTGCCAAGCGCGAACAGAAACGAAAAGATGTTCTACAGGTACCACTACCACCATTCATCTACGAAAGAAAACTGTAAACGAAATACCGGGTCGTGATGCATCATCGGTGAAATAAATGTGTTATTACAACTGCCTTTAAAACACATCGCATGAAATCTGCAAGAGGGATCTAGAATAATGACACTTCGGTGCCCAAACCAAAGTCGGGGAGAAAAAAGTCTATTACGACGTAATAACACAGGGTTCCCACTCTTTTTCTACCACAAAAAATAAGCACTTTTTTAAGGACTTTTGAGCACCTCCGGAAAGGGTAAAATTTTAATGACTTTACCAATTGCATATATACAACAATAATACCAAATGCACAAATATATTTTTACACATAGCTTCGCTATGCAAGTTGAAGTGCGCTGATGAAGTTTGCAATACTTTTCGCAAATTTTAAGTTTGTGATGTATTAAATTAGAATTTATGCAATTTAAAACACAGTTCTGCTGGTCAAATTAGTTTTCCTGAGAGAATTAATCACATATTCAATAAAGAAGATGTAAATTATAAAACAGCAGTTAAAGTTATGAATTCAAGATTTGACTTTCGCACGTAATCATATCATGGTTTAAATTGCAAGACCGAAATCAAATTTATACGTTCAAGATTTCAATTTTGCGCTCAATTTTCTCATGGCATAACTGAATTGCTATTTGCATATTAAAAAAAGGGGGAAATACTAAAGTGAAATATCAGTACCAAGGACTTGTTGGGTGGAATCTGCTGGATGTATTTAATTTAGCCCATGGTCCTTCATTTTTTTTTTTTTTTTCATCAAATTACTTATCTTACGCTGTCCCGTGCTCTCGCATGGGATTTCAGCTAACGTCACATGACGCCATCAACAGCACAGCCATCAGCAGCAGAAGTTCTAGGAACTACGTCATAAACTTCTAGATTTCTTTTTTTTTTTTTGATTGGAGGTTTAACGACCACTGTGAGCAACTCAATGGGCTATAAGCAGTCGCCCGTCCCTAATTTAGGGTCACTGGTTCCAGGGAAGGGAGAGAGCCAGTGCCGTAAGACAAACACAACATCCATGCCTGACCGGGATTCAAACCCGGACCCCTTACGGACGAATGATCAGAGGCCAGCGCCTCAGACCACTGCGCCACCGGGGCGGCTTTCTAGATTTCCCATGACCAGTTCGGAATATTTTTCACGATTTATAAGGACCGTGGGAATTCTGTAATATTACAGAACCCGAGGTCTTCTCCGTGGCAGTCACGAACGCTGACCACTAGACCATTCGCGGAATGCATCCCCGAGCGAACGTGTCGCTCCCTTTTTTTGTCCTTACCCAGACCTGCCAACCTCTCAGAACCAAAAAACGTAACACACAGATAAAAAAGTCTTAACACAACGTATGCTCATAATTTTGGAAGCCTATTTCAGCTATAAAAATTCTTAATGAGAAGGTAGGAATTTTTTTTCCCTACATCAAAATTTTATAGAGAAACTAATTAAATCTAGTCAGCAAACATTGCGATGTAGTTAATTATTAGAAAAAAAATTACGATTACGGGAGAAATCCTCACTCCGCCTAACTTCCGTTTTCGGAAATTTGAGAGGCGGAAAACTTTCATTTTAGGGAGTCTGCAAGATGGTTTAATTGGATTCTGGGGATGTCGTTTTTGTCTGCAGGACCAAAATAAATAAGCAACGTACGTCGCCCGTCGCCGCGATTCTGCTACAAGGCTTCTGTCTGAAAAGGAGAAAAACATGACTATTAAAAAAAATGTCGTATTTTTGGCTGCAAAATCATATTAGCGTACTCCAGCATGATTTATCGTACTAAATACGATAAAATCGTAACAACTGGTAGGTATGCTTACCCTTTTTTCCCCCTCCGCGTCTCCGGAATCCTGTCCCGTGGAGTTCGATTCTCTCTGGGAGCGGTGACCTTGCCCCGATACATCAGATCCATTCGTCCGGGTAAAAGTCAACGAATGCTGCTAGGCACATGCCCGGCTCGGCACTCCTTAGTACGGCGTACAAAAGAAACCTGCCAAGTGTCTTCCACTTGCGCTGGAATTTGCATTACATTACACTTGAAATAAAATTTATACAGAAAAGGTTGCTACACGAAAATAATTATTGGGAGCTTGATTTCGTCACCTTACAGCCTGAATTCCTATTATATGGATGTCTGTCAGTCTCTTAGAAGGAGACTGACAGTGACTGCAACTGAAGCTTGAGTTGGATTGTTAAGTGGAATAATGGCTTCAAGAAGAGCAATCGCAAGCTGAGGTAAGAAGATGTCTGAACGCGTCGACGCAAGCGGTCTCTAATCTCTGGAGACAGTTCCAGGAAACTGAAACAATAATCAGAAGGCCGGGACAAGGACCCCGACGATCCACAAGTCAAGACAACCAACATTTGTCTCCAACAGCTCGCCGTCGTACGGAGTCAACAGCCAGGTAACTCTCCCTAGAGCTCTCCTCTGTTGCGGGATCCGCGCTATCGAGGTAAACAGTTTACAGAAGACTCCATGAGAAAGATCTGTACGGAAAAATGCAAATGGTCTGCATCCCACTCGCCGCATCGCACAGAAGGGTCCGTCTGAATTGGGCGCGTCAACATCACGCCTGATGAATGGGCCAGTTTCTCTTCAGGGAAGAGTCGCGGTACAACCTAATCTTCCCGCCTCTTTCTAAAGAGAGTGAGAGGCAGGAAGATTAGGCTGTACAGAGAGAGGCAGGAAGATTAGGCTGTTTTTTTTTTTTTTTTTTTTTTTTTTTTTTATTGGAGGTTTAACGACCACCGTGAGCAACTCAATGGGCTATGAGCAGTCGCCCGTCCCTAATTTAGGGTCACTGGTTCCAGGGAAGGGAGAGAGCCAGTGCCGTAAGACAAACACAACATCCATGCCTGACCGGGATTCGAACCCGGACCCCTTACGGACGAACGATCAGAGGCCAGCGCCTTAGACCACTGCGCCACCGGGGCGGCGAAGATTAGGCTGTACCGCAGCTCTTCACTCTTTTCTCCAGCATTACAGAAATTGACCGCTACCGGTGGTGGACTCCTGGTTTGCGTTGGGATCATGCTGGCGCCGCAGCATGTGTTTCCAGGAAGCACCCTGACTGCTGCATGCTACAGGGATGACATCCTACGTACGGCTTTTCAGGAAAATCCCCCCCCCCCGCCCAGTTCCTTTTTGTGGATGATAACGACCGTCTCCAGAAGCAGAGCAGCAGAATATAGACATATGCACGTATGCGGATAGTTTCTAACTCATTAGCAAATTTTGCAGATAGTTTTTGCTTGCAGATTACAAAAAATAAAAATGTAATTTACAGAAATTAAAACACTTACTCAAGGCTTTACTCAGATTAATATACTTAATTCTATTTTAACTTTTTTTTTTTTTTTTTTTTTTGATTGGAGGTTTAACGACCACCGTGAGCAACTCAATGGGCTATAAGCAGTCGCCCGTCCCTAATTTAGGGTCACTGGTTCCAGGGAAGGGAGAGAGCCAGTGCCGTAAGACAAACACAACATCCATGCCTCACCGGGATTCGAACCCGGACCCCGTTCGGACGAATGATCAGAGGCCATCGCTTAGACCACTGCGCCACCGGGGCGGCTTATTTTAACTTGAAGAACGTTCAATTACTTTTTACATCTTCTGAGTTTTATTTTTACAGATGTTTCTGGCATCTAGATTTTATCAAGGCCTCCTCTCAATGCATAGGAACTGTATCAAGAGTTTCGCTTACACAAAAAGAACTTAAATTCCTTTGCCAGGTTCCTCTTGCAGTTGCCAGTTATTAAATTAAAATATTTTCCTTATGTATTTTGTAAGTCTATTTCTGAATTAAGTTGTTGAAAATGCTGTTTATAATTTTTGAAGGTTCATTAATGGAACTGTTTTTCTGGATACAATTTTTTTTTAATTAGTCTCTTGTTTTAAGAGGTTCATAGTGCAATATTTTGCCATAAAATGTCCATTTCATACACACTGTTGCCCATTCAGATGTAATGTGCTTACTTTGGTCCTCATTGGAATCCGTAATATTCGGATAACATTGTGTTTTTAATTTTTCTTTAAATTATCTTATTTTATTTTTATCGTGCTTCGCTTTTTTGCAGAAAGTTCTCTGTTTCAATGCTTGTGTACGCAGATACATTTTATTTTTACACAACTTTGCTCAGAAAGCTAGGGTAGTCGACGAATACCTTAGAGAGTGACAATATTCACAGGATGGAGTGACCCACGATATCTCCGGACCTGAATCCGATACAGCATGTCTGGGATGCCATGGGAAAAGCAACTGCAAGCCCGCTGAACCTTCCCGGGACTCCGACGCGTCTTGGTGGAGGAGGAGAGTGGCATTTATATCTCCAAACTTTCAGTGACAGACGAGTAAACATGGGCTCATTTGTGCGAGCTCTATCGCTATTCGGGGTAAGCACACTCCCTATTTAGCTACTCGAAATCAGCGCTACTTGGTGCATTACTTTTGGACGGTCATGCGCATGCTTTCTCCTCATGACGTGATGGTATTCCTTTTCTGTTCTGCATTTCTGCGTTACCGATATACTGTATATGTCCGTACCAATTGTCATTAAAGTCTATCGTGTGGATTATTCATGATTTTGGGTTGGTCACGTTAATTTGGACATCAGTATATAACGAAGACAGACTTCGAATGCGAATTTTCGCAAACACGCACCAGAAATGATTACAATTAAGCTCGGTTTACTATAATTTAGCAAACAATGGTTGCATGCATATGGATGACAGATTTCTGCGAGCTATGAGGGTATATGCAAAGTTATAACCAGAGAAAATTAAAACGTACACATGATCCAGCAAATAAAATACGTAAAGGAAAGCTCATGAATGCTGGATGTACAAAAACAATAGTTCTAGCAAAAGCATTGTACATGAATTATATGTTTTCTGTAAGTTCTTTAAAATCATTTCTCGACTTTTGTTAGCAAGTTCGTGATGATATTCTGGTAGCTCTATGAGAGTATTTGCGAACATGACTATCACACTGCAAAAAATTAGGTGTGTGAATTTACGGGAAATTCCTGAAATTAGCGTGCAGCAAAGTTACCTGCAGGTGTCGATCTTTGTACGAAATCTTTAGTATTTAAAAGTTCCCATTTCTTTTAACTTCCGCATTTTGATAGATTTTCCGTAATCAGTAATTCCGTTCATTTCAGAAAAGTCAGTTTCTGACTTTTCCACATTTATACAGAAATTCCGCAAAACCTTCAATGTTTTTTTGTTTTTTTTTTCCACATCGTTCTTGTTTGCCCCTGGTGAGGATCGAAGCCGCCTCGTTCGGCTTGTGTCTTCAGTTGCTACCGCGCGTGCTACCGTTGGCCCAGGAAGACCCGTGAACCACAGTCAGGTATCAGGTAGAACACTAACTGCGCAAGGAAGAAATGTTTTTTGCTATTAATGCGGGTGAATTTCACTTTCTGTTGGGGCTCATTATTTTCCTGAAGATCTTCATAATAACTATTTTTTTTTCTGTAGGGGGACTTCAACAAATTGCGTATTTTTTTCATCGTGATTTTTCTAAGCAACAGATGCTTTGGAAATCGAGATCTTTAACTGATAATAGCTTTTAATTATGTTTAACAAAAGGTGAAATATACTGCTTTATAGTACTTCATACAACCCCTAAATATAGTTTCACAGATAGCTTTTGTCTTAAGGTGGTCAACAGGCTGATATATAGACATCATGCAATCACCTGTAGGAAAATTCAGGCACCCGGTTTGGTACGGTAGCACAATGTAAAATGGGGGAGAAGGGAAAGAATACCCGATGCTTCAATAATCAAAATTTCATGCGATATGCTATCGACAATATCCGATCTCGCTACAGAACTTCAAAATCAGATCCTCCTGGAAAAGATTGAAATTTAATAGTTAATCAAACCTCGAGTGTTCCTCAGAACAGCTCCTGTTACCGGAAATCTTCTGTCATATGGATACAGAAAAAGCGAGAACAGAATTTTTCCGTTAATGTACGAAAGGAACTGCGAAAAAGTTTCTGAAAATTCCGATTTTTCTGGAGTACGAGAAGTCCGTGAAATTCAGGGTTTTTTCCGTTATTTCACGGAAAATGTTGAATCCGAAATAGGCTTCGTTAATTGACGACATGAATCACTGGAAAATGGCTCGAGAATTTTAGAAACTTCTTTTTTTTTTCGTTATGGAAGTTAAACGATCACCGTGAGCAACTCAACGGGCTTTATAAGCAGTCGTCCATCCCTAACTCAGGGTCACTGGTTCCAGAGAAGGGTGAGAACCAGTGCCGAACGACAAACACAACATCCATGCCTCACAAGATCCGAGCCCGGACCCTCTCACACGCATGATAAAAAAAACCAGCGCTTAAACTACTGCGCCACCGGGGCGGCACAAAAGTCTTTAGTGTATGTCGTTAGGAAAACGAATGTTGTTTAAATAATAAACTCTATTAATATAGTTTCTGCTTCTGTTTATAAGATATAAATATTTTCGTTGTTGATTATACTAACGCCTGGTGTTGGGTTAGTAGCTCTCTATTCCGTGCTGATTAACTTTGTGTGTGTTTCTTTTTACCCTCCCTTAAAAGAGCTACCGGATCAGAAAATCATATGCATTTTGTGTATACTTTTATGCGCGGCGATGGGGACAGATAAATATTTGCACTTACCACTACAGTTTGGCGGCGACATTCTCTACAAAAATTAAACAGCACTCTGCTGACCGCGCCCAAGCACAGCGTTATCCTTATTTAAATTGATAAACACGAATTCATTTCCATGCGGGGGGGATAAAACTGGAACAGTAGCATAAATAGCACCACATACAGACACAAAAATGAAAAGAAAGGGAGAGAAGCACCCGTGGATCATGAACGTATATATAGAACACTGGCACGACCCTCTGTAGCAGTTGGAACAGACTCTTCAAAGAGCACTCCCACAGTCGTGAAAATGAAGATAATCATTTGTCACCACTTGTCCTGACCGCCTGCCGATTAAAAGTGCGGCTTTATATTCTCCCTGCGCAAAGTATTAATCACGACACCCAATGTTTAAGAGAAGTGACTGATTACCTCCCTGAGACCGCGTGTGTCTTGGAAACCAATTTCCAAGCGCAAGTATGACGAATGTGCTATGAAGTCCTTGACATGTCTCCGGAAATCAAATGTCGGAGGCACATATCTATGAAATAATAATAATAATAAAAAAATTATCCTTACATAACGGACTGCTCATTTAAACGAAAAATGCCATTCATTCCACAACTGAGACATTGTAAATACAGGAAGTTACTGTTTCTCAAAGAATTGGAAGATCCTGAATTACAAAAACTAAGTGCGGATGTTTCGAGCAATTCCCCCCCCCCACCCCCTCCCATCGACACTGGCATTAAGAACAAATGCTCTAACCACCAGGAATTAATGAGTCAAAAAAAATCTAAATTTATATAAAAACACATCAGGTGGAAGAATCCCAGTAAGCACCCATAGATCAGATCACATGTAGAGGATTTTAGGAAGGGAGTGTATGACACCAGATCTTAAACAACCCTTAGAAATAGGAAGCTAGGAGATTTGGACTAGAGTGCCCGATAGGAAAGTGACACGGAAGTGATTTCTAAGGAAGAAGAAGACACCCTTATTTATTACCGGCGGGCCAGTACCCGGAGGTCCGACGGCTTAAAGTACCCATCCCAAGCACGGCGGACATTTAGTGGTTCGAGTGTTCGAACCTGACTGCGATCGAACCTGGGGTTTCCCCGAGGCAGTCATGAACGTTGACCAGTTGCCCATCCGCGGCCTACTGGTCAACATTCATGACTGCCATAAATTAGGGACGGGCGACTCCTTTAGGAGTCGCCCGTCCCTAATTCATAGGGCCACTGATTTCAGGTGACTGAACCAGCGCCATAAGTTAGGCACATCGCCCATACTTCATCCGGGACTCGGAGAAGCAAACTCACACTATTAGCCAGAAGGCCGTGCCTCTGACTAGACATCGTTTATTAAGTGATTGTGTACCTTATATCGGCAATTACTTATATCGGCAATTATTACAGGTCAAAAATCGATAAAACTAAATTCAGGTACTGAATACATGACTTTATTGTATCGAACGTATACTGTCACTGTAGACTATATATCCTACGTGGCTTTGTATTCATTGTACAAAAACTTTAGATTAACAAGTTAGTAAAATCATGCAATGCATTGTTTATGATACGCTTTCCAACATACCAGAAATCATTACTCAAGTTATGAGGATAATGGCTGTGGAATAAATCTCGCTCCTGTGTCCTGACCTTTGACTCCATTTCGATTATATTCAACAGAACCGGTTCACTATACCTCAGGAATAACAAAGTTTTGTCGCAATAGAAGCATATTTACATAAGTTATGAGAATAATGGCTGTGGAATAAATCTTGTTTCTGTGCCATGACCTTTGACCCCATTTCGTTTATATTCAACAGAACCGGTTCACTATACGGTACAACATGATAAAGTTTTGTCGCAATCGAAGCATTTTTACGTAAGTTATGATGCATAAGAGCAATGGAATGGATCCCGCTCCTATCTCCTGACCTTTGACCCCACATTTCGCCCATTTTCAATAGAGTTCGTCCCCAGGTGGTCCCTTACCACATGCTAAAATTTCATCGAAATCGAACCATCTTTACGCAAGTTATGACGCATAAGGGGCATTGGAATGGATTCCGCTCCTATGTCCTAACCTTTGACCCTATTTCGCCCATTTTCAGTAGGGTTCGTCCCCAGGTGGTCACCTAATACATACTAAAATTTCATCGAGATCGAACCATTTTTACGCGAGTTGTATGCGGACGAGCAGACGGACAAAGCTGGAGCACATATACGCTTTTTTTTTTTTTTTTTTTTGTTTGAAGGTTTAACGACCACCGTGAGCAACTCAATGGGCTATAAGCAGTCGCCCGTCCCTAATTTAGGGTCACTGGTTCCAGGGAAGGGAGAAAGCCAGTGCCGTAAGACAAACACAACATCCATGCCTCACCGGGATTCGAACCCGGACCCCTTTCGGACGAATGATCAGAGGCCATCGCTTAGACCACTGCGCCACCGGGGCGGCCATATACGCTTCTTCAACCTACGGTTGGAAAGTGTAAAAAACAGGATTCCCTACTTTTACTGGGTTAATATCCCTTGAAGACTGTATACCAATCCGAAAATTCTCCCCACACGTGTATCTATAAGCAACGTTTAAACGTTATGCGAAAGTAGCTCATTCAAATATTCACCCACGCTGTTTTCGTGGAACTCAATTTCCTGGTGATTTTACAGCTTTGTTTTCAGAAGCATCAGAATGAGGCATCCGCAGTGTGGATTTGCTCAAACTACTCAATAAACAAGCTCTCTCTCATTTATTTCTCCGTACGATTTAAAACACGAAATTTTACTTCCGAGGTGAATTCTCTCTTCCATCGAACAGAGATGCATTATTAACATTCTTTGGGATTTTATAAATAATATAGTAGTGAGTTAGTGCAAGCTGGTGACTACAAAAAAAAAATTTTTTTTTTTTTTCTTTTTCAACTACACCCGCACTCTATGGTGCGTATCCAAGACTAAACGCCATCTCCTGTTCAGAATGTAGTACCAGTGCTTCCAGGTGAGGGGGGGGAGAGATAGTACTGCTGTAAGAACTAGTACAAACATCGACATTTTATAAAACTTTGGCTTTCAAAAAGGAATGACTGATAGGATCTAAAGCACATGGAAGTATTCCATCGATGTGTTTATTTCGTTCAAAGCAAGAAAAAATTCACCATCACTCTTCGCAGTAAATTTGAAAAACGGAAAGGGATGGGTCCCTCCCCGAATGGATAACGCTTCTTTTGACAATATGCTCTCTGGTAAGAAACTGAAACGCTACACAAAAGGTTCCTACACGTTGCGGAAGGGTATATTGATTGTGACGCGCATCACCCAAGAGAAAAATAACTGTATTTTCGAATACTGGAAATTCACTTGATCCATGTAATGGAATTTCCGAATTCTCGCTCCTTCCGCTGAAGAATATCGAAAAACTCCCTCAATTTTAGAGAAACGTAGCCAGGTGAAAAACTCGGCAAAACAATCAATCCGGCTGTTGATGATTCGGTCAACAGGCTTCAGACTACGATAAAAGTTTATTACTGCCCAGGGATGAAGCATAAGATATCGATGGCGCTTTTCTTCCGGCGGGAGGAAGAAAAAGTTTTAAAGACGCACAGGGTAATAAAAACAAACTCAATAACTCAGGGCATTTCATTCTAAGACTTGCAAGAACTTAGTGGGGAGAAGTATCAACTAACGCTCGAACTCATCACTAGAAGCAAATGACTAACATACTCAAATTTCAGCTAAAATGAGACGGTGTTCTAGTTTTTTCACTCCCGATAGATAACAAATTACCGCTAACTAACCACTGATACATTCGTTCGAGGTTCTTGTCACTCTTTTAACACCATGCAAATTATCCAAACTATCCTGCACAAGGAGCGATCACGATAAAGAAACAAACTAAAGCACTGCATCAGTTAAAACCAAACGGTCGTATCAGAATAATATGACTACCCCCGGAATCACATTGTACCCGCCGCCCAGGCGCGTCACAGAGTGCATGCACGTGACAGGGTAGACCACAAGGAGATATAAGCGGCCGGCCAGGACAGATGAGCCATAGTGCCTAACGTCAACACAATGGGAAGAGGTAGTGATTTGACGGACGCTCAAAAAGGAATGACCATCGCGCCAAGGGTGGAAGCACCTCAGAAACAGCAGATTTCGTGGGCTGTTCGCCAGGTGCTGTAGTAAGGGTGTACGAAGAATGGGCCACGTGGCACAGTGCCACTTGAGGCTGACCGCTGTTTAATTACACAACACATATGAAGCAAAAGTAACACCGATCCTACCAATGCAACGCTCGCTTGGGGGTGAAAGGGGCAATGGGCACAATTCCAGGAACTGTTATCTCCTGTTTCCCCCAGTAACATCCCCTTTCCATTACTCCCTTATCCCCCACTGTAATTGTCGCCCAGAAATCCACTTATATGTACGTCAGCTCCGCCCACCCTCTTTTTGCCTTGGAGTAGGTGGTAGAGTCTGTTCCACAACTCATTTGTTAAACATTTGATGTACAAAGTGTCCCACTCGCTACTTTACCCAAGTTTTTATTAATAACATTGTGAATAATTACGGCATTTGGTAAGAACATACCTTCATCCATAAAAAACAGAACCGCATCATAAGAGATGTCGAAAATGTCAGCCCTGGGCATTGAGACAGGTTTGAACAAGAGATTCCATATTTCGGAAAGTTCGCGCCAGTTGCTCTGGCGTAATCGCTACCACTGCCTCGCAGATGTTTTTTAATGCCTGTTGGCCTACACCTTTTTTCCAACGAAGCGTGGATTCACTTATCGGGATACATAAATGAACAAAACACGCGTACGTTGGGAGCGGCAAATCTCCACGCATTTATCGAGAAACCACTTCACACAAAAAAGATTGGAGTGTGGGGCGCACTGTCAACGTCGGCGGATCATGGAGCCAGTCTTCTTTCACGATACGGTAACAACAGCCGTCTACATGGAAATTTTTCAGACATTCGTTAACCAACTGCACCCTGAAGAGCTGACCACTGGATATTTGAGCAAGATGGGGCAACTTGCCATACATCACTGTGAGTAGTACGGCTGAAACTGAATTCTTTCGAGACTGCGTGATACCTAAAGGAATGTGGCCACATCGATTGCCGACCTACCACCACCTGATTTCTTTCACTGGGGGTTTCAAATCAGTGGTGTTTCAAAACAAACTGACAACCCTTGTGGCATTGAAGAACAACATCTGCGGGACAATGGGCAGCGATTACGCCGAAGCAACTGGCGCGAACTTTCCGAAATATGAGTCTCGTGTTCAAGCGTCTCTCGATGAACAGGTCGGACACTTTCAACATTTTTTTTTTTTTTTTTTTGATTGGAGGTTTAACGACCACCGTGAGCAACTCAATGGACTATAAACAGTCGCCTGTCCCTAATTTAGAATTTAGAGCCACTGGTTCCAGGGAAGGGAGAGAGCCAGTGCCGTAAGACAAACACAACATCCATGCCTCACCGGAATTCGAACCCGGACCCCTAACGGACAAGTGATCAGAGGCCAGCGCCTTAGACCACTGCGCCACCGGGGCGGCCTTTCAACATTTCATATGATCTGGTTCGGTTTTCTATGGATGAAGGTATGTTCTTACCGAATATCATTCAATTACTGCAATTATTTACGATTTTATTAATAAAAACTTGGGTCAAGTTGTGAGTGGCGCACCCTTTACTTCTTTGCACATAGCTTTTCCATCAACATTCTTCTGCTAGCATACAACGAATCCCCTGCGCTGTTGTAGTTTCGTCCAGTATGCCACCATTTCTAATCCTCCATTCTAGTACTTTGGCTCAGCAGATTTTTTCTGCCTCGCTAAATATGGAATTTGATTAAATTTTGTTACTTTACTTGTTAAAAGTGATCATCTCAGCTGTTCTCTCCCTCGTTAAATCCGGGAGCATTAACAATATTTGTTCATTAAAACGACCAAGTTACTTATATATCATCATCATCATCATCATTGTCAACCATTATCAATCCACTGCTGGACGAAGGTCTCCCCAAGTTTCCTCCACAACGGTCTGTCTTGTGCCAGTCTCCTCCATGTCACCCCTGCATACTTTCGAATTTCATCCACCCATCTCCCATGTGGTCTTCTTCTGGGTCTTTTCCTGTCCCTTGGGATCCAATCTAAAATTTCGGCTGTCCATCGATGATCTGTCCTTCTGGCAGTATGTCCAGCCCATTGCCATTTCAGGGATTTAACTCTGATCATGATGTCTTCCACTCTTGTCATTTTTCGGATCCACGAGTTCCTCTTCTTATCTCTCCTGGTTACACCAAGTATGCACCTCTCCATGCTTCTTTGAGTTGTCTGCAGCCTTTGTATGTCTCTTTTAGTTAAGGTCCACGTCTCTGCACCATACGTAAGCACTGGAAGGATGCATTGATCAAACACTTTTCTTTTAAGACATAATGGCATATTGCTCTTGAAAATTATGCTGTTTCTTCCAAAAGCTCTCCAGGCAAGTTTTGTACGCCGATTAATTTCTTCATCAATGTGACCCTCACTTGATATCTGCTGTCCAAGATAAACGTACGTATCTGTTATCTCAAGCTTTTCTCCATCAATCGATAAATCTTCATTTCTTGTAAAAGCATTGAACATCACTTTTGTCTTCTGAAAGTTCATTTTTAATCCCACTTCTTTACTCTTGTCAGCAAGTTCCTGGATCATACTCTGCAGCTCTGATGGGCTAGTTGTAAAAATGACTACGTCATCAGCAAAACGAAGGTGGGTTAGATAATCTCCATTAATCTTTATCCCCTTGTTTTCCCAGCTCAGTGACTGAAAAACACCCTCCAATGTGGCATTAAAGAGCTTCGGAGATATGGTGTCACCTTGTCTCACTCCCTTTCCAATTTTTATGTGTGTTGTATTTTCAAACAGCCTAATCTTTGCACTTGCATTTTCATAGATGTTATTAATAATATTAATGTATGCATCTTCAATACCGCAGGTTTTCAGAGCCATTGTAACTGCTGATGGTTTCACCGAATCAAAGGCTTTTTCATAATCGATAAAAGCCATGCACAATGGAAGTTCATATTCCCTCGCTCTTTCAATTAGTTCTCTCAGCACATGGATATGATCTATTGTGCTGTAGCCACTCCTGAATCCAGCTTGTTCTCTCGGTTGAGCCATGTCCAGTGTTACCTTCAAGCGGTGTGAAAGAACTTTAGTGAAGATTTTATAAACTACTGATAGGAGGCTGATAGGTCTGTAGTTTCCGAGATCCTCAATGTCACCTTTCTTATGTAGCAGGATCATTGTAGCGGTGTTCCAATCCTCAGGAATCTTTCCTTCATTAAGGCATCGAGTGAAAATTTGGGCGAGTACTGTTTCGATTTCTCCACTTGCTTCGTGTATGATGTCTACAGTAATTCCATCTTCTCCTGGAGCTTTCCCCCGCTTCATGTTCTTGATTGCATGTGCAACTTCTGCTGGAAGGACTGGAGGAACTCTGGTACTGGTATCTTTCATGATGTCTGGAGTGCATGTATCATCCCTTTCATATAATTTGGAATAGAAATCTTTCACTCTTGTCAAAATTTCGCCTCTATTTCTTGTTACAGAACCATCTTCTTTTCTCAGTGCCATAATCTGTTTTCTTCCTTTACTGAGATGTCCCTTTGCTATCTTTAGGCTTTGGTTGTTTTCAATTGCTTTCCTCACTAGTTCACAGTTGAATTTTCTTACGTCTTCAGTGATACTTTTTCGTGCTGTCTTGCATAGCTCTATATATTCCACTTTGGAAGTCGCATCTTCTTTAGTTGTCCTCATCTCTCTTCTTTTTGCATCAACATTTTCGTTTTTCCTGATAATTTATTTACATGCAACTTGTTCTTAGACCCAGCTAATTTTGTTGCTGTTTCCATAAGAGCTTTGGTTACTTTTCTGTTAACTTCAGAAATATCCACTTCTTCCGATGTTAGGCCTTCTAAAGCAGAGAACCTGTTCTTCAGTTCCAACTTGAAGGTATTATGGTGTTTTTTAAGGTTGGTTATGTCAATAGATTTTGTTTGTCTTATGAGCTTGCCACGTTCAAGTTTAGTGTTGAGGTGCATCTTACATCTCACCAATCTATGGTCACTACCTGTGTTGAACTTGTTTAGCACACTGCAGTCTTCTATGACGAATTTTTTGTTACACATAATAAAATCAATTTCACTTGTCGTCCCATTTGGATGTCTCCATGTCCATTTCCTGTGTGGCTTTTTCTTGAAGAAGGAGTTCAAGATGAAAAACCCTTCTGCCTCTGCAAACTCAACGAGAGTATTTCCACGCTGGTTTCTGTTGCCGTGACCGAATTTACCTACTGAAGTTTCATTCTGTTGCCGTTGCCCTATTTTTGCATTGAAATCTCCCATAATTATTTTCAAGTGCTGCTTACCTTTATTATTTAGATGACAAATTTCCTCATAAAATTCTTCAATTTCTTCTTCAGGATGACTTGTGGTGGGTGCATAAGTTTGAATAATCTGAGCCTGGTATCTTCTCGAGAGTTGGATAACAAGCCGTGCAGCTCTGTCAGAGGAACTTTCAACTTCTACCACTTTATCCTTCAGTTTCTTGTTTATTATAAATCCAACACCACTAGTTCTGCCAGTATCTGTCCCACGATAGTAGAAGAGATGTCCACTTTTCAGTTCGATGAGATCTTCTCCTTTTCTCCTTACCTCACTTAGCCCGACGATGTCCCACTTGATCCTTTGTAGTTCCTCTTCCAATTCAAGAAGCCTTGAATCAGAAGATAGGGAGCGTCCATTGTACGTTGCCAAGGTCAGCATCAGATGGCAGCCTAGTCCGGTCCTCCGGGGATTCTTAGCACCCTCTGCCTTCATGTCGCACTGGCCGCTGCCTTGGCCAGGTACATTCCAGCTGCCGGAGACTGAGGGCCAAGATTTAAGTTGTAGAGTCATTTTGGAGGTGTTTGGCCATAACTCACCACGCTGGCCAAGCGGGTTGGTGAGTGTGGGATAGAATTTCCTCTGATCCCGATGGTATAGTTATACCGCTATTGGCGGTCGTCAGAGCCCCTTTAGTGGGAACAGGATGCACCACGAGAAGGCGGGGTTGACATTTGTCAAGGAGAGGCTGTGATGTTACGCATCACCTGACCTTACATCCCATATATATATATATATATATATATATATATATATATATATATATATTCTATAAAGATACCTAAGCAAAAAAATACATATATAATTTTGACTCACACCTAGTACAACATAGAAAAGGTTATGTATCTACCTGTGTGAGTAAAAGGAGAAAAGAAAAATAAAATAAAAACAACTGAATGTAGAAGGTGTCGAGAATACTGAGCCTTGGCTTTATCAAGGACCAGCAAAAACTCTGCATTTTTTCACTTCCACAAAGACCTAGTTGGAAATGGGTTTCTGCAAGGCCATAGATGCAAGTAACATTCCCACCTAAAATAGTTTAAAAAATATATATATAAGTCATGTCCTCCGTAGAGTAGCATGACCTAGCACTAGTTAACAATTTCGCTTGCATCCATTAACCTTCATGGCCCGACCCATGCTCTTCATCTGTTACTATTAAACAGAGAGAAGAAGATTAAAGAGAACTCAAGCTGTGAGAGTGACAATAAAAACAAATAAAAAAGAAAACTAGTTATTCATCACTAGGATAGCTATACTAAAAATAGTAAAACCAACATTAAAATTAATAAGATTCTGATTAATCTATAGAAGCTCACTAAAGGTGATTTAATACATGCAAAGATTATTAAATAAACTGCTCGTGTATTTTATAATATTTCTCATGTATTCTGGAGAGTTAATTCTGCTCATTCTGATCATACATATCCACAGTCTTAAATTTATATATTTTTTTCTCTGGTTAAAATCTCCGCGCGTTGGTTTCTTGCTGTATGAGGAGGCCATCAGCCCCACCCTCACTGCCCCCCAGCGTCTAGGGAGTGGCGGAAGAGGTCAGCCATGTTCTCCTCTTGTGAGGAGAAAAGTTTTTGTAACACAAGAGGTAAGCTCTCTTCCTTGTTTTTGGGTTCTAGGTTTTATAAGTTCAATGTTTGTACTTCATGTACCTTTTCTCTGTCGTTTTTTAGCTTTTCAGCTTTTAAGCATTGGTTTGTCTGTTAACATTTATGCGGGTTTTAACTCTTACTTTTCTTTGTAACTTTGAGCGTCTTTTGTGGTACCTAGGAACAGAAGATGGCTAAGCTTGTTCCTTTTCTATGCGCTGTCTATGCGCTGTTTTTTCAAAGTAGTTAAGTTCTTAATAACTAATTAATTATGCACTTAAAGCACTGCTGAAATACTTTGTACATATTGCAACTAACTGTTTAAGGTATATAACTTTCACAAAGTTTTCTTTAGTTAATTATTATCTTTAACTTATTCTCGTTTTCGTGCTGTCATAAGTTGTAGAGTAGGGGTTTTAGACTCAAGTTTTCTTTCAAAAATCTGTTCGTTATAAATTAACATTTCCTTTTTTAATTGCAATGTAAAATTTGTTTTTCAGGTTTAAATTCTCTCTCAAACGAACTTGGAATTTCGTTATAGCTGAAAATCATTTCTATTTATTATGTCACTCTCACAGCTTGAGTTCTCTTTAATCTTCTTCTCTCTGTTTAATAGTAACAGATGAAGAGCATGGGTCGGGCCATGAAGGTTAATGGATGCAAGCGAAAATGTTAACTAGTGCTAGGTCATGCTACTCTACGGAGGACATGACTTATATATATATTTTTTAAACTATTTTAGGTGGGAATGTTACTTGCATCTATGGCCTTGCAGAAACCCATTTCCAACTAGGTCTTTGTGGAAGTGAGAAAATGCAGAGTTTTTGCTGGTCCTTGATAAAGCCAAGGCTCAGTATTCTCGACACCTTCTACATTCAGTTGTTTTATTTTATTTTTTTCTTTTCTCCTTTTACTCACACAGGTAGATACATAACCTTTTCTATGTTGTACTAGGTGTGAGTCAAAATTATATATGTATTTTTTTGCTTAGGTATCTTTATAGAATGTGAATTCTGAATTTTCAAAACTGCTGCGTTGCGCGTTTTGATTTTCAGGTTATTTTGCACCCTTCGTTTTAAATTCTAAAATTTTTTCCTTAGTCTTCAGTTTTGCTCTTAAGTATATATATATATATATATATATATATATATATATATATATATATATATATATATATATATATAAAGAGCACCCAAGTCATAAATTCTTGACAATCTTCCTCCTACCCCACAAGAAGAAAAGCTTTAATGAATAAGAAGGAAAGGCCGACTAACGAGAATCATTTAAATGATAAGGATACACATTTTCTTTCTTCTCGGTTTTCAGGGATGCATTAGAAAAGCGGGGCGACCTGGTGTGCATTGCGTCATTTCCTCGAAGTCACTGGCGCAGACGCTAATCAGGTCTCATCAATTAAGTTTCCTCTCCCTTCGCAGACGAGAACAATGAGTCTTCTTTCCTTTTTCACCCAGTACTGAACATTTGTCAGGTTCTTCCTTCGAGAATGCGCTGTCTACGAAACAGCAACAAGTCACTGAGGCGCACACCAACTTCTCTTCTTCCTTCCGTATTTCAGCATTTACAGTACTTGTACGGACACTGCTGCAAATTATCTTCCAGCACACGCATGAGCAAATACTATTTTTCTTCTATACAACAAGACGTGGTGACTAATAGCATCTTTGTAGCCCGATCAAAATTACTGAATTACTAAATAACTAATTTTTTCACTTAGAGGGTCGGGCGCATTAATCTTCCCACAGTACAGGCACTTTCAACAATACACTCTTGCAAATTATCATGCTAGTCCAGGAAGCAGTCCTTTCTACCTGAATTATTTTTAATAGTATTATTATTAAAAGATAAAATCGTGGAAATATCTCGAAATTTAAAATAAAATGAGTTCTACATTTCCGACGACAAATTTCTGGCCTGGAGGTTTAAAAGGGTTAATTGTCACCCTCTGAACACAAGTTTAATTTCAACTTGAGTACCCTCTTTTTTTTTTTTTTTTTTTTTTTTTCGATTTCTCAGTTAAAAGTCGGACAGCATAATATAAACTTTATCCAAAACACTTTAACGTTGTCAACGCCAGTTCTTTCTACTAAAAACTGTGTCTAGTGTTGTTCTACTAAGAACCCACACAAATCAGAGTTTTTGAAAATACAATAATTATACGCAAAAACATATCAGACTTTAAATCTTGGCGGGACATAGTGTAACGAATGACTGTTAAGCGGTTCCTTACAACCCACGACTCTACTGGCGAGAGAATCTGCTGTAAAGAATACTTGTAAAGATTCTGATGATGGAATTACATGCTAAAGGCTTTTCCTGACTAAATTATTACTGTTAAAAACCTTCTCCTGTTCTCAGGAACAAAATCTGAAAAGGTGACATTTAAATTTAAGTCTACACTTGCGGTCACACAGTAGCGCACGCAGCTCTCCCCACCCAAAGCAGTTTTTGTTTTACCAAAGTTTTCTGAACTCAGGGTTTCCTGTAAAACAAAACTATCCGTTGAGAGCTGTAACTCATCGCAGTCCCAAAGTGTGCTCAAACCAACTGCTCTGCGCTAAACCACCCTCATGCGCTGAAATTCCCACATCAGTTGGCTACGTGGTTTGGCTTCTACGAAGCAAAGCGTTATTTGGGGTTGTGGTGGTTGCATTTCTTCCAACGAAACTTTTTCAGAGGCATAAAAAGTTAGCCGGCTCACTACGATATTTTTGGCATATAAAGTTTTGATTGAATTTAAAGCTATTGAAACTGTAAGGTATACGTTTGCTTAGTTGCTTAACTATGAACTTCATCTCTGCAACAGTTCGTAGTGAACTTTGGGAACACAAATATAGACAGCACTTGCAAACATACATGGTCGAGTCACATTATTGTGACCACCAGCTAATATCCAGAGTAACCGCCGTGTGCAGTGCGGACAGCAGCTAGACTGGCTGGGAGTGGTTCAATAAGGTTCACAGGTATGTGGAGCCATGCTAACTACAGTGCATTTGACAGCTGCTGCAGGGTGCGTGTTTGAGGATCCACAGAGCGAACAACACGATCGAGGTGGTCCCACAGATGCTCAATTGGGTTTCAGTCTGAGGAATTAGGGGCCAGTGAAGTACTTTGAAGTCTTCATCGTGTTCTTCCAACCACTCTCGGACATTTTTAGCTGTGTGACACGTCGCATTGTCGTGCTGGAAGATCCCATCCGCCCCAGGGAAGAAAATCAGCATGTATGGGTGTAGTAGTCTGCAAGGATGGGTTCATAACGAATTCGGGTTACACTGCCTTCGACAGGTATGAGTGGACCCAGGGAATGCCACGAAAATATTCCCCCACCAGCTTGTGTTCTTCCAGCAATGGTTGAAGAGTGTTTGTTCTCTGATGTTTCTCACTTTATACGCCAATGTTCATCAGTTCGATGAAGCAGAAAACATTACTCATCGGAGAAAGCAATCCTTTGCCAATTAGCGGAGGTCCAATTCCGATACTGCCGTGCAAGTGTAAACCTTTTTCGCCGATGCACCTTCGTTAGCATAAGTGCAGTGGCCATCCGTCTGCAACGTAGCCCCGCACACAGCAGAGTTCGCTGAACTGTCGTTTTAAACATACTTCCGGTGGCCCCCTGGTTCATTCGGCCAGTGATTTACACCACTGCGGCGTGTCGATCGGCCCTCACGCACCTTCGCAGCCGACGTTCACCTCTCACATCAATGGAACGTGGTGCTCCCGCAAGTTTCTACGTCGCTTATTCGCAATGGTGCCATTTCCCCAATCACGATACACTTTAGCCACAGCAGCACGCAAACACTTCACAAACTGCGCTGTTTCAGAAATACTGCCTCCCCTTGGCCCGAAAGCCCATAATCAATCCCTTTTTGCAAATCTGATAAATCGCTCATTTTATCCATGACAGCAAAGAGTGATATGTTTTCAGAATGCACAGCACACCTCCAAGCCAGCTCACGACACGTGCCTTCTTTCATTGGCTATGCGCTGTTGTCGTCAAAAGTAGGAAGTGGTCACAATAATGTGACTCGACTGTGTAGAAATCAATAACGACCAATGATTCAGTGAAACCGCTTACATTTCACCACTATTTTGTTTTATTGGCTTGTCACTTTCAATTTATAACAAGAAGAGTTAAACACTAACCAGAATGTGAACTTGCAGGCTCAGTTTCATGTAAGCATCACAATCGTGATAACTCAGTGTAACATACGTTCAACAAATCGTGATCGTAAATGGATTTCTAACAAGACTCGCCTATCATGCCTCTATCAAAAATGTACGCTCATTCAGTGTTAACGTTTCATCGACCTCTGAAAAACACACACACACACACACACACACACACACACACACACCTAATGACAACGCAAAATCTCTCGAATTACTGAAGTTCCCTTTATATGAAACGGAAACTTTTCAAAACGATATTCCGTTAAAAGTTAAGACACCTACCAGAAACTTCTCCGTACGTTATTTACAGGAATTCACATCAGTTATTTCTTACAGTGTGTCAGGATGTTACAAAAATGTACTTTTTTATATACATCCGCGTAAAGCAGAACTCGCAGCCTTCCGCAGTATCTAAATCTTTGACGTAGAACTTGAACCTCCAAACTCTAACACGCAAAAAATAATAAGACAAAAGAAATCACGTGCTACGAAACACTTATTGAATTAATAACGCGGAATTAATATTTTTCATATTATTGGAATTAATAAACAAAAATAGAGGAAAGCAGCTTTTGTCTATCCCCCTTGAAACATCCATCTGGTTGATGCGCGAAAGCTTGGAAACGTTTCTTTATTCTTACGGCAATAAATCGGATTACTAGTACAGTTTTATTAATTTAAGGATTATGCAAGACAAAGTTAAAAACTAATCAGAATAAATGGTTCAGTGTTTTAAAAAGCTGCAGAAAAGTGAGTTTTACGTAGACTTTTTCTGTTTTAAACAGTTCCCAAATACAGCTCTTATTTTAGTAAAATGTAATAGGTGAACAAGAGACACTCTCTGAGCGTTCCTATCCATAGATTTATTTAACACATTGACTTATACTAATTAAGGTATCCCACAACACCACGTTGAAAAGGTCGATCGTTTAGGGCCAAATTTCACATTTTGTAAAAATGTGTTTACTTTAAAGCCCCATTCTTTAGGATTCCAAAACTGCCTATGTATCTTGTCTACGATGAATATAGATACAGAGTTATAGCAATCGGAATATCTAAACCCAGGTGTCGAATGAACGGGAAGTGACACTTGAAAGGCTGGAAGTTGGGAAATAATTACGTTAGTCTTACTATTTGTACATAAAATTGTAGTAGAAAATATTTTGTACTAGGTTTTTTGGATCTGGCAATACTTTGGATACAATTACGTGCTGCAATTTATGTTTGCGAGGGTGGCAAACAAACATGCTTTTAATCCCATTAAAACTGTCTTTTAAACTTAAATCGCGTTTATTTTGCAGGACGAAATTTTCGTCCCGAACTCTTTACGGAAAACCTGATATCTGCAAAAGGTATGAAAATAAATTTATGAAACTTGGTATACATATTTCTTACAATGTTGTGCATGCAATGAACTAAATGTTTTGCTGCTTGCCAGTTAAAAGTTAGGTTATAGCTATTTACATTCAATCAACATAGTGAAGAAATTTGTCAGAAATTCACTCTAATGCATGTAGGAATAAGTGTATCTTAGCAGTGTTTAGGAGCATCACTTACCTTTTTGTTCACTGCATAAATAATATTCATGCGCATATACGCTGCAAAAAATGCCATCATAAATCTCTAATATTTTTTATTTATAGCGTTTACCGTAAACGACATATTTCCTTAAATTCTTTCACAAGTTCCCAATTTCTTGAAGATTTATATTGATATTCTTTTTTTCAACGTTTATGTGTTTTTGTGTATAAGCCTTCCTAAAAAAAATTACCCATTCTTGCATTTTTTCGAAAAAAGTGCCCCTAACGTAGTGGGATACCGTGACCGAGCTGTGTATAACTATAGTGTGTCGCGTTTGTTGCTGATGGACGCAGGAAAAATGAAAACAGCAAAAAAAAAAAAAAAAAAAAACAGGAAAACACTGAACATGTTAGTGGTAATGGTGAGGCATTTTAAGAACGTGACACAAGGCAAAACTAGATAGATCAATGAATATACTAGCGCCACTATCCGCGCACAACTCTACTCTTACAAAAGCTTTCGCAACGCACAAAGATGACGTTATTTTCCAGGCAAAGAATGAATGACGTCATTGTTACACTAATACAATATAAGAAAGCGAAAAAGAACAGACGCGTGACTTAGCGGTTTTTAACAGTTCCTTCCTCTTAAGCTGTTGTTATTAAATGCTTGCTTGCCCATAAATGTATGCATCGGCAAATAATAATCGAACTTCTTTCGAATTTAACAGATGCACACCGGAGAGGTCTCTTGAGGCATAGAATTAATTTTACCGATTACGAAGGCAAATATGTAAGTGCGTGATATTTCTTTCAAAATACGATCGAAGAATACGCTGAATAAAAAAACAACTAACACCGCGCTGTTTGGCATTTCATAAACTAGAAGGCAACGACTGAAGGAGATCAAAATTGATTATGAAGGCTGGGGATTGGTCCTAGCGAGCATGTCACACAGCTGAAAATTTGACTCGGAATAAACAGACACATATCAAAAGGCTTACATTGCGACAATGCTGCCAATTTAGTTTTTAGGAACTTCTCAGATCCATTAACAACTAGTACGATGCTTACTCAGTGAGACAGGTTCACCCAAAATCTGCCTTGTGTTTCCAATGGCAAAACTTCTTTACATTTTTTCTTCGCAATTTACGTATTCCCATGGATGAAAATTTGCACATCGATAAAACTAACTTTAAGTTATAGCATGGCAGTGTCAGAATTATAAATAGATTTTCTACAGGCCTAGCGGACCACTCGAATTTCCCGCCAAAACGGGCACTGTACCGTGCAAAAAAAAAAAAAAAAAAAAAAAAAATTACGTATTTACAGTATACGTAGAAAATAACTTATCATTTTCATAGGAGTAGTATATCGCAAATTTAGATCAGAATGTGTGCGTGTACACATGAAATAGTACTTCTAAATAAGACACAAAGCATGCTACGCAGTGTAAAAATTTGAAAAGAAACTCCTGACCAGTGTATACCAAATTTTGGTAGTTCACTCATTTTTACTGGTCCAGGAATGGCACAAATACAATACATTTTGTACACACATGGTGCTAGTTAGTATCCAGGACGATACCTTGATTGTAAGGAAACTGATATAATGCACTATCAGTGCACTTATTATAGTGCACTGACCATGAAGCACTTTGCAACATACCAAAAAGCCACCTTCGTGGAATACCTTGCTTCAGTGTGAAAGGCAGGAGGAACTCCCATGTGGACAGAAATACAATTTAGCAAAGTCAGAGCATAAATGGTTCTTCAACCTCCAGTTGGGAAACAATATAAAAACCCATCCATGATCAGCGGTCAATACTTGTGCAAAAAAGTGGCCTGTCTTAATCCAAATATTTTTAGTCGGAACTGTTTCCTACAGTCCAAAATTTTCAGAAAAACTGTAGTATGGTTTGCAATTCCGATATTCAGTTTTCGAGTTGAATATCTGAATTTCAAAATTCTGAAAACTGCCATAGTGAAACCTGGATTCTTTGAAGTCTGTGGTTAAATTCTTTATAAACTTAGAAATTCTAAAACAAACTGGGAAAAAAAAAACGCTTACTGGCCATTTGCGCCAGTGACATAACATTTTCAGTGGTCAGATGGAATTTTTACTAGTCAGTGGACCACTGGGTAATTCAAACGCTGCATGGGATACTTAATACTTGCTAAAACATAACCATAATTATATTAAAACTCTTATCATTTTTCTTTGAGTAATGTTAATAGATGGCTCGACCTGTACACTGATGACGTCAGTAGACAAACAAATGTTGAACTGCTTAATTATGATTATGCTTTAGCAAGTATTAAGTATCTCATGCTATAACTTAAAAGTTAGTTTTATCGATGTGCAAATTTTCATACGTGGGAATACATTAATTGCGAAGAAAATATGTACAGAAGTTTTACCACTGGAAACCATAAGGCAGAGATTTTTGGTGGAACCACTTTAACCGATGCTTGTATTTCTCTCCAGCGCAAAATAGCTTACTAGGCGTATTTATAACGGCATTAAAATACTTGCGGTAAAAATCCATTGAAAATTTAAGGAACTTGTGACGCGGTAAGTTCAGACGTGAAAGACTTTTTTCTTAGTCCGAAAAAATCAGTTCAAGTGCCACGAAAACAAAACAAAAAAAAAAATCACAGCACAAGAAGGAATATACAAAAGCTGGGAACATATGCGATAACCAATCCACTGAAGTGTCGCCTTTTGAAAGCAAAGGGATATGAGATTCTTCGTAAAATCCTGATAGACGCACTTGAAACATACGATAATTTAAAACGAAAGTAAAATTCCAAAAATAATATTCGCATAGTTTTCGCAAAAAGTAAACAGAAACATGTTTTGAGTGGTTCATTTCCAACTCACCTATGCTTAATTCCTTTGCATTCCATATTCTTCAATGCTTTCCAGCATACGCGAAGGTCAAGAATCCCCCTCAAAATTTTATTTAAAATAAAAATGCAGTGATTATCTGATGAAGTGTAAATACCTCTCATTGCAAAGATAGCAGAAAGTTACTCACCACAAATATTGCTACATATGGAACTGCAAACTGAAGGCGCTAGTTAAAAACATTTACTGATGGGAACGAAGAAGCTGATAGTTATACATTTATATAAACCAATATATTAAAACAAGAACTTATACTGCACTGCTACACAAAATCCTAGTATTCCCTGTGACGGCAGAGCCCAGTAACTCGAAACGTTTTACTTCCCACTTCTTTTCAACAAGAAAGACTAAAGAGCTGGCTGGCACAAGCCCTTCCTTCCGGCTTACGTAGGCGGTAGACGTGGGCGCGAAAGCACCGGCTTACGTTCTTGTTTTTCGTACGCGAGGAGTGGGGAACCGAAAGAAGATTCCGCTTGATACCTTTCGATCGCTGAAATCCATTTTCGCCGGAATTTGCTTTTCTTTCGTGTCTTTCTTTACGAAAAGACATTACCTAATGTCATGCTACTGCAGCTACATAAGATTAAAATATTCCAAAGGGCTTCGATCTCCCATACGAGCGTTATTGAATCCACAATGCATTTACTGGCACGTGGATTACAATCTGAGGTTCTTACACAGCTAAAATTAGCAGTTAGGACTTCAAATTTGACAGGTGCTACAAAAATTGGGGAGGTGTTGAAAAAATGTTGGAAGCAAATATTTTTGAAGGTTGAAATTTCTTTTTTATAGTGAAATATTTAGGCTCTTAAGCACGTCTTTAGTTAAAAAAACAAACAAACAAAAACGTGCTTATGTTAGCGGTTTGTCCGTCCGTTTGTGGACACCATATCTGTGCAACTATTAGTCCAATTTGAAAAATTCTTTTTGCATTGGGAAGCTTGAGATGTGCGAATGATGATCTTTCGATTTTTTTTATGATGCTCAATGTCGGCGCTAGAGGGCGTAAATGCACATGATATCGAATTCAAAATACATGTTATTCCATATATCTGCTTCTAAAACATCCGATTGACAAAAAAAAAAAAAAAAAAAAATTCCCCTTCTGATTCCATTTATGTCGAAGACTATTTTAGGTATAGTCACTTTTTCAAGTTACGCATAGATTTTTCAGCTAGGGGGCGGGGGCGCGAATCTTAATTGCGTTTTCCCCGAAATCTCTGCTTCTAAAACTCCGATTTGAAAAATTCTTTCTGCAGCGGATACCGCTCCTGATGGAAAATATTTTGCATATAATTTCTAATATTTGGTAAAGAATGGTTTGGGCATCAGGGAGCGTAAGTGTTAATTTCTGCTTCTGAAGTATTTGCAACAAAATCGGAGCTCCTAAAAACTCGATTGAAAAAACTCTTTCGTGGACCGATATCGCTCACATCGGAAAACCTTTTGTGAATACTTTCTTCTTAAAATAATGCATGTTTTCCCCGCTAGCGTAGATGAATATATTTGTCGATATCTCTGCTTCTAATAGTCCGATTTGAAAAATTATTTCTATGTTGGAGAGCGTTTAAGCTGCGAAATGTTTCTCATGTAATTTCAAATTTTTCTTAACGCAGAAGTCTACCACCAGAGGACATAAGTTCACGTTTCCGTTTAGAGCAATATTTGCGGCATTAAAGTTTCGTTTGAAAAATTTCTTTCTTCGGTCAGATAGTACTGTTTTCCATACAGGTTCAGGTTCCGCTGACTTTGAATAGCTCTGATAAATTTAATTTGCATCAGATCGGATTCAAAACTCGTGATCATTACAATCGAAAATTCAGTGTCATCTTTCTGTTACATTTAGTATTAAAAATGGGGAAACTTTAAAATATGGAAAACTGTCGATTTTTTTTTATAATAAGTATGATTAAGATCAGGATATAATTATATATTTTTTTTTCCAAAACTACACACGGTAATTTTGTTCATATGCTGATTTTATTTTTCATCTCATGGGTAAAATGCTTCTCTACACAAGGCAAAAGCAACTGTCAGAATGAGTTGCTGAAACAGTAGTAGATACTGATATGCTGAAGTGATTCAGAAGTACATTTGAAAAATATGTAGCAGACTAAAGTGAAGAGATACGTAAATACGTTGTTTTGTGATTGCAATGACTGACTTTACAGGGTTCCCACTCTTTTTCTCCCATAAAAAATAAGGACTTTCTAAGCAACTCTCGCCAAAAATTTTTAAAGGTCTTACCAATTGCAAACACAACGAAGGCATACATACGCTCAAATACTTTTACACATAACTTAACTATGCAAATTGAAGTATGACGATTGAGTTCGCAATATGTTTCTATATAATTTAAGTTAAAGGATGTAATAAAGTTGAACTTATGCAATTTAAAAGAGTTCTGCTGGTCATATCAGTTTCTATATGTGAGAGAATAATCACATATACAATAAAGGATTTGTAAATTATAAAACCGTGGTTAAAGTTTAGAGTCCAAGATTTGAATTTCGCACTTAATCATCTCATAGTTTAAAATGCAAAACCACAGTCGACTTTATGAGTTGGAGATTTCAATTTTGCACTTAATTTTCTCTTGGTATAATTGAATAATTGCTACTTTCATATACAAAAAGGGGAAAAACAAAAGCGAGTTGTCAGTTCCAAGACATGGTGATGGGACTTGAACAAACAACGTCTAGAACCTGCTGGATATACACAGTCGAGTGATATTATTGTGACCACCACCTACTTTTGACGTCAACAGCGCGTAGCCAATGAATGAAGGCACGTGTCGTGAACTGGCTTGGAAGGTATATAAGGTGTGCTGTAGGCATTCTGAAAACATGGCTTAGTGCTTAGCGAGTCAGACTATCGATGCAGGGTCCTCAGGTTCTAACCTGGGCTGATCTTTCACAGATAGTGTGATTTACTGAATATCGGACGAGCACGTTAAGTGACGGCCCCCAGGCTGGACCCACTGGTTAAATGGGTATCCTTTCCTATGCCCCCCCTGAAATTCTCTCTCCCCTCTGTGTGCAACATCGTTCTTGTATGGTGGCGCCATCTACTGCACTCTAATCTCACTACAAACTGTTCTGTCAAAGTCCTCTCATTCCTTCCGTTTCTGTGTCCTGCCCAAAAGGCGATCTCGCTGTAGGTGGCTGGGACCTAAATTCTACTCACTGTGGACGGAAGTCCTACAAGAAAATGACAAATACTTTCTGAAAACATATTACTCGTTGCTGTCATGGATAAAAGGAACGATTTATCAGATTTACGAAAAGGGGTGATTATCGGCTTTTGAGCCAAAGGTGGCAGTATTTATGAACAGCGCAGTTTGTGAACTGTTCGCGTGCTGGTGACTGGAGAAATGGGCACCATTGCGAATAAGCGACGTGTAAATTGCGGAGCACTACGTGCCATTGGTGTGAGAGTTGAACGTCGGTTTCGAAGGTGCGTGAGGGCCGATCGACACGCTACCGTGGAGCAACTCACTGGCCGAATGAACCAAGGGGCTACCGGAAGTGTATCTACGACCCTGCTGCCTATGGGACCCCGATGCATACGGATGGTCGCTACACCTATGCGAACGAAGGTGCATTGGCAGAATAAGGCTTACATTTGCACGGCAGTATCGGAATTGGACCTCCGCTGTTTGGCAAAGGATTGCCTCCTCCGATGAATCACGTTTTCTGCTTCATCGAACAAATGGACGTTGGCGTATAAGGCAAGAAACACTCTTCAACCACTGCTGGAAAAACACAAGCTGATGGGGGCAACGTTATGGTCTGGGGAACGTTTTCGTGGCATTCTTCGGGTCCACTCATACCTGTGGAAGGCACTATGAATTGAATTCGTTATAAATCCATCCTTGCAGACCTCGTACACTCATACATGCTGAATAGTCTTTCCTGGGGCGGATGGGATCTTCCAGCACGACAATGCGACTTGTCACACAGCTAGAAATGTCTGAGAGTGGTTGGAAGAGCAGGATGAAGACTTCCCTTGCCTCTTAATTCCCCAGATTTAAACCCAATTAAGCATCTGTGGGACCTCCTCAATAGTGTTATTCGCTCTATGGATCCTCCAGCAGCTGTCAGATTCACTGCAGTCAGCATGGCTCCACATACCTGTGAGCACCTTACTGAGTCACTTCCAGCCCGTCTAGCTGCTGTCCGCGCTGCACACGGCGGTTACTCTGGATATTAGCTGGTGGTCACAATAAGGTGGCTCGACCGTGTATGTTATTTACACAGCCCATAGTCTTTCAGTTTTTTCAACGAATTACTTATCGCATATTGTCCTGTGCTTTTCCACGGACTTTCATTTGACATGTGACATCAGCACTGCTATCAGAAGCAAACGTTCTAGACACTGCATCATAATTTCTGGACTTTATGCACCGAGTTATGAAAAATAAGTACTTTTTAAGTACCTTTAGGAACTTTTTGTCAAAGATTAAGGACTTTTAAGCACCCTGAAAAAAATTTAACCACTTTTTAAGGACTTTTAAGGATTTATAAGGACCGTAGGAACCCTGTTTAAACATTAATTTAAACAAGAAAAACGAAAACAAAACGTTAGCCTGCTATATACATGCACAGCTGTCTCTCGTATTCGAAAATTCAAAACAAAAAATTACTTTCCAAAAAAAGTGATTTTTAGGCCCCGTATCTCTTGATGAAACCAATTAATGTTGCCGAACTTGTACGATTAGTAAAACTACAACATTCTTTGAATGTTTTAAGTAGTATATTTCAATATTTTAAAGCAATTTTACAATAGGCTGGCAACCACCGCTCATAAAATACGAGATGGCAACCATTCATTCATAAAACACGAGACAGCAACCATCCATTCATAAAGGTCTGACGAATACACAAACAAGGAACTAAACTGTGCAGCGCAACTTCGCCACATTGCAGGCTTCACAACTAACTGCCTTGTGGTGTGTGATTATGAAGTGTAGTTGCTTCTAACTTTCTCATTCAAAAGATAATTGGGCTCCGACGCAAGGGAAGTCTCGCATCAGGGACGGGGGGGGGCTCCCTCACCCCATCCGCGCGCCGCAGAACAGATTGAAGTTCCGCAATCGTTACAAACCAAAACGGCAATCTAGTTTGGTTTCTGACATCAAGCCATCGTTTTCTCTCGGTGTGCCAGATTAATAAATTGTATACGTATATAACTTAAATTTTCAGTATCACAGTGTTAAAATTAAGAATCACCTACCTAGGCACAGTCATCCTCTTTTAAAATAAATACACCAGATAAAGTAGTCAACATCTAAATTCTAATTCCCGCATATATTTTTTTTCAAAATTCAGCACGCAAAAGCTCAACAAGAATATAAGTTTAAAATAATTTATTTATGAGATTCGATAGTCACTGCTTCAAATATTTAAAATAAAAACAAGCACACCTCTCTCTGTAACAAATAATCTTGCCCTTTGGGAAAATTTACACCCCCACGTCTTAAAGCGAGCCTTCGGGCGTGTATGAAAGATACTCTTAAGAAATGTTCCAAAGAATTTTGAGTGAAAAACTGCACTAAAAAAAACACAAATGCCTACACGACGCTTAGCTCTTGAACGAGAGTGTTACAACTTTAATAATTCATTATTTTGATACCGCCGATGAAGAGGTAGGTGCGTGCAAAACTCCTTTGACGCTGATTTCCACTGCTCAGTCCGTGGATGTTATTTGAAGGTACCCCAAATTGAGCGGGAATACATGCAGCTGCAGCTCAGAAACCATTGTGAGGCCATTAGCTAGGACAGACACAGTTCAACCCACTCCTAGTATTTCACCGCTCAACGCAACATTCATCATACACAATTGAAGGCATTTTAAAAGATGAGTCAAGATGGCTCAATGATTTAAGAATAACCTAAATTAGTGATGCTCGCAGATTCTGGATTCTACATATGACGAATAACAATAATAGTAACAGCAGAAGCCATAATGTACTGCTGAGCAAAACACTGTATTATTCCCACTGTCACTAGCGTGTAATCTGAAAGCCACGCACAGATGCTGTAAAACGATGCCATGGATAATCACTGACCGGCCGGACCTGTTTATAAACAATGCGAGTAATCCCTATTGGATCAAAATATTACATTTAAAAACGATGCAGTTAGACTCTTCGGCAAACAACACACATGCGCCGGTTTCTTTTCCATTTTTCTTTCTTTAGTTTAAACCAAAATTGCTCCATGCTGATAAGTGAAATAGATACCCTCATTGGCCTGATAAAGCTGACAGCTGGACGACAAAGGCTTCAGAAAAGATTACTGTCACGCATGCACTTGAAAACAAAAGACGTGACCAGCGTTGGCGAGCAGATAGTATCCCATTAATAAAATGGATTATTTAATGACAAAAGACCGAATTTTTCAAAATACGTTTTACACTGCTGGCCACCCAAAATGCAATACCAAGAAGGACACGAGATAGCAAAGCCAGATTTACTGAACACATAACAACAGATACAAAGATGAAACGATTGAGCTTACAGGCCCGTATGACTTGCGGAACACGCAGACATCAATAGTTCGTGTGGCCCCCATGGCTGGTAATAACGGCCGCTACACGTCGCGGCATCGAACGAAAGATGCTTTGGATGTGGGCTTGGGGTATGTCGGTCCAGACTGCTACCACACGTTGCCACAGTTCATCGGGCGTAGCCGCAGGTGGTGCTTGCCGGGCCACTCGGTTGCGACCAGACGTGTTCGATGGGCGACATATCGGGAGAACAGGCAGCCCACGGCAGCAGTGACACCTGGTAGGCCGTGAAGAATTGTTGCACGATGCATGCCACGTGCGGGCGCGCATTGTCCTGTTGAAACGTGGCCGCCGGCAGGTTTTGCAGGTAAGGGAGGACTACAGGCTCCATAACATCGGAGATATAGCGGTGGCTGTTGAGTTACCGGCGATGCGTACCAGAGGGGTGCGGGTGTCATATCCAATTGCGCCCCAAACCATAACGCCAGGCGACTGACCGGTAAGGCGATGCATAATGCAGGCGTCATACAGTCTCTCACCGCGGTGCCGCCACACGCGGATCCGACCATCGTGGTGTTGCAGGCAGAAGCGGGATTCGTCGGAGAAGACAATGTCAAGCCATTCCGTAGTCCAGGTGCGGCGTTCAACGGCCCACTGCCGCCGCACTCGCCGGTGGTGTAACGTCAATGGGAATCGAAGCAATGGGCACCATGCGACAAGTCCCCGCTCCTGCAGACAACGTCGAACGGTACGTGCTGACACAGGTTGTTGGGCAACAACACACCCTAATTCCTGCGTTAACGTTCGTGATGTGGCGGTGCAAGCCGTTAATGCCCGCCGCACAACATGCTGGTCTTCTCGTTCGGTGGTGTGCCGCTACTGCGACAACCGCTCACGTCGGTCCGTCCGTCCCTCTTGCACCCACCGAATCCATACTCGCCTCACTGTGGCTGGATGTCGTCCCACACGGGCGCCGATGTCTCGGTACGATAAACCGCTGGCGCGATAAGCCACTATTCGTCCTCAGTCGAACTCCGAAACGTGCTGGAATGACTGCCGTATTCTGCAACGAGGCGTCGGGGAGCTTCCCACGCACATGTCCGGCAGCACAACACACTTCCACTACTTACATCCAGTCTTCTGTGCACCCTTCTTATAGTGCTTCTCGGTGGCGTGCCGGGCGCACATGATTTGCATATGCCCTGCAATGCTAATCGTTTGTATGTCTTCTCGCGGGCGACGCATGCTGCGAATTTCAGGCCAATCGGGTGCTTCCTTCTTGGTGTTGCATTTGGGTGGCCAGCAGTGTTGTATCTGACTGAAGAAAAGTTTTTCAATCGGGTTTTTAGTCCCGCAGATATTGCTGCAAACGGAAACGTGAACTGACGCCCTCTGGTGGCAGACTTGTGCGTTAAGAAAAATTTGAGATCATATGACAAACAGTTCGCAGCAGAAACGCTCTCCGACAAAGAAAGAATTTTTCAAATTGGACTCTTAGAAGCAGAGATATCGGCAAAAATAAGATATGTAACTACGCCTGAGGGCCGAAAAACTATGAATTATGTTAAGAAGTATTCTTAGTAGGTTTTTCGATGTGAGCCGTGTCGGTCCACGTAAGAATTTTTTCAATCTAATTTTCAGGAGCTTAGATTTTGTTGCTGCAAATACATTAAAATCAGAAATTAACGCTTACGCCCCTTGGTGGCCAAACACCATTCTTTACCAAACATTACAAATTATATGAAAAACAGTTCCCATCAGGAGCTGTATGCGACACAGAAAGAATTTTCCAAATCGGAGTTCTAGAAGCAGAAATATCGGGGGAAACGCAATTTACCTTAACGACCCCTAGCGGAAAGTCTATGAGTTACTTGAAAATTTTGAAATTATATGAAAAACATTCCGGACAGGAAACTATCCTACAAAAAACGAATTTTTTGAATCGGACTTTTAGAAGCAGAGATATCGACAAAAATAAGATGTGTCTACGCCCCCTGGCGGAAAAACTATGCATTATTTTAAGAAGAAAGTACCCTCAAAAGGTTTTTCGATGTGAGAGGTGTCGGTCCAAGAGTTTTTTCAATTGAGTTTTTGAGCTCAGATTTTGCTGCAAATACATCAGAAGCAGAAATTAACACTTAAGCGCCAGGGTGGCCAAACCGTTCTATACCAAATATTAGAAATTATATGGAAAGCATTTCTCATCAGAAGCTGTATCCGATGCACAAAGAATTTTTCGAATCGGAGTTTTAGAAGCAGAGATATCGGGGAAACCGTGATTCATCTTTACGGCCCCGCCCCCTAGCGAAAAGTCATGAATTACTTCAAAAAATATGAAATTATATGAAAAACATTTCGCACCCGAAACTCTATCCAAAAAATGGAATTTTTCAAATCTGACTCTTCGAAGCAGAGATATTGACAAAAATAAGATATACATCAGCGGCACCTGGCGGAGAAACCATGCATTATTTTAAGAAGAAAATATTCTGAAAGTTTTATCGACGTGAGTGGTATCAGTCCACGAAAAAAAATTTTCAATCGAGATTTTAGAAGCACCGATTTTGCTGCAAGTACATCAGATGCAGAAATGAAAATAATTCCCGACTACAATTAAGGGAACTTTTTAAATGCAAAAGTTATTTCGAATCATCTTGCCTATTATACTGATCAAAGAATTGTAAAAGAAACTATGGCATCGAATAAACACAACTAAATTCATTCTGTTGCATTAATACACTACATTTTCTTTTTGTGCAAAATATATATTTCAATTTTAATGTCGATATCACATATTTTTAAAATGGTTTAATATTGATACAAAAACTATCTCGTTAGAAATTAACCTTTCTTTGATGTTTGACATCGCAATCAAACATCAAGGAAAGGTTAATTTCTAAAATTAAAAATTGGCAACACGAATTTTTCGTGTTTTAGCTACTTAACTTCTTAACATGAAACTGAGCACTTTCTTTAATATTCAAAATTAAAATATTTATCAACCATTTTCTTCCGACCTACTTAGACGCTCATTTGTTCGAAAAGAATTAAATTTCAGAACGCTAAGGAAACACTTCCACATCCTATTTTAAATAGTTTTGCTTTTTTACAAGTACGTGTTTCGAATCTCAGCAGTTAATCAGTTTCTTTCATTACTGCTTTCTGATGAGAATAAATTTCAAATGTGGATGTTTTCTCACATGGAGCGGCTACCATGCAGCGAAATCATTAACTACGCGAGCCTGGAATGTGGATCCTGTTTAATTTTGAGGGGAGAAAAGAAAAAGCGCAATGGGATTTCAGAAGTTAATTTAAATATTTCTCATAATTATGAATTTTTTCAAACAGTTGAACATACGTCAGATTACACGAGAGAAGAAAATTACGTTCAAGTTTAATATTCCGTGCAAATAGCTTGCAAAATTCATAGGCACACGAGTGATTTTGTTGTTTAATGCAGGAGTTTTCAAATGAGATGGTGAACTGAGTGAGTTATTCGTCAACTGTAACCTTCCTCGAAACAGATTAGAGATCAAAAGATAAAATTGTACAGGGAAAACATGTCTTCAATAAATTATGCAGACCCCGAGCTAAAGACTTACTATCTCATCTCATTCGACGTGCAAATCCACTTGAGAAATGACACAATAGGCGGGGGAAAAAAGAGTACTACGCTGCGCAGTTGAAAATTGAGATAAAAATTCAACTAATCTCATTTCAGGAGAGCAGGTAACGACGTCATTTATTATACAATTTGACCGGGAGGTTGATCGACTGTTGGTCGCTGATTACATAAATTCAGAAGACGAGTGAGGGCGCGCGGCCTGATGCGAATTACTTCACAATTTAAGCAGCAGAGATTTAATGCTCGTCATGTATGTTTCAAAAAACGTTGCCCATGCAACTCTTTTCTAGCATTTACTGTTTTAACAGTAACTCCCACCTTCCCCATTTTTTTTAATAAATCCACGTATTATGGTCAGCTTAAAACGCCCTTATGAAGTCCACATCACTTTTAAACAGAAACTGAAAACAAAATAAGCGCACAATGCTTGCGGTTCATAGTGATCATGTTGCACTCATTGTTACTGATGTTCAAAATCAATTTAGTGCTGTTTTTCACGAACGCCTACGCTAATTTTTACACGAATTTTCATGTCACTTATTTCTGCGGAGTACGTTGTACTTATTTATAAGCTCATTACACACTTAATGGATAAAATATTAGAGATACCTACCTAATAACGTGTTGGTTCTCCTCTAGAGCGAATAACATCCTGTACACGCCGAGGCATCGACTCCACCAGATGCCGGAGGACTTCTGGAGCTAATGCCAGCCATGCCTGTTGCAGTATTGTCCACAACTCTGGCCGAGACGTTGGTCCGGGATCCATGGATCTGATGTTCCGTTCTATGGCATTCCAGAGAGCTTTCACAGGGTTTAAATCCGGAAACTTTGGAGGGGGAGGGGGCACTGGATAATTTCAAACCAGATGAGTGTTCCTAGAGCCATGCCTGGGTGGTTGCAACCCAGTGGGGCGACGCACTGTCCTTCTGAAACAGACCATCGGCGGCAGGATGCGCGAAGGCCGTGAAAGCGTGTAGGTGGATCAGCCAGCACATGCTGGTAGTGTGCAGCGGTTAAGGACACTGACGTCTCAATCCTACAGCGGCTGAATCCTCATTCCCTGTAATGCGCATGCCCTAGACTTAGAAAGTTTCTCCCCATCTGTTGGTCTGGCACTCTTTGCCTAGGAGTGGAAAGTCGATAACGCTCCAGATTAATCCCACAGTGCCTGAATCCTCATTCCCTATAATGCGCATGCCCGAGACTTAACAAATTACTTGTTGAACCTCAATTTCTCATTTCACGTGTGCTTTTTCTCTAATCTACTGTGGATGACGTCTCTGTCGATCTTGCACGGGTTCATAGCACCCACTTCGATGACATTTATATTGGACAGCAGTTCTACCATCTGCTAGTAGGAAGTCTGATCTGCGCCGCCCCGGTAGCGCAGTGGTCTAAGGCGCTGGCCTCTGATCATTCGTCCGTAAGGGGTCCGGGTTCGAATCCCGGTCAGGCATGGATGTTGTGTTTGTCTTACGGTGCTGGCTCTCCCCTTCCCTGGAACCAGTGACCCTAAATTAGGGACGGGCGACTGCTTATAGCCCATTGAGTTGCTCACGGTGGTCGTTAAACCTCCAATCAAAAAAAAAAAAAAAAAAAAAAAGAAGAAGTATGATCTGCATTTAACAATATGAGACCGAGACTCAATTTCCTCTTTCCACACAGCAAAATCGTTCATACAATTAAACTTCTTATTTTCAAATGACAGAGAGATGTCCAAATGTTCTGCCTCAATGTGTGTATGCAAAGTCTTCAGAGATTATTAAAAAAAAAAAAAAACTTATCACAAATACAACACGTCACATTCGATACTACAGTGTTTTGTTCTTCAGAATGATGGTTCCTAAAATGAGCATTAAGATTTTTATTACAAGTAAACATTTTTACACAAATGGTGCAAGACTGAAGGCACAGATTATATTTCTGTAAAAACGTTTCTTCGCAAAACGAACATGAATATACCTTTCTCTCAGATGTCATACCTTCTACTACTTGATGGGAATTTTTCATATGCCTGTGAAAATTCTGTTTGTGAGAAAACGATTTCTCGCAGCCTGAACATGTGTAGTCACCTTTTTTTTTTTTTTTTTTCTGAAGACGATGAATCAGTGCTTTTTGGTCAGGATGAATATTCCTCATATGTCGATACAAATTAAACTACTTCGAGAATATTTTCTTACAAAACGCGCAAGAAAAACAATCTTTATTCTCCATACAAGGTGCATCAACAATATTACCATCCATCGTCCACAGTAGATTAGAGAAAAAGCACACGTGATATGAGAAATTGAGGTTCAACAAGTAATTTGTTAAGTCTCGGGCATGCGCATTACAGGGAATGAGGATTCAGCCACTGTGGGATTAATCTGGAGCGTTATCGACTATCCACTCCTGGCAAAGAGTGCGAGACCAACAGATGGGGAGAAAATTTCTAAGTCTCGGGCATGCGCATTACAGGGTATGAGGATTCAGCCGCTGTAGGATTGAGACGCTAATGGTTAAGGACCTCCCCAGACATACTAAGGAATCTAATGTGTCCCATGAGAAGGCTACCCCAAACCATCACAGAGCCACCACCGCCTTGAACTGAGCCGAACTGGCACGATCGAGGACATGGCCTCATGCTGTCGACGTCACACCCGCAATCTCCCCCGTCAGCTCGGAACAGCTGGAAACGGGATTCATCTGACCTCACGATGCAGCGCCATTCTGCAGAGGTTCGGTTTTAATGTTTCCAGCAGCAGGCGACGCGTAATGTTTGATGACCAGCAGTCAACAGTGGCACACGAGTAGGACGTCGGCTCCCGTAGCCCAGGGTATGAAGAGTTAGTCGCAACGTTCGCTCGCTGTCGCTGATTAGGCCTCAGACATTTAACCTCGATGTAATTTGCGTCGCCATTACCAAGCGGTCAGTCTGTACAAGCCTGGATAGTCTACGTCGTCCCCGGTCATCAATGGCGTGTGGTCGGTCACCTCTTGCTCTGTGGGCGGTGGTACGTCCGTCGATGGCATACTCGCGGTACATCCTTGATACGGTTGCCCTCGGGAACTCTAGACTTCTTACCACTTAGGCGATAGAATGACCCATCTGTCTTGCGCCGATAATGCATCCACGATCAAAGTAGCTCAGATCTCCGCGCTTACCCATGTTCGCCGATTGCGATACACTATTGGGAAATCTTGTTATCAACATATTTATCGCCTACGTTCGGTTTGGGTATGTACCACTCTGCGCGGGGGATGCCCATGGGCAGAGTTGTATAAAAATAAAATGTATCTGTGTACACTACTACCACTGAAACAGAAAACTTGATGCAAACCCGCGAAGGGCGAACCATGAGGATAATAGAAAAGATAATTTAAAGAACAACTAATAAAACAAAAAATAATTATGTTAGAACTAAATAGTAACACTGTACTAGTGATCCGATTTATTGGCGTATGAAGTATACACATTAGCGTTTCCAAGCTTTCGCACATCAACCAGATGGCTTTTTCAAGGAAGTTAGACAGAAATTGTTAGACTTAACTTCCTTGAAAAAGCCATCTGGTTGACGTGCGAAAGCTTGGAAACACTAATGTGTATACTTCATACGCGAATAAATCGGATCACTAGTACAGTGTTACTATTCAGTACTTAATTGGTGTACTGTTACTCGTTATCAAATTATATTAGAACATTACAAATTTCAATGAGGACAAAATAAGTGCATTACAACTGAATGCGCAACAATGTGTGTGAAATGGAGCTTCATGGCAAAATATTGGCCTATGAACCTCATAAAAACAAGAATATTTAAAGAAAGCTTCTATTATCCAGAAAAACAGTTCCACTAATGAACTTTCAAAAATTATAAATTGCATTTTAAACAACTTAATTCAAAAATGGTAGACTTACAAAATACATAAGGAAAAGACTTTAATTTAATAACTGGCAACTGCAAGAAAAACCTGGTAATAAAATTTAAATTCTTTCTGTGTAAATAAAAGTTTTCATACAGTTCCTGTACACTCAGAACAAACAGGTCTTGATAAAATCTAGAGGCCAGAAAGTCTGTAAAAACAAAACTGAAGATGTGGAAAATGAGTAGAAAGTTCAAGTTAATATAGAATTAAGTATATTAATCTGAGTAAAGCCTTGAATAAGTGTTTTAACTGCTGTAGATAAAAACATTTTTGTTTGTATTTTTTAAATCTTCAAACAAAAACTATCTGAAAATTCTGCTAATAATTTGGAAACTATCCGCATACAGCGTACAGGCGTACATCTACAATCTGCAACTCTGCCCATGTCAACTGCGCATCATCCCTATCTCTAATGTTTTGTTTACTGAGTGTATGTATATAATATATATATCCCTCTTCCCTCCCCCACACACAACCACAGAGCATTCCGCCGCTCGTTTGTGTGTTTCTCCGAATCAATTACTGTACTAAAGTACGATTTATCGAAGTTACTACAGTTGCTTAACCTGTCATTGTGAACGAGGTTACAATCGCACAACCTGATATCACCAACACAAAAAAGATAAAGCCTGGGTCAAAACGCTGAGGTGCTTTATACTTTTCTGCCTGAATTCTTCTTTACTGATTTCTTCTTCTACCTGCACATGCACTCTGATGTTGGAAGACAAGCGATGAAAGTTTCTGTTGCGGTCGTTCCATTTCCTTCGGTGTGCAAACTGCATCACCTCAAGCCGTCGCAAGCGCCGATAAGAACAATGAACTGCCTTAATTATCATTCGGTCGGTTAGAGCTAATTAAATATCCCCTATCCCCACAAGCGCATTGGATATTTGACACACAGCATGCATGAGGTTAACTACCCATTCATCTATCATCATTCATAACAACGGAATCCTATCTCCACACGACAGGCATGTTACATCACGCGAGATGATCAGCTTCAATAATGATCCACAACTTACCGCAATAAAACCCTTCAGTCGTCATTAAACAGGCACATATAACTCTCTCTCGAATCAGCTGTTGGCTAACTGATAAATACGCTAAATCTACATGGTTAATCATACTCTACCATTAATTTTCCAATAAGGTGCGTCGCATAAATATGGAGACAGTCGTCTTTGGGCCGTGAACGCAATGCGAATATAGGTAGAAAGCTGAAGTGGTACATAATTAGACATAACCCTACAACAAACGTTTCGATCCGTCGAGATGACCGGCTTGTGTGAAAAGAACACCACCACCACAAGGTGAAATAGTGTAATTTTAGGTGTCTCATAAATATAAAGACAACTATGTAAAGTATCCACATGCAAATGAGATGTACAAATTAGCATGTTGTACGCACGCGCATGGGCCGTAATTCGGTCCAGCCTACAAAAGACAGCGGACCTGCCGTCAGACATTCCTTTGCCGAAATGCCACGCAACAGTCAACTTTCTGGTGAGGAGGCGCAGAAGATTTGGAGACAGAGTAAATGGATTGCCTGTAGCGAAAATTTGTAAAGCCATGGAGAGGAGTAGGGCAGTCATTTATAAGACTTTATCGAAACGCGGTGCGTTAACTGCCAGAAAACGGCCTGGAAGGCCTCTAATAACAACCAAACGAGATGATCGTGCCATCATGCGTTTATCCCAAAGGTTATCACTACGTCAAGTTTCTCGGACTGTTGGTGTCGCAGTCTCAAAGGACACAAGTTCATCGACGAATCAAGGAAAGTCTCAACATTGTGCTCCGTAAAATGCGCCGTCTGCCACACCTCACGCGGCGCCACAAGGAAGCTAGATTGTTATGGGCAAGCAGCCACATGCACTGGACGGACGAATGGATCACAACTATTTCCTTCGATGAGAAAAAGTTCAACTTGGACGGTCGTGACGGTTGGAACTGCTATTGGCATGATTTACGACGCGAGCCACGCACCTTCTTCAGCAGACAGAAAGGAGGGGGATCTGTGATGGTCTGGGGAGCTTTTGCGTTCAATGGGGCAATGGATATCGCTTTTCTGCAAGGCAGGCAAAACTCCGAAACGTATAAGGACACACCCAGCAGCCACCTTCTACCGTTTGCCGAAACTCTAGCGGGTGTTGGTTATCTGTTCCAGCAAGACAATGCCTCTATCCATCGGTCTGCATCAACGAAAAGCTGGTTTAACACTCATCATGTGACCGTAATGGATTGGCCAGCACTCAGTCCAGATCTGAGCCCTATCGAGAGCCTCTGGGGTATCCTAGCTCGTGATGTGTATGCGAATGGACGGCAGTTCTCAAGTGTGGTGGCATTGAAAGAGCAGATTGAACGAAGCTTGTATTGCACTCCGTCCAGAACAATTACATCACTTGGTGGACAGCATGCCCAATCGGGTTTTCAGTGTTATTCGGAACAACGACTCCACTATTCGTACCGGAGGTGCTCATAACTAGTAAGTCTTTATATTTTTGGGACAGCGTATTTGTTTTTTTCTTGTACTTGGCGTTGGAATTGTTATGTTTCCGTCAAACTATTGTGCAGTTGCGTGACCTATGCTAATTTTGCTATAAATATGAGGTGTACATTTCAGCTCGTTGTTGTTCCTTTTTTATTCGAGAATTTGTTGTCTCTATTTTTATGCGACGCACTATACAATCAACCGGTTTTCTACCTAACAAACTTAATACAGGAGGCATTACATATTGCGACCGTTCCAGACTCCTTCATAGCTTTTTTTTTCGGGGGGGAGGGGGATGCCACATGCAATTGTTAGTTTCGACCTTTAAAAACTGTCATAATGAAGAGCTAATCCGGGATTCGAACCCTGACCTATCTCGGATGAATTATCAGAAGCCATCGCTTAGACCACTGCGCCACCAGGGCGGCCCTTCCGTCCCTTTCTCCAGGAAGATTAGATTACCAAAAACACTGGAAAGTACCCCACATGGATGACAGTTAACGTAGCCACTATGTCAAAAACGAATGGACACACCCACGAAATTAACATGTGATGTGCCATGGAATTTACCTACGTAATGCGAAATAATAATGATACACGATTTCCCATTCAAAAAGTTTACCTTTCAAATTTCTTTCCATGACTTCCAAATTGGAATATATAGAGCTATGAAAGACAGTACGAAAAAGTATCACTGAAGACATAAGGAAATTCAACTGTGAACTAGTGAGGAAAGCAATTGAAAACAACCAAAACCTAAAGACAGCAAAGGGACATCTCAGTAAGGGAAGAAAACAAATTATGGCACTGAGAAAAGAAGATGGTTCTGTAACAGGAAATAGAGGCGAAATTTTGACAAGAGTGAAAGATTCCTACTTCAAATTATATGAAAGGAATTATACATGTACTCCAGACATCATGAAAGGTACCAGTACCAGAGTTCTTCCAGTCCTCCCAGCAGAAGTTGCACATGCAATCAAGAACATGAAACGGGGAAAAGCTCCAGGAGAAGATGGAATTACTGTAAATATCATACAAGAAGCAAGTGGAGAAATCGAAACAGTACTCGCCCAAATTTTCACTCGATGCCTTAATGAAGGGAAGATTCCTGCGGATTGGAACAACGCTACAATGATCCTGCTACATAAAAAGGGTGACATTGAGGATCTCAGGAACTACAGACATATCATCAGCCTCCTATCAGTGGTTTATAAAATCTTCGCTAAAGTTCTTTCACACCGCTTGAAGGTAACACTGGACATGGCTCAACCGAGAGAACAAGCTGGATTCAGGAGTGGCTACAGCACAATAGATCATATCCACGTACTGAGAGAACTAATTGAAAGAGCGAGGGAATATGAACTTCCATTGTGCATTGCTTTTATCGATTATGAAAAAGCCTTTGATTGGGTGAAATCATCAGCAGTTACAATGGCTCTGAAATCCTGCGGTATTGAAGATGCATACATTAATATTATTCATAACATCTATGAAAATGCAAGCGCAAAGATTCGGCTGTTTGAAAATACAACACACATAAAAATTGGAAAGGGAGTGAGACAAGGTTACACCCTATCTCCGAAGCTCTTTAATGCCACATTGGAAAATGTCTTTCAATCACTGAACTGGGAAAACAAATGGATAAAGATTAATGGAGATTATCTAATCCACCTTCGTTTTGCTGACGACGTAGTCATTTTTGCAGCTACCCCATCAGAGCTGCAGAGTATGATCCAGGAACTTGCTGACAAGAGTAAAGAAGTGGGATTAAAAATGAACTTTCAGAAGACAAAAGTGATGTTCAATGCTTTTACAAGAAATGAAGATTTATCGATTGATGGAGAAAAGCTGGAGATAACAGACACGTACGTTTATCTTGGACAGCAGATATCAAGTGAGGGTCACATTGATGAAGAAATTAATCGGCGTACAAAACTTGCCTGGAGAGCTTTTGGAAGAAATAGCATAATTTTCAAGAGCAATATGCCATTATGTCTTAAAAGAAAAGTGTTTGATCGATGCATCCTTCCAGTGCTTATGTATGGTGCAGAGACGTGGACCTTAACTAAAAGAGACATACAAAGGCTGGCGACAACTCAAAAAAGCATGGAGAGGTGCATGCTTGGTGTAACCAGGAGAGGTGCATGCTTGGTGTAACCAGGAGAGATAAGAAGAGGAACTCGTGGATCAGAAAAATGACAAGAGTGGAAGACATCATGGTCAGAGTTAAATCCCTGAAATGGCAATGGGCTGGACATACTGCCAGAAGGACAGACCATCGATGGACAGCCGAAATTTTAGATTGGATTCCAAGGGACAGGAAAAGACCCAGACCACATGGGCGATGGGTGGATGAAATTCGAAAGTATGCGGGAGTGACATGGAGGAGACTGGCACAAGACAGACCGTTGTGGAGGAAACTTGGGGAGACCTTCGTCCAGCAGTGGATCGATAATGGTTGACAACGATGATGATGATGATATATATATATTTTAATTAGATTTGGATTCAAGTGTCGTTTCCCAGGATTTTCTCATACATTTCGGTGAAAATTCTCCATCATAACATGTTTTAATGAAGCGAACAAACTGACTGTTCAATCTGTCACAAGTACTGCTCATAATGTTCCATTCTGAGAGACTGCATGAGATCTTTTTTTTTTTTTTTTTTTTTTGGTTGGAGGTTTAACGACCACCGTGAGCAACTCAATGGGCTATAAGCAGTCGCCCGTCCCTAATTTAGGGTCACTGGTTCCAGGGAAGGGAGAGAACCAGTGCCGTAAGACAAACACAACATCCATGCCTGACCGGGATTCGAACCCGGACCCCTTACGGACGAATGATCAGAGGCCAACGCCTTAGACCACTGCGCCACCGGGGCGGCTACTGCATGAGATCAACAGTGGACGATGATTCATCTCGTAAGAAATCAACAACATGCCTTAAAACACTAGGACAAGGCATTCAACATGCCTCAAGTTAAAGGAATGAGGAGCATAACAATAACATCTCTACACTGGTTTTATGGTTCAATGGACAATATTTTTCTTTTGTTTCGGGGTAAGACCACCATCAGCAATTCTGAGGGGCTATAAGCAATCGCTCTTTCCTAATTCAAGGCTACTGATTTCCAAGAAGGAACAAAGCAAGTGCCATCGGACAAACACACTACCGATACACGTCATCCGGGACTCGAACCCGTGCCCATCTCAGACAAATGGTCAAAAGCCAGAGTCTCATATTACTCGGTTCAAAGGGAGTAAGCATAACTCCTGCAAAGCGTCACCTCCATACATTCAAATGTATCAAGCGCACATGTCCCAACATCTCTACGTTTTACCTTCATTCTTCAACTCGTCATTCAGTTTCCATTAGAAGCAGGAGCTGATCTTTTGGTTCACAGATACAAAGAATCTTAACTGTTCGCCCAGCGAGTAAAGTAAGATGGTGATAGACGCGTCAAACATCATCAGCTTAGGCTGGCAGCCAAGATTTCGACTCCACCAACTTGGCAGCGAGCCCGGTGTAGCGCACGATAAATTGCTTATTCCTCTGCAGGACTCAAAAAGGACCTTCGTCCCAATTCGAAACGTTACCACTCAAACTACAAATTAACTTCATGGTACTTCACAGAAAATTACGGTCATATCAACTGAATCACCGAAGACTGAAATTATGGCCAGTGTATCTTCAGCTTTGTGCTGTTTCGTCGTTCGGCAGTGACCAAACATTTTCAGTATGCCGAAACTAGAACACTTGACGTTCAATAACGCAAGCACGTGATGAGACCTGCACAAGATCGTTTATCAGACCCCCCTCCATCTCGGGGGGAAGCAATTTTCCCTTTCTTTTGTTCCGATGTTTAGTTAAACGATTGCCATGAGCAACTCCACGGGCTAAAGTAGTCGTCTGCCTTTAATTTAGGACCACTGGTCCCTGGGAGGCAGAACAGCCCGAGTCGTGAAACAAAACACACTACTCATGCCTCAATTGGGACTCAAACTCGGGCGACTTGTCAGAAACCTACGCCTCTGAGCACTCTGCCATCAGGGCTGCAAAACAAGCTATTTTCCGGATGTTCAACATCGTAACTTTTTTACTGGGTGTTTAACGCCCACTGTCAGCAACTCAATAGAGTCACCCATCCCTAATTTAGGACCACTGGTTCCAGGGAAGGGAGAGAGCCAGCGCCGTAAGATAAACACAACATCTATGCGTCACAGGGATTCGAACCCAGACCCAACTGCGACGAATAATCAGGAGCCACAGCTTCGACCACTGCGCCACCGAGACGGATATCGTAGCTTTCCAATAACACAATGATCAGGAGAATAGACTTTAAGAGACTGAAAAAGACGAAGAAATGGGTTTGACATCATATTACACATAAAACTTGATAATTCTAATACTGAAAATATGTCATTCGATCGAGGAACAATTCATTCACGAAAAAACATACATATCCAAGAAGCTGGTCCTCTCAGCTAAAACAGAGATTACACGCGACGATGTTTTGTTAACACACACAAGCTGGCAAAGCATCTGACACCAAACATCGCGCTACGAACTTTGTAAGCACGCTATAGCAACAAAATGAGACGGCGAAAATTTAGAGCAGAACAGATGTTCTTGCATATGGGGAGATGCACTGCTGTATGTTTCGGTGCTTTAAAACAAAAGTTTTGTAGAAAAATTACAAATAGTTATGCAAGCCTGGTGCCAGGACATTTTCTTCGGGAGAGCTGATGAAAATTTCCGGGGGGGGGGGGGGTATCCAAGTTTATGTTGAAGCGAACTGGTGCTTCCCGCACAATTTCAACTTCACCGGAAAGGCGATCGCAAACACTTGCAGGCTTTGCCCTTTGACCCCCCCCCCCCCCACACACACCACCACCACCACCAAGTATACTTGGAAGAACGCCTGGCAATATATCCTTTCATCAAGAATTATATTAAATTTTCTGTATTTGGAACTAGCAATATATCCTTTCATCAAGAATTATATTAATTTTCTGTATTTGGAACTATTTTTCTAGACATAGTACTCGATATTCGTTCCGAAGAAAAAATTAAATGTTTTTAATAGAAAAATGTCAACGGTGTTTTCGGAATAAAACATTTAGCCATGATTTACACCACGAGTCGGTAACCCAAGGTTTGCGTGCCGAATATGGCACGCTGCATATTGACGAATTTCACTAATTGCTTTTTATGTAAACAAAGAAAGCCCCCCCCCCGGGGGGGGTCGGTTTGTTTCTTTATATTTAGTATAGTAAAATTTCTATAGCTACTGCTAATTTCGGTGTGCGTTAATACTTCTCCGAGTACGGTCCTAGTACACTTTATCAGGTAGTACTACTTTACCACACAGTAAAACTAGCACCTCTATACGCAGGGGTAGGCAAATCAAAATTGTATTCTGAAACATTTTATTTTTCAAACTATGGTTTTATGTTACGAAGCTTGCATCCCTTATAAAGCAACTAGTACACTACACGGGCTTTTTCTGTTTGCTTTATTTTTTTTCACTCTTTTTGATTTATTACTTACCATAAAATCAGAATAATAAGGATGCCGATATCAAATTTTGGCATTATCGCCGGCAGGGTTATTCTGCAAGCTATGTGGCAGTTGCAATTCAGGCTGAAGTTATGCGGTACAACGCAAGAGTTGCCGGCCTGGTGGCTTGTGAAATGAGTCCAGGCTCGAATCCCGGTGAGGCGTGCATGTTGTGTTGATCTTATACGGCACTGGATTTCCCCTTCTCTGGAATCAGTGGCTCTAAATTTGGGACAAACAACTACTTATCGGCCATCGAGTTAATCACGGTGGTCGCCAACCCCCCCCCCCCCAACCCCCCAGTTATACACTCGCGCATGCGGTGTACGTGTCAGAGATGTTAATACCCATGGCACTGATTTCATGTGAGATACTTATATGGGTAATTATTCGTAAGGGTTTTTATTGAACGTGATACACGAGAAGACAAAGCTGAAGTTCCTGAAATGAAAACCTATTTCGAAACGCAATTATTAATGCACGTATATATTTGATGGATTTTGCAGTGAATTTTTGAACAGTATACCAAATAATACATTCATTTTGACTGTTTAAGGTTACAATCTTGTATACGTTTTTTTTTTTTTTTTTACATACAATTCTGTATTGTGTCTTGTACACCTATACATTGAAGGCAACTACCTCGATTACTTTGGATTGAAGGCAACTACCTCGATTACTTTGAACTATTAATGCACGAATTTGAATTCTCCTAATCTGTAACTGTAGTTATAACTCATAAGGTTTTTCTTTTTTTTTATCTCTTGAATGTGCTGGCTCCTAAAAAATAAGCGCTGGCGCCTGAAAATGTTTGGGTTTTGCTTACTCCTGCCTAAACCGAAAGGTTGCAGATTTCTTTTCAACACATTCAATTAAATGCAGCACATTTACACTACATCACAATGTGCATGCGTGCATTTGTTTGTTAAACAAGAAATTTAAACAGTACATTTCCCTACTTTACTTTTTGAATAGTTGCTTCTCTTATGATGAATGCGCAAAGCGAGTTACAGTGTCTAGAGATCTTAAGTAATTAGCTAGCATAAATTCTCAATGTATCATTGAATGTGTTTCGCAAACAGCTCACACTTAGGCAACTAGCTAGCATAAATTCTCAATGTATCGCTGAATGTGTTTTGCACACAGCTCACACAACACAGCGATTCGCAACATCGGCAATACAATCCACAAAAATACACTCTTCCAAGTTTTACCTGTCCTATTTCTTAAAACATCTAAACAATGTTAAGCACTTTACCTGAATTAACAGCATGCAAAGGATCAAGTTACTCCCCGTTCTGTCCTGCAAGAACACGCTGCTGTACTTCACGAACACGCTGAATTTTGGAACTACAATTTCCATCCTAAGCGACACAGCCAATTCTTAAAATGGCTGAACCGATTATATCTACGCACCTGAAGGCTCAGGCACCACTCGGTTGGAGCCTGACATTTATTCCTATATCATTAAACCATCGGGGGTAGACTGCATATCTGAATAGGAAGCAAAAGCGTCGAAAAACGCTGTATTCGACACATAAAAGTAAAAAACAAACGTCTCGTTCGTTCCGCAAGGATCGAGGAAATATCGTTCAAGCAATGACCCGAATGAAGTGTCACGCCAAAGAGGCGGCATATGCCTCAGACAAGTGTCATATGATACTTACTAAACGCAGTTAATCGACAACAGAATCGCAGAGAAGGAATCGTCGAAAAGAAAATGAAACACTAGAAAAAGGCACATGACCGTGTACATTCTACGCGCTGACGATTCCAGATGCCGCATTACTTATGGAGTAACGAGGGAACGCGGAATACGCGAATTTCCAAAATGACCGTTTTATAAATATACTTTTTATTGCGATTTCCAGGAACGCGATTGCCGTTAGACAGCGAACTGCAGAATTACATTTATCATTACGGTATTTTAGCACGTACATTTTATATGTATGCGCATGTCAAAGTAAAAAACAAAATGATGCGCTTATTATTTGTTTTGTCCGGAAATCAGTATGAGGTTTCTATACTGCAAAACCATCATCTTCACAACGATGTAACCTGAATCTGATTTTGCGTGGGTGTGTGGTGGCGATTGTAGCACTAGGACAAGAGCGCTAAAGATCAGTGCTCGAAATGGACCGGTATGGCATACCAGCATTTCTCTTTTCCTAGAATTTCATACCGACACTTTATCCGGAATTTACATACCGGCACTGATCTCAGTAGTGGAAACTGCAGAAATGATTTTTTAGCACGTCTTTTGTAAAAAAAGATCGTGCTTATGTTATCGATTTGCCCGTCCGTCTGTACCCACGATATTCTCTGCAATTATTAGTCCCATTTGAAAAATTATTTCTGCATTGAGAAGCTTGAAATATGCGAATGATGATCCTTCATTTCGTTTTTTTTTTTTTACGATGTACAATTTCGCCGCTAGAGGGCGCAAATGCAGATGTCGAAATAAAAAAAATACATTTTATTCCACATATTTGCTTCTAAACATCCGATTGAAAAAATTCTTTTATCTTTCGATTTCATTTATGTCGACGAGTATTTTAGATATAGTTACTTTTTTCAAATTACGCATAGATTATACGCTAGGGGACGTAAAAGTAAATTGCATTTCCCCCGACAACTCTTCTACTAAAATCCCGATTTGAAATTTTTTTTTCTTCAGCGGATACAGCTCCTGATGGAAAATCTTTTGCATATAATTTTTATTTTGGGGTAAAGAATACTTTGGCCACTGGGGGGGGGGGTAAGTGTTAATTTTTGCTTCTGGTGTATTTGCCATAAAATCTGAGCTTCTAAAGTATCGATTGAAAAAATTATTTCGTGGACTGATGCCACTCACGTCGATAAACTTTTTTGGAATATTTTCTTCTTAAAATATTCCATGGTTTCACCGCCACGGGGCGTAGATGTATATCTTATTTTTGTCAATATCTCTACTTCTAAGACTCCGATTTGAAAAATTCCTTCTTTGTTAGATAGTGTTTTCAGTGTGACATGTTTTTCATATATTTTCACAATTTTCAAGTAATTCATAGACTTTCCGCTATCAGGTAAATTGCGTTTTCCCTTATCTCTCTGCTTCTAAATCTCAAATTTGAAACATTCTTTCTGCACCGGATACAGTTTCTGATGGGAAATCGTTTGCACATAATTTCTAATTTTTGTAAAAAAATGGTTTGGGCCACCAGGGGGCGTAAGTCTTAATTTCCGCTTCTGATGTATTTGCAGCAAAATATGAGCTTCTAAATTCTCGATTGAAAAAAAGTCGTTTGTAGATCGATACTACTCATATCGACAAACCTTTTAAGGAACATTTTCTTTTTAAAACAATGCGTGGTTTCTACGCCAGGGGGTGTAGATGCATATCTTATTTTTGTCAATATCTCTACTTCTAGGAAATCGATTTGAAAAATTCCTTCTTTGTTGGATAGTGTTTCCGACGCGCGATGTTTTTCCAATAAATTAAAAATTTTCAAGTAAATCACAGACTTTCCGCTAGGGGGCACAAAAGTAAATTACGTTTTCTGCGTTATTTCTGCTTCTAAAACTCCGACTTGAAAAATTCTTCCTGTATCGCATACACCTGATGGAAAATGTTTTCATATAATTTTTAATGTTTGGTAAAGAATGGTTTGGCCACCAGGGGGCATAAGCGTTAATTTCTGGTTCTGATGTATTTGTAGTAAAATCTGGGCTCCTGAAAACTCGACTAATTTTTTTTTTCTTTCTTTCTTTCTTGGACCGATGCCGTTCATATTGAAAAACCTTTTGAGAATACTTTCTTCCTAAAATAATGCATGGTTTTTCCACCAGGGGAAGTGAAGTTACACCTTATTTTCGCCGATATCTCTGTTTCTAAGAGTCCGATTTGAAAAAATATTTTTGTGTTGGAGAGAGTTTCCGGTGCGAAATGTTTCTCATATAAATTCATGTTTTTCTTAACGCACAGGTCTGCAACCAGAGAGCGCAAGCTCACGATTCCGTTTACAGCAATATCTGAGAGATTAAAAACCCCATTGCAAAACTTCTTTCTTCCGTAGGGCCGCGGGTGGCCGAGTGGGCAACGCTCGTGACTGCCACGGGAAGAGCCTCAGGTTCGATCCCAAGCAGGTACGAACGCCAGACCCACTAAATATCCGCCGTGCGTCGGATGGGCACGTTAAGCCGTCGGACCTCGGGTACTGCCCCCCCCCGCTAATAAATAAGAGCGTCTTCCTCCCCCTTTCTACTTCGCTTTCGTGTCACTTTCCTATCGGGCGCTCTAGCCCAAATCTCCTAATTTCCTATACCTAAGGGTTGTTTGTTTACGACCTGGGGTCAGACACTCCCTTCCTAAAAATCCTCTACATATGATTATATGATTATGATTCTTTCTTCCGTCAGATACTATTGTTTTCCATTCCGGTTCCACTGACTTTGAATAGCTTTGATAAATTTAAGTTGCGTCAGAACGGATTCAAAAGACGTGCTTATAACACCCGAAAATTCTGTGTTATCTTTCTTGTTTATTGTTGTTGTCGTTGTTCCTGACTTACGAGCGCGCATTCTGTGCCTCGTGCCCTTGAGAAATAGCTGCGTGGAAATCGTAAAAGGTAGGGGAGTGGTATACACACGACCTATAAGTTCAATCCTTCAAAAGATGGAAGTGAAGCTACCCATAATGCATGATCACATAAGATAGTACAACTATTACTAGTTATCCGAATTTATTGGCGTCGATAAAATCAAGGTTTCCAAATTTTCGCACATCAACCAGATGGCTTTTTCAAGGGAGGTAGACTGTCTGCCTTCCTTGAAAAAGCCATCTGGTTGATGTGCGAAAGCTTGGAAACCTTGATTTTATCGTCGCCAATAAATTTGGATAACTAGTATAATTGTACTATTTATGTATAGTTGGTGTACGATTCCTTGCGTTATTATTTAGTATGATCACATTTTGCCCAAGCCCCACTGTGATTTTTATTATATCACTAATTTATTATGTTTAATCTGAACAGCTTCTTCATAGAATGAAGAATTGGAAGTAATGTAGATTAAACACAAATAGCTTTGCAGCAATGAGTACAAACTGTTTCCACTTCGGACGGTTTTTTTTTTTTTTTTCTTTTTTATTAGGGTGGTGAAATTGCTATTAATTTTAAGACTGAATATTCATTCCATTCTCATTGCAGAGATTCTAATTGCCCGAATTTTTACTTCATAAAAGTCCCAACTGGAAGAAATCTGTCTTAAAGAGACGAGTCTATAACCCGGGTCGGAACCTTAAGTTCTTAGTCCAGCTGAATCCCTAATGATTGGCCGAGGTTCGGAAGTCTCGTTAATCCGTTGGTCCCGGGTTATAGACTCCTCGTTATGACTACAGCTAACGATGGTCGTCGGTGTACCATAAGTAATGCCCGCTGTATCCACAAACCAACCGAGATTGGTGGCCATCATTTCTGACTTATGTGCAACAGAATTGCCCATTACATTTTCACACAAAGGAGTTTTTCAAACGGGGCTTTTTTTTTTTTTTTTTTTTTTTTTACTTTTTCAAAGTTCAGGAAATTTTCTGGAGAAGGTATTTTGTCCGGATGATTTTTAGCTAAATATGAGCCTTCCGGCACTTCAAAATGTCCATTTCCAGCACTGCTAACGATGAAATCGATGGAGCAGTGAAGAGACCTGCAAGTGAAAGCAAGTTCACGAAATCCCTATAACGAACCAAACAATGCTCGCATAGCAACTGCTTGAAATTGCTACGGAAAATATCCCGTTTCATCTGTAGGATTTATTTATTACACGCGGCACGAATGTTTAGAAAACAGCAATCCAGCTGAATGCTGTTACGGCTATCGCTAAACTATTTCATTCCAAGTTTTCCGCGTGCTCCATAAATACAAACTGGATACCAAAAATCATCAAATCTAAGGTCAAGATTCGGAATTTATTTTTCATTGATTGATCTGACAACGACTGACCAGCAAGGTGGTGGTCTTACAACTGCTTCAGGCACATGTCACAGATAATTTCTAACAACGTTGCCTCCACGCTTGACTGATTTGAACCCTGTGACCTTTGGCTTTGAGGTTTTCCTAAGAACAATGTCTACCGCGATAACATCGGAAGCGCCTTAGCGGGCTTAAAAAGGTTGAAATAACACGTGTGGCAACATTTCATGCAAAATACTGCCTGGGTCAATGATAGAACCTGCTGTTCTGAGGTTCCAACAAGTTGCAGATAAACGGAGGATTTCATATGGAAAAATGACTTCCTGCATAAAGTTTGTAGTTACCGAATTCAGCAATTTTTCAGTGTTTTCTGATCAACAGAACTCCCTACGTATGTCACCTAGCAGTGGCTGCTTGTTTATTTATTTAACATACCTGGAGTAAAGGTATACGCATCAACAAAGAGCACGGAAACATGAATCATTAAAAAATGGTGAGACCCGAAAAAACTAAGTAGAGCTCAGTGGAGCAATCTGAGCTTTAGTGGGCGTTATTTCTTACCCGGTGCCTTTTTTTTTACCAGGAGCTAAATCTCCTACAAAAGAGCAGTCATACACAAAATCCCCTCTATGTGTATCTTAGAGCCTAACTCTAAGATACACCTAGATTGAAACTGAAATTGTAATAAAAAATCTCCCACAAAACGCGACTTATGCCCTGTTCCTTAAAACCCAATCATGCGTTTCAAATGAAATTTTGCATTACCAGTTCCATACGTATCAAAGACACAAATTCTGTGTTTGAAATTATCATAAGTCAACGAATATGGAAGATTTCAGTCAACGATCTTTACACACTTACTAACGGCAATGTCGATAACCATAGGCTGAATCTGACTTCAAACGGGCAACTCGTTGCTGAAAAAAGGTGGAAAAATGCGAACATTCGCTTGGTTTTTCGTCTACAGTATCCTCATTTTTTTAGGAAAGTCCGTAGATAATCCTTATTTCTTAATATAGTAACTACTCGTACGCGCTTTGTACTCAGCAAATAAGACTGGACAAAGAATGACGTCTGGCACCAAATTACAGATATCCGAAAGTAAAGGGCCTCTCCAGTGGATACCACAAAAATTACTACCTTGGGCCATCTTGCTCCTGGAACGAATTTCCTCAACAAAGTAAGTCTCCGATTTCACAGAAAAGGAGCCGGTATCCAGTACAAGACTTATCCACAGGAACGTCGACGGAGCTGCCATTGCTTTCAAAATCCTCATGGCGAGATTTAACTTTTAGAAAATAAAATTTTTTCTGGTCTCCTATCGTTTCCTATTCGGTTTTTTTTTTTTTTTTTTAATTGGAGGTTTAACGACCACCGTGAGCAACTCAATGGGCTATAAGCAGTCGCCCGTCCCTAATTTAGGGTCACTGGTTCCAGGGAAGGGAGAGAGCCAGTGCCGTAAGACAAACACAACATCCATGCCTCACCGGGATTCGAACCCGGACCCCTTTCGGACGAATGATCAGAGGCCATCGCTTAGACCACTGCGCCACCGGGGCGGCCCTCGGTTGTTTTGAAAGCTCCCATATAAATGGGTTTTACTAGCGGACCAACTGGAATATGTGAATTTCAATTATGAGAAAATTTGACATAATGGTTCTTAAACTTTTCATTAACACGATTCACCACTTACAAACACTCAATATTTTGTATTTTTGAAAAATCATCTCATCGTCTCGGTCTTTCCCAACAAGTTATTTTCCTGCGTTACCTTCACGACAATTTATTCGTATGAAATAAAGCAAAAATATGCTCCATTTAAGTCATTTCATTTAAAAATCATTTTAGCGGTATGGATGCGCCTTTTGCTTCTTGGAACATATTAACGACTACGTCACATTGTACCTCTGAACGCTTCAACAGGAGGGCTTTCTTGGAAAGCCTGTCAGCTGTGATAAGTGTACCTCTGAACGCTTCAACAGGAGGGCTTTCTTGGAAAGCCTGTCAGCTGTGATAAGTGAAGTGTCAGTAGCATCGAATAGGCAAGCTTTCACGCAAGCAGGTGGTTAGGGGGGGGTAGAATCGGATAGCGTCAGCTCTTTCGGCGTATTCACAACTGCGACAGTAATATGTTTGGTAACTCTCGGTCTTTCGCGGCAGTGCCACAAGGAACGAAACAAACACTGACTCAACGAAACCAAACTTTTCACAACTGGAAAAACTACATCTGCATCAAGGTTATCGTTTATTATAGAAGCCCTTAACAAGGTAAGCGAGCGATTAATCAGGGGACTTCGATACGAGGAAATGTAGAACATTGATATCCTACCCAAATGAGATGGTACATTTAGGTCTTCTGCCAAGGCTGCTACCTGGGCTTTTCTTCCATTATTTCTCTCACCTGCACACGGGGACTGGCTGCGACTCCCCAAGGGTATTAAAAGAATTATTGTCTCCAGGTTTTCTGCAAAATCTACCTTGGATGATATAAATCAGTCTTGTTCCCTACGTGCGACACAAAAGCTGTTTTCCATTATCACAAGCCTGGAATACTGCCAGCTCTTGATCCTAATAAGACCTTACGTCCTGATGACACATATATTATTGCCCTGAAATTATGCGCACCGAAATGACAACCTATTTTATGTAGTCTGTTCCAGCTGTGGTTTGCAGCACGCATAACTTCCAACAGATTTCAAACTTACCCATGTTCAAACAGGGAAAAAAAAAAAAAAAACTCTAGTCCTTCCAACTTGAGCTCTGGATATGTTTCGGCCAAATTTATGTATAAGACAATGAATGGGAAGCTCTTGGCTCATTCGGGAGTCTTCCAAGCTAATAAATGACCTTTTTCTTATGACAGACTAGTTTGTAATACTCTTTCAAACCGATTACCAGCAAGGGACACACCATTTTAGTCTACTTAAACCATGTCTGAAGTAAGACTATGTATGAATGGGTTTGATGACAGTCAAGTAGCCACACTTGAGATCACAAAATAAAAAAAAAAAAAAAAAAAGTGTTTCATAAAGCTTGGTATCGAAACCTCTGAAGTAAACTCCAGCTAAAAGGTTATTTACCCTGTACTGTGGCATTAGCTCTTTAAACACAGCAAGTAAGTAGCAACATGTACTATTGCATTTTTCCAAGCCAGGCATGCTTCAAGGTTAGGTTCTACATGTCATTTACTCACGTTAAGTACGTAAGTGACTTCCTTACCATAACAACTAATCCAGTTAACAGTTTCGCTGACAACTGCACCCATCAAGCATCTCATGCCTAACTTGCTTTACAGTGACTATCAAATTGCACTGCGACACTGCCCCTCCTCAAACTACACTCTAAACCTCGAAAAGTATTAATCTTCGCAGATATATATGGATATGTAATATAAATACATTTATGTTATATATCCACATATATATCCTAACATATAGCAACATTGTTTCCCCATCTTCTAGCTCTCTAATGATGGCTACTTTGTCGTTTGCGTATAAAACTTTTCTCTTAAGACATTTTGTTTTTTACTAATGTATGATTTCTCAATGAATAAAATACGGGATTACACCATTGTACAATACAAATTTGGAACATGTGAATCCAAATTTGTATTGTACAATTTGGTGTAATCCCGCATTTCATTCATTCATATTCTGCACCTGCGGGCAATCACGGGAATAAATTCTAACCTCCAGATTCGCTATTATGAATGTCGGTTGCTTCGACTAGCTAATCTTGCAATGGTTATGAAACTCGGACGTTCTGGGTAGTGTAGTGGTTAGCATGCTCGGACGCTATCCGGGAGACGCGGGTTCAATTCCCGTTATAGGACAACGAAATTTCCAGGTTTTCGGATATTATCTTACTTAAAAATCCATGCCATATTTTACACCAATACACGGATTTACATCTTCCAAATTTGTATTGTCTGATTTCTCACTTGAAACTTACGTGAGATTGACCGCTGCTTAACAACACACAAGAAGGAAAATCAGCACCGACCTTCGTACTGCAACGCTCACTTGGTGGGTGAAGAGAGCAACGGACACAATTCCACGAATTATCTCCTGTTTATCCTTAGTTCACATTCCCATTCCATTACTTGTTCCTTTCTTCAGTCATCGCCCAGAAAGCCATTCAATATATGTGTGTGAATCCCCCCACGGGGGGGGGGGTCCGTCTACGAGTAGAGCGCCTGTTTTCACCTCTGCTGATGCGATACTCCCATTAGATAGGCCCTTGCTCAACTCGTTTTTGGAGCTACTTAGCTTCCCACTGATTTCCTATCAACATTCTTCCACTAACACATCAAGATTCCGCTGCGCTATTACAGTTTCGTCCTGTAAACCATTTCCATTATTCCAATCCACGACAGTGTGCAGTTGGTTTTCTCTGCCGGTTAAAAATGGAATTTCATTAAATTTTGTTACTTGCTAAAAGAAATGTGATCTTAGCTTTTCTCACTCTAAATCCAGGGATATCATTAAATTTTGCTCGTTAAAAACGATCGAATACGCTTTGAATTAATATTATACCAAACAAAAGTTCCTGTTTTTCTCGTTACATCCCGGATCTCGTTAAATACGGGCTTGTTATAAGCGGATCTATCGCATATGACACCCTTTAGCACAGCTTTAAAACATGAGGGAAGTTCATTTAGCTATGGAGTGTTATTATTCCCAAGTTTGAAGCAATGCAAACCCCCACGTCAACCCTAGGCCTTCATGTTGCTGCAAAAAAAGAACACTTCGCTTTGATCTACAACAGCATTCGCAGATTCCTTTCAAATTCTTTCCCGCAGACAAGCAGCAGCATGTTTTTTTACAGGAACTATAGCGGCCGCTGCCCTCAAGCGCGATCGTCATTTGCAGTGCACCCGAAAACTAAATTACAGGAGACTGGGACAAACAGCATGCAGTAGTGGCTCAATACAAAACTTACGCACCGCTGATTGATAAAGTGGCACAATGTCAACAGTAAAGCTTTAGAATTCCTTAACCGTGTTAAATTTTCTTCTACTATCTAAATTAAGAGAAAGATGACAAGCAAATTGCTTCTCATAGTTTTAAAAACAACGCGAACACGACTGGAGTGAAAATATACAATATAAGCAACTTGTCTGTGATGACCAAACGAATGTGTGTGCACCAGAGTTGGAAACGGGTCAAAAATTTTGAACCCGGATGTCACATAATTGGACCCGACCTGGAAAATCTGCTTTGAACTGTAAATTCGAATATATCATCATCATTGTCAATCATTATCAATCCACTGCTGGATGAAGGTCTCCTTAAGTTTCAACATTGAGCAGCCTTGGGTCAGTTTCCTCCTTACGCTCATCTCCCACGTAGTCTTCTTCTGGGTCTTTTCCTGTCCCTTGGAATCCAGTTCTAGAACTACGGTTGTCCATCGGTGGTCTGTTCTTCTGGCAACATGTCCATCCAACCCACTGCCATTTCAGGGTTTCGGGGATTTACTCTGATCACGATGTCTTCCACTCTTGACATTTTCCTTATCCATGAGTTCCTCTTCTTATATCTCCTGGTTACACCAAGCATGCACCTCTAAATGCTTCTTTTGGTTGCCTGCAGTCTTTTGTATGACCTTTTGCAGTTAAGATACACGTCTCTGCTGTGTACGTAAGCACTGGAAGGATGCACTGATTAAACGCTTTTCCTTTAAGACATAATGGCATATTGCTCTTAAAATTGTACTGTTTCTTCAAAAAACTCTCCAACCAAGTTTTATACGTCGATTAATTTCTTCTTCAATGTGACCCTCGCTTGATATCTGGTGCCCAAGGTAAATGTAGGAATTGGTTATCCAGCTTTTCCACATCAACTGATAAATCTTCATTCCTTGTAAAAGCATTGTACATCAATTTTGCCTCCTGAAAGTACACTTTTAATCACATTTTTTTACCCTTCTCAGCAAGTTCCTGGATCATACTCTGCAGCTCTGAAGTATTATTTCAAAAACCTCGGAAGTGTTCTTTGAAATATATTTTTTTTTCTTTTCAAGAATAAAACGGAAATAAACCCGCGTCGAAATAGGGTCAGGAACATTTTGACCCGCAAGAAATTGTAAACCCGGTGATCCGTTTCTATCTCTGGTGTGTTCTATCTCTGGTGTGCACTCGCTACACATTTCGTAGAAAAAGAAAAAGCTTGGAATTTTGGGGAACAGCTTTAATAAAATTAACCATTTGATCTGCCTTGGTTAATTTTGCCCACTAGAATACTTCGTGTTGCAAGATTTCACAACGCATGTTCCAACGTCACTGTACTACTATCGAGTGCACACTCTTCAAATGAGTACAATATTACACTATGCTTACACTGTCATCGCCTGCACGCCACCTGTAAGAGTTCGAACACACAGAGGTAGCGCTGCCGATCGCCATCTTCGCAATTTGCGAAAAAAAATCGTTTTGGCGATGGAAAAATAGCTTTGGCGATTACCTTTTTGTGCTGTTATAACACTTTGGCGATAACAAATTGAATTTGGCGAATAAATTGGCTAAAACTTTAAAAGAGCCAGCGCGACCCCTGCACACATCAATGTCCAAATGATTCCAGGTAATGCATCATATAATGGTTCGATTCACTCAAGGAATCAGCTTCCAGTTTTGTGCTTCTCAACGGCATTGAAAGATGACTTCTCAGCGACATTGGGACGTGAAGACCTCTAAGCTCAAAACAAACAAACATGTATCTCCAGAACCAGGGACAAAGCGCAGTGTTACCCCTGAAAACCGATTTAAATAAAAAATTATAATTTGTTCAAGTAAGAGATAGTAATGCACCTGTAAGTTACGTATGAAGTAGCTTATTCCATATTGGCTTTCGAAAGATAGCGCACGGCAGACTGCCTCGACAAGAAGCACTTCCCATCGGCAAAGCACAAGTTACCATTTCCCGCACTAGTGACAAGACACCGCAGGCTTTGTGGACTGCGCCTGCGCACAAATCAGAAGGGAAACCGGAGAGACAAGCGGGCTGCAGCTCACGCAGCATTCTCTAGCCACAAGTTTGGTGACACAGCATTTCTTAGGTTGTCAATCATATCCCCCCCCCCCCTCCTTAATTCAGTGCTTTTCTCGAGGGTTTTTTTTTTTTTTTATTGGAGGTTTAACGACCACCATGAGCAACTCAATGGGCTATAAGCAGTCGCCCGTCCCTAATTCAGGGTCACTGGTTCCAGGGAAGGGAGAGAGCCAGTGCCGTAAGACAAACACAACATCCATGCCTCACCGGGATTCGAACCCGGACCCCTTTCGGACGAATGATCAGAGGGGCCATCGCTTAGACCACTGCACCAACGGGGGCGGGTCTTGACTTTGTTTTACGAGCTACCACCTACGGCATGTGCACAAATGTTTTGTTATTACAGTAGAATCCCGTTTATATGTTTTTCAGACCAAGTAAAATTAACGTATTATTGAAAAAACGTATATACGAAACAGGGATGATTTAATATTATGTGGAATTCTGAATTCCTGGATCTTCGGCATTTTACTTATAAATGGGGAAAAAAAACCGTATTAGTGGGAAACGTATAAACGAGGTTCTACTGTATTTAGCGGATTATTTTAATTTATTACTACCTTCAAGCTGTGTTTCGAACAATCAGAATGAACAGTAGATCTGCACCCCCCCCCCTGAAATATTAGTATCATAATTGATACTAATATTTGAAGATATCGATACTAATATCTTCAAATGTTAGTATCGGAAATTGAGCTTGCCCGTGTAGTTACAGGTTTGATGAGTTTTCTGTTTTCTGCCAGAAATTATGATGAAGGTGAAAAAAACTGAAAAAGGCAGCCCCACTCCTTCGCTAAAAGCATTACGAAAAATTAAAAAATGTAGTTAGCCACTTTTCACGATTTTTGGTAAATTTCGTGGCTATTTGCTGCAAACAGCAAACGTGTCTACGTAACAAATTGGAATTTTGCTACAATATTACAAGTAGCATGAGCAAGATTCCTAGTAGAAAACTTGAAGTACGTACATGGTATAATTTTGGAGACAACCACTGTTGCCATTACATTTCGGAAAGACGCTCGAAATTTTAGACTTTTTTTTAAGTACGAAATCTGCGTCCTTAATGTGTGTAAATACGTGCTTGCTACGTATTTACATATATTCCGCTGGCAGAGTTAACTTCTCGCAGGCACAAACCATTTAACTAAACGCAAACAGAACTTCAATCCTTGCCTCTCCATTTTGACATCCTTTTTATCATTCAAGAAGTTAAAAAGCATTTGCTTTCCGCTGTGTAAGAATCTGTCAGAAACAGAAGAAGGGGTCACGAAGGAAACCCTTCAAACTATGGCAGACAATATGAATGATAAGTCGTCGGCGCATTCAAGGGCATTTACAAGAGCATCAACCTCACGACCACGAATATCCTTACGTTATTATTCCGATTTTAGCAGAGCTTGTAGCGACAAAAAGGGTGGCGGGAACAATGGGGCAGAAAAAGGATGAAGCTGACTGAAGATGTGGGTGTCCATTAAACATTAAGGAGCATACATGCGCCGCACAACGGAGCTTTCTTTCGACGTCGATTCTGTCTGATGCTAGGCTTAAGTGCACGTCTTACGAAATACCGTCCGTATTCCATTACGGTCGCTAATGCCTGAGGGCGTCCGTCGTACATGGCGAAGTGACACACAAGAATGCTCCTGAAAGTGCAGACAGAGTGAGACAGCACTTCATAGCAGCCAAATATAAAACAGAATGCGAAACACGACACGCTTATGACGAAGTAAAAGTCTTCGCTTCCCGACTTGTTTTTTAGTTTTGCGTCCTCACCTGACGACAGGGATTCGCCTATAGTCAAATTCTATAAAAGTATGGCGAAAGCTTCATACTTTTTCCAGTACGTAAAGAGACCTTTAGATAACAGTCACTTCTGGTACGGAAAGAGTGTTACGAAACTTTCCATTCAATAAATAATGCATACCATTTTCCTGTAGACCTTCGACTCAACTAAACAGAGGTGGTCACAGGCGCAGGTACTGTTGATTTCCCATTCAAGATTACTAGTTTTAACTAAAATACATAACTAAAAAAGTTTCTACTACGGGTCAGTTGCGTGTTTGTATGCAATTTATGCTACAGTTAACTAAAGTGCTCAAACATCACACATTATTCGCACCTTAGCAACCGGAAACAGTTGTTTCGCTTCTCAAGCAATAGATAAATGGGGATGAGAGATGACAGGGGTCGCGCTGCCGATTGCATTCTTCGCAATTTGCGTAAAAGAAATTGTTTTGGCGATGGATAAAAAGTTTTGGAGAACATTTTGGTTTTTACCTTTTTTAATGACGTCCGAGTAAAAACAATCTTTAAAAAGATTGTTTTCACTCGGACGTCAAGTCAAATTTTGCTTCGGCAATGCCAGGGATATTTTAAAAATTAATATAGAATCTTTTAGATGCGATCGTATTTGTAGATTTCCTATGTTTTGATGTGCCATCAATAAATATTGCACGACTTATATGAAAATAATAAGATAAAAGTTCCGTAACTAATAAAGGGCAATTTTTCAACATTTGTATTTTTTGTTTACACTGGCCCTTTTAGAACCGAGCTACAGAATAAATAAATGTAATACCAATTTTTCAATTAATTTGAAATTTATCCTGTCAATTCTTTATTTAGAAATGCTATAGGTAGTAATAAATCCAAAATTGAAAATAAGTGTTTATATACTTCTTTCTATTTAATAACATTTTGCTGCATAATGTGTTTCCACCTAAAATCTCTGCCTTATATTTCCAATGGTAAAACTTCTTTAAATATGTTTTGTCCGTAAAATAACCGTAAAACTTGGAAGGTATGCCATTTCGTTGTGTCCCGCAATGGAACCCATATCGTATTTTCCTTTTTCAGTGCAATGTTGACTTTTTTAGCATGTCTTTTGCAAAAAAATATCGTGCTTATGTTACCGGTTTGTCCGTCCGTCCGTTTGTACCCACGATATCTCTGCAACTATTAGTGCGATTTGAAAAATTCTTTTTGCAATGGGAAACTTGAAATATGCGAATGATGATCCTTCATTTTGTTGTTGTTTTTACGATGTAAAATTTCGCCGTTAGAGGGCGTAAATGCAGATTATGTCGAATTCAAAAATACGTTTTATTCCACATATTTGCTTCTAAACATCCGATTGAAAAAATTCTATTATCTTTCGATTCCATTTATGTCGAAGAGTATTTTTGATATATTTACTTTTTCAAATCACCGTAGATTTTCCGCTAAGGGCCGCAAAAGAAAATGACATTTTCCTGATAACTCTTCTTCTAAAACTACGATTTGAAAAAAAGATTCTTCAGCGGATACACCTCCTGATGGAAAATCTTTTGCATATAATTTCAAATTTTTGGTAAAGAATACTTTGGCCACCAGGGGCGTAAGTGTTAATTTTTGCTTCTGATGTATTTGCTATAAAATCTGAGCTTCTAAAATATCGATTGAAAAAAATTATTTCGTGGACTGATGCCACTCACATCGATAAACCTTTTTGGAATATTTTCTTCTTAAAATATTCCACAGTTTCTCCGCCAGGGGGCGTAGAAACTGGCGTAATATCTTATTTTTGTCAATATCTCTACTTCTAGGAGTCCGATTTGAAAAATTCCTTTGTTGTATAGTGTTTCCAGTGTGACATGTTTTGCATATAATTTTTAAATTTTCAAGTAATTCATAGACTTTCCGCTAGGGGGCGTACAGGTAAATTGTGTTTCCCCCTATATCTCTGCTTCTAAATCTCCGATTTGAAAAATTATTTCTGCACCGGATACAGTTTTTGATGGGAAATCGTTTGCACATAATTTCTAATTTTCGTAGAAAAAATGGTTTGGCCACCAGGGGGCGTAAATTTTAATCTCTGCTTCAGATGCATTTGCAGCAAAATATGAGCTCCTAAATTCTCGTTTGAAAAACCGTCGTTTGTTGACCGATACTACTCATGTCGACAAACCTTTTAGGAACATTTTCTTCTTAAAATAATGCATGGTTTCTACGCCAGGGGGCGTAGATGTATATCCTATTTTTGTCAATTTTTTGTCACTTCTAGGAGTCCGATTTGAAAAATTCCTTCTTTGTTGGGTAGTGTTTCCGACGCGAAATGTTTTCCCTATAAATTCAAATTTTTCAAGTAAATCATAGACTTTCCGCTAGGGGGCACAAACGTAAATTGCGTTTTCTGCGCTATTTCTGCTGCTAAAACTCCGATTTGAAAAATTCTGCCTGTGTCGCATACAAGACCTGATGGAAAATAATTTTCACATAATTTCTAATGTATGGTAAAGAATGGTTTGGCCACCAGGGGGCATAAGTGTTAATTTCTGCTTCTGATATATTTGTAGCAAAATCTGAGCTCCTGAAAACTCGACAGAATTTTTTTTCTTGGACCGATATCGCTCATATGGAAAAACCTTTGGAGAATACTTTCTTCCTAAAATAATGCATGGTTTTCCCACCAGGGGACGTAAAGTCACATCTTATTTTTGTCGATATCTCTGTTTCTAAGAGTCTGATTTGAAAAATTCTTTCTGTGTTGGAGAGCCTTTCCGGTGCGAAATGTTTCTCATATAAATTCGTGTTTTTCTTAGCACACAAGTCTGCAACCAGAGGGCATAAGCTCACGATTCCGTTTACAGCAATATCTCAGGGATAAAAACCCGATTGAAAAACTTCTTTCTTCCGTCAGATACTATTGTTTTCCATACCGGTTCCATTGACTTTGAATAGCTTTGATAAATCTAATTTGCGTCAGTACGGATTCAAAAGACGTGCTTATCACGCCCGAAAATTCGGTGTCATCTTTCTTGTTCCAGTTAGTGACGGCTGTTTCATGGGCGACAATGCTACTGTCTATCGCGCGAGATGTGTTTAACAGTGGTTCGGCGAGCATCACAGCGATTTCCACCAAATTTCCCTGGCCCGAAAAAGCCTGGGTCTGAACCACATTAAGAATGTGTGGGACGTCTTAGAAAAATAGATCTGTGAGCAAAGTCCTCCTCTATCAAATTTGAGCCACCTAAAGGCCTGTCGGGTGAACGCTTGGTATGCTGTAGAACTACATGCTTTCCCACACCTTGTGTAACCTATGCCAAACCGTATACGTGCTGTAATTAGGGTTTAAAAAAGCCCAACCCTGAATTGAATAAAAGTTTCTAACACAGTGGCCGGTATATATACTAATCCCTGCTGTTTTCAAATTCACGTGGTCTAATCATATTTACTCTTCCTTTGCTTTCCCACCATTTGCGAGAACTCCTAACCTTGTCGAATGCCTATATAACGGCAAGCGACAATTTTCACTTTTCTTCTCATGAGCACTATGATCAAATGTAAAGCTCTAGTATCTCAGACTCTCACGCCATGCTATCTAGCCAGAAGTAACAAAGAACCTTCGAGTATGGGGATCTCCAGAAAAATGCTCACGCCATGCTATCTAACCAGAAGTTATTAAGAACCTTTAATAATGGGGATCTCCAGAAAAATGCTCACGCCATGCTATCTAGCCAGAAGTTACAAAGAACCTTCAAGAATGGGGATCTCCAGAAAAATGCTCACGCCATGCTATCTAGCCAGAAGTTACTAAGAACCTTCGAGAATGGGGATCTCCAGAAAAATGCTCACGCCATGCTATCTAGCCAGAAGTTACAAAGAACCTTCGAGAATGGGGATCTCCAGAAAAATGCTCACGCCATGCTATCTAGCCAGAAGTTACTAAGAACCTTCGAGAATGGGGATCTCCAGAAAAAATGCTCACGCCATGCTATCTAGCCAGAAGTAACTAAGAACCTTCGAGAATGGGTGTAAGGGTCGCCCGCAATCGAACTGTCAATTATGGATTTATGTACTTTTAATATTGTGATGAACACGTGCGGACGGACGTTTCATTCCGCCATTTTGTTGTTTCAGATAAGAACTGATATTCTTCACCACCCACGTGGTACGATTATAATCCTATGGGGGATTAAGAGAGGGGTGCATGAACACCTGGGGCATCTGACCTTGAAGAGTCAGCTGCTCGAGTGCTTCTGTTAAGCAAGTTGTCATACTGCTTTTGTATACGTGCAAGGTTGTAATCCCCTGCGGGTATCCGACGACATTCCCGAGTACAGGTATTTCACGTGCTGACCGGGCAAACCAGTTTTTCTTGCGCATGCGTGATAGGGGACAGAAAGGGCGAGGAGGATTAAGTGAGACAGTTGAGCTTCGGTCGTCAAGGAGAGAGGGTCCTGGTTTGGACACCGGTTTCTGACGGAAGGACTGCGGTTATCGCAGACGTGCAGCGTGGTGAACGGGAAGGAGGATTCCTTCGTCCACCGGGTATCGCGGAAAGAATTGTGGAAAGGTAGCACGTGGTCAGCACGGGAACCTGAGCGGAAAATCATCGGAAACCCGTGAAGCAAATGTTATCGGAATAATAAAGTCTTGTTGTTGTTTTTATTTCCGTGTACTGGACTGTGTTTGTCGAGGTAATTATTCTTCTACACAAGGACGCCTTCAGCCGCCTTGATAGCCAGATTGTATAGTAAAGGCGAGGCGGTAGCTCGCTATACGGCGGGAAAGAAAAAGTATTATCTAAGAATTGATATGTCTGGCCCTACAGCCAGATAAAGTGGCGCAGTCGACAGGATCAGCCTGAAAGCGAGCTCATGAATGACGTGAATGGCGACACGTGTGAAGAAGGAACAACGGACTTTTTGTGAAACTTCCAGTGACCGAATGACAGAACTCTGACGACGTACCGACCGGAAGAAAGAGACACCAGCGTACTAGCCGAGATAAGGCATCCATCGTGTCGACCGAGACAAAGACAGTGTGCACCTCAGCGTACGGAAATCCCAAGCAGGACGAGGACTTACAAGCAAGACAAGAGAAGAAGCAGAAGGGGGCCTGAGTGCTCCGGTAACGTACCACATTTTTTTTTTCTGAGATTATTTCTGTGTCTTTGCCTGTGCATTTGGTATAATTTAGGGTTAAGAGTAGAAGTTCTCATCATGGTACTAGAAAGGAAAGGGAAAGCTAATAATTAGATATTCTCAGAGTTAAGCATTGTAAAGTAAAATTTTGTAACAGTTAATTTTATGTCAGTTGCTAGAGAATGCGAAGTGTCAAAATATTTTCATTAAGTAATAAGTGTGTTTAGATAAGTCGAGATTTCATGTTTACGATTTAAGAAATTTGAAGCTAAAATAGCGTAGTGATTTTTTTTTACGTGTAGCGAAAGAGGCAGAAGGAATATAAGTATTCTGAGTAAAACAAGATAATAGATGTTCGGGTAATGCATGAAGGTAGAGATAGGTTAGAAACAAAACAAGAAGCAAATTAACCTTCGATGATTTAATGCGGAAGTTTGCATGATTTCTTTTCTTATTTCTTTGCATGAGTGTATTTTTTGAATGTGTATTGTAGTGTATTATCATGACTGAGCTTTTGGAAGGGAAAGTTGAGGATAATTTAGACGCGGACAACGAAGAGAATAGTATTCTTAACGATTCAGAATTAGATTCTAGTAAAGAAGTAAGCATTAATATGGAAGACAAGAAAAATAATCCAGCTAGAATGGAATGGGAACTTCAATTTAAAATGCTTGAGATGGAAGAGAGAAAGGCTGAGAGGGAACAAAGAATGCTAGAATTACAATTAGCGGATAGGAAAGAAGAAAGGAAATTTGAGTTAAGAAAATTAGAATTAATTAATGAGAAAGAGAAGGAGTCTATTAAAAGTAAAAATGAGATTAAGTTGGCCGACTACATGAGAATCTTAGAAAGAACTTTACCCAGAAGTCCCAGTAAGCCGGAAGAAATTCTGGACTTCTTTGATTCGTTAGAAAGGGCATTTGTATTACACTCAGTACCGGAAGAAATGAAAGGTCGTTTGGTGATAGCCTTATTCAATTCAGAATGTGTGAACCACTTATTTCGTCGTTTGACTATAGAGCAGTACGATAAGTACGAAATAGTTAAGGAGGCAATTTTGATGGAATGCCATTTGACTCCGGATATTTATTTGAGACAATTTGAGAATATTAGAAAGAACAAAGGGGAAAGCTACTTGCAGTTAGCGGGACGTATTAAGAGGACCCTAACATACTACATCAACAGTAGTGAAATGAAAGAATTCGATCAGTTGGTCAATTTGTTGGTATGCGACAAATTCAAAACTTTGTTGTCCCCAGAACTGAAGACCTACATTCTTCAAAGAGGTTCCGTAGGGAAGTTAGTTCCTTCGACAGAATTAGGAGAACTTTGTGATTTATACGAAAGTCACGTGGGAGCTATGGGAATAGAAGTAGGAAGATGCAAACCCAGTCATCCCTTGGGAACGTATTTCAAAGGAGGTCAATCAGAAGCCTGGAAGAAGGGAAGTTTTCAGACAGGCGGAAATCAATTGAAAGGAAAGTTTTCCGGGACAGATCAGAGCGTCGGACATAAGCCAGGTTATTCAGCAGCGAGGCCTATCGTAGGGAATTCCAGTTTGGATAAGGGAATTATATGCTTTAGATGTGGAGTAGTAGGGCACCGTAAAGCAAACTGTAACCAGAAGGCATCCCAGAGTACTCCCAGCTCTTACTCTCAGAATTGGAGGAAAGACCCCCAAATAAGGTAAACAGAGTAGCGATGGGACAAAGGGGAGCCGAAGATGTTTCAGAGAGAAGGATAGAGGTCAGCGATGATAAAAGAATGACAGCTAAGGTAGATAGAGTTTTAGGCCAAGAAGGAAGTCAGAACGAGGTAATAGAAATTCCGGTAGGAGAAGTGAAGATGGTTAAGTCGGAATGCGGAAAGAGCACCGAAATCCTTATTGACTCAGGCGCGGAGGTGAGTTGTGTAAGAGGAGGTTTACTTGGCGAAGAGTTGTTGGAACCAAAGGGTAGAATAATTTTAAGTGGCTTCGATGGTAGTAAGGGAGAGTTTGTCATTAAACAATTGAATCTCCGATTAGATGAAGAGGGATTAGAAACAGGAGAAGCGCCAGAAAGTTTTTGTGAAGTGGTGTGTGCAATTGTTCCTAATCTGGTAAACAGGGTAATTATAGCACCGGAGGATTACCAGCGAATGAAAATTTTAAGGGAAGCGACCCCAATGTGGGCAACCTCGTATGAAAAGGTGTTAGAGTTAGGGAATAGGCCGGATGTGCATCCACAATCTGAGACTGGTGAAGCGCTAATTGAAGAAGAGGATATTCTAGGAATGGAAAGCCCGGCGATCACAGATATTTCAGCGGAGGAGGAGCAAGCGCGCTTGGTAGGTAAACCGTGGCTTGAAGGGCAAAATAGCACCAGGATATTAGCGCTCAGTACTGGAGGCGGCGAGGAGAATCAGCGAGGGCAACCGCAGGTCGACCAATCAGGAGAGGCAAAGAGAGCTAGCGAGGGAACAGGAGATAGCGTTACTGATTCGGATACGAGTGAAGCTCAGGAGAGTTCAGACGGACGCTTGTTTACAGAGCAACAAAAGAGGTGTATGACGTTAGCAGCCACTAGGAATGAGGCGGAAAATGGCAGAGGTGGTTATCTCTATACGGATGGAATGTTGTATCATCGGGAGCAAGTGTTGGGACAGGTTACGTTACAGTTGGTAGAACCTGAGGAAATCAGGATAGATAGGGTGAGGATAACTCGGGAGCAACTTAGGGAGTTACAGGAGCTGGTGAACAGCTCGAAGAAGTTCTTTTCGGGAGAAGTGGGAGAGACGTCAGTGGGGAAGCACGCAATTACACTCAAGCCGGAAATGGCACCTTGTACCCAGCACAGGTACAAGGTGCCACAATCGATGCAGAGAGCAGTGGAGAGCCAGATCCAGGAGTTGTGGGATCGTGGGATGATTGAAGAATCAAAAGAAGAGTATAGTCATCCGGTAGTATGCGTGGCTAAGAAAAATGGAGAGGTTCGGATGTGTGTAGATTACAGAATGCTAAATTCTCACACTGTTCCGGGCGCATTTCCGATGTCTCATATCCCAGATTTGTTAGCGAAGGTGGGGGCAGCCGGGTATATTACTACGCTTGATATGTTAAAGGGGTACTATCAAATCCCAATGGACCCCGACAGTAGAAAGTATACCACTTTTGCAACGCATAAGGGGCTCTATCAATGGAAAGTAATGCCCTTTGGGTTATCAGGAGCGGCGGCTACTTTTCAGAGAGCCATGAATAAAGTTTTGACCCCGCACCAAGACTATGCGATAGCGTACCTGGACGACGTGGCTATTTTTTCTGGCTCATGGGAGGAGCATTTGAAACATTTGAAAGGAGTAATTGAAAGTTTGGAGGCGGCAGGCTTTACGGGAAATTTGAACAAATGCTGTTTCGCCCGTATGGAGGTGAATTACTTAGGGCACGTGGTCGGCTCGGGTCATCACCGGCCGGACCCCGAGAAACTACAGGCTATCAGGGACCTTTTGCCCCCTCAGACGAAAAAGGAAATACGTAGCTTTTTGGGATTATGTGGGTATTACCGTGATTACGTACCTAACTTCGCAAAGATAGCTAAACCTTTAACAGATTGCACAGGAAAAAGGGCGGCAGATAGGGTAGTTTGGTCGGAAAAGTTGGAGGAATCATTCAGGACTCTGAAGGAAAATTTGTGTAAGGCACCGGTATTAAACACCCCGGATTTCAGTAAGCATTTTATCTTACACACGGATGCGAGTTCCTTTGCGGTGGCATGTTGTTTGAGTCAGAGGGATGAGGAAGGCAACATTAGGCCAGTGGCCTATGCTAGCAAAAAATTAAATGGGACGCAAGCCAGATGGGCGGTCAGCCATCAGGAGGCGTACGCCATAGTATGGGGTTTGCAAAGGTTTGAAGGGTGGATTTTCGGTAACCGGGTCGAAGTTATGTCCGATCACAACCCCCTTACTTTTCTCACCCGTTCCGCATCGCAAAGTTCAAAATTACAGCGTTGGAGTTTGGCTATTTCCCAATTTAATTTATCCATATCTCATGTCGCGGGCAAACTAATTCCTCACGCCGATGCGTTGTCAAGACTCAGTTTTAAAGAGTAGGGCAGCGCCATGGTGAGAATGTTTCACGGCACAGGTGGAGATCCACAGAAGGTCTCAGGGTGGTACAAGTGTATATGTTACATAACGTGCGAGAAGTGAAAAAGTGTATTATGTTGTGTCACCCAAGATCTGCAGGCAAGGAAGAGACTGACTCGAGAATACGGCAAAAGACCGTATCTCTCGTTTATTTGGTGGGGGCCTGTAAGGGTCGCCCGCAATCGAACTGTCAATTATGGATTTATGTACTTTTAATATTGTGATGAACACGTGCGGACGGACGTTTCATTCCGCCATTTTGTTGTTTCAGATAAGAACTGATATTCTTCACCACCCACGTGGTACGATTATAATCCTATGGGGGATTAAGAGAGGGGTGCATGAACACCTGGGGCATCTGACCTTGAAGAGTCAGCTGCTCGAGTGCTTCTGTTAAGCAAGTTGTCATACTGCTTTTGTATACGTGCAAGGTTGTAATCCCCTGCGGGTATCCGACGACATTCCCGAGTACAGGTATTTCACGTGCTGACCGGGCAAACCAGTTTTTCTTGCGCATGCGTGATAGAGGACAGAAAGGGCGAGGAGGATTAAGTAAGACAGTTGAGCTTCGGTCGTCAAGGAGAGAGGGTCCTGGTTTGGACACCGGTTTCTGACGGAAGGACTGCGGTTATCGCAGACGTGCAGCGTGGTGAACGGGAAGGAGGATTCCTTCGTCCACCGGGTATCGCGGAAAGAATTGTGGAAAGGTAGCACGTGGTCAGCACGGGAACCTGAGCGGAAAATCATCGGAAACCCGTGAAGCAAATGTTATCGGAATAATAAAGTCTTGTTGTTGTTTTTATTTCCGTGTACTGGACTGTGTTTGTCGAGGTAATTATTCTTCTACACAAGGACGCCTTCAGCCGCCTTGATAGCCAGATTGTATAGTAAAGGCGAGGCGGTAGCTCGCTATACGGCGGGAAAGAAAAAGTATTATCTAAGAATTGATATGTCTGGCCCTACAATGGGGATCTCCAGAAAAATGCTCACGCCATGCTATCTAGCCAGAAGTAACTGAAGAACCTTCGAGAATGGGGATCTCCAGAAAAATGCTACATATAGGTCAGATACTTATTTTGCAAGAGAAAAACAGTAAAAAGTTCACACTTTAGTGCTTGAAAGGTTTTTCACATTCCCAGATTCGTTCATCCACATTTAATAACGTTTGGTATCGAAATAACAATTTTTGAAAACATTGCTGCATTTTTTCCCCTTTCACTATATTATTTCCCGGCCGAAAAAATTATCCATATTAACAAGGTATCCATCCACCTGTAGTTGCGAGTTTGCACTTTCATTTTTCTATTATTCCGATGCGGAGAAATAACATATAGGCCAACTTTGAAAAGATGTAAAAATATTTCTGATTACCTTTCCTAAAAAAAAATGGGGGGGGTGATCGATTTTTCTTTTCCCTCTAGGCACTTACTGTGGTTATTTTCACCATGGCATACTTTCTGAATGCATATTCAAGCATTTTGTTTTGTTTTGTTATTGTTGTTGTTTTTCGCTTTTAAGTGCACCAAAATTTCATCACACCGTAAATTTCAGCCTGGAAATGGCCACCTTTACAACAGAACCACATGTCTACTGACATGCGCGTTCCCATCCTTCCTTTTGAAACAACTTAGAAAAGGAAACTCTCCGCAACAAGAACTTCGCATTACATAAAATTAATACCCTTCCAGAAACAATATTTCCGCATGCGGAGAAAAATTCATTTCCATACTTTTGCTACATCCAGGGATTTTACTGCCGTTAAAGATGGACGTTCATTTCTCTGAAAACCGTGGCACGAACTTCTTTCACGAGGTCAGACTACTTTTACGATCACCCATCTGCACCATCGTCAGTCATTGCACTTAAGATAACGCGAAAGTCGCATGACAACTAATCGTTAAATAAAATAGAAATAAAAAAGGCCTATGGCATTCGATCGACGACCCACGGGTACACGCGCCGTTTCATAAAGAGAAGCTCCGTTGGAGGGTCTCTGCACTCTAACCACCGATCGGGTTCAGGTCACGTGCCTGACACTGGTAAGGCATCGGATTTTGGCGTGTGTCGTTAATCTAATCGAAGACTGCTGATAAAAACAAAAGAAAAACTATTGCGGCCTGATCCCTTGGCGCGCGTTCTCAGATGGCTGCTGCTAACACGGGTAAATTTTTAACCTAAATCAAAGTTTTATCAAATTATTATTCCTTAAAATTTTCCAAATTCATTAATTACTAAAATCGAATGGACATTACAATCCTCAAGCTTCCTCCAATAAAACGTCAGTAACTCTAAAGTTACAGCACAGTTTTACTGGGGGAAATTTTGTATATACACTATATTAAGAAAAGTCACAGGACACCTAGAAGAGAAACACCCAACAATCTTTCCTTTCTCAAAGTCAGTCCTTTGCCGCCGTGACATTTTCATTCAACCTCATAGTGCGATATGATCGCGGTCAGCTGCAGGCTTGTTTTCATACCGTTTGCAGCTGTACCGCGCATCTTAACAACGCAGCGTATCCGTTCACTTGCTTTTGAAGGGGTGTCCGGTGACTTTTGTCAATATAGTATATATCATCACATCATCATCGCCAACCATTGTCAATCCACTGCTGAATGAAGGTCTCCATAAGTTGTTTCTTCAACAACAGTCTATCTGGCAGGGATTTACTGGTTCGTTCTTTTATCTTGCAGGGATCGGTGATCCGTTCTTTTGGCAACATGTCCAGTCCATTACCATTTCAGGGATTTTACTCTGATCATGATGTCTCCACTCTTGTCATGTTCCTTATCCACGACTTCCTCTTCTTCTTATCTCTACTAGTTACACCAAGCATGTATCTTTCCATGCTTTTTTCAGTTGTCTGCAGTCTTTGTATATCTTTTTTTTTTTTAGCTTAAGGTCCACGTCTCTACTCCATATGTGAGCAGTGGAAGGATGCATTGATTAAACACTTTCCTTTTAAGACAGAATGGCATATTGTTCTTAAAAATTGTACTGTTTCTTCCAAAAGCTCACCAACCAAGTTTTATACGTCGATTAATTTCTTCATCCACGTATAAAACTTATATCATCATCATCATCATCATTGTCAACCATTATCGATCCACTGCTGGACGAAGGTGTTTAGGTCTCCCCAAGTTTCTTCCACAACGGTCTGTCTTGTGCCAGTCTCCTCCATGTCACTCCCCCCCCAAAAAAAAAACTTATATATGATTTATCAAGTTTCGGAAAAATCTGAAAAAGTGAAGTCAACTTTGATATCGATATAGGAGGGTGCTCAAATTACCTGTTCCCCGAGCGCTAAGTTAAAGAAAACGGACATTTTCCCTTAAATCTGATTCGTGGTCTATCAGTTCTGTTGGAAAAACAAAATTGGAACCTAATTACAGCAGTAAGCAAGACAAGTTGGAAGCGCTTATACACTGAAGAGCTATTGAATTACAGACAGTTGGCCTTACGCAAATGTGGCGTTGTGGGCGGCCCTGTAAACGGAAACGACATGACGTATGCAGCGATCCGACAATATAAGGAGTGATGCGACGGGAATCAGTAGGAGTCGGACGCAGTATGGGTAAGACGAAGGATATAAGCGCATTTGATTGTGGGCAAATTGTCGGGGCCCGACGAATGAATCACTCCATCTCAGAAGTCGTGCGGGCACTGGGATTTTTCACGAGCAACTGTGTCACGGGTGCACGGTGAGTACATTGAATCCGGTAAAACCATCCATGCAAGGGCCAACTGCCGTGGACAACAGCGTGTGGACGAGCGGGGTCATCGTCCGCTAGCTCGCATTGTAACAGCGGATTGACTGGCCACAGTGCAAGAAATCACTCGGCAATTTAACGCTGGTGCACAGAAACGTGTAAGCAGCCACACCATCCAGAACCATCTCCTCGCTATGGGGTACAGAAGCCATCGTCCTTCGAGGGTACCGCTGCTGACCGCACATCACAGGGTGCAAAGATTCGCATGGGCGCGGGAACATCGCCACTGGCCGCTAGGCACGTGGGAAAATGTTGCCTGGACTGATGAGACGAGATTCACGTTGGTGCATGCGGATGGCAGGATACGAGTACGGCGCAAACCACATGAAGCGATGGATCCTTCTTGCCAGCAGGGTACTCCTCAAGCTGATGGGGGTGGCATTCTCGTCTGGGGACTGTTTACGTGGGCTCAAATGGGACTCCTGGTACGTGTGACATCGTCCCTCACAGGTCAACGTTACTGGGATATCCTGGACGACCATTTGCTCCCGTTTGTGCGTCTTCAACATCAAACTGGGGACCTCATCCTGCAACAAGACAATGTACCGTGCCATCGCTCCCGAATTGTATCCGAATGGTTGGATGAACACTCCACCGGCGTGACCTCGCTTCCTTGGCTAGCTAGGTCACCTGACCTCAATGCCATCGAGCACATCTGGGATGCCATCAAGAGAGATATGTTCGAAGCTCTGACCCCCTCCATCAAATCTTCGTGAACTGTGGGAGCTTGTTCAGGGGTCGTGGATTCGTATGGCTTCCCAACGCTTCCGGTGTTTTGTCGAGTCCATGCCGAGACGAATCGCCGCCATCATCAGGACGAAAGGTGGTGCTACACGTTACTAGATAGGTATCTCTAATTCAATTGCTCTTCAGAGTACACAGTCAAGGGTAAACAAACCACGAAATGTGTCAGGAAGCAGCTCCAGCTTTTGAAAAGCCAGCATATTTGAGAGAGAAAACATATTCTAAATAAAACAACATTATAACATTCATAACATTATTATTTCTTAGATACTGTTCAATTTTCAGGGTAAAAATCCACCACTATAACTAGAGAGCTTTGTCTTCTGGTATATCTATCACATTCAATAAAAATACTAATGAATAAATAACTCATAATCACGTGAAAGCAATACAGTGGCAACGATCATGTCTGACGGGCGCACGTATCTCTTTTGGTTTGCACCGCGCAACTTCAGCCTAAATTATTACTCCCAATATACACAAGTGTTAGAATTAGAAATAAATCTTCCACAGGCCCAGCGGACCAGTCGGATTTGCAAATCACTGATCTGTCAAAGAAAAACCTTGCACATTTACAGTATATGCAAAAAATAACGTATTATTTCATTGGAGCGGTATATCACAAATTAAGAGCAACAGAATGTGTACCTGTATGTCATGCAAACAAATAATATTAATTAATAAAACACAAAGCACGATAAGCAGTCGTAGAAATTTGAAAAAAAAAAAATCACTGATCAGCAGGGCCAGTGTATACCAAAATGTGGTGGTTCACTCATTTTCACTGGTCCAGAAATAGCACAAATACTAATACATTTGGCATGCACATGGCATTAGTGCCAAGGACGGCACACTGAAGCATAACGTATAGTCAATTTCAAATTAAAGTTTATCATACAAAATATTATGCAATATTTTGATTGCCACTCACAAACACAAAAGTGACCTGGGTCGCTGGTTTTTAAACTGACACTTCCGAGTCTGCCACTGCAATAATACACTTCTCTTCAAATAGTTCATTGCACGTTTTAGTCCCATAGAGAATGCTATTGTTGAATGAGAAGTGATGTTTTACAAAAATAACCTACACACATCCATTTGACACATCCTGCAAGTGTCTCTCCCTGGGAAGAAAAAAAACTGGCTTAACTTCTGGTTTGAGGGGGAGAAAATACAGAACCCCTTATTTGTCCTTGTGACTTTCCTATCGAGTTTTTATATCTTCGCAGTTTAGCCTTTGCTCTGCAACAGGAACAATATGCACCATAATAAAAACTGCAGTTTTTATTGTGATGCATATTCACAATTTTGATCTCGAATGATTAAATTTAGAATTTATCAATCAAATTGTGATATTTACGCAGATATTTTCATTTTCTAATAGCAAAATACATGGGGTAAAAGTTGATAAAAAAATCAAAAGGTTTCTTTTTTTTTAAGTCATAAAATCGAATGCATGTACATGCACGGCACACGAAATTGTAAGGAAGAAAATAAGTAAGGGGAAAACCATACAGTGTACTGATTATGAAGCACTTTGCAACTTACCAAAAGCCACCTTCATACCTTGCTTCAGTGTGAAAGGCAGGAGGTTCCCCCACGTGGACAGAAAGACATACGCAAAGCCAGAGCATAAATGATTCTTCAACCCCCAGTTGGAAAGCATTATAAAAGACCAATACTCTGCGGTCACTACTAGAGCAAACAAGTAGTGACCGCAGAGTATGAAGCCGAGGTCCGAATCAAAATACCCAAATACGTATTTTGATTCGGACCTCGGCTTCCTACAGTCCAAAATTTTCATAAAACTTAAGAATGGTTTGAAATTCCGATATTCAGTTTTTGAGTAGTAAATATCTGAATTTCAGAAAAATCTGAAAACAGTTATAGCCAAACTTAGATATGTTGAAATTTGGTTCAGTTCTTTATAAACTTGCAAATTCCAAAACAAACGGGGATAAAAAAACATTACTGGCCATCCGGGCCGTTAACATAAATAGTTCACATGCCAATGGCCGGCGGACCACTGGGTAATTCGAACGCTGGCAGGGGACATATTAAGAAGCGATAAACATAAATGGGTGGTATCTGAAAAACAACTGCACTCAGTTAAAAAAAAATTAAAATGGCAAGCACGAAATTTAGGGAAAGCTCTTGTTCTATAGATAGGCCAGGTAAATGCCAGGCATGAAGTTATTACCCATGAAGTTCATGAAAAAATAAGACACTTTGGGAAAGAATACCAAAATCAAGAATTCAGCTACAGTAGTGGTTGAATACAAAAATTCAAAACACTGTGAGACAGCCGAAACCTCTGAATATTAAGAGGATGAGGCAAGAAAAAATATTTTAGAAATCATATTTGGCTACGAATTTAAAGATTTGCATAGCATGGATGAAGCTGGTTTGTTATATAAGATGATACCCAAAACATCGATTTCAAGCTAAAATGAGAAATGTTGCAAATAGATCAAAGTATGAACAACAACAGTTCACATTATAAACGCGGAAGGTGCTCATAAAAAAGTAGACTACTGATTACAGAAAAACGTAAAAGAAAAAAAAAAAAACTTTCTTTGAAGAATTTTCGTTACGAACTGTAATCACTGTTTTCAATCCCTACATTCTCAAAATTAGTGATCCGGTACGTAAGAACGTAAGTTTGTTTTATTCCTTCCTTATACATTCAATTAATTTTACTCCTTTTCTGTTTAATGTATGTGAAGTTCCTTAAACCACCAAACTCGCTTACCCCCACCTCAGCACGACGAAAAAAATATGGCGGTTTAACGAGATTTGACTTGACGTATATTATCAACTATTGGGAGTGTGCAAAAGTTCTACCCGTTTTTGTAATAAATGAAAATTGCAATCGGAGTAGTTACGTCACAGATGACTGACGCTGCCAATTTTCAGCCAATAAAGCATGGAGCAGTAGAGCATATGGAGGCACTAGGTTTGTCCGAGTAAGTCATTCATAACAGAAATCACGGACGTTGTAACATGGCATGCGATAAGGAGCACATCAGACATTGTTTACTGTACGAGTTCGATAAAGGCAGTACTGCAGCCGCGGCTAGACTCAACATCTGTCAAGTGTATGGGGAGGATGCAAAGGTCAACCACGTCTTGAACATCTATCGGCGGTTTCTGACGAGGATGTGGCCCAAGCCTTAACAAATGAAATGTTGCTGTGTGATTCATTCTTGTCGTTTTCTTACCCGTGAGATCCACATTCAACCGTTCCGGAATTAGCGGAAATGTTTTCGGTACACAGAACAACATTCCAAAGACGTATGCATGCGCTTGGGTTCATCACCAAGTTCGATAACTGGGTTCCACACCAGCTTTCTGTAAAAGCAAGGAGAGGAGAGAATCCGTACCTGCGTTTCTTTGCTTTCTTGTCATAGAAATGAACCGTTTTGGGGATGAATTGTAACGGGTGATGAGAAATGGGCACTGTACCGTAATATAATGCGTCGACGGACGGACTGTGTGCCAAGATGCGGAGCCTGCTCCATCGACCTCAAGAGGACTGTATCCCAAAATGGCTTTGTTGAGTGTTTGGTGAGATGTCCTGAAAATAATCAATCCACTGGGAGGTGTTGGCACCAAACCGAACGATAAATGCTGACCTCTACCGCCAACAGTCGGACAAGTTGCGAGAACAACTGATATCGAAGATGCCAGCACTCGTCAATCGCAAAGGCGTGATCCTGCATCATGATAACGACAGACCTCAGGCTGCTTTAATCACTCGGCAAAAATTACTGGACTTTGGTAGATAACAAGCCTTGATTTCGTTTTTTTTTTTTTTTTATAGCAGTAGCAACACTTGCTAGTGGCCTTATTTTTATCTAGCAAATTGCATTATCTACCAGCGAAAGCTTATTAGCATTACACATAAGAAACTTTAATATGTCCCTATCAATTAGTAATCATGACAAATTTTGATTTCGCCCCTGTAACTACCGCATTGTAATGCTGAAAAGATTACAATTATTTAGATGTAACTCACCTTTTCATGACCTGACAGATAAATTTTAACAATTTAATTCGAATGCAAATATTTAAAAAACATTTTTATTTAACTTTGTTCACAAAATTCAAGAACACTATTCAAAATCTAAAGTTGTTTTCCGTAAGGTTTACACAATCCGGGTTTCGGGTCTTTTCATCATACCATTTTAAAACAGCAGGCCTGGGGCCAAACTTGCCGACCTTCAACCACAACACTCATGAAAGCATTCAATGTTTGTAAGTTTAAACTGCCCCTTCAATCACCCTGGATTCTCTTCATGAAATTGAACCCAACCCCACATGCAGAAGTAGATAAGGGAAATATGCTGGATATTTCTACTAGTGCCAAAATGTTTTTATAATGTTTGTACTTTTCAAGAAACATTCCTTTTCAGAAAGCAGTTGTTCCTTTTTGTATGTGTCTAAAATATTCCACACGTGAAATGCAGTGGCGCTTTACACAGTTCACATTAAAACACTCAAAATTTTTCCACTTGCAACTTTTGCTAGAAGGATTTTTTATCACTAGCAAAATGCATTTGCCTGCTAGCAATTTGCTACTAACTACCGGTCGAAATAGAGTCCTAGTAGGGAAGTGTTACCTCAACGGCGTACTCCCTTGATCAAGCACCTACGAACTATCACCTTTTTCGATTATTACAGAACGCCTTCGGTCTCCAAACTTTCGATGATGTGAAAACGGCATTACATTACTTTTTTGACTCTAAAACACAGGAGTTTTTTCGGCGGGGAATTCACCTACTCATAGGCAGATGGTAATAGGTCATACATAATTGATGGCAATTATGTGAAATCCTAGGTATGTTATTTGTTGTGTTGTCCTCCTTTCTTTGTAGTCTACAAAAACGGGTAGAACTTATCCACACACCCAACATTATGAATCCACTGCTGGATGAAAGTCTGCCTAAGTCTTTTCCACAATCTTTCATTTTAAACCAGTCTCTCCAAAGTCATTCAAGCATGCTTTCGAATTCATCCAACCATCTTCTTTCTACAAGGCGTTCTTCTAGGTTTTGCCACTTGGGAATCTCTACTTTGACTATGTGATTAATTCTTGCCATTTTCTTGACCTGTGAATTCATTTTCCAATCTTTCCTGGTTGCACCAAGATTGCTCCTTTAGATTTTACTGTCATTAAATTCTTTAGTCTGGGATCGGTGCATTTTGTTTGCAGATTTCTGAGTTTAGAAACTGATTTATATATATATATATACGCATTTTGATTCCCCAAATAATAACAATAATACTAAACAGGAATACATACAGAGAACAGGAGAATAATTCTTCCACGATTAAGGCATCAATACTCACCTGAAAAAAGAAACATATATTACCAGTTTCGAAAGAAGTGATTAACACAGAAAAAAACTTTAATAATCGAAAGCGAAAATCGTACAATTGAACAAAAATCAGCATACCAGGTAGTACAAAAAATTATCTTAACTAAAACATTTTAAAATCGCCGTTGAAATAACCCTTCTTTAGAGTTGTTCCTGGGGACTGAAGACCACCATCACACTATATTGACAAAAGTCACCTGACATCCCTTCAAAATCAAATTAACGGATCCGCTGCGTTGTTAATATGTGCGGTACAGCTGCAAACGGTATAAAAACAAGCCTGCGGCTGACCGCGATCATATCGCACTGTGAGTTTGAGTGAAAATGTCGCAGTGGGAGAGAACTGACTTTGAGAAAGGAAAGATTGTTGGGCGTTGCATTAGCGGGTCGTCCATAAGAGAAACCGAGAAGCGTTTAAACATACCCAAGTCAACTGTTTTGGATGTACTGAATAAGTGGAAGACACGTGGCGTGCCTGACGCAGCAAAATGTACCGGCAGACCAAAAAACAGTGACAGAGAACGTGAAGCCTTAGGAGAGTCGTTACAGCTCATCGACGGAGTACTGCACAAGACTTCAGTGTACATGTGAGTAAAAATGCCGGAACCTAGGTATGTACACGTACCATTCGCAGAGAACTTCATTCCATGGGTTACCGTGGTCGTGCGGCAGATCAAGTGCCTTGCATCTCCACTCGTCGTTTAGCATGGTGTAAAGAACATTTATCGTGGACTATAGATCAATAGAAACGGGTCCTATTGACCGACGAATCCGGATACATGATCCATCAGTCTGATGGCGGCACCCGGGGGAACGCTATTTACCACAGTGCACTGTTCCTACGGTCAAGTTTGGAGCTGGCAGTGTACTCGTGTGGGAGTGTTTTTCGTGGTATAGTCCCGGACCATTGGTTATCGTGGACAAACCTGTTAGCCAGCACGTCTACCTCGATATTCTGGACAATTATGCCCTACCAACCCTGTGACAATACTATGGAACCGAGTCTTGTTGGTACCAGCAGGATAATGCACCGAGCCATAAAGCAAGGACTGTTACGGCGTGGTTTGACGATAATTCCCTATCGTGTGTGGACTGGCCAGCACAGAGCCCTGATCTTAATCCCATAGAGCGCCTATGGGATGAATTAGAGCGCCGCATAAGAAGTTTGGAACCAAGGCCTACTACTAGGGCAACAGTTAGCGGCAGCATTATGTACTGAATGGAAGCGCATACCTATCGCTGTGTTCCAAAACCTTGTCGAAAGCATGTCTCGAAGGGTTAGTTTTCACACAGTATTTATTAGAAGAAAGATACAGGAGATGTGCTTGAATAAATCATCTCAAATGATGTATGACAAAAGAAAATATTTACAGGTGCGTGTAGCTTACGCTACTGCTTATTTACACGGTTCTGTACATTGATGATAGTAAAAAAACAGTTAATTACACTCGAGTGTCAGGTGAGGCAACAAAAGTCTCTGACAAAGCAAAGAATAGGAACAATTCAGCTAGAAGAGCGTTATACAATATTAATTTTGCACAGTATTGATGCAAGGAATAATACAGAATTCGAGCTTGCAGACATAGATTCAAAAGACAGGTGATGAGAAATTAACAGAATGTGCAGCTTGCGCTACGTTAATTACAGGATTCGGTGCAACGTTTGCATGACAACAGTTAAGTGCAGTAGAAATCTGGCGAGGCAATATGAATCTCTGGTAATACAGAGAGTAAAATCAATCCAGAATGATGAGCACTATAGAGTATAAATTTTACACAATATTGATGAAAAAAAAAAAAAAAAAAAAAAAAGTTCTGACCGAAAGGTGATACATTGTGGGTGACCTGGAAAACCAGGAGGTTGCAGGTGATCAAGGGACAAACATGAAATCGAAAGTTCGAAAGACAGATGATGAAAAATTTACAGATGAATGTGGCTCGCGGTACTACATGTTACATACAACGGTGATATGAAAAATAGTTATATACAATAATTTTCATGAGAATACAAAAGAAAAAATAATCTCTGAAAATACAGAGAGAAGACACAACTCATCACAGTGAGTATTGGAGAACACAAATTTACACAGCTGAGAAGTAAAATTACACTGTTGAATCAGGAATTGAAGATAAGAATATACTGTAAAAACCACAAAGTTTACAGATGTCTGTGGTTCGTGAAACGACCTATATACATGATTCTGTACAATGAGAAGTTACAATTTATATATATTGATTTGTCAGAGGTGGTAAAAAGAAATAGTCTCTGACATCGCAGAGAGAATACATAATTCAGCAAGATGAGTAATGAAAAACAAAAAAATTTACACATGAGTTATACACGAAATGATACATGTGAAGAGGATGAGAACAGAGTCTTAAAAAAAGCGTGAAAAGAAATTGACAATTATAAGTAGCTCATGCTTCGAACAATTCATAGGATTCTATACAATAATTGATCTACTAAAAGTTATGTACAATAGTGAGACAAACAAAAAAATTCTGATAAAATAGAGAGTACAAATAATATAGTGCAGTGAATGTTGAGGAACAAGATTGCACTCAGTTGCGAAGCAAAAAAAAAAAAAAACAGGAAATGTGTATAGAAAAATCGTCTCAAAATGACATATGAAAAGAAGATTTACAGGTGCTTGTAGCTGACGCAACGACCTATTCACAAAGCTCAATATAGTGGTGAGAGAATACAGTTTATGTATGATAATTTGTCGGAAAAGACAAAAAATAGTCTCTGATGAAGCAGAGATTGAAGACAAATCAGCATGGCAAAAATTGTATCTATCAGGAGGTAGGTGAAACAAAAGTTCCGACTGTAAGGTGAAGCGTTGTGGGCGACCCTGCAAACCAAGTAGTTGCTGGTGACCAAGTTGATAGGAACTGTGGTTCACTGCAGCGTGCAACTGCAGTGGTAAGTTCTAGTCGAAGGCGGGAGAGTAGGCGATTACGAAAATGACAAAGTAACGCAGTACTGACTTTATTTATGTCAGTAGAAGCTTCGGGGGGACGCTGAAGATGATACACGTGAATTATATGTTTTACAAGCACGAAGATGTAGGAGCAGACTGCCGGAAGGTGAATAGGGCGAGAAGAGTTCAGAAGTAGTGTTCGGTAGGCGCTGAAGGTGAGGACGGTCTCACAGGATCGTTGCGCTAGCGTGAAAGCGAGATGGAGTATTGGCAATAATACTGTGCAATTCATGAAGACATGCTGAACGTCAGCCTCCTCGCCACAATACGGACAGGAGGGTGAAGATAAAATGGTCATGCGATGTAAAATCGACGGCACAGGGAGGCGGTTGTGTAAGAAAAGCCAATGTGAATTGACTTCAAAGGGTGCTGAAAGTGGGGAAAGCGCAGCGGACCACACTGCGGAGGTAGAAGAAAGTGGAATACCAGAAATGGGAAGAGGTGCGGAAGAGCGAGAGAGAAAACGGTAGAGATCAGCTGTTGAGAAAGAGACAAGAGGAAGAGGTGGACCAATGGACGACAGAAAAAATGGGAGAAGGAGAGAGGCAGAGTGAACAGAAATGAGGCCTGAGGGAGTAGCAAGCTCAGGGAACAGGGAGATTATAGTAGAAATAAGAGAGTTGTGAACAAAGTGAGCGTTGGCATTGAAACGGAGAGCAGAGGGTAGAGAATAGAAGGGGAGCCAGGAAAGATCGGTGTTAACAAGATCGCTGACAGTAACGACTCCAGCTCTGAGCCATGAAGGAAAAGCAAAACATGGGAGATGGGGAGGGTGTAGCAGAGAAGAAAAAAAGAGGTTCGGAAAGTAGGTCATTTGTGGAGGCAGGGAGAGAGCGAGAAAGAGGGAGGGAACGAAGAAAGGAGATAGCCTCTTTGTAGACAGGAGGGAAAAGTGTGAGAAGGGGACAGTGGTCCATGAGTAAGAACGAAAGGAGAGTAAAGCGTGGGTTATGCGGAGAAACTATGACATCACGAGCAGCAACTGCAGAGGGAGCAGGTGCCGCAAGTGATCGTAAAAACGTAGACACACGATAAGCCTTGTAATAGGATCTGACGTCGGGTAGACCAATGCCTCCGTTGGAAGGAGACAGACTGAGTTGAGGTGCTCCGACCCAGTGATGGCCGGGCCAGATAACCTGAGTTTGACAGCGGGTGAGTTCAAGAAGACGTAGTGCTGGTTGCTTCGAAGCCAACCAGGAATACGTGCACATTGAAAGCAGGTAAGTGTGCGTTAGACGTGCTCTTTGAAAGACGGAGGTGCAGAATTGTGCGCGCCGCCAGATTGCGACCGAGCGATGTAGGCGTGGCCGGAGAGTCGTCCAGGTGACGAGTGAAGCAGTTGCTGGTTTTCCAAGGTGGACTCCTAGGAATCGTTGAGAGGTGTTGGACCACTCTGCTCCCCAAGGAGAGTCAGTGCGGTTAGTCCACGAACCGGTCCATAGGCCTGTGCTTTTCGTTGTGTTTAGAGCTGCTCCGGAACATGAGGCGTAAGTATTGTAGAGATTGTGGAGATCGTGAAATTGTGAGTCTTGCCGAATGCAGAATGTAATATCGTCGGCGTAGGCAACATAGGTAGCAACATGATGACGTGTGCTGGCTACCACCGGTGGTAGTGAAGCAAAGAAGGATCGATGGACTGCGCGTAAAAAGGTTCTATTGCGAGGGCGAAGAGCTGCCCGGATAAGGGGCAACCCTGACGCACGCCGCGACGAAAGGGTATGGGAGCTGTGAGAAGGTTGAGCAGCTTGACGTGGAAAACTGCGTCCCGGTAGAGGGAGATGAGAAGAGAAGCAAAGGAAGGAGGAAATCCGAAATTTAGAAATGTAGCAAGAAGGTAATCATGAGAAATATTATCGAACGCTGAGCGTTGATCGAGGGAAAGAAGAGCAAGGGGTTCTGAGCGAGAGCGGGCGAGGTGAATTAGATCATTAAGAAGCTGAATATTATGGGAGATGGAGCGCCCGGGTACAGTATAGGTTTGATTAGTGGAGAGAATATGAGGGAGTATGGGGTTAAGCCGGCGGGACAGAAATTTAGTATAGAGTTTATAATCAGTATTTAAGAGTGAGATGGGACGCCAATTCCCCAAGTCAAGCGGATCACCCTTCTTGGGGAAAAGTACAACATGTGCGAGCGTGAAACTCCTTGGAAGAGATGTAAGATGCATGGCAGTAGAAAAGGCACAGAGGAGAAATGGAAGGAGGGCAGGAAGAAAAGCCTTATAGAAAGAAACAGGGAGACCGTCCGGGCCAGGTGAAGCCCGGGGGTTGAGGGACGAGAAAGTGTCAGAGAGCTCAGTTAAAGTGGGAGGATGGAGGAGACTGGCTGAAAGATGAGAAGGGACCTGAGGCAAAGAAGAGAACAGAAGAGGAGAAGCCGTAGGGGAGGGAGGAGGAGTTTCACAAAATTTTGAAATGTAGTAATTACGTACCATAGAACAAATTGGAACTGGTTCGGATGAAACTACTCCAGTTGGAAGACGAAGGTGCTGCGGAACAGAAGAGGATCGGCGAGTTGACTCAAGTGACGTAAGGAATTCGTACGAACAAGCATCAGGTTTCAGGTGTTGTAGTTTAAGGCGTTGAAGGGCTTGTTTTGCCAGTGGCACCAAAAGTGAATGTAATTCTGCCTGGTAGACTTGAAATAGGGGATCAGCAAGATTGAGCAAAGAAAGCATTTGCCTAGTATGATCAAGTCGCATCCTCCGTTGTGTCATGATCGAGTATGACAGGTTTCGTACCAGTAATATGAGGTGGCGTTTTACTTCCAACCAAACGTTGAGGGGGCACGGTGCAGAATGAAGCCTTGTACGCCAATCCGCAAGAAAATCTCGCACCGATGAGCAGAAGGCTGAGTCATCTAAAAGAGTGTCGTCAAAAGTCCAAGGCCGGATTGTACGTGGCTGTGTTGAAGTAGCAAAAACTGTTATGGCAATGGCGCAATGATCCGAGGAAGCAGTGGGTGTACAGCATGAATCTGATATTGCTGGTAGAAGAAGAGAAGTTGCATAAAAGCGATCCAATCTTGCTGTAGGAGGATTAATGGCTCTTGGTGCACGCCATGTATGTGTAGTCTGGGTTGGTGACAAATGGCGTTGAACATCTACTAGTGAGAAGTCTGAAGTGATAGACTGTAAGAGATGTACTACTTCCGTGCGGTGTTCTCTGGAAGAAGAAGAGCGATCAGTTAGGGGATGTAGAGTGCAATTGTAGTCACCTCCGATAAGTACCCGGTCGGTGATGGGAATACGTGACAGAGCCCGTCGAAGTTTTGCAAACAACTCTGGCACGTGAGTAGGAGTGCAAGGAACATAAATGTTGAATACATGAAATTTTTCAGCTGCGACGGTGAAAGAGACTCGTTGTAATAAGTCTCGACATAAGTTTTTCACTGAGAAGGAGGAAAGAGTTGAACGAAAACGTGAGTGAACACCAACTGCCATGCCACCACGCGACAGTTGGCTGTAGGCGTGATGGAAAGTATGATCCCACCGACGCCATTGATGAAATTGAGTGGTGGAAGTACAGTTTGTTTCCTGCAGAAGTAATATATCAGCATTCAGCGGAGCAAGATCCTCTCGTACCAGCGCATTCGCAAGAGGTGTCGCAAAACCGCGACAATTAAGTGACACCACCTTGAATGTCTAGGTTAGTTGTGGGATGCAGTAGGAATTGACTGGCTGTAGTGATGGAGTGGAGTCGACGGAGAAAACAAGCACTCCACGGGACCTCGTCCGCAGTGCGCCGAAGAGTGTTTTCAAGTGAGTGTAATTGAACCAGCACTTGTGGAAGAGCTGCTTCATACTGCTGAATGGAAGTGCGTGCTGAGGAAGGGCTAGAGGACCCTAAAAGGCAATCCAGCACGTCCTCGTAAGGCAGAGGCTCAGCAGGGAAAGCATTTTCAGCAAGAAAAGTTGTGAATTCTTCTAGTGAGGGAAAGGCACCCTCACATGCTGTCTCAGAGGAAGTGTGTAGAGGCGACCTGGAGAACGGTCGTCGAGAGCTGACGGAGCGAGAGGATGAGCGGGTAGAAGAGCGAGATGATCTTCGGGATGCCAGAGTCTTTGCCTTCTTCGTCTTGGAGCGAGTAGCACCACTGCGTTTTCCAGCAACCACTAAAGCTTCATGATCGTCTGGAGAGTCTGAACCCGAAGCGTTACCTGTGACTCGTGTCATGGAGCCAACGGTAAAAGCTGAGGAGTGGTCAACATGTACATCAGCAGTGGTTGTAAAAGTACAAGGGGGAGTCGATTTTGGAAGCCTGGGAAAATTCTTAGGATCAGCAGGAGGTGGAGGCATCAAAGTCGTTTGTTGACCAATGGCAGTAAGCTGACTTTTGGAAGATCTTGATTCCGCGACTTTCCTCGAATAGGAAGAAGTCTGTGAAGCGTTGGTGGACAAAGTAGAAGAAGATGTAGTGTGTGGAGCTGTTTGCAGGGAGGCACGTGGGCACTGAGCCCTTATGTGACTTTCGCTCTGACATATAGTGCAATGCTGTGAAGTGATTATCTCAACTCTTCGGCGTTGCTGTCCACAGCGGATGTGCAAAACATTCGGAACCGCTTTCAGCTGAGCATCAGATGAAAAGAGGACTCTAGCAGTGCGGCGAAAACCTCGAATCGATTTGTCTTCAGGATCTCTGGGAGCCGCAGAGAGAGTTGTGATGGAGCCAACAACTCTGCCGTACCTGCTGAGCAAGGTGCAAAGTGCAGCGTCGGATACTTCTGATGGTTCGGGGTAGAAGGTCACCTGCACCGGGCGGTGCGCAACCGGTTGTGCTAACAGATGCACGTCATTGATGGTTAGACCTTCCGTAAGGACCTGGTCAGCATGCGCTTTATCCTTAAAATAGACCAAGACAGATCTGGGTTTTCGAGCTACAAAGTCTATTGCATCCTTTGGTAAGATAGTTTTGAGGGCTCGGCTATATTGCCACAGCTTAGTGTCGGGAAGCGCATCAAAATAGACGCCCCGTTCCATAGTGGAGGAAAAAAAGTGACCAGCTCGGGAATCCTCTGGTATGTCAATTGTAGCAGTAGAACCGACGACAGTGACATAGGATTCAGGAAAAGGCATAGCAGATGAAACTGGGGGTGTGAGGACCCCAGAAGTTGCAGAAGCATAGGATGCTTGGGCAGGCATGGGTCGAGAACTCGATGAAGCGGCTCCTAGCAGTGAGGGCGGATCAGAAAGTTGATGAAAAGTAGAAGCTATGAGCTCAGTATCACTGATCACGGAGACGTCATCATCTGCTGAGATGTAGATAGGAGACTTGGCACCACCGCACTTGGTGGGAAGGGAGGAAGTTATTGCTGGAGAAGAAGAGGTATCCATGACGTCGCAATGACGCTCGGGAGCCACCTCATTTAGCTGAGCAGGAGCTGCCGCCGTAGAAGAGAGCCGCGGATGGCTTAGTGGTTAGTGTTTCAGATTATCGATGCTGGGTCCCCAGGCTCTAGCCTGGGCTGATCTTTCAGAGATGGTGTGATTTACTAACAATCGCTGAATATCCGCCGTGCATCGGACGAGCACGTAAAGTGACGGCCCCCAGGCTGGACCCACTGGTTAAATGGGTATCCTTTCCTATGTCCTCCCTGAAATTCTCTCACCCATCTATGTGCAATATCGTACTTGTACGGTGGCGCCATCTACTGTACTCTAATCTCACTACAAACTGTTCTGTCAAAAAGTCGCTAGACTTGCTCTCGTTCCTTTCGTTTCTGTGTCCTGCCCAAAAGGCGATCTCGCTGTAGGTGGCTGGGACCTAAACTCTACTCCCTGTGGACGGAAGTCCTACATGAAAATGACAAATGCTCTCATGCCGCCGTAGAAGAAGAAGAGGGTGCTGGCTGATCTGCCAAGATAAGGATGTGGGCGTCACCCTTGTCTGCCTCCGCCATCGAAGCAATGGCGAGACTTTAACGAAAAAAGACCAGCTCGGTTGAAAAATAAAACAGTGAATAATGAAAAAATATGGCACTCACCAACCTGGGAGATACACGAACGTAAAGCGTGGACTTTCAACTTGAAGATACACGCAACCACAGAAACTAAAGCACTCAATAAACACCTTATAGCAGCGAAAATCACGGAGCTTAAAAACCCAACCACTGAGCTTCGAAGGGTCAGTGCATGCATTAAGGCCAAAGGTGGATCGACACCGTACTAATGTATGTCAATAAATGCTATGTTGTGTTTCTCTTCTAGGTGTAAGGGTGACTTGTCAATATAGTATATTGCTAGCAACAGTGGCAAAAACTGATACTGGCATCTTCATTATTATTGATTTTGTGGTAAGCGGTGTACAAAAATGATGTAAACAGAAAAAATCTAAATACTGTACTCGTGGTTTTGCTAGAGATGGAAGCTTCACAATAGAAATCCAAATTTTGGAAAACAAAATTTTCAGAATTGATTTTCAAAACTCAGACGCGCTTGGATATGCCTATCCATGCTTATAGCGTAGCATAAATTCGTTCATTTACTGGTGTAATATGTATGGCAAAAAAAAAATCGCTAAGTTTTCCCTTCCACTGGAAAGTTGAATTCAAGGTAAAAATCGGATACACAACGCACCCCACAGGGCAGCGAAAGCTTGACAATTTGATATACCAGATTACTCCAGTAAGTGAACACACTCTTATATTACGCTAAAAGCGATTCCAATTTCCGCAGATTGGTGTACCCTCAATTGATATTTAATAAACAAGACTAGTTCCTTGCAATACCACGGCTACATAACAGAACAAAACTCTTTTCATATGAAAACTAGAGACTATCTTTTCTTGTTTTGTTTTGTTTTTTCTACTTTACAAATGCATATGCAAACGCTCCTTTCTATTGTAATTCTACATGTTGAATACTATCATGCTAATCCACCGCGAATACCTCTCGTAAAAAACTTCCAGATTAAAATTAAATTTTAAAAAGCTGTATGCTTCGTCGAAGTCGGCGATTGCTCTTTCAATTAAGTGCATCACAAAACCTGGAAACGTTAGCGTCAGATGCCCTGTTGTTGATGCGTGACTAATAAAACAATCTAATTACACCGTAGTGTTGTTAAAAAGCGGACGAGTTAACACAGGTGCACTTTTAAACCCTTTCCAGTTCCAAATTTTATTCTTGAAATAGGAAACTATTTCTCCTGGTTTTTGGGGTGGGTTTTGGGGTGTTTTAGGTTGTAATAAATCAAAATAACACTGAAAACTTTTTAAAACCTTTTATTCCTCAAATACAAAATGTAGCTTGTGAGCAACATGGAGATACAAAAGTTCAAATTTCTGTTAATTTGACTTTCTTTTCCATATTTTGTTTCCTTCATGAACATAAAACCACATCGTCCTTTTCAAAAGGAAATCATGTTTTGATCTCCCATTTCGGAATATAGGAAAATGTTCAAAAGAATATTTTTCGCTTCACATGGAAATCGACAAAGCAGTTTTTTTTTGTTTTTTTTTTTTGTGAAACAAAATTATATCACATTTTTGGCACACAACATACGATAATCCACTCTTGCGGTTTTTACAATATTGTTTTGGATAGTTGTCTAGTAAGGTGCGTCGCATAAATATACAGACAGTCGACTTTGCGCCGTGAACGCAATGCGAATATAGGTAGGAAGCTGAATTGGTACCTAATTAGACATAACCTTACAACAAACGTTTCGATCCGTCGAAATGACAGGATTGTGTGAAAATAACACCACAAAGTGAAATAGTGTAAATTTAGCTGTACCATAAATATAAAGACAACTATGTAAAGTAGCCACATGCAAATGAGATGTACAAATTAAGCATGTTGTATGCACGCGCATGGGCCGTAATTCAGTCCAGCCTACAAATGACAGCGAACCTGCCGTCAGACATTGAATTGCCGAAATGCCACGCAACATTCAACTTCCTGGTGAGGAGTTACAGAAGATTTGGAGACTGAGAGCAAATGGATTGCCTGTAGCGAAAATTTGTAAAGCCATGGGGAGGAGTAGCGCAGTCATTTATAAGACTTTATCGAAACGCGGTGCGTTAACTGCCAGAAAACGGCCTGGAAGACTTCGAATAACAACCAAAGAACCAAAGGAGATGATCGTGTCATCATGCGTTTAGTTTCATCCCAAAGGTTATCACTACGTCAAGTTTCTCGGACTGTTGGTGTCGCAGTCTCAAAGGACACAGTTCATCGACGAATCAAGGAAAGTCGCAACATTGTGCTCCGTAAAATGCGCAGTATACCGCACCTCACGCGGCGCCACAAGGAAGCTAGATTGTTATGGGCAAGCAGCCACATGCACTGGACGGACGAGTCGATGGATCACAAATATTTTCTCCAATGAGAAAAAGTTCAACCTGGACGACCGTATTGGTATGATTTACGACGCGAGCCACGTACCTTCTTCAGCAGACAGAAAGGAGGGGGATCTGTGATGGTCTGGGGAGCTTTTGCGTTCAATGGGACAACGGATATCGCTTTTCTGCAAGGCAGGCAAAACTCCGAAACGTATCAGGACATACTCAGCAGCCACCTTCTACCGTTTGCCGAAACTCTAGCGGGTGTTGATTATCTGTTCCAGCAAGACAATGCCTGTATCCATCGGTCTAAATCAACGAAAAGCTGGTTTAACACTCATCATGTGACCGTACAGCACTCAGTCCAAATCTGAACCCTATCGAGAACCTCTGGGGTATCCTAGCTCGTGATGTGTATGCGAATAGACGGGAGTTCTCAAGCGTGGTGGTATCGAAAGAGCAGATTGAACGAAGCTGGTACGCACTCCGTCCAGAACACTTACATCACTTGGTGAACAGCATGCCCAATCGGGTTCCCAGTGTTATACGGAACAACAGCTCCACTATTTGTACGGAGGTGCTCATAACTAGCAAGTCTTGATATTTTTGAGACAGCGTATTTCTGTTTTTTTTTTTTTTTTGTTCTTGTACTTGGCGTTGGAATTGTTATGTTTTTTTATTTGATTTTGATTGGAGGTTTTTTAACGACCACCGTGAGCAACTCAATGGGCTATAAGCAGTCGCCCGTCCCTAATTTAGGGTCACTGGTTCCAGGGAAGGGAGAGAGCCAGCGCCGTAAGACAAACACAACATCCATGCCAGACCGGGATTCGAACCCGGACCCCTTACGGACGAATGATCAGAGGCCAGCGCCTTAGACCACTGCGCCACCGGGGCGGCAAATTGTTATGTTTCCGTCAAACTATTGTGCAGCTGTGTATCCTATGCTATTTTTGCTATAAATATGAGGTGTCATTTCAGCTCGTTGTTTCTTTTTTATTCGAGAATTAGTTCTGTCTCTATATTTATGCGACGCACTATTGCAACAATGGGTTTAGCAGGAATTTTGAAGATGACAATCCGTTCTTTGGTGCAAATACGACAAGGATGGTAAGTCAGATAATATCCGAAAACCCGAAAATTTAGTCTTCCTGGAGCAGGAATCAAACCCGCGTCTTGCAGATAGCGCCCGGGTATGTGGTGGATGTATTCAGACTAATCGGAAACTTGAGACTTGGTCGTTCTGGGTGGTGTAATACACTGCTGGCCACCCAAAATGCAACACCAAGGAGAAAGAATCCGATTGGCCTGAAATTCGCAAGCATGCGTCGCCCGCGAGAGGACTAGCATTGCAGGGCATATGCAAATCATGTGCGCCTGGCACGCCACCGAGAAGCAGTATAAGAAGGGTGCACAGAAGGCGGGGTGTAAGTAGTGGAAGTGTGTTGTGCTGCCGTACCTATGCGTGGGAAGCTTCCTCATGACTCGTCGCAGAATACGGCAGTCATTCCAGCAAGTTTCGGAGTTCGACAGAGAATGAATAGTGGCTTATCGCGACAGCGGTTTATCGTACCGAGAAATCGGCGCCCGTGTGGGACGACATCCAGCCACAGTGAAGCAAGTATGGACTCGGTGAGTGCAGGAGGAACGGACGGACCGACGTGAGTGATTGCCGCAGCCGCGGCACACTACCGAACGAGAGAACCGGCATGTTGTGCGGCGGGCATTGACGCCTCGCACCGCCACATCACGAACATTAGCGCAGGAATTAGGTGTGTTGCGCAACAACCTGTGTCAGCACGTACCGTTCGATGTCGTCTGCAGGAGCCGGGATTTGTCGCACGGCGCCCATTGCTCCGATTACCATTGACGTTACACCACTGGCGAGTGCGGCGGCAGTGGGCAGTTGAACGCCGCACGTGGACTACGGAATGGCACGACATTGTCTTCTCCGACGAATCCCGCTTCTGCCTGCAATACCACGATGGTCGGATCCGCGTGGAGCGGCAACGCGGCGAGACTGCATGACGCCTGCATTATGCATCGCCATACCGGTCTGCCGCCTAGCGTTATGGTTTGGGGCGCAATTGGATATGACACCCGCACCCCGCTGGTACGCATCGCCGGTACACCCAACAGCCACCGCTACATCTCCGACGTTTTGGTGCCTGTAGTCCTCCCTTACCTGCAGGACCTGCCAGCGGTCACGTTTCAACAGGACAATGCGCGCCCGCACGTGGCACGCATCGTGCAACAATTCTTCACAGCCCACCAGGTGTCACTGCTACCGTGGGCTGCCTGTTCTCCCGATATGTCGCCCATCGAACACGTCTGGTCGCTGATCGGCAACCGAGTGGCCCGGCAAGCACCACCCGCGGCTACGCGTGATGAACTGTGGCAACGTGTGGAAGCAGCCTGGACCAACATACCCCAAGCCCACATCCAAAGCCTCTTTCGTTCGATGCCGCGGCGTGTAGCGGCCGTTATTGCCAGCCATGGGGGCCACGCGAACTATTGATGTCTGCGTGTTCCGCAAGTCGCACGGGCCTGTAAGCTCAAGCGTTTCATCTTTGTATCTGTTGTTATGTGTCCAGTAAATCTGGCTTTGCTATCTCGTGTCCTTATTGGTGTTGCATTTTGGGTGGCCAGCAGTGTATATATACGGGCGCTATCTGGAAGATGCGAGTTCGATATCCCGCTCTAGGACGACGAAATTTTCGGGTTTTAGGATATTATCTGACTTACCATCCTTGTCATATTTGCACCAATGAACAGATTGTCATCTGCAAAATTTGTATTGTATGGTGTAATCCCGTGTTCCATTCGTGATATAGTAAGAATGTGTTGTGTTAGAAGGACTACGAAAATTCGAAGAATATATGTTCTTTCTGAACAATGGGCTGGAAAGGGTTACTGCTCAAAATTGCCTGTGAAATATCAACTACGTAAGAGCAACAGAGTTACATTTTTTTTTTTTTCATAAACTACGTCTTGACAGGTTTGTTTTGACGCGTTTGCTGAACCTACTCCCACTGGGGAGGTCTTTTACTTAGCTTGCTGGTGGTTTTTTGTTCCCGGTAAACGCAATTTTTTGTATCGGGGCAAACGATGACAAGTTAGTCTTATCTTTGATTATCATATCGATGAGAGGGAACTACTCGAGGGTACTCCGAGTACGGAAATATTTTTCAGATAAACAAACATATATTACAGACAATTCTAGCATTAGAAGCTAAAGTTATTTTTGTTTTGTTTTTCTCCAGACTCCGACAAACTATAATTTGTTGATACGCATTGTATTCATGGTCTGCCCATATCTTATACCAAATTATCAAAAACTGAATAAATACAGATCGATAAAAAAGTCAAATACGCTGATGGGACGGGATGAGACGAACTTAACTTATATTAAATACGTAATTCAAGATTTTTACGCTGAGAAATTAATAGGAACTGCTCTGAATCACACAGAAGAAACTATTCAGCTTCTAGTTAGTGATCTTCAGGGCTCGATTTCGACCGGGAGATAGTAGCAAATTGCTAGCAAGCAAATGCATTTTGCTAGTGATAAAAAGTGGTTCTAGCAAAATTTGCTAGTGGAAAATTTTGGATGTTTTAGTGTAAACTGTAAAGCGCCACTGGATGTGGAATATTTTCGACACATACAAAAAGGAACAACTGCTTTCCGAAACGAATGTTTCTTGAAAAGTACAAACATTATGAAAACATTTTGGCACTAGTAGAAATATCCAGTACATTTCCATACTTGTGCATGTGAGGTTGGGTTCAGTTTCATGAAGAGAATCCAGGGTGATTGCAGGTGCAATTTAAACTAACAAACATTGAATGCTCTCATGAGTACTTAGGTTGAAGGTCCGTCCGAAGACGAGTTTGACCCTAGGCCTGCTGTTTTAAAGTAGCATGATGAAAAGACCCGAAACCCAGATCATAAACCATACGGAAAATAACTTAAGATTTTAAAGTGTTCTTGAATTTTATTTGCACTCGAATTAAATTGTTAGAATTTATCTGTCAGGTCATGAAAAGGTTAGTTATATCTAAATATCTGTAATCTTTTCAGCATTACAATGAGACAGTTACAGGGGTGAAATCAAAATTTGTCATGGTTGACTAATGGAAGGGGACATGTTAAAGTTTCTTTTGTATAATGTTGATAAACTTTTGCTAGTAGATAATGCAATTTGCTAGTAAAACGTAAGGCCACTAGCAAGTGTTGCTACTGCTTAAAAAAAGAAAAAAAAAAAAAAAAAAAGACGAAATTGAGGCCTGGTGATCTTCATGTACTACCCTTTCGTTCCGAACAAGGTACTGAAATAGAGGCAATCATACAAATAGCTAAATGAAAAATTATCTGTCGCTGTATATTTGCTTTTTGAATGCTTGTGCAAGATGCAATAGCACAGCCACAATTAAAATGAGAAACCGCTTAACAGACGATTTCATTCGGCAATGAAAATACAAAAACAGACGCACGTATTTTCGGGATCGATCTTCATTTTTTGTGAATTAGCTAAACCGAGGATCCCTGGCGAGACAAAATATTTATCCACAATATCCAACCCGCGCTTTTCTGCTTCAATATAGGCTACGCTTTTGTGTTAACTTATACCAAAGAATAATTTAATTTTTTAACCATAAGCACCAACAGGAAAACATAGAAAAGGCCATAATATATACTTAGATTTATAATTTTATAACACACTTCTCCTGAGCTCTCCCCCCTCCACAATCTTCAACTGTACATAAAGATAGCATGTATCCTCATCAATCGTCCTTATAAGCTGGTATTATAGATCAGTCAGAATTTATAGATACAAATTACTAGCACAGCTATAAAGCATTCTGCGGCACTAAGTCATCTTGACTCTCATTACACAAAGTACCAATCAGAACAAGAAAGCTCAACAGCCCAGACGAATTGGCCCATTACTACAGCAACACATCCATCGGACATCCCTCCACAAGAACGTTATCCCACGTAACCTCATTCGCATTTTCAAAATGAAAAATGATGCTCCCAATTCCGTTTGAATGCCTCCCTACGAATACAGATAATGGAGGGGCATACGTATCACTTCCGAGTGGAGTCGACTTCTCTTGATCCTCGCAACAAAATGAACAAACGGATGACTCACAATTGCGGAGGGTCTCCCTCCAGCGAACGGGGAGCCTCAGAATTGGGTGCTCTTCTAACAATACCATGAATGCAACTACTTTCTAAAGAGGCTCAACATTACCGAGCTAGCATCGATTGTCAGTTCGGCCCAGCACAATCACTTCGGTAACGCTGGAGCTGGAGGGTTCTCTCAGATATAAAATGCCACGTGGCAACATCTGCTAGCCAGACATTTATGTTTTACAAGAAGTGGCTGCTTCACTAGTTAGATTTTTTTTTTTTTTTTTTTGTCTCGGGGTTTAATTATCGCAGTCAGCAATTCTAAGGGCTATATACACAGCAGCAGTACCCAGGGCCTGATTTACAGGATGGTATTCAGGGTACGTGCCCAGGGCAGAGACTTTTTAAGGGGCCTCCAAAGTACTGTTGTGTATTACTTGTTTTGCATCAAACTGATTCACACGGGGATGCCGTGGGGAGGGAGGGGGCGAAAGCCTCTTGCCCAGGGCCCCAAACTGTCTAAGTCGGTACCTGCTGGTAAGAAGACAGTCATCGATGTAGGACCAGAAACCAGCCACATCTCATCCGGGAACAGCTCGGACGACTAGCCCACCAAAACTGCTTTCATTAAGTTCACCTTCACACCATCTCTACTGGAAAGGAACACTCACTACAACTTCGCGAGAAGGAATGGAAGCAAATACTTAGAACTAACTCTGCATCACATATTTAGGCACCGAAAACGCAGGCATCAATTATTAACACGCAAGCTTTTGATAGGAATTTCTTTAGAATTAATACTTTTTCCTATTATTCCTGGCAAAACTTAAAATTCCACTTACCCATGCGTATGTATCGAATTCATAGACACCGACTTTGATCTTGCTTTAATTAAATTTAAGAAGTGAATCTACACAGAACTCTGAGATTTAACATATCTAAGTACCCCTATACTTTTAAAATGTGACAATACGATTAGTTAAAAATTTGAACATTTCACGAATTTTAATAAGAGTTTCAAAATTATTCCTTAAAGGCACTTCTTAGATGTGAAAGTTAAAACAATTACAACTGTGGCTATCGCCTTCTACAGACGTAAGATGAGAGTGCCCTTAATCTAAGTGAACATTCATTCAGTGAAGATACCAATGACATTACCTCCTCACAATTTAATGAAATTACACATTTTGTATTAATTTTATTAATCACACTGTGTTGGAAAAAAATCTGTGAAGCACATCCCGGAGCTCAGTTTTAACGAATGTATAAACGCCACAGTTGGAAACGGGTCAAAAAATTTGGACCCGGACAAATCTGCATTGAACTATGGGTGTTCAAAAAGTCTCCCCTCAGTGGGTATCTTCGGTTATATGGAAATCAAACAAATGTATTATAAACGTATAATTTACTCACTTACTTACAGGAAGTATTGAAACTGTCGTCCATCATTTGCAAGACATAACCTAACTGTTTCACACGTTTTCAAGCACATCTGCGAGAGATAAAGTCCTTCAGCGGTAATGTTAAGGATGCTCCACTTAATTTTGATGGCGCTACAGTCAAAAATTTCTGAATTAAGCAACTTGTATGTTTGATTTCAGCTTTTGCTGTCTTTTTATTTTTTTTTTTTTTTTTTTGCACATCAAGCTTCAGAATATGTTTCACGGCAACACCAATTTTTACAAGTTCCTGATGAGTTGAAAGTTTCCAAAATGTGGATGTTGTTTTTCATCATTGCCCTTCAGAAAGAAGGGACTTTTTTTTCCTTTCTGAGGACACTCTTCCTTCATATTGCATGACAAATCATTTTTCATTCAGAGGGCACCTGCATCGAGCACAAAATTACATTTTTCTTCGAATTTTTTTTTCTTTCCAAAACTCAAACGGAAATAAAACCGGGTCGAAATCGGGTCAGGAACACCTTGACCTGACCCATTTGACCAGCTAGAAATTGTCGATCCGTTGACCCGTTTCCATCTCTGATAAACGCCACAGTAGTTCCCAATATCCACATAGTAATTTTGCGATTTAGTCATTATCAGTACACTTTTTTACGAGCAATTATACTATAAACACCCACATCAATCGATCTCTCTCTCTCTCTCTATGTCTGTCTCTCTGGAACGCTTGACGTCACAGCAACGTCCGCATAGTTGCGCCATCACATATCGATCAAGGGTGTGCTCTTGAGATATCAAAGTAATTGCCTGCTATACAAATAACACGCGATCACTTAGATGTCAAGGTGATCACGTGCTAATTAAAAAAAACATTGGATTATCAATGACTCGAGTTCTATTTATCCGATCTACAAAATTCGAATTGAAATCTTAATATCACAGCAAGTTGCGTTTGTATATTAATTTAATTTAGCACAATTCGAATATTAATTTGTACGCTTTAATCATCTTTTACTTTTTCAATTTAACTAACTTTCCGAGTTTAGTGCTGATTATATTATACTTTTTGCAAAATATCGATCTCATCTAAACACGCTCTAACCTACAATAAAAACTGAAACCTTCAGATGTCAAAGTATTAAAATTGCATCTAAAAGTAGATGTCGTCCCAATAGCACAATGTCGAGAACTTAGTTCCGATTTGCAATACCAGATCTCGCATTATTTTGTAGAAAAAGCTTCGGTATGAAGTTTCAAAGTAACGATCGAACAGGACAGTCTAAAACAAGTCGTGGAGGGAATAACAAGTGTGCCGGAAAAAAGTAATTTAACACGTCTTTTGAAAACCGGAAATAAATAGCATATAATTTTCAGTTCTAACATGAATGAGTTCCTACTATATAAGTTTTTCCTATATTTCCTTACAGAAATCCGGTGTCTATTTTATTTGTTTTCAATCTGCTTCAATTAAAAATTTCACTCCGTCATAGGACGGGCAACATCCCCTATATATTAATATTTATTTAAAGCTTAAAACAACGGTCATAGGGCAGGCAGGTTATAGGCTAATTATTTATACTATAGGACAAACCGCCAACGATAACCAATAACTCAGGTACAGTTGGCAAATTTTGAGCGAAGCTATTGCAAAATCTAAACTCATTAAGGTTGGTTGTAATCAGTTTGCGTCTATTATAACAAATTATAAAAAACGAAAGCTATTGTAACAAATTATAAAAAACGAAAGCTATTGTAACAAATTATAAAAAACGAAAGCGTAAAATTTATGACTTCCAAAACAAAAATACGAAACATTCTAAAAAAGAAATGATTAAAATTTATCATGAACTATTTTCCTACACGCCTTCACGGTGGTTGTGATCAGGTTGCATGTAAACAAAGCGGAAAGACACACTCAGTTCGGGAACCATCTTTTTCATAAAGACTCAAGGAACCAACAAGTGACGTCATTGACGCCACATTGCTGGCCTCGACCGCAACTTCAACAGTTACAGTTAGAAAAGATACAAAAACAAAGAAAAAAAAGAAAAGGAAAAAAAAAGCTTACCGGTGCCAATTCTAACGTTTTTCTTATATCCACATTGTGCTCCGCTTCTTTTTTTATCAGTTTGAGCGAAAATAATTTCAAATTGATGGCAAAGGAACTGAAAAACTCGAGCAAATTGCGTCGTGAAAAATTGCGATTATCGACTGTAAACAAATGTAATGGAATGTTCGCGCGTGTTTTTTTAATTAAAAAAAACAATGATTAGAGACATGGGATTGGTATCATGGTGATTGGCTGTGTCCTATAGAAATAATGACCATTAAAAGACGGACCAATTTTAATTGAAATTCCTTAATGACATGGAATTTCGGGAATCGGAAGGCGTCAAAACCTGACCATGGACAATGTCCAATCGCATGCCAAAAATCACGGTGATCAGATGTGTTATGTCGTAGAGCTATGCCCGAACAACTAATTGTCAAGATTCTCGTACAGAGAACGGATTTTTTGAATTATCTTTAAAATTGGTCAGTTTTTTAACGGTCATTATTTTTATACGACACGACCAATCACCATGATACTCTAACCACATGTCACTCACCATGTCCTTCCCTTTCTTTGTGTCAAGTGTCACCGCGATCGGCCGAAGATCTTTCGAGGAGGTAACAACCGACCCCTTCTCAAAACCCGGCAAAACCCCTGAAAATGCAAGTTTTTTGGGGACGATTATTCCTCAATGAAACGGAATTTCGGGAATCGGAAGGCGTCAAAACCTGACCATGGATGATGTCCAATCGCATGCAAAAAATCACGGTGGTCGGATGTCTCATCTCGTACCTCTGCTCGAACAACCAATTGTCTCCAGTCTCGTAAAGTGAGCTCTGCTCGGCCTTCGGTATCGCTCAGCTCAATTAATGCATATTTCCTGACGTAGTCTTCTTGTTGTTGTTTTTTTTTGTTTCTGCATTCAACGACTACTACAAGCAAAGGAGCTATAAGGGACTTTCAGTATATATACATAAATATGTTTCTTCTCGCTGTCATTGGAACAATACACATCACAATACAATTATGCGCAAAAAAGCAGTGCTTTTAGTTATTGTTTTGTTTGTGGCACTGTCTTTGAGATTTACAATCGCAACTGTTAATTTTTATTGTGTATCTTTCAAATGCTGATGAAAAAACATACAAACCAACACGAACATGCGAAAAAAAAAACGCTTGTGGGGGAAACATCAACGTCAACAAATAATGTCCCAAATCTTGAAGATGACAATCCGTCTCTTGGTGTAAACATGACAAGATGGCAAGTCAGATAATATCCGAAAACTTGAAAATTTCGTCGTCCTGGAGCGGGAATCGAACCCGCGTCTCCCAGATAGCGCCAGGGTATGTATGTTAACCACTATACCACCCAGAACGACCAAGTCTCAAGTTTCCGATTAATTTGAATATAACCATCACAGGACTCTCGCCAGTCGAAGCAACCGGCATTTATCTGCTCCTCCGGGCAATCACGGGATAGGATTCTTAACCTCCAGATTCGCTAAACATGATGCCGGTTGCTTCGACTGGCGAGTCCTGTGATGGTTATATTCAAATTAATCAGAAACTTCAGACTTGGTCGCTCTGGGTGATATAATATATACTGGTGCTATCTGGAAGATGCGAGTTCGATATCCCCGCTTAGGACGACGAAATTTTCGGGTTCTCGGATATTATCTGACTTACCATACTTGTCGTATTTTCACCGAAGAACAGATTGTCATCTTCGAAATTTGTATTATATGGTGTAATCTCGTGTTCCATTCAAATATTGACCCACTGGGCGCCAGAGATGGTGTATGTTGCGTTCTTAAGACCCGCATTGCCTCTCTCCCTCTAAATTTAAGAAGAAATTCGATTTTACTCTTGCAACACAGAAAGTGTCCTTATATAAATATGAGCGCTGAACTCTTGCTGCTCTAACTTTTAACTGGATCCATATTAAGCAGTCTACACACAAATGCCAGCAATTCTACAGGCGCAGCACTGCGCAAACGCTTTCTCACTAGAAACTACACTAAAAGTACCTTTTGAACCAATTCAATTACTTTTCAAAACAATCCAGAATGCCCTTACGTGCTTCGCGGCAGCAAAGTATTATGGCATAGCTTCTGAAGCGGCAAAAAAAACTATGCCATCAACTAGGCAATTCTAATTAAAGAAAAACAGTTGTGAAAACTCAGATGCTTCCCGTAAATACCGACTCAGCAGAACGCGCGTGAAAAAAAAATATTTACGTGAAGGGAAACAGGCATTCGAATAATGAGGTCGGCACATAGAAGAAACTATACTTAGCATAAATACGTACGGTCTCCACACATATCTAAAAGCTGCAGAGCAGAAGTCCATGGCTGAAAAGTTAATGAAAAAATAACAGCAGGCGTCTTTCTACCTCTCAAGCAGAAAGAATTCAGAGAAATATGAATCACTACAGCGATGGTGACGTTATGCTGCTGAATTGAATTACGTCACACGAGTTCAGTTACCTACGTAAAATTTCAAATGCAAATACCACCACATTTTCGAAGCACGAAAATTCACTATAAATAATCAGTTACCCTTTTATTTCTCACACAAAGTTTTTGCCATTCAAATCCAATTGCGAACTCTTGAACTCCTATTTGTATACGCTACTAAATAGTTAGTCGAAATCTCAGCAATGCACTATTTGACACAATTTACGGAAGAACAATAGAGCAGAGGGAAACGAAAAATCAGGAATAGTAATCCTACAAGTTAAACGTATGCAGAAAATTTAATCTCTTAAACTTCTTTGTTCTTATACCGTAGAGGAAACATTAACTTCCTGTTAGTCTGAGATCTAGTGGAAGTTTATACGCCGAATTACATAAACAAGAACGGACGGCGGAATTAATTTTGCAAAAAAATATTGATGTACAGTATTTACTTGGTGACACCAGCTGAAAAAAACTCAGTTGCCCATTTATTAGTATAAATTACACCAATAGCACAGAATTCGTAAAAATTAGAGAAATCATCGCAATTTTTATCAGAAATAAAACTACTTCCGTTAATGCGCGCGGGGCGAGGGCATGTCCACTCAATGCAAATCTCACTCATGCAGTTGAACATTTCACTCGGTCTCTACTGTTACAGGGCTTGTACATTGTGCTTCTTTCAGTGATCTGCGCTTGTAGGAAATTTAAGTCCCGAGATTTTAACTACATTTCCCCCCCGATGATGGAAAAAGAATCAATTACCAGCAAAGTGAAGACTCTCTTTTGCAGTGAAGAATAGCTTTATTCGGTGATGTATAATGCGGAAGATCACGTCTGAAACTTCGTCTTGATTTCTTTATCGTTTTTTGTGCGATGAACACATTAATCTGTTCCTGCTTATTATTTTTATTCTATCAGGCTTCTTCCTTGGTTACTTCGCTGATCAGTTACTTTTTTTCCCGACTTTTCCTTTTCAATTTCCGATCTCGATAAGGGTATTCTTTCCACCTCAGTTTTACTTGGACGGAGAAATCTTCCAAACTCCCTATCTCGAACAGCCCGATCAAAACACCTGTCGCCGGGGGAATTTTCGAAACCCCCATTTTTTTTTTTTTTTGATTGGAGGTTTAACGACCACCGTGAGCAACTCAATGGGCTATAAGCAGTCGCCCGTCCCTAATTTAGGGTCACTGGTTCCAGGGAAGGGAGAGAGCCAGTGCCGTAAGACAAACACAACATCCATGCCTCACCGGGATTCGAACCCGGACCCCTTTCGGACGAATGATCAGAGGCCATCGCTTAGACCACTGCGCCACGGCACCCCCATCTTCAAGCGCTAGATCCATACTAGCCTTGTGTTTTTTTCCGCCCACCGAGAAAAACGCGCAAGCTCCTCTTTCATTGCATGCTAGACCTCACCCCTAGATATGACTACGTAACCACTTGAACCCTTATATGCCCCCGGTCAACTCCATGCCAAGATTCCTATCACATTCCTCGTTAACGTCACTTCGGCCCATCGTGAGAAATCCCTCATTAAAACTTAAATCAGTAAGAACAGACATGTCCCAAATACCTCTCGCTACGAGTTCTGACGCTCTAAAGTCTACCATTCACTCACAGAGCCAATATAGTCAATAAAATTAAAACTGCGTGAATAGTCGATTGCATGGTGAACGGCCAGCAATAGTGCTCGGAAGCTACCCTTCCCTCATTAAACACGGTTGGCAGAAAACTAGGAAGAGGGGCCGTCTAAATATTTCAGCAAAAGCACTAACGAAAACGGGAAACTATTTAGATACCTAAAAAAGGATTATTGTGCACTCTTGCTTTTAAAACCAATAAGCTCAGAGTCAAACTACATAGTGAGACTTGACTAATTATGCTGTGATAATTATTCCAAATGAAAAATTACAAAATGTTTGAAGTTCGCATTTTGTGACATGACACCGCTTAAAGGTATTTTTCATGCATTTTGCCTATAAATTTATACGAAAAGCATAAACGCCACCCCACCCCTAGATGTGGGTAAGTTGACTGAGTACGAACGTTTAGAATGCAAACATTTAGAACGGTGTACAAAAGAATGTTCTACTCTCAATACTGTCAAAGGACCCTCATTATTATCCGCACAAACAGAACTTTTTCAAAGATGCATAACGGAACGTTATCGTAATGGAATAGGAGTGCAGCTATAAAATAAATATGCCTGAATGGGATGCGACGCCCATGCTGACCGCTTAATCTTCGTGAACACCCAAACGCCTGGCGTTTCCCTCCGCCTATATTGCTCTTTTGTTCCGTCAACTGCACTTGCTAGCGTTCTAGCAAAACGAACCCGGCTGCATAAACAAAAATTTCCAATTACTCAAAAAATATTTTTTGAATCATTATCTGCATTAATCTTATTACTAAACATGCAGTGATAGGAATCGCTGCATCTTTAGTATTAAGACAACAAAAACGCACAAGAGCAACTCTAAAACATTACGTGAACCATGGAAGAAATAAAAAACAAAAAAAACAGCTCGAATTTTAACCTATTTTCTGAGGTTAACATCTAAAGCTATAAGGATTCGCGTCCCTAATTTGGAGTCATAGATTCTTAAAAAAAGACAGGACACACGTAGAAGGACAAATAAGGCACGGATTGAGCGAACAGTGGAAAATAGTTGACTGAGTGGACACCGAAAAATCTCTGGTATCAAACAACCACATAAGAAAATATCCAATTACCGTAATCATGCATTTCGTTGGAAATCTAGAACAATTATCATGCTTAATTATTGACAAGCGTTATAAGGTGTTATAAGAATTGATCTCGATTCACGGCCGCTCGGCCCAAGGAACCGTGTGCTACACCATCCTTTCATTAAATTTCGTTCTCTGTAAAAATCTCCAAATAAAAAGAAAAAATTCGAAAATAGCTGAAAAAAATACATGAAAAACAATTCGTTACATCTTGTAATTCAAGTTAAAAGTCAGGATTTGAACGGATGTGAAAGCGATCGGTCCTCATTTGTTATATATACAGATTCCACAACCAAATAAGAAAACATACTTTTCGGCAAAAATGCTTGCCCTTCGCAAGCTATATGCGCTATCATATAAATATTAACAGCACATTGTTTCTTTATTGATATCTCTTCCCCCACCATTCAGGAGGCTTGAACGGTGAAAACAAAACTGCTTCGTTCATATCCCCGCCAATTCTAATAATCCCTCTTCTAGTCTACTCATTTCTACTGGTCGCTTCCTTATTCCGCTCAGGAACCAGGGTAAATACACCATCATGTCGATTCGGGCACAAATAGAGCTGCGATTAACAATATAAAGAAGCGGGCTGTACATTTCGGCCACGGAAGAAGAGCTAGAAATATTAAGTGACCTCACCACTCCTTCCGTACAATACTCATAAATAAGGTGAAAATTAAAGCTAAACCCAAATGGAATTACAAGTTTCTTTGAGTCCATATATAACTGACATGGGTGCAGTGATCTTTGTTTTCCTATTGGATATAAGAGGGTTGTGGCAAAAAGACTGAAAGATTACAATTGCACCAGTGATAACCCCCCTAGATCATGATTTCTTCTTTTTTTCTTTTTTTTTTTTTTTTTCAAAACCAAATTTTTTAAAAGGAAAATAATTATAAAAGGAATTTTAAACATCCGCTTATGATTTGATGTTGCATGGTTTGGATGCTACATTCAGTCATGTGAGAGATTTTTTTAATTTTCCACCGTTCAAGTTTTGTCAAAATTCGTCCATGACTGAATTCGTTTCCCAATCCATATGTTAACAGTTCTCTTTCATCGATGATTTAAGTTTTTTTTTTTTTTTTTTTTGTAGCTACGCGTATTTTTGTAGTGGACCAAAAGACAAATTCCCGGCCTTGTTTGGCCTTCCCAATCCACCCCTGTCTACACTGAGAAACACACGAGAAATAAAAATGAGTACAATCCTTGAAAAGTGTAATGCATGCAAAAAATCTTTAGAAACATTAAGATTGCTTAGAGACAACCCTAGCCTATTATAGGTGCATCCCTTTTATAAACCCTGGTCCTAAAACCTGTAAGGAACTTGCACTTCATTAGAAATTTTTAATTCACTTGTACGGAAATCGCACGTACGAATCTAGCGCATAATCTGTGTCAGTATAACGACTGTGCTTTGTAGCGAAATAATTTCACTACAATCAGCTTAAGAACTTGAAAGCACTAGCAAACATGTATATTACATGTTTAATTGCATGAATATTACAGCAATCGTTAAAAATATAATGTGTTAATAAACGCATATGTTTGGTGGAATGAAGTAGTTAATGACAATACTTAATTTGAGTTTTTTAAAAGCGCACCTCCTAAGAAAAAAATACGTCGTCTTTTACATTAGGAGAAACAGCATCTCACAACCCCATAGAAGTGCGTTAACCACATTAAGAATCACTGTCTTATGCAATCGATCAAATTGACAAACGATGCTTTTTGTGATAAAAGGTTTCGAAACAAAAACTTGTCAGTTTCTCTTCCTTCATCCCTCTCCAAACAACTTTTATGCGCCTTGCTGGAACTCTATATTTTGCTCTCAGGTAGCCAAAATGTCTTCCCAAATTCACTCAACTGAATTCTTTTGGTGCGTCGTTTTTAACAATGGCATATGCACTACCGTTTCTATTTCCACGTTGCTTTCTTTCTGTCGTACAAAAATTTCTCGTAAATGCAATTAGTATAATTGTAATAAATTTGCAGTTATTAAAACCGTATTCCACAATTCTTATCATCTAAATGAAATGCAACTGGAATTCGGCATAACTCGATGTGATTTTCGACGCTGAACTGAAACACAAATGAAACTTCCGTAACACTTCCCGACTTTCATTTATGGCAGGTAATTTTTTCAATTCACCATTATGTTTGCAACTGCTGGCACGTCATAGGAGGGAAGAGCCGTAGCTACCAGGGAGCTAGAGGGGGCTCCGCTCCTCCTGCAAAGCAATCAAGCCCCCCCCCCCCCTGGAAAATACATGTTGTTGTAAATTCTTTGAACTTTTATTTTCATTGATTTATGAAAATGACTTCTGCACTTCATTATATGAATTTGTTTACGTTTTGCATTTACGTTTTAAAGGGTATGTATTCAAAATGTTCAATGCACAAATGCGTGCATCTCAAGTTTTAAGATGACAAATTGACGATGATGCTGAAATTGGTACGAAATGATATGATAATGAAATTGGTATTAAAGAAATTTAGTGATTGTGCCATGTTCTTTTCGTCAAAGTTTTTGCCCTTTGTCACTAAACACCAGGCTAAACATCAGAGGCATGCATCTAGTTGCTGACAATAAACATTTGGAGCAAAACTACATACGGTTTCAGTTTCTGGACCTGGAGCATAATATAGTTAAAGAAATGACATTCCACTGTCCTTGGCACTCCGTGACAATAATACAATTTCCGGAGATTAGCAGTAAAATGAAACACGACATGCTACGACTGTCGTTTTTCTTTGAGTAGGAAATTCCATTCCAAGCTTCTTTTTTTTTTTTTTTTTTTATTTAGTTTCCCCGGTGCGGGCAACTAAATATTTTTTCTATGCCTGCCCAGGCCAATAATTTACATTTCCTTGGGCATCTCGGGCATGACTTTTTCGAGCACTGCAAAGAATGTGATTTATTTTTTTATATTTCAAGAGAGTTCTGTTTTCTTTTTATTTCATATTTTGTCTTAACCTTATCGTTTTTACCTTTTGGCATAATTATTCGCTAATGAAGTAAATTAATAAGTGGAGATTAAAAACAAAGCAAAACTTGTGTCTGTATTCATGGAAAAATGCAGTTTGTAGTTCAATCCAGAACCCCTCCTCCCTTCCCCTTCCGGTTCTGGGACCTAGCTACGGCCCTTTAGGAGGGCGTTCTACAAGTAAAGACGATTTTCTTGCATTTCATGAAGATACTGAATATGGTGAGAGGAAGGAAATACATCGAACGGAATGCATGGAGGTTGGGTCGTCAGCTTCATTATGTAAAAATAAAGAAAAAAAAACTATGCCAAAGGAGTATAAATAAATGGTGGTGAAAATAACAAATTCAGAAATCTGCAGCTCAAGAAATCACTTTTTTTAAAACATTCATGGTCAAGTTGGTGGGGCAAACTACTTTTATCTGGAAGAACCGACTTGAATCATAAATTACTTCGCGATCTTTTACGGAGGCGAAGCACGCAAAGGCTACAAAGGAATGAATGTGAAAGGTTGGGTGATTTTTTTTTTTCGGGTCACGTGACAGACAGAAGTCTGCAGTGGTCGTCCCAAAACTGAAACTCATAATTCCGTTAGTTCTTCAGTGAATTAAGTTAACTCCATTTTTTTTCCTTCCTGAAACAAGAAAATACATCCGGTTTTCGATGCAGGGTAGAATTAAATTGCACCCTTATGAAGCACAAAAGAAAAACAAACTTACAGATGAATGTGAAACTGAAAGAATTTAACAAAAAAAACAAAAAAACAGATCTTAGGAGTCTTCACCACACCTTTATGCTTTTGATATTCATTCACTATTGGAATTATAATATTTGTGGCACTTCACGTAGTGTTTTGAATTTTCAACGTTTAAGAGCACGTGTTCGTTCTTAAAACAATTTTTAGTGCGTTTAATTTCTTAATCTAGTATTTCATTTGGAGTCAAAAAGGTATACGTTTTTTCTAGTTTATAATAACATGTAGATTTATTAAATTTTGAAATTCAAGATTCCGGTCCTGTAAAAATAGAATAAACATAAAAAAACCGGTAAAATCAGGTAAATCGGGTTTTATCCATTCTCTGTTACAGAACACCATTTATCAATATGTTTATACACACAATCGAGTCACATTATTGTGACATCCTACTTTTGACGTCAACAGGGCGTACCCAATGAAAGAAGGCACGTGTCGTGAGCTGGCTTGGATAGTATATAAGGGTGTGCTGTGGGCATTCTGAAAACATATCACTCGTTGCTGTCATGGATAAAAGGAGCAATTTATCAGATTTGCAAAAATGGATTATTCTCTGCTTTCAGGCCAAGGGTGGCAGCATTTCTGAAACACCGCAGTTTGTGAACAGTTCGAGTGCTGCTGTGTGGTTAAAGTGTATCGTGACTGGAGAAATAGCACCACTGCGAATACGCGACGTGAACTGCGGAGCACCACGTGCCATTGATGTGAGAGGTGAACGTCGGCTTCGAAGGTGCGTGAAGGCCGATCGACACACTACAGTGGAGCAACTCACTGACCGAATGAACCAGGGGGCTACCGGAAGTGGGTCTAAAACGACAGTTCATCGAACCCTGTTGCTTATGGGGCTCCGATGCAGACGGATGGTCACTGCACCTATGCTAACGAAGGTGCATCGGCAGAGCAGAAACGGCTTACATTTGCAAAGCAGTATCGAAATTGGACCCCGCTGATTGGAAGAGGATTGACTTCTCCGATAAGTCACGTTTTCTGTTTAATCGAACGGATGGACGTTGGCGTATAAGGCGAGAAACATCGGAGAAAAAACACTCTTCAACCATTGCTGGAAGAACACAAACTGGTGGGGGAGCGTTATGGTCTGGGGAATGTTTTCGTGGCATTCCCTGTGTCCACTTATATCTGTGGAAGGCACTATGGATCCATCCTTGCAGACCACGCACACCCATACATGCTGATTGCCTTCCCTGGGGTGGATGGGATCTTCCAGCATGACAATGCGACATGTCACACAGCTAGAAATGTCCGAGAGTGGTTGGAAGAGCACGATGAAGACTTCAAAGTTCTTCTCTGGCCCCCTAATTTCCCAGACTTAAAGCCAATTGAGCATCTGTGGGACCAACTCGATCGCGCTGTTGGTTCTATGGATCCTCCACCACGCATCCTCCAGCAGCTGTAAGATGCAAGGCAGTCAGCATGGTTCCACATACCTGTGAAGTGTGAACACCTTCCAGCACCTTATTGAGTCACTCCCAGCCCGTCTAGTTACTGTCCGCGTTGCACACGGCGGTTACTCTGAATATCAACCGGTGGTCACAATAATGTGACTCGACCGTGTGTGTGTGTGTGTGTGTGTGTGTGTGTGTGTGTGTGTGTGTAAGGTGCGTCGCATAAATATAGAGACAGACTTTACGCCGTGAACGCAATGCTAATATAGGTAGGAAACTGAAGTGGTACCTAATTAGACATAACCCTACAACAAACGTTTCGATCCGTCGAGATGACCGGATTGTGTGAAAAGAACAAAACAAAGTGAAATAGTGTAATTTTAGGTGTATCCTAAATATAAAGACAACTATGTAAAGTAGTCACGTGCAAATGAGATGTACAAATTAGCATGTTGTACGCACGCGCATGGGTCGTAATTCGGTCCAGCTTACAAAAGACAGCGGATCTGCAGTCAGACATTCATATGCCGAAATACCATGCAACAGACAACTTTCTGGTGAGGAGGTGTAGAAGATTTGGAGACACCAAATGGATTGCCTGTAGCGAAAATTTGTAAAGCCGTGGGGAGCAGTAGGGCAGTCATTTATAAGACTTTATCGAAACGCGGTGCGTTAACTGCCAGAAAACGGCCTGGAAGGCTTCGAATAACAACCAAAGGAGATGATCGTGTCGTCATGCGTTTAGTTTCATCCTAAAGGTTATCACTACGTCAAGTTTCTCGGACTGTTGGTGTCACCGTCTCAAAGGACACAGTTCATCGACGAATCAAGGAAAGTCGCAACATTGTGCTCCGTAAAATGCGCAGTATACCGCACCTCACGCGGCGCCACAAGGAAGCTAGATTGTTATTTGCAAGCAGCCACATGCACTGGACGGACGAGTGGATGGATCACAAATATTTTCTCCAGTGAGAAAAAGTTCAACCTGGACGGCCCTGACGGTTGGAACTGCTATTGGCATGATTTACGACGCGAGCCACGCACCTTCTTCAGCAGACAAAAAGGAGGGCGATCTGTGATGGTCTGGGGAGCTTTTGCGTTCAATGGGACAAAGGATATCGCTTTTCTGCAAGGCAGGCAAAACTCCGAAACGTATCAGGACATAATCATCAGCTCGTTGTTGTTACCGTTTGCCGAAACTCTAGCGGGTGTTGGTTATCTGTTCCAGCAAGACAATGCCTCTATCCATCGGTGTGCATCAACGAAAAGCTGGTTTAACACTCATCATATAACCGTAATGGATTAGCCAGCACTCAGTCTAGATCTAAACCCTATCAAAAACCTCTAGGGTATCCCAGCTCGTGATGTGTATGCGAATGGACGGCAGTTCTTAAGTGTGGTGGCATTGAAAGAGCAGATTGAACGAAGCTGGTACGCACTCCGTCCAGAATACTTACATCACTTGGTGGACAGCATGCCCAATCAGGTTTTCAGTGTTATTGGGAACAATGCTCCACTATTCGTACCAGAGGTGATAACTAATAAGTTTTTCTATTTTTGAGACAGCATATTTCTGTTTTTTTTCTTAAACTTGGCGTTGGAATTGTTATGTTTCCGTCAAGCTATTGAGCAGCTGCGTGTCCTATGCTATTTTTGCTATAAATATGAGGTGTACATTTCAGCTCGTTGTTGTTTCTTTTTTATTCGAGAATTTGTTCTGTAGAAATATTTATGCGACGTACTATATATATCATCATCATCATCATTGTCAACCATTATCAATCCACTGCTGGACGAAGGTCTCCCCAAGTTTCCTCCACAACGGTCTGTCTTGTGCCAGTCTCCTCCATGTCACTCCCGCATACTTTCGAATTTCATCCACCCATCTTCCATGTGGTCTTCTTCTGGGTCTTTTCCTGTCCCTTGGAATCCAATCTAAAATTTCGGCTGTCCATCGATGGTCTGTTCTTCTGGCAGTATGTCCAGCCCATTGCCATTTCAGGGATTTAACTCTGATCATGATGTCTTCCACTCTTGTCATTTTTCGGATCCACGTGTTCCTCTTCTTATCTCTCCTGGTTACACCAAGCATGCACCTCTCCATGCTGCTTTGAGTTGTCTGCAGCCTTTGTATGTCTCTTTTAGCTAAGGTTCACGTCTCTGCACCATACGTAAGCCCTGGAAGGATGCATTGATCAAACACTTTTCTTTTAAGACATAATGGCATATTGCTCTTGAAAATTATGCTGTTTCTTCCAAAAGCTCTCCAGGCAAGTTTTGTACGCCGATTAATTTCTTCACCAATGTGACCCTCACTTGATATCTGCTGTCCAAGATAAACGTACGTGTCTGTTATCTCCAGCTTTTCTCCATCAATCGATAAATCTTCATTTCTTGTAAAAGCATTGAACATCACTTTTGTCTTCTGAAAGTTCATTTTTAATCCCACTTCTTTACTCTTGTCAGCAAGTTCCTGGATCATACTCTGTAGCTCTGATGGGGTAGTTGCAAAAATGACTACGTCATCAGCAAAACGAAGGTGGGTTAGATAATCTCCATTAATCTTTATCCCTTTGTTTTCCCAGTTCAGTGATTGAAAGACATTTTCCAATGTGGCATTAAAGAGCTTCAGAGATATGGTGTCACCTTGTCTCACTCCTTTTCCAATTTTTATGTGTGTTGTATTTTCAAACAGCCGAATCTTTGCACTTGCATTTTCATAGATGTTATTAATAATATTAATGTATGCATCTTCAATACCGCAGGATTTCAGAGCCATTGCAACTGCTGATGGTTTCACCGAATCAAAGGCTTTTTCATAATCGATAAAAGCCATGCACAATGGAAGCTCATATTCCCTCGCTCTTTCAATTAGTTCTCTCAGTACGTGGATATGATCTATTGTGCTGTAGCCGCTCCTGAATCCAGCTTGTTCTCTCGGTTGAGCCATGTCCAGTGTCACCTTCAAGCGGTGTGAAAGAACTTTAGTGAAGATTTTATAAACCACTTATAGGAGGCTGATAGGTCTGTAGTTCCTGAGATCCTCAATGTCACCTTTTTTATGTAGTAAGATCATTGTAGCGTTGTTCCAATCCTCAGGAATTTTCCCTTCATTAAGGCATCGAGTGAAAATTTGGGCGAGTACTGTTTCAATTTCTCCACTTGCTTCTTGTATGATGTCTACAGTAATTCCATCTTCTCCTGCAGCTTTAACCCGCTTCATGTTCTTGATTGCATGTGCAACTTCTGCTGGAAGGACTGGAAGAACTCTGGTACTGGTACCTTTCATGATGTCTGGAGTACATGTATCATCCCTTTCATATAATTTGGAGTAGAAATCTTTCACTCTTGTCAAAATTTCGCCTCTATTTCTTGTTACAGAACCATCTTCTTTTCTCAGTGCCATCATCTGTTTTTTCCCCCTTACTGAGATGTCCCTTTGCCATCTTTAGGCTTTGGTTGTTTTCAATTGCTTTCCTTACTAGTTCACAGTTGAATTTCCTTACGTCTTCAATGATACTTTTTCGTACTGTCTTGCAAAGCTCTATATATTCCACTTTGGAAGTCACATCTTCTTTAGTTGTCCTCATCACTCTTCTTTTTTGCATCAACATTTTGGTTTTTCCTGATAATTTGTTCACATGCAATTTGTTCTTAGACCCAGCTAATTTTGTTGCTGTTTCCATAAGAGCTTTGGTTACTTTTCTGTTAACTTCAGAAATATCCACTTCTTCCGATGTTAGGCCTTCTAAAGCAGAGAATCTGTTCTTCAGTTCCAATTTGAAGGTATTATGGTGTTTTTTAAGGTTGGTTATGTCAATACATTTTGTTTGTCTTATGAGCTTGCTACGTTCGAGTTTAGTGTTGAGGTGCATCTTACATCTCACCAATCTATGGTCACTGCCTGTGTTGAACTTGTTTAGCACACTGCAGTCTTCTATGACGAATTTTTTGTTACACATAATAAAATCAATTTCACTTGTCGTCCCATTTGGATGTCTCCATGTCCATTTCCTGTGTGGCTTTTTCTTGAAAAAGGAGTTCAAGATGAAAAACCCTTCTGCCTCTGCAAACTCTACGAGAGTATTTCCACGCTGGTTTCTGTTGCCGTGACCGAATTTACCTACTGAAGTTTCATTCTGTTGCCGTTGCCCTATTTTTGCATTGAAATCTCCCATAATTATCTTCAAGTGCTGCTTACCTTTATTATTTAGATCACGAATTCCCTCATAAAATCCTTCAATTTCTTCTTCAGCATGACTTGTGGTGGGTGCATAAGTTTGAATAATCTGAGCCTGGTATCTTCTCGAGAGTTGGATAACGAGTCGTGCAGCTCTGTCAGAGGAACTTTCAACTTCTACAACTTTATCCTTCAGTTTCTTGTTTATTATAAATCCAACACCACTAGTTCTGCCAGTATCTGTCCCACGATAGTAGAAGAGATGTCCACTTTTCAGTTCAATGAGATCTTCTCCTTTTCTCCTTACCTCACTTAGCCCGACGATGTCCCACTTGATCCTTTGTAGTTCCTCTTCCAATTCAAGAAGCCTTGAATCAGAAAATAGGGAGCGTCCGTTGTACGTAGCCAAGGTCAGCATCAGATGGCAGCCTAGTCCGGTCCTCCGGGGATTCTTAGCACCCTCTGCCTTCATGTCGCACTGGCCGCTGCCTTGGCCAGGTACATTCCAGCTGCCGGAGACTGAGGGCCAAGATTTAAGTTGTGGAGTCATTTTGGAGGGGTTTGGCCATAACTCACCACGCTGGCCAAGCGGGTTGGTGAGTGTGGGATAGCATTTCCTCTAATCCCGATGGTATAGTTATACCGCTCTTGGCGGTCGTCAGAGCCCCTTTAGTGGGAACAGGATGTACCACGAGAAGGCAGGGTTGACATTTGTCAAGGAGAGGCTGTGATGTATATATATACATACACACACACTGAAGAGCAATTGAATTAGAGACAGCTGGCGTCATGCAAATGTGGCGTTGTGGGCGGTCCTGTAAACGGAAACGACATAACGTATGCAGCGATCCGACAATGTAAGGAGTGACGCGACGAGAACCAGTAAGAGTCGGACGCAGTATGGGTAAGACGAAGGATCTATGCGCATTTGATCGTTTGCAAATTGTCGGGGCCCGACGACGAATGGCTCACTCCATCTCAGAAGTCGTGCAGGCACTGAGATTTTCCCGAGCCACTGTGTCACGGGTGCACCGTGAGTACATCAAATCCGGTAAAACCGTAAAACCATCCCTGCAAGGGCCAACTGGCGTTGACAACAGCGTGTGGATGAGCGGGGTCATCGTCGGTTAGCTCGCATTGTAACAACGGATAGACGGGCCACAGTGCAAGAAATCACTCGGCAATTTAACGCTGGTGCACAAAAACGTGTAAGCAGCCACACCATCTCCTCGCTATAAGTAAGGTACAGAAGCCATCGTCCCACGAGGGTACCGCTGCTGACCGCACATCACAGGGTGCAAAGATTAGCATGGGCGCGGGAACATCGCCACCGGACCCTAGACATGTGGAAAAATGTTGCCTGGACTGATGAGTCGAGATTCACGTTGGTACATGCGGATGGCAGGATACGAGTACGGCGCAAACGACATGAAGCGATGGATCATTCTTGCCAACAGGGTACTCTTCAAGCTTGTGGGGGTGGCATTCTCGTCTGGGGACTGTTTACGTGGACTGAAATGGGACCCCTGGTACGTGTGACATCGTCCCTCACAGGTCAACGTTACCAGGATATCCTGGATGACCATTTGCTCCCGTTTGTGCGTCTTCAACATCCCACTGGGGACCTCATCCTGCAACAACACAATGCACCGTGCCATCGCTCCCGAATTGTATCCGAATGGTTGGATGAACACTCCACCGACGTGACCTCGCTTCTTTGGCCAGCTAGGTCACCTGACCTCAATCCCATCGAGCACATCTGGGATGCCATCGAGAGAGATGTTCTAGGCTCCGACCCCCCCCTCAAATCTTCGTGAACTGTGGGAGCTTGTTGAGGGGCCGTGGATCTGTATGGCTTCCCAACGCTTCCGGTGTCTTGTCGAGGCCATGCCGAGACGAATCGCCGCCGTCATCAGGGCGAAAGGTGGTGCTACACGTTACTAGACAGGTATCTCTAATTCAATTGCTCTTTTGTGCAGAACCTAAGCTTGAAGCATGCCCCCCCCCCCAGCTCGCTTCCGTGTGACTTTCTTGTCGGGCATACTACCCTTCCTACTTTTAAAGTTGTTAAAGACCATGGCTCCGACACTACCTTCCTAAAATCCCCTACTGATCTGTTGCTAAAATATATCTCCCTAAAATCTCCTACCCGCGACATTCAAACGAAAATATCCCTTACTACGAGCAGCTTCATTTGGAAGCAACAATAATTATACACTTATTTTTTGTGGGTATGGTTTTAAACTCAAAGGGCGGCACTGCATACTGCGTGCCAACTATTTTTAAATTATTTTTTTTACATGCCACCTAGGGCATGCGTGCCATGGGTTCGCCACTCATTTTCCAAAAGTTTCGTCCACAATGTAATTTCTTGGTTTCATCATCTTTATCAGGTAAATTAAGCTAAAAATAGTCCAACTTGTACGTACAGGAAATTCTGAAGCACTGCACGCGACACTCGTGCTGGTACCTACATTAGACACAAGTTCAAAAAGAAAAAATCCACTTCCTTTGTAAGGCACAAAGCTGAATTAGTTTAATCGGTACTGCCTTAAAGAGGTGAATGCGTGATTGTGTGTGCCCGAGTGGCGGGGGAAAGGATTGCCTGAACTATTCACAATCCGTAGTTTTACTGCCACCATACTCTCTGGCAAATACTCCCAGACAAATAACTAATGACACCTCAATGAGTGTTATGTCAGAAATCCTAAACTAATAAAAGGCGTCAGTAAAAAAAACAATTCGGCAAATACAAAACTACGGCTGGGGCAAAGCTTTCTTATCTAAGAGGGCGAGACTTAAAATTATGCCCTTTCGAATTCGAAAGTTCCCCACTTCAACTCTAATAATGCGCAGTTCTTATTTTCCCACAACCCCGTTTATAGGAAAGCATTATGATCGTTCGATAAACTCGCTCATGTTTTTGACAGAATTTTACTAAAAAATGTAAAAACTAGGTAAATACCCAAGAGCCAACGGTTTTAAATACCAGATATCCTATAGCGTATTCCGTAAGGTGGCGGAGATTTGGCATATCCGCATATTATTTTTATATGCCTCTATCCACTGTTTCGGACAACTTTTTTTTTTTTTTTTTTTTGGGTTGGAGGTTAACGACAGCCGTGAGCAACTCCTGTCTTTAATTTAGGGTCACTGACTTTAGGAAAGGGAGGGAGCCAGTGCCGTGCGACAAACACAACAATCATGCCTCACCGGGATTCGAACCCAGACCCCTTTCGGACGAATGATCAGAAGCCATCGCTTAGACCACTGCGCCACCGGGTCGGCTCGGACAATTCCTTTCATTACGAGAGGTTCACGACTCCACAGTGTAGGCTACTCTGCATCTTGGTTAGCTGCGCAGACTACCGTATACGCAGGGATTGAAGATTTCCATGCTGGTTCACCAGTCAGGCAAATATCTCACTCCCAGCTGAAAATCACAGCACCGCAGGGCTGTCGATTTTGTTTCGCGTTTTAAAGTTTGATTTGCTAAAAATTTATACACATCTCTCGAATATTTTATCGCTAGCCTAATTTAAACGATTAACCGTCGTACAATAACCTAACTCGGTTTCATTCCTCTAGAGTAGATAGATGATGCAAGAATCCTTCAATGTTTCAGAACTTCCCTAACAGCTCCGCAGAAACACGGGTTCTCGTGTTTGCTCTATGACAGCAATTGGCTAAGCGGCAGCTCGCGAGGCGCATGTGACTCTTGCACTGACTATCTTTTCACACAACGTTTAGGGAAATCATTCTACCGGGCCCTTCTTAAGCGCACCATGCCCGGATGTTTTGACTCACGGCATTCGATATCCAATTTCGTTTAGGGAGAAACCAGCTTCCCATGCTGGCGCACAATCACGCATCCCTTCTGTGAATAAAAATAACTTCATTAAAAATTGATGGTTTTTCGTATCCACCAATACGCATAATAACGTATAAATAAAATAATGTAGATTGAATTTAAACTGCTTAACGAAATGTTTTACTCGTCACAGACGACCGCATTTTTCAAGTCCTGCGTATACGGCTAAAGTCTTAAGAAAAAAATACTGAAGTTTATAACTTTCTTTTTCACGTGCGATTTTCAGTAAATTTATTCACACGTCGTGTATTTCTATTTTCACGCCCCTGGTATGACCACTCTGGGATGGCAATCGCCCTCCCTGCCTTCCTGGTAGCCACCGACCAGCACAAAACCAAATGCTTCCAAAATTTCGACAATGAACTTTCAATATTTGGTTTGGTTTGGATGTTTAAATATCACTATGAGCAACACGATGGGCTATAAGCAGTCGCTCGTCCCTAATTTAGGGCCACTGGTTCTAGTAAAAGAGCAAGTGCTGTCAGTGCCGTAACTAGCACAACGTGCGCCCCTCGGAAGATTTACTTCAGCACCCTTAAGCACAGTAAATTTTCCAGGATTTCAAACACGAGGGTGGATGCATTTTTCGCGGTGTGTGTGTGTGGTTTGGGGGGAGGGGTTAGAAGTCAGGGAGAGTGTCTGCAAAAGTAATGGTGATACCTAGAGCCCTGTAGTTTTAACTTTTTAAGTAATAGATTTGACAATACGTGTAATTGCCAGAGTTGTATAAAAATAATATGTACCTGCGTACACAACCATAGAAACAGAAAACTTGCTGCAAACCCGCGAAGCATGAATATAATAGAATAAGATAATTTAAAGATCAAATAATAAAACAATAAATAATTATTAGAACATTACAGATTCCAATGAGGACAAAATACATAGTAATATCCAGCCGCCTATGCACGATAAACACAAATTAATTTAAAATATTTGTGTTTATCGCGCATAGACTGCTGAATATTTCTATATGTGACTCATGGCACGAAATGTTTTGTATTGAGGACGAAATAAGCACATTATAATTGAATGCGCAACAATGTGTGTGAAATAGACCTTTATCGCAAAATATTAAAGTATTGTTAAAGAAAGCTTCTATATCCAGAAAAACAGTTCCACTAATGAACCTTAAATATCTTTAAATTGCATTTTCAACAACTTAATTTAAAAATAGTAGACTTACAAAACACGTTACAAGGAAAAGATTTGAATTTAATGACTGACAACTGCAAGAGGAACCTGACAATAATAAAATTTAAGTTCTTTTTGTGTAAACGAAATTTTTTAAACAGTTCCTATACACTGAGAACAGATCTTGATAAAATCTAGAGGCCAAAAACTAGGTAAAAACAAAGGAACTTTGAAGATGTGGAAAATAAGTGAAAGTTCTTCAAATTAAAATAGAATTAAGTATATCAGTCTGAGTAAAGCTTTGAGTAAGTGTTTTAATTGCTGTAGATAAGAAACATTTCTATTTTTTTTTTAAATCTACAAGATAAAACCATCTGCAAAATCTGCTAATAACTTGAAAACTATCCGCGTACAGCGTTACGCGTGTACGTCTGCATTCTGCAACTCAGGTAATTGCTTTGTCCAAAACAAAAACAATTCACTTGAAGAAATCACCCTCTTATACATGGCAGATCTGCGGCTGCTGTGAATAAATATTGACGCCTGTCGTGCTCGTAATCCTAGGTAAATGACTGTTTTCCCACATCCTCCACGGGAAATCCCACTGTGGCCTCGCGCTTTTCCTCAGCAACAAAGAAGTGACGGCGATCGGAGAGCGATCGTATTATTTACCCCATTGCAGAGCAATCGTATTGCAACCCGAAGTCAAAGAGCCGAACACTTTCAATCTGTAGGACACTCAGTGTTTTAAAAGTGAAACTAGGCATTTATTTAGGCAAAGCTAAATATATCTTAAAGCAAAATATGGATCTTTGAGTTAATTATTGTGCGTGTTCGAATTTTTTCATAAAACAATAACTGGCAGCCGCCCCTCGTTACCTGCCCCCTCCCCCGCAGCTGCGGGGGTAGTAGTTGCGCCACTGAGTGCTGTAAGACAAACACAACATGCATGCATGCCTCACTGGGATTTGAACCCTGACCCATCTCGGATCAGGAGCCAGCGCTTAGACCACTGCGCTGGCTTCTGATCCGAGATGGCGAATTTTTATTGTAAACGGACCATATTGTGTGTTTGTGTGTTTAGGTATGTCGCTTTTTGTTAGTCCTAACCCCCCCCCCCCCCTCCGGAAAACGCTCACCACCTTTGTTTTTAAACGTAAGTGGATAACAAGATCAGCTAGAATAAATGCATACAGAACCGAAGTGACAGCGCGGAATGCATTTAACGTGGCAGAACAGTAGAAGGCACGAAGCGGAGACAGAAATTTCCGTCCCTGCAGCAGAGAGAAGTATGCGACTGACAAATGGAGCTGACACGTCGAATACTTGTTTATTGAGTAAGTGGTCTGATGGCGGAGAGCCAAAGAATTTCATATTGTTTTTTTTTTTTTTAGGATAACTATGGCGAGTAGCTCTGTTCGGGAATACGTACGGCCTCCCCAGAGAACATTTTATGACACGCTGAAGAAAGAAAAAAGAACTTGCGATAAAAACGTTCCACCACTTCCTTATGAGAGTAACATACTACTTATATATCCTAAACGTTTCTTTCTCTCCCCCTTCCCACCTCCCCTCTGACTCTGTGTGTTCCTTTCCTGACGCGACCTTCCACAATAAACAGATACTAAAACCTGTCATTTAGAAAGGCGGAAAAATTCCGTGTGAGTTATGTCCATAAAAACTGCAATATGTTTGGTAACAAAGTGTACAAAAATGCCCAGCTGCCAACACGGATAAAAGAGAGGGCACCGTAAACCACGATAAGATAGAAAAAGAACGCCGGTTAACCAAGATTCAGAAAAGCCTTAACCGTCCAAACACGCACTCCCACGTTCATCACTACACTCTCCCAAAGGTATAATAAATCCCTATTCTAGCTACCACATTACGGAAGGAGAGCAATCTTAGGACTCTCGAAGTTCTTTCCCTGGCTATGATGCTGACACACACTATATACCTTATTGATGGTCACCAACAACCCCCCCCCCCCCCCCCCCCACTCCTCAACAGCGTAATATATTCTTACACATGTACATAGTGCAAAGTACCAGGCATTTATATTCGTTGAGCGGTAAACAAGTAAAACAGAACACAAAACCAGAGTTCCACAAAATATACTGACTGCCATACTCTGACTTCATTCGCTAAGCAGTTTTATCCCATGGCGTATCTAATAAAGACATACAGTGCGCATGCCCGCATTTGCTTCTCTCAGCTCGAGGACGACGAAAACAATCCAGGAGCCACTATCAAGCCAGAGGGCGAGAGATGTTTTCTAAATCTCTTCCTACGTAGGTACGTCACAAAATACAGCAATTTAAAATTTTGGCTGTTTCTGGGAAACGACCCTTCTCGACTTCTACAAACAGGTAAAATTGTGAATGAAAAAGTGGAAAATATGCGCATTTTTTTTTTTTTTTTTTTCTATTGGAGGTTTAACGACCACCGTGAGCAACTCAATGGGCTATAAGCAGTCGCTCGTCCCTAATTTAGGGTCACTGGTTCCAGGGAGGGGAGAGAGCCAGTGCCGTAAGACAAACACAACATCCATGCCTCACGGGATTCGAACTCGTACCCCTTTCGGACGAATGATCAGAAGCCATCTCGCTCAGACCACTGCGCCACTGAGGCGGCTGCGAAGAATTTAAAGTATTCTTCATAACAAAAGCTATGTGACGTTTTTTTTTTTTTTTTTTTTGTTTTGTTTTTCTTTAATACGACTTCTAGAATCACAGTTTACTCGCCACCTAGCGGGAAAAATGTGAAACTGCACATCATTAAAAGACGATAATGTCGCCATTCTTTATTTTATCGAATGACATAAATACAAAAGGAATTTTTAACGATATTTTTAAAAACCAGATACAGTTGCAGACAAAAATACACACTTAACCGGTAACCTACGGTTGAAACTATGCACAGTAAAAAAATCCAAGAGTGAATGCAAAATTTTCCACAAAGTGAATATTGCCTGGTGTTAGAAGAATTTTTTAAATCGGGCTTTTAGAATACACATATCGAAAAAAATTTACGGAACCTCAAAATTAAAGCAGCAATCACAAAAATATACTAGTTAACAGACAACTGACAAAGTTATAATCAACATAAAGAAAGGAACTTTATGCGCGGTGTGTGTAGTGTTTCACACTTGTGAACACAAAAGAACTAAGATGTATATGCAAATGCACCTTAATTTATAAAGCTGTGAAAAAAAAAACGTGTCAAATATGGCATGAAAAGATATCACATAAATCAACAACAAAAAATAGTACCACAGTTTTCAACACCGGAAGTGATCACTACAGATAGCAATGCGAGACCTTTGAGTGAGGGTCAGTGGCGGCTCGTGGTTGGAAAAATAGGTGAAGAGGTACAAGAGCAGTATGAAAATATATATACTGTCTACAATGAAAATCCCTTAATGAGGACTTACTTATTTTTTTTATATTAAATCAATTCTTCTTCCTTTTAAAGCTGCAGATTTGTCGATTATGTCGTCATAAGATGGTTAGATGGTTGTTTCTTCGTGAGCATCAATAAAATGTCTTCCTGAATAGAAATATTTGCCAGAGAAGCAAGTCTATCTTGGGGACTAGTGTTTCTTGAGCAAGTTTGTATTCTTTTAAGAAAACTTCTTTCCACTGGCACATTTGCAGATGGAATTGTTAAACTGAGGAAAACCAATTTATAATCTTCTGTAAAAATGAATGTCTTTGTCTCCGTGAAACACTCGAAGGAGTTCTTGAGTCAATATATTCCTTAATTTTTCATCGGCATATACAAGACTCAGTTCATTTTTAAGGCGCTGTGTTTAGTAAATATGTTTCCGTAAAAATGTAGATTTTCAAGAGCGCGAGAGGGAAAGCATGCATTAAATTATTCGAATTTGGTTGTGTCAGCAAAGTCAGACAAATTGAAGTTTCTTACAGTCTTGAAATCTTATATCCACTTCCATAAGAATGTGGTCCAAAATTTTAAAATACAATTGTTTATAATTTTGAAAAATTGTTTCCTGTGTAAGAGCAGCATATTCCCGTGCTTATTTCTGTGATTTTGCTAGCTTTTCCAAAATGTGCTTCAAATAACTCATCGTTCCTTTTATGGCTCAAAATTTCACGTTTTTTTTTTTTTTTTGTTTTTTTTTTTAATTTGAGTTACACAGTAGTTTATGTTTAGTTGTTTTTTCTTCAAAAGTTCGAATAATAGATCGGTGGAGCCAAAAATGTAAATTCGAAAGTGTTAATATCATTCAAAAACCCCTTGGCAAGATGAATTGATTTTTTGTCCGATTATTCGCTATTCATCAGAAATCCGAACACTTCCTTCAATTTATCTCAATCTTCAACAACTACACTTACTAATTTCGAAGTGGAGGACCATCGAGTTTCTACTATGGTTGTGGTCTGCATCTTGCGGTTTTGCCGCCCCGGTGGCGCAGTGGTCTAGGCGATGGCCTCTGATCATTCGTCCGAACGGGATCCGGGTTCGAATCCCGGTGAGGCATAGATGTTGTGTTTGTCTTACGGCACTGGCTCTCTCCTTTCCCTGAAACCAGTGACCCTAAATTAGGGACGGGCGACTGCTTATAGCCCATTGAGTTGCTCACGGTGGTTGTTAAACCTCCAATCAATCAATCATCTTGCGGTTGTTGATATAAGTGTATAAGACCGCTTCGCAGAATGGTGAACAAACGACGCAATTCCACTGAGGCTTGCAACAAGTATTCGACACTTAGAAATTTTAGAAAAACTCTGGTGTAATACAAGATTCAAACGATGAACTAAGCAATGAACAAAAACAGCTTGAGAAGCTTTATCCTTGAATTTTTTTTCTGTAGTCCATTTAATTGTCCAGACATTATACTTGCCCCATCGTAACATTGTCTTATTTATTTGTGTTGGTAATCAGACTGTTCCAAAATTTTGTCTAGCATTTTGTATAAAGCTCTTGACGTTCTATCTTCCTTCACATCATGGAAACCCAAAAATCCCTCAACCAATACACCTTCCGAATCAACAATCAAAAATTATTTAATTTTTGACGTGATCGTTTATATATTCAGAAATACATTCAATTAATTCATTTTGAATAGTTTTTTATCCTTTCGTATTGATTTTCAATTTCTAAAGAACTTCTTCACATCAACAATGAAAGTAATTCAATGAAATTTCTACGATTTATCGAGCCCATGCTTTCGTCATGGCCATGGAATTCTAATTTTTGTTTGCTCAAATACAGTACAGACTAATACTACATCAATCACTGTCTGCAGGAAAAGTCTATTTAAACGAACGGTTTCGTTGAAATGCGTTTTCAAAAAGCCTAGCATTTTCCCTCAGGGCATCGGCAATGGTGTTTTGAATTTTTTCAAAATTCCTTAACATTAATCCGCATTTCAGGTGTTCGCTAGAATCACGATGTTTATGTAGTGACAGTGTTACGCTTAATAAATCTGAGAATCCGTCTTTATTCCACGCCGAATGTTTATTACTAAAATGTACGCAGGGCCAAAAAAAAAAAAAAAAAATTTAACACCCGCTCCACCGTGATCTCTCACTACTTTACGCTCAAAAACTGAAAGATGCAGAGGTAAGGCGCGTGAGGCTGAAACACTTCACTTGAGCGAGCAGATTGGGGAGGGTGACGTCACGGTTACCATGGCAACTCGGCGAAAAACTGCAGATTTTCAAGCAATCTCATTTCGGCTCTTCACTTGCACTGTTTTGCGTATAAGGATTTGTTTTCCGTATTGAGCGCGCCATGTGAATTAATATCTATTCAAAATTTTGAGTATTTTGGAACTGAATAAAGGCAAAAAAGAATATATTATAAAAAAATACTGAATAAAACTTTATTTTGAGTAAAATAGGTGAAGAGGCAATTCACCTACTTCACCTGAGAAGCCACCACTGGTGAGGGTGACCCACAAGACTGGGATTAAGTCCCACTCTTCCACAAGGGCACACCTAATTCCTGTAGAGGGGAGCGAGCAGCAATTCGTCGAACTAGTAACCCAAAAATACTCAATCGGATTCAGATCTGGTAATCGCACCAGCCAATCCATACGTGCAGTATCTTCGCTTTCAGATATTTATTGACCAGCAAAAGCCCTATGACGTTGGGTGTTGTCTTCCATTAGCAAGAAATCCGGACACACTGCACCTCCAGAAAGACGAGCGTGAGGATTCAGGATCGCGCTGCGATGTCGGGCAGCTGTTAGAACCCGACGATTTTACCTCGTAATTACGTAACGAGGCAAAAATTCGTTGATACAGATTCCGACCCCCTCCAAAATGTTTCAGTTCCGAAACGTTCATCGGCTGATATCATGTTCCACGTTCTCGCCATATGAAAGCTCTATATGGTTGCAAACATAATCTGCTCTCATCGTTAAAGAGTACAGCGCCCATTCTTGGTGGGCCCAATAAACATGTCGAAGACAGCTCTTTACTGGGATACGCTCAAAGGAATACACGCCAAGCCATCTTGCATACATCTAGACCACTGATATGCAATCGTCGATGTACCGTACGTTCCCCGTGTGGTGGGCGATTTAAAGGTTAGTAGTCCCAATGTAGCCCATGCATGTTGTAAAAAGCGACTAAAATGGGTACCCAGTCCCCGGAGGTATAGCCGGGTTCCTTCTTGCAAGGTTGGGCGCAGGGCTAACAACCCTGCCCTGTAAAAACTCAACTTGTTAAGAAAGCCAAAAAGAAAATGAGCCAGACGGATTTCACGGAACGACCTCGACAACGGAAAAAGGATTATGAATATTGGTTTGGAAGCTACAATGTCTTGAGCCTGAACAGACCAGGAGCATTGACTGAGATGGCTAGGACATTCAGCGAATGAAAGATGACAGAGTAGCAAAAAAGGTCTTCATGTATAGATCCAGTGGATCTAGGCCCAGAAGACGACCAAGAAGAAGATGGCTTGAAGACGTTAGGTGGTTTAAAGAAAATGAAAATAAAGAACTGGAGAAACAAGGCACAGAATTGTGAAGAACGGAGGGTTATCCTCAGGCAGGCTCAGGTCCTAGATGGCCTGTAATGCCAAGAAAGAGTAGTAGCAGTAGGTATACTGTACGTTGGAATATAGTCCACACATGCAGTGAGTATCTGGGTCAACTGATGTGCCGTGTTGCAAATACCAGTATTTGGTATTTTCGAGCTCACGTGACAATCTGACATCCTTGCACAGGTCATCTCGAGATGTTTTCGGTGTCCTGAAACTGTCTCCAGAGGCAGCAGACAACGGATCGGTTCGCATTTGAAAATCTGGGCACTTCAGTTTGAGATGGACCTGCTTCTAATCTCCCTATAGCTCTCCACCGCAATCAATCATCTAACCGAGCTCCGAGATATAATGGCGTCTTATCACAGCACCTGGCAGCGCTAACCCCAAGACTGCCCACATATTCTACTCCAATCCCTTCTACACGCAATCCACTTGTGTGTGGCATGTGCAAATTTTGCTGACCCGTGGCATCCTATAGCGCAGTTGTTCGTTTATTGGCCACAGCATTTACTGCTTTATACACTGAGTGGCCACTTTATTATGACCACCTGACAGTTTTAAGCAAATAGCTATGGCTGCACGCTATTGCCGCCAGAGGGCGAGGCTAGTATAAAAAGGGAAAGCTTAGTACTTGCGACAGTAGTAGAAGTGATTTTTGGGTGACGAGATGCTTAAAAAATGCGATTTGACGGACTTTCAACGTGGGATGATTGTAGGAGATCGGAGCGAGTATCACCGAAACAGCCGCATTCGTGAAATATTCCAGAGGAGCTGTTGTTAAAGTGTTTAAAGACTGGACTTTCAGCCAAAAAACTGGGTCTCTACGTGCAACGTGTGGTCGTCATCGACTAGTGATTGCTCGGGCGGAACGGTGAGTGTCCAGACTGGTAACAGACAACAGAGTGGCAACACTGCAGCAAATTACAGACCATCTTAATCAAGGATCCCCTCAAATGATCTCTGCACGCACTGTTCGCCGTACACTGCATCAAATAGGATATGGCAGCCGAAGGCCTGTTCGAACACCTTTGCTCTCTGCAGTTAACAAGAGAAAACGTCTCCAGTTCGCACAGGAGCACAGGGATTGGACAGTCGATAATTGGAAACATATTATGTGGTCCGATGAATCACGTTTTCAGTTGCACCACGCCGATGGCAGAGTGAGAATTTGGCGGAAATAGCACGAAAGCATGGACCCCAAATGCATTGCTACAACCCTTTAAGCTGGTGGAGGCAACGTTATGGTTTGGGGAATGTTTTTCTGGCATGCTTTGGGCCTTTTAATTCGTGTTGATCAACGTCTGACTGGCACATCATATCTAAACATCGTTGCGGACCAAGTGCATCCTGTTATGTGGGTGGTTTATCCCAATGGCGATGGCTACTTTTAACAAGATAATGCGTCTTGCCATAGTGCTCGTATTGTACAGGATTGGTTTGAGGAACATGCCGGTGAGTTTACTTTGCTTAGGTGGCCCCCAAAATCTCCAGATCTCAACCCCATTGAGAATTTATGGGATGAAGTTGAACGAGCCATCAGACATCTGGATCCACAACCCTGCAATCTCACACTCCTGGAAAGTGCTATTCATCAAGCATGGTCTCAGATTCCACAAACCACCTATCAACATCTCGTGGAGTCCATGCCACGAAGAATCGACGCAGTATTAAAGGCAAAATTGGTGGCCCAACGAAGTACTGAGGAGGTGATCATAATAAAGTGGCGACTCTGTGTATAACCGGCTTCGTACCGTACGTATCATTTACGTGTGATTTCAGGTCAAGGTTACTCTTTTCACTAGGGTTTTTTTTCAGTTGCTTTAATTTTGAACGCCGGTGTATATTAGACATTTGCGTCCCAACGGATAAATCGTGCTTTATTCTGGACAGGAAATGCGCATAAAATATTTTCGTAGTTATTGGTATCTGGCCGAAGTTGAATTTTGCCAATTCGGTTTTTAGACGCGCAGTTTTTATGAATGCAAATATGTTGCAAACAGAAGTATGAGCTTACGCCATGTAGGGGCAAAAGTATGCGATCGAGTGCCATCTGGGGGCAAACTGACAAAGAAAGGATTTTTAAAACCAGACTTTAGAGGCAGATATGTTGAGTAACATAGTATATACATGTTAACCCACCCTACCCGCGCGCAATTATTATGAGCGGGAAATAGGGAGAAGTGGTTTCCCATAGTGAGCGTTGTATGACTGAAATGTTTTCAAATGAGCTTTCAGGTGCGCAAATATTGCTGCAAATGCATGGGAAACAGAAATGCACAGTGGCGGCACTAATGGCAAAACTTTTCGTTACAAAAAAAAAATATATATATATGTAAAACCCTCCTCACAACGAACTCTATCCGACGACGAAAAGGCAACAAGTCAAATTGGGCTTTCAGGAGTAGATATCGGTGAACATGCAATGTGCATTTAAAGCCTCCCTAGCAGGAAAACTGCATTTTTGAAAAACAAACTGTATCCAAATTGGTTGTAAATGATATCAAAACGATTTTTTTTTCAAACGGATATTTTGAAGCAATCATATGCAGGAGTCGCACTGTCGATCGCATTCTTCGCAGTTTGAGAAAAATGATCATATGTAGAGGATTTTAGGAAGGGAGTGTCTGACCCCAGGTCTTAAACAACCCTTAGAAATAGGAAGCTAGGAGATTTGGGCTAGAGTGCCTGATAGGAAAGTGACACGGAAGCGAAGTAGAAAGGGGGAGGAAGACGCCCTTATTTATTACCGGGGGCCAGTACCCGGGGTCCCACGGCTAAACGTGCCCATCCGACGCACGGCGGATATTTAGTGGATCGAGCGTTCGTACCTGCCTGGGATCGAACCTGAGGTCCTTTCCGTGGCAGTCACGAACGTTGCCCACTAGGCGACCCGCGGCCCAGTTTGAGAAAAAAGTTCGTTTCGGCGATGGATAAAATGTTTTGGCGAAAATACTGGCGATTACCTTTTTTAATGATATCTGAGCACAGGCAATGTCTAAAAAGGATTGTTCTTGCTTGGACGTCATATAAAATTTTGATTAGGCAATGCCAAGGACATTTTAAAAATTAATATGATCTTAAATGTGATTATATTCGTGGATTTTTTATTCTTTTGATATGAACCATCAATTAATATTGCACGACTTGTATGAAAATAGTTATTATAGATGAAAGTTCTATCAGTAATGAAAGTGCAAATTTTTCAACTTCTGTATTTTTTTTACAGTGGCCCTATAGAACCAACCCACAGAATATATGTGTTCCCCAATTTTTCCATTCATTTGAAATCTATCCTGTCAATAATTCTTTGTTTAGAAATTTCATAGGTAGCAATAAATGCAAAATGTAAAGAAGTGTCTATATTTCTGTCTACTAGGATTCGGGATCCATAAAATGTTTTGCTGCTTAACTGTAAGAATCTACAAACTATTCGTTTTTGTGCTATTAAAACACTGGTTTTTGTACTCCCAATGGAGAGTGATAAAAAAATTGGCGACTTCAGATTACATTTGGCGATAAAAAAAATCGAATTTGGCAAATGAGTTGGCGAACACTTTAAAACAGCCAGAGCAACCGCTGATATGGAATAAAACACATTTTAAACTCGATAGCACCTGCATTTACGCCTTCTAGCGGCAAAGCACGCACTGGAAGACGATTTGAATGCAAGGTTCACCGTTCGCACATTTCGGGCTTTCCCAATGCAAAAAGAATTTTTCAAATTCGGCTAACAGGTGCCGAGGTATGGTCTCCACAGGCGGATGGACGAACGTCGTGAAAACATAAGCAAGCACGTACTTCTGTTTTTCCAAAGATGTAATAAATGATCAAAACCACAATTTTTTATTTGCATAATTTGACTACAATTTGATTCACAGAAGTTTTTCAATTTATCCCTGTATTACATTTTACTCCATAAAAAACCAAGAAATTATATCGGCCGACCCCTCACTCGTGAAGCAAGGAATTATTCCACAGCTGTTTAAGATATTTACTGAAAAATGTACTTAATGCACTTCGAGCGATGCAAATCTCAAACAGATTAGGTAATAGAAAAAAATTACATGCTATAAAAGCATGTTTTTTTCAATCCATAAATAACTAACCAACAAAAGCAAAAGATAAATTAGCAGGTTTCGCGATTTCGTGTCGCTTCTCGCTTTACACAGATTTCATTACAGAAAGAAGTCTAAATAGTGCACGTATCTCTTTTTCGAAAATGTTTATGGTTAATCACATCTGCCATAAGTTTTTCAAAATTGGATTTACCTTCGTTTTTCTGAATGTTTCCAAGAAAATGGTAAAACAAACACCTGCTAGCCGAAGAATGGGCATAGACCTTACCTGGTACATGTATACATGTGAATTCGATTTTAACAAGGCACTTAAAAATTTAATTATATGCTTAAGAGAGCAAGAAAACTTCTTTCCTCTTTTTAAAGCACTCTGCGGTGTCGCAAAGAAAACTAAATGATATGCTAGATGAATTAAATTCTTCTGAAAACGATAAGCATACTAAATTTTGCAAGAACAACAAAATTCTAAGTGATGGTGCAATATATTCGACGCATTCTGACAACACTCCGGTTAATAATTAATACATTACGTGAACGATGGGAATACTGAATTTGTTATTTCTTTTAATTTTCTCAGTTTTGGTCGATAAGTTTATAAGACACAGTTATCCGCTGGGCATCTGGAAATTTTGAAGTGATGCGACAGGTTTGTAGAATAATTGCCTTCTTGACTGGACGTAATAGCAACGAACCACATTCGAGGTGTTACAGCATGTTTTTTTGCGCACCCCAGCAGTTGCTTATATGACGACTGGAGTCTGATCTACGTTTCGTTTGGGTATTTCTTATCTTCATTCTTCCTTTATCTCCCTCAGGGATTATCACAGGATTTTTCTATGTGCACTGTAAAAAATGATTGGTTTGAATCCACATACTTTTTTTGAAAATAACATGCAGCAAAGTTGTTAGTAGGTGCCAGTCTTTTAACGAAATTTCCGTCTTGTTTTGCTTTTTAACTTCCTTATTTTGATAGATTTTTCGTAGTCAGAACAGTTATTTAAGAAACGCCAGTTTAGGTTTTTCCGTATTTATATAGAAATTTCGCAAAAGCGAAGACGCTGAATTTTTCAGCCCTTGCACCCTAGATTTGTTTTCCCTTTTTCCTGGTGGGATTCGTTCCGAGTTCGTTTGGGTTGGCGCTACAGGCTGCGCACGTCTTACCACTGAGCCAAAAGATAAAGAAACCACAGTCACAATCAAGGTATAACTAATAGTGCGGTGGTGAAATGTTTTGTACCATCACAATGAGAGTGACTTAGTCATTTTATTTTTTGTTGGAGCCCCCCCCCCCTTCCTCCTAAATGGGTTTGTAATAATTTTATTTTTTCTATAGGACTTAATCACAAATTGAGTATATCTTTCATCGTGACTTTTTGAAGCAACAGAATGCTTTGGAACTTTATACTTTTTCAAACTGAAAATGACTTTCAATTACACTGCCGGACAATTGCTAAGGACGAATGACAATAGAAACGATAGCAACCATAAAATGAAAGGCAGGAAAATGTGGGCCGCCCCGGTGGCGCAGTGGTCTAAGCGATGGCCTCTGATCATTCGTCCGAACGGGGTCCGGGTTCGAATCCCGTGAGGCATTTTTTTTTTTATTGGAGGTTTAACGACCACCGTGAGCAACTCAATGGGCTATAAGCAGTCGCCCGTCCCTAATTTAGGGTCACTGGTTCCAGGAAGGGAGAGAGCCAGTGCCGTAAGACAAACACAACATCCATGCCTGACCGGGATTCGAACCCGGACCCCTTACAGACGAATGATCAGAGGCCAACGCCTTAGACCACTGCGCCACCGGGGCGGCCCGGTGAGGCATGGATGTTGTGTTTGTCTTACGGCACTGGCTCTCTCCCTTCCCTGGAACCAGTGACCCTAAATTAGGGACGGGCGACTGCTTATAGCCCGTTGAGTTGCTCACGGTGGTCGTTAAACCTCAAATTAAAAAATAAAATAAAAAAAAAATGTGGAAATTAGCATAAGTGCAGGATACAGTAAGACGTGTTGTGCGTATCCAAATTTTGGATTGCCGAACTTATTCGTGACGTCATAGCGCTCATAAGAGATATAAAGGATTTGACGCGTATTGACCGTTGTTGTTCAAACGCAAAGTTGAAAGGGAAAGAATCAATTGACGAACTTGCAGTTTTCAGTATGTCTTCCCGACATCGCCTAGATGGTTTTACGCGTGGCCGTATTATTGGCAAGATTGAAGAAGGGCGAAAAATAACAGATGTTGCCAGGGAGTTCGACGTCAGTCACAGTGTTGTTTCAAGGCTTTGGAAATCATTTCAAACAAATGGAGAGTGCAGCAAACGTCACGGGGGAGGTCGTGTTCGCAGTACGACACCTGCAGAAGATCGGTACATAGTGCTATCAACAAAAAGACACCGGCGCAGCACAGCTAGTGAGGTAGCAAATCAGTTTATGGCTGCTACTGGCAAGCGGATCTCCCGAAAAACTGTCGCCAGACGTTTGCATGAAGGAGGACTATACGCCCGCCGTCCTGTTGTGTGCATCCCATTGTCCAGACGTCACCGTACCGCCCGTTTGCAATGGTGCCATCAACATTGCAATTGGACTGATAACGACTGGTCTGCTGTCCTCTTCTCAGATGAGAGTAGATACAGTCTATCGTCTGATTGTCGACGACAACTGATCTGGCGTAATAGTGGTAACTGCATATTGTCCAGCAAACATACAGGAAAGGGACCGATATCCGACATGTAGTGTCATGGTATGGGCTGGCATCATGATCAATGGCCGTACGTCCCCCTATGTGCTTCCAACTGGGACTATGACTGGCCAACGATACATTAATGATGTTCTGCTACCTCATGTTCGCATGTTCCGTGGTGCTGTCGGTGATAGATTCATTTTCATGGACGACAACGCAACATGTCATCGAACAGTCGCTGTCCAGGGAGTGTCTTGAGAGCGAGGATATGCAACGCCTCGTATGGCCAGCACGTTCTCCAGATCTGAATCCCATTGAAAATGTGTGGGATGCTTTGGGGAGGAGTCTTGCTGGTCGCCAATGTCCTCCAATAAACAAGGACACCCTCATCCATGCACTGACAGAGGAATGGGAGATAAATTACCCCAACAGCTGCTTGATAATGTTGTGCAAAGCATGACACGACGTGTGGAATCTTGCATCGCCCTCCATGGTGGCCATATCCCGTATTGACATCTTACGCCGGAACGCCTGCGGACGGTAATTGCATTTTTTTCACGTTTACGTATTCTGCACAAAATGGCCTGTTTGTCCCTTGAACACGTTCCAAAGCCATCTGGATTTCAGAGCACAATAAATTGTCTTTCTTGTAATGTCCTGGCATTCTGACATTATTTTATTTCACTTGGCATCCAACCACACTTACTTTTTTATGCGCTATATAGCCGTTTATGATCCGTCCTTAGCAATTGTCCAGCAGTGTATCTTTAAGAAAAGGTGAAATGTACTGTTGGTTTTATAGTATTATTTCACAAAACTAAATGTAAAATTTACCCTTTATAGCCATACATAGCTTTCGTCTTAAGGGCTCCACAGACTGATACATACACATCATACAATCACCTGTACAATAAAAAAATAAAGTATCCGCGTCTTACGGTAACATTTTTTATTTTTTATTGGAGGTTTAACGACCCCCGTGAGCAACTCAATGGGCTATAATCATTCGCTCATCCCTAATTTAGGGTCACTGGTTCCAGGGAAGGGAGAGAGTCAGTACCGTAAGACAAAACGACATCCATGCCTCACCGGGATTCGAACCCGGACTCCTTTCGGACGAATGATCAGAGGCCATTGCTTAGACCACTGCGCCACAGGGGCGGCCTACGGTAACATGATATACTATAGCTGGTGCACAAAATGGGGAGAGGGGAAGGAATATCCGATGCCACAATAACTATGATTTCATGCGATATGCTATCCGCAATAGCCGATCTCGCTTCAGAACTTCAAAATCAGATCCTCAGACAGCCGATTGAAAAGTTAATCTATCACACCTCAAGTTTTTTGGAGAACCAGAACCAGTTTTACTGAGAACCATTTCATTACCCGAAATTTTCCATCATATGGATACGGAAAAGTGAGAACAGCGTTTCTCCGTTAATATACGAAAGGAATTGTGGAAAGGTTCATGAAAATTTAGTATTTTCCTGGTATACGAAAAATCCGTGAAATTCAGATTTTTTCCCGTCATTTCACGGAAATGCTTGAATCAGAAATATGTTTCATGAATTCATAGAACTCACGGAAAGTAGCTCGTAAATTTCAGAAAATATTTTACAGCGTATAAGACGAACTGCCACGTCAATTAAATATTCCTTCTCGTTTCTTTCTTCTTCCACAATATTTTTTTCCCGATCCATTGTGATCAATAGTTTTTTTTTCTGTTACTATGTATGTTCCAAATTTTCGAGAACAGTTTCCGGTTGGTTGGAAGAAACGGTACAATTTCAAGAGCAATTTGACATTATATCTTAAAAGAACAGTAGTTAATCAATGCATCCTTCAAGTTCTTATTTATGGATCTTGAGATATGTATTTTAACTAAAAAAAAAACGAGATTATCCAGAAGCTCCAAAACACTAACGGAAGCAGCAGGGAGAGGTGCATGCTTGGCATAACCAGGAAAAATAGCAAGAGGAATTCTGGGATAATGAAAATGACGGGAGTTGTTGACATCACGATCAAGGTAAAATTGCTGAAATGGTAATGGGTTGGACATGCTGTTAGAAGAACTGACCATTGTTGGACAACTAAAATACAAAGATTGGAATCCAAAGGACAGGTAAAGAGCCAGAAGACCATGTGGAAAATGAGTGGATGAAATTCATAAGAACGTCGGAGTGCCATGGAAAAGACTGGCAAAAGACAAAGTTGCGGGGAAAATTTGGGGAGACCTTCACCCAGCAGTGGATAGGTAATGGTTGATTTCGACATAAACACTCCTTTCAATGGTTTGTAAAAGAGAAAGTTCATAAAAACAAAAAGTTATGAAAATGATACGTAACTAATTCCCGAAATAGGTAGAGTATGCATCTATAATAATGAAACAGAATTTCAGTGTGTGTGTGTGTGGTGGCCAAAACTCATTGGGAAATCGTGACAGTCTTCAAAAACTGGCAGATTCTTTTACATAAATTGTCCGAGTTGCAATTGACAGGATTAAAGTCAAAATTACGAAAAAAGGCATGCTGGGAGAAAAAATATTTGCCATGTTATTTTGATGTCAGCCAGGACATTTAAGCAAGACAGCTGCGACCTTGAACGTTCGTGCGCCGCCATTGGTGTTTAAAAATGTTCCAGTCACGTGTGCATTGTAAGCAGTGAAACAACTTTCTTTATTTGGGCATTGTTACTCCATAGGTGGTCGGAATTTCCTTTTTTTCTGGCGACGCATGTACGACATTTTCCCGATGTATACTGTGTTTCGCTAACCGTCTCGAGTTGGTTAAATTGTTATCCCTACAGTTCTTAAAGGTTTAAACAGGGAGTGTTCGTCAAACTAATTTTCATTATTTTCATTAAAAGAAAATTTTAATATTTCCTAAAAGGAAATATTAAAATATCCTAAGGAAATATTAATTTTCATTAAAGGAAAACCATGAATATTTCCTAAAGGAAATATTCACGGTTGAAGCCAAAAACTATGGCACCGAGAAGTGAAAAGGCAAAAACATTTTATCACCTAATGGAAAAATTATTAACGTTACGTAGTTTATAAAAATGTGTTATGTGAGCTTATAACTTCAATTTTTTTCGTATTCGTTTATTCCAAAGGAATTATCACTGAACTCTTAAGATTTACATACACAGTACATAAAGAAAAAATATATATTTTTTTTTTGGTGGTTGTGATGCTCACATACAACCATTCACTACAGTAAAAATCAGAATATAGTAACACTATACTAGAGCTCCGATTTATTGGCGTAAGAAAATATACATAAGCGTGCCCAAGCTTTCGCACATCAACCAGATGGCTTTTTCAAGGAAGTTAGACCTCACTTCCTTGAAAAAGCCATCTGGAAAACGCTTATGTATATTTCCCTACGCCAATAAATCGGATCACTAGTATAGTGCTACTATATTCTACATAATTGGTGTACTGTTCCTCGTTATCAATTAGTAAAAATCAGATTATCGCTTAAACTTTACACAAGGACAACGCCGAGTACGAATCAGTTAGGATAAACTTGTGTTGCTGTTTCGGGCTTAAATGACCACCATAAGCAACAGGGCTGCAAGCAGTCGTCCTTCCCTAATTTAGGGCCACTGGTTTTACGCAAGGCCGTGATATTAGAGACAAGTTCCCTCGGTTTGTGACGTTACACGGTCTGATACGTAGGTGTCTTGTTTGACGTCATACACGACAGCGTTGGAAATCAATCGGAAGCCTTGGTCACTGCGTGACGTCACTGACAGAGGAAACTCATCTCTCTAATGTAATGGCCTTGTATTTTCCAGACGGACTTGTTCCAGAGAAGGGAACGAACACACCAGCCATGCTTTACACAAGGGCCAAACTCGAACAACTAGCCAGAAATCAGTGCTTCTGGCCATTCCGATCCGTGGCGTGATAAAGAATATTGGAACACAGAACATGGACTATTTAACTGCAATTGGCTTTCCAAGTCCTTGCCGTGTAATTTTTGGTGTTTAGGTCGTGAACATCTAAACGAGACAGCAGTCTATTAAATTATTCTGCTATCTTGCCAAATTCTAATTTTCTTGTTGGCTCCTGTTCCGCGACATCGTTTTCTTATGTCTTGAGCTCTAATAAATTTTCACTGCCCATTTCTTTTATATGACACTTCATAAAAATCATATTTTTGGATGAATGCTCATTTCAATCAAGTTAATTTTCCTACGTCCAGGACAGGTGAACGGTTCTTAACCTTTTAGATGCAGAAACTCTTATAGTAATTATGACAACTCTGGAACTCCACTGAAATAAAATTCATTGGGCATTATATTTCGTTTTACTAATAAATTAAAATAAACTTTAAATGTTTAAATAACGTATCAGATTGGTACAATAAATACATATTGTGATCTACCGTCAATGACAGCGGAAAATGAACGGGACGTAATTTAATATTATAAAAAAGAACTCCTGTACCCCACAGGGTACGGAAACCCAAGTATATACAGGACCTGTGTTCCGTTGGTGACATCACTAACAATAACGTGCTCTACATAGTTTCAATACAATTAACCACACTTTAATCGGGTATTACTTTTGGAATGTCTTTTTCGTCTTTCTATTATTATCACCAGTCAATGTTTAAGCTGGAATTTTTTCTCTCATAGAAATTTGGCTATTTTGCCAGTCAAAGCTGTAGCAAAATGCTGCGCAGATGAGCCAAATTTACAGTTCAATTTTTTTGCTATATTCATGTATGAAAATATAAGCACGATGCATTGGCTATATAAAATTTTGTACTTTAAATATTGAATTGATGCATAAGTTCATGCCGTTTTATTTCACGAGTATTTCCCAGGTCAGTAGTGACGGAGATAATGGCCAGTTGTATATCTAAATGTAACCAGTAATATCGTGTATCTAAATCATATTGCGTTGGGTGATTGTGGCTAATGTTTTTTTTTTATTATTATTCGGGTCCGGAAGTATGGAGTGTCAAGTAGAGAGGAATGAACATTTCCGACATCTGCTCCTCTGCGAGTTTAACAAGAGATCCACAACCGCCGAGGCCACTCGAAAAAATTGTGTTGTGTATGGGGAGGTTGCTATTGATTCGAGGACAGCCCGCAAACGTTTGAGCGGTTCCGAGGTGGCAATTTTGACCTCAACGACTCTCCACGCTCAGGTTGTCCATCTCACTTTGATCATAGTTTGAACCATCTCGTCCACTTAGATCCGCGTCAAACCAAACGTCGATTGGCCATTAAGATGGACTGTGATGAGGCCACCGTGGTGAAACACCTGTAACGTATGGGAAAGGTCCAGAAATTGGGGTCTTGGGTGCCTCACACTCTCGTCGAGGACAACAAGAATCAGCGTGTTGCCATATGTGTCTCCTTGCTCGCCCGAATACGCAAGGGTCACCCCCGGTTCACATTTACGTATTTTTTTCAAACCCGTCATTTTTTTCCGCTTCTTGCTCCTCAGACCTTTTTTCTTTGTTGGAAGGAAACAAGGTCTGAGGAGCAAGAGGCGATGACAGAACGAAAAAAAGACGGGTTTGAAAAAAAATACGCAAAGGTGAATCAGGGGTGGACAGGATGACGTAAATTAAAAATGACGGCGACTAAAACAACGCAAGGGCGAAGCAGGGCTGGGCTGGATGACGGAAAGAAAAAATGACAAGTCGGCGAGGCGAAGCAGGGGTGGCAGGATGACGAAAGAAAAGAAATGGCGGGAAGCGTTCGCTTTTTGGCGATTCAGTGGGTACTTTTTTTGTCGCACAATTAGTCTTTATCGTGAAAATGCGAGCAACAGCTTAAAACGCTGTCACCAGCTGATTATCCAGGCCTTTCCTTAGGCATCCGATTTCAGGGTAACGAATGAAGGAAGGCATACCAGAACTTCGTACTGGAAAACGAGTTGCATGAAAATAAACAGGTGAAAGCGTACGTGCACGAAATAATTATGCTCCTTTGCGTGATTTGACAGTAGCAATGTTACTCTGAAAGTGTGGCTTCAGAACGGTTGCTTATTAAAATGAACTAAAATGATTTTCAGTGGCCTAATTTCTGCATTGCCTTTTATCTACTAAGACGGAAAAGAAAAACTGACCTATCTTTGTTAAGGTCTTTTCCCATGAGAAAGTCGCTAATAATAATGAAAAAAGACTAACGACTATCGTGTAGATACTAACCGGCACTGAAAAGAGCACGAAATCAATATCGCCTACAGCGCGCGTGCAGAATTCAAACGACTGAGTGGCACAATGCTCTTGCTCATCATATCCTTCTTTTAAAGTTATAGGTTAAAGTTTGCACTTGGTCAGAATTACTATATGTCAGCCCTAGCGATTATTCCGAAAAGTGGGTAAATTACATACATATATATATATATACTAAAGAGCAAAGCCGAAAACATAAGAAAAACTTTAGAATTTAAAACGAAAGTTGCAAAATAACCTGAAGATCAAAACGCGCAATTGTACTTGGTATGAGTCAAAAACTTTTTTTTTTTGCTTCAGTCAGTCTCTTCTTAATAGAATATATATATATCATCATCATCATCATCATTGTCAACCATTATCAATCCACTGCTGGACGAAGGTCTCCCCAAGTTTCCTCCACAACGGTCTGTCTTGTGCCAGTCTCCTCCATGTCACCCCTGCATACTTTCGAATTTCATCCACCCATCTCCCATGTGGTCTTCTTCTGGGTCTTTTCCTGTCCCTTGGAATCCAATCTAAAATTTCGGCTGTCCATCGATGATCTGTCCTTCTGGCAGTATGTCCAGCCCATTGCCATTTCAGGGATTTAACTCTGATCATGATGTCTTCCACTCTTGTCATTTTTCGGATCCACGAGTTCCTCTTCTTATCTCTCCTGGTTACACCAAGTATGCACCTCTCCATGCTTCTTTGAGTTGTCTGCAGCCTTTGCATGTCTCTTTTAGTTAAAGTCCACGTCTCTGCACCATACGTAAGCACTGGAAGGATGCATTGATCAAACACTTTTCTTTTAAGACATAATGGCATATTGCTCTTGAAAATTATGCTGTTTCTTCCAAAAGCTCTCCAGGCAAGTTTTGTACGCAGATTAATTTCTTCATCAATGTGACCCTCACTTGATATCTGCTGTCCAAGATAAACGTACGTGTCTGTTATCTCCAGCTTTTCCCCATCAATCGATAAATCTTCATTTCTTGTAAAAGCATTGAACATCACTTTTGTCTTCTGAAAGTTCATTTTTAATCCCACTTCTTTACTCTTGTCAGCAAGTTCCTGGATCATACTCTGCAGCTCTGATGGGGTAGTTGCAAAAATGACTACGTCATCAGCAAAACGAAGGTGGGTTAGATAATCTCCATTAATCTTTATCCCCTTGTTTTCCCCAGCTCAGCGACTGAAAAACACCCTCCAATGTGGCATTAAAGAGCTTCGGAGATATGGTGTCACCTTGTCTCACTCCCTTTCCAATTTTTACGTGTGTTGTATTTTCAAACAGCCTAATCTTTGCACTTGCATTTTCATAGATGTTATTAATAATATTTATGTATGCATCTTCAATACCGCAGGTTTTCAGAGCCATTGTAACTGCTGATGGTTTCACCGAATCAAAGGCTTTTTCATAATCGATAAAAGCCATGCACAATGGAAGTTCATATTCCCTCGCTCTTTCAATTAGTTCTCTCAGCACGTGGATATGATCTATTGTGCTGTAGCCACTCCTGAATCCAGCTTGTTCTCTCGGTTGAGCCATGTCTAGTGTTACCTTCAAGCGGTGTGAAAGAACTTTAGTGAAGATTTTATAAACTACTGATAGGAGGCTGATAGGTCTGTAGTTCTTGAGATCCTCAATGTCACCTTTTTTATGTAGCAAGATCATTGTAGCGTTGTTCCAATCCTCAGGAATTTTCCCTTCATTAAGGCATCGAGTGAAAATTTGGGCGAGTACTGTTTCGATTTCTCCACTTGCTTCTTGTATGATGTCTACAGTAATTCCATCTTCTCCTGGAGCTTTTCCCCCGCTTCATGTTCTTGATTGCATGTGCAACTTCTGCTGGAAGGACTGGAGGAACTCTGGTACTGGTATCTTTCATGATGTCTGGAGTGCATGTATCATCCCTTTCATATAATTTGGAGTAGAAATCTTTCACTCTTGTCAAAATTTCGCCTCTATTTCTTGTTACAGAACCATCTTCTTTTCTCAGTGCCATAATCTGTTTTCTTCCCTTACTGAGATGTCCCTTTGCTATCTTTAGGCTTTGGTTGTTTTCAATTGCTTTCCTCACTAGTTCACAGTTGAATTTTCTCTAAGTCTTCAGTGATACTTTTTCTTACTGTCTTGCATAGCTCTATATATTCCACTTTGGAAGTCACATCTTCTTTAGTTGTCCTCATCTCTCTTCTTTTTTGCATCAACATTTTCGTTTTTCCTGATAATTTGTTTACATGCAACTTGTTCTTAGACCCAGCTAATTTTGTTGCTGTTTCCATAAGAGCTTTGGTTACTTTTCTGTTAACTTCAGAGATGTCCACTTCTTCCGATGTTAGGCCTTCTAAAGCAGAGAACCTGTTCTTCAGTTCCAACTTGAAGGTGTTATGGTGTTTTTTAAGGTTGGTTATGTCAATAGATTTTGTTTGTCTTATGAGCTTGCCACGTTCAAGTTTAGTGTTGAGGTGCATCTTACATCTCACCAATCTATGGTCACTACCTGTGTTGAACTTGTTTAGCACACTGCAGTCTTCTATGACGAATTTTTTGTTACACATAATAAAATCAATTTCACTTGTCGTCCCATTTGGATGTCTCCAAGTCCATTTCCTGTGTGGCTTTTTCTTGAAGAAGGAGTTCAAGATGAAAAACCCTTCTGCCTCTGCAAACTAAACGAGAGTATTTCCACGCTGGTTTCTGTTGCCATGACCAAATTTACCTACTGAAGTTTCATTCTGTTGCCGTTGCCCTATTTTTGCATTGAAATCTCCCATAATTATCTTTAAGTGCTGCTTACCCTTATTATTTAGATGACGAATTTCCTCATAAAATTCTTCAATTTCTTCTTTAGGATGACTTGTGGTGGGTGCATAAGTTTGAATAATCTGAGCCTGGTATCTTCTCGAGAGTTGGATAACGAGTCGTGCAGCTCTGTCAGAGGAACTTTCAACTTCTACAACTTTATCCTTCAGTTTCTTGTTTATTATAAATCCAACACCACTAGTTCTGCCTGTATCTGTCCCACGATAGTAGAAGAGATGTCCACTTTTCAGTTCGATGAGATCTTCTCCTTTTCTCCTTACCTCACTTAGCCCCACGATGTCCCACTTAATCCTTTGTAGTTCCTCTTCCAATTCAAGAAGCCTTGAATCAGAAGATAGGGAGCGTCCATTGTACGTAGCCAAGGTCAGCATCAGATGGCAGCCTAGTCCGGTCCTCCGGGGATTCTTAGCACCCTGCCTTCATGTCGCACTGGCCGCTGCCTTGGCCAGGTACATTCCAGCTGCCGGAGACTGAGGGCCACGATTTAAGTTGTGGAATCATTTTGGAGGGGTTTGGCCATAACTCACCACGCTGGCCAAGCGGGTTGGCGAGTGTGGGATAGAATTTCCTCTAATCCCGATGGTATAGTTATACCGCTATTGGCGGTCGTCAGAGCCCCTTTAGTGGGAACAGGATGCACCACGAGAAGGCGGGGTTGACATTTGTCAAGGAGAGGCTGTGATGTTACGCATCACCTGACCTTACATCCCATATATATATATATATATATATATATATATATATATATATATTCTATAAAGAAGATACCTAAGCAAAAAAATACATATATAATTTTGACTCACACCTAGTACAACATAGAAAAGGTTATGTATCTACCTGTGTGAGTAAAAGGAGAAAAGATAAAAAAATAAAATAAAACAACTGAATGTAGAAGGTGTCGAGAATACTGAGCCTTGGCTTTATCAAGGACCAGCAAAAACTCTGCATTTTCTCACTTCCACAAAGACCTAGTTGGAAATGGGTTTCTGCAAGGCCATAGATGCAAGTAACATTCCCACCTAAAATAGTTTAAAAAATATATATATAAGTCATGTCCTCCGTAGAGTAGCATGACCTAGCACTAGTTAACAATTTCGCTTGCATCCATTAACCTTCATGGCCCGACCCATGCTCTTCATCTGTTACTATTAAACAGAGAGAAGAAGATTAAAGAGAACTCAAGCTGTGAGAGTGACATAATAAATAGAAATGATTTTCAGCTATAACGAAATTCCAAGTTCGTTTGAGAGAGAATTTAAACCTGAAAAACAAATTTTACATTGCAATTAAAAAAGGAAATGTTAATTTATAACGAACAGATTTTTGAAAGAAAACTTGAGTCTAAAACCCCCTACTCTACAACTTATGACAGCACGAAAACGAGAATAAGTTAAAGATAATAATTAACTAAAGAAAACTTTGTGAAAGTTATATACCTTAAACAGTTAGTTGCAATATGTACAAAGTATTTCAGCAGTGCTTTAAGTGCATAATTAATTAGTTATTAAGAACTTAACTACTTTGAAAAAACAGCGCATAGACAGCGCATAGAAAAGGAACAAGCTTAGCCATCTTCTGTTCCTAGGTACCACAAAAGACGCTCAAAGTTACAAAGAAAAATAAGAGTTAAAACCCGCGTAAATGTTAAGAGACAAACCAATGCTTAAAAGCTGAAAAGCTAAAAAACGACAGAGAAAAGGTACATGAAGTACAAACATTGAACTTATAAAACCTAGAACCCAAAAACAAGGAAGAGAGCTTACCTCTTGTGTTACAAAAACTTTTCTCCTCACAAGAGGAGAACATGGCTACAACATTAAAATTAATAAGATTCTGATTAATCTATAGAAGCTCACTAAGGTGATTTAATACATGCAAAGATTATTAAATACACTACTCGTGTATTTTATAATATTTCTCATGTATTCTGGAGAGTTAATTCTGCTCTTTTTGATCATACAGATCCACAGTTTTAAGTTTATATATTTTTTTCTCTGGTTAAAATCTCCGCGAGTTGGTTTCTTTCTGTATGAGGAGGCCATCAGCCCCACCCACACTGCCCCCCAGCGACTAGGGAGTGGCAGAAGTGTTAGGGAAGAGGTCAGCCATGTTTTACTCTTGTGAGGAGAAAGTTTAGTTGCACAAGAGGTAAGCTCTCTTCCTTGTATTTGGGTTTTAGGTTTTATAAGTTCAATGTTTGTACTTCATGTACTTTTTTTCTCTGTTGATTTTTTGCTTTTCAGCTTTTGGCACTGGCTTGTCTGTTAACATTTTTGCGGGTTTTAACTCTTTCTTTTCTTGGTAACTTTGCGCGTTTTTTGGGGTACTTAGGCACAGAAGATGGCTAAGCATTGTTCCTTTTCTTTGCGCTGTATTTTCAAAGTAGTTAAGTTCTTAATAACTACTTAATTATGCACTTAAAGCACTGCTGAAATACTTTGTACATATTGCAACTAACTGTTTAAGTCATATAACTTTCACAAAGTTTTCTTTAGTTAATTATTGTCTTTAACTTATTCTCGTTTTCGTGTTGTCTTAAGTTGTAGAGTAGGGGTTTTAGACTCAAGTTTTCTTTCAAAAATCTGTTTTTTAAAAATTAATATTTGCTTTTTTAATTGCTATGTAAAAATTTGGATTTCTTTTGCATTGTTTTTCAGGTTTAAATTCTCTCTCAAACGAACTTGGCATTTCGTTATAGCTGAAAATTATTTCTAATTATTATGTCACTCTCACAGCTTGAGTTCTCTTTAATCTTCTTCTCTCTGTTTAATAGTAACAGATGAAGAGCATGGGTCGGGCCAGGAAGGTTAATGGATGCAAGCGAAATTGTTAACTAGTGCTAGGTCATACAACTCTGCGGAGGACATGCCATATATATATTTTTTAAAACAATTTTAGGTGGGAATGTTACTTGCATCTATGGCCTTGCAGAAACCCATTTCCAACTAGGTCTTTGTGGAAGTGAGAAAATGCAGAGTTTTTGCTGGTCCTTGATAAAGCCAAGGCTCAGTATTCTCGACACCTTCTACATTCAGTTGTTTTATTTTATTTTTTTATCTTTTCTCCTTTTACTCACACCGGTAGATACATAACCTTTTCTATGTTGTACTTGGTGTGAGTCAAAAAAATTATACATGTATTTTTTTGCTTAGGTCTCTTCTTAATAGAATATATATATATATATATATATATATATATATATATATATATATATATATATATTCTATTAAGAAGAGACTGACTGAAGCAAAAAAAAGTTTTTGACTCATACCAAGTACAATTGCGCGCTTTGATCTTCAGGTTATTTTGCAACTTTCGTTTTAAATTCTAAAGTTTTTCTTATGTTTTCGGCTTTGCTCTTTAGTATATATATATATATGTATGTAATTTACCCACTTTTCGGAATAATCGCTAGGGCTGATGCTGACCTTGGCTACGTATAATGGACGCTCCCTATCTTCTGATTTAAGGCTTCTTGAATTGGAAGAGGAACTACAAAGGATCAAGTGGGACATCGTGGGGCTAAGTGAGGTAAGGAGAAAAGGAGAAGATCTCATCGAACTAAAAAGTGGACATCTCTTCTACTATCGTGGGACAGATACTGGCAGAACTAGTGGTGTTGGATTTATAATAAACAAGAAACTGAAGGATAAAGTTGTAGAAGTTGAAAGTTCCTCTGACAGAGCTGCACGACTCGTTATCCAACTCTCGAAAAGATACCAGGCTCAGATTATTCAAACTTATGCACCCACCACAAGTCATCCTGAAGAAGAAATTGAAGAATTTTCTGAGGAAATTTGTCACCTAAATAATAAAGGTAAGCAGCACTTGAAAATAATTATGGGAGATTTCAATGCAAAAATAGGGCAACGGCAACAGAATGAAACTTCAGTAGGTAAATTCGGTCACGGCAACAGAAACCAGCGTGGAAATACTCTCGTTGAGTTTGCAGAGGCAGAAGGGTTTTTCATCTTGAACTCCTTCTTCAAGAAAAAGCCACACAGGAAATGGACATGGAGACATCCAAATGGGACGACAAGTGAAATTGATTTTATTATGTGTAACAAAAAATTCGTCATAGAAGACTGCAGTGTGCTAAACAAGTTCAACACAGGTAGTGACCATAGATTGGTGAGATGTAAGATGCACCTCAACACTAAACTTGAACGTGGCAAGCTCATAAGACACACAAAATCTATTGACATAACCAACCTTAAAAAACACCATAATACCTTCAAGTTGGAACTGAAGAACAGGTTCTCTGCTTTAGAAGGCCTAACATCGGAAGAAGTGGACATCTCTGAAGTTAACAGAACAGTAACCAAAGCTCTTATGGAAACAGCAACAAAATTAGCTGGGTCTAAGAACAAGTTGCATGTAAACAAATTATCAGGAAAAACGAAAATGTTGATGCAAAAAAGAAGAGAGATGAGGACAACTAAAGAAGATGTGACTTCCAAAGTGGAATATATAGAGCTATGCAAGACAGTAAGAAAAAGTATCACTGAAGACGTAAGAAAATTCAACTGTGAACTAGTGAGGAAAGCAATTGAAAACAACCAAAGCCTAAAGATAGCAAAGGGACATCTCAGTAAAGGAAGAAAACAGATTATGGCACTGAGAAAAGAAGATGGTTCTGTAACAAGAAATAGAGGCGAAATTTTGACAAGAGTGAAAGATTTCTACTCCAAATTATATGAAAGGGATGATACATGCACTCCAGACATCATGAAAAGATACCAGTACCAGAGTTCCTCCAGTCCTTCCAGCAGAAGTTGCACATGCAATCAAGAACATGAAGCGGGGGAAAGCTCCAGGAGAAGATGGAATTACTGTAGACATCATACAAGAAGCAAGTGGAGAAATCGAAACAGTACTCGCCCAAATTTTCACCCGATGCCTTAATGAAGGAAAGATTCCTGAGGATTGGAACACCGCTACAATGATCCTGCTACATAAGAAAGGTGACATTGAGGATCTCGGAAACTACAGACCTATCAGCCTCCTATCAGTAGTTTATAAAATCTTCACTAAAGTTCTTTCACACCGTTTGAAGGTAACACTGGACATGGCTCAACCGAGAGAACAAGCTGGATTCAGGAGTGGCTACAGCACAATAGATCATATCCACGTACTGAGAGAACTAATTGAAAGAGCGAGGGAATATGAACTTCCATTGTGCATGGCTTTTATCGATTATGAAAAAGCCTTTGATTCGGTGAAACCATCAGCAGTTACAATGGCTCTGAAAACCTGCGGTATTGAAGATGCATACATTAATATTATTAATAACATCTATGAAAATGCAAGTGCAAAGATTCGGCTGTTTGAAAATACAACACACATAAAAATTGTAGAGGGAGTGAGACAAGGTGACACCATATCTCCGAATCTCTTTAATGCCACATTGGAGGGTGTTTTTCAGTCGCTGAGCTGGGAAAACAAGGGGATAAAGATTAATGGAGATTATCTAACACACCTTCGTTTTGCTGATGACGTAGTCATTTTTGCAACTACTCCATCAGAGCTGCAGAGTATGATCCAGGAACTTGCTGACAAGAGTAAAGAAGTGGGATTAAAATTGAACTTTCAGAAGACAAAAGTGATGTTCAATGCTTTTACAAGAAATGAAGATTTATCGATTGATGGAAAAAAGCTGGAGATAACAGACACGTACGTTTATCTTGGACAGCAGATATCAAGTGAGGGTCACATTGATGAAGAAATTAATCGGCGTACAAAACTTGCCTGGAGAGCTTTTGGAAGAAACAGCATAATTTTCAAGAGCAATATGCCATTATGTCTTAAAAGAAAAGTGTTTGATCAATGCATCCTTCCAGTGCTTACGTATGGTGCAGAGACGTGGACCTTAACTAAAAGAGACATACAAAGGCTGCAGACAACTCAAAGGGAGCATGGAGAGGTGCATACTTGGTGTAACCAGGAGGCCGAGAGATAAGAAGAGGAACTCGTGGATCCGAAAAATGACAAGAGTGGAAGACATCATGATCAGAGTTAAATCCCTGAAATGGCAATGGGCTGGACATACTGCCAGAAGGACAGATCATCGATGGACAGCCGAAATTTTAGATTGGATCCCAAGTGACAGGAAAAGACCCAGAAGAAGACCACATGGAAAATGGGTGGATGAAATTCGAAAGTATGCGGGAGTGACATGGAGGAGACTGGCACAAGACAGACCGTTGTGGAGGAAACTTTGGGGAGACCTTCGTCCAGCAGTGGATTGATAATGGTTGACAATGATGATGATGTTATACACACACACACACACACACTGCTGGACAATTGCTAAGGACGGATCATAAACGGCTATATAGCGCATAAGAAAGTAAGTGTGGGTTGATGCCAAGTGAAATAAAATAATGTCAGAATGCCACGACATTACAAGAAAGACAATTTATTGTGCTCTGAAATCCAGAATGCTTTGGAACGTGTTCAAGGGACAAACAGGCCATTTTTTATGCAGAATACGTAAACGTGAAAAAAATGCAATTACCGTCAGCAGGCGTTCCGGTGTAAGATGTCAATACGGGATATGGCCACCCTGGAGGGCGATGCAAGATTCTACACGTCGTGTCATGCTTTGCACAACATTATCAAGCAGCTGTTGGGGTAATTTATCTCCCATTCCTCTGTCAGTGCATGGATGAGGGTGTCCTTGGTTATTGGAGGGCATTGGCGACCAGCAAGACTCCTCCCCAAAGCATCCCACACATTTTCAATGGGATTCAGATCTGGAGAACGTGCTGGCCATACGAGGCGTTGAATATCCACGCTCTCAAGACACTCCTGGACAGCAACTGTTCGATGACATGTTGCGTTGTCGTTTATGAAAATGAATCTATCACCGACAGCATCACGGAACATGCGAACATGAGGTAGCAGAACATCATTAATGTATCGTTGGCCAGTCATAGGCCCAGTTTTAATCACATAGAGGGACGTACGGCCATTGATCATGATGCCAGCCCATACCATGACACTACATGTCGGATATCAGTCCCTTTCCAGTATGTTTGCTGGACAATATGCAGTACCACTATAAAGCCAGATCAGTTGTCGACATTCAGACGATAGACTGTATCTATTCTCATCTGAGAAGAGGACAGCAGACCAGTCGTTATCAGTCCAATTGCGATGTTGATAGCACCATTGCGGGCGATACGGTGACGTCTGGACAATGGGATGCACACAACAGGACGGCGGGCGTATAGTCCTCCTTCATGCAAACGTCTGGCGACAGTTTTTCGGGAGATCCGCTTGCCAGTAGCAGCCATAAACTGATTTGCTACCTCACTAGCTGTGCTGCGCCGGTGTCTTTTTGTTGATAGCACTATGTACCGATCTTCTGCAGGTGTCGTATACTGCAAACACGACCTCCCCGTGACGTTTGCTACACTCTCCATTTGTTTGAAATGATTTCCAAAGCCTTGAAACAACACTGTGGCAACATCTGTTATTTTCCGCCCTTCTTCAATCTTGCCAATAATACGGCCACGCGTAAAATCATCTAGGTGATGTCGGGAAGACATACTGAAAATTGCACGTTCGTCAATTGATTCTTTCCCTTTCAACTTTGCGTTTGAACAACAACGGTCAATACGCGTCAAATCCTTTATATCTCTTATCAGCGCTATGACGTCACGAACAAGTTCGGCAATCCAAAATTTGCATACGCACAACACGTCTTACTGTATCCCGAACTTATGCTAATTTCCACATTTTCCTGCCTTCCATTTTATGGTTGCTATCGTTGCTATTGTCATCCGTCCTTAGCAATTGTCCGGCAGTGTATAACCACACTCTACCGAGCATGAAAAAGGTCAGTCATCGGTGACAGTAACGCCAATTTTTTTCGTGACATGACAAAGGTTAGCAATTGGGTATCTCAATAACGTACGCTTCCCGTGCATCTTCTGAACGTAAAACACATTAGAGATGAGTTCCGGGCCCGGATTCTTGAAAAATGTTGCTTATCAAAGCTTGCATTTATGCATTATACACTGGCCAAAGATATGGCCCAAGCAAGGATTAGTTTTAAAATCATTAGTTTAAAAAGTTTAGTTCAGTTAATCCACTTCACAATATTAATATGTTTTTAGAAATACTACGCATAAAGCCAAATGTTCTAAAATGTGGATTTGAAAATAAATAAATAATCAACGTGCCGTGCCCTTCGACCGTATCAGGGGAATCAGTAATTTTGGTAAAAGCTGAAGAAAAGAAAATCGTTTTGAAACCAAAAATTCCAGTTGTTATTTCTTTTTGATTTCTAAATTTCTTTTATTTTTAATAAATTGCATTATAAAACGTACAACGCCGTACAGACACTTGCAAGTGTTTGAAATTTTGACTCTAGAAAACCTATCTTTGCAATATAATTTACATATACGCTAATTGGTAAAGGTAGTTTAGAGTGATGTAGTAGAATATAAAAAAAGCCTGTTGGAAAATTTCCAAAATTAAAAAAAAAAAGAACGTAAAAGCATCCCACACCAGATTATTCTGCATTTTATAACATGAACAAAGCTTTGCGCTTAATAGTATAATAATCACAATATTATCATGAAAGAAATACGGGATTACGCCATATAATACAAATTTTGAAGATGACAATCCGATTTTTGGCGTAAATGTGACTTGTCACATTTACGCCAAAAATCGGATTGTCATCTTCAAAATTTGTACAATATTATCATTTGTGTGTGCAGTTTTCAGATCAAGTTCATCATGAAAAGAGAGAGAGAGAGAGAGAGAGAGAGAGAGAGAGAGAGAGAGAGAGAGAGAGAGAGAGAGAATTGCATCTAATGCCTCAGCGCTTCAACTTGATCTTCTTTTCTCTAAAACTCGACCTGCTGCACTAAAAACCAACGTCACCCCAAAAATCGCAGGAGTGAGGAAATTTAAAAAAATAAGTAACAATACTTCTCACTGCACAATTTTGGAAATTAATACATCATTTTAAAGATAAGATTCTTGATTTTTAATAAAATACAAAAAATGGAAATGTGATTTTTTCCCAGCTTTTCGATACCAGACCTCCTTAAACTAATCATAGCTTTGGACAATGCATAATGCAAGTCTTGCTAAGCAAAATTTGTCTTGCAATGGCAGCTAGCTTAGGAAATTGAAAATCCTTCCACCATGGTAACAAATCCCCAATGAAATTCAACACGTGTAATTTAACCGGGCTCGGAATTACACGTGTTGAATTAATTACAGTAATGAAATTCAAGACGTGTAATTCCGAGCCCGGGCTTTCTCTAAAACACACTACTATGAGGCGGATAAACTTTCCAAGTACATATACAGTCAAACCTCGAAGTAACGAACTTCAAGGGACCAACAGTCCTGTACGTAAAATCGCGGAATTAATATGAATGTTTCGAATGAAACTTTCATATTAAACTAGTGTTCGTAATAAAATACGTAAGCAGCTATGTTTTCTTTCTTTCAGTGACTAGCTTTTGTAGTGCTAACTGTGTTCATCAAAACTTTGTCCGTAAACGAGCCGTTGTTGTTTAATTTGAGCTGTAGATTTAACACTAAGAAGGAGAAAAAACAGCGCGATGTGGCGAAGAATTCCAGAGGTTCAGGAATGGGTACGTACCATGTGTGTCCCTGACTTCACAGAGTGCTATTGTTCTGTCTGTAGCTGAAAACAACAATCTCCATGGCGTTCTAGATTTCCTCCCCCACACCGCCTTTTTTTTCCTACTTCCCACCCATGCAAGAAAACGTTGCGCTCCTTTGGAACTTGTTGGACATTTGCTTCGCCCTGTAAGAAGCTTACGCCTGATAGTCAGAGGAAAGGCAAACTAATTTACGATTCTGTCAAGCTGTGTCGCAGATGGTGTTCTTTGAAACGCTGGTTAACTGCATGTGTAAAATTTTCATGTTACACAAAGCTCTCTTTCTAGTTGACTTTTAACGTGAAAATCCTGGTTTACATATAGTTCGGTGGTTTAGCAAAAAAAAAAAATGTTCGCTAAATTTAGGAAATGTGTTCGTTAAATCGGGAAACGCTAAGCATTAATTTCAATGTGGTTCCGTCCGGACCACAAAAAATGTATGTAAAATCGCGGAATTCCTTAAATCGCAGTCCGTTCAATAGGGGTTTGATTGTACCTTTGAATTCTCCCAGCAATGAAATAAAAATTTTTTCTTCGAGATTTAACGTGTGACCACGACCAATTCTGCAAGCTATAATAAGCAGTCAGTCGCTCATGTATAACCTAGGCACAACTGGTTCCAGTAAAAAAAAATAAAGTTGCCTCCATTGGTCACGCACACCAACCATGGCCTCATCCGGGACTCCAAACTGGACCTATGTCATATACTACTGCATATGTATACCCCCCTTCCCCCCATCATTGTATATCGTTAGCCGTTGTTTACCGGCAAAGTAACCGGTCTCTGTATGGTTTGAATGAAAGCGAATTTTGAACTGTACCGAACTGTGGCCCAGTATATATAAATGCAATGTGCTGTCCGTAAATAAATGTATACTCCCGAATCACTGGCTTTATTTCACACCCACAAAAATATTGCATGCGAAAAAGGCAAATTATCTATAAATAGTACAAATCGGGTAATCACCCCCCCCCCCTTCCAAGTCTCTGCAGACATTTACTAGACTCCCTCTTACTTCCATCCACATTTAAAAAACTTGTGGCCTCATAAATGTTTATTTCTTTCGCGCAGAATAGTTTCAATATCTATAACTTTCAGGCATGTTATACCGATGCTGCAGCTGAACAAAAAATATTTCACCTTCATACACGTTGAAGACCGGAGATTTATTCGGTCAATGTCAAAATGGCAAAAAAAAAAACCACCTCTACAAGAACGCTGCAGAGGTGACTTCAGTCGTTTTAGTAGACTCCTTCCTTCACATTACAGGATATTCAAGCTTTTGTTTTTTCCTGCAAACAAAAAAGTCTATGAACACATGAAATGATTGAACGCAATAGAGTCACAGCTCATTTCGCACCAGAAACAATCACGGAAACTATTTCAAGCGATCGTCTCGAAATCATTCTTCACAGAAGCTGCTAAAACGCACCACTGAGACTATCTATCCCCTTACGTCGGCGAAATGGCATGGCACATCAGAACGAAAACTTTGAGGATAAACGTCGGCACTGAACCGGAAGAAAAACTGAAAAGACAAAAAGATTTTTCGCAAATATATATAACCTGGTGCGTAGGACTTAAATATAAATAGTAATGCCGTCATACTAGCATCACAATTTAAATAAGTGGTAGCTGCTACTCCTGATCTGTAAGACTCGCAAAACAAGGTCGCCGCAGGAAACAATACCACCCCGCCCACGTTACCCAGAAACGCCATTGTGTGAATAATAAACGTGCCTTTAAAAGGTGACGCAAAACACGCATTTCTTCGTGTCACGAATAATATAATTGCACGCTATTACAGTACTGCATATGTCCGAATAAAATGAAAATTGAAAAATCGATATTTCTTAATTCGGCCACTTCATAACATCAGACCCCATGAGTAAAAACAATCCACGATATAAAATACAGTGACGTAAACATAACCAACCTTACGGCAGAGTCAATACAGGAAAGAGGTTCAACAGTCTTTAGAAAGGTTAACGCGCAGAAAAAATGTGACATTTTAATAATTGACGTTTGGGAGCCAGCAGGGCGGAAACTAATTCTTATTATAGCGAGTCACCAACACACTATTTATACAGGGGTAGACAAAACCCTAAAATTCTCAGGCGCCAGCCCTTTTTTCATGAGATACCTCATACGTGGAGAAAATAAAGACTAATTTAAACATAAATCATACATACAGAATTTCTGAAAAAATAGTCAAAATTAATGTGTTATTGTTAGATATTGTTCAATAATTCAGTGCACTATCTGCAACTTAAACCAGGGAACATACACTGAAGAGCAATTGAATTAGAGACAGCTGGCGCTATGCAAATGTGGCGCTGTAAGTGGCCCTGTAAATGGAAACGACATGACGTATGCAGCGATCCGACAATATAAGGAGTGATGCGACGGGAATCAGTAAGAGTCGGACGCAGTATGGGTAAGACGAAGGATCTAAGCGCATTTGATCGTGAGCAAATTGTCGGGGCCCGACGAATGGGTCACTCCATCTCGGAAGGCGTGCAGGCACTGGGATGTTCACGAGCCACTGATGCGGGTGCACCGTGAGTACATCGAATCCGGTAAAACCATCCCTGCAAGGGCCAACTGCCATGGACAACAGCGTGTGGATGAGCGTGGTCATCGTCGGCTAGCTCGCATTGTAACAGCGGATAGATGGGCCACAGTGCAAGTAATCACTCGGCAATTTAACGCTGGTGCACAAAAACGTGTAAGCAGCCACACCATCCAGAAGCATCTCCTCGCTATGGGGTACAGAACCCATCGTCCCACGAGGATACCGCTGCTGACCGCACATCACAGGGTGCAAAGATTAGCATGGGCGAGGGAACATCGCCACTGGACCCTAGACATGTGGGAAAATGTTGCCTGGACTGATTAGTCGAGATTCACGTTGGTACATGCGGATGGCAGGATACGAGTACGGCGCAAACCACATGAAGCGATGGATCCTTCTTGCCAGCAGGGTACTCTTCAAGCTGGTGGGGGTGGCATTCTCGTCTAGGGACTGTTTACGTGGACTGAAATCGGACCCCTGGTACGTGTGGCATCGTCCCTCACAGGTCAACGTTACCGGGATATCTAGGACGACCATTTGCTTCCGTTGTGCGTCTTCAACATCCCACTGGGGACCTCATTCTGCAACAAGACAATGCACCGTGCCATCACTCCCGATTGTATCCGAATGGTTGGATAAACACTCCACCGACGTGACCTCTCTTCCTTGGCCAGCTAGATCACCTGACCTCAATCCCATCGAGCACATCTGGGGTGCCATCGAGAGAGATGACCTCCCTCCATCAAGTCTTTGTGAACTGTGGGAGCTTGTTCAGGGGTCGTGGATCCGTATGGCTTCCCAACGCTTCCGGTGTCTTGTCGAGTCCATGCCGAGACGAATCGCCGCCGTCATCAGGGCGAAAGGTGGTGCTACACGTTACTAGACAGGTATCTGTAATTCAATTGCTCTTCAGTGTATTATGTACTGGTATCAATAGCTGCATATTTCAATATTGGTTTTCGTTTCAGAAAATTCAGTTTCTGGTGTATAAAATTTAATAAAATCACTAATGACATGGCGCCTCACGCGATATCAATGCCATAGCTACGATGCAAATCTGTGACATTGCTAAAATTAATGCCATAGCTACGGACATCTCTGATGCTTAACTACATGCACGCACATATCTGTCTTGGATTGCAGCGCGGAACTTCAGCCTAACTACTGCCGCTATTTCTGCAGAATGTATAACTCTGTTGGCGACAGTACCAAAAATAAATAACGGCATCTTTATTATTCTGATTTTACCGTAAATAGTTTACAAAATAATATGCAGATGGAAAAAAAATAGATATACTTGTTCCCTGTTTTTCTTTTTTCTAAGAGATGGTAACGGAAATCCAAAGTTTGAAAAATAAATTTTCAAAATACGTAGAATTCGAAAACTCAAGTGCTATGGGCGACAGACAGTCCGTAGACAGATATAGAAGTTGCGAAGGGCGGCTGATGACTGAGGTCGGGCAAAAGATACAAACGAAGTCGGGCACTGGACTGTAGTGTGAGTTGATGGGGCGGGCAAGGGAAAACGCAGATGCCCTTTTAATCGAATCTCTATAGTACGGAAAAGTGATATAATTCACTTTTCCGCACTATAGAGATTCGATTGTAATTTATTTGGTACTTAAAAAAAAAAATTCCGTAAATTTTGGAAATTTCTATAATTTCGATCGTCATGCGCGAACGGAAAATATTGTCTGATTAAATTTATTTTTAATTGTTTTCACATTAACTTTAGCTACATATCAGGGGCAAATTCTTCGCACTACAGCAATTCGATCAAAAGACATTTTGGGATATTCAACCCACCTACCTACATGTCTCAAAACTGAATATCAAATCCTTCAATCTCTCCTCTTAACGCAGAGTAGGACGTATGAACACATATTTCGGTTAGCTTTTGTATGTTTCCGATCAGCATCTTCCAACATCTAGCTTTTCGTGCGTCGTGAACGACAAATTTTAAAAATGGAAGAAACATTTGGTTTTGTACCGTTTTTCTTGGCAATGCAATCAATCCGAATTATTTATTGAAATATGCATAACGGCAATATAAAAAATAAAATTATTTCAAAAAATGCCAGTTAAAGGGGTTGGAAAATAACTTGAATAACCCAATTTTGACTATTATTAAAGGAATGACACTCCTACGATACTGCGGCTAAGATCCGCACATGCTTTAGTATTTCTCCAAAATTTCTACTGCTGTGCACTTGTTTCACAGCTATTGACTGCTACTTAGACAATTCATCGGAAAGAAGGCGACGCCTTTGAAATCGAAAGATTCGTTCCCGTTTTATCTACCACCCAGTGGCGGCTTTTCAGGTGAAGTAGGTGAAGTGCCTCTTCACCTATTTTACTTAAAATAAAGTTTTATTCAGTAATTTGTATTATAGATTATTTTTTGTCTCTATTGTGTTACAAAATACTCAAAATTTTGATTAGATATCAATTCACATAGCGCGTACAAGACGGAAAACAAGTCCTCATACGCAAAACAGTGCAAGTGAAGAGCCGAAATGAAAACCCTTGGAAGTCTGCAGCTGTCGACCAGGTTGCTATGGTAACCGTGACGTCAACCTCCCCTATCTGGCAAGCAAGTGAAGTGTTTTATCTTTCGGCTCCGAAGCTCTGCAGATGGAATCGTGACCTTCGAAGGAGATCACGGTGAAACGTTGTTTTACCCAGGGCATCTTGCAGTGTTGTGATACATGCTTTCCGAAAGGGGTTTGTTTTTTCGTGCTTTGTGATTATTTGTCAAAAAGTTTAGCTGTTACTGTAGTTTCGTGTACAGTTTAACAGTTAGTGATAGTTTTAATTAAAGTATGTATCCTGTGAACGACATTGTTTGTAATTTATTACAAACTCCATTTAATCGGTGGAAAGATGAAGATAAAAGAGACATTTTACTTCAAGGACGACCGACGGATTCACTGAAAATTGTTGCCGAAAAAGAAATCAAGAAGAGCGGTAAATCCTACAATATTAATTTTAAAAATTGTTGGTTTACTGAATATAAATGGCTTTGTAGTACTTCTGTGTTACAAAAATTATTTTGTTGGCCCTGCTTATTTTAGGTAATAAACATTCGGCGTGGAATAAAGACGGATTCTCAGATTTATTAAATATAACACGCTCACTTCATAAACATGGTGATTCTAGCGAACACCTGAAATGCGAGTTAATGCTAAGGACTTTTGAAAAAAAATCAGAACACCATTGCCGATGCCCTGAGGGAGAATGCTAGGCTTTTGAAAATGCATTTCAACGAAAACGTTCGTTTAAATAGACTTTTCCTGCAGACAGTGATTGATGCAGTATTATATTTGAGCAAACAAGAACTAGCATTCCGTGGCCATGACGAAAGCATGGACTCGATAAATCGTGAAAATTTCAAGGAATTACTTTCATTGTTGATATCAAGAAGTCCTTTAGAAATTCAAAATCAATACGAAAGGATAAAAAATGTCTTCACAGGTGACTCAAAAACTATTCAAAATGAATTAATTGAATGTATTTCTGAATATATAAACGATCACGTTAAAAATGAAATAAATGAAGTTCAATGCTTTTCTATTCAAGTAGATGACACCACAGACATAAATCAGACTTCTCAGTGCTCTTTAATAATAAGATTTGTTGATTCGGAAGGTGTATTGGCTGAGCGATTTTTGGGTTTCCACGACGTTAGTGGAGATCGAACGTCAGAAGCTTTATACAAAATGTTAGACAAAATTTTGGAACAATTCGATTATCAACACAAATTAATAGGACAATGTTACGATGGGGCAAGTGTAATGTCTGGACACTTGAATGGGCTCCAGAAAAAAATCAAGGATAAAGCTTCTCAAGCTGTTTTTGTTCATTGCTTAGCACATCGTTTGAACCTTGTACTACAGCAGAGTTTTTCTAAAATTTCAAAGTGTCGTATATTTTACGCAAGCCTCACTGGAATTCCTTCGTTTTTTCGCCACTCAGTGAAGCGATCTTATACACTCACATCTACAACCGCAAGACGCATACCAACCATAGCAGAAACTCGATGGTCCTCCACTTCGAAGTTAGTAAGTGTAATTTTGTTGAAGATTGGGATAAATTGAAGGAAGTATTCGAATTTCTGACAAATAGTGAGCAATCAGACAAAAAAATCAATTCAACTTGCCAAGGGATTTTTAAATGATATGAACACTTTTGAATTTACATTTTTGGCAATAGTATTTAATGAAATTTTTGGCCCCACCGATCTATTATTCGAAATTTTGCAGAAAAAATCACTAGACATAAACTACTGTGTAACTCAAATTAAAAACACTCGTGAAATTTTGAGTCATAAAAGGAACGATGAAGTATTTGAAACACTGTTTGGAAAAGCTAGCAAAACCCCAGAAATAAGCAGATCTAAACGGGAATATGCTGCTCTTACACAAGAAACAATTTTTAAAAATTATAAACAATTGTATTTTGAAATTTTAGACCACATTCTTATGGAAATCGATATATAAGATTTCAAGACTGTGAAAAACTTCAATTTGTTTGTCTTGCTGACACAACCAAATTTGAACAATTTAATTCAAGCTTTCCCTCTCACGCTTTTGAAAATCTACAACATTTTTACGGAAAAATATTTACTAAACTCCAGCGCCTTAAAAATGAACTGAGTCTTGTATATGCCAACGAAAACTTAAGGAATATATCGACTCAAGAACTTCTTCGAGTGCTTCATGAAAATAAAGACATTTTTACAGAAGCTTATAAATTGGTTGCCCTCATTTTAACCATTCCATCTACAAGTGTGTCAGTGGAAAGAAGTTTTTCTTACCTTAAAAGAATATAAACTTACTCAAGAAACACCATTTCTCAAGACAGACTTGCTTCTTTGGCAAATATTTCTATTCAGAAAGATATTTTATTGATGCTTACGAAGAAACAACCATTCTATGACTACATAATCGACAAATTTGCAGCTTTAAAAGAAAGAAGAATTGATTTAATATACAAAAAATAGGTCAGTCCTCATATAGTGATTTTCATTGAAGACAGTAGATATCTTTTCATATTGCTCTTGTAGCTCTTCACCTATTTTTTCAACCACGAGCCGCCACTGCTACCACCTGTTGTTAACAGTCAAGTCCCGACTTCCTGCTGCTTCGACATATTCAATTTTTCATTCTCCTCACAGATAACACCTCATTTTCGTATAATTAAAATTTTCCCACTCCAATAACTCTCCTTCACGTGGTGATCAATTTTTCTCAGGCTTATCCCTGTCGCTCCAGGCAGTTTATTTCTGCAGTTGCAGTGGCAAATTACGCGGTCGGTGCGGTGCGTGGGGAGGGGGTGAAATTTGCGGTACACCGAATTTTTCTTTTTACGCTATACGGCTGAGTTTCCGAGAACAATTTTCATTACAAATACCCTTTACATTATAGACCCTCTCATGTTTGCAATTAACTCAACCTCAGGGCATATACGTTGTATCACCATAACACACTCGAATTAGCATCAGAACTTCTTGAAATTTTGCCTTGAAGGCTGATTAACAACTATTCACTTTCTTTCAGCCAGAAAACAGCGGGCAGCAGTGTGCCTATGTTGCATAATGCGCACTAATTGAGAGATTTACTTTCGCTTTCCTATTGCGCGTGAAATCAGTATCTGCAGCTTCAAACTTCTCGAGTTCCAACGGAGTTAGTACACATTTATAGAAAATTAATTCCAGGACTTTTCTAGAAGTTCATGAAAAATCCCAAAAGCTAAAATCTTTGCGTGAATCATAGTTTTTGTTTTATATTTTGTAAATTGGGGTTAAATTTTAATATACATTTAAAAGTCTTACGAAGTCCTGTGTCTTCCGCTGTTACAGAGCATTCATCAGTGTGTGTTCCATCTTTAACGAAGTGGCGGAAAATTTCCCTGTATAAAAATCGCTCTGTATGAAACTTATAGGAAGCAATCTGGAATTTAGCACAACGATAATAATATTACAATATAATTTTGCTATGGCTCTGAAGATTCCCTATTCCATGGTCACTTATTCCCAATGATGTATTCAGGCATCTTCTCGCGGGTGCTTACCCCCCCCCGAAAATTCTGGAACGCCCCCACCCGTCAGTTTTTGGGTGATCTCCCCTTATATATTAGTCTAATTGTTTTCGTTTACAGCTGAATACTTGGAGAAATTAATTAAAATAAAACTTAATCAGGAAAATAATAATAATAATAAAACACCCATAATAATAAAAAACACCAAATCTTAAATTTTTATCATTCTTCAATGAAACATTACATAAACAGACAGTCCTTGCTGAAGGGACAATTTCTCAAGCACTGACAATTCGGACTACTACTTCCGCAGTAAAAACCCAATTCCACAGAGTAGCGATGTTTGCACTACAATACACCACCATATTTTGGAAGCTAGCATTCAGCTTTATTTCAGTCTTCTGGATGTCTACTTTTCATGTATACTGTTGAGAGTCAGTGTAGCTTACAACAAAATATTAGTGCTTCTAATACAACAAAATATCTGCTGCCTAATTATAACAGCAGCAAATTATTAGAAATTGTTCCAATAAAAAAAAAATTCCCTGATGGTGGGTGGTTTACAATCTGTGACAAAAAATAAAAAATAAAATCGAGACACCTCAAAACTGGCATTCAAGCGGTTAGTTAGGTTTTTTTTTTTTTTTTTTTGCTATGTGCTAATCGAAATAATATAAAGGGGCTGAAACCAAATGGCAGCGGAATGGTTTACACCATACGTTTTAAGGTAACACCGTAATGATTCCTAAATGATCAAAAATACGCTTGTAGTAAGGCGAGGACATTTTTACCACTCCTAATGTTTAGGGGGGGGATTTTTTCTGGCACAAAGTTATCTTACTAGCATCTTCAATATTTTACACCACCGCATCGTGAAATCCAAGGTGCATTACTGAATTAAAGCAAAGGTATAACATGTTTAGATTTTTAATCACTTATATATGTGTATATTACTTAGAATTCGCAGTTGCGATAGAAAAATTATATACTCTATTCAAAAATTTTATATATATTAATGTATATGTAAATAACAAAACTGAGATTATATGCATAGGTATAATCAGTCAACAAATTTCAGCCCCCTCAAAATTTGTAACCCCCTTCCCCCCGCAAAAACCTATCTGAATGCAACACTGCTTATTCCTACGCACATTGGAAGCCAGGTATAAATCTCATTCAGTGAGGAAAAAGTGTGCTACAAGGGCCACGTGCAGAAGTAGATACGAGAAACACACGGGATCTTTCTACTAGCGGCAAAAGGCTTTTATAATGTTAGTACTTTTCAAGAAACGTTCGTTTCCAGAAAACATTTGTTCCTTTTTGTATGTGTCTAAAATATTCCACACGCGCAATGCAGTGGCGCTCTACAGTTCCCACTAAAACATTCAAAATTGTTCCACAAGCAACTTTTGCTACAACCACTTTTTATCACAAACAAAATGCATTTGCTTGCTAGCAGTTTGCTACTAAGTAATAACGAGGAACTGTACACCAATTAGACTTAAAATAGTATAACTACACTGCTGGCCACCCAAAATGCAACACCAAGAAGGCAGCATCCGATTGGCCTGAAATTCGCAGCATGCGTTGCCGCCCGCGAGAGGACATGCAAACGATTAGCATTGCAGGGCATATGCAAATCATGTGCGCCCGGCACGCCACCGAGAAGCACTATAAGAAGGGTGCACAGAAGGTGGGGTGTAAGTAGTGGAAGTGTGTTGAGCTGCCGGACCTGCGCATGGGAAGCTTCCTGATGCCTCGTCGCAGAATACGGCAGTCATTCCAGCACGTTTCGGAGTTCGACAGAGGACGAATAGTGACTTATCGCGACAGCGGTTTATCGTACCGAGACATCGGCGCCCGTGTGGGACGACATCCAGTCACAGTGAGGAGAGTATCGATTCGGTGGGTGCAGCAGGGACGAACGGACCGTCGTGAGCGATTGCCGCAGCCGCGACACACCACCGAACGAGAGAATTGGCATGTTGTGCGGCGAGCATTGACGGCTCGCACCGCCACATCACGAACGGTAGCGCAGGAAAAAGGGTGTGTTACGCAACAACCTGTGTCAGCACGTACCGTTCGACGTCGTCTGCAGGAGCGGGGACTTGTCGCACGGCGCCCATTGCTCCGATTAACATGGACGTTACACCACCGCCGATGGCGGCGGCAGTGGGCCGTTGAACGCCGCACCTGGACTACGGAATGGCACGACATTGTCTTCTCCGACGAATCCCGCTTCTGTCTGCAACACCACGATGGTCGGATCCGCGTGTGGCGGCACCGCGGCGAGAGACTATATGACGCCTACATTAGGCATCGCCATATCGGTCCGTCGCCTGGCGTTATGGTTTGGGGCGCAATTGGATATGACACCCGCACCCCGCTGGTACGCATCGCCGGTACACTCAACAGCCACCGCTACATCTCCGACGTTCTGGAGCCTGTAGTCCTCCCTTACCTGCAGGACCTGCCAGCGGCCACGTTTCAACAGGACAATGCGCGCCCGCAAGTGGCACGCATCGTGCAACAATTCTTCACGGCCCACCAGGTGTCACTGCTGCCGTGGCCCGCCTTTTCTCCCGATATGTCGCCCATCGAACACATCTGGTCGCCGATCGGCAACCGATTGGCTCGGCAAGCACCACCCGCGGCTACGCGTGACAGACATACCCCAAGCCCACATCCAAAGCCTCTTTCGTTCGACGACGCGGCATGTAGCGGCCGTTATTGCCAGCCATGGGGGCCACACGAACTACTGATGTGTGCGTGTTCCGCAAGTCGCACGGGCCTGTAAGCTCAATCGTTTCATCTTTGTATCTGTTGTTATGTGTCCAGTAAATCTGGCTTTGCTATCTCGTGTCCTTCTAGGTGTTGCAGTTTGGGTGGCCAGCAGTGTATATTAGTAATCCGAATTTCTTGGCGTAGATTATAAATCGAAGTTTCCAAGCTTTCGCACATCAACCAAATGGCTTTTTCAAGGAAGGTAGACAGCGAACTGTCTACCTTCCTTGACAACTACTAACTACCGGTCGAAATGGAGCCCTGTATACTAAGAGGATCATTCAGAAAGTAAAGAACGTTTGGTTATAAAAGCTATATACTTTTAAATTTTGCAAATATTTTATTTACAATTTTTAACTCATACCTTAGCCTATTTTTCTACATAGTCGCCCTGGACATTGAGGCATTCGTCATATCTTGGGATAAGTTTAAGTATCCCTTCCTCATAGAACTCTGCCGCCTGTCCTTTCAGGCAGCCCGTAACAGCTTCCTTTAGAGCATAGTCATCAAAACGTTGTCCACAAAGGAACTGCTTTAAATTGGGAAGTGGTAGTCCGGTGGTGCCAAGTCCGCGCTGTAAGATGGGTGCTCAGAAATTTTCCAGTGAAACCCTTCAAACAGCTTCTTTGTCTTCCTGGCAGTGTGCGGGCGGGCGTTCATTGCGTTCGTTCGTGATGAGAGAAAGGCACCCTGACCGCTCGTCATGAACGTTTGTTTTTCCGTTTTTTAAACATTCTTCACCACATGCTGACACTGAATTCATACACACCACCTTCTCCATACACTCAAACAAGTCTCCGGTGAATGTCAATAGGGCTGGCGTTTTCAGGAGTCAAAAAACGGAAAACTGATCGAACTTGAAATTCGGCGGGATTTTCAATGCGCGTATTCATTTCGAAAGATCGTAACTAACCACAAACGCATAATACACGCCCGACAACGATGCCAGGAGATAGATAGCCAACAACGCACTGGGCGCAGATGACATGATGGAGTGCCGGCCAGGAACCTGCGCAGACGCTATGCGCAAACGTTCTTTACTTTCTGGATGATCTCATTGTCGCTGGAAATATGTGATTGCAACGTCACATGAGATGAAAGAGAAGACATCACGTCTTTACACTCTATGGAAAGAAGTTATATAATCGCGAACAGACACCGGAGGGAACTAGAACAAAGGGACGCAGCCAAACCAAACATTTGGACAACTGTTTTTTCATTGCCAGAAAAATTTCAAGACTAATCCAGATCCTTTAACAAAAATATAAAAAAAATCAGGCTTGGAGAAAAAGAAAATCAAATTTCAGAACCTTTCCTGGAATCCAGGGGCCGTGCGAACCCTGTACCAACCAGCTTTCTTGTAAATTACAATATTCAACAATTTAAATAAGGAGCAAATTTCGAAACATTATTATAATGTAACGCACTAAATAAAACCTTTGCGCCTCCCCGGTGGCGCAGTGGTCTAAGCGATGGCTTCTGATCATTTGTCTGAAAGGGGTCCGGGTTCGAATCCCCGTGAGGCATGGATGTTGTGTTTGTCTTACGGCGCTGGCTCTCTCCCTTCCCTGAAACCAGTGACCCTAAATTAGGGACGGGCGACTGCTTATAGCTTAACGAGTTGTTCATTGTGGTCGTTAAACATCCATTAAAAAAATAGTAAGACATTTGTCTTTCACAGGGGTTGCTTTGGCTTTAAAAAACGTTTCCGCCAACCCATTTTTTTAAATCATTTTTTTCGCCAAAAAATAATCTGAAGTCGCCAATGTATTTTTCCACCCTCCACCGGAATTATAAAACTCATAAAAACAAAGTGTTATACCAGGTCTTACATCAGCGATTGCGTCACTCTTTTTACGTAATCGCCTTCGGTTTCGTGCTCAATGTAAACGATGAATGTTAGCTCAAAGTACACCAGACTGTTGTTCACAATCAAAGCGCGCTTATATAGCGTAGTAAAATCCATTTATTTAGTGGTGTAAGGCGCATATAGATTTGTTAAGCTTTCGCTCTCCACTGGGAGGCTTTTTCAGATAATACGTAGTCATTTTAGGCATTTTCAAGGCAATAGGTAGACATTTTATGTCCCAAAAGCCTACCAGTGTAGTGCGAAAGCTTGGCGAATCTACACTGATGTGCCAGAAAAACTGGTGCACCAGTCAATACTTGGTGGGTTGCCCACGGGAGCGCAGGACTGCAGAAATACGACGGGGCATGCACTCCACTAGCTTCTGAAAATATGCTGTAGGCAATGCACACCATACTTCCTGCAGAGCGTTCCACAATTTAGGTGTATTCCGAGGTCACGGATTCCTGTGTTCGATAGCAAGTTGCATGGCATCCCAAATGTGTTCTATCACGTTCAGATCTGGGAACTTGGGTGGGAATGGCAACACCCCAAACTCAGATGAATACTCCTCTTAACCATAATGTGGCGTCCCGGCACTTGTCTGGTGGTGCATTGTTCTGATGGAATAGGCCCAACCCATCAGCATGAATGCAGGACATGAACGGGTGTACCTCGTCAGATAGGATGCGCACATAGTGTTGGCCGGCCACAGACGTTTGTAGACGTACCAGAGGTCCCAGTGAAGTCCAGCTAAACACACCCCATACCATTACGGGAACCCCCCCCCCCCACACACACACACACACACACACACAAGCCGGTACAGTTCCCTGATGACAGGCGGGATCCATGGCTTCATGGGGTTTGTGCCACACACAAATCCTTCCATCTGCCCGATACAGTTGGAAACGCGACTCGTCAGACCAGGCTCTTGTTTCCAGTCATCAAGTGTCCAGTGGCGGTGTTGCCGTGCCCAAGCGAGGCGCATAGCTGTGTCGTGCACCCATCAAGGTGACTCGAGTTGGGCGTCGGCTCCCAAAGCCCATATCATGCAGGGTACGTTGCACAGTCCGGACGCTGATGCTTGTTGAGGCTCCAGTATTAAATTCCGATTATACCTGCAAGAGTGTTGCACGCAGGTGTAATCGGAATTTATTCTTGACAGCCGACGATAGTCACGTTCACCCAATGTCTTTTTACGGCCACACTGGTATCGTAGGTTGGAGGTTTTGCCGGAATTCTTGTGGTCGTCCGTGAAAATCTGAATTTCGTTTCTACCTCCGAAATACTATGGCCCATCTCACGAGCGCCAACTACGGCACCGCGTTTAAAATCGCTTAAATCGTTATTACTTGTCATTCTCATGCCGAAAACCGCTCTGACAGCTGGCAAATGATGATCATATGTAGATGATTTTAGGAAGGGAGTGTGTCTGACCCCAGGTCTTAAACAACCCTTACAAATAGGAAGCTAGGAGATTTGGGCTAGAGTGCCTGGTAGGAAAGTGACACGGAAGCGAAGTAGAAAAGGGGATGAAAACGCCCTTATTTATTACCGGTGGGCCAGTACCCGGGGTCCAACGGCTTAACGTGCCCATCCGACGCACGGCGGATATTTAGTGGATCGAACGTTCGTACCTGCCCGGGAGCGAACCAGAGTTCCTTTCCGCGGCAGTCACGAACGTTGCCCACTAGGCCACCCGCGGCCCCACGACAGCTGGCAAGGATGTCTATCGCTTTATATACGCATTGGCAGACGCAATGGAGTACGCGCATCGGTGACGTTGCTATGTATTTTGTATAAGCGCGTTTGTACCAGTTTTTTGGCACTTCAGTGTATATAAGTCTAACAGCAGTAAATAAACGGATTTCCTACGCTATACGCACTTTTTTTTATTGTAAACAATGAAAAAAAAAATAATTAACATTTGAATTTCATTTTTCAATTACGAAACCGAATAAAAATTAATGATTGTTTTTGCTCGGACTTCATCATAAAAAGTAATCGCTAATATTTTCGCCGAAACTTTTTATCAATCGCCAAAACTTTTTTTTTTTTTTTTTTTCGAAATTTGCGAAGAATGCGATCGGCAGCGCGACCCCTGCTTTAATGTTCAATTCAAAACACACATACACACAACTTGCACTGAGATGCCTGTATATTAGGTACGTATGACCTAGTCACAAATTGCTTGCTACAACACGAAACACGTGACGCGAGTGGTATAAATCAGGTAAACCTACTCGAGTACCATGAAGACAGCTCCCGGAAGAGATGGAGTTTCGGCAAGAGCTGTTCAACTTCTCAATCAGAGCTGGATTCTGATACGGTTGGCGGTTTTCAACGGATTTCGCATACTTCTCCAGGGACTGGAAGAAGCCAGCGGTTGTGGTGTTGCCCAAGCCTGGAACCAACCATACCTTACCGCAGAACTATCGTCCAATCTCTCTCTCGCTCATCCTGGGAAAGCTCTTGGAGAGGGTCATTCTTTCCAGGCTTACTGAGTTCTGCGAGACTAAGGGAGTCGATCCTGACGAACAGGGAGGTTTCCCGGCATATGACTCACCAGTTGATTAGTCTCACGGAATTCTTTTCTGAAGGGCATGAAAAGAGCGAGTATTCCACTGCTGTCTTCCTGGACATCAGCAAGGCCTTCCACCGCGTGTGGCACGACAGTCTACTTCACAAGTTACAGGAGCTTCGGTGTCTCCTAATTGCTGAGCTGATTGGCTCGTACCTCAACAGCCGCAGCTTCACCGTAACGATTAACAGTGAGCTTCCTTCAATGGACAAGTCATGATGTGCACAGATGATACAGCGGTCTTCAACAGGTCTCTGAACAAACGCGGAGAAGTGACGCTCCTCCAAGACTTTCTCTCACAGCTGGAGACCTACTACACTGACTGGCGGATCAAAATCAATCCGTCAAACAGCGAAGTGTGCACTGTTGTTCCATGGAACTCTCCAAGGAGTATCGAAGCTTGCTATGTTTCGGGGGGACAATCCCGAGTTACTTCCACTAAGCACTTGGGGGCTGCAAATAGATTGTCGACTTTTGTGGGTAGCGAACACCAACTACCACACGAATAAAGCTGAACAATGCCTTGGGCGGCTAGCTCCACTACTCCGCTGGAGAAGCTTCATGACAACACGGCACAAAGTACTGCTGTATAAGACTGTCGTCAGGCCAGTGCTTACCTCTTGATAGGTGTTAGTAGGAGTCAGTGAGAGAATCGCGAGGGTGCAGAGCCAAGCATTTCGTATGATCATTCGGGATCCACCCTGGACCCCACTTCGGAATCTTAAGAACAGGCTTGGTGTCAAGAAGGTACATGAGTTCACCACCAGACTCGCCAAGAAGTTCCTCAGGAAGGCAGAAGCTCACCTTAATGGACTTTAGGGGTGCAGTTAACTATGAACCCCGCGAATTCCTTAGGTATCCCAGAATTACGGCAGCAATCGTTGTCCCTACCTTGACTGGGACATGTGGTAGGGCTGTACTGCTTCTTGGGCTGGAGATCTTGGATCAGATAGAGGACTGGATCACTGAAGTTTAAGTGTGTGAACATTATGTGAGTGGGTGCTTTGGGGTTGCCTTGGTTCCACTTCTGCTCCCTAGCTGGTGGCAGTTGTTTCTGAGGACAGCTCCCCCACCCCCACCCCCCACCCCATTCTAAACTTCTGCTTTTCTTTCCTACTGAGTTCACTTACTCAAAGTAGCTTCCAATTTCTAAGAGCAGTTTCAGACCTGGGGTCAGACACTCCTTTCCTAACACCACTTCAACCAAACCAAGCATCAGTTAGCGCCTGATAGACGATTGGAGCACTTAAGAAGGAGTGATCTAAATGCTTTTTTTTTTCTTTCTTTTTTTGATTGGGGGTTTAACTACCACCGTGAGCAACTAGGTGGAATATATGCAATCGCCCGTCCCTAATTTAGGGCCACTGGTTTGAGGGAAGCCAGTGCTGTAAGACAAACACAACACCTCACCAGGATTCGAACCCGGACCCATCTCAGACAAATGATCAGAAGCCATCGCTTAGACCACTGCACCACCAGGGCGGCCTAAATGCCTTTGAACGTGGCATAAAAGTTCGAGCCAGGTCGGTTATAGCATCTCCCAAACGACAGTTTTTTTTAACACTTCATGCAGAACCGTAAATAGTGCTGAAAGCACCACGTACGGTGAATGGGCTACAACAGCTGAAGACCCTGTTTAGTGATGGTGCTGCCAGCCGTAGAAAACAAAAGCATGCTTCCAACGGCCTGGCAGCATCGTCATCGGACCATAGTGGTGGTGCACTGTTCTGGAAATGTTTTCCTGGCTCTTAACACAGACTCCTTGCAAAATCAGTTTTGTGATTTTAAAAAAAATGCCCACCATGTAAAAATATGCATGCCTGATATGTATATATATGTTTATATTATACTGTAGATTCTTGTTAATTGGAAGACACCTGGGTTACAACACTTTGGCTCAATTAAGCAGCTGGCCCAATTATAGGAAGCTTTATCCCAAAGAGCTACTTTGGGATGTTCAAGAACTGTCCCAAATAAATTATCGCCCCAATTAACCGGAATCTGCTGTGTACAGTGCATCCATAACAACTTAACTTGAAAGATTTAATGTTACCTACAATAGTGCAAATTAATGCTTATACGAATACACGTCGCATTTAATCCTTAACAGACATCATATGGAAACATTTTTACAAAAAGATACTCACTTGAAGAGAGTGTGGTGGAGAGATGCGCAACTCATTTCAGCATTTGATGTAGTACTCCTTACCTGCCACGAACATTCTTTCACTAGCACACCAAGACTCCCCCTGCGCTATTGCAATTTTGCTCTGTATGCCATCTTTCATTCTATCGTTCCATTCCATGACAATTTCACAGCAAATTTTCTTTGCCTCGTTAATTACGGAATTTCATTAAATTTGTTGTTTTGCTTGTTCCAAGTGATCATCTCTTAGTTTTTCTTTTTCTCATTAAATCCATTGATATCATTAAATTTTTGTTCATTAAAAACTATCAAACTAGCTTTGAATTAGCATTATAGGAAACAATAGTTCCTGTTTTGCACCTTAAAAACAGAAACAGATTCATTATAAGTGGCAAAGTAGGTTCCGTTAGTTGTTGCTTTTTTCAACAAGGTTATTAAAAAATGTTTCTTGCCAATACACACACACCGCGATATCTAACAATTATTGAGGTGGAAGAGCTGTCAAAAATAAATTCTTATATTTCTTAACATTTTTATAGAGCTATATTCACTGCTTTGAGTGTTTTCCAATATATATTTATTCCTCTGATATAGGGCCACACATTTGTTTCTAATAACCTTTATACGTTAAAAGTGGTAAAAAAATGCTGGTAATTTGTTTTTATTTTAAATATCTACATTAAGTCATATATCGTTGTTCAATTTTCGCTAAGTTGCGATGAACATACTTTTTACGTGGCTAAGATATTCAAATTCGGTTGACATTAAATGTCTGTAAATACTGTTTCACACGTTATACAAGTTCCGCTATCGGGAGTTTGCAAAAGGACATTAACGTAGTATTGGCAATTGAAATCAAGTATAATAATAATAAGTATCTATACTTACAATATTTATAGTGGCTGTGTAGGTGCTTCATATGTGCGTCATCCAAGAATGTGAATTCTTTCAATTGTGAAGTTAAAATTCATGATACTGTAAAATCTGCGCCAGATAAAATTAAACAAGATGAATTTTCTACAATGCAAAAAAATTCTTTAACATCGATGAAATAAGAAACTGAATTAAAACCTTGTTGAATTTTTAAAAACGAACTACAATCCTGAAGAGGAGACTATCTTGACCGCGAAGCATCCTGATACATAATGAAAACCAAAGATGAATTATACTTTTGCCAAAACCTCAAAAAATAAACAATCTTGAAAAAGAAAAATACAAACATACAAATCTCCCGAATGCGAAGCACCAAACTAGTTTCTGCTACAATTTATAGCCATCATCAGTGGTAGGTGCACGGACAATAGGATCGCCGCACTCACTCGCTCAGGTATGCAGCCTAACCCCAATGTATGTTCAGCCCTGTCGTGTAGATATTTGCGCATCATGATTTAGGTTCAACTGCACATATCAATGGTGTCGCCATCTGTTGTCAAACAAAAATATACTAGTAGCTTTTACGTAGAAATATTCAACTGTATTTTTTTAAGTAATATTTGATGTCACATGTTTTTTGTTAATATTTTTCCTCTTGAAATGTTTCCTCTCCTGTTCAATAAGGTACCTCCATGCAAAGTGAAGCTCCACTGGACTATTAACGTTACAGTTGTATCTCTTGGTTTTCTCAATGACTACAGCCTCGGAGGTTAGAATCTGGGCATTCTAACATCTATGTGATGTTAGAATTTTTGTGTTAGTCCAATCAGGAGTTACATGATTTTTGATACAATGTTGTATTAATGAAGTTTTTTCATCTTTTCTTGTCCAGTTCGTAATATGTTCATTTAATCTAGTCAAAAATCTTCTACGCGTACTTCCGATATATACTTTGTCTTTTTGGTTATCATCCGTAACTGTTGGAATGACATAAACTCCAGATTTATTTAGAATTGATCTATTATTAGTAGTAGTAAGTATGCTTCCATTGTCAATAACTGTTTCTGCGATGTTAATATTGTTGTTGTAACATTCATTTTTTAAAATAGTACTAATAGGAGGTAAGTATGGAAATTTTCCATAATATTGCTGTATTTCTTTTTTAATGTTATTATCGAAACGATGTATATTGGCCGTAATGTTGTTATATAAAGATTTGACTAATCCTTTACTATATCCAAATTCTTCTGCAGTTTTTTCAATCCATTTTATCTCTTTGATCTCCAATTCTTTATTGGATGAGTGTGTTATTGCTCTTTTAATATAAAAGCGGAATGCTGCAGTCTTATATTTCCAAGGGTGTGTAGAATCTCTTGGGATAATTGCCTGTACATATGATGGCTTCCGGTATACAGAATATTCTATAATTCCGTTATCCTTTTGTATAGATATATCCAAGAAGTTTAGCTGGCCATTAACCTCAATTTCTTTACTAACCTGTATAGATTGATAACAATTGTTAAATTTAGCAATGAAATTATCCATTTCAAGATTGGAGTGCTGCCAAAACAGTAAAATATCATCTACATATCGGAGATATACATATGGTAAGTATATATTAGAATGATCTAATATACAGTTTTCAATATCTTGCAGAACGACTTCGGCCAGTAGCCCTGAAATTGGGGACCCCATAGGGGCGCCATACTGCTGTTTATAAATTATCCCATTAAATGTGAAATAATTATTATTTGCTACAAAAGATAATGCAGATACAATACTGTTTCTGACTTTATCAGTAAGATTTTCTTCATCCAATATAACGTGTGAAACAGTATTTACAGACATTTAATGTCAACCGAATTTGAATATCGTAGCCACGTAAAAAGTATGTTCATCGCAACTTAGCGAAAATTGAACAACGATATATGTCATATATAACTGGAGATACAATATATATAAGCTTAGTGCAGAGGTTTTTTTCCCCTTTGTCTTGTTCTAGCCCTTAGTAATATGTTATCAAGGTATATTGCGCAAGATATTCGTATTTTTAAAAAGAATAGAATTAAACTTTGCAAGGAAATTGAACATCTGAACTTCCTAACTACTTGTAAGAATAATGATATTACGCCTAAATTTCTTCAAATTAGGGTTAACCCTATCAACTACAAAGATCGTAATATCATTGAAACATGCGAGCTGAAGAGATTAAGAGCTATAATTCGCAGTAAACGCAAAGATATTGATAAACTAAGTGTGAAAAACTACGAACTGTACAATCAGTGTATACAGTATGAAGACAAGGACAACAAGATCAAGATTGAGTTTATAAAACTATATGCAATTTTGGACAGACAGCAAGAAAAGTGTAAACTAAAACACTTTCGAAAAATTGAAAATCTAATAAATGACAAGCACCAGAAAAACCATAGAATAGAGATTAATAATCAAAATCTTTATATTAATGAATCTAGTTTAGAACTATCAAATCTGCAAATGAAAGCACTAGAAAGAGGTATAAGATTTGCGTATCGACAAAAAGTGCCAAAAACGGAATACCTCATTCCGCAAATTGAGAACGTCATCCAAAGATTGCCTAAGGTAAATAAAAATCCTACAAGATTTAAAATGGTCCGTGCTATCAACAACATGTATAACACCAATGAAAATACAAGAATCACATATGAGCGCGAAGCCCTAATGGAGTTGAGAAATAACCCTGCTATAAAGTGTATTATGGCGGACAAATCTAAGCAGATTGTCATCTTAAATACAGATGAATATAATAACAAGATGACAGAAGCAATCAATAAGTTGAATGCCATCATAGTCAATAAGGACCCAGTTGACAGTATAATTAGGAACTTAGCTAATATAAAAAATCACAGTGACTTACCTACAATTATTAAAAGCAAATGTATTCCACCAGTAGGTGCTTGTACACCAAATATTTTTGGTAAAATAAAAACACATAAGACTGGCGAACCTATTAGGCCTATTGTTAATAAGAATTTATCTCCTACTATTAACTTAGAGAGAGCACTATTTAACTACATCAAACCATATTACATATTAGCCATGTAGCCAGTATTACTAATGCTACAGAAGTTACCAACAAGTTAAAAACAATTAGAACCTCCAATTTCACAATGGCCAGTTTAGATGTCATCTCTTTATATCCCAATACTCCAACAGATGTCGCTATTGACTTAATTAATTCCAGATTGGATGAAGAAAATCTTACTGATAAAGTCAGAAACAGTATTGTATCTGCATTATCTTTTGTAGCAAATAATAATTATTTCACATTTAATGGGATAATTTATAAACAGCAGTATGGCGCCCCTATGGGGTCCCCAATTTCAGGGCTACTGGCCGAAGTCGTTCTGCAAGATATTGAAAACTGTATATTAGATCATTCTAATATATACTTACCATATGTATATCTCCGATATGTAGATGATATTTTACTGTTTTGGCAGCACTCCAATCTTGAAATGGATAATTTCATTGCTAAATTTAACAATTGTTATCAATCTATACAGGTTAGTAAAGAAATTGAGGTTAATGGCCAGCTAAACTTCTTGGATATATCTATACAAAAGGATAACGGAATTATAGAATATTCTGTATACCGGAAGCCATCATATGTACAGGCAATTATCCCAAGAGATTCTACACACCCTTGGAAATATAAGACTGCAGCATTCCGCTTTTATATTAAAAGAGCAATAACACACTCATCCAATAAAGAATTGGAGATCAAAGAGATAAAATGGATTGAAAAAACTGCAGAAGAATTTGGATATAGTAAAGGATTAGTCAAATCTTTATATAACAACATTACGGCCAATATACATCGTTTCGATAATAACATTAAAAAAGAAATACAGCAATATTATGGAAAATTTCCATACTTACCTCCTATTAGTACTATTTTAAAAAAAGAATGTTACAACAACAATATTAACATCGCAGAAACAGTTATTGACAATGGAAGCATACTTACTACTACTAATAATAGATCAATTCTAAATAAATCTGGAGTTTATGTCATTCCAACAGTTACGGATGATAACCAAAAAGACAAAGTATATATCGGAAGTACGCGTAGAAGATTTTTGACTAGATTAAATGAACATATTACGAACTGGACAAGAAAAGATGAAAAAACTTCATTAATACAACATTGTATCAAAAATCATGTAACTCCTGATTGGACTAACACAAAAATTCTAACATCACATAGATGTTAGAATGCCCAGATTCTAACCTCCGAGGCTGTAGTCATTGAGAAAACCAAGAGATACAACTGTAACGTTAATAGTCCAGTGGAGCTTCACTTTGCATGGAGGTACCTTATTGAACAGGAGAGGAAACATTTCAAGAGGAAAAATATTAACAAAAAACATGTGACATCAAATATTACTTAAAAAAATACAGTTGAATATTTCTACGTAAAAGCTACTAGTATATTTTTGTTTGACAACAGATGGCGACACCATTGATATGTGCAGTTGAACCTAAATCATGATGCGCAAATATCTACACGACAGGGCTGAACATACATTGGGGTTAGGCTGCATACCTGAGCGAGTGAGTGCGGCGATCCTATTGTCCGTGCACCTACCACTGATGATGGCTATAAATTGTAGCAGAAACTAGTTTGGTGCTTCGCATTCGGGAGATTTGTATGTTTGTATTTTTCTTTTTCAAGATTGTTTATTTTTTGAGGTTTTGGCAAAAGTATAATTCATCTTTGGTTTTCATTATGTATCAGGATGCTTCGCGGTCAAGATAGTCTCCTCTTCAGGATTGTAGTTCGTTTTTAAAAATTCAACAAGGTTTTAATTCAGTTTCTTATTTCATCGATGTTAAAGAATTTTTTTGCATTGTAGAAAATTCATCTTGTTTAATTTTATCTGGCGCAGATTTTACAGTATCATGAATTTTAACTTCACAATTGAAAGAATTCACATTCTTGGATGACGCACATATGAAGCACCTACAGCCACTATAAATATTGTAAGTATAGATACTTATTATTATTATACTTGATTTCAATTGCCAATACTACGTTAATGTCCTTTTGCAAACTCCCGATAGCGGAACTTGTATAACGTGTGAAACAGTATTTACAGACATTTAATGTCAACCGAATTTGAATTTGATTTCAATTGCCAATACTACGTTAATGTCCTTTTGCAAACTCCCGATAGCGGAACTTGTATAACGTGTGAAACAGTATTTACAGACATTTAATGTCAACCGAATTTGAATCTACATTAAGTGTTTTACATTTGTTGAAAACTAAGCGAGTTATTTTTGATGATCAAACTTCATGCGACTACTAATCTCTTTCAGAACATGGCATTTTGCTTATCTTTTCCACACCATGATAATGCAACTGACTGACAGGACGTGAACACAGGGAAAGAAAGAAAAAAAGGCTTATGCGACATGAATCTGATAAACCCAAGTTACGACACAAACGTTTCATCAAAGTGACCCTTTTAATGACTTTCTTAGAAGAGAACAAGAAAAGATAAAGGATCTTCAAGCAGAAGAGGGAGGGGGCTGAGAAAAAATCCAGTAGTTTTGCCTCACAATAAGAATATGCTCTGGCTGGTAGCATCAGTGCTGAAGTTAAAGTTCTTGTAAGTTTGGCCAGGAAGTTGATCTGCAAGAGCAGAACTTGAGATTTTTATCTCACTTAATTTGCATCCTCAATGCTTTATATGTCCACAAAATCTTATCTTTTTGGTTGTGAGCAGATTCCCCACAATTGTTTGCAAATCAAATGACAGCTTAGAATTTATGCCAAACAATAAAGGTCAATGCTAAAAACACAAAAATCTTCTGTATAGACTAAGAAATTTATATACTAGGGGTGTTCAAATGAAAAGGTACGAAACGTTATAAGAACGTAACCGTTAACATATTTGCCTATGCCGCTATGGGAGAACGTAGCGACACATCTAGGGATGCGATTGGAGTCGCCGGCGTGGATCGGAGCATGCGCAGGAGAGAGCAGAGGCTCTTATAATGGCGTTCATATTGCAAAATTCGACGATTGAGGAGCAGCGAGGCGTTATCCGATTTCTGACAGCGGAAGGTGTTAAACCGACCGCTATTCATCGTGGAGGGTGTGGTTCTGCTCCATGATAATGCGCGTCCACACGTCTCCAGGGTCACACGCGCGGAACTGGCCAAGTTCCAGTGGGAGCAGCTTGACCATCCGCCCTACAGCCCGGACATGTCGCCTTACGATTTCCATGTGTTTGGTCCCCTGAAAAAACATCTGAAAGGGAAGCGTTTCCACTCGGACGACGAACTCAAGGACGCTGTGCAGGACTGGGTCTCGTCACGGCCACAGGAATTCTGGGAACAAGGAATCCTTCGGCTCGTTAATCAATGGGATCGTTGTGCTGCGGCCTATGGTATATATTTTGAATAAAGTCTTCATTTATACCCAGTGTCGTTTCGTACCTTTTCATTTGAACACTCCTTGTATTTCAAATAAGTAAATCACAACATACTTGAAAAGTATGAAATGTTGAATTATTGCCTATTTTAAAATGCTTTTACAGTGATACATGGTAAATCTGTTAGGGATTACCTTTTTTTTTTTTTTTTTTTTTTTCAACCATGACATAAATATTTATGCATAAAGTACACCCTACTGAGATTTAACCATATAAGAATCATCCTCGAGATTACAATACAAAATCAAGTTAATTGCATACCACTAACACAAATATCTTCCTCAAAATGTATCAATTCTTGCAGTGAGAAGTTCTACACTGGGTCTTCAAAAACTATGTAAAAACAGAAGTTTTACACAGGGTCTTCAAAAACTATGCAAATGTCATGCATTTTGCACAATATTTCATGCATTGTACAAATACAGTGTAACTTGGATAATTCGAAGCTGAAGGGACCACAAAAATAATAGGAATTATCGACAAATTCGAATTAAGCAAGTTTGAATATGGGCACATTCAAGTACTGTATAAAACAACATGTTTATTCATAACACACATATTTTTTGTAAAAAAAAAAAAAAACGTGAAATTTTGGCTTGCTTCTTAGAATTTATGTTATGGGTAAGTGTAAATTCCTCAAGTTTATGGAATGAATGAAATAGAGCAGTATTCCGCAACCGGTGTGCCCCCAGAAGGTGAAAGGTGTGACGTGAACTTTTACCGATCATCCTATTGTAAGAAATTAATTGCAGAGTTGTTGTTTTTTTTTTTTTATTTTATCCCAGTTACTGTGTTTCATATGCTTGTAATTCATTCTCTGCCGCTGCACTGATTAAATAAGATGATGCTTGTATATTCTTTATTACATGTCACAAATTTTTATGTATTCTAAGAAATAAAATGTAAATTATTTATTCACAGTTGTTATATCGTAGTTTTGCTTATTGATATATTTGTATTTCTCGCCTCTACCGCTGCGCTATGCGGCTTCTTTGTTACACTTGCAGCATGTTCTGTGTATGCTTTTCCCTAAAAGTATGGGAATTAGCAAAACTTTCCCTGTCTTTTATTACTTTATTACGTTGTTTTGGTATTTCTCCCTGTTTGTTAGTGCTTCTTCAGCTTTATTATTTTTTTCCTGAACTGATGAAACCACCCATTGTTAGGCTTTATTTTAAATAAGTTGGTATATGTGCCCCCACCCCCTTCCTTTTCAGTCTTCTAAAAACTATGTAAAAACAGAAGTTCTACACAGGGTCTTCAAAAACTATGCAAATGTCATGCATTTTGCACAATATTCCATGCATTGTAAAAATACGGTGTAACTTGGATAATTCTAAGCTGAAGGGACTACAAAAATAATTCGAATTATCGACAAATTCGAATTAAGCAAGTTTGAATATGGGCACATTCAAGTACTGTATAAAACAAATTAATTCATAACATACACATTTTGGTAAAAAAAAAAAAAACATTAAATTTTGGCTTGCTTCTTAGAATTTATGTTATGGGTAAGTGTAAATTCTTAAAGTTTATCGAATGAATGAAATAGAGCAGTGTTCCGCAACCGGTGTGCCCCCATAAGGGGAACGGTGTGACGTGAACTTTTACTGATTATCCTATTGTAAGAAATTAATTGTAGAGTTGTTTTTTTTTATTTTGTCCCAGTTACTGTGTTTCATATGCTTGTATTTCATTCTCTGCCGCTGCACTGATTAAATAAGATGATGCTTGTTTATTCTTTATTACATGCCACAAATTTTTATGTATTCTAAGAAATAAAATGTAAATTATTTATTCACAGTTGTTGTTATATCGTAGTTTTGCTTATTGATATATTTGTATTTCTCGCCTCTACCGCTGCGCTATGCGGCTTCTTTGTTACACTTGCAGCATGTTCTGTGTATGCTTTTCCCTAAAAGTATGGGAATTAGCAAAACTTTCCCTGTCTTTTATTACTTTATTGTTGTTTTGGTATTTCTCCCTGTTTGTTAGTGCTTCTTCAGCTTTATTATTTTTTTCCTGTACCGATGAAACCACCCATTGTTAGGCTTCATTTTAAATAAGTTGGTATATGTGCCCCCCCTTTTCCGTCTTACAATAATTTTAGTTCTATCGCAGCTGTGCTCTGAAGTAGTCCGAAAATTGTGATTGCTAGTCAGTCGTGCTATTTTCTATTACTTTTGAATTATTTTATTTTTTCAAGATGGGCAAGTTCCTTGTACAGAGTGTTCCGTCCATGAGTGCAAATAGTGAAAGCACTGAGCCCGAAAAAAAGGAACAAAAATTAGTACACCGGCAGTATAGTAATAATTATTTTTCATTTTTTTTTTTTTTTTTTTTTTTTGGTTTGGTGATAGAACATGCCCAATACCCGAATGTATCATTTGTGGTCTAAAACTCAGTAATGCTGCTATGGTTCACAAAGAGTCAAATCTGTCGATCCATCGTAGACTTTAATCTGTCGATGAAGAAATGAAACTTGCATTGTCAACGATTCCGTCATGGATCAGCAGCCTGTGTACAGCTAAGCCAGTGCAAGTATTACATTGAATGTATGAGTAGAATTATTTTTTTTAATAGTAATAGAAAAGGGTATTCTTGTATTTTCTACAGTTAAAGTTCATAAATTGTTAATAAGTGCACGAGTCGATTTCTGTTTAATAATAACATAATATAATAATAATATAATAGGTTGATTGCATTACGTATTTATATTAATAGTGTCATATCATACGTTTTTGAGGGGATTAATATTTTGGTATGCCGTGTTGAGTCATGGGTAATTTATGGTGTGCCGCGAGTAGAAAAAGGTTGCAGAACACTGAAATAGAGAGTCACTTACATTCTGCTGTCCCTGAACAAACTTCCTGAACTGTTGGAAGCAAGCCAAGGCCTCTACTGAATTTGGAATGCGCTCTTCAGGAAATTCTGGCCGTTTCAGTTCTTCATCTGAAGATACACAACAGATGTTCTTATTCATAACATCAGCCAAGATCTCATCATCTGTGAGCTCACCACAAAGAGCTAAATTGTCATCAACTCTCACAAAGCCTCATACAGTACATCACGGCCTACGTCTTCCCAGTACTCCACAGTCGATATGATCTCCTTGCCACCATTACCTTGATGTAGTCGAGACTCATCGGTGTGCTGGAAGCCTGCTTTTCTGAAGCAGTTGGCTATAGTTTCAGGTTTAACTTGTTGCTTCATGCAGAACAGTACGTACCCATTTTAAAAGGTAATTGTTGAAAATACGAGAATACGAAAATGGGGTTTTCTTCAAATTAAACAAAAAAAGTTTGAATTAAAGGGGGGGGGGGGTTAACATTATTATATAGAAAATTCAAGGGACCAAATGAACAATTCAAATTAACCAAGAATTCAAATTAAAATGTTTGAATTAGACAAATTACACTGTAGTTATTGAAATTGAGGAATTCATTTTTTGCACCTAAGAGGGCTCTAGTTATTTATTGCCTCACACTGAGTAGACACTAAAGTGAAATTTAAATTTACTTCTGGGCTTTTCGAATTTCTGAAATTCTTGAAAAACAGAGAAAGAAAAAACACATACATTCAAAAGGGGCCAAGGTTGAACTGGAAAATGTGCTTGGAGAATTCACTGAACTGAAAAGCAATGCTAAAGATAATCACCAATCTGACATACAAAAAGGAACAACTGCTTTCTGGAAACGAATGTTTCTTGAAATGTACAAACATTATAAAAACATTTTGGCACTAGTAGAAATATCCAGGATATTTTCCTCATCTACTTCTGCATGTGAGGTTGGGTTAAGTTTCATGAAGAGAATCCAGGGTGATTGGAGGGGCAGTTTAAACTTGCGAACATTGAACGCTCTCACAAGTATTGAGGTTGAAGGTATGTCCAAAGACAAGTTTGATCCCAGGCCTGCTATTTTAAAGCAATATGATGAAAAGACACAAAACCCATATCATAAACCATAAGGAAAATAACAAGATAGATTTTGAATAGTGTTCTTGAATTTTGTGAATAAAGTTAAATTAAAAAAAAATGTTTTTTAAATACAGTCCTTCCCGTTATAAGAAACTCTGACATGAGAAATTTACGGTTGTAAGAAAGAAATTTATAACTTTGGTTGGTTCAATGTTGAAGTATAGGAACGTTTCATGTTTATAAGAAAGCAAAAAAAGTCAAATCTCAGTTATAAGAAAGTTCCAAACAATTTATTTCCAAAATAAAATTTTGAAAATAAATGATTGGTAAATTGAAGAAGCCTCAAAAGCCCGGTTTGATTGGCAAATTGAAGAAGCCTCTGTGTTTTGCAGGAATTCATATTCATCAGAGAAATATCTGCCTAATACGAAAACTTCGGTGACTTCTATCTTCGAAGCCTGGTTAAAGGAATGGGGCAATGAAATAAAGATACAGAAAAGGAAAATTCTGCTTGTTTTGGACAACTGTTCTGCCCACAGATGTTGCACAAAACTGGATTCAATTCAGGTGTTGCATCTCCCTCCAAACACCAGTTCTCAACTGCAGCCTCTTGACCAGGGGATCATCCAATGCCTAAAAGGGCATTATCGGGAGAAACTAGCAATAGTAAGGCTGATGGTTTTAAACATGGAGGCAAGAAAGGCGTTGAAAATTGATGTGAAAATGCCATTTATTCTGTACACGCCGCTTGGAATTTAGTGGACTGTACAGTAATTAAGAACAGCTTTCGGAAAGTTGGATTTTATAATGAAGAAAATTCTGAACTAGAACAAGACTTCGAGGATGAAGTTCCCCTTGATGAGTGGGTTCAATTGGATGTGGAAGGTGTTTCTTTTGAGGATTTTGTCACCACATAACGGGGTGCAAACATTGCCTGAGCTGATAGATGTCAAAATTTTGGCCCAAGTGAATCCTGTTGAAGAAACTGGAAGCAGCAGTGAAGAAGAGGGTGACAACTTTTCTGAGCCGCAGCTACCGACGCAGGTGGAAGTCATGGATATGATTCAGAAGGTGAAGGACTATGTGAGTAGGATTCCAAGTGTTCAAGAAGCAGAGAAAGAGCAATGTTTGATTAGACCGCAAAAATGTAAGACAATTCCGACGCAGGTGGAAATCATGGATATGATTCAGAAGGTGAAGGACTATGTGAGTAGGATTCCAAGTGTTCAAGAAGCAGAGAAAGAGCAATGTTTGATTAGACCCCAAAAATGTAAGACAATTGTAATGGTAAATGCAAAAAAGACTTCTATAACAGATTTTTTTAAATAAAAGGTATGTATTGATGTACACTTGTTTATTCATAAAATACATGTACTGTATGTTATGTGTCTGCTTTAATTTCAAAGTTTTAGCCATTTTAATCCAAATTCGGTTATAAGAAATTTCGGTTACAAGAAACTGATTTTCAATCCCGTTGAACTTTCTTAAAACGAGAGTTGACTGTATTTGAATTCGAATTAAATTGTTAGAATTAAATTGTCAGGTCATGAAGAGGTGAGTTATATCTTATTTGTAATCTTTTCAGCATTACAAAGTGACAGTTACAGGGGTGAAATCAAAATTTGTCATGATTGACTAATGGAGGGGAACATGTTAAAGTTTCTTTTGTATAATGTTAATAAACTTTTGCTAATAGATAATGCAATTTGTTAGTAAAAAATAAGGCCACTAGCAAATGCCACTACTGCTAAAAAAAAAAACGAAATCATGGCCTGGGCTTCTCATACCCATCGAGAACCTCTGTCACCAGCACAAGGTATGTGAACATCTTCGGCGACCACCTACACCCATTTGTAATGATTCTAAATTTCCACACTATGATACCATCTTTCAATAGCACACCGCCAAACTGCATACTTCCCGAGTGGTGACCAATTGTGTCCACAAGCATTCAAGAGAGTTTACCGCGCTCAAATGTCCCTCTTGATAGCCGGACCTTAACCTCATTGAGAATTTGTGGTGAAAATCCTCCAAAAACGTGGCGTCAGTAAACAAATAAATAAATACATCGCTCTTTCAACGTTCCAGAAACACATAGCAACCGAAAAATTGTTTTCAGCCGCCGCCATGGAATTGAACCTCGGATCTCTCAATATCTAGCCGAATTTGTGAGACAAATTGGAAAGCTCTGTTCAAGTCTGCCAACACCACAGGCAGCTGTGGACACTCTATGACAGGCAATAATTGCTTTATGGGTTGCAACATCTCACTGAGTCTTTATGAAGATGTTGGCTGCTGTTGCAAGGGCAAAGGATGGAGCAACACATGAGTTTACAAGCGTATATAATAATTTGTCCAAAATTCAGTTCATGCAGCATCACCTAACACTAGTCCCAGACCTTACAAGTAAAAAATCGGGTACATGCTGTTCTTCACTATTGGCACTACAATACCTCCATGGGTCACCACAGCACTGTAAATGACAAAGTGTGACTGACCTATGGGTCACCACAGCACTGTAAATGACAAAGTGTGACTGACCTATGGGTCACCACAGCACTGTAAATGACAAAGAGTGACTGACCCATGGGTCACCACAGCATTGTAAATGACAAAGAGTGACTGACCAATGGGTCACCACAGCACTGTAAATGACAAAGAGTGACTGATCCACTTCCATGAGCAGAACTTTAAAAATATAAACTGTCTTGAAGGCTCCAACCATGACATACGAGAAACGTCATGTCAGATGGCAATGCAAAATCCAAAAACTCAGCTTGAAGCAGCTGCATGAAAGTAAATTAAAAGTTACAAACATTTCTACCCTGAGCTGTGCACAGAGCAGAATGTAAATTTATCACTTCAAGTTTCGACACACACTAAAATTCTTGGAGAGTTTTTGAAAAAGAAATTTTATTTTTAATGTGCTTCTCAAATAAATTCTTAAGTTCCACTTGGCTAAAAAATATGTAAGGTTCATAAATTAGATAAGTAAAAAGAAAAGAAAAAACTTTACATTATTTTGAGTTTCTGGAATGTCTTGCTCAAGGTAATTCGTAAAATGTTATGTCTATTAACATTAAATTATTAAACTTATTAATGGAGAGCACATCAAGCCAAAAAAAAGCACTTGTCTCAGCTTGATGTTTTCTCCATTACTGAAATCAGTTTTTGATCATTGTTATGATTTGAAAAAAAACAACTCATGTCACAGAAATTGGGAGCCACAAGTCTAAATGGATTATTGCATTAGGACTGAAATGTTAATCTTCTGGTCAAAAGCAGTGTTAGTTAATTTTTGAGTAAGATCACCAGTAGTTGATCATCTGAATATGACTGACTGCAAAATTCTAATACAGCTCTAATAAGGACAAGACTGAAAGAGTACTTAAAATGCATTGCCTGTTGTTATACTGTAACTTTACTTCAATGCTCCTGCCTTAGTAGTTGTTAACAATTGTATGTCTTGAAACTTATGTATATCCTTTATAAATTTTCCATTCATAATATTTTTTAACTAAATATTCATCTTTCAATGATCAGCAGCATCTTTGGAATGCACTTTCAGCATGGTAACTGAAAAGCCAAAAAGAATTTACAACATATTTTTTAACTAAATATTCATCTTTTAATTATTAGTGGCCCCTCTGGGATGAACTTTCAGTATGGAAGCTGAACATCAGAGCTAGTTCAATGAACTATGAAGCTAGTCAATTCACATCAGACTTAAGCCAACAATAGTGATTCAAACCAGTGGCTCCAGCAACTTCTGAACTTTTCAACTCTGAACAATGTAAGTGCTGATTTTAGTATGTAACTAAGAAAACATCAAGGCAAAGCAAGTAAGTATTAGTAAGCTTTTAAAGGGTAATTTTAATACATCCAAAAATAGCAATAGGCCTACAATAAATAGAAATAAGGTTTTACAAATTGCCTAAGCAAAGTATTCTAGGAGCAGTGCCGATCTGGTGATCCATAAACAGCCCTGGAAGCAGATCTTTGGGAGTCAGTGACTTGAATTTGACTTTTTCAAGTCCGCTACTTCTATGTGGGAAGATATAAAGAAACTAGCTACCTATACAGCCATTCCAGAAACTTTGGAGATCACCAACAGTGATGCTTGCAATGATAGTGTCTCGCTCAAATTGCTACAAATTTGGAACCAGTTCAAGTAACGACTTCTCCCTACCAGGATGCCGCTGCACAACCACCGTGATACCTCGTACCTTTAAATGAATATAACATCATATCATTTGACTGTTAAGTCAAGGTGTTCAAATTGTGAAAGCGTTCTATTATTCAGTTTGTAGTTTCTGTCCAACTTCTTTGGAAAGCTATCTGGTTGATGTGCGAAAGCTTGGAAACGTTTATGTATATATTCCTACACCCAATAAATCAGATCACTAGTATATAGTTACTAATTTCTAGAAAAAAACATGTTTGAATTTTTTGAAAAGACAAATTTTAAGTAAACTTTGAATTTCCATAACTATATTTTTCTTTTGTTTTCACATTACTGATTAAAAGGAAAGAAACATGCCATACATACAACAAAATTACCACTTGTCTTCATCGGATGAATTTCAAACTAGACTTGTCACAATGACACAATTAATATATAATTTTTTTGTCAAGAGTGATACACCATATACAGTAAAATGGTTTTCTTCAAACTGCTATAATTTTGAGCATATTACCTCCCTTACGAAGAGTTAATTCATAAAACTATTGATTAACATTGGGGCAATTCTGAGCTCTTGTTCTGTGCCTCAGCTTAGGCAGCTCACTTCACAATTAAATTCTAATGCATTATAAGTCATTAATCATTTTATAATGTTCAAGTAGAAAAATGACATTGTGCAATGTACAGCACTACATGTTTACACATAAGCAGAAAGCAAAGAACATCAGAAACTGATAACTCAGGAAATTTCAAGCTTTTTTCATTTAACTACTAGCTCTTGGGCTGTCTGCTGTACTCTTCTTATAGCAGAATTCTGAAGGAGCCTTCTTTAAACCTTAAACCATAAGTTTTGGTTATCTTCTTTAATTTTTCTGATCCTGTGTTGAAATTAATCATAAATGAGCAATGCTTTGAGAATACGGGAATGTAAGTAAGTGAAACAGGTTAGCAAAGCTTAAGAAAGGGGGTTTTGAAAAGAAAATTTACCACTTATAACAGCACAAGTCTAATTTTGAAACACAACTCTGTTTTCAAAAACTTTACAGGGGACTTAAATGCCATGTAGAAAAATTAAAACAAAATTTGGGAGAAATACCAAGATTTTCAAACACTACTTTTGAAACAGGTGTTGCCATTCTGAAAGATCTAAGACATGATTCTAGCATTTTGTTATGAATTCTCACATAACAAAAATTGGTTCTCTTCAATAATAATACATTCACTTTTTTTAATACATAACTGATACCATTAACAATATAAAAATGGGCAACTACTGGCTTCAAGAACATACAAGAATGCAATTTTAATCAGTGATCGGATGTAGCATGCAACATGTAGCATGCCACAATTACAGTAGTGTGGCATGTAACATTGCTACAAATAGAAAAATGTAGTTGTAGCAGTAACTAAATATAGCTTGAAGCAGGAAATTAGGCTGCAAATTGTGCTGTTTTATAAAATAAGCATAAAATAAAAATTTCATTTTTCAAATCACTTGACATTTCCAGATTTCATGTAACATTATTGGCTGAAACCAGGGGAACCGAGTGTGACTAGATTACAATCACGTACCTGACTAGATTTGTGTAGTGAAAGGTAGCCAAACTGTTATCCATAAAGTATTTATTTTCTTCTTTGTGCTATTTACCGGGAAGTCTGTCAACCTGAGAAAGCTGCACATACACGACTATCGAGCTAGCACTTTTGTTGATGACAGCTGTGAGGAAGATATTCGATTCTCTTAGTATAGAAAATGAATTTGCAGAAACTTGTTGATAGAGTTTTTATTTTGAAATGCCTGGGCACATCAGCTAGGCTGGAGGAACATAAGCCACAATGCGATAAAATGTGTTACATATGATGAACAGAGCTGAGGAAACTACAAAGATAAAATTACTTGTGTAATTTACTTGGGCATTTAGCTCTAAAAGCCACAAGTAATAATATGCATATAAAGATCATCTTTGAAATTTCCACTTAAAGATTAAATGTAGAAAAAGTAGATAAAATGTAGCAAAATTAGCTACCTTTTAGAAAAGGGAGTGCAGCTAGCTACTTTTTGGGAAAAGTAGTTAGTAGCTGTATCATGCTACTTTTTCAAGGATGGAATGCAGTTATAGCAGTAGCTTGCTGCTTTTAAAAAGCAGCTTTCTAGTCACTGATTTTAATACATTCAATCAACATTAATGTATTTTCCACTTTTCAGCAATTAGCAGCATACATTACAAATAAATGGCCATCTTCACACCTTAAGCAATGACAAATAATAGCTTTACAAAAAATAACTGTCTTCATACCTACATAACATTACACCCAGCAGTATTCTAGTCTTTGATCTCAACATAAAACTTGCAATTAATTACAGAAGCTCATATTTTGTTAAATTTCAAATATATTGTTAAATTTCAAATGCAGTAGCTTTTATAATTGATCCTTCCATTACAGAAGCTCATATTTTGTTAAATTTCATATTTTGTTAAATTTCATATTTTGTTAAATTTCATATTTTGTTAAATTTTAAATGCAGTAGCTTTCATAGTTGATCCTTCCATTTTTGAAAGCAAACAAAATATGTTTTTATAACCCAAGTTTTTGGCAAACAAAAACAAATCATTATTCAAAATTTAATTGCATGGAGAAAAAAAAATGTTTTAAGCATAACCACATCCAACATTAGGAAAATTGTACTAATACTTGTTCTTCTATTCGGATCAACAGTCACAACAGTGCCCATTAGTCGAGTTTAGCATGATGTGCCATGTTAAACACAGAATTTCGGCCTTTAGAAGTCTGGGAACTATTGGAATAATTATCTTTAATTTTTTGTATTAATATGTCCTATTAATCCTCAGCAAGTATGAACTATTTTCTTTGAAATGTTCCGCTGGGTTTTAAGATACTGGTATCTCATTTAGCTGGTGATTGTGTGTGTGTGACAGAAGGCACGGTGTGAGGGCTCACGGCAAATTTACAGCAGCAACTGGAAGAAATGCTTCGTTGGATATGTCTTAGTCATAACATTTGGGATCTTTGATGGCAAAAGTAAAAAATTCTTAAAATTGGGGATAATATGGAGTAGGATCCAAAAGTTCGGGGACAACGCAAGCATGTAGTTAAAAGTTACGGCATCTGAAATGCATCCCACCATCCCTCCCCTCTGTAGTCAGAATGGTTTGGCCCATAGAAAGTGATTGGAATGCGTGCAAAGACGTTTGCTGCTGTGGTTAGTCATTTGTCTTCTGTGATGTGAGAAACATGGCTTCTGAACAAAAGGATGAATGGATGCAGATATCGGACGAATTAATCAACAAAGCCGATAGCGATCCTACGTTTTTGGATAACATCACAGGTGATGAAACATGGTGCTACTTGTTTGATATTCAGCCAAAGCGTGCAGTTTTCACCCCAATCAAAGAAATTCAGGCAGGGTCGCAGCAAAGGGAAAGCCATGCTGGAGGTGTTTCTTGATTCTCACGGCATTGTCCGTTCCTAATTTATTCCTGAGGGCACAACAGTTAACAAGGAACGTCATCTGGACAAATTTACATCGCTTACAGGAGTTAATCCGTCGTAAACGGTCAGAGATGTGGCGAAGTGAACAACGGTACCTTCTCCATGACAACATACCTGCACATTGGTCCCTACTACTGGTCACGGCGTTTCTTGCCAGAAATCTACATCCCGCCTATTCACCGGACTTAGTACCCTGCGATTTTTACCTCTTTCCACAGATGAAACAAAATCTGCAGGGAGTCATGTTGTGTCCACAAATGAGGTAAAAACAGCACACAGGAGGCATTATGAGGGGTTGCAAAACATGGCTTTCAGCAATGCTTCCAGAAGCTTTACGAGCGGTGGCAAAAGTGCATCATTACCCAAAGGGATTATTTTGAAGATGGTTGTGCATTGATGTTTTAAAATATTCAAGGTAAAGGAACTATATGCCAAATCACCAAATTTTTGGATCCTACCTTGTACGTAGCAGAAAAAATAGCCAACTTGCCTTTTCTTCAGCAATGAATTGTCTGACTGAAGTCAAATTTAGCCCACTGGTTATCCACATTGCTGCAATGTGTGTGCAAAATCATAGGATAAAAGCTTCTGAATTCACCAAGCTATGATAATTTCAAACACAGAACTTTGGCCTTGAATAAGTTTGGAATGTACAGATGAACCAACTGCAAACTTTGTAAAGAAGATGTCCTACTAAGCCTTAGTAATTGTCTAAAATTTAAATCAAAATGCTTGTGGCTTTTGAGATACAGATATCCTCTTTTGTCACTTTCTTTTTTTTTTTTTTTTTTTTTTTTTGATAAATATTTGAAGTGTGTTGAGTACTCCAAACTTTGGTTAAAACTGCATTCATAAACTGTTTCCATGACACAAAAGCAGTTTGTCTTTCCGCAAGTTTAAAAAGCAAGGTTGTTTTACTTAACATGTTCAAAGCAATCTCATCCTGGAATGCAGAAGCTAACATTTTAAACCCTACTTCCAAGCACAGAAAGGAAAATAGGGCACTACCATTTCCATTATGTGTCACCACACCCATGCTGTAAATGGTATCATCCATAAATGACGTATATAGAGGCAGATATCTCCGTGAGCTCTAGTAGCCAGAGTTGTATAAAAATAAAATGTACACCAACTAAAAGTTTTAATTGGAGAGCTAATATGTAACAACTAGCAGGTGCACCTGGTATTTCCTGGGTAAATATTACTATTCTTGGAGTCAAAGTTCAGCAGGTGAAAGTTGATGAATGAAAAAGATATTCTTGTAATTTTCCAATAAATTTATTTTAATTTATTTAGGTTATTGTTTTTTCGTAAACAATATTTTTCACGGAAGACGAATGGAAATGCTTACCTTTGAGGAGACATCTACTGAACTGTCGTACATCTGCCGTGTGCTTTTGAGAATCCTGCGACACTGAAATGCAATGTACCTATGTCATATAGTGCGCATGTGACTTGACATTGGTTTTGATCATTCTTTTGTTTACCGTTTTGAATTTTGAATATCTGGAACTCTATTTGCATTACATTGTATTTTTGCCTGATGAAGCCGCCCGTTGGATGGTGAAAGCTGAAGTTTATTCATTAGCATTTTTAATACACCATTAAACGGATATTTTTGCACTTTACTGTTATCTATGATCTCTTAACTTAGACCATAGATCCGGTATTGGAGTGCTGAATTGTGTTGCTGTTCTTATAAGTAAAAAATAGAACTTTTTACGAAAATTTTGTATGGAGTGCCCCCTTGACCCCGAGCTCCAAATCCATTCTTACTTAACCATCTACAGTCTATATTAGAGTACCATGAGATAGTACACCAAATTTGGAGGTTCTAAATTGAAAACTGTAGATTTTACGGAAATGTTGTGTCGTGCCTCTTGAACCCAGGCTTCAACCCCTTCCAAAATCCATCTACAGTCTAAGTTAGGGTACCATGAGATAGTATACCAAATTTGGTGGTTCTTCATTGAAAATTGTAGATTTGTATTGTGGACATAGAAACAAACAATTATATACACATATATGTACAGTACATATATTCATAAAGAAAAGATTTGTTGTATAGAAATGAAATATTAAATAACAAACAATTATTTATTGTTAGTTTTTGTGCCTCGTTAACTGAAGCATTTGATAGACTGATAATTTCTGTACATTTCGTGGAAATTTTAATTTGTATTGGAATGCTAATAAAGTAGCAGTTTTGTAAAGGAAACTTACATTCCCTTTATAGAAAATAAATGTTGAATAATAAATATAACTTTTTAAATGACAACAGAGTTTCATTGCCCTGTTAACAGAACTACTTGATGTACTGATACTCAGAAGAATAACCTCAAAGGCTAATGCAATGTCATGAATCATAGCACATGTGAAGGGATAATACATCGACAAAAGTGACAAACTCACATCTTAGAATATGCATTACTTCCACTTATAGGCACCGACTTCATGGGTTCGAGACACTTTTTGAATCCCCAATGATTTTGTTGTGGGTTCCTCGAACCCCTAATATTTTTGAGCGTTTTTCATGTGGAAAATACATGTACGCATATATGCATAACTTTTATTTTTTGCTATCAGTTCAAGTTTTTTATTATTATTCCCTGTTTACTATATATAGAAAGTGTGTATAGATATTTTTACCCCTCAGACTGTTTATTGTGCCTCAAAAAACAATTAGTGTTTGTTCATCTCATCGAATTTGACGCCACAGACAATACCTCAAGTACCTTTGTTTAAGAGCATTTAAAACTGCCTCCTTTATAAAAAGAAAATTATTCGGTTTGTCTGGGTTCCCACAAAATACAAAAGTCTAGCTCTACATTTGGAGACGAGAACCTATTCAAGGTCATAGTGATAAAGGCGGAAATATGTTGTACAGTCAGTTGACCCACCTTTTCTTCGTACAGTCAGGGACTGAGGAAGTTAGAAGAGAGAGATGGCATCAGTAGCCACTGGTGAAGCCAAATCTGGTCACCTGGTTTCTTGCGCCTTCCGAGTGAGGAGGGTTCAGTGATGTGACGTCACTTACTAAAGACCTGTGCTCCAGCGGCCATCTCTTACTCTTTGCAGCAGTCCCTGAAGGTCAACAAGGCTCACACAGCTTTAGCAAGGCCATGATTGGTTAATACGCTATATGCACTTCCGCTCGACAAAGCATAATTTTGTTTAATGTTTTTAGAAAATACTAAACAGTATTTCTGTAACTTTTTGCAAATTTTTAGTTATGTGCATATATATTTAGTGGAATATATAGAGCTATGCAAGACAGCACGAAAAAGTATCACTGAAGACGTAAGGAAATTCAACTGTGAACTAGTGAGGAAAGCAATTGAAAACAACCAAAGCCTAAAGATAGCAAAGGGACATCTCAGTAAGGGAAGAAAACAGATTATGGCTCTGAGAAAAGAAGATGGTTCTATAACAAGAAATAGAGGCGAAATTTTGACAAGAGTGAAAGATTTCTACTCCAAATTATATGAAAGGGATGATACATGTACTCCAGACATCATGAAAGGTACCAGAGTTCTTCCAGTCCTCCCAGCAGAAGTTGCTCATGCAATCAAGAACATGAAGCGGGGGAAAGCTCCAGGAGAAGATGGAATTACTATAGACATCATACAAGAAGCAAGTGGAGAAATTGAAACAGTACTCGCCCAAATTTTCACTCGATGCCTTAATGAAGGGAAGATTCCTGAGGATTGGAACAATGCTACAATGATCCTGCTACATAAAAAAGGTGACATTGAGGATCTCAGGAACTACAGACCTATCAGCCTCCTATCAGTGGTTTATAAAATCTTCACTAAAGTTCTTTCACACCGCTTGAAGGTAACACTGGACATGGCTCAACCGAGAGAACAAGCTGGATTCAGGAGTGGCTACAGCACAATAGATCATATCCACGTACTGAGAGAACTAATTGAAAGAGCGAGGGAATATGAACTTCCATTGTGCATGGCTTTTATCGATTATGAAAAAGCCTTTGATTCGGTGAAACCATCAGCAGTTACCACGGCTCTGAAATCCTGCGGTATTGAAGATGCATACATTAATATTATTAATAACATCTATGAAAATGCAAGTGCAAAGATTCGGCTGTTTGAAAATACAACACACATAAAAATTGGAAAGGGAGTGAGACAAGGTGACACCATATCTCCGAAGCTCTTTAATGCCACATTGGAAAATGTCTTTCAATCACTGAACTGGGAAAACAAAGGGATAAAGATTAATGGAGATTATCTAACCCACCTTCGTTTTGCTGATGACGTAGTCATTTTTGCAACTACCCCATCAGAGCTGCAGAGTATGATCCAGGAACTTGCTGACAAGAGTAAAGAAGTGGGATTAAAAATGAACTTTCAGAAGACAAAAGTGATGTTCAATGCTTTTACAAGAAATGAAGATTTATCGATTGATGGAGAAAAACTGGAGATAACAGATACGTATGTTTATCTTGGACAGCAGATATCAAGTGAGGGTCACATTGATGAAGAAATTAATCGGCGTACAAAACTTGCCTGGAGAGCTTTTGGAAGAAACAGCATAATTTTCAAGAGCAATATGCCATTATGTCTTAAAAGAAAAGTGTTTGATCAATGCATCCTTCCAGTGCTTACGTATGGTGCAGAGACGTGGACCTTAACTAAAAGAGACATACAAAGGCTGCAGACAACTCAAAGCAGCATGGAGAGGTGCATGCTTGGTATAACCAGGAGAGATAAGAAGAGGAACTCGTGGATCCGAAAAATGACGAGAGTGGAAGACATCATGATCAGAGTTAAATCCCTGAAATGGCAATGGGCTGGACATACTGCCAGAAGGACAGACCATAGATGGACAGCTGAAATTTTAGATTGGATTCTAAGGGACAGGAAAAGACCCAGAAAAAGACCACATGGGAGATGGGTGGATGAAATTCGTAAATATGCGGGAGTGACATGGAGGAGACTGGCACAAGACAGACCGTTGTGGAGGAAACTTGGGGAGACCTTCGTCCAGCAGTGGATTGATAATGGTTGACAATGATGATGATGATGATATTTTGGTCTAATTTTTTCCTGACTGTACATGCTGCAAACCTCTTCAAAGTCAATGATTTCCCCATAGAAAAGTACAGAAGCAGCCCAAGTTGGGCATACTGGGCATACAGAGCTGATACGAAGTGGAGCCCATGGAAAACGAAGGGTGTGCAGCTGATGCCATGCCCTCTACCTTCTAACCTCCTACTTTAACCCAGAAATAATTGGAAGAAAAAAATTGCAGGCATTTTTAAAATTGGTAAAAAAAACCTTAAAATAAATTTTACATGTTTTCCTTACTTTTATAAGACAATTGAGTTGGAAATTCACATATCTGTGTATTGCAAATAATAATGTTGCACCTATGAAAGCAAAATAAATTAAATTAATAATTATCTAGAGAAAAAAAAAAATTCTGTAATTAACTATAGTTTGCTTCATTTCAGGCGTGTTATTATGCCACCAGATAATCTGACTGAATAAAATTTAAATTAGACTTCAACACTTTGAAAAATGCACGAGTAATTCGATTACAAATTTTCGGAGCCCCCAATAATTTTTCAAGTCGGTGCGTATGCTTCCACTCCATCACTGCTTTCTGAAAGTAAAAAGTCACCTCTATGAAATTTTTTGCATGTGAGAACAGCCTTTGTTTGCTTTAATTTCTGTCACATACAAGTGCAGGGTTCCCACTCTTTTTCCCACATACAACATAAGCACTTTTTAAGGACTTTTAAGCACCTATTAAAAAATTTTAAGGACCTCGGCAATTACACACGCACTAGCTTTATATACATATAAAAGAAAATGTATGTAAATACATTTTCTTCTATATGTATACACTGAGTGGCCACTTTATTATGACCACCTGACAGTTTTAAGCAAATGAGCTATGGCTGCACGCTGTTGCCGCCAGAGGGCAAAGCTCGTATAAAAAGGGAAAGCTTAGTGCTTGCGACAGTAGTAGAAGTGATTTTTGGGTGACGAGATGGGTAAAAAAAATGCGATTTGACGGACTTTCAACGTGGGACGAGTGTAAGGAGCTCGGAGCCATGGACCGAAACCGCCGAATTCGTGAAATGTTCCAGAGCAGCTGTTGTTAAAGTGTTTAAGGACTGGACTATCAGCCAAAAAACTGGGTCTCTATGTGCAACGTGTGGTCGTCATCGACCAGTGACTGCTCGGGCGGAACGGAGAGTGTCCAGACTGGTAACAGACAACCAAAGGGCAACAGTGCAGCAAATTACAGACCATCTTAATGAAGGATCCCCTCAAATTACCTCTACACACACTGTTCACCGTACACTGCATCAGATGGGATATGGCAGCTGAAAGACTGTGGGTGATTCCATGCCAAATCAACCAGTCACTCAACCTGACCATTTCAGATTTCAATGAAACCTTCAGGGATCATTCTACCTAGTGATATAAATGAGAATATATTTTTTTAATTTTTTTATCTCATTGGGTTTTCATGTAATTAATTTTTAAAATTTTGAAAAATCATCGTTTTTTGGCTTGCATAAACTTTTTCAATCTTGAATTTCTCAAGTTTTATAAGGCCTAGACAGTTAGTTAACTCCTCATTTTAAAGAGAATTTCATAAGTTTTAATTTGTTATGCAACTTGACTATGCTTGGTGAAAAAAAATTTTAAATTTAAAAAAAAATATTAACAATTTTTGAGATATTTTTTTTTTTAAATTTGAAAAAAAAACTATGTTTTTTGTAATATTATAAGCTTTAAATCCTGAAACTTTTAGAGTGGGGTCTCAATGGGATCAGGAGTTATGGTACCAATGGTATTGTTTTAAATACCAGTTAGGGCTACACTGCTTGCTACCTTTAACTTTTGTAAGGTAAAAAAATAAATAAATAAAAATACATTGGCTATAAGGTAACCAATTTACATTGGGGTCTATTACAGATAATGATTTACTAAACCCTGCAACGATAGCCCTAGTCAAAGAATTCTATCAAAATTATGTGGTTAGTCGTCAAATGCCTGGTAAAGAAGACTTTGTTTCAGTCAAAAAAGATGGTAAATGCGTGTACATGTTCAAAATTATTTAATTCTAAGTACATTAAAAGAATCATATCTGCAGTTTAAGAAGCGTTACCCTGATCAGAGAATTGGAATTTCTAAATTTTGTGAGCTTCGTCCCAAGCATTGTGTTCTTCCTGGGTTCAGTGGGGCACATTCTGTGTGCATTTGCACGATACATCAGAATGCCAAATTAATGATGGCTCAGTGTAAAATACCTGAATTGACAAATGGTGAACTCCCGATTAAAACATACAAAGATGTAACAAGCAATATAATTTGCAAAACGCCAACATCTAAATGTTACTTCGCAAATTGTGTTAATTGCCCAGGAAGTGATGAATTGAAGGCTCGGTTTGAAGAAGCTTTTGAGCTTAATAGCATTGAAAATGTGAGTTTCAAACAATGGAAGCAGATTGATAACAAGTGTGTCCTGGAAACTATTATAAAACCGACAGAAGAGTTTTTGGATTACTTGTTTCAGAGTTTGCCAAAACGTTCAAGACAATCTTTCATTGCTACTCAACAGTCTTCGTATTTGTGACACTTGAAAGAAAATCTACCCCAAAACCAATGCATTGTACTTTGTGATTTTGCTGAAAATTATGCATTTGTGCTTTAAGATTTTGCACAAGGCTTTCATTGGAACAATGCTCAAACAACAATAACATCCGTTTGTTATATACTACGTTGACGAGGAAACCAAAAAGTTGGCGCACCTGAGCTTAGTTATTCTTTATGATTGTATGGTGCATGATACAGTTGCCATTCATTTGTTTCAACGCCTCATGATTGATTTTCTTAAACAGAATCTGCCCCATAAACCCAAAAAGCTGAATTACTTTTCAGATGGAGCATCATCACAGTACAAAAACAAATCAAACTTTCTCAATCTCTGCCATCATGAGAAAGATTTTGGCATCAAGACTTCCGGAATGGAACTTCTTTGCATCGTCACATGGAAAAAATGCATGTGGTGGTGTGGGAGGAACTGTTAAACAATTAGCAGCATTGGCCAGTCTACGAATGGTCTACAATGATCAAATTATGACCCCTCGCCAACTTTATGATTGGGCTAAAGACAATATTGTCAACATCAGTTTTTTTGTATTCCACTACAGACGAATATGAGGCAGAGGAAAAGACCTTGAAGAGTAGATTTGAAACAGCAACAACAATAAAGGGCACTCAACAATTTCACAGTTATACAGTCCTGTGAATGAGACTAGAGTTTTAGCGAAAAGCTACTCATTTTCAGAGGAATCAAAAGTGTAGAAATAGTTTCAGCTGATGACACTGATGATGATCTGGACAATAATGACATTGTTGGCTTTGTTACATGCCAATACTCAGATAAGTGGTGGTTAGGTTGTGTGTTAGGAATAGAAGGAGATGAAGTAAAATTCAGTTTTTTGGAACCACATGGCCCTTCTCCATCTTTCAAATACTCACAATTTACTGACATACTAGTTGTGCATAAAAGTGAGGTTTTAACAAAAGTTGATCCTTTAACAGCTACAGGAAGAGTTTATAGACTCAGAAACCAAAAAGGCAAACAAGAACTTATTTGTTAAATTAAAGAAGAACTAATAGGTCGCTATTTTGGTGTAACTACAACTCCGAGTGCTAACTAAAAATGTTTTTGTTAATTTTACCAGGTAAAACATTTTAGCCTGTTGGGACTGTCCTTCCCTTGTTTTATATTTGACTATGTATTAGCATGATGTATTATAATTTTTTTTAATTAATTTTTTTCACCAAGCATAGTCAAGTTGCATATCAAATTAAAATTTATGAAATTATCTTTAAAATGAGGGGTCAAACAACTCTCTAGGCCTTATAGAACTTGAGAAATTCACTATTGAAAAAGTTTATGCAAGCCAAAAAACGATGATTTTTAAAAATTTTAAAAATTAATTACACAAAAACCCAATGAGATAAAAAAATTTTAAAATATATTCTCATTTATATCATTAGGGAGAATGATCCCTGAAGGTTTCATTGAAATCTGAGATGGTCAGGTTGAATATTGAAATTTTTGTTGGTTGATTTGGCTGGAATGACCCCTGTTCGAACACCTTTGCTGTCAGCAGTTAACAAGAGAAAACGTCTCCAGTTCGCACAGGAGCACAAGAATTGGACAGTCGATAATTGGAAAAAAATTAAGTGGTTCGATGAATCATGTTTTCAGTTGCACCATGCCGATGACCGAGTGAGAATTTGGCGGAAACAGCACAAAAGCATGGACCCCAAATGCATTGCTACAACCCTTCAAGCTGGTGGAGGCAATGTTATAGTTTGGGGAATGTTTTCCTGGCATGCTTTGGGCCCTTTAATTCGTGTTGATAAATGTCTGACTGGCACATCATATCTAAGCATCATTGCGGACCAAGTGCATCCTGTCATGTGGATGGTTTATCCCAATGGCGATGGCTTCTTTCAACAAGATAATGCGTCTTGCAATAGTGCTCGTATTGTACAGGATTGGTTTCAGGAACATGCAGGTGAGTTTACTTTGCTTAAGTGGCCCCCACAATCTCCAGATCTCAACCCCATTTAGAATTTGTGGGATGAAGTTGAACAAGCCATCAGACAGCTGGATCCACAACCCTGCAATCTCACACTCCTGGAAAGTGCTATTCATCAAGCATCGTCTCAGATTCCCCAAACCACCTATCAACATCTCGTGGAGTCTATGCCACGAAGAATCCACGCAGTATTAAAGGCGAAAGGTGGCCCAACGAAGTACTGAGGGGGTGGGGTGGTCATAATAAAGTGGCCACTCAGTGTATAAAGACACCAACTTTTTTTCTCAGTGTCTAGGCTCCAAATATTTATTAGCATTTCATATGAACTCACATGCTCCACGAAAACGCCCGATCGAGAGTTTATGGGCAAATGTGGAAAAATTGAAAAAAAAAGTCCGAACAAAATAAAAAATAAGCACCTTTAAGCACTCCGAACAAAATAAAAATAAGCACTTTTGAGTACTTTTTGCTCTTTTTGGGAAAATATAAGGACTCTTAAGCACCCGAAAAAAATATAAGCACTTTTTAAGGACTTTTAAAGATTTATAAGCACTGTGGGAACCCTGAAGTGGTTATTTTGAGGTCACGGCGAGTCACTGCAGATTCTTTCTTTGCAAATCACCTAATATGGTTTCTCTCATAGGTCCCACAACAAACCTTTGGCTGTCTGCAGACATCTCTCAAGACAATGTATCGCACTGAGTATTAAATGCAAAATATTGAACATAGGGCAATCAGCTATAATATTTCATGCATCTAGCTACTATTTCATTATGAACTTACAGGCAAACAGCTTTTAACAGATGTAATTTGGAAACCCTATTATGTACTTGAAACATTTAACTCTCCCACAATTCTGCCCTCTCAGTAGGGTCACACATATGTAAATGGCACATACACTGTTATTATATAATAAAATATCCACTATTTAAAGCAGCTTCCAGCACTCAGTCAATGCTTGATGTACCGCACCTAGATTTACGGCCACCCTCGAGTCTGAACAGATGTGCTCTACATAAAATTTCCTTTGATATACGGACACATCCTTGGCAACCACCAACAGACATTATATTAGGTGTGCAAATAAGTTTTAAACCGTTTTTAGACAAAGCAGCATGTAATTTGAGAGAAAACAACAATACCTTTATGAATCAAAATATGTGCTGTCATTATTTATCACCCTCTGCCATCAGTCGGCCAGCAGACTGATTCCAGCCATGAAGAATACTTCGTCGTGTGACAACGAGGAAGTCGTCAACCCATTTTTGCACTTCGTCACATGTCCGGAACAGTACAGCAGACAAACCATGTTGCATCGATCGGAACAAATATTAGTCTGAAGGGGCTATGTCGGGACTATACGTCGGGTGCTCTAAAACTTCTCAGCCAAGCGTCAATAGCATTTCCTTGACCGATTTTGCGACATGCGACCTAGCATTGTCATGCAGTAATTTCACGGTACACAATCCTTTGCCTGCGAAAGGATGTTTCTGACAGATTTCCTGGTTCAATCTCAACAATTGTTTCTTGTAGTGATCAGCAATAACAGTTTGACCCTGTTCTAATAGTTCATAATAGAGCAAACCCTTCATATCACACCAGATACACAGCAGAACTTTTTGGAGTGAATATTGCGTTTCGGTGCCGAATTCGTTGCTTCACCGGGGTCTACCCACTGTGTTTTGTGTTTGGAACTGTCATACCATATCCACGTTTCATCACCCGCAACAATTTTCCACAGGAAATACTTTCTGCGTTGTTTATTAAACAGATTCAAACACTTCGTGACACGCCAATTCTTGTTCCTCTGGCTCAGGTCATGTGGCACCCATTTTCCTTCCTTCCTGAATCTTTCCCACTGTGCGTAACAGATTGAAAATGGTTTGTTGAGTAACCACCAGCTGTTCAGCTAGTTCTTTTTGCATTTGAGACGAATCTTCATCCAACAACGCTTGCAGTTCCTCATGTGCAACCTTCTGCGTGGTGCCGCTATGTTCTTTATCGCTAACATCAAAATCACCTGCTTTGAACCATCTAAACCAAAACTCGCACATGCTTTTCGATACAATATTCTCCCCCAGAACAGATCGATGCACATGCTTTTGCAGCACTTTTTCCTTGATGCAATTCAAAACGAATGCAATGTCGAATAAATGCAGTATCGCTTGCCATCTTTGACTTACCGATCTACAAGTGCATTTGACTGTTGGGTAAACTTCTGTGTCACATTTTATACTCTGGACCAGTTACGGTCACATGACGTGGGGGAATGTCGGATATGTAAATTAGCTGTATACATCACATACAAACCGCTTTAAAATTTCACACCTAATATATTACCGTGCCAACCTGCTTTTCTTAACACAAAATATACTTGATATACCACCTGAATTATTAACACAGCAATCAGACATGTCTGAGTTGCATGTATTTTTCTGTTTCTCATGTAAACATCAACCATGTCAGAAAACGAGATCACCCTGGAGCTGGAATTGAACCCACGTCGCCCAATTTCCATTCGAGTATGTTAACCATTATACTTCCAGGATGATGAAGTTCCAAGTATCTGAGTAAACCTATCAATTCTATTATCGAGTATGCTATCATTTTGTTATCACCACCATCTTGGGTGGTGTTTCTTTTTTTTTTTGATTGGAGGTTTAACGACCACCGTGAGCAACTCAATGGGCTATAAGCAGTCACCCGTCCCTAATTTAGGGTCACTGGTTCCAGGGAAGGGAGAGAGCCAGTGCCGTAAGACAAACACAACATCCATGCCTGACCGGGATTCGAACCCAAACCCCTTACTGACGAATGATCAAAGGCCAGCGCCTTAGACCACCGCGCCACCGGGGCGGCTTGGGTGGTGCAACGGATAGCATACTCTAAACAGAAATCGGGAGATGCAGGTTAAATTCCTGCTCCAGGGCAACGCAATTCTCAAATTTTCCGACATGGTTAATAATGTTACGTTAGAAACAGTAAAATACAAGCAACTCAGAGACGCTTGATTGCTGTGTTGATAATTCAGATGTATTTCTACGTATTATGCGAAAAATATTTCTTGCACACTATCTGCTTGATATACCACTACTTGCAAGCTGAATAAAAATTCCCTTCCCATTTTATAGACCATGATTCAATTGTGGCAAATTTTAATGGTTAATGGCACTGATTCAATGTCTTTTAAACAGTGAAAAGATTCCTTGAAGTAAACTCACAGGATGGCGATATTTCAAACGCATTTGTAAAATTAGAGTATGCTCTGAAAAGTACTGGATTTAAATCTAACTTACAAATGAAAAAAAAATCAGGTGTTTAAAAGAACTTGTATAGTGCTATTAATTTCCACTTGAAAAACTTTCAGTAACATAGCACGATTTTTTATTCATTTCTTTATAATTTAAAGGTTGCCTTTGCCTTCCTACTTTACAAAGAAAATTTTGGCATTTAATGCATACCAGAAGCTGCCAAAATGGAAGCTGACATTTTGAAATTCAGTGTGCACTAAAGTATGGAATATATAACTGAATTTTTTAATTAACATGTTTTTCATTTAATGCTAATTATGAAAACAAAATTTTCATAACTTAAAAATAATTGCCAAATCCAATGTACCGCCATACTTGATACAGGTTGTAAAGAAAATATCCGGAAAACGCAGAAGCATGCATTTCAAGCTTAAACAATTGTACAAAACACTTCACCTAATCATACAGATAGTCCCCATTGGGACTAATGACCTTGTTCCACCAATATCCAATCTACGAGTTGAAATATCCCATTGCAATAGAAGTCTCGTGAGCGGAAGTTGAAGAAGTCACCCATGCAACATTTCCCATCATCATCATTAGCAAAGTTTTTCTCAGCAAGAAAATTCGCCAAATGCCGGAAGAGATGAAAATTGTATATGAGGCAAGGTCATGGGAATAAAGGGTGTGTGTAACAATATTTCCCATTCCAGCTCGTGCAATTTTTGCTAGGTCCGTAAAGTGACGTGTGGACAAGCATTATCCTGGTGAAAAACAACTTCATGGCGATCAATCAATACTCGGTACTTTTCTTGCAGAGCAGCAGGGAGACTGTCCAACTGTTGGATATAAACATTTGCTGTGATGGTATTGTTCTACGGAAAGAATTTATAGTGAATAAAGCCGAGACAATCCAACCAGCAACTCAGCATCACCTTTCATCTAAAGGCGTGACTTAGCGACCTTCTGTGAAGAATGCTCCTGCTCTTTGTCACATAACATTCATGTATGTGACCCATTTTTCATCACCCGTTACCAACTGATGCAAAAAGCCCTCCCATTTTTCTCTTTCACGCAGAGCAACAGCAACGGAGTAGCGCTACCTCCGATTCTGGTCAGACAAAGCAAGGGGTACCATTTTGCACAATTTACATGAATATCCCAACTTCCAAAGTCGGGTGTTGATGGTTGTTTGGGAGGTCTTCAGTTCCTCTGCCAGTTCTCATGCATCAGGCTTGGACAATAGCCCATGTTGCTGTGTAGCATTTTCAACCTCACAGGGTCTGCCACTTCTGGGCGCATCAGACAGATTCCATACACCAGTATAAAACTTCCTGTACCAGTCATAGCAAGTACTGTGTCCGATAATATCGTCACCAAACTTGTTTCACAATTTTCCAAGTGCTTCCGTAACTTTCACGCCATTCAAATATTCGTGGAGCAATATAGCACACACACCTTTCTTAGATATTGTATCGTCACCACAACAGCATATGTTCTGTCCTTTGTCCTTAGAATCTATTCTTTTGTGCACAGCACTTTGGGATATTTATGTCACCACAGAGCCACAATATCTTGCTTTACAAAAGCCCCATACGATTTTTTCCGGAAACTTTCTTTACAACCTGGTGCAATGCCACAATGTAATTGTAACAAAAGGTAGCAGTGCATCAGGGGCTGATTGCATTATTCTTCAGCACCATCTGATTTTAGGCTAACCTTCCAAAAGTGGCCCGCTCCGATAGATGGCGCCATGGTAGTACTTCCCCTCTCTCTCTCTTCCTTTCACGTTAAATGCGTTATAGCTACTTACGTCACTTTGTTCTCTTGGTACGTGGTTTTTTTATGCTCACATTCCTATGGATATAGTAGGAAGGCTTGGTGGTGATGGAATCATCGTCGAAGTGGACAAAGCCAAAGTGGGAAAACGCAAGTACAACTGTGGTCGTCTCGTCGAGGGCACCTGGATTCTTGGCATCTTTGAAATCACGTCGAGCCAGGAACAACCATTATGATGGACCAGTGGGCCTATTGTGGAATATTTATTCCGACGGAATTGCTGTCTTTCCTCAGAACATTGCTTTGAAGCTTTGAAGTCCTGCTTCGTGCGATCAGGAAGTTCTTCTCTGGCAGATAAAACTTTTCTTGCTTTATTCTGCTAGGTAGAGTTTCATATTCATGAGGAAAACTTATTCTTCCGTCATAATAAATATTTCTCACATATGCCACAATGTACATTCATAAAGGTCCTTTTAAGGGCCATCTTAAATCCATATTATTCACTTCCTTTGCCACTTTCACAACGCAGCACAACGCTTTATGATGTAGCGATAACGTTTCGCCATCTATGGTCGCTTCAGAAAACTATTTCTGGGCCACATTTGGAAGGTTTACCTGATTTTATTGCTCATATGAATAGTCCTAACTTCCACTGCCAAAAGGCTTCTTTTTAAAATAAATACTTCAGTGTATATTTTCTTCTCCACTTTCTTTTTTTTTTTTTTAATCGTAGGTTTAACGACCACCGTGAGCAACTCAATGGGCTATAAGCAGTCGCCCGTCCACTGGTTCCAGGGAAGGGAGAGAGCCAGTGTCATAAGACAAACACAACATCCATGCCTGACCGGGATTCGAACCCGGACCCCTTTCGGACGAATGATCAGAGGCCATCGCTTAGACCACTGCGCCACCGGGGCGGCCCACTTCCACTTACATTACTGTTGAAGAAAAATCAAACTTGACCACCCAAAATGTAGTAACCTTGCCAAATTCTGGGAAGTATAGGTTTGTAGGAGGTTTACTGTGCAAAAAAAAACTAAATAAATAACTGAACTGTTATAGCTGACACCACCAACTGTAACATGGTTCCGTCAGCTATAACACTGTAACTGTAACTTGTGCCACGGAACCAACTGTGACATTAACTTACTGCAGCAGTGGATCTTGCTGAAATCCATTTTGAAACCTGATAAATACTTGACAACATGAAAGTACAGATTTATAAGCCAAACATGAATTCGGTCCAAATGTGTTGCTATTAATTTCACTTTCAGACAGATCACTCTTACAGTTTTTGGTTTTTAACATCCTACCCGAACTTTTACTCTTCATCACAAATAACTGATACACATTACAATGATTTGTAATTACTTACTACTGAAGTGAATTAAGTTATTAAGTCAAATAGTCAGTTTAGTTAGATCAGTGATAAAAAAGTTGGGGGGGGGTTGGGGATCTAGGCTGTACTCAAGTTTACACAAAACCATTCAGAAACCTCCTCCTAGTCTCCTTACCCAATTGTGTGATGCATATTCATAATATTTTATTCCTCGCTTAAAGGGGAAAGTAGGTATTAGGCCTATTTTACATCTAAAGCACTAACAGTTGGTTGTTGAAACAAAACGTTGGCCACCTGACTACTGGCTGGCTTAACTGATCCATATTAAGTTGCTTCCTTTGTTTTTTTGTTTTTGAAATTACCTATTACATTTTTATCAGTTTTACGCATAGTTCTTAATGTGGCCCCTATGTTAACAATATGGTCCCCACGCATTCATAGAAAACCACAAAAAAGTGAAAAAATATAACGTTTAAAAAAAAATGTGCACTGAACAGAAACTGAACAAATCAGATTTTTTTTTTTTTCTTACGAATGACTTACATAACTTACACAAAAACTTATTTCTGGCGAATCTGTCTGCCTGTATCTTGGAATGTACAGTAAGCATTGATACAATATTCCATCAAGTTTCGGGTATCTCGGTTTCACACTGCAAACGGTAGAAATACGATTCGCATTTCTGCATATTTTTGTATGACCTGGGGTTTCCTTTATGAACCTAGCTCCACAAATAGTAACTTAGAATCCATACAATGGCTCTGCCAGTAAGTAAAATAACTGCACATGTTTACATTAGATGCAGCTATATGATCGGGTCATATTCAAGCTGTGTTTACATAATCCTGCTGGTAACATAAACACACTGAGCCAGCATATAGATCATAAGGATCACAAAAATGGCCGAATTTCACACTGCTCAGCGTCAACACAAAGTCTTACATTATATTTTTACACAAATTTTACGGCCAAAAACCTTATACCATACTGTAGGGGGTGTGGCGGTTTGCGTTTAAAATCGGAAGACTTGCAGCGATTGGTTTTCGAAAAAAAAAAAGGGTGTGTTTATCTTTCAGCATTAATGAATTAAAACCATTGAGAATTTCTTCAACGTGTTATGTGCGCGCCTACTTGCAACATACTTATTTACCACATACCACTAAAATATGAAACCATTGCACCTCAAGGCGTAGCCGCAAACTGACCTATGTACTCACGATTTTCACCGTACACGTACCAAACATGGCGAACTAAGCCTACGGCGAGAGCGAAGAATAATATTTCTTTTCGTCAAAATTTTGCATGCAACAAATCCATAGAACTTACTTACCAACTTTAAACCTAAGAAGAGAACGATTAAAAATACTGGAAAGCAGGATACACAACAACAACAAGGTGCAATACACAGAGCAAATCCACACTCGCCTCCGAGTAAGATCCGCGTTACCGGATTTTCTACACGCTCGCTTAGAAATGACGTCGTGAGAGTCAACCGAATCACAACTGGGCTGGGCTAGCACATAAATGATGCTGAGCGATTAGAACACTTGATATTTTCCCAAACTTTAATTTTACCTTAAAAACTTGTATATGATAAATCATGAGAAGTGTTTATTACATTAATTGTGTGTAATGAAATGGAAAACATCTAAGTAAGGAACTGTATTATGTGGTGTATCACTCCGCTACAACTGTCTGTTTACTACAGCAGAAGTAACGCATGGGCGACATCCGTGAAATACAAGCGCATACAGAGAATATAACCCAGCACCCCGCGACCAGTATGCGAAATTCGTAGTAGGACTCAAAGTTAAGTTATTAGAATTCGAAATCTACGGTGTTTGAAATTTCGGCAGAAGCTGAGAAAGAACTAGATTCGAACTGGTTCATAGTTTCTCGAAAAATGTCAAACAGTAGCAATTTTCATAGAGCACTTGTCAAAAATTCTAAGAGCGTCTGTTTATTTTTAAAGTTACAGCAAGAGGGGAAAAATTAAAAAAAAATGTTTTACCGTCCAGTAATAAAACTCCATTACTTTTATAAGAAAAAGACATTCGCAGAGGAAATTCCCGCATTATTCACTCGGAAAATAGCCCAATTGAAAACAGACATTCGTGTCACAGAATCCTCTTAGGATGATGAGGTTCTTGGAAACGCATCCAGAAGTTAATTAGAAGTGCAGAGACAATGGTACCCCTCCCCATCGAGTGTATCACTGTGGTCGTTAATCCCAAAAACAAAAATATTAATAATGGTAAACGGGTAGGTTTAACATGCCGTGTGTGGGAGGAATATGATCACAAATATATCCTTATGTACCATTAACTGTTGGATACCAACAGGGCCACAGTAAGCGTTTCTTCTAGTGTGGGAGGGTAAGACTTGAAATTATGCCCCCCCCTTCGTATTCTAAAAGTTCCTCATCTCTAAGCAGTTTTTACTTTTTCAACTCGCCGTTTATCGTAAAGTATTACGATCTTCTAAAAATCGGACCTCCGGTTATTGACATAATTTTACTAAAAATGTTAAAACTAGGAAATATTCAAGGGCCTCTGGTTGTAAATATCAAGCGAAACCAGTGGCGTCCCAGCAGCTCAGAACTGAGGGGAATTGGGTGCCTAAGCATCGCACAGAGGGGAGGAAACCCTGTGTGCGATGCTTAGGCCCCCAATTCCCCTCAGTTCATGTGGATTTCACCTGATGATGATGATGTTATCCCCACAAAATAAAGCGTTTTTAGGTACATACGTATATTTTACATAGTTTTTATTCAGGATACGTAGTATAAAACCATGGACACGAATCTCCATAAGTTTTAACAATTTATTATTTCTTTGTAATTTTAGCTCACTTACGTCATTGTTTTCATCTTTTTATAATATTTGCTATCATAAGGCAGTTTATAAATTTTGGTTTGTAACCTGACTAGCGGAATTTCTCCCTTATGTTTGTAAACTATAATTATGGAAATTGTGTCTTCCTTGTACTCTCTTAGACATCGCTTAGAGGATTCCCTCTATTTCACAGAATAGTGCAACACAAAATTTAACAAAAATTCGTTTTATATCAGAACAATTCTGTGAATTACAAAAATTCCCACACATATATCCAAGTTCCCTAAAATCTTAGATGTTTGCATTCACCATGTGTTCTAAATGCTTAAATATTTTGAGGGGGCTAAAGGGTGGGCTCAAAGAAAAGTTGTGTGGGCTTAAGCCTACCCTAACCCACCAGTAGCGTCGCACCTGAGTAAAACGTAAAAGTTATGTTATCGTCTACAAAACAGCAATACGCAGAAATGCAGAATGAGAAGCAAACCAGCACAGAACGAATGAGTATCAAATAGTGAACTTAACAATAGGAAGATGTTTCGGGGTAGGGCTTGGAAAAATTCCGTTAAGATAAAGCAATCAGAGAGACTTTCTGCGACATACCACAGATAACTGATTAGCTAGCATCCCTACGGCTCATTAGATTGGTCACGGAGGTTCCGCAAACTCTTGGAAAATTTTCACATACTGTTTTACATGCCTCTTCGCTCTATCAGATAATTCCTTTCATGCAAGTGAGATGTCCGCACAACACAGAGCAGATTACTCTGTATTGTGGCTACCTACAGTGCCGTGCCTAAGGGATGGGGAGTTTTTGGTGTAACCCCCCCCCCCTACAATTGGAACCTTTCGATATTTCAAAAATATATTGTCAGTAAATACACTCATAACACAAATACATTTAGTAAATGCACTCACTTCAAAATATATTGTCAGTAAATACACTCATAACACACTTCACTGTGTAAAAAAAATTCCTAAACTCCCCCTCTCCTGAAAAATTTTTTTGTGCACGCCACTGGTTATGCTACGCAGGATACTGTTTGCGACTAACTAAAGCCTTTAAAAAATGAAATATTGAGATACCGCACGACTTATTTTTTTAGTTACAATTTTCAGCAAATTTAATCACACGTCGTGCATTTTTGTTTTTTACACCCACAGAGCGCCGCCCCGGTGGCGCAGTGGTCTAAGCGATGGCCTCTGATCATTCGTCCGAACGGGGTCCGGGTTCGAATCCCGGTGAGGCATGGATGTTGTGTTTGTCTTACGGCTCTGGCTCTATCCCTTCCCTGGAACCAGTGACCCTAAAATTAGGGACGGGCGACTGCTTATAGCCCATTGAGTTGCTCACGGTGGTCGTTTAACCTCAAAAAAAAAAAAATAAAATAAAAACCCACAGAGCACTAATTTACGCCCCTGTGTAACGTATACTCTAGATTCAGTTTCTTTTTGATTTTTCTATCTCTCGTTATTTTATTTTCCTATGTAAATTATCTTCTTACTTAACGAGATGTTTTTTCTCCCGCTGAATGATATGTGGCAACGAGTGTAGTCATGACGTGGTGGTAGGCAGTATAAATAGGCGCATTCAACGATACCTAAGAGAGCTTTTGTTTATATGCGGAGGGCTTTTGTGTTACGTGAGAGAGCTTTTGTTCATATGTGGAGAGGTTTTGTTCGATGTGAAAAGAGCTACGTTATTTTGTGTCGAGAGCTTCGTTCTATGTGATTAGGTTCTTCTTCATTATTGTGATACGATTAGTGTGACTAGTAGTGTGTGTGTTGGATGATACCAGGAGTTTCCTAATAAAAGGTTTTTAAGTAAGTACGTTTTTCTCAGTTCATAGTACTGTCAGACCTCTGTCTGGCCGTTGGGTCTCTTTTCATTAAGTGTCTTCATTAAGAACAAACCAGTAAAAAACTAATTCATTATAATTGGCGCCCGAACTTTTCCTGAACACGAGGTCTTGACAATTATTACCCATGTCTTCATTACCTGAGACAACTTCAATATTTCACCCTAAGGCAAGTTTCGGTGGTGATGGGATTAATTTCGACCATCTGTAAGAAGCCCGTGGGGCTCACTTTACTGATAATGATTTCCAAGTACCCAGGCATTCTTCACAATTTCGTAATTCACCAGCTTCCTATGACTCTGAGTCGCGGGTCGTACCTGAGGGATTTCAATCCTCTCACAGAAGCAGAATGCTTGCCCATTTCGTGCCGCATGCAGGAACAATTATTTTCAATGGTTTGGAGGGGTCCTTAAAATTTCTTGAGGATTTGGAGGATCATTTTGATCTATAGAATATTCCTCAAGACTGCAAAGTGCAAAATAGCAGGCACTTGCTTGAAGGATACCGCTAAGACCTGGTATCGGCAGTGGAGAGTGTCGAACCCGGATTCTCATTATGAGAATTTCCGAGCAAAATTTTTGGAAGTCTTTCCTTTCGGCCTCAGTCGAGCTAGCCTTGCACAACAACTTTTTTCTCGTCAGCAAGGACCCAACGATAGCCCTGTTGCATTTGCTTTAGAAACAAAACGCTTGTATAACTTATGGGATCCACATGCCAGTCATGTCGACATGTTGGACACCCTATTGCAACAGCTCGATCCATTTCTACAGGATTTTCTTGAGGTCCGACACCCTGCTACAATTCATGAATGCCTTCGCCTCATACGAACGTATGAAGAGCGACACAGCAAACATGGTCCAACTCACCATGCTCGGGCACCCCGCGAGGCTTATTACGAAAATCCTCAGCGGCATAATAGGCCTAATGACTTTCATCGCGAGCGTACAAAGGTGCAAGTCCAAGCATCATACGTTCCACCGCGTAGAAGAGTGGTACACCAACCGCGAGTTTCTAATCAATTTTCTGGGTACCGTACAAATGCACAGTATGCTCGACCCCGTTCCAATCCGCAGAATTCGGAACGTTTTCATGCTCAGGGCAATGATGATTTTTCTGCCCGTGCTGAGGGAAGAAGTAATAGAAATGAAAATTTCAACAGACATGCGGAGTTCCCGCAACAGTTTTCACGCAGTTTTGCTCATCGTGAAAACTTTCCCGATACCCAGCAGGGCCGAGGTTTCAGACCGCATGATAATACAACCAGTAATCCTTTAAACTTCCAAAGGAAGTAGACCAAGGGTCGGTACTGCTTCCTGATACCAAGCATTCTGACCCGAAAACAGTATTAGTGACTGTCCAAACTCCTCAGTTGCCTGATGTGTTCTTGACAATTGAAGATATTATTGTCGAGACAAAGTTCGACACTGGTTCTGAAATATCAGCCCTAAATACGAAGTTTTGCACTGAAAATTTTCCTGCAATACACGTTCAGCCTGCGACGCAGTATTTGCGAGGTGCAAATAACGAAATATTCAGTATCACAGGAACTGTCACATTATCTCTAGGGCTGGGAAAGGCTCGTTTTACGCATTCTTTCCTGCTCATCGACGAACTACCTGTTAAATGTCTAATGGGCATGGACTTTATCAATACTTTTCAAGTTACCCTGAATTTCGTACAACATGTTATTTCCTTTCCGGAACCTGTCAAAGTGATTCCTACGGATCCTATAGACATAACGAGTTTGTTACTGAGTAACCAACTGAATGAGAGGCAACGAAACCAGCTTTCTCTACTTTTGCAGGAAAGCCCTGGTTTATTTTCTGATCAACCTGGTTTCACACAGGTGGTTTATCACGTCATTGACACTGATGGTTCGAAACCGATAGCGACGAAACCTTACCCTTGTGCTCCCCATAAAAAACAGTAAATGCAACGTCAAATTTCCGAGATGATTAAACAGGGCATAATAAGGGAATCAACAAGCGCTTGGGCCGCACCTGCTTTTCTGGTTCCAAAGAAACAACCCAATGAATTTCGTTTCGTGACAGATTTCCGCAAGCTAAACCAAGTCACGAAAGCGATAAATTATCCACTACCTGTCATGTCGCATATTTTGCATGACCTGTCGTCAACTAAATGGATGTCAACCTTGGATTTGGCGAGTGGATATTGGCAGGTGGCGGTACATCCAGACTCCGTCGATAAAACAGGCTTTGTGACTCCTTTTGGGGCTTATGAATACCTGCGTATGCCCTTTGGACTAGCTTCTGCACCTGCTACTTTCCAAAAGCTTATGGATACGGTTCTCAGACCTGTTCTAGGTCCCCATGTGCATGTATATTTGGATGACATTATTATTACATCCGAGACTTTTGACGAGCACCTTTCTCTGCTCAAACAGGTGTTCCAACTCATATACAATGCTGGCTTGACGTTAAAACCTAGTAAATGCCAGATAGCGAGTGACGAGATTGTGTATATGGGGTTGAAAATCACTCCCCACGGCTTATTTACGGATAATGAAAAAATTAGGCCTATTGTTGACTTTCCTCGGCCTAAAACAGCAAAAGAACTATCACGCTTTCTGGGAATGACCGGATGGTATCAGCAGTTCGTCTCCGCTTATGCTACAATCTGTGAGCCATTGTATGCTTTAAAACGTAAATACAAGAAGTTTGTTTGGACACCTGAGGCTAACGCTGCATTTGAAGCACTGAAGTCTGCGTTGACTCAGCCTCCTGTGTTGGCTTTCCCGGATCATTCTAAGGAATTTGATATTTATACTGACGCATCCGGAGTTGGTCTTGGTTGCGTTTTGTCACAAGCTGGACATCCAATAGCTTTTGCGTCTCGTATTTTAGCCAAAGCTGAACGCAATTATTCAGCTACGGAACGTGAATGTCTTGCTGTAGTGTATGCTCTTGACAAATTTCAATGTTATCTTAACGAATTGACAGTTAACATAATTACGGATCATTCTGCCCTTCAGTATTTGAATTCTGTTAAGCACCTCTCTCAAAGACTTATGAAGTGGGCTCTTAAGTTACAAGAGAGCAATATCAAAATGTCGTACCAACCAGGTCATAAGAATCAATTACCGGACGCATTGTCTCGCGTCCCGATTAGTGGGGTTCCCACAAAAATTACTCCTGGATGTCAGCCTTTACTTCTAATAGCTGATATAACATCCAGAGAGCAGATAATGGCAAAATTAATAAATGATCCAGATTTTGGGGATATCTATAATTTTTTGCTTGCGGGTTCACCACAGCAAAGTGATCCTTCTCTGGCTGGGAGGTCACAGCATTTTGAAGTCATAGAGGGTCTTCTTTACTATACGAAATCTAGGACTACTAGGGCAGAGTTTCGCCCATGTATTCCACGAACCCTTAGAATGGCCCTTTTAAACGAATTTCATGACAAACCTATTGCAGGCCATTTGGGTATTCGCAAGACCCGTTGTAAATTGCGGGATGTTGCCTATTGGCCTGGCATGTACCAAAGTGTGCTCGCATACGTTCAATCATGTCACTTGTGTCAGATTAATAATTACCGTAATGTAAGACCGGCCGGTCACTTGAAATCTAGCTCAAGTTATCATGTTTTTTATATTATTTCAATAGATTTATTGGGACCTTATCCTTTATCTGTTAAAAACAAAGCTCGTTACGTTTTAGTTCTAACTGATAATTTTTCTAAATGGGTTGAAGTTTTTCCCATTGAAGCCGCTACGGCGGAAGTTATTTGTAATGTATTAATTAATGAAGTATTCTCTAGATATGGTGCACCTAATAAAAGAGTTTCGGATAATGGTCCCCAATTTATTTCTGACATTTTTGAAAGAATGTGTGCGAGACTACACATTAAGCATAAATCCATTTCCCCATATCATCCCCAGAGTAATCCCGCGGAGCGAGTAAACCGCACTCTAGTTAAAATGATTGCTACATTTGTCATGGATCATCACGAGCGGTGGGATGAATATCTTGAGCTTTTTTCGTTCGCCCTCCGCTCGTCTGTTCACGAATCTACTAAATTTACTCCTGCTGAACTTTTTTTGGGTCGAAAAATTAAGACCCCTTTTGAAAACTTAACGGGGATTATCGACGAACTAAACAAGAGACCAACTCCGCAATCAGTACGAATCATGGCTGAGAAAGCTCGTGTTGCAATGATAGGAGCACAAGCGGCTCAAGCAAGATACTATAATACTAGGCGTAGGGAACCAGATCTTGTCGTTGGAGATCTCACTCTCGTGGAAACGCACTTCCAGTCTTCTGTTTCTCATACTTTAGTAAAGAAATTTGCACCCAGCTACGAAGGTCCATATCGGGTGGCAAATGTGTTTGAAAATAACATTATTCTTGAAAAACCTGACAATCAATTTCAATACGTACACGTTGCTCAGTGTCGCAAATATCATGAACGAAATATAGATTTTATCATCAACCCTACTCAACCTTCTGTTCCACAGACTCAAGAGTCTATATCTCACGATCAAACTCCAGAAAATTTGGACGAACCGACAAACATTTTTGAAAAATCTCCAGTGATTTTTTCTTCACCCTCCCCTCCACAAGACGGGCTTCCAAAAACGCAACCTGATTCAACCATAAGACGAAGGCTCGAATCAAGTTCTTCAAATGCTAGTATCGTTCCTTTCCCTCCAACCATTGCCAAGGCTATTGCTGCACCATTCCCTAATAACTCTACACCGACACAAGCTCCTACTTCCTTGAATACCTCGTCAGAAAGTATTCCTATAGGCAGAAATAAGCATCGCCCTGCACGACCACTAACTTACAGCAGCGACTCAGAGTCATCAAATATTTCTGATTTATCAGATATAGACAATAGGGTGACGATTCCTAAACGTCAGACACAAATTACAAACCGTCCAGCAACACCAAAAGCTGGTCGAAAACGTAACTTGTCTCCCCAATCTGCTTCGCCGCAACAGCGCCGAAGGCAGAGATCCTTGCATCTGCCCGGATTTCGCCCCTGGAACCTACGCTCAGGACAAACAGGGCCGATACCTGCTTCTACTCTCATGCCCAGAGGTAGAAAGCGAAAACAAGCGATGTGGCCGGAGCCACGTCCCTTCAAAAGAATGCTGGAAGGACAACACGGGCCCCAGCACAAAGGGACTACATATCAAAAGCCTGGGGGAGCCCGTTCCTGTCAGCCACAGGGATTTCCTGACCGACGGACTTCAGCCGTTCCTGACCGACAGACTTCAGCCGCAGGGATTTCCTGACCGACAGACTTCAGCCGTTCCTGACCGACAGACTTCAGCCGTTCCTGACCGACGGACTTCAGCCGTTCCTGTCAGCCGCAGGGATTTCCTGACCGACAGACTTCAGCCGTTCCTGACCGACGGACTTCAGCCGTTCCTGACCGTTCCTGTCAGACGCAGGGATTTCCTGACCGACAGACTTCAGCCGTTCCTGACCGTTCCTGTCAGCCGCAGGGATTTCTTGACCGACAGACTACAGATGTTCCAGATCCATTCAAGTCTCTGAAAAGAACGACGCCACCTGAATTTACCAGTCCGATTAGATCATGAAAAACGTTATCGTACTAGAGTTTTTTATGCGTCCTCGAGATAAGTAGGTTCTCGTGGACAGGTTCTTTTCTCGTTCTGTCGTTTTTCCTGCACGACCAGTTGGCGTGTCAGATTTTTTTTTTTTTTTTTTCGTGTGGGCCTATGCATTCTTTTTGTGTATCTGTTTTTTTTTTTTTGTATATATCTTCTATGTCCGTCTACTAATCCAAATTTTTTTTTATATATATGTGCTTAGGGATAAAATAATGAAAATTGTTACTGTTAGGCAGCTACAGGCAATCTTCGCTGCTGATACAGTTGGTTTGTAATCAACGCTAATATGAAGACGTAATTTGAAATCAAAAAAGTGATTCCTGCTAGGCAGAATAAAAAAAAAGATATGCCGATGAAGGTTTGTTTTGTTCAAGTATAAAAAGTGTTTCACAGACGAATACAGATTTCCTGATTTTGTCATGCCAAGTTTGATATTGTACATACTGCTGCCACCAAAAAAAAAAAAAAGAGGACGATAAACGTCAGTCAGCAAGTGTAAGACAACACTCCAAAATTTGATAGGTTTTTCGACAAAAAAAATATATATATATATATATATATATATATATTAAGGGGGAGATGATGTAACGTATACTCTAGATTCAGTTTCCTTTTGATTTTACTATCTCTCGTTATTTTATTTTCCTATGTAAATTATCTTCTTACTTAACGAGATGTTATTTCTCCGACTGAATGATATGTGGCAACGAGTGTAGCAAGACGTGGTATTAGGCAGTACAAATAGGCGCGTTCAACGATACCTAAGAGAGCTTTTGTTTATATGCGGAGGGCTTTTGTGTTACGTGAGAGAGCTTTTGTTCATATGTGGAGAGGTTTTGTTCGATGTGAAAAGAGCTACGTTATTTTGTGTCGAGAGCTTCGTTCTATGTGATTAGGTTCTTCTTCATTATTGTGATACGATTAGTGTGACTAGTAGTGTGTGTGTTGGATGATACCAGGAGTTTCCTAATAAAAGGTTTTTAAGTAAGTACGTTTTTCTCAGTTCATAGTACTGTCAGACCTCTGTCTGGCCGTTGGGTCTCTTTTCATTAAGTGTCTTCATTAAGAACAAACCAGTAAAAAACTAATTCATTATACCTGGTATGACCATTCTTGGGTGTACAGATTTCTCTGCCCTCCCGGTCATAGGCGTAATCACTGGGGGGTCGGGCGGTCAGAATCCCTCCCCCAGATTTTCAGAGTCGGGGATCCCCAATGTAAAGGAACCCTTCCCCCATTTTTTCGGGAATATAATGATATGCACGGTTTATGATGTGAACCCAACTAAATTTAATAACCTAAGATTGTAATTTGTCGTTGAATGCAAACACGTGTATAATGTGTACTAAATAAAACAGCGAAGTCGATTCCTAATAAGCAAAGTCAGTTCTACAACTTTGTAATTTACATTTCTGCCATATCTATCATAGTTTTAAAGTTGTGTTCGCTAAGTTCCACAATTCGCCTACAGAGGCGCCTGTGTTGGGCCTGTTAAATCGCGCCTCAGCAACTGCTTTGCTCCTGCGTGTGTGTGTGTGTAGGGCGAGGGGGTCCCAAACTCTATCTTATACAATATGTATGGGTATGTTGCCAGAAGAACGGACCACCGATGGACAACAGAAATTTTAGGCTGAATTTCGAGGGACAGAAAAAGACCCAGAAGAAAATCCCATGGGAAACGGATGGATGAAATTCGGAAGCATGCCGGGGTGACTTGTAGGAGGCAGGCTCAAGACAGATAATTCTGGAAGAAACTTGGGGACCTTCATCCAGTAGTGGATCGATAGTGGTTGACAATGATGATATAATATTGTATATATATTAGGATACCAATGGTTCGCCTCTATCTCTCAAAGAGGAGCTCGAACGGTATCAGCGCTAGGACTGAACGGCAGTGGTCACGTGAACACCTCAGGAATGAGTCTCATGACTCAGGAAGTTAGCTCATCTGGGCAAATCGCTGAACTGGCGGAACCGTCACCATATCTGCATTGAACGAGGCGGCTATGCAGGAGATTACCTGGTGTGGAGAGGTACACTGCTGGATGGCCGTACGCCCCACAGCTGGCGTACGGCCACATTTGCATAAGCTGGCGTTATGCAAATGTGGCGCTCTGGGCGGCCCTGTAAACGGAAACGACATGACGTATGCAGCGATCCGACAATATAAGAAGTGATACGACGGGAATCAGTAAGATTCGGACGCAGTATGGGTAAGACGAAGGATCTAAGCGCATTTGATCGTGGACAAATTGTCGGGCCCGACGAATGGGTCACTCCATCTCGGAAGTCGTGCAGGCACTGGGATTTTCACGCGCCACTGTGTCAAGGGTGCACCATGAGTACATCGAATCCGGCAAAACCATCAATGCAAGGGCCAACTGCCGTGGACAACAGCGTGTGGATGAGCGGGGTCATCGTTGGCTAGCTCGCATTGAAACAGCGGATAGACGGGCCACAGTGCAAGAAATCGCTCGGGAATTTAACGCTGGTGCACAAAAACGTGTAAGTAGCCACACCATCCAGAACCATCTCCTCGCTATGAGGTACAGAAGCCATCGTCCCACGAGGGTACCGCTGCTAACCGCACATCACAGGGTGCAAAGATTAGCATGGGCGAGGGAACATCGCCACTGGACCCTAGACATGTGGAAAAATGTTGCCTGGACTGATGAGTCGAGATTCACGTTGGTACATGCGGATGGCAGGATACGAGTACGGCGCAAACCACATGAAGCGATGGATCTTTCTTGCCAGCAGGGTACTCTTCGAGCTGGTGGAGGTGGTATTCTCGTCTGGGGACTATTTACGTGGACTGAAATATGACGCCTAGTACGTGTGACATCGTCCATCACAGGTCAATGTTACCGGGATATCCTGGACAACCATTCGCTCCCGTTTGTGCGTCTTAAACAACCCACTGGGGATCTCATCCTGCAACAAGACAATGCGCCGTGCCATCGCTCCCGAATTGTATCCGAATGGTTGGATGAACACTCCACTGACGTGACCTCGCTTCCTTGGCCAGCTAGGTCACCTGACCTTAATCCCATCGAGCACATCTGGGATGCCATCGAGAGAGATGTTCGAGGCTCTGACCCCCCCCCCTCCATCAAATCTTCGTGAACTGTGGGAGCTTGTTCAGGGGTCGTGGATCCGTATGGCTTCCCAACGCTTCTCGTGTCTTGTCGAGTACATGCCAAGACGAATCGCCGCCGTCATCATCACACGTTTCAGTGTATATATGCATATACACATACAACGTGTGATTGGAACCGCCACACAACCACCCCCTCCCCACCCCCAGATTTTGAAACATGGTTACGCCACTGCTCCTGGTAGCTAAGGGCCTGGATACGAAAGTTGTACAGGTGCCCTCTTCAAAGTACTACCTCAGAATAAAATTGACTTCACGCATCACACGTGGGGCATCGAAGCTGTGAGCAGTACGGTGTTTTATTTTACTTTATTTTTGTTACTTTTTTTATTTTATTTTTGTTTTTGTTTTTTAGGTGGTGTAAATGAAATCCCCTATGTGATGACTTTTTTTTTTTTTTTTTCTATTTTATAAAAATCGGCTTTGAAACAATATTTTCGTTTGGTAAAGAATTCAAGAAACGTGCTCATTACACAAAAATTCGGTGCTGTCTTTCTTGCGTAATATGTTGGTAACATAAAAAATGTTGCTAAACAATATTGAATACTACAAACACAAGGTGGTTATAAATTAGTTGGGTAAAAAGAAAACGTTATTGTGTTTAGGTATAAGGATGCATATGATAATAAGTATGAATAATATATAGTTAAACACACCAAGTTCACCTTTTTTGCGGACAGATGGCGCTGAGTCATGTAAGGTCACGTATCACCTGCAGAGAACGCGCGATTGCTCCCATCACCATTGTTTAATTGTTTCTAGTAGAATGCCGACGTTGAACGGCGCGGAAAAAGCGAAATGCTGCCTTTGGTTTCACGAGACGCATTCAGCAACACACTTGAAGAAGTTGACAACCTAAGAGGTCTGGCCTCTTCCTCCGGCTACAGAGTGCAAGTGATCGAGGACATTATCAAGAACGCCTACGGTGTTTTCTCCAAGCCGGGTAGCCGCCATACCAAGCCTTCTCTGCAATACATTGGGGCTTGCCCTTATGTACCCGGCCTGACCTACTTCTTGCAGAACACCTTAAAGAAACTCGGGCTTAGCTTTGGGATACGCTCACCGAGATCGGTATCACGCCACCTGCAATCACCCCGAAACACCCATACCTCTCTGACTGATGCGGGAGTGTACTCCATACCATTGGAATACATGGATGGTACCACCAAGCATTACATCGGAATGACAAAACGCTCTTTTGCTCTTCGACTAATCGAACACAAGCGGGACGTCTAGCACGGAAGATTGACAACCGCCTTATCCAGGAAGTGGTTACCCATTCCGCCATCCCGAAATGGGACCAGATAAAGCGAATTGCTCCTTATACTACCACTGCCATCGGGAAAACCATGGAGATTTTGAGTAACCGTATGGTTTGCAACGATGACGTCTCACTTGAGCTTCCCCAAATATGGCACACATTTCTTCACGCTTAGCACGCTTCTGTTGACATCTCTCCTTGTCGCATGCACCCGACGCAACATAGCACGTTCTCAAATTCTGTTCATGTTTATTTTACAATTTTTTATTGTTTATTCCTCGTCTTGCCTAACCACGAACAGGTCTGAAGAAGGCACCCGTTGGTGTTGAAAGCTTACGCTTTATTAATGATATTTATACGTCAACAAACGGATATTTTATTTCCTTTTCATACTGATTCTTTGACGTAATCTACCCGAACTTTAGTTTCATGTGCAACGACATTTTCGCCGAGAATAAGGGAAAACTGCACCGAAAAGAGACACGATTGTAGCATGGTATTTAAAAGATTTAGCGAGACTGGATGTGTAGCTCATAGGAACAGCGGCCAAGGCAGACCTGTAATTCCGAAGGAGATGGTGAATGCAGTGCGAGCAGCATTTCTGCGAAGCCCTCGTAAATCGACGGCACGAGCACGTCTTGAGCTTGGAGTTTCAAAATCAACAGTGACAAAAATCCTACGAAAACGTCTGAAATTTAAGCCTTACAGCCAGCGGTCGCGGCGGTCCAATTGCATGACCCTCCTCGCCGAACGTAACCCCCCTAGATTTCGGTCTATGGGGTTTTGTTAAAGATTAGGTTTGTCTTCCGCCGCTTGCCAAGTCCCTTCCTGAACTAAAATCAAGAATCGCCGCACTCGAATTGGTCGATGCCGACATGCTGACGTCAATGTGGAAGAACTGACTTACAGATGGGACATTTGCAGAGTAATCAAGGGAAGCCACATCGAACATTTGTGAAAAAAGGCAAATTTGGTGTGTATTCGTACTTATGATCATATGATTTTGATTGGAGGTTTTTAACGACCACCGTGAGCAACTCAATGGGCTATAAGCAGTCGCCCGTCCCTAATTTAGGGTCACTGGTTCCAGGGAAGGGAGAGAACCAGTGCCGAAAGACAAACACAACATCCATGGGACCTCGTTCGGACGAATGATCAGAGGCCATCACTTAGACCACTGCGCCACCGGGGCGGCTATGATCATATGCATCCATATACCTATGCACAATAATGTTTTCTTTTTACCCAACAAATTTATTTATAACCCCCGTGTATAATACAGGGTGAGTCAAAAGTCGCAGGGCACTCTCGTATTTCATAAACGGGAGGGAAAATGAAATATCTGAATACCCCAGCAAATAATCGGTGAGAGGGGCCTATCTTTTAGGCTATTTCCGGAACATGGCCGCCATCTTGAAATCTGCCATATTGGATCAAAGTCAAATTTTTCAGATCGTAAGAGGGCCATGTTGCATACCAAACAAGACCAGAATTTTCTCAGGAATTGATTGCCGTGATCAGATTTGGCATATGTGTGGTGGTTCACAAGTTATAAACACAGAAAGTTGAAATAACCATTGTTTGTTGCAGGTACTTGAAGATGGCATTGACGAAAGAGGAGAGGATTGAGGTGATCCTAATGTCTGGGGAACACAGCCGCCATATCAGAGCCGCAGACTTCAACAACCGACACCCAGAAAGACCATCAATTTCACACAGCTCTGTCGCATACCTGATTTCCGAATTCCGAGAAACTCGGACTGTGGACGACAAGCCACGTAGTGATCGGCGGAACTACTCACCGACAAACTCTGCCAACGAGGGAATCTCAACAATGGTCTTGGCATCCTTTGCAAAGAGTCAACAACGTAGCAAACGACGTCTCGTGGTATCAGCCAGTCAGCCATTGTACGGAATCTTAGCACCACTCACTGGCATCCGTTCAAGATCCAGATGCAGCAGCAACTATCAGAGGATGAACCTGACAGACGTGTCGAGTTCTGCAAGTGGGCTTTAGACCAACATCAACGGGATCTCTCATTCGCACAGAGCATTTTGTTCAGTGACGAGGCCAATTTCTATGTCAGTGGTGAGGTTAACCGGCAGAACCACAGGTACTGGAGTGACAGGAACCCTCACTGGACGGAACCATCCAACGTCGTTGCTAATGTAAAGGTTATGGTGTGGTGTGGAATATGGGGCACCTGTGTAATCGGACACATTTTCATCGACAATAACCTAAATGCTCAGCGCTACCTGGAAATGCTACAGGAAAAACAGTGTTCCCTTCCCTTCTGAATGAAGACGCAGTTTCCCCTGTTATTTCTAACACGATGGAACTCCACCACACTACGGAGCAACTGATCGTCAATGGCTAGATGTTCAATTCCCTTGTCATTGGATTGGCCGGGGTGGTCCTGTGGAATGGCCACCCAAATCCTCCGACCTCACACCACTCGACTTTTATCTGTGGGGGTCATCTGAACCTGCCCCAACTCAACTCGAATAATCACACTTATTACTGTCCCACACCTGGTGTATGCTGAGAAAATCCGCGACAAACACCATCTTCAGCAACGCATCCTGGAGGCTTCTAACCGCATTTCTCTCGATATTCTCGTGTAGGTGCACAACGACTGGATCAAGCGCCTTCAGCTCTGTGTCCAGCAACAGGGACAACACATTGAACCCATCAAATAGCTGCGCGTCACGGAGTGCTTTAGAGGTTGTTATTTTAACTTTCTGTGTTGATAACGTGTGAACCACAACACATATGTCAAATCTGATTACGGCAATCAATTTCTGAGAAAATTCTGGTCTTGTTTGATATGCAACATGACCCCCTTACCATTTGAATAATTTAACCTTGATCCAATATGGCGGATTTCAAGATGGCGGCCATGTTCCGGATACATCCTAAAAGAGAGGCCCCTCGCCGATTCTTTGCTGGGGTATTCAGATATTTTATTTTTCCTCCCGTTTCTTTAATACAAGGGTGTCCTACTTTTGACTCATCTTGTACATTCAATATTGTTAACACTGGCGTCGCTAGACTAATGACATTGGAAGGACGGCGGGCTGAACAGGGATTAAGTCCTTTCATTACCTGATACTCACTACCACATCCAGTGGCGTAACTACCATCCCCGCAGCCCCCACAGCTGCTGGGGGCGCAAGTAACGAAGGGACGTACTGCAGCTACCAGTTGTAGTTTTGCGAAAAAATCCAAACAAGCACAAAAACAAATGAACAAATATAATTAACTCAATGATTCATATTTTTCTTTAAAATATATTTAGCATTGACTAAATAAATGTCACGTTTCACTTTTAAAACAACGGATGCATGGGCGGCGGAAGGCAGGGGAAACGGGGATCCGGACACCCCCTCCCCTCCCCCGCCTGGAATTTCATGGTCCCCTCACTAGAGTAGGGTCTTCGTATGAAACATCTTAAAATTTTTTGGTTCACATGTGGTATAACTTTTTTTTTTAATGAAAATTTCCTGGAGATTATCACCACGTTTAGCAGTGTTCTGGAAAACGATTCAAGCACAACTTTGAAAAGTGATTTTGCACAAAAACGTTGAAAATTAACTCATCTTTGGGTTTTTCGCTTTAAAGAAGATCGTTAAAGAATTCTCAAATGGCAATGGGCTGGATACGAGGTGTATTGCTATATGTGAACTGACTGACCGTTAAAGTGGTTCCACCTAATATTAATATATTCCCAAGGGTGAAAATTTGCATATCAATAAAACTAACTTTAAGTTATAGCATGGGATAATTAGAGCTTGCTGAAACATAACCATTTTTATATATTAAATCTCTATCATTTTTTTAGTAATGTTCAAACCTGTTAATAGATGGCGCGACCTGTACATTGATGACGTCATTAGACAAACAAATGTTGGATTGCTTAATTATCGTTATGTTTTAGCAAGCATTAAATATCCCATGCTACAGTATAACTTAAAGTCAGTTTTATCTATGTGCAAATTTTCGTCGTTGAGAATACATTACTGCGAAGAACATGTGTAAAGATGTTTTACCATTGGAGCATAAGGCAGAGATTTTAGGTGGAACCGCCTTAAACAACTGAGATATTAAATTGGATTTGACCAGGAGGCAGGAAAAGACCCAGAAGTGGACCACCTGGGATGAAATTCGAAAGTATGCTGGAGTGACTTGGAAGAGATATGTTCAAGACAAAAAATTATAGAAGAGACCTTTATCCAGCAGTGAGTTGATAATGGTTGACGATGATTTGTTAGAGTACTTGCATATTATAACCTACGGTCTCTCTCTCTCTCTCTCTCTCTCTTGCACATCTTTTGTAAAAAAAGATCGTGCTTATGTTATTGGTTTGTCCGTTCGTCAGTCCGTGAACACCATATCTCTGCAACTTAGTCCGATTTGAATTTTTTTTTTTGCATTGGAAAGCTCGAAATATGCGAATGATGATCCGTCATTTCGTTTTTCTTTTCTTAAACGTGTACAATTTCGCCACTAGAGGGCGTAAATATTGATGATATCAATTTTTTTATCTTTTTTTATCGGAGGTTTAACGTCCATCGTGAGCAACTCATTGGGCTATAAGCAGCCGACCATCCCTAATTTAGGGCAGCTGGTTCCAGGGAAGGGAGAGAACCAGTTCAATAAGACAAACACAACATCAATGCCTCACGGGTTTCGAACTCAGGCCCATCTCGGATAAATAGTCATAAGCCAGCGCTTAGACCACCGGGACGGCGATATCGAATTCAAAATACATTTTATTACATATATTTGCTTCTAAACATCCGATTGAAAGTTTTCTTTTTACCTTTAGATTCCATTTTTGTCGAAGACTATTTTAGGTACAATAGCTTTTTCAAGTTACGCATAGCCGCTCCGGTGGCGCAGTGGTCTAAGGCGTTGGCCTCTGATCATTCGTCCGTAAGGGGTCCGGGTTCGAATCCCGTCAGGCATGGATGTTGTGTTTGTCTTACGGCACTGGCTCTCTCCCTTCCCTGGAACCAGTGCCCCTAAATTAGGGACGGGCGACCGCTTATAGCCCATTGAGTTGCTCACGGTGGTCGTTAAACCTCCAATCAAAAAAAAAAAAAAGTTTCGCATAAGACAGACACAACATCCATTCCGCTAGGGAGCGTAAAAGTAAATTGCGTTTTCCCCGATATCTCTACTTCTAAAACTACGCTTTGAAAATTTTCTTCTTCAGCGGATGCAACTCCCGATGGGAAATCTTTTACATAGAATTTCTAATTTTTGGTAAAGAATGGCTTGGTCACCAGGGGGCGTAAGTCTTAATTTCTGCTTCTGATGTATTTGCCACAAAATCTGAGCTTCTAAAATCTCGATTGAAAAAATTCGTTCGTGGACCGATAGTACTCACGCCTTTTCGAAATATTTTCTTCTTAAAATATTGCATGGTTTCTCCGCCAGGTGCCGCAGATGTATATCTTATTTTAATCAATATATCTGGTGCTAATAGTCAGATTTGAAAAATTCCTTCTTTATTGGATGGAGTTTCCAACATGTTTTTCATATGTCTTCAAAATTTTGAAGCAAATCATAGACTTTACGCTGGGGGTCGTTAAGGTAAATTGCGTTTTCCCCCGATATTTCTGCTTCTAAAACTCTGATTTGAAAAATTATTTTTGTATTGCATACAGCTCCTGATGGGAAATGTTTTTCATCTAATTTCTAATATTTGGTAAAGAATGGTTTGGGCACCAGGAGAACGTAAGTGTAAATTTCTGCTTCAGATGTATTTGCAGCAAAATCTGAGCTCCTGAAAACTCGAGTGAAAAAATTATTTTCTGGACTGATACTACTCACGTCGATGGACCTTTTCGAAATATTTTCTTCTTACAGTAATGCATGTTTTTCCCGCCAGGGGGCGTAGACGCATATCTTATATTTGTCGATATCTCTGCTTCTAAGAGTCTGATTTGGACAATTCTTTCTTTGTTTGGAGAGCGCTTCCGCTGCGAAATGTTTCTCATATAATTTCAAATTTTTCTTAACGCACAAATCTGCATCCAGAGGGCGTAAGTTCACGATTCCGTTTACAGCAACATCTGCGGGATTAAAAACCCGATTGGAAAACTTCTTTCTTTGGTCAGATAACTAGTGTTTTCCATACCGGTTTCATTGACTTTGAATGGCTTTGATAAATTTAATTCGCGTCAGAACAGATTCAAAAGACGTGATCATTACACCCGAAAATTCGGTGTCACCTTTCTTGTTTTTATTGTTTTCACTCTCGGAGAAGTTGCCCCCTCCTGAAATTATCGGGTTCCGCCGCCCATGAATGGATGCCTTATAGATTGAAGCTATTCGGTCCTTTGGCTACAATCGTTCTGCAATCGGTTGCAAATAATAAGATAGCTCTCCAATCGCGCTCTCTCTACGCTGCTGAAGAAAAGCGCGAGGCCACATGGGGATTCCCTGTGCAGTGGGAAAACAGTCAGTAACCTAGGATCACGTACACGACAGGCGCCGATATTTATTCACAGCAACTGCAGATCTACTTGTATAAGAGGGTGATTTCTTTAAGTGTTTTTTTATTTATTAATTTTTTCGTTTTGGACAAAACAATTACACGTTGCTATTGCTTTTAGTTCTTCATTGTAGTAAGTATGTTTATCTCATTCACTGTGTGAAAACTTCGACAAGCGAAAGATATGCATTTACAAAATGCCACTAAAGCGCAGAAGTGAAACACAGTATCGGCGAAAGAAAAAGAAGGAGAGCGCGAAGAAGAAACTTCCAAAACTCGATCAGTTCTTTTTGCCGCAGAGTCAGTTAAGCTCAATTGCCAATCCTGATAAAAACAATGATGATTTGTTTAGCACGTCAATTGTTCAAAGTTTTTTCTAAAACTAAGCACTTCAGAAACAAGTGACAGTAAAATGGGTGATTATGAAATTGCAAAACCTGGTGAAAATTAGCTTGTGTGGTCTGCTTCGTGTGACACCAATACCGTTTTGGTCATGAAAGTGTTCACTACCTACCTGTCGCGTCGCTGCGAAATACCCGACAGACATACAGCATTACGATGCTCATGTGCTTGACGCAAAAATAAAAGTGGCCTGCATTCAGAGCACATTTAAGGAGATAGGGGGCCCGGGGGCAGGACAATACTTTGAGGCCCCAGTGGCACATCTAGGATTTCACTATGGGTGAATGAATAAAAATACCTAGGAGGAAACATTCCCAAAGTATGGTGAGGGAGCCATAAAAATATCCCCGCCCTATGGAAGTGTGTATCCCATGATTCATGGGCGAATCATTGGTAGCGAGAAAATGTAAAAATGCATGGTTGGTTTTAAAATGGATACCAGTTCAGTTCTACTTAAATCTCACCCCCCCCTCCCAAGAGTTAGGTTCAGCTTGTTGAAATTATATCGAAGTAGTGGGCAAAATAATATGATCCAAATATCATGATTCAAACGAATTCTTAATGTATAAAAATTTCCCCCAATTACAGATGTGCACAAAAAAAAAAAAAAAAAAACCCCTCTGTAATGCTTTTGAAAGATTGGAGGATGGACTGGGGTGGATTTTTTTTTCACCTAGTTTTTGCTGTGCTATCTGCAAAAAAAAAAAAAAAAAAAAACTATGGAATACTGTCAATTCTTTAAGCATTGTGCATAATTCTGGGTCCCCTTCGAAATGTTGGGGCCCGGGGCAGCAACCCCCCCCTCTTAAATGGCCTCTGCGTACACTGCTGAAGTTTTGTAATACATGCAAATAAATGCCTGTTGGTACGTAAAATCCATGTTGTGGGGCACGGATGGCCTAGTGGTCAACGTTCGTGACTGCCACGGAGGAACCTTAGGTTCAATCCCGGGCAGGTACGAACGCTCGAACCATTAAATATCCGCCTTGCGTCGGATAGGCACGTTAAGTCGTCGGACGCCTAGTACTGTCCTCCCGGTAATAAATAAGAGCGTCTTCCTCCCCCTTTCTACCTTGCTTCCGTGTCACTTTCCTATCGAGCACTCTAGCCCGAATCCCCCAGCTTCCTATTTCTAAGGGTTGTTTAAGACCTGGGGTCAGAATCTCCCTTCCTAAAATCTACATATGATCAGATCAGAAGTCCATATTGCATTCTTACGGTGTAGAACACTGAATTATCTATTTGTATGCAACCATATCTAGTAACGATCACCAAAGTCTTATGGTTATTAACCTTAACCATTTAAATACTTTTACCGAATTCGTTTCTTGCGATAAAATGTATATTCATGTTCATGCATAAGTCCGCGAACTGTGTTAATCCTGATTGGCCGATTGATAATCTTGGGTTGTGTACTTCTGTTCCAAAAATTACTTAAACAGTTAAAATTATAATAGGGCTCTGGATGCCCCTTTACTTTTCCAGACACTCTCTCTCACGTCCTGACCCCCCCCCCCCCAAACACACACACCGCGAAAAACACATTCTCCCTCGTGTTCGAAATCCTGGAAAAAATACTGTGCTAAGGGGTGTTGAAGTAAGTTTTGCGGGGGCGCATGTTTTGTGCTCGTTATGCCACTGACCACATCTCCCCTCTTCCAGAATAAAAAAAATGAAACTGCACAAATTTAAAATTGACAGTTTTTTCACTTTAAATTTTTTTTGCTTTTTAAATTTAAAATGATTAAATTAATTTATTTGATTTCACTTACAGCCAATGCAACCCCGAGATCTACAGTTTTGGAATTGATTTTAGCTTATTATTAATATTATTTAAATGTCGATCTTTTCTCCATCTTCAGCGGTTTTTGATAACAAGAAGATGGCCCCAGTTGCTTTGCAGAGGTGAGGAATTTGAGCGGTTCTGCCTCGGACTCACTTTTCTTCTGCTTATTTGTGTGACCTTTGTTAGAACGAGCAACCGATTCTGTATGCAGACAGTGCTGAAGCAGCGCCGGGATGCCGGGAGAATTCCCAGTGGGCCACCATATTCTAGGCCATTAGACCGTATGCTAACTCAAGAAAAAAAAATATGTATATTTGTTGGTACTTCAGTATTCTCGTAAAAGAAAACCAAGTTACACTAGAACCGCAGTCTGCTTACCACTTTGACGGCTTAAGAAGAAAAACAAAAGAAACAAAAAAACTGTACGTAGTAAATTGAGTCAAACACTGTTTCCGATCCTCTCCTTCCCACTTCTCGACTTTCAAATTTAAGCCCTCTCTCTTTGGGCTATATATATTAAGCCATACCCCTTTCTTCTAGCTCAATCCGGGCCGCAGATGGTCTAGTGGTCAACGTTCGTGACTGCCACGGAGAAATCTCAGGTTCGATCCGAGGCAGGTACGAATGCTCGATTCAGTAAATATTCGCCGTGCGTCGGATGTTCACGTTAAGCCGGTGGACCCCGAGTACTGGTCCTCCGGTAATAAATAAGGGCGTCTTCCTCCCTCATTCTGCCTTGTTTCTGTGTCACTTTTCTATCGGGTAATCTAGCCCAAATCTCCTATCTTCCTATTTTTAAGGGCCGTTTAAGACCTGGAGTAAGACATTGAGCCGCGGATGGCTTAGTGGTTAGCGAGGCAGACTATCAATGCAATGTCCTCAGGTTCGAACCTGGGCTGATCTTTCAGAGATGGTGTGATTTACTAACAATCGCTGAATATCCGCCGTGCATCGGACGAGCACGTTAAGTGACGGCCCCGAGGCTGGACCCACTGGTTAAGTGAGTATCCTTTCCTATGACCACCCTGAAATTATCTCACTCCTCTATGTGCAACATCGTACTTGTACGGTGGCGCCATCTACTGTACTCTAATCTCACTACAAACTGCTCTGTCAAAGTCGCTAGACTTGCTCTCATTCCTTCCGTTTCTGTGTCCTGCCCAAAAGGCGATCTCGTTGTAGGTGGCTGGGACCTAAACTCTACTCACTGTGGACGGAAGTCCTACAAGAAAATGACAAATACTGTGTGTGGAGTCAGACATTCCCTTCCTAAAATCCTGTACATATATGATATGATCTCTATCTCAGCCCACTTTTGCCGATTGTATTTACAGTTAAATAATCAATACAATTTAATGAAATATGCTATCAATTGTCTGGTATAGAAACTCGAAATTCAATGTGTACTTCAATGCATTGAGGTTCACCTACCGTAAGTGGCCTACCGTAAAACTTTTGGGTTGTTGCTTTTTATATGTATACATGCTTTTTGTTGTTTTTACTTTTAAACGAGACCTGAAACTGATATGCAACTTTCTGGGCCTTAGAGCAACACATTTCCATGAACTGCAGTTCTGGAAAGTCTATTTCAGTTACAGCTAAAACACTTTTCAATTTGAAAGTGGATAAAAGAAAATTAATTTTCGTATTCTTTAATTTTTTCTCTTTATAAAATTACACTGAAATTCTCGCAATTCCTGACATTTTCAACTTTTCAAAGATATCCTTTGTAATTACACCATCTACCAACAAGTAATTGGACACCCCTGCAATCGACGATATCTGCGGTCCTGATACACGACACAGCCGCCGCCGTTAAATATCGTGTAGGAAACAACAACGCAACCAGTCGCATGCAAGATGCCACGCAGTTCGGAGCTCTATGATTTCGAAAACGGTGTAATCGTCGAGTATCACAGAAATGGCCGATCCATACGTGACATATCCAGCGAGCTGAAGTACCGAAAATCGGCAGTGGCCTACGTGATTGGCAAGTGGAAGATGAGAGGTGACTGTCGGAATGTGAAGCGACCCGGCAGACCCACAAAACTGGGAGTTAGAGACCGACGGGTGCTGGCCAGAGAAATTTGGAAGAACCGCACCAAATCGATGGACCACATCCGCGAGGAGTTTCAATAGGCATCCGGAAGGGCTCTTTCGATGAATACCATCCGTAAGGAAGCCCATCTGCTCGGTTATCATGGACGTGCTGCCGCCCACAAGCCTTTGATCACCAAGTCCAATAGCGCTGCTCGGCTAACGTGGTGCAAAGGACGTCGACAGTGGACCGTTGAACACTGGAAACTGGTTCTCTGGAGCGACGAATCAAGATTCATCCCCTACCGTTCGGACGGCAGGGTCTGGGTTTGGCGTCTGCCTGGAGAACGCCTTCTGCCGGAATGTATTGTGACAACTGTGAAGTTCGGCGGCGGTGGAATTATGCTATGGGGGTGTTTCTCTTGATATTGCACGGGACCCTTGGTCGCAATTCCTGGTAGACTCAACGCCGAGACCTACTGCACCATTTTGGATGACCATGCGCTTCCCACGTTGTGGCAGTTTTACGGGGTGGACCCATGTTACTTTCAGGATGACAATGCCACCTGTCATGTTGCGAGGTCCACCATGGCTTGGTATGGTGACAATGGGGTTAATCGAATGGACTGGCCTGCGCAGAGCCCGGACCTTAACCCTATCGTGCACCTCTGGGACGAGTTGGAGCGTCGACTTAAGGGGTGCTCCCCACCGTCCGAAATCGGTGAAGGAACTGACCTGTCTTCTCCAAGCAGAGTGGAAGAAAATACCGTTAGCCGTCGTACAACGCCTGGTTGAGAGTATGCCCCGGAGGGTCTCAGCTGTAATCGCCGCTCGTGGAGGCTCCACCAACTATTGAAGGTTAATAAACTTCGTTGACCTTTGCTATCACAGGTGCCCAATTACTTGTTGGTAGATAGTGTAGTTTATTAATGATAGATGTCTTGAAAATAAATTAATTCTTGGCACATTTGGATTTGTGTTCTCACTAAAAGCAAAGAAGGTATTGCAAATTCTGCATTCAGTTATCGCAGTAAAATTCATCAGAATGGTTTCGATAGTTTCTCAGAGAACGTGTCATGTCACCGTCTATTGCTTTAGTAATGGGAGCAATTTTGTCCTTATATTAAATTTTACTAGGGATCTGCTGTCCAAGAAAATGGGTAAAATGTTTTTAATTATTTCCTTAATACCAAAAACTTCAGTGATTCCTAGAGTTCTATTGAAAAGATGTTTAAACGATACACAGTGATGCTGACTTACCATTTTTGCAGGGATGGGATATGGGATACCTTGATTATTTTTCACAAAAGTGGGCCGCAAAAAATATCTTCCAGGGCCGTTTATAGATCGCCAGACCGCCACTGTATTGAAGAAAAACTTCTTTAGTTTTACAGTTCCCGCATTTAAACAAGGGATAGAATGAATGAAATACGGGGTTACACCATTGTGCAATACAAATTTGGAAGATGTGAATCCGTTCATTGGTGTAAATATGGTATGGATGTTAAGTCAGATAATATCCGAAAACTTGAAAAGTTCGTCGTCCTGAAGCGGGAATTGAACCCGCGTATCCCCGACAACGCCCGAGTATGCTAACCACTGCACCACCCAAAACGACAAAGTTTAAAGTTTCCGACAATTTTTTTTTTTTTTAGAGATTTAACGACCACAGTGCAACTCATGGGCTATAAGCAGTCTTCCGTCCCTAATTTAGGGTCACTGGTGCCAGGGAAGGGAGAGAGCCAGTGCCGTAAGACAAACAAAACATCCATCCCTCACGGGGATCCGAACCCGGACCCCTTTCGGACGAATGATCAGAGGCCATCGTTAGACTACTGCGCCACCGGGGTGGTACGATTAATTTGAATATAACCATCACAAGATTCGCTATTCAAAGCAACCGGCATTCATATATAGCAAATCTGGAGGTTTGGAATTCATTCCCGTGATTGCCCGGAGGCGCAGAATATATAATATGAATTAAGTACAGTGTTTAAATAGTGGATTCCCTGCAGAGAATGATTTAAGGCTTTGCCGCCTCCTCTACATTGTTAAAAGTTTTGTAGTAGTCTGCACGAAAAAGTACTGCTACAACAGCTGCATCAATTTTGGGGCAAAGGTAAATAAACCATTATGTAATGCATGAAATACACAAAAGCATGATGCAATTATGCACCATGGTATGGTATCCAAACTAAAAGTGCTAAGTTGCACGCATTGCATCATGTTTATGTATGTTTCATGCATCACAACTTTGCCCCAAAAGTAATGCAGCTTGTGTAGCACCACTTTTTGGTGAAACCTACTAGAAAAGTTTTAGCAGCGTACTTCCTTTTAAAATAGAAAATTTTATGGCTACATTTTTCCTTAATTCATTTGCATGCAATCTAATCTAGGAGCAAAACGAAATGTTAGGAGGGGAAGACGTAGCCAGTGGTTAAATTCTAAAGGAATAAGCTCCGGGACCCTTAAAAAGGATCATAAATGTGAAGCTATCGCTAGATTGTCGCAACATTTTTTTATTTATTCCGGTTTAATTAAAGGCTTGATTTAACTTATTTAGACTGTAGAAACTTTGAACAATTATTCTCTTATTGATATTTATATTTGAATTTTATGCTGTAAAATGTAAAATAATACTGCACTTCTTGAAGGCAAGTTAGACAAATATATGCATTTACTCATATCAGTAAATTTTAATTGAAATCTAACTTGTGAAATGTACAAAAAAAATATCTGAGCTTACAACATTAGCAGGTGCAGGAGGTCTACAGTAGTTTTCACAAGGCTTCCTCCGATATGTCTCTCTCTGCATCAAGTCTATTTTTACAAAAAAATTGTTTTACCTCCCTAAAATTGCCCCCGGTTGATTCGTTATGCATACGTATCAGTAACTAAGGAACGGTTTGAATTACTATAGTACAAGGAATCATTTTAAAATACTATTTATTCACAACAAAGAAATTACATTAGCAATTTTACTTGGAATATAATAGTCTTCATTTAAATTTAACATTTTCTTAAAATTAAATGTTTCCCAAAAAAACTTTTAACAATTACTTGAGCTGTACAACATTTGGAATTCATGTCAATATACTGTAATCAGTTCATTATTCATCTATTCTTTGACAATGACCTTCGCGTGTACACAAAAGAGTGCATCGGAGTCCAGTTTTTACACAGCGGCACTGTGTAGCCTATATCGTTCCTTGCACTTACATGATACCAGCTCTTGGCAATGTTTGCTTACATCTGGAAGTGTTGTCCAAAGATGTTTGAACGTGGTGCCATCATCCGTTTTCCGTCCCCAATGACATGAATCGTGAACTTGAGGATTTCTAGTCAAGCAGTTTCTTCAAACGTTACATTGAAACAATGCCCGTTTCAAGTGTTGTAATAGGGCATCCGCCGTTGGAGGAACATGTTCAATGTTTCTACTCATCTGAATAAACAGTATCCTGTATGCTTTATTTACATTTCCTGCAGTACTTGTAACGTGGTACATTAATACCACAAAACGTTACTTCTTTGCCAGGGCTTACTACTGCAACTAGATTAGTTGCCAACATATTAAACAGTTCCTCTTTACGCTCGTATTCTTATCTTCATTTAAAAACTGTTTAAAATTGCGTGGGATCTTTACTCCAGGTTTGACTGCTATCATTTCATCACAATCCCGAGATTGGCGAGTTTGCGACTTTAAACTTCCATCAATATACTGGTCAAATACAATGTCCACTGTACTAACTGTTTCTGATCTCATCTTTATATCGGGAATTACAACACATTCGTCGTATTACTGAAAGGTTACACTTGCTCCCGGTGTCAACATGTGCACAAGGGCAGCTCCATCAATGATTAGGGTAGTTACAGTAACTTTGCTTGATAAGCAGGTTTTTTGGACGCAAGATACAATATCAGCTTTACTCGAAGGTAGACATAGTTCACCAAACTCGGAAATAGACGGTGGTTATGTGCTGCTTTCATGGGAAAAGAAGTCTTCCACGTCTCCATGTCTAACTTGACTTGTAACGTAAAGACGACAAAATACATTAGAATCCTTTCTCAGATGTGGCAATTTTTGTTTGTCTTTGGACTTGACGGCAGGTGTTTTCTTACTGAACAATGAAAGGTTGTTGCGTTTGATGACATCATGAATAGAAATCTTTTCCAACATCAAACGATCATTCAGTTCACCAAACTCGGAAATAGACGGTGGTTATGTGCTGTTTTCATGGGAAAAGAAGTCTTCCACGTCTCTATGTCTGACTTGACTTGCAACGTAAAGACAACAAAATACATCAGAATCCTTCCTCAGATGTGCCAATTTTTGTTTATCTTTAGACTTGATGGCAGGTGTTTTGTTACTGAACAATGAAAGGTTGTTGCCTTTGATGTCATCATGAAAAGAAATGTTTTCCAACATCAAACGATCATTCACGTATCTGGAGTGTTGTTTTTCTCCTTTGATGTTGGCTTCAAAGATAGACTTTGACGCTACTTCTCTCATAACTGCTTTACTGCTGTTGACGGTAGTAAGATCTTTCTCTTCAAATAGATTACCGTGCTCTTGATAGACTTTAACTAAATCACGTACATTTTTCTGAAAGCGACCTTCAGATGATTTATTATCTTCGTGGTGTTCATTAGAATTAGCTTTTTGATTCAAGTTGTCTATTTCTTCAAACTCACTGTTCATGCGTGCGATTACAGAGCCGACAGTCATCTATTTTAGTAATGCATCTTTGTTGCTAAGAAAGGATAGTTTTGTACTATAAGTTTAACAAGTTTGTTATTTTGCTCATGGATCTGATCATGAGAAATGCATGAGCAGGGCCTGCTGGACCATAGGGGAAAAAGAACAATATCCAAGTTACTTTCGGACTACATTATGGTGGCCACTTTTCCAACATTATAAGAAATTGAAAAAAAAAAAATAAACAGAAAGGCACCTTTCATATATGAACGCGTATAAAAGTTTAGAATGTCACTAATTTGTCAGTTACTCCACTGTGCATTAAATATCAATCACTAAACATTCGCTAAGCAGGTATCTTTTTATCATTTTGTGAATAAGATGTTATAAGAGTCACAATGCAACCTACACCTCTTCTCCCGGGAACGAAAATCGTAGATTTTAACACACACACACTCTCTCTCTCTCTCTCTCTCTCTCTCTCTCTCTCTCTCTCTCTCTCTCTCTCTCTCTCTCTCTCTCTCTCTCTCTCTCTTTTTCTCTCTTTCTCTATCTTTCTTCTTCTCTCTCTCTCCCTTTCTTTCTCTATCTCTCTCCCTCTCTCTTTTTCTATATCTCTCTTCCCTCCTCTCTCTCTCTATTTCTCTTTCTCTCTCTCTCTCTGAACTTTCAGTCCACAATATGGTCTTTTTCTTAAGCTTAACGCAAATACTTCTTTGAGATAATCATTTTGTCATTACGGTAGTGTTCGTGTGTCTTCTTTACGAACGATAATTTTCAGAAACGACTTTATTAAAATATGAGACTTATTTTTTAGTGCCCACAATGAAATTTTGCTCTGGGCCCCATCCGGCCCTGTGCATGAGAAGTTCCTTTCTGTTTTATGAAATTTTGCAACAGCTCCATCCGGCCCTGTGCATGAGAAGTTCCTTTTTGTTTTATTGCCCACAAAGTTTCCTTTCAAACATTCCCTGTACGCTGTGGGATGAAGCTCTGATAAATTCCACAGGCTGTGCACAAAAATTGGCAGCCACGTAGCATAGTTTACATGGTCAAGTGCAAACATCCAAGGGCATGTATTTTCAAGTGCTGAAAGAAAGTTCAGGAAGTTCCCTAGATGGATGCTTCATACGAAAACAAGAAGACCTCCTAATTGTATAGTTGTCATCCAGTACTTGAACTGAACAGATTCTTGTTGCATTCAATTGCACCACCGAGTGAAGCTTTCTGATGATTTATCTGCACTATTGTCATATGCTTGCTGCATAAAGATATTAAGCGATGTGTATAGCTCACTTCACGAGCATATGGACTTCTTTTAACATGAGATAGTTTAAGGAGGCCCTCAGCTCTTCCTGGAGTTGTAACACCTGACTCTACGAAGTTTCCAGTCCAGCCAGAGCCTTCCAACCACGAACCGATCATTGAAATTATGGCCATTTCAATGTGCAATCCTCCTAACATCAAGTACATTTTGTCTTGTTCATACAACTCAGGATAACTCCACTGAAGTTGTTTAACAAGTGCGTATACTGGTTGATCTGATGTCATAACTGGGGTTTGTTCTGAGTTAATATTTTTTTACATAGTTACAACAATGTTTATCACATGGCGCATCATAGCTGGTGAGTGAATATCCTGTTTTAGAAGTGGAAGCAAAACTGACGGTAACGTACCAGGAGACGTGACGTACCTGCCAGAAGGACGCACACGACATAAAGGCAGATAGGAATCAGAATAAACGTCCGCGTAGCTCAATTGGTAGAGCAACTTATTCCGGAATGAGGGGATCCGGGTTCGAATCCCGGCGTAGACCAGAAATGACGGAGAAATTTACTTCGTTATAATGGCGCCTGAACTATCCGGATGACCCGACCGTTCAAAATCACGCAATGGTGTGATGTTATTTCCACACCGCGAGATAGGAAAAATAAGAGAATCCCTTCTCCAGTACTTCAGAAAAAAAATAAAATAAGGGGGAGATGATGTAACGTACCAGGAGATGTGACGTACCTGCCAGAAGGACGCACACGACATAAAGACAGATGAATTGGTAGAGTGACTTATTCGACATAAAGACAGATGAATTGGTAGAGTGACCGCGTAGCTCAATTGGTAGAGTGACTTATTCCGGAATGAGGGGATCCGGGTTCGAATCCTGGCGTGGACAGAAATGACGGAGAAATTTACTTCGTTATATGACATACTTTTCAATTTCATAAGTTCATCCTTACGAGAATAAAACACAGCCCATGGAAGAATGTCTCCCTCAACATTGCTTTTTACTTGCTCTACCAATTCTTTTGTTTCTTCAGATATATCGAAAGATGAATTATCTTATGTGTCATTTTCCAATGACAACGAGTTGTCAAAGTTACGTTTAGATCTTGGTGGAAGTGTAGTGTACCACTGTGGCAGAGAGATTTTGAGATTAATTACATTGAGGTTTAGAGTTTCTACCACGCTGCTATTGTTATTATCTGAGGGGTATTGTATCAATGATGTGCTTGTACCATGAAATGAATTGACAGATGTATTAAAGGAGGTATCATGGTCTATATTGTCGATCGCCGCACATGTAAATACACTGTGCATTACATTGGATGGGGAAACAGCGTCCTCTTCCTGGTTATGATATCCACATATAGCACCAGCGACGTTTTACTCAACGTGTTGAACTCTTTTATATTATTAACTCATTCCAAGGAGATACATTTTGTCAATCAGCTTTTCTCCTCCTGTGGGGTTGTGAACCATCCGTCCTAAATATAGAGGCAGAGGAGTTTCTTTATTTACAATACGACGTCTGAAGTGAGCAGTTGGTTGTCTTTTTCTCTTAATGTTATTGAATCTAAATAAATGTGCAATAGTCAATGCTGCAGCAGGTATTTTATCTTGTTCAGCAAAGGATGCTTCCTCGCTGGTAATCGGGTTTCCTATAGATGTCCCTTCTAATAACATTTTTTAAAAAAAGTAATGATTTCTTAGAAACGCAGTTCACTCCAGTAAATGATCCTTTAAAAAACCCATCAAACTTTGGATAATCGGCAAATATATCTTCACGAAAAATGTTAGCTACACGTGATAGACACATTCCATCACTTAGTGAATTGTAACTACACGCATCAATTATGGCATTATGAACATCTCCTTCAAAGATAAGGAAATCTTCTCGACCAACTTTATCCTCACGAAGACCTGGTACAAATGCAATAAGTTGATCTTTCAAGCGAGTGCGATTCACAACAAAGTCGTTCATCAACCAGTTTCACAAGATTGGCCAATTGGAAAACGGGAACTGTAGCGCTGTACACGTACATATCTTGCATGTCAGTCACTAGTTCACTGCGAACTGAGCGATATGCCGTTTTCAAAGGATTACTCTCAACACTACATTGAGACATACCTCTAACTTTATTTCGAAAATGTATGTAACACGATTTGTGGTATTTTGCCTCTAAAACCACAAAATCTGTAGAGTATAACTTTGTAAGCAGATTTTGGTCTTCGAGTGCTTGTGCATATGCAAGTATATTTTGGTCCGATTCCAAACTTGCGGTTGCAGACACGAAATCAGATAAGTTCTGTGACGACCGCTCTTCTAAACTCTTATCATCAAGGCGGGGATTCTCCTTCAGCCGTTCAACCTTCTGACTGTTATATTGTGTTCTAAAAATTTTGTGGTATTTAGCATTGTTATCGATAAGAGTGTGGTGTAGGTTTTCCTACTGTAAATGGGATGGGAGAGGTTCATATTCAGCATACTGAATTGTGTGACGGCGGGCGTTACCCGCCTCCAGTACAATGTATTGCCAATTACGGCCGCACACGGACAAACAATAGGACACAAGATGTCGTCTCTATACCTCTGACCATTGAGATTTCCACGTGGCAACACATAGAGGTCGGTACGGCAGCCTAACGATATGCCTGCCCACACCAGAACACTACGACCACCATAAAGTGTCACTTTCCTGGATATTAGAGGGAAGATAAAGAGTACCGGCCGCTCTCCAGATGTAAACTCGGCGAGAATTACTCTGAAAACAGTATCGCAACTCATCAGTGATTTTGAGTCCAGGTCACATGCATTGGTGCCCACTTCAAACGTTCCCTCCGGTGGCGGGTGGTGATAGGAACGCGTAATACCTGCCGCCGAGCCCTTCTGCTTACCATCGAAGCTGATACCGTCCATCCGGTGGCTATCGCAAACACAAGTCTGAGATGAGTCGGTGTAGCCGTCCTGTTCCGCAGTGCCGAAACCAGCAAATACCGGTCACCCGCGGAGGTTGTCACCCTTGTCCTACATTCTCTGTACCTTTGGGAAGCTGCTGCCACATTCTGATGACCACAGAACGATCGACGTTGAGCCAATTTGCAACGTCAGCCTGCCGTTGCCCTGCTTCGAGCCGGCCTATCGCTGTGTAGCGTAACTCCGCTGGTAAACGACGTCTCGAAGCCATGTTAACAAAATCTCTATCTCGAAATCTTGTCATTCACCGCCGCACATGAATTGAAGACTCCCTAAGAAACAGCTGGTTTTAACCCCTTGCGCATTTGCATAAAGCGCTGCCAGGGCCCCTCATTTGCCTTCCGTACATCGATGATGTATACCTTCGCCCGTAACATATGCAAATTTCGTGCAATTTGAACTACTTTTCGCCCAGTTATCGCGATTTTTCGGTTTGTTGCTTAATTTATGGAAACCAGTGTAGTTATTAACGTCTGAAATAGAAAAAAAATTGTAAGAATAATGCAAAAGTTAAAATATAGTAACTGTGCATAATTTAGACATCTTGAGTTATGAATAAACATGTCATTTGTGGGAAAGGAAATTACAAGAAATATGAAAAAAATCTAATATTGTAGAAATATAACGAAAATTATTGTATTTACAGCAAAATATGTGATAGCCTTTCTTTCAGATAAAACATTGTGCTTTAAAATGAGACCTCTTTTCTTAAAATTTGTTCAGTATTTTTTGAGATATACGACTTTAAAGAATCTTCTGGGCGGTCATTTTGATCATTACACGTAACGTAATCATTTCCAAGGTTGTCTTCCGCCTGATTAACAACAGTCTGGGATATGTATTTAGCCAACAACCAAAGTTTGGTGCTGGTATCCGGAAATGAAATATTTTTTGGGTATATGCTGCTTGTCCTACGCACTACCAAGAGCTTCTCTTTGGTGAGAGTTTAATGCACTCAGAGACTCCTCAAAATCTTTTCCGCTGTCGGAAAATTGCGCTTACAGAACCGTAAGTACGTGTGGGTATGTATATAAACGTATGACGTTAATCTAAGACACACACACACACACACATCAGTGGCGTCGCGTGTCCATTTAAGTTGGATGTGCGCTGTTACGGGAAAAAACACGTAAAAATTTTATTATGTATACCGACCTTCAAAATTCACGCATTGATTTTGAACATACGAAAGCATTTCTTTTGTTTAGCTGTCGTTTAATGGCTTGTAGTAAAGATCTTTATACATACTCCATTGTAAGAAAAATCTAAATTTTCTGTGGAAATACTAGAGTGATGAAAGAATTTTCAGTATTTCTTTTCATGAGTTTTTACGAGGCTTACTTTCTTTAACCCGCTTTATACAATCTGAAAAAGCTCTGGCAGAAAATGGGACACTTAGTATATCGTTAATCTAAATGGATGTTAAAACCAGAATTGTATATTTAAATCTGTGCTCATAAACACACCGATTCACACAGCGACGAAAGGATAGAAAAATAGTAACTCGTAGCAGAACGTTGAATTGCGTTTATGACTCCACGCTATTCCAAAGGCAAACAGTGGTCTAAGCGATGGCTTCTGATCATTCGTCCGAGATGGGTCCGGGTTCGAATCCCCTTGAGGCATGGATGTTGTGTTTGTCTTACGGCACTGGCTCTCTCCCTCCCCTGGAACCAGTGACCCTAAATTAGGGACGGGCGACTACTTATAGCCCATTGAGTTGCTCACGGTGGTCGTTAAACCTTCAATAAAGAAAAAAAAGGCAAACTAATATGATCAATGGTGCTTTTTAAGCGCGCACACCCTGGGAATTTAAACCTCTGCGTTGAAACGACAAATAAATAAAAACATGACCTGTAGCGCCATCTGGACAGCTTTGGATTACAGTTGCTTTAACGACTTGGGGTGTCTGCTGGTAAAATAGCATTTCTGCAGCTGCAAATATTACTTACTACGCGTTGTTTACTGCACGAAGCACAAACCTTCTCTTCTACACGAAAATATTGCACAAGGGAATTAAGTTTAGCCACACACGCAAAGCCTTAGGACAAACTTCTGCGAGTCTTGTTAGAAATACATTAAAAAACACAATATAACAGCAACTCGTATCACAACGTTGAATTGCACTTCTCCGTGGGACTCAAGCCGTACTCATTTTGACTAGCACACCCTGAGAGTTCCGCTGTTGCATTTGAAAATACAGGGAAATACAGCGGAGCGCTTGTACCACAGCTGCTTTTGGATCGTCGGACGTGCGAACGCAAAACCGAACACCCAACGATTCTTGCACGAATGCTTACTGAACGAACTTTTTGTTCTTTGTGGAGTTTGACTCTTCATCCCCCAATAGGTTTTATTTGTATTATTTTTTTTTCTCATTTTATTCATTTTTTAATCCTTTTTTTAATCACTTTTAATGGCCGTTCCGAAGTATCGTCGGTTGCTTTTCTTTTAACAATATTTGATATGATTTGACAGGACAGCATTTTTGGTGGGTCACGGCTGTCGCACAAATCAGATTGTAAAGTACCGAAGCGCCAGTGTCCACGTGCAGTTTTGCCAAGCATTTGCTTACTGTAAAACGTCATTTCCATCCTACCTCCCTTTCTCGATCTTTATAAACTCAATGGGTTTTTTTTCCATTCCTACTCTCGTGAGCAAGGGCAGGGTCAGTGTAGTCGATCAGATCATATGTAGAGGATTTTATGAAGGGAGTGCCTGACCCCAGGTCTTAAACAACCCTTAGAAATTGGGCTAGAGTGCCCGATAGGAAAGTGACACGGAAGCGAGGTAGAAAGGGGGAGAAAGACGCCCTTATTTATTACCGGGGGGCAGTATCCTGGGTCCGACGGCTTAACGTGCTCATCCGATGCACGGCGGATAATCAGTGGTTCGAGAGTTCGTACCTGCCTGGGATCGAACGTGAGGCTTCTCTGTGGCAGTCACGAACGTTGACCACTAGGCCATCCGCGGCCCAGAGTAGTCGATCGCTTTATTGTCTTCCTTTTGAGTGCAACTGACCTATCAGATAAGGATCAGAGATAGGGGTGAGTGCAACTGACTTATCAGATAAGGATCAGAGATAGGGGTGAGTGCAATTGACCTATCAGATAAGGATCAGAGATCGGGGTGAGCCCCTTCCCCTCCCCCCTCAAAGTACTGTTTTTTTAATTGCGAAGTTTAATTTTTAATTGTTAAGTAATAGAAGTTAATTTTTTACTAATATTTAGGTACATGCTATTGCTAACATGATACCAAATAATTATGAGGATTAGGATTTGAAGACTTATTTGTACATGAACTCCATTCTTCCTTCCTTTTGTGAGAATTTGAGTGTTACGTTTTCGTAAAAAGTTTCTTCCGAGTACTTTTTCTATATTTAAACAAGTTACTAAAAACATGCAATGCATTGATTATGATACGCTTTCCAACATACCAGAAATCATTACTCAAGTTATGAGGATAATGGCTGTGGAATAAATCTCGGTCCAGTGTCCTAACCTTTGATCCCATTTCGATGATATTCAACAGAACCGGTTCGGTATACCTCCGAAATAACATGATAAAGTTTTGTCGCAATAGAACCATTTTTACGTAAGTTATGATGCATAAGGGCTATGGAATAGATCCCGCTCCTGTGTCCTAACCTTTGACCCCATTTCGCCCATTTTCAATAGGATTCGTCCCCAGGCAGTCCCCTACAACATACTAATATTTCATCCAAATCGAAGCATTTTTACGTTAGTTATGACGAATAAAAGCAGTGGAATGAATCCCGCTCCTATGTCCTGAGTTTTGACCCCATTTTGTTCACTTTCAATAGGGTTCCTTCCCAGGTGTTTCCCTACCACATACTGAAATTTTATCGAAATCGAACGATTTTTACGCGAGTTATCGTGCGGACGGAGATACGCACACAACGCGTGACGTAATGAGGCAGATGGGAATCGCGACCATCTGCTCGTAAGAGTGTGATGTCATAAAACTTTTATAGGTTCCACACACAACGCGGGACGTAATGAGACAGATGGTGTGACCGCGCGCCAACATCTCAATCGCAAGAGTGTAACGTCATAAGATTTCTAAGCATGGGTCACATTAATGGGACGACGCTATGACACTAAAAACGTGGTAATTCTAGGTGGTTATTTAACCCGATAACGAAAATTCTTAAAGTCGAGATCAAGCTAAATCGATTTCTAGTATCAGAAAACGGTAGGTTAACGGCTTTCATCAAAATCCTTAGAGCCGTTTTCAAAATAAAATTTACATACATACATACAAGAATTGCTCCTTTAATAGAATGGGATAAGGGCGATGGAATGGATCCCGATCCTATGTCGTTACCTTTGACTCCATTTCGTCCATTTTCAATAGGGTTCGTCCCCAGGTGGTCCCCAACCACATACTAAAATTTCACCGAAAACGAACCATTTTTACGCACGTTATGACGCATAAGAGCAATGGAATGCATCCAGCTCCTATGTCCTGACCTTTGATCCCACTTCATCCATTTTCAATAGGGTTCATTCCCAGGTGGTCCCCTACGACATACTAAAATTTCATAAATCGAACCATATTTACGCGCGTTACGACGCATAAGGGCAATGGAATGCATCCTGCTCCTATGTCCTGACCTTTGACCCCACTTGACCCATTTTCAATAGGGTGTGTCCTCAGGTGGCCCGCTACCACATACTAAAATTTCATCGAAATCGAACGATTTTTACGCGACTTATCGTGCGGACAGACAGACGGACGGACAAAGCTGGAGCATAAACGCTTCTTCAACCTACGGTTGAAAAGCGTGAGAAACAATGGCTCTTTCTATTGACAAAACAACCAAGTTGCTCGTATGTATATACCCTTGTGTGGCTCTAAAATATATCTTAATTCTTTTTAATGCAGAAAACCGTATCTCGGTAGTTGCAACTGTTGATTGAAACTTTAATATTAGGTCTGCTAATTTGTACACCTCACTAATCACTATGTCCAATTTATTCAAATTTATGTAACAAGTATTGCCTCTTACGGATTTGTTTTTGTATTCATCGAGGGGATAAAACACCTTCCGTAATTTTTTAGTCGCGCTGTATCAAAATTTGAAGCATTGTGTTCTTTAAGTTCTGACATAGATGTTTAGGAAAGCTTTCACAAAATTTATCAAAACAGTTCAAATCCAACAAAGCCGCGAATTTAAGATATAATATCACTGATTTTAATTCATTGACACTTCACACAAACTGAAACAATTCTCGCGAAACACCTGCTATTACGGGCGTTAACATGCAAGTGATTGAGGTAGTCTAAGTCTTCTCTTTTCTGAGCGAACCGTTGCCCAAAGTAATGGCCTATTTCCCTCCACCCGCTCATTGATGCTAGCAAGCGATCGTATGGAAGGTCTACGAATCAGACCAGTAAAGACTCTGGGAGAGCTGGTTGCGTTACGCCATTGGTCTTCGCTCGCCAAACTGAGTCAAAGAAGCCAATCCGCACGTGCGTTTTTTTCGCAGCGAAAACATCGACATATCTTAATACCGTTTATAATAACTGACTTTTTTTTTGTGTATATTTAATTGACTTTTATTTGTGCATTCTCTGGGCTTCGCAGCTAGCCTCGAACATAAGCCACTGGTCACAACTACTTCAACAAGTGCATTTCGAACCTTATATTTGCCATTTCGAGCATACAAAAAAGGTATTTGTCTTTTCAACGGAATTCTCCTAAACGCGAGAAAGTTCTCATTTGCATTGCAAAAAACTGCAGCAGCATGAAGATTCGCTCTCAAGATATTATGGAAATATCGTAAAGCGGCATCTCAAAGTTCGCGCATTCCCTGAAAAACGAAAATGGCGTGCAGTGCCTTGAATTAAATCATAACTGAACGCGTTTAATAACCTGTCTCAAATTCTGTTCAAGCGATTGGCAAAGGAGTTGTGAAAATCGAATTTTTCTCAAGATCGACCGCTTTGTGACATTCTTAGGTCGCTCATTCATCTCAACACGCGACAGCCAGAGCTGGAAAATGTGGGAATACTGTTCAACTACAAACCGTCTGACGCAGACATCGATCCTTCATTTCTGCTTCTGCTCACTGACACTGATTTTTCTTCTCTTTTCTTTTCGTCTTTCACGTTTCGGGGGAAAAAAAGAGAACCACATTTTTTGGCGACGTTCCCTCTATCTCTCTCTCTCTCTTGTGCATGGTATCTACTTAGTCCTGTATATCTGGACTTTTTAGCATTTGGCTGTGGTTATCCTAGATCGCGAAAGGCCCAATAAAGGCCGTGACCTTGAGCATGGAAATACGTAGAGTGATACTGTCTGCATACAGAAAGGCATAATCGCAACACCTGCAGTCGCAATTTTAAGTCGAGGAAAAGAGTTTTAATGCGTTCCGCTGAAGGAAGTTTCAATAACCTTGAGTGAATAATAAGTTAAATGTCTCTGTTTTATTGCATTACAAGTCGTGTCTGGTGAGCAAACAATGCTAAATACGCTGGCGGAAGGAGAAAGAATAAAACAAAGAAAAATGACACCCAGTTCTCGGGCGTATTGAATAGGGACCGGATTATATGCGCTAAAAACAGCAAAATATGCATGTAAAGTACACTTAAAAAACAAGTTAGTAAAATGATGCAATGCATTGATTATAATACACTTTCCAACATACCAGAAATCATTACTCAAGTTATCACTCTAGTTATGAGGATAATGGCTGTGGAATAAATCTAGCTCCTGTGCCCTGACCTTTGATCCCATTTCGATTATATTCAACAGGACCGGTTCAGTATACCTCCGAAATAACATGATAAAGTTTTGTCGTCCAATATCGCTTTATTAGACAACTAATAGTGTACAATAAAACGGGGGATATAGCATGGGCAAAAGGCCAAAACAACGTGGACAAAATCATAGGCTTACACGTGAGGCATTGAGGAGAGCAAAACATAAGAAAAAGAACTATGGGCGCGCAGGCCACTCTCTCAAACAGAAAGATATTTTGTGGAACATGAAATACACAGGACATTAAGCATGGCTAAAGTCAAGCAGGAGTCTAAGGGCTCACACTCTGGAAAATACTGGAATAATAAGGAACTGGTGTTAGCGGATATGGGAAGGAAAAGTCTGGATATTTATACATAGCACGTTTCACCCAACGCTCATAAGCGCGGGAATAATCACCATAAGAAGCAAAGTCTTGTTGTGAAGGAGGATCAGGAGCAAGAGGCTTACGCCGCCGTCGGGAACGTCGAGCCGTAGAAGATGTACAAGTAAGGGAAGAACTATCAGCAGAAGTCGAGGAAGGCAACAATGGAGGATGATGAAGCACAGGTGAAGAAGCACTGGCAGGAACAATCGATGAGGCAGGAACAGTGGCTGTAGCTGACGGAAGGACGACAGGAACGGCTGTAGAGGAAAATGACACGTCAGAAGGCAAATGAGCACACTGTGAGTCGGAGGATGCAGGTTCAATGGACATGACAAGAGTTGCTGGGAGTGAAGAACTCACAGTGACGATCGGCATGAGAGAGCTGATAAGAGGCGGAGTAGGATCTTTGTCTGGCGACTCAGGAGTAGGCGAAGCAGAAGTGTCTAGAGAAAAAGGACGAATGGAGACATCAACAGAAGACAAGTGCAACCCAGAAGACACTACAGGGCTGTCAGTGGATGGCCCTGTAGAAAATAGACTTGCTTGAAGGGAGCACGGCGGTGAACATGAAGTTGTAACAGGAACATCTAGGAGTGAGGACTGGAGGTGACGATCAGGAGACGAAGCAACATCAGCCGTCGGTAAAGGAAAATGAGATACCGTAGAATCTGGAGGCACAGAAACAGATAAGTTGCACTGGGGCGGTGAGGAAGCAGGAGATATAAGGCAACTGGTAGACGCTGGCTCCTTGGAGACGAAGAACGGAACCATAGAAGTGGAGACAGCAGTCGAGCATGAAGATATTAGACTGACAGGAACAGGAGATGAAGGCGGAGGGGGCGACTGAGGGCATTTCAACGAAATCTGGGCAGAAGACGGGCTCGATGGAGGCGTGCGAAGTGGTGTAGTAGTAACAGAAGTGAGAACATCCAGGAGAGCTGTCGGTATAGTAGATGATCAGGAAAAATAGTCTCCGGAGAAACACGTGAAGTAGAAGAATCAGGGGCGGAGAACAAACCACTCGAAACCAGAAGCTGCGAATATGTAGAAGGAAAAGTCGACAAAGATGTGGATGGTAAAGAAAAGTCACACGATTCTAGCAAGGCAGAAGGGCGAATGGAAGTCGAAAAATTCCGAGTTGGACAAGAAGAACTATGGTGACCCGGCAATTTGCAAGAAAAACAATGATAGGCGGTAAAAACATTGACAGTGCGATTGTGTGGACCGCAGATAACGTGGAAAGCTGTCGGACAGGAAACAATGGACTGCTCGTCAGGAAAAACGACGAGAGCGTGGCGTCGAAAACTATAATAGGGACGATTCCCTTGATCGACTGAAGCAGCAGGCAAAGTCTTAATAGGGTTAATAACTAAACCACATTGAGAAAGGAAAGCATGCAGTAAATCTTTAGAGATTTCAGGAGGAACTGGAAATAAACTAACGGGAGTAGGACAACGAGCAAGAAGATTTTGCGAACAAACTTTGGTCGCCGACTGAAATTGGAGAAGAAAGAACCAACTCAACTTGAGCGGGATTAGAAAAATAAACCAACACCGAGCGAGGCTTTCGTGCGATGTGCGTGATGGCATCAGGTGGAACAATCTGATGGAGTGCTGAAGTGTAAGCTGTAAGTTTTAGTATGTGGAAGCGCGGAATATTTTACTCCGAGGGCTAAAGAAGCGAAGAAAGACTTCCCCGGTGACGAGGACTCTAGTAAATGAGCTGTTAAAACGGAGCCGGTACGAGAAAACCGAAAGCCCAAGGCAGTTGAGAGAGGACCCGAAGAGAAGGCAGTGACTGCGGGCGTAGAGAGATGAGTTGAACTATCAAGTAGTACATCCGGAGGAGGCGTCAGTGGTCGAAGAAAAGTAGTAGGCATAGTACATATCAGAAACTTTAAAGCAAAGCAGCACAATCTCGAGAGCGTAAGTCGATGGAGATGGCAAAAGGCACGTAAAGAAGGCGGACGATGGGAAGATACGAGGTAATGACGTCACTGGACGAACGGCGAGAGACAGATAGAGCACAGTAACGATGACGTCACCCAAGGACCACTATCAGAGGGTGACGTAAACGGGAAAGCGTGTAGATAACAGGAAGTTAAGCACAGAAGGCAACTGAATAGAATGCTGGTGAGAAGACAGAAGGAAGTCAAGGCAAGTCATGATGGGCAGATGTAAACATACCCATCGAGATGAAAAATGAAGGAATATCGGTATAAAATTCACTTACTGGTGCTGAAAAGTAGCTGGGAAGATTGCTGGCAGCCAATTACTTGAACAGGGTATGCAGGAAAGGAACAGCAGGCATTGGAACAGATACTTGGGCGCACACTTCAGAAACGCAGTAGGGTGTAGTCGGCAGGTAAAATTATGATAAAACTCGAAGTGAATACGTACTTTCTGACTCGGAAAAGTAGTTGAAAAGTAAGCACATACACTTATACACACACGGAACACAGCAGTCTGAAGCAATGGGCTCTTTGGCCGCCCCGGTGGCGCAGTGGTCTAAGCGATGGCCTCTGATCATTCGTCCGAAAGGGGTCCGGGTTCGAATCCCGGTGAGGCATGGATGTTGTGTTTGTCTTACGGCACTGGCTCTCTCCCTTCCCTGGAACCAGTGACCCTAAATTAGGGACGGGCGACTGCTTATAGCCCATTGAGTTGCTCACGGTGGTCGTTAAACCTCCAATCAAAAAAAAAATGGGCTCTTTGACCGAGCAAACAGGCTGAAAATTGAGGAGCTCGAGAGGGCACGTCTAACAACAGTTTTGTCGCAATGGAAGCATTTTTACGTAAGTTATGATGCATAAGGGCTATGGAATAGATCCCGCTCATGTGTCCTAACCTTTGACCCCATTTCACCAATTTTCAACAGGATTCGTCCCCAGGCAGGCCCCTACAACATACTAACATTTCATCCAAATCGAAGCATTTTTACGTAAGTTATGACGCATAATGGCGATGGAACATATTCCGCTCCTATGTCCTGACCTTTGACCCCATTTCGCCCATTTTCAATAGGGTTTGTTCCCAGGTAGTCCCCTACTACATGCTAAAATTTCATTGAAATCGAGCGATTTTATGCGAGTTATCGTGCGGCCGGACATACGCACACAACGCGTGACGTAATGAGGCAGATGGGAATCACGACCATCTGCTCGCAAGAGTGTGACGTCATAAAACTTTAATAGGATCCACACGCTACGCGTGACGTAATGAGACAGATGGCGTGACCGAGCGCCAACATCTAAAACGCGAGATTGTGACGTCATAAGATTTGTAAGCATGGGTAACATTAATGGGGCGACGCCATGACACCCAAAACGTGATAATTTGGGGTGGTTATTTAACCCACTAAACGAATTTTCCTAAAGTCGAGATCAAGCTAAATCGATCTCTAGTACCAGAAAACGGTAGGTTAACGACTTTCATCAAAATCCTTAGAGCCGTTTTCAAAATAAAATTTACATACAGACAAGAAGTGCTCCTTTAATAGTATGGGATAAGGGCGATGGAATGGATACCTATCCTATGTCCTGACCTTTGATCCCATTTCGTCCATTTTCAATAGGGTTCGTCACCAGGTGGTACCCTTCAACATACAACAATTTCATCGAAATCGAACCATATTTACGCAAGTTATGACGCATAAGGGCAAAGGAATGCATCCCGCTCCTATGTCCTGACCTTTGACCCCACTTCACCCATTTTCAATAGGGTTCCTTCCCAGGTGGTCCCCTAACACATATAAAAATTTCATCGACATCGAACTGTATTTACGCATGTTATGACGCATAAGGTCAATGGAATGGATCCCGCTCCTATGTCGTGACCTTTGACCCAATTTCGTCCATTTTCAATAGGGTTTGTCCCCAGGTGGTCCCCTACCACATACTAAAATTTCATCGAAATCGAACCATTTTTACGGGAGTTATCGTGCCGACAGACAAACGGACGGACAATGCTGGAGCATACACGCTTCTTCAACCTACGGTTGGAAAACGTAAATAAAATATGTACCCGCGCGCGCGCGCGCGCACACACACACACACACATATCACCATTGTCAACTATTGTCAATCCACTGCTGGATAAAAGTTTCCCCAAGTTTCTTCCTTAACGGCCTTCTTTGAGACAATCTCCTCGATGCCACTCCGGCATGCTTTCGAATTTCATCATCCACGTGGTCTTATTTTGGGTCTTTTCCTGTCCCTTGGAATCCAGTCTAGAATATCGGTTGTCCATGGGTGGTCCGTTCTTCTGGTAACATGTCCAGCCCATTGTCATTTCAGGGATTTTATACTGATCATGATGTCTTCCACTCTTGTCACTTTCCTTGTCCACGATTTCCTCTTCTTATCTCTCCTAGTTACACTAAGAATGCATCTGTCCATGCTTCTTTCAGTTGTCTGCAGCCTTTGTACGTCTTTTTAGTTAAGGTCCACATTTCTGCTCCGTACGTCAGAACTGGAAGGATGCATTGACTAAACACTTTTCTTTTAAGACATAATGGCATATTGGGCTTGAAAATTGTAATGTTTCTTCCAAATGCTTTCCAACCATGTTTTATACTACGGTTAATTTCTTAATCAATGTCACACTCACTTGATATTTGCTGTCCAAGGTAAATGTAGGTATCGGTTATCTCCAGCTTTTCCCCATCAATAGATAAAACTTCAGTTTTTGTAAAAGTATTGTACATCAGTTTTGTCTTCTGAAAGTTCATTTTTAATCCCACTTCTTTACTCTTGTCATCAAGTTCCTGGATCATACTCTGTAGCTCTGAATGGATAGTAGCAAAAATGACTATGTCATTAGCAAAACGAAGGTTAGTTAAATAGTCTCAATTATTCTTTATCACTTTGTTTTTACAGTTCACTGATTTAAAATATTTTGCAATGTGGCGAAAAAGAGTTTGGGAGACATGATGTCACTTTTGTCTCACGGTCTTTCCAATTTTTATTGGTGTTGTATCCTCATATAACCGAAACAATAATGCTAATGTATACATCTTCAGTACCGCAGGATTTCAAAGATATTATAACTGCTGATGGCTTCACGGAATCAAAGGCCTTTCATAATCAATAAAAGACATATACAGTCTAATGGGAGTTCATATTACCTCGTTCCTTTGATTAGTTTTCTCAGTACATAGATATGATTTATAGTGCTGTAGCCACTTCAGAATTCAGCTGGTTCTGTCGGTTGAGCCGTATCCAGGGTTACCTTCAAGTGATATGAAAGAACATTAGTGAAGATTTTATAAACCACTGACAGGACGCTGGTGGATCTGTAGTTGCTGAGATCCTCAGTGTCACCTTTTGTTATGTAACAGAATCATTGTTCCAATCATTAAAAATCGTCCCTTCATTGAGACATCTAGTGAAAGCTTGGGCAGTGCAGTTTCTATTTCTCCACTAGCTTCTTGTATAACCCAAGGTAATCCAACCTTCCCCTGGAGTTCTTTCCTGTTTCGTGTTTATAATTGCATTTGCAACTTCTGCCGGGAGGACTGGAGAAACTTTGGTACTAGTGTGTTTCTTAATGTCTGGAATAGATGTATCATTTCCTTTCATGTAGTGTGCCTCTATTTCTTGTTACAGCATAATCTTCTTTTTTCAGTGCCATAATCTGTTTTCTTACATTATTGAGATGCCCCTTTGCTTTCTTCAGGCTTTTGTTGTTTATCAATTACTTTTCTCACTAGTTCACAATTGAATTTCTTCATGTCTTCAGTGATATATTTTCTCACCGTTTCATATAGTTCTATACAGAGCTTGATTCACGTTTATGGTGACAAAGTACAATGCGTGCCACATGCGAATCGTGTGCGTCACACTTACATAACCATGTTTACCATACAGTAGCAGCCTTCCGCTTTAGGAACATTTCTGATTTTGCTTTCGTAGTGTTAAGATTCCTCCACGAGTGATTCCGTTCTGGGAGGGGTATGTATCACTGTTAGAAATCTGTGTAACATTTTTGGGATTATTTGAATAAGTTCACACATTTTTTTGAAAAGTCCTGTGGAACATGACAAAACTTTAGCCATTGTGTAATATGTTTCGGAGTTTAGTGTAACATTCCACAATACCCGAATTTAATTCAGAGCGCATGAGCGAAATTTTCTAAGGTTGTGTAACGTTTCAGAGTTCAGTGTATCGTTTCGGAGTTTCGTGTAACGTTTGGGAACTCCATGTAACGTTTTGGAGTTCCGTGTAACGTTTCGGAGTTCCGTGTAACGTTTTGGAATTTAATTAAATGTGCATGAGCATTTTTCTAAGAATTGTGTAATGTTTTCAATATCGGTGTAATGTTTCAGAATTTTATCGCTGTTCGCTTGCTGCGTGACATCTGTCTCAGATTTAGGGCATGCGCCATGAAGCTCTAAAGCAGTGTTTGCTGGTCATCGTAGCATGTTGTGCGTTGTGGCGACGTGGACTTTGAATTGTGGCGACGTAGATTCGGTTTGGAAATCAAGGTTAGTATTTTTCTTTCGGTTAACAAAAGACAAATTAATTCATGTTATACACAAATGTGAAATGTCTCACCCTAGCTTTAGATTAATTGCGTTTCGTGTTCGAAAAAACTGCTGATCGTTAGGCCTAATGTCTAAACGATCCCGCTAAGAGACTGTGTAATCGTGTACTTTTTGTTTTCTAAAAAATTAGGACGCCTGGAACGTTTGAGTGTTACGGAATAAATGTCCGTTAGGTATACAATTTAAGGTTAAAACCGTGTCAACTGTATTTCCTTCTTCCTTAACGAAAGCAAAAAATGTACAATTAAAGTTGTTTTGTAAGCTCGTACTGAACAACTAATGACATTCTTCATGTGCATGTATAAAACATACTGAATAGGTGAGGAACCGTGGTTACATAATATTATAAATTTTCATTGTCTTTTGATTGGGGGTTTAACGACCACCGTGAGCAACTCAATAGGCTACAGGCAGTCGCCCTTCCTTAATTTAGGGTCACTGGTTCCAGGGAAGGGAGAGAGCCAGTGCCGTAAGACAAACACAACGTCCATGTCTCACTAGGATTAGAACCCGCACCCATCTCGGACATATGATCAGAAGCCATCGCTTAGACCTCTGCGCCACCGGGGTGGCTGGTAGATGTTCAATGGAATATTTATTGCAGGAGGTCCTTGCACTGTTGTGTTGCTATGCCCAGTTTTGAAATGTCCTTATAATTCCTTAGCCTTTTTTTTTCTTTCTTTCTCTTTCTTAGGGCTTATGTGTTTATAATCAAGTGAAACTTTTTCAAGTACTGATGTGCTGCTGGGAATATTACTAGTTATTTTAGATTATCTCAGTTGCAATCAATCATCAATGGAGCAGAATTCGAACAATTCATGTATGGCAACATAATAACTATATAAAAGTTCATTATATTGAAACTTAGCTAGTCTTATATACATAGCCCCATTTAGTTGAAGTACCATGCATCCATGAAAAAAATATCTCTTCTCAAAAACTTCTAAATGTTCCCTGATTTTTTTCTCCCAAGTTTTTACTACATTTTTTTATCCGTTTCTCAATGTACAAGTTGAAAACAAAAGGGGTGGGGGGGCTGGATAAGTGGATATATGCAGATAGCTTTACTTTCGTATTTTCAGAAATAAACTAAAATGAAAAAATAATAAGCCAGATTGAGGATAAAATGATAAAATCCCAAAATCAGTTTTTGTGCTGCTAAATTAGTAAAGTTATCATTTTCTTGTCCTTTCACTAAGTTTAAAAAAAACGAACAAATTTTTAATGTCTTATATTGTCTTATATTGGCAGATCTTCTTGGGGAAGAGGATCTTTGAAATTTGTAATGGTTTGATAAAAATCACATGGTGAATTCCTATGAAATGGCCATATCCGTGTTCTGGTATTCTATAATTTTCTAGTTGTTTTGAGAATTTCATGCTTTATAAGATAAATGATGTGATTATTTCTCAACTAATGTGAATTGTAAGCAAATATGCTGAGGCAAAGTTTAGTTCTAATTTGCCAGATTCTTTTTTTTTTTTTTTTTTTTGGAGCTTGCTGAAAGTCTTTGCAGATAATCAGTTCAGATCTTTACAATGTTTTCATTTTCAGTGTAAAATGTAATACAAAAATCAGAAATTAAGATGTCAATGTTAGAGTGTACATGCTAGAAACTGAAAACAAATAAGAGGTATTCGTAGAAAATGCATCTCTGCTTTTTTTTTAATGATTGATATTAGTGTTTAAAATTTTTTTTTATTTTTTGGCGAAAGGCACATGGTGAATTCCAATGTAATGGCCATATCCGTTTTTCAGCATTCTATAATTTTCTAGTTATTTTGAGAATTTCGTGTTTTATTAGATTAATGTTGTTATTATTTCTCAACTAACGTGAATTGTAATCAAATATGCTAAGGCGAAGTTAGCTCTAATCTGCCAGTTTCAAAAGTCTTTTTTCGAGTTTGCTGATAGTCTTTGGGGTCCCATCAGTTCAAAGCTTTACAATGTTTTCATTTTCAGTGTACTACGCGTATGTCACAAATTAATATGTCAATTTTAGTTTGTATCTTTCAGAAACTGAAAAAAATCAGGTATTTTGTATTAACTGGATTTTCGTTTTTTAATGATGGATATTATCGATAAAAGACAAGACTTTCTTTGTACCTAATGTGTTCCCATTAGTGCAGTTTTTTGTTTGCAAAGGCATAGTTAAATTTATGATTGAGGCGCCAGCATATGAGGGTAATGTTTATTACACTGTCTCCTTTAGATTCCACTCACAGGAAGAAATCTGGAGGAGATAAGTCCAGCAAGAGCGCGGTGGCCACATATTAAAAAACGAGTGAATTCTATAATAAGTGCGGTAGTATCTCCATGGATTCATTTGATATGTGCGTAGTTGTTTCATTAGCTGGCACCGACAGTAGCGTTCATCCTCATGCACCAAAGCCACAAACTGTTGAACAATATTTGCGTTGATAGCTAAGGTCACAGTAGACTCTAAAAAAAGGTGGTTCCACAGTTCTCTCTTTGGAAACAGCCTGGTGTGCTTCCTGGCGATTTTCAAAAGCCGATGGACTTTTTTTGAGAAGTTATGCACCCATATAAACCAGGCCTTTTCTGTAAGAAATATGTATAGCACTATGACGCTGTTGCATGTGAACCAATAGTAATAGTGGTCATGTATGTCTACATCCAACGGGCACACCTGTTGCGGTATCCGGACTTTGTATGACTGTAACTTCAAACCTCTGGTAGCTCTGTGAGTGGTTGAATAAGATGCTCTTATTTGTGACAAATTCCCCAATTACATATGGGAAGATCGCAACTAGCAACAGTCAACTTCTTCTACAAACTGTGGTGTCACTACAGGCTACACCTAGGACTTTTATCCCCAGCAGTAGTTTTGTTAAATGATATATTGCTTATTTGCTTTTGAATTGTCGGAACACATCTATACATTCATTACTTCATTTTTTCCTACCTTGCAAATACTTGGTGTCTCGCTTCCATGTCATTTAAGTTTGATTAACGTATACTGAGTTTAGATGCGTGATTCCCACAATTATATTTCAAAATTAAATTGTGCCCCCCCTCTCGAGTGTAAACATTGCACATGAAATTAATAATGGTGTAAGTTAAAACTAAGAAATGATTTGCAACGGTAACTATGCTCATAATCGACAGACTCCTGAAATAATTTATCGTTATTTATTCTTGAATAATAACACAACTAAAATGCTAATGTAAGTTCACTGATAATACTAAACATAGAATGAATGTGTTATTAAACAACAACGACTCTGCACTTTCTATTTAGTCTGTTTTAAACAGTCTTACTGTGAATTGTTATCCATTTGGCACTAAACACAAAACAGTTTATATTTCAGTGAAAATCCTTTTAGGTGATCATAATACATGTGCTCTTTTCGAGAACTTTTTGTAAGAACAACAAACAGCGAGTTTCCACACATCGCTGCAACGCCATTCCAACTAATCCAAGGCCATGATCCCATAATTCTCTGCAATGGCTGTCGGCATCCACGTTCCACGGAAACACAAACCGAAACTCACAAATGTAAACTTGCAGCAGGTGTTTGAGGAAAATAAAAGAAACAAGCAAATGACGCCATCATCCAACAATTAAGCTGATTACTGGTCATTTATTAAAAATGGCTAAGTCATCACTTCTGATGAGCACTGCAGGGAAATAAGTTCTAGCTGGGTGTGAAAGGATACAGGATAAGTTATTATATAAGTTCTAACTAGGTGTAACAAGTGATACAGGATAAGTTCCATCCTGTATCGTTTGTTCAGTGAGTAATTAACGTCTTAAGAAGGTGCCATACTTAAAGTGTCTCGAATGTAAAAATCATTGAATTTTCAGTCAAGCTTGGGTAAACTGAAAATTGGTTTTGTATGTGCAATAGGTAGAATATCCTCGAACGCATTTGTTTGTACAGATGCATTCTCTACAAAAGATGCAGTATCTATGTGTAACACACAATTAACATTTGTTAAGAAAAGTGTTTTTTCATGAATATTTCATTCTTATAACTTCTCTTTTCAAATCTGAGAAAACTCATGAGTAAATTGTCCTTATCTTTCTTCATTCAGTAAGCATAAGATTCAATAGGGGCTGTTACTATTGTAAGAACGGACACATTAATTATGATAGGATATAATGAAATGAACATTATGGTACTTTTGCACAAAAGAAATGGAAGACAGAGTACAAAGCCCAAGAAGGCAATAGAAGGTTCGAGAACATTTTTTTCGATGTCGATGGCTTCAGACAAAGAACCTCAGTTTTCTCACGCCTTAGAAAGGGATCGGACTTTCCAACGGACTGATAAACATCTACAATTATACAGCAACTTTCGCCGTACATTGTCAGCATTGCACAGACGCCTAAAAGTCTGGAAAGCCATCCATCTACCTATGTGTAGCTATAGCAATGTATATTGTGTTAATTTAAGGATATACTTCGGCGGTAGGATTACTTTCTCAAAGGGTGCACTTCCCAACGGATAGATCTGACGGACCGACGGGAATACGAAGGGTGGGATTAAACCCATCGGTTGAGTACGCTTCGCCGACGCCAAGGATCAGCGGACGCGTGACGTCAGTGGAACGACGCTTGGCAGGGGAAGAACGCCACGTCAGCAGGTTGGCGAGAGAGGAGTGTTGGTGTCGGAGGCTTCGCGCATGCGTTGTGCGGAGGAGATGAGGAGAGCGGATCTCTTAGGAGGAACGAGTTAGTTAGTCTGATTTCGTCTAGCGGAGAGAGTAGTTCTCGGTAAGAGGACGCGAAGCGTTTTCCTTTTTTGTGAGCAAGCGGCCGCTCCAGTTATGCGGAGGTCCGAGGCTCTGGATGATGTTAGCCAGCGCACTATCTTTGGAGAGATAGGGTTTTTGGTTGCAGCGGCACAGGTCCCGGTCAGGGAATCCCGCTTGCGATATAGATATTCTTCTACTACAAGGTAATTTATATTACTGACGAAGACTGAGTTCGCAACGACGGGGAAGCACAAGTTAGGCCAATAATAACATTCTCAGAGATACAGATCTACCTAATAGTAGGCAGATTCTCTCTGGAACGTCAACGCCGAAAGCTAGGAATTAGATATTTTTCTTCAGGAATGATTCTCCTAGACTTCCCATCCCAGTATCCGTCAGATCTAAGACTTAGTGAAACCTGATGCTAGAGGAAGATTAATCCGCTGCCGTCAGAACCTAACTGTTATTCAATAAATGTTTGTGTTGTGTTGGTAAATCTTCTCGAGATCCTTCTATTGTAGTAGTGATCATTATTCTGCTCGTTAAGCCGTTTCGATCCGCCTTCCTGGTTCACATATATTATAACAAAGTGGGGGAGGCTTCGTTTGTTCGCCCGAACAAAGTTCAGGGAGTGTTTCAGAGAAACAGAAATGCTTCCTTGTGACAATGAGAAGCACATATAGCGTTGATGCCTCCGAGTCATAAGTAGGAGGTGGGGCCACGGCACGTGACCAGCACTTTCGCTCTCACAGCACAGTAAATATGGCGCAGTCGGTAGGATAACAGAACAAACGAACTTTGAGGAGAGAGGCAGGCTGATAAGAATTAGAGGAGAAATTCTAGTTAGGTAGATAGGAGAAAGATCCCGGTACCCACAGATGAAAGAGAAGGTACCGACAGAATTTTAACCGACGACGGGCGACTAGAGGAGGTCCGCAACCAGGACGCTTTTCGTACGCCGTGGTGGACGAGAGATCCAGAGCAGCGAAGGAGACCTACAACCCAGACGACGAGAGGACGGATACAGTGAGGAGAGCTTGCAACCAGAGTGCCTCACCTGCTACAGGACTTATTTTGTATAAAGAAGTCAGACCAAAGTTGAAGTGTCCGGCCATCCCAAGACACAGAATGAAGCAGAAGGGAGCTCGAATCGCTTCGGCGGGTAAGTACCACTTTGGAACCGCAATTTTAATTCCTGGGCACTACCTGTAATATTTTGGCCAACTAAAGTTAATAGAATTCGCGTTAGGGTGCGGTCAGTTAGAGACCATAGGGTCAAGGATATTATCAATTGTTGATGTGCAAAGTATATTTATGTGTAAAAGTTCGAGGTCACTAGTTAAGTTAGAAAATGAATTCTGTTTTATTGTTATATGTTGAAATAGGCACGTAGGAATGTTAGGAGTGAATAGTCTAACCAGTTTGAGAGCATAGGCTGATATCGAAAATTTGAATGTATTTTTACATGTATATTGATTTTTATGAGTATTGTATATGAATATTGCATGAAATAATAATCAGCTTTTGGACGGGCATAAGAGTCAGGAGTACGAAGAGCAGAATGTAGAGGGAAGTGAAGGGGAAAGTGATAAAGAGCTAAATAACAGCTCAGATTCTAACTAAGAGGTACAGATTAACCAAAGAAAGATGGACGGGGATACCGCTAGGTAGGAATTGGAATTTAAATTTTGAATGCTCGAATTGCAGGAAAAGAAAGCGGAAAGGGAATGGGAGGAAAAGAAAGCAGAAAGAGAATTGAGAAAAATCGAGCTAGAAGCCGAACGGGCTGAGAAAATGCTTCAGCTGCAATTAGCTGATAGAAAGGAAGAAAGGGACTTCGAACTGAGGAAACTGCAGTTATCCTTAAAAGGTCCGGCTCCGGCGACGAAGGGAAAAGATCAGGGGCGCCTAGCCGATTATATGAGGATCATAGAGAGGGCAATTAGAAAGAGTCCCTCTAAGCCCGAGGAAATCCTAGATTTCTTCGATTCCATAGAGAGGGCCTTTCTGTTACATGCTGTTCCAGAGGAGATGCAGGGACGGTTAGTCGTGGCTTTATCTAACGCCGAATGCGTGGACCACTTGTTCAGACGGCTAACCCTAGAGCAGTATGACTCCTACCGCACCATTAAGGAAGCAATTTTGGTGGAGTGTCACTTGACCCCGATATCTATCTCAAACAGTTTGAGACAATTAAGAGAAATAAAGGGGAAAGCTTCCCGCAATTAGCAGGTCGTATTGGGCGAGCGCTCCAATACTACGTAGAGCAGAGCGGCGTATCAGAGTTCCAGCAATTAATGAATTTATTAATTTGCGACAAATTCAATGGTTTACTTTCTCCAAGTTTGAAGACTTATTTGCTGCAGAGGGGTGCCGTGGGGAAATTGGTTTTAGCGGGCGAACTGGAAGAGCTATGTGACCTTTATGAGACTCATGTAGGAGCTATGGAATCGGGAGAAGGGAGACCAAAAAGCAATTATGCGGCGGGCTCTAATTTTAAGGGGAATCTGTATATTACGGGAGGAACAACCCAGGTAAGGAGAGATAATCAGCCGAATAATGGGCTACCCCAGAAAGGGAAATTCCCAGCAACCGGATCAGGGTTCCAAAATAGGGGGCAATTAATAGCCAACCAGGGAACTCTAATTTTGATCAGGGTGTGATTTGTTTTCTTTGCGGGAAGGCGGGGCACCGAAAGGTGCATTGCAATCAGAGAGTTACACCAGGACAGGATAACAAGGGATCAACAGGCTATTGGAGAAATGATGGGAATAAAAAAATAAGTCGGGTAGCGACTAGAGGGGAGAGAAGGGAATTAACAAATAAAGGGGGCGTCGAGACGAAACCAGAAGAGGACCCCACGAAATTAAATGCTAAAATGGGAAGGATACTGGGATCAGAGAGTAGCCAATGCGAGGTAATAGAGATACCCGTAGGAGGACAATTAAGGATAGAAACAGAGAAAGGAATTCGGGCCGGAATAATCGTAGACAGCCGGGCCGAATTTTGTTGTGTAAAAGATTGTAAGTTAGGGGAAAGGGATGAGGAGAAGATCGGGCTAATAAATTTAACCGGATTTGACGGGAGAACCGCCAACTTTCCCATAAAACAATTGTAAGTTAGATTGATAGACCCAGATTTGGAAAAAGCTTGGAAAGAGGTAATAGGAATGACGGAAATCATTTGCGCGATCGTACCCCAGCTCAGTAACGATGCGTTAATTACGCCTTCAGATTACGCAAAAATGAAGGAAGCTAGGCAAGCGAGTCCCGAGTGGATAGTTTCAACTCGAGAGGCATTTACAATTTCAGGAGAGGAGAGTGACGAAGACGATCTGCAGGAAAGGAAAGAGCCGAGGGGGATAGACCTAAAGGAAACCCAGGATATTTGCTTCGCAAAAGGGGCACGGACGGAGAAAACGTCGAAGGACCCAATTTTGCCCCAGGCAACAGAGAGAGAGAGGTTACCGAGATAGGCGAGGCATACACGGAGCGTGCATCGAGCAGCCAATCAGATCCGGGGACGGGACCTTCGCAGTCGACGGCGCACGAGCCGATCCCGTGCCGAGAGGACAGTCCGATAGACGGGGGAATTCCTGGCTCAGACTACGGATTTTTTAAAGAACAGCAGACGCGCGACGAGACACTGAGGGAAGCTTTTAGCCAGGCCATAGAGAGGAAGGGTGGATTTCTTTTTGAGGATGGGCTACTACATCCCCGATAGAAAGTTTTAGGGCAACCAGTCAGCCAGCTAGTAGTGCCGGAATGTAGGAAAGGGGAAGTGATGAGGTTGGCGCACGACTAGGTGCTTTCGGCAATTTAGGCCACAAAAAGACCTTACAGCGGATCCGCTACTCATTTCATTGGCCATCCGTCAAGAAAGACGTTAGCAGATACTGTGATGACCGACAAGCTTGTCAACTTAGGAGGTCAGTCACACGGAAGGACAGGGTGCCCATAACCCCAGTTAGGCGGCCAGCGTTACCCTTCCAGGTGATAAACGTAGACCTCATTGGACCCATATGCATATCCGCGTCGGCGATCCAATACCTTCAAGAGATGGAGGAGAGAATGGACGAGATGGCTCAGCTAGGAGAGGAAGTAGCCGAGGAGCAACAGCGACGGTACGCCTCATACTACAACCAACGGCTGGGGCCGAACACTTTCGAAGTAGGAGACCAAGTCATAGCACTCATCCCCGACTCTAAGAATAAAATTTATGCAAGATGGACGGGTCCGGTATACATTTTAGAGAGGCGAGGCAGCAATAGCTACGTTATCGATCTGGGTCTGGGGCTGAGGGAATATAGGTCCGGGATCAACGTCGTATGGGTCATCTTTGAGTCGGACGAGGATTTCCGGGAAATACAGGAAGTGCCAATGAGGAGTCTGGAGGAAGCCGGGTTCACGGGCAACTTAAAGAAATGTTGTTTCGCCCGGGAGAACGTCCATTATTTAGGGCACGTAGTAGGGTCTGGGTGCCACCAGCCAGATCCCGAGAAACTTCAGGCAGTACGGGATTTAGAACCACCCAGGACAAAAAGGGAGGCACAGAGCTTTCTCAGACTTTGTAGTTGCTACCGGGATTATGTGTCTAGATTTGCAAAGGTAGCGAAACCGTTAAGCGGTCTGACCGGAAAGAAGGCATCAGAGGTTATTGGACACCAGAACTGGAGGAGGCGTTCACAGTTCTAAAGGAGCTATTATGTACGGCGCCCGTGATGTTTACCCCAGACTTTAAAAAACCGTTCATATTACACACGAACGCCAGCGCCTACGCCGTAGTGTGTTGTTTGGGGGAAAGTCCGACCAGTAGCATACGCTAGTAAAAAACTTACTAGCACTCAAGGACGCTGGGCGGCGAGCCATTAAGAAGCCTACGCGATAGTGTGGGCGTTACAAAAGTTTGAGGGTTGGATCTTCGGACATCAGATTGAGATTATGTCCGACCACAACCCTCTAACTTATTTGACCAGCGCGGCTTCACAAAGTTCAAAGCTACAGAGGTGGAGCTTAGCCATCGCCCAGTTTAACTTGACCATATCTCAAATTGCAGGGAAATTAATTCCCCATGCAGATGCACTGTCACGTTTCGCTTTCAGTGAAGAAGGAGGGGGTCGTCGCACCCTAGATAACTGAAAGGGGGAGTAGTCACCACTCAGGTAGTAACCCAGCGAGGTTCTTTGGTGGTACTGCCTAGTGTATATATGTATATGTGTATGTCGCAACAGAAACTTGTAGGCGTGTCTGCTTAAGGAGACGCCGTAGAGAAACTACGGAGCGAACTTTGCTTATTTTGTTTAAGACTCTACATGTGAAATATGACATTCCACATGTTTCGTCTCGGAAGTAGGGGCCTGTAAGAACGGACACATTAATTATGATAAGATATAATGAAATGAACATTATACTACTTTTGCACAAAAGAAATGGAAGACAGAGTACAAAGCCCAAGAAGGCAATAGAAGGTTCGAGAACATTTTTTTCGATGTCGATGGCTTCAGACAAAGAACCTCAGTTTTCTCACGCCTTCGAAAGGGATAGGCCTCTCCAACGGACTGATAAACATCTACAATTATACCGCGACTTTCGCCGTACATTGTCAGCGTTGCACACACGCCCAAAAGTCTGGAAAGCCATCCATTTCCCTTTGTGTAGCTATAGCAATGTATATTGTGTTAATGTAAGGATGTTCTTCGGCGGTAGGATTACTTTCTAATGGATAGACCTGACGGACCGTAGGGAATACGAAGGGTGGGATTAAACCCATCGGTTAAGTACGCTTCGCCGACGCCAAGGATCAGCGGACGCTTGACGTCAGCGGAGGGACGCTTGACAGGGGAAGAACGTCACGTCAGCAGGTTGGCGAGAGAAGAGTGTTGGCGTCGGAGGCTTCTGGCATGCGAAGTGCGGAGGAGGTGAGGAGAGCGGATCTCTTAGGAGGAACGAGTTAGTTAGTCTGATTTCGTGTGGCGGTGAGAGTAGCTCTCCGGTAAGGGGACGCGAAGCGTATACCTTTTGTGAGCAAGCGGCCGCTCCAGTTATGCGGAGGTCCAAGGCTCTGGATGATGTTAGCCAGCGCACTATCTTTGGAGAGATAGGGTTTTGGGTTGCAGCGGCACAGGTCCCGGTCAGGGAATCCCGCTTGCGTTATAGATATTCTTCTACTACAAGGTAATTTATAGTACTTATAACGAAGTGAATTTCTCCGTCATTTTTATCCGCGCCGGGGTTCGAACCCGGGTCCACTCATTCCGGAATAAGTTGCTCTACCAATTAAGCTACGCGGACATTGATTCTAATTGCTATCTGCCTTTATGTCGTGTGCGTCCTTCTGGCAGGTACGTCACATCTCCTGGTACGTTACATCATCTCCCCCTTATTTTTTATTTTATTATTTTTTTTTTTCGAAGTGCTGGAGAAAGGATTCTCTTATTTTTCCTATCTCGCGGTGTGGAAATAACATCACACCAATGCGAGATTTTGAACGGTCGGGTCATCCGGATAGTTCGGGCGCCATTATAACGAAGTGAATTTCTCCGTCATTTTTATCCGCGCCGGGGTTCGAATCCGGGTCCACTCATTCCGGAATAAGTTGCTCTACCAATTAAGCTACGCGGACATTGATTCTAATTGCTATCTGCCTTTATGTCGTGTGCGTCCTTCTGGCAGGTACGTCACATCTCCTGGTACGTTACATACTGACGAAGACTGAGTTCGCAACGACGGGGAAGCACGAGTTAGGCCAATAATAACATTCTCAGAGATACAGATCTACCTAATAGTAGGCAGATTCTCTCTGGAACGTCAACGTCGAAAGCTAGCAATTAGATAATTTTCTTCAGGAATGATTCTCCTAGACTTCCCATCCCAGTATCCGTCAGATCGAAGACTTAGTGAAACCTGATGCTAGAGGAAGATTAATCCGCTGCAGTCAGAACCTAACTGTTATTCAATAAATGTTTGTGTTGTGTTGGTAAATCTTCTCGAGATCCTTCTATTGTAGTAGTAATCATTATTCTGCTCGATCAGCCGTTTCGATCCGCCTTCCTGGTTTTCATATATTATAACAAAGTGGGGAGGCTTCGTTTGTTCGCCCGAACAGAGTTCAATGAGTGTTTCAGAGAAACAGAAATGCTTCCTTGTGATTGTGAGAAGCACATATAGCGTTGACGCCTCCGAGTCATAAGTAGGAGGCGGGGCTACGGCACGTGACCAGTACTTTCGCTCTCACAACTATATTGCTCATGTTTATCAAGAATTAACTAGTACATCATGAATTGCCCTTATTGGAGTTAATTTTTGAAATGTAAGAATAATTTCTGAAAATGGTAAAAAATTACACAGTCCTGCAAAATTTGAGTCATGAAAAAGTGTTTGCAATGTAATGACTGATTTTTATATTGTTTGGTGTGCTGATTTCAAATATGGCATCCATTTTTCTCAATCACGTAAGGATTTTTCACAAAATGGGCTTGAATATATGGGGAAGAAAGCCTATTTTACATATTCTGGCGAAAAGTAGGTCTTTTCAAAATATTTTTAAATGTTTTATTTACAAATTTATTATTTATCAAACTATTGGAAATGATTTGATAAATTATATTAATAAGAGCAGTTACCATTGTTAATACATCCTGGTATTCATAGGTTTTTATGCTATCTTTTCCTTTTCCCCTGAAAGCTCCTTTTGGCACTTTGTCTCTTGTAGGCAGTATGCGGGTCTTCTCTGTGCAGCATCCAACAGTAGTCCGCCATCATATTGACGTTCCACCTACCTTGGTATCTACGCTCCATCTCCTTGATATCTTGGTGAAATCTTTCTCCCTGTTCTTTACTAACAGCACCAAGATTTTCGGGAAAGTAGTCCAAATGCGATTTTAAAAAATGCACTTTCAAACTCATTGAACAACCCAAGTCTTTGAATTTTATTAACATGTTTTCCACGATACATTTAAAGTTAGGGTCCTTAAAGTTCCCGAGAAATTTTTTGACGACTTCCTTAAAAGCTCCCCAGGCCTTTTTTTCACTCAAAACCATTTTACTTTCAAACACTTCATCTGTAAAAAGTTTCCGAATATCTGGACCTACGAAAACACCTTCCTTTAGTATTGCTTCCGACAGAACTGGAAACTTGTTGCCAAGGTATTTAAAGCACTCTCCTTCTTTTGATAGAGACGTAACAAATTGTTCCATCAAGCCAAGCTTGATGTGAAGTGGAGGCAAGAGGACTTTACTGGGATCAACCAAACTTTCCTTTACTACATTTTTGTTTCCAGGGTTTAATGCTTTCCTATGCAGCCACTCCTTTTTGATCCAGTGATTGCCCTTATCCCGACTGTCCCGTTCACACAAGAAGCAAAAGTACTTGGTGTATCCTTCTTGTTGTCCAAGAAGCATGAAAAGCACTTTTAGATCACCGCATATCGTCCATCCAATATCTTTATATTTCAATTTGGTGAGAATCAAGGCTAAATTCTCGCAACATTCTTTCAGGTACACAGAATGCCCTAATGGCACTGAAGCATACTTGCTGCCATTATGCAGAAGCACTGCTTTGAGGCTTCTTTTTGACGAGTCAATAAAGAGCCTCCACTCGTTCACGTCATACTGTATATTAAACATCTCCATCAATCCAGGGACATTGCTACAGTAAACCAAGCCACTATCTTGAGAAAAGTATGGAACGAAATCTGTTTTTCTCTTTCTGAACCATAAGAGAGAGGTACCAGGAGCCAATAAATTATTTTCCTTTAGCCTAGAGCCTAAGAGTTCTGCAGATTTTTAGAAAGGCCCAAATCTCTGACTAAATCATTCAATTCCAGCTGGGAAAAAGGTTGGGGCTCGCTGCTATCTGAAACACCGTGAAAGTCCTCGTCATAAGCCTGACCTTCGTCTTTAGAGTCTTCAGGAATGTCTTCTAGTTTCTCATTAGGTTTAGGTACAGGTATTTCTGAGCTATGTGGAACAGGGCGTATTGCCGACGGGAGGTTTTGATAAAATATTTCTCTCTTATTAATTAAATTGTACCCCTGCACGCTACATGAACAGAAGTAGCAGTCGTCACTATGATTTTTAGGTTCCCTCCAGATCGTAGGGATTCCAAAACGGAAAGCCTTTTTCTTGCCTTTTGACCACTTTCGCAATTCTTCTACACAAGGGTAACACGCTTTATGTGGGGCCCATGACTTATTCTGGTCACCAAATTTTACACCGAAATATGCATAATATACTTTCTTCACAAAATCTGTTATATTTCTTTGATGTTTCTTCACTACAAATTCCCCATAAATATAACAAAAGGAAACAGGTGAATTAAGACAAGCCCTTGCTGCCATTTAGTACATTTTATAGGTTAAAACTTTAAATATGAAAACTATAAATATGATTATACTCATCCGCTGCGGGAAAAATTTTTTAACCTCTACAGATATAACATCTTGAGAATAATTGCACTGCTCAGCACTCAACCGTTTCACTCAAAGATCAAAGTACAACTGAGCAGAGAGCGGGAAGCGTGGAATAAGGGAGAGGAACGAAAGGGAGTGAGTCATCAACTAACTCATTTCCGGTCACACTTGATGTTCCTGGAATTCTCCTCATGATAACGACTGGTGAATCATGGTGATTTTTAACGTAGGCTCTCGACGAATAAGAGCCATTTTGAAGTAAAATCTGTCCAAACAAAACTTTTTTTTTTGACATATTATTACTTGATTTTTTTTTTTTTTGCACCAGAGACTGCCCTAAAAATCTCCAGTTTTCGCCAGTAATGACGATTTATAAAAACGAAAATTTCAGGAACATTTTTATAGATAATTATTTTTCAGATATATGCAATACCTTGTTCAGATTTGTTAGAAATGTTTCCCATTTTTGTTCCCTAAAGGTTTCAAATGTTTTTGGAACTTTTCTTTGTTTACTGTAGAACGTTCCTCAAAATCAGGTTGCCAGCCTGTTTCAAGATTTTTCAGTAGCATGTGTAAAGTTCCTCAAAATTGTTGAAAAGTTTCCACAGGAGGCTTTCCACTTTTGTGAAATGTTTTCAAGTATATTGTGGCACGTTCCTCATAATGATGCTGACACCCTGGGACAGAATGTTTCAATAATGTGAGGAAGGTTGATCACTTTTGTTGAAAAGGTTCCTCTCCTTATTGTGGAACGTTCCACAAAATCATCCCGGGACAATGTTTCAGACTTCTTCAAAAATGTGTGGAACGTTTGTCGGGATTTCTTGCATAAGGTTTTCAAAAATGTTGAGGCAGCTATGTTGCCCCCCCCTTTTTTTTGTGGGTGTGTAACGTTCCGCAGATTTTTTTTACAGGGTAGTTTCCCTTTCCGAAGAAAGTTATTCGTATGTAGCAATCCAAAAAAAATTTCAAAGAAAATAGTGGTGGGATTTCTAAAAATGGCATACGTCAAGTCATTAAGCGTGCAAAAGAGAACTTTGCAGCTTGCTCGAGTATCGCACAAACGCCGCGAAAGGAAACCACCCTAACCCAAAGAGGACCGCTAAGGTGGTGCTAAAAGTCAGGTCTCTTTTCAGGAAAAAGAACCCAGCAACGCGAAGGAGCATTGAATAGCATGTAGGTGTCTCACAGGCAACTATACGCATTATGTAATCTGAGCTACACTTAGAAAAGCGGTTTAAACCAAATGTCCACAAGCTCCTTCCGCGCCACACTTCTGAGCGGATGACGAACGGCAGAAAACTGCATGAGAAACACCTAGCAAGAGAGAGTTGGAAGTGTGTGGTCACTTTGGATGAAGCATGGATACACCTTAGTGACCAATGTTGCATTCACAGTTTTCTCCGGGGTGGGGGGAGCAATTACAAATTTTGAGGGGGCTGGAACTTGTTGACTGATTATCTTATATATAAAACACAAAACGCTTGTTTGTCTGAAGCAGCAACAACTCTCGAACGCCAAACTGTAGCATCGTGAAATTTGCATAGCTTATTTATATTGGAATTTCCAGGTCAACGCAACTATTTTAAGATCTCTACGTTGTTCCGTTCGCGAGTTATGAAGTAATTAAGCTGCTAATCAATAAAGTCAGCGTCGTTTGCTACGTCATTGTTATCCTGTTGCAAATCTGAAAGCACGTGACTCCATTCATCGTCGCAGCACATCCACAGGTGTTTCTATTCTTTGAGAACTGTGCATAAACAAAATGCAAAAACGAACTTGCGAAATTTTAACGAAACAGGCTGAAATTTGTATCAACACCATGGAATTGGTAATAAGAGGAGTCCCTCAAAATTTCCCCGAAATCGGGTCAAAACTTTTTAAAATAGGCATGGAATTTTTAATTCATCCGTGAACATAAATATATACGCAGAAATGGTTAATAAAATTTTGACGGCTAATTTAAAAAGTTATTTACCGATTCAGGCGAAATTTGGAGGTTATGTTCCTATTAACGATTTATGGTGTTCATTAAAACTTTATTTCCATTTTCTAAGTGGCTTTTTTCCCACGAAAAAGGTGTTCATGATGGAAAACTTTCTGCCTCTGCAAACTCCACGAGAGTTTTTCCACGCTGGTTTCTGTTACCGTGGCCGAATTTACCTACTAAAGTTTCATTCTGTTATTGTTGCCCTATTTTTGCATTGAAATAACCCATAATGACTTCAAGTGCAGCTTGCTCTTTTATTTAGATCCCAAATTTCTCCGTAAAATTCTTCAATTTCTTCCTTAGGATGACTTGTGGTTGGTGCGTAAGCTTGAATAACCTGAATCTGATATCTTTCTGAGAGTTTATGACGAAGTAAATTTCTCCATCATCTTTGCCTACGCCGGGCATCGAAGCCGGGTCTCCTCACTCAGGAGTAAGTCACTCTCCTAACTAAGCTACGCAGACGTATGCTCTCGCTGCTATCTGCCTTTATCTCATGTGCGTCCTCCGGTGCAGGCACGTCACAAGTTGGAAAAGGAGTCGCGAAGCTCTGTCCGAGGAACTTTCAGTTTCTTGTTTATTATAAATCCAACACCACTAGTTCTGTCAGTAGCTATCCCCCGAGAGTAGAAGAGATGTCCACTTTTCAGTTCAATGAGATCTCCTTTTCTTCTTACCTCTTAGCCCGACAATGTCCCGCTTGATGTTTTGGAGTTGCTCCTCCAATTCAAGAAACCTTGAATCAGAAGACAGAGTTCGTCCGTTGAACGTAGCCAAGGTCAGCATCAGATAGCAGCCTGTAGTCCGGTCCACCAGTGATTCTTAGCACCTTCTGCCTTCATGTCGCACTGGTCGCTGCCTTGGCCAGGTACATTCCAGCTGTCGGAGAATGAGTTCTTGTTTTGAGTTGTGGAATCATTTTTGAGAGGGGATGGCCATAAAAATCACCACGCTGTCCAAGCGGGTTGGTGACTGTGAGATAGCATTTTCTCTAATCCCTGTGGTATATTTATACCGCTATGTGACGATCATTCTATAACGAAGTCAATTTCTCCGTCATCTTTATCCGCGCCGGGGTTCGAACCCGGGTCCACTCATTCCGGAATAAGTTGCTCTACCAATTAAGCTACGCGGACATTGATTCTAATTGCTATCTGCCTTTATGTCGTGTGCGTCCTTCTGGCAGGTACGTCACATCTCCTGGTACGTTACATCATCTCCCCCTTCTTTTTCTTTTTTTCTTTCGAAGTGCTGCTCATATTTTTCCTATCTCGCGGTGTGGAAATAACATCACACCAATGCGAGATTTTGTACGGTCGGGTCATCCGGATAGTTCGGGCGCCATTATAACGAAGTGAATTTCTCCGTCATTTTTATCCGCGCCGGGGTTCGAACCCGGGTCCACTCATTCCGGAATAAGTTGCTCTACCAATTAAGCTACGCGGACTTTTAATTCTGATTCCTATCTGCCTTTATGTCGTGTGCGTCCTTCTGGCAGGTACGTCACATCTCCTGGTACGTTACAATTCGTCAGAGCTCCTTCAGTGGAAACAGGATGCACCGCAAGAAGGCGGGTTTAACATTTATCAAAGAGAGGCTGTATTATGTTTTCGCATAATCTGACCTTGCCCCCCCCCCCACACACACACATAATATAAAAAGAGACAAATTGGGGGCGCAATACTTTATGTGGTTTGCTCCTGGCGCAGAAACACATACCTCTGGAAAAAGACGAAAGGCATATAGCATGCTTCTCACTGACAAGATATCCCAAGACAAAAAGAATACTTCAGATAGGACTAATAGCTGCAGCAGAGATGTATTAACAGTTCTACACTCGTATATACAGCAGAGAAGTGTTAACAGTTCTATATACAGTTGAAATGTGTTAACAGTTCTATATGATTTTTGTCCCCAGACGGACAGTCTATGAGCATGTTCTTTTTCTTCTTCTTCTTCTTTGATTTTTTATTCAGAAGATGTGCATACATGTTGTATGGCTAGCATTCAAAACGTTCTCTAAGTGCGACAGCTAAAACACTCCTGATAAATGCTTTCTCTAGACTGGCATAACATCAAAGAGACACAAGAACCCACTGGGTCGAAACTGAAACTGTTAATTACGAGATTGCACATCAAAAGTGCATCTATTTTAGAACAACATATACCTAGGAATGCTGTATTTTGGTATCTACCATATATACCTTATACCAGAACCGGAGCGAGTTTTACTTCTTTGCAGTGTCGAGACTTGAAATTACGCCCTTCGAGTTCAAAAATACTTCGCTTCCTGTCAAAAAGAACACAATCTTTACTTTCTCAGACTTCCGTTATAGGAACGTACTAGTGTTACTAAAAATATGAAAACTGAGTAAATACCCAAGAGCCAACGGCTAAAAATGTCAAAAAAAAAAAAAAAAAAAAAAAAAAGTAAAAGTCATGTGAACCCGACAACACCTCACTCCGCGGAAATGCAGATTGGAAAATGAACCAGAACAGAAGGAATGAATATGAGTTTACTAAGCGTAGCAATAAGAAAATGCTTTCGTGGTATAGGGCTTAAAAAATTTCCATTCAAGGATAAACTCTCAGAGGAGCTTTTTAAGACTGAGCACATATGACTACTTAGCTCTTCACCACAACGGTATATTCGGAAAAGTCACGGTGGTTAGGTGTATCCCCATCAGTGGCGTATATTCGAGACTAGCTAGGCTAGCTGCGAAGCCCAGAGAATGCACAAATAAAGCTGAATTAAATATACACAAAAATCAATTATCAATGGTATTAAAATATGTCGATGCTTTCGGTCCAAAAAAAGAAAAAACGAGTGCGGATTCGCTTCTTTGACTCAGTCTGGCGAGCGAAAACCAACGGCGTAAAGCAAGCAGCTCTTCCATAGTCTTCGCAGTTCTGATGCGAAAACCTTCCGTACAATCGCCTGCTAGCGTTTCCATGACAACATGAATCAGCTGGTAGAGGAAAATGGGCCATTGCTTTGGGAAACGGTTAGCTCAGAAAAAAGAAGAGTTAAACTATCTCAGTCACTCGCATACTCCCGGCCATAAGTGTTTCACGAGAGTTCTTTCAGTTTCTGTGAAGTGTCAATGAATTAAAATCAGAGATATTATATCTTAAATTCGTGACTTTGTTGGATTCAAACTGTTTCGATAAATTTTGTGAAAGCTTTCCTGAACATCTATGTCAGAACTTAAAGAACTCTATGCTTGAAATTTTGGGTACTGCTCGACTAAAAAAATAAACTGAAGGTGTTTTATTCCTTTGATGAATACAAAAACAAATCAGTAAGAGGCATTACGTGTTACATAAAGTTGAATAAATTGGACATAGTGTTTAGTGAGGTGTACAAATTAGCAGACCTCATATTAAACTTTCCATCAACAACTGCAACTGCCGAAAGAAGTCTTTCAGCATTAAAAATAATCTAGATATATCTTAGAGCCACACATGGACATGCACATTCGAAAAACTTGGCTGTTTTGTCGATAGAGAAAAACATTCTTTTTTAAATATGAAAAAGTACTCGGAAGAAACATTTTATGAAAACGTAACACTCAAGTTCACACATCACACAAAAGGAAAGGAGAATGGAGTTCATGTACAAATAAAGTATTCAGAAGAAGAATGGAGTTCGTGTACAAACAAGTGTTCAAATCCTGATCTTCATAATTATTTGGTATCATGTTAGCAATGGCATGTACCTAAAATTTAGAAAAAAGTTACTTCTATTACTTAACAATTAAAAGTTAAACTTCGCAATTTAAAAAAAAACAGTACGGGGAGGGAGGGGGGTAGCCCAGGTCTCGGACTCAAGATACGCCACTGATCCCCCTATATGACTTTCTCCGCAGTTTCGGACAATTCCTTTTATGCATATGAGGAAGTCCATACTTTACAGAATATGTTACTTTGTACCCTGGTTAGCTGCACAGAACACTGTATGCGGCTAACAAAAGTAAAAAAAAAGAAAATACTGACATGTACCACATAACTTTCTTTTTCGGTCACAATTTTCAGTAAATTTGTTCAAACAAACGTTGTGCATTTCTATTTTTATGACCCCTCAGAGCAAAAATATACGTCCCTACAGAATAGCCACTGTGGCAGGGCAACCGCCGCCTGGTACCCCGTCCCCGTAGCTACGGCGTAGCTTTATATGTAGAAAATTGTACTTCAAAGTACAGTGAAACTTCGGTTATACGTTTCTGAGTTATACGTTTTTTACTATTACACATAATCGTGTTAGTCCCGAGTTACTGCATGTTTCTATAGTTGTTTTTTTAACTCGGTTATACGTCATTTATTATACGCTTTTTTGCAATTATACGTTAAAATTTGAATTTCAGATAATCAAAAATACACGGTTCTTTTATTCTTTCATACGTAACCCGGTATGTTACAACTTTGAGAAAATTAAGATAGCGTTGTTGTGTTCCTTCTTGGTGCAGCCAAATTTGAACCTTGATCTTATTACAGCTGGAAGTGTATGCTATGTACTTTTCGTTTGGATGACAAATTGGTTTCTCATTTAATGACTCATATACATATAAAAATTTAAAAATTGAAAAATCTCTAGGACGTAACTCTGTGGCTTCACTATTTCCAGGAGTGGACACAGAGCCCCCCCGACCTCGAGAACCAAGGAAAAGCTTCGATTTGTTAGGTTTGAATAACAAATTGAATGTTTTTTCCTGAAAGAAAGTATTATTCAAAAGTATATTACTTTCGTTAATTAATTGGAAGAATTTATAGACATACTAAGAACCCTTTCATTTTGCAGAAAAATATCAGAAAGGTGCACCGTTATTCCCGACACTTACCCCCCCCCCCCCAGGTTACACCTGGATTCTCCCTTGACTATTTTGTGACATTGTAGAACATAATCCTAAATGTATCATCAATATTCAACATTCTAGTTTCAAATGAATGAACTCAAGATCGGCACAAAAAAAAAAAAAAAAAAAAAAGCTGTTCATCCGTGAAGTCCATACTTCTTAGTTGTGAGGATTGCATTTAATCCAGAATCATTAATTTTATATACAGATAGAGTCGTCAAAAGAGAAGTTTGATTTACATAGGCTTTATAATTTTTGAAATGCGATAAAATATATTATAATTTGTAACGCTTTTTTCCCCTTTCGCCTCCAGTTCGACTTCAAATGAATCATTATTAAGGAACATCTTATTCTCCTTCAAAGCACAAAATTTACAAAAGTATTTAACATTTTGAAATTTGGTTTGCACATTCTTTTTTTATACATTTATACGTTTTTTTAAACCCATACCGTAGAGAAATGCGCATCCAAGGCTTCACTGCACACGGTCGTATCAGAATAACATGACCATCCCCGGAATCACAGTATGCCCGCCTAGAGTTCACGTGACAAGATCGACCACACTGAGATATACGCGGCCGGCCAGGACAGATGAGTCATAGTGCCTAACGTCAGCACAATGGGCTGTGAGGTAGTGATTTGACTGACGTTCAAAAAAGAGTGATCATTGCGTCAAGGATGGAAGCATCTCAGAAACAGCAAACTTCGTGGGCAGTTTGCGAGGTGCGTGTACTAAGCAAGGGAGCATGGGGGTGCCCTCCCCTCAGGACCAAGGAAAAGCTTCGATTTGTTAGGTTTCAAAAACAAATTCAATAATTTTTCGTGAAAGAAAGTATTACTTAAAAGTATATTTCTTTCCTTAATTGGAAGAATTTATAGACATATTAAGAATTTCATTTTGAGAAAAAATATCAGAAAGGTCCCCGGTTATTTCATACACATGCCCTTCTCGCAGAATTCCTGGATCCGCCCCTGGTACCAAGAATGGACCGCTGGCACACCGAATATACCTCCGAATGTCCTAACTGTAGAGCCTCAACGGCCATCAACCCCACAGGAGAACGTCGCCTTCGTCGACTGGTAAAGGGCAATCGACGTGCAACTGTGCAGATATTGACCACGCAAATAAACGCTGGGCACCAAGGTGCGTGTCCCCGTTAACAGTGGAGCGAATCCTGTTACGCATGGGTCTCCAGGTCCATCGGCAACGACGCCTGGAGTTCACATGGGACTACGTCACTGGACAGTGGAGGAATGGGAAAATGTTGCCTTCTCTGACGAATCGAGGTTTCTACTCCACAGAAATGACGGGTGGTGGCGGATATGACGTCAGACACTCGAGAACCAACACCCAGACACACTTGTCGGTCAAGTATAGGTCGGCGGTGGCTGTGTGCATGTCTGGGGCATGTTTTCCTGGTATGACTTAGGACCGCTGATACCACTGGATTGGTCCTTGAACGCCAATGGCTACCCGCCCATCCTCGCTGACCACATGCATCCCTTCATGTTGGACGTTTACCCTGGTGGTGATGGTGTCTACCAGCAGGACAACGCGCCGTGCCACGTCGTTAAAGGGGGTGCGTGATTGGTTCCAGGAATACGACAGCGATATCTCCGTTCTCCCTTGGCCGGCGAAATCGCCTGACCTCAATCCCATACAGCACTTTTGGGACTATTTGGACTGACAGGTTCGACGTGCCGGCCCGCAACCACGTCACCTTGGGGCCTTCCGTGCTCTGCTGCAGTCCGAATGGGCACGTGTGCCCCGGGCAGCCTTGCAGGGCCTCATTGCGTCCATGCAACGCCGTCTCGCCGCTGTCGTCCGGGCCAAGGGTGGCTGTTCCCGTTATTAAGTATGGTCAAATTATTCTGATACGACTGTGTATATCGAGTATATACTTTAACTTGACGTTCTTTGAAATTTTGCTCGTATGAAGTTTAGGAGCCAGGAAAACAGCTACTTGTGGTTTTTGCTGAACTGTAACAGATTCATGGATATAGGGACGCGATAGCGCAGAAATTCGGGGTGAAGGAGAATTTTAATGATTTCAAAGATAACCTTGCCATTTTTTAAGGTAAAACAGAGAATCATTTGCTTTTTTCTGATAAATTTTGGGGGTCATTACTCTCCAGTCCCCAGTAATTTGTCTCCCATATCTGCATGCATTATCAGTTCATGATCGCCCATTTTGCTTCTAATTTTGAGACCCTTATTTTCAGAACTGAAAGTTTATCAAAACGACATAAAAATCGCAGAAGAAAGGGCTCTGGAAATTCAAACATTTTGGTGCCGAGGTAAATTAGATTCTTTACTAAGAGGATTGAGATAAAAGTAGCAGCAGCGCTGTTTATTACAACGGAATTTTGATGACCTTCGCTTTTCCTTTCTGAAGGCCGCGCAGAATATGCCAGAATGTCGATCCTACTTGACGCTTCCAGCGCGCCTGCGTATCTGAACGGAAAATCCTGTTGGAATTTTTCGCACACATACTCCCATTTGGGCATCAAGCTCATTTTACGTTTTGCTCAGTCTCCTTTTCAAAAAAACCTGTAGAAATAATTCCAAGCTAATATTAAGAAAACATCTGTAAATGGTTGCACCATTCTACGTAATTTGTCCTACTGCAAAGCTACTTGTGGATTTGAGGATAGGTAAGTCCAGCTGTTTCCTTATCAGGAAATGTTTAAAGGGCCATGCCAAGAAAAAGTGAAACAAGAATTTCTTTTTCTTTCTTCCTTTTTTTTTTTTTTTTTTTTTTTTAAGGATGAACTGGTGGAAAATTATCACCTCTTTTCTTCCATTTTAAACTACAGGATGGCACATTTAAAACCGGCCCCAAGTGCAAAAGAAAGTTGAACAGTTTTATTTGGTCATAATGTACCGTACATTTCAGTTGCATTTCGTATGGTTAATAAACGGTATTTTTAACTTTGAAAAAGGCTGTAATGTTAACAATTGACACGTTTATCAGCATTTTTACATACCTTTTCGAAGTCTGTGCGCTGCCCCGATGGCGCAGTGGCCTAAGCGATGGCCTCTGATCATTCGTCCTAAAGGGATCCGGGTTCGAATCTCGTGAGGTATGGTTGTTGTGTTTGCCGTACGGCACTGGCTCTCTCCCTTCCTTGGAACCAGTGACCCTAAATTTGGGACGGGCGACTGTTTATAGCCCATTGAGTTGCTCACGGTGGTCGTTAAGTCGAGAGAGCGGGGTGGCCGTAGGTTTTTACTGATTGTCCTTTCCTACGTAAAATCACTGTGGATTCGAGCGAGTGAACGACCAGAGGTATGGCAAGTAGCTCTATCTTGTTCGAAGAAGGCATGAGTTCATGTGGAGTCTCAACTGACTTACAAACTCTTCGTAGATCCGTAGATGAACGTCTCTATTCACATTCTCCTCGAAGAAAATGGGTCCGATGCATAGGCGCCCATGTAGGAGGTCAAGAGGGGGCAATCGTCCTCCCCTGTGGACCGGATCATGCCCTATTCAAGTCTTTAGAAGGTACTGCAGAAATGTTCTTGGTAGCACAAATACATTCAACCATTTGTGTTTTGCAGATGACATTGTATTAATAGAAGAAGATGAAATGAAACAGGAGCAAATAGTAGAAGAACAGAAAAGAGAGAGTAAAAGATATGGGCTAAAGATGAACATAGAAAAGACAAAAGCAACGGCATTTTGCGCAAAAGAGATCGGGAAAAAGATCATTCTAGAAGGCAATGAACTTGAAAATGTGGAAAAATTCACTTATCTGGGAAGTTGTATAACATATGACTTAAACAGCACAAAATTTTTTTTTTTAATTATAATTGCAAAGGCTATAACACTTATAACGTAATATCTTTTTCGTGAGCAAGATTGGTTTTACGTTATGACTGAGGGAGGTTGAACTAAATTAGAATACGATGCAATAGTTCCTAATTAAGCTTTTACGGCCAGACGAAACATAAACAGAAGTCAGACTTGCGATAACCTTTAATTGGTCCAGCACGAATTTCAGTAGAACTCCACAATATAAGACAGCAGATATCAGATTACCTTTATCTAACTGAACGTCTACACACACACATCCCCACGAGCAGATCAGATCAGATGATATGTAGAGGATTTTAGGAAAGGGGTGTCTGACCCCAGGCATAGGCGGAGATAGAGCCTATTGCTGGGGGGGGGGGGGCACGATAAAGATGTCTGGTTAAGAGGGGGGTAGGAATTGTTGTGATCCTTGATCCCAGAAGATAAAAGTCATGCCAAGAACCTTCAATTGTTAATAGTAGTTCAAAAACAATACGATTGACCACGGCCTGTGACATCGTACCAATAAGAACCATCGTAGACTATATTTTTATATTTAGGATTGAAAGTTTGGAATGGCGGCTATTTTGTAACGGTGAAAATTACATTTAACATTGTAACTAAGAGATAGGTGATTTAAATAAAAGCAATGAATTATTTGTATTTATTTTAAATTATTCAATCCATAATAAAGTTATATTAACACAGTCAGACTATAATACCAATAAAAAATCCCTTACAGAATGAGTCTGGTTCTGAATCAGTGGTCAGTGCACAAACTACTATTGCAAAACAATCTTTCGTTTTTCACATTTCGAGTTATATTTGTCAATCAAGGCATCTGGGTCCAAATCTTTAACTATATCTGATTCTGAAAATAAAATCACTAAGTTAGATAATCGTTCCTGGTTCATAGTGCATCTCAACCAGTTATTAATACGACGCATTGCCAAGAACGACCGTTCACAGGTAGCACTGTTAGATGGCTAAGTTAAACAGATCTTAAGGAGTTTCCGTATATTCGGATAAAGGTCCATGTCCTTGTTCAAAATATTTTCTTTCATATCTTTAAGAACACTTTTAAGGGGCCTGTCCTTTAAACTGACACCCGAGCTTTCCATAGCGTTTCTCAATACAGACATTTCTGCTTTCAACATTGCGTGATCTTTTCTTGACACAGAATAGGTGTCAATAAAGAACATGGAACCTTCCTCGTTTAAACGAAGGTACTCCTCACTGGACTCTGGGACTTTAAGAGCATCACCAGTAAACCTTCTCCTCATTTCTTCCAGCAAAATGTCCAAAACAGGGTAGAAGAAATTGCATCTGTAATTTTGTTTCAATTGAGATTCAGCATTTTCGATTTCTTCAACTTTTGTACTTACTCCTTCGTTCCTCATTCTTTGACCGACAGATGACAGCATAGCATAATGATCTAGCTTTTTCGAAATCATCCGGGGCCGTTTTGGTTTTTGAACCTCCCAATCTTCTACTTCCATTTCACTTGTAACAGGTATTATATCGAGTTCATAGTCTTTCCCGAAAACTTTCACTTCTTCCCATTTTTGATCCCAAGCTACTTCATTTCTTTTCGAATCAATTTCTTTAATTACTCCGCTGGCTGTCTTAGCACATTGTGCGATACAAGTGTCCATTCTCTGCAATGCTTTACTCAGGATATTGATAAGAAACAGGTATTCAGCAAAAAAAAAACCATGCAAACAATGAAATCAAGTGATTTGATAGACATTAGGAGTCCTTTTGCTTCTGCCGATTTAGAGTGTCTCATGTCTGCCGCTGTATAGTTTAATACAGCCACAATCGCCATGTAGTTTCGCTTGACAGACAGCACAGTTGTGGTCTGCAAGACCAGCGCGTGTCGTTCACTTTATTTATTCCGTGAGGTCCTGGAGTTTTGATATTTATTTCTTTTTGCACAGCTCGGAACATGACATGAGTGTCCGGATATTAGAAATATTCATACAATGACTGCATAATGTTGAAAACATTACAGCTCAATTCATTGTCCTTGCAAGCAGCAGCCAGAACCAGGTTGACCACCTAATGTGCCAAGAAATGCTCATACATCGCAAAAGAGTGATTTTCTATTATAATTTTCTGCAGTTCGTTTTTCACTCCATACAAAACACTGGCTCCATCGTATGACTGGCCAACCATCAGGGCATTAACTCCAATGCCATTAAGAAAGGTCAGAATAATACACTGGCGGAAAGTGAAAAAATAACACCAAGAAGGAATTGGCGAACGATCATGAAATTTACATATGTTAATGGGGTCGAGTTTACGTAGGTGGGATGTTAATTTCGGGACCAACCGGTGAGCGCTTACGCTACAACACGGCATAATATGCAAATTATCGTTGGTGGTATTTAAGGAGTACGGCGAAGTGAATGTAATCAGTCGTCGGCGTACGGACACGTGCGAAGACCCTGAAGAAGCTGCAATGCCTGGACATGGAAGACGTGTACAATTGCAGCAGTTATCGGACTTTGAGCGAGGTCGTCTAGTCGGACTCCGCGAGGCCGGGTGGTCGTATTGTCGTATTGCGGAGCGAATTGGACGGGAAGTATCGGTGGTGGTACGATGGTGGCGTAGATGGTCCGAGGAACATTCCCACACGAGAAGACGTGGAACCGGGAGTCACCGACGGACTGATGAGCGGACCGATCGACGCATAAGAAGAGCGGCGTTGTCAAGCAAAACATCCGCTGCGACGCAAATCCGAGCTGCCGTTGCACCTGAGGTGACTGTGCGAACAATCAACAACCGTCTACTGGATGCAGGACTACGTGCACGTGTGCCTCTGGCATGTGTACCTCTGACTCCAGCCCACCGTAAGGAACGGCTGCAGTGGTGTCGCCAACGTCTGCACTGGAAAACGCAATGGCGATCTGTTGTGTTCAGCGGTGAAAGCAGATTCTGCTTGGGAGCCTCCGATGGCCGTATGCGTGTTCGCAGACGCACAGGGGATCATCATTTAGCCCGTTGTTGTGCCATTTGTAAGGTCGGTCCATCGTGGTGTTTTCCAGCAAGATAACGCACACCCACACACGGCACGTGCAACGCAACATGCACTTCAGGGTGTGAGACAACTTCCATGGCCTACACGTTCACCGGATTTGTCCCCCATTGAGCACGTGTGGGATTTTATGGGACAGCGACTTATCCGGTCTCCACGGCCAGCCACGACCATCCCCGATTAACGCGTCCAGGTTGAGGATGCTTAAAACTCAATACCCCAAACCTACATCCAACATCTGTACGACAGACTCCATGCCAGAATTGCTCAGTGTGACACAGTTCATGGCGGTTCAACCTCGTACTAACCATATTACATGGAAATGTTATTTTTCAGTTTACCAGCAAATACAGCTGTATATTTTGCTATAATGTTTTGATCACGTTATCCTCTGTATTCCGTTATTATGCTGTATAAATTTCGTTGGTATCAGACGTCTCCTTCTTGGTGTTCTTTTTTCACTTTCCGCCAGTGTATTTGCTAACGGATCTGCAGTTCGTGACAGCGATACATCCTCCATTGTCAGTATTCTTTCTTTTAACTCTTGGCCGTCAAGGTATCGTATACAAATACATAGCTGTTGAAGCCTATGGGATTTGGCCTCATCCACCATGAGTGAAAAGAACCCAGCTTCGTTCTCAATTGTTTTCAAGACTTTTTCTCTGACAATTTGTAACAATTCATTCTGTATATAAGGACTCTTAAAATTATGGTAGCGTTCATACTTGTCTTTAAATTTTTCGTCACATTTACAAAAAAGTTCACAAAACTCTAAATAATTGCCCTTGTTGTGGTATTCACTGGACTCGTCATGGCCGCGAAGTGCCAAGCCCTGCTTTGCCAAATACAGAAGAATATCCAACACCTTTTTTAAATATTCACGGTTTTCACTCACAAGTTCTTTATGAGACGCACATATTTTCGTAGCTACTGTCTCTGTCGATTTCCTAAAATTAACCCATTTCGACATAGAAAATGAGTGCGCTGCACTAACTGCATATTTTTTCAACTTTTCACCTGCTTTTTTCCAATTTTTCATTCCTTTTTCTGTGTATAAATCCTCTTTGTTACCTGAAGGAAATTGCCTACATGCATAACAAAACGCAGCATCTTTTTTGACACTATATTCTAGCCATTCAAACTTTTTTAAATACGAAGCTGTAAAGCCACGTTCAGTGCTTGAGAAGTCTGAAAACTGATACTGTAGTAAGACTGGGCGAGATGGACTGCTCTGCAAATCACCCAGATCGACCATGAACTCAACAGAACTACATGGTTCTTGTTTAGGAAGATCTCGTTCTCGTAGCACTTTTACATGTTGAAGTTTGTAAACTACGCATAGACGGTGTTTGCGAGTCATTTGACTTTGAAAAGAAAAAAACGTATGTCTCTAGAACACTTACTCATGATTAATTTCTTAAAATGTAGATACTAAATACAAGCAAATAGCACAATAACGTTTTACCACACGCAAAAACAACAGCGTAAGACTGAGATCACGCACACAAGTAGCCAAATACTGTGCTAAGAATAACACACCGGCGGAGCTTCGTGAAGATCATTTGTCCGAGTCCCACGTTGAGCGGCAGTGACAGGATTGGCGGTTGCTATGAGCCAGATGTCATAGCGACTGGATTACATCGGATTAGATAGAAAGTTGACGTTCTGCTGTATATAGGAGCTCATTTTGACTTTTTGAGACAGCTTTATTTGTCATTGGCATAATTGTTGGGGAATGTGTGAGAACGACAATTGTTGGTTGTTTATATTTCGTTCAGAGACCGGTTCACATTCCATAATTGTCTTAGTTATCGATATAGACTATCTTTATCGTAGAAAAATTCATTAATTTTTCCTCCAACGTGGGGGGGGCAATGCCCTCCCATGCCCCCTCCCGTAACTCCGCCCATGAGTCCCCAGGTCTTAAACAACCCTTAGAAATAGGAAGCCAGGAGATTTGGGCTAGAGTGCCCGATAGGAAAGTTACACGGAAGCGAGGTAGGAAGGGGCAGGAAGACGCCCTTATTTATTACCAGGGGGCCAGTACTCGGGGCCAGTACTCGGGGCCAGACGGTTTAAAATGCCCATCCGACGCACGGCGGATATTTAGTAGTTCGAGCGTTCGTACCTGCCTGGGACCGAACCTGAGGTTATCTCCGTGGCAGTCACGAACGTTCACCATTAGGGCCACCCGATCCCCACGAGCAACTGTCGTATCGTCCTTTTTATCTATAGTTCTTATCACAGTCATACGTCACTTTCACTCTGATCTCAAATTGTTGTCAATCTCATTCTCGTTTGAGGGAAAAGACATTACGTTAAGTTTGAAAGTATTAAGGAGAACAAACTAAAATTTACATAGGAAAAGGAACTAAAAATGAAATTTATATTAGAATATATGTCACACACTGTTAAAAGCCATAGATAAAATTTGGAAGAGCAAAGCCATTAGCCTCAAAATTAAGTTAAGCATTCTCAACATATGCATCTTCAGCAGCATGCTATACACTGATGTGCCAGAAAAACTGGTACACCAGTCCAATACTTGGTAGGCCCCCCACTGGAGCGCAGGACTGCAGAAATACGACGGGGCATGGACTCCACTAGCATCTGGAAATATGCTGTAGGCAATGCACACCTTGCATTGCCCACAGCATATTTCCAGAAGCTAGTGGAGTCACGATTCGGTTGTATTCCGAGGTCTCGGATTCCTGTGCTCGATAGCGCGTTGCATGGCATTCCAAATGTGTTCTATCACGTTCAGATCTGGGGACTTGGGTGAGTATGGCAACACCCCAAACTCAGATGAATGCTCCTCTAACCATAATGTGGCGTACCGACACTTGTGTGGAGGTGTATTGTCCTGTTGGAACAGGCCCAACTCATCAGCATGAATGCAGGACATGAACGGGTGTACCTCGTCAGAAAAGATGCGCACATAGGTTGGCCGGACACACACGTTTGTAGACGTACCAGGGGTTCCAGTGAAATCCAGCTAAACACACCCCATACCATTACGGACCCCCACCAGCCGGTACAGTTCTTTGTTGACAGGCGGGATCCATGGCTTGCGCCACACACAAATCCTTTCATCTGCCCGATAGAGTTGGAAAAGCGACTCGTCAGACCAGGCTACTTGTTTCCCGTCATCAAGTGTCCAGTGGCGGTGTTGCCGTGCCCAAGCGAGGCGCATAGCTCTGTGTCGTGCAACCATCAAGGGGACTCGAGTTGGGCGTCGGCTCCCAAAGCCCATATCGTGCATGGTACGTTGCACAGTCCGGACGCTGATGCTTGTTGAGGCTCCAGCAGTGAATTCCGATGTGACCTGCGAGAGTGTTGCACGCCTATCCGTGAAACGATTCTTGACAGCTGACGATGGTCACGTTCACCCAATGTCCTTTTACGGCCACACTGGTATTGTAGGTTGGAGGCTTTGCCAGAATTCTTGTAGTCACGGTTACACCCTTGCAATGGTCGTCCGTGAAAATCCGAACTTCGTTTCTACCTTCGAAATACTATGAGCCATCTCACGAGCGCTTAAATCCTTATTACTTGTCATTCTCATGCCGAAAACAGCTCTGACAGCTGGCAGATCAGATCAGATCATATGTAGAGGATTTTAGGAAGGGAGTGTCTGACCCCAGGTCTTAAACAACCCTTAGAAATAGGAGGCTAGGAGATTTGGGCTAGAGTGCCCGATAGGAAAGTCACGCAGAAGCGAGGTCTGATTGTTAGCAAGGATGTCTATCGCTTTATATACGCACTGGCGGACGCAACGGAGTACGCGCATAGGTGACGTTACTATGTATTTTGCATAAGCTCGTCTGTACCAGTTTTTCTGGCACTTCAGTGTATGGATGCGAGACTTGGACATTGACAAAGGAATTAGAGAGAAGGATACTTGCTTTTGAAAGAAAGTGCTGTCGTAAAATCTTACGAATCAAATGGACCCAGAGGATAAGAAATGAAGAAGTGTACAGAAGAAAACGACTTAAAGAGAAATACATATATATCACTAAGCTGTTCTCTGAGATTCAGAGGTTAGCCCTACAAAGAGATGCAAACTACCAGATAAATTTTTAACTGATTATTTACTTACTGTTGCCGTATCAAACTTCTCCATTTACAGCGATCTTGACACACAAATCGGGCTTCACTGGCATCCATCACTCGATGTACACAAGACCTTCTATACTTCTTACTCATAATCTTTTTCTCATGCAGACACCCCTGAAACTGATCCTCCCATAACTTCCTTGGCCTTCCTTTGCCTTTTCTTCCTACCACTTGGGCTTAAAGAAAATTCTTTGTAAGCATCTCATCACTCATTATTTCAACATGGCCAAACTACCTAAGACTATTAGTCTCCATCTTGCTAACAACATTGTGCTTCACATTACACAATTGTAACACATCTTCATTCCTGACACAATCAGAACGTGTCTTGTAACAAACTCCCCGTAAGTAACGCATTTCTCCAGCACATAAACGACTCCTATGTTTTTTTCTGTAGTACCCAGGTTTCACTGCCATACATCAGAGTAGAGACAATTACACTCTAATACGCAACCATGCGGGACTCTCTTGCGAACCCATCATTCCCGTGAAAGCCTCCCAAAGCCGCTATGACTTTCAATGAGGAATTAACTTGCCTACTAATTTCACCATCCAATTTGTTCTCTCTGTCAAACATGCTTCCTAAATACACAAACTCATTCACCTGGTCAATCACTGTGCCATTTAGAGTTATATTACTTATATTACATTCATTACTACCAGTTCCTCGCTTGAAAACCATAACTTTGGTTTTTCTCTTATTTATGCTCAGCTTGAATTTCATGCAAACTTTGCACATCTGGGACAACATACTCTGCAACTCACTTTTGCTCTCTGCCAACAGGACAGTGTCATCAGCACACAGCAATCTGCACACACGGTTATCACCAAGACATAAACCAATATTATCTATTTTGGCATCACGCATGCACGCATCCATAAATATATTAAACAGCCATGGGGACATTACACAACCTTGTTTGACTCCTACACCAATAGAAAACCATTTTTATAAAACACCATTCACTCATACACAGGCTCTACTGCCAGCATACATGGCTTTTACACTATTAAGTAGATTCCCAGTAACACCATATTTATTCAATACCTTCCGCAAAAGTGTCCTATTTACTCGGTCGTAAGCTTTCTCTAAATCTATGAAGGCAGCAAAACCTTTCTTACCAACAGCCAGATACTTTTCAGTCATCATGCGCAATGCAAAAATTTGGTTAGTACAGCATTTGCCAGGCATAAAACCACTCTGAACACCCCAGTCTTTCTCTGGTGTAAAACCCCGGACTTTTCAATAATGACCTTACCAAATACTTTCCCTGGCACACTCAGTAGGCTAATACCACGATTGTCCTTGCAGTCAGTCTGATCCCCTTTGATAGCATCCTTTCAATCCTGAGGGACCATTCCTAACTCCCAGCACAACTGGTAAATTTCGGTTAAGGAGTCAATTACAGAGTCAACACTATATTTCAACATCTCAGCAGTTATGCCATCCACTCTCGGAGCCTTACCAGTCTGGAGAGATTTTAGAGCTTTACACACCTCTTCTCTTGAGGTCCCTCCTGTGCTTCCATCCTTCACTGTGACAACATCTGCTTCTGCATCAGAATCACCTTTGCTTTCTTGATCTAATAACTCACAAAAGTATTAACCCCATCTTTCCCTTAACTCATTGGACTCAAGATAAAGACATTGGTGTTTGCTTAATGAACGGAATAAATGCAATATCGTCAACCCTCACTGTGTGTGGGCTAACGATATTAAAGACTGGTGCGTTGGAACTCTTCAAGAACTGAGCCACGCTGCAACGAAAAGACTTCAATGGGACAATATACAGTAGCTTAAATGGTAACAGACACCTACGAGAATTGCACACATGGTTGATGAAATGGTGTTCGGCTTAATGAACAGAAGAAATGCAAGAGGACACCCTTACCGTGTGTGGGCTGACGATATTAAAGACGGTTGCGGTGGAACTCTTCAAGAACTGAGCCACGCTGCAACGAACAGACTTCAACGGAACAATATACAGTAGTTAAAATGGTAACAGACACCTCCGAGAATTGTACACACGGTTGATGAAATGGTGTTTGGCTTAATGAACGGAAGAAATGCAAGAGGACGGCCTCACCGTGTGTGGGCTGACGATATCAAAGACTGGTGCGGTGGAACTCTTCAAGAACTGAGTTACGCTGCAACGAACAGACTTTAATGGAACAATATACAGTAGCTAAAATGGTAACAGACACCTACGAGAATTGCACACATGGTTGATGAAATGGTGTTCGGCTTAATGAACAGAAGAAATGCAAGAGGACACCCTTACCGTGTGTGGGCTGACGATATTAAAGACGGTTGCGGTGGAACTCTTCAAGAACTGAGCCACGCTGCAACGAACAGACTTCAAGGGAACAATATACAGTAGTTAAAATGGTAACAGACACCTACGAGAATTGTACACATGGTTGATGAAATGATGTTTGGCTTAATGAACGGAAGAAATGCAAGAGGACGGCCTCACCGTGTGTGATCTGACGATATTAAAGACTGGTGCGGTGGAACTCTTCAAGAACTGAGCCACGCTGCAACGAACAGACTTCAATGGGACAATATACAGTGGTTAAAATGGTAACAGACACCAACGAGAATTGTACACATGGTTGATGAAATGGTGTTTGGCTTAATGAACGGAAGAAATGCAAGAGGACGGCCTCACCGTGTGTGGGCTGACGATATTAAAGACTGGTGGTGCGGTGGAACTCTTCAAGAACTGAGCCACTGTGCAATGAATAGACCTTAATTATCCTGAATAGACCTTAATGACAACAGACACCTACGGGAATTGTATCCATGGTTGATGATGATGAGTATGATGAGAACAAATACGAATTGCTATTTTTTCTGTAGAACTGGATGAGCGTTTATGCAGAAAAGAAGGAACTTTGCAGTAGAAAATAATAACGAAATTTTCCACTGCATTCTGGAAAGCAGCGTACAGTTTGGAAATTACGAAAGGCGAAAAAATGAAAAATATACCATCCTCTGCAGTGTGTAGCTATTCATAACTGGACAAAGATCTCTCAAAAACTTCCCCTGAAATTTATCTTGAAATTCACCTTTTTTTCATTTTTGATCTCTTGGGTTTCGGGGCACATGTGGCACAAGTAGACAAAATAATCAAAATAATCTTATTGTCCTGATATGCTCTCTAATTTCATTTATGGGTCTTTTTATGTAGTTTTTGTGTCTTCTGGTTTACAATTAAATTTATGTGTTGAACGTGCGCTAAAAACGGTTAGGTCAGAAGCAGGCCCAAAGGTTTTTATATGTTATTCGTAGTTGCAATTTCTGTTTGCCCCCTCCTGAAAACTAAGCTATGTGCACCCATGGTCTAATAATGCTTTGGTATGACACTCCATATCAAATATCGATTTTTAAAGCATGGAGTGGTTTCTGTTGGAACGCGTGTGGGTTTTCAGCAGCCCTGTATCGTGTGTTCTGCGAATTGATATACCCCAAAAGGTGAAAACAAGCTTCGTCTGTTGAAATGAAGAGAAATGAGCCGAGCAGTCCTTTAGAAAGTCGTTCCATCTTGTTGGAAGAAGGCATAAGTGAGTTCTTGTGAAGTCAACTGGCTTACAAACGCATTATAAATCCGTAGATAAAAGTCTGTATTCGCATTCTCCTCGAAAAAAGCATTTGATGATGCGTTGGCCTGACACTCCACGCCAAAGTCGAAATTAAATCGTAGAGCGGTTTCTGTTTGAACACGTGTGGGTTTTCAGCAGCCCAGTGTCGTGTGTTCTGCGAATTGACATACCTTAAAAAGTGTAACCAAGCTTCGTCTGTTGAAACGAAGAGAAATGGACCGAGCAGTCCTTTAGAAAGTCGTTCCATCTCGTTGGAAGAAGGCATAAGTGAGTTCTTGTGGTGTCAGCTGGCTTACAAACTCATTATAAATCCATAGACAAACGTCCGTATTCCATTCTCCTCGAAAAATGCATCCGATGAGGCATTGGCCTGATACTCCACGCCAAAATCGAAATTAAATCGTGCAGTGGTTTTAATTGGAACACGTGTGGATTTTCAGCAGCCCAGTGTCGTGTGTTCTGCAATTTGACATACACCGAAAGGTAGAACCAAGCTTCATCTTTTGAAATCAAGAGAAATATGTCGAGCAGTCTTTCAGAAACCATCTCTAAGAGCCACTGACAGTAACGAACATGTTTTTCCTTATCAAGTGCTTTTAACTTCTGTACAACACTCACACGGAAAGGCTTAATTTTTAAATCGTGAAATATGCGCTGAATTGACCCACGAATAATGCCTCTCTGCTGGGATATATGGCGAGTTGACTTGTTGGGACGATACGATTCGTTACGCTGGTGACAGCTTCCGGTGTGCGTACAGTTCGTTGATTACAGAACCAGTTGTACGTCGTTTCTTCACTAAGTCCTGGATTGTTGATTTCGCAGGAACATTCGCACCAGGATATTTTGCTTTAAATCGTTCACGAACCAAAACGAAAGAACATGTGCAAACATACTCCTCCACAATAAAAACGCGTTGTTCAACTGAATACGGTATGACTCACACGCAGACAGCTGTCTCCTGGAACATGGAGGATCACTGTACTCATATGCGCATGCGCGATAACATCGAATAGTTTCCAGCGGCAAACTACGAAATACTGTAATAACTTTACAACTGTAAACCAAATCGCTTTTGGGGCCGGTTTTATGTGGGCCACCCTGTATAATTTATAAACATCATCATGAACTGTGTCCAGCTGTAATGATGAATATCTTGGGGGAATTATAATGAGGTGTTTTCTGGAGGCGTAGCAACGGTGGATAGAGAGGATTCCATTCTATGGGAGAGATGAAAACATTGAAATGAGGGTGTTTCAAAGTCGGAAATGCGGCAGGGCAAGTAATATCATAGTATGGAAACATACACTTTTCTCACGTAGCAAATTTCGTTGCAATTCAAAGTTAACCACTTTTCTTTCTTTTTTCTTTTTTTTTTCTTTTTGGAGTTTAACAGTCACCATGACCAACTATAAAGACTATGAACAGTAACCCGTCTCTAATTTAGAGCAACTGGCTCCAAGGAAAGGAAGGAGCCAGCGCCATCAAACAAATACATCACCCATTTTTCAGCCGGCACTCGAACTCGGGCCCATCTCAGTCGAATAGTTATAATTCCGCGCCTCAGACCTCTGAGGCACCGGGGTGGCAACATTGTTTCTATTTTTATCTTTAATTAGCCATGTTGTTAAATTCTATATGTTTTTTAGTGCTGACCCGTCAGAGTTTCATACATGTTCTCCTTACTATCTAATCCAGGTAGACGTTAATATATGCAGCCAAGGTGGCGCAGTGGTCTAAGCGCTGGCTTTTGACCATTCGTCCGAGATGGGTCCGGGTTCGAATTGTGGTGAGGCATGGATGTTGTGTTTGTCTTACCGTACTAGCTCTCTCGCTTTCCTGGAACTAGTGGCCCAAAATTAGGGACGTGTGACTACTTATTTCCCATTGAGTTGCTAACAGTGGTCGTTAAACCCTCAATAAAAAAAAAGTTTATATCTTTAAGCTTATTGTAATATGAAATTAAATATGCTTTGAATAAATTCTCAAAATATCATCAATATAGAAACAGAACAAACTTTCCTGGGCTAGATTCTTACTGATACTCAAGTCGCTTCGCGAAATCACTTTGTCGATTGTCTGTATTGTTTCCCAAGGGGCTGAAATTATGTATCTTGCCCCCAGGGAAGGAGAGGCTAGTTTTCTTCACAACGCCAATGGATGTTTCCGGTCGCCCAGTATTGTATTCATTCATTTGATCTAATTATGCGTACTGAAGTTGAGGGAGGCCGCCTGAAATAGCTCAGTGTGTTCCGGGACGATTTTGGGGATCTGTTCACACATATTCGTGTTACACCTGGAAAAGTGTGAGTCTGATGGTCGGCGACGGCATTTGAGCCCTTAACACGCCACCTACCAGACAGCTATGTACTTTACCCAACTGTAACACGCCGTCGCTACTAATAAGACTGGAAAAGTTTTCCCAAACATACAGCTGATAGCATGACATTAATCATCCACATCATCACAAGATTCTTGGGTTCGGTCTGAAAAATTGTCCTGCTTCTTAGCGTGAATATATATTCCAACTTAAGCAAAGCACCTCAACTTGTAGCTTTGATACCGAAAAAAATATTTTTCCACGGGACACTTCGAACTACCACCAAATTTTTTCATGAAGTTTCCAGGTTTTACTAAAGGGAAGTTTTCCACCAGATGACGTTCCCGTCATTAGCACGTTTTCTCCATCAAAAGTCTGATTAAAAAATAAAATATAGCTTTTATTTTTTTCGTTGTGCAGGTAGAAACATGTGAGCAATTGTACTCCCTGTGTCAGAAAGGTTACATCCAAGACTCTGGTATGGTCTGTTTCCCTTTTCTGCTTTCTGACTTCAACATCTTAATGTCACAGAATCATCTATTTCTTTTTTTCTAACGAAAACACAGATCCTTGAAGCAATATTAGTGTGCAGCAGAACATTCTAAAGTTTCGGGAGCCATATATTTTAAGGCTTCGTTTTATTTTATACTTGTTGAATTGTATCCGCAGCTGCCTAGGTATAACTTTTAAGATGATATCTGCATATACCAATTTTGATCGCAGTAAATGATTGTGTTGCGAATACGACTATACCTCCTGAAACACCTAGAAAATTTTGCATTCAGGCGCACAACTACATTTTTTCCCCTTTTGGGGCCTATGATTTCGATGAAAGCTATATGTATGGTATGATAACAATTTGCATGCAATATTAAAATATGTATTATCGATATATTGGGGAAAAAGAAATTTTGGCACCAACGAGTATACTAGATATCTAATTGGTATCATCAAAATAAATGTCATCATTCAGCAAATTGAAGCACAAAAATTAAAACAATTTAAAAAAAAAAGAAAAAAATACAATGAAACCTCTATTAACGGACACCTGTGAACAACGGTAACCTCTGGACAACGGCAAGTTTTGGTTGGTACAGAACAACTGGCGTATGATTAACATTACGATAACCCCCGAATAATGAAACCTCTTAATAGAGGTCCACGGACACTCCATTCAGATCCGAAGAAGATCTAATGGACGGCTTGTCCCTTATATTTTACGTAGCTCCTTCGGCACTTCGGCGAGAGGGATACGATAGGGACAAAGATTATTGTTAAAGGAAATGTGCCTCGGAAGGATGGGTTGGATGGCGTATACAATGATGTACTTAAGTGAAAAGGAAGAAGTTAGTGTTTAGTTTAACCCCGGAATAACGATATTTCAATCACTGGCGTACCTGAGGGGCGGAGGGCTTCGAGGCTTAAGCCCCAAGCCCCGTACGTCAACTCTTTTCTCTATCTACCTAATGTATATCTGTCTTATGCACTGTATATACACATATTGTATATTAATACATCTCTCTCTCTCTCTCTCTCTCTCTCTCTCTCTCTCTATATATATATATATATATACTGAAGAGCAATTGAATTAGAGATAGCTGGCGTTATGCGAATGTGGCGCTATGGGTGGCCCTGTAAACGGCAACGACATGTCGTATACAGCGATCCGACAATATAAGGAGTGATGCGACGGGAATCAGTAAGAGTCGGACGCAGTGTGGGTAAGACGAAGGGTCTAAGCGCATTTGATCGTGGGCAAATTGTCGGGGCCCGACGAATGGGTCACTCCATCTCGGAAGTCGTGCAGGCACTGGAATTTTCACGAGCCACTGTGTCACGGGTGCACCGTGAGTACGTCGAATCCGGTAAAACCATCCCTGCAAAGGTCAACTGCCGTGGACAACAGCGTGTGGATGAGCGGGGTCATCGTCGGCTAGCTCGCATTGTAACAGCGGATAGACGGGCCACAGTGCAAAAAATCACTTGGCAATTTAACGCTGGTGCACAAAAACCTGTAAGCAGCCATCCCATCCAGAACCATCTCCTCGCTATGGGGTACAGAAGCCATCGTCCCACGAGGGTACCGCTGCTGACCGCCCATCACAGGGTGCAAAGATTAGCATGGGCGCGGGAACATCGCCACTGGACCCTAGACGTGTGGGAAAATGTTGCCTGGAGTGATGAGTCGAGATTCACGTTGGTACATGCGGATGGCAGGATACGAGTACGGAGCAAACCACATGAAGCGATGGATCCTTCTTACCAGCAGGGTACTCTTCAGGCTGGTGGGGGTGGCATTCTCGTCTGGAGAGTGTTTACGTGGACTGAAATGGGACCCCTGGAACGTGTGACATCGTCCCTCACAGGTCAACGTTACCGAGATATCCTGGACGACCATTTGCTCCCGTTTGTGCGTCTTCAACATTCCATTGGGGACCTCATGACCGTGCCATCGCTCCCGAATTGTATCCGAATGGTTGGATGAACACTCCACCGACGTGACCTCGCTTCCTTGACCATCTAGGTCACTTGACCTCAATCCCATCGAGCGCATCTGGGATGCCATCGAGAGAGATGTTCGAGGCTCTGACCCCCTCCATCAAATCTTCGTGAACTGTGGGAGCTTGTTCAGGGGTCGTGGATCCGTATGGCTTCCCAACGCTTCCGGTGTCTTGTCGAGTCCATGCCGAGACGAATCGCCGCCGTCATCAGGACGAAAGGTGGTGCTACACGTTACTAGACAGGTATCTCTAATTCTTTGAGGCGCCGTGTGTGTGTGTATATATATATATATATATATATATATATATATATATATATATATATACACACACACACGGCGCCTCAAAGAATTAGAGATACCTGTCTAGTAACGTGTAGCACCACCTTTCGTCCTGATGACGGCGGCGATTCGTCTCGGCATGGACTCGACAAGACACCGGAAGCGTTGGGAAGCCATACGGATCCACGACCCCTGAACAAGCTCCCACAGTTCACGAAGATTTGATGGAGGGGGTCAGAGCCTCGAACATCTCTCTCGATGGCATCCCAGATGCGCTCGATGGGATTGAGGTCAAGTGACCTAGATGGTCAAGGAAGCGAGGTCACGTCGGTGGAGTGTTCATCCAACCATTCGGATACAATTCGGGAGCGATGGCACGGTCATGAGGTCCCCAATGGAATGTTGAAGACGAGCTGGATTCAGGAGTGGCTACAGCACAATAGATCATATCCATGTGCTGAGAGAACTAATTGGAAGAGCGAGGGAATATGAACTTCCATTGTGCATGGCTTTTATCGATTATGAAAAAGCCTTTGATTCGGTGAAACCATCAGCAGTTACAATGGCTCTGAAAACCTGCGGTATTGAAGATGCATACATTAATATTATTAATAACATCTATGAACATGCAAGTGCAAAGATTAGGCTGTTTGAAAATACAACACACATAAAAATTGGAAAGGGAGTGAGACAAGGTGACACCATATCTCCGAAGCTCTTTAATGCCACATTGGAGGGTGTTTTTCAGTCACTGAGCTGGGAAAACAAGGGGATAAAGATTAATGGAGATTATCTAACCCACCTTCGTTTTGCTGATGACGTAGTCATTTTTGCAACTAGCCCATCAGAGCTGCAGAGTATGATCCAGGAACTTGCTGACAAGAGTAAAGAAGTGGGATTAAAAATGAACTTTCAGAAGACAAAAGTGATGTTCAATGCTTTTACAAGAAATGAAGATTTATCGATTGATGGAGAAAAGCTGGAGATAACAGACACGTACGTTTATCTTGGACAGCAGATATCAAGTGAGGGTCACATTGATGAAGAAATTAATCGGCGTACAAAACTTGCCTGGAGAGCTTTTGGAAGAAACAGCATAATTTTCAAGAGCAATATGCCATTATGTCTTAAAAGAAAAGTGTTTGATCAATGCATCCTTCCAGTGCTTACGTATGGTGCAGAGACGTGGACCTTAACTAAAAGAGACATACAAAGGCTGCAGACAACTCAAAGAAGCATGGAGAGGTGCATACTTGGTGTAACCAGGAGAGATAAGAAGAGGAACTCGTGGATCCGAAAAATGACAAGAGTGGAAGACATCATGATCAGAGTTAAATCCCTGAAATGGCAATGGGCTGGACATACTGCCAGAAGGACAGATCATCGATGGACAGCCGAAATTTTAGATTGGATTCCAAGGGACAGGAAAAGACCCAGAAGAAGGCCACATGGGAGATGGGTGGATGAAATTCGAAAGTATGCAGGGGTGACATGGAGGAGACTGGCACAAGACAGACCGTTGTGGAGGAAACTTGGGGAGACCTTCGTCCAGCAGTGGATTGATAATGGTTGACAATGATGATGATGATGATGATATATATATATATATATATATATATATATATATATATATATATATATATATAACATCTATGAAAATGCAAGTGCAAAGATTAGGCTGTTTGAAAATACAACACACATAAAAATTGGAAAGGGAGTGAGACAAGGTGACACCATATCTCCGAAGCTCTTTAATGCCACATTGGAGGGTGTTTTTCAGTCACTGAGCTGGGAAAACAAGGGGATAAAGATTAATGGAGATTATCTAACCCACCTTCGTTTTGCTGATGACATAGTCATTTTTGCAACTAGCCCATCAGAGCTGCAGAGTATGATCCAGGAACTTGCTGACAAGAGTAAAGAAGTGGGATTAAAAATGAACTTTCAGAAGACAAAAGTGATGTTCAATGCTTTTACAAGAAATGAAGATTTATCGATTGATGGAGAAAAGCTGGAGATAACAGATACGTACGTTTATCTTGGACAGCAGATATCAAGTGAGGGTCACATTGATGAAGAAATTAATCGGCGTACGAAACTTGCCTGGAGAGCTTTTGGAAGAAACAGCATAATTTTCAAGAGCAATATGCCATTATGTCTTAAAAGAAAAGTGTTTGATCAATGCATCCTTCCAGTGCTTACGTATGGTGCAGAGACGTGGACCTTAACTAAAAGAGACATACAAAGGCTGCAGATAACTCAAAGTAGCATGGAGAGGTGCATACTTGGTGTAACCAGGAGAGATAAGAAGAGGAACTCGTGGATCCGAAAAATGACAAGAGTGGAAGACATCATGATCAGAGTTAAATCCCTGAAATGGCAATGGGCTGGACATACTGCCAGAAGGACAGATCATCGATGGACAGCCGAAATTTTAGATTGGATTCCAAGGGACAGGAAAAGACCCAGAAGAAGACCACATGGGAGATGGGTGGATGAAATTCGAAAGTATGCAGGGGTGACATGGAGGAGACTGGCACAAGACAGACCGTTGTGGAGGAAACTTGGGGAGACCTTCGTCCAGCAGTGGATTGATAATGGTTGACAATGATGATGATGATGATGATGATATATATATCTTCTTAATAGAATATATATATACTACTTGCGTATGCACACATACCTACACATTCATGTCCAATCATCTAGGGTCCAATCTCGATGATCTTGGGCCCAATTCATGAGTTGTTGGCGATGACGTGCAGTGAGCATGGAGACCCGGCTGGGTCTTCGGCTACGCAGGTCGATGTGCAGAAGGCTGCGATGAACTGTGTGCTGTGACCCATTGCCCTGATCACTACTGTTGTAGCTAGGGGTGATTTGTCGCACTTGGGGCGTGCAATCGTTGTGAACAATGCGCGACAGTCTCCGTTTCCCTCTGGCATCAATGAGCTGCGGACGACACACGGCTGGAACGGCAGTTCGTCGTTTGGCCATATATACACCACTTTTGATACGTACTCACTATAATGGCACGTGAACAACTTACAAGCAGCGCCGTTTCCGAGATTGTAGTTCCGAAGCACCGTGCCATCACAATTTGTCCTTTATCAAACTCCGATAAATCGGCAGCTTTTCCCATTCTGACTCTGAACACTCTACTAATCGAAAGCCGTTCTTCGGGTTGTATGTGTACTGCTCTGTGAACTGCAACCGCGCCACCGTTCAGTCTCCAGGCGAGCTCATTTCTCTAGGTTGGAGGTGGTCATAATAGAATAGCTCATTGTGTATATTCGTAGAGCATATCTCTCCTGATTGCCGTCTGTGAAGGCTTATTTCATACATCCGTCGCAGTCACGTGCCACGTACCCTATTAATGGCCACCTTCTAGCCTTGGAGTATCGCGGAACAGTGGCGCTTTCCGACCCTCTTTCTACAGTACGAAACCTCTGTTTACATGCGTAAAACACTGTACGAACATTTTTGGCTATCCAATACAGTACAGTAGATTCCGGTTAATTGACCATCGGTTAATCGGGGCAGCCGTTTATTTGGAACATTTCTTAAACATCCTAAATCAGCTCATTTTTATAAAGTTCCGCAGGGTTGCCGCTCAGTTGGGCCACTAGTCCCAAGGTTTAGCCGAATCTAATAGTTCTAATTAACCGGAATCTAATGTATTTTATTAGATCTATTGGGTTGTAGTCTAACTACACACTGTTCACTTCTTTATACCGGTATTCATTTATCACTTGGAAAACGCTGGCATATTTTTTTGTTTGCTTGCATGTGTTCGGAAGATTTCCCTCGCAACGGTATCACTGGTGTTATAAAACTGTGATTCTCAGTTGTTCTGAATATTGCTTTAACCCTTTAAGCAGCCGATGTACCAGAACCAAATGGTACCCAAAATTCTCGGTGCTTCCCAAACAGAAACGTTCAGATGGTGGCCGGATTTTACGAAAGCTAGGACAAAACAAATCCTTTTCCCTTCTCCTCTTAGCAGGATTCACTATATGGTGATGAGCGCTTCCTTCTAGTCTTTCATTCTCTCCTCCATTACTTGAGACATGATGAGGAAGGGGTAGTTCCCCTGACACGGACATCATGCTATCAGGTAGAAACAAATCATTCAAACATCTCTCTCCTCTCTTTGGTTCGTCGATACCCTTATACAACTCTTTTAGGAGGTAATCAGTCAGAAAGGATTTGTTTCAACCATCCCCCAAACACGACAACTTCGAATAACAAAGCCAAGAGGAAAGCAACACTTTTTGATGAACAGGTCCACTCATTCCAAGCGCATTCGGCGCACTTCTTAGACTACGAATACATTCGTTCGAGCTAATTTCGAAGCATTTTGCCGACCCCGAGTTTTTTGTTTTTATTATCGGGGGTTTTACAACCACCGTGAGCAACTCGATGGGCTATAGCAGTCTCTCGTCCCTAATTTAGGAACACTGGTGTTGGCGTCGTTGTTGTTAAGTATTGAAGTGGACGCCACATTATCAGAAGAATTACTGTTTGCAGGATCCTATGTCGTTGGAGGAGGGAAGCAAATAAATAAATAGTTCAACAAATAAAATGTAACGACAGGTGATTTCGCTCGCACGAATCTTTATTCTTCGAATTGGGAGGAGTCAGTCAAAATAAATAATATATACTTGCAGCGAGAGATGGGTATTTTGAAAGGCTTTCTCCATGTATTTTCTCGCCAAAATCTGTTCTCGTTCCTGTCTGTGCAAAAACGTTCCTCCCTGCCTGAAATCCCAGACAAGACACGCCTTTTTATGAACACTGAGTATTTTGTCCTTTCACTAACTGCCGCCCGCTCGAAGGAAGATGCTCCTGACATAAGAAGTTGATTGTTAATTGCTGTCACTCGAGGGTTTCTCCGAGGAAGTGTTTGCCCTCCAACGACGAGGAATGAAAGAAAAGGGGGGGGGGGCTTTTGTTCGTAGGTTGTCCACGGTCAACGAATGAATGGCTTTCCCGAGGGATCTCTTAAGAGCCTTTCTTACGCTTTTGTAGGTTGAAGAAGTGCATATGCTCCAGCTTTCTCCGCCTGTTTGTCTGTCTGTCTGTCCGCACGATAACTCGCGTAAAAATAGTTCGATTTCGATGAAATTTTAGTATGTGGTAGGGCACAATCTGGGGAAAAACCCTATTAAAAATGGACAAAATGGGGTGAAAGGTCAGGATATAGCAGCGGGATCCATTCCATCGCCCTTATGCGTCATAACTTGCGTAAAAATGCTTCGACTGTGACAAAACTTTATCATGTTATTTTGGAAGTACACTGAACTGGTTCTATTAAATATAATCGAAAATGGGGTCAAAGGTCAGGGCACAGGAGCAAGATTTATTCCACAGCCATTATCCCCATAACTTGACTAAAAATGCTTCTATTGCGACAAAACTTTATCATGTTGTTCCGGAGGTAATACTGAGCCGGTTCTGTTGAATGTCATCGAAACGGGGTCGAAGGTCAGGTCACAGGATTGGGATCCATTCCGTTGCCCTTATGCGTCATAACTCACGTAAACATGCTTACAAAACTTTATCATGTTGTTTCGGAGGTATACTGAACCGGTTCTGTTGAATATCATCGAAATGGGGTTAAAGGTTAGGGCACAGGAGCGAGATTTATTCCAGAGCCATTATCCTCATAACTTGAGTAATGATTTCTGGCATGTTGGAAAGCGTATCATAATAAATGCATTGCATGATTTTACTAACTTGTTTAACCAAACGCGAAATTGCTGTTTTCCGCGCGTTGAATAACCGAAGTCATTATTTAAATATATTTTATATATTTCTATATAACACTGGTTCCAGGGAAGGGAGAGAGCCGTTGCCATAAAACAAATACAACATCCATGTCTCACCGATATTTGAACCCAGACCCATCTCGGACGAATAGCCAGAAGCAAGCGCTTAAACCACGGCACCACCAGAGCGGCTAACCAAGTTAATTCGTTCCAGATGGTTAATCTTTTAATTACCCTGAAATCTTGTGTTGCTCAGAATACTATAACACCCGAAAATGTCTGTTGCACCTTCAGAATATCTCCCCTGCCCTTTACAAGTTAAAAAAAGAAGAGCTAATGCTCAGTCACCACAGTAAACTTTCGATCTGTAGTCTTGATGTAGATTGAACTTCAGACGTTTACCGGGGGCGATCACTGCATTCTTCCACGGAGAAGGCATGCGATGTCATAAGAGTAAATAAATAACATCGCCGCGGGAAATACTAACGCTTGCTTTACTTATTTGTTTAGCGACAACAATGGTAAATGAGGGTGGATTCTGCTAATCCCGTATAAATTCGAAGAACAGGTGGGGATAAGAAATCCTACTCACTCTAGACTGGCGTTTTCAGGCGATCGTGGTAGTTTGAGTGTACGGGAGTTTCGAGCGTTATAGTCGTTAAAGGGTTAATACGTAAAATTCTAGAAATAATGAGCTTTTGAAATTGAAAAATTTAAGGATGCATAGCATGTTGGGGAACAAACTAAAGCCAAAAGTTCAGAGGAACGGTCCCTACTTAAGAAAAAAGCGAGGGGGACACTCATGAGCCATAATATTACGGCTACCAACCTAACAGAGTGTTGGGTAGATTTTCTCAGCGATTACTGCTTGTGCTGTGCGAACTTGGGGTGGCATCGACTCTACAAGACCGCGGAAAGTGTCTTCAGGTATTCTGTACTACCTAGAGGAAGTGACCTCCAGGAGTTCAACGATGGAGCAATGCATTGGCATAGACGGGTGAATGCTACGTTCCACTGCGTCTCATAAATATTCAATGGGATTCGAATGGAGGAAAATGTGAGGCCGGGAGTGCTCACGATGCTCCTCAAACCTTTTCTGCACATTCCGAGCCTTGTAACACGTTGTGTATAAAAACGAGCCCGACACCATCCCGATACAGAGTCACAATGTAGGGAAACACTTTGCCCTAAACCTTGCCTGGTATTTGGCAGTAAGGATGTGTGCCTTAGGGATAATGGAACACAGTGATGTCGATGAAAACTATCGCTATCTTGTGATATAGCCAACGCCGTCGTGTTTCGGCCCAATGTTGCAGCTGTTCAGCCGTGTTGCGTCGAATACCGACTCGTATGTTGGAACTTGAACCTCGACTCATCGGACCTTTTACAGTGTTATTCACGGTGTTTTCGTGCCCATTATAGGACGAGCTCTCTTGAGGTTGGTCCGGACTGGCATATGAACGGGTCCTGAACTCTTTAGATTCATTCGCAATATCGTCTGTTGGACTGGGTGCTCGGGAATTTCCCCCGTGTGCCTTGGTTGTATTCTGCCGTTAACTGAGGAATCGTGAGTCGTCTGTTGTCCCGAATATCACCTCAACTGTCAGCCAACGTGCGTGCCTTTTTGAGGCACGTTGGATGGGTGCGTGCTTATTTTTGGATGATTCCTGTCATACTTTTCACTACAGCGCCCTCAAACAGCCAGCAATGCGTGCGATTGCTGATATGCTGGACCCCCTGCTTTCTGGACGCCGACAATCATTCTCTGTTCAAATTACTACAAGTCTTTTCCCTCTCCCGATTGCACGGGCTTTGTACTGGCGAAATGAAGCGCCCTGCCTGTACGTATTATATTCCGTGACTGTCAGGAAAGTCACTGAACCTCGTGTGGAACGCTTCCACTTGTGGAGACAGTGATGTTCACAATGATCTGGCCCTCACTATGAGCATTAGCTTACTGATGGCCCCCAAACCCCCGCAACGCGGAGGGGGGGGGGGGCTCACGGCTAAGAAAGCCTCTAGCCATAACTTCACATAAAACCGGTTAAAGAAATAGTCAATAATTTACGCAGTTTTGAATGAAGTATTAAGAAGAAAACCACCTATGTTTTTTTTTTTTTTTTTTTTAGTAAATAAGTAAAATCTTTAGAAATCTTTTTTGCTGTTTTAGTTTAAAACAACTGGGTGACGAGGAAATAGCTATTCCAGAGGACTTCAGGCCCATTTTCACAGCCTCAGCAATAGTTCCTATAGATGTATATTATTTAACAAGAGAATGTAAAAGAAATATCAGTTCAAAGAGTGCAATTTTTATACCAATGATGATAAGATGTTACATATTCCAGTTGTTTGCGCATAACTCGCATCCTTCAGGATATAATGAACTAAAGTGTGTTCTTCACGAGAACAAAGGAGAAGAGACCAAATTTTTTTTTTTTTTTTTATAACAAAGTCAAGCGAAAATTTTTTGCTGTGTGTGCACAACATTGGTTCATTATGTTAAGTATGTTGTTTTTTTTTATATTAAAGAGTAAATAATTTTCCGTTTCTGTTCAACGATTTTTGAATTGTTATTTATTTGCTCACTTATAACGAAGTAAATTCCTCCGTCATTTCTATCCGCGCCAGGATTCGAACCCGGGTCCCCTCATTCCGGAATAAGTTGCTCTACCAATTGAGCTACGCGGACGTTTTATTCTGATTCCTATCTGCCTTTATGTCGTGTGCGTCCTTCTGGCAGGTACGTCACACACTTATGTTCTGAATTTTCGTATAAACCAGAAAAGTTCATTACACACTATCTCACGGGAGTTACATGTTTTGTATGTGTGATCATGAGGTATTTCAAAGAGGCTGGCCTTAGTTCTTGCATGATATGATTAACTTTGGCGTAAGTGTTTTTCAGTACATTGTATCAGTATAACTAGGGCAATCGTTTTAATTACAATGTGCACACTTTTGTTTCACGCAATAAAGTGTAATAAATTTAGTTTCACGAAAACTACTTTCAGGTTCTAAAGAATTTGATTTATTTAAACGTCCGCAAAGCCTAGTTAATAATAATCGTCATTAGTGTTCTGTCTCTTGACAGGTCCAACGATAACTCAGCAAGTTATCTTCCTCCAGTTTCCTCTGTCCCTTGCTTCCTCCTTCAATTCTTCATAGCTTCCTGTGCCTATTATATCATCAAGCATCGTTAGTCGTCTCCTTCCTCTTGGTCGCTTTCCTTCAATTTTCTCTCCTATCATTCTTTTCAATAGGCTGTCTCCTCTTAACACATGTCCTATCCAGTTATATTTTAGTTTTCTTGTGGTCTTTAGTAAATTTCTTTCTTCTTAGTTTATAATATGGAAGTTCAAATTTCCAGTAATGGAAAGCTAATAGATTTTCGCAAAAGGGCCTCGAAAATATATTCTGCTGAGAGGCCTCGAGATTTTCCGGGACGCCATTGACCATGAGTGATATCACCGGTCGGTGATATCACTGCACACATTTGTTTTATTTTTTGGTAAATGTTAGGATCACGATAGGGTGCAACGGAATGAACACTGAATTGGCGTTTTTCTGTTTCCTTTTAGTTTTTTTGTTCCTGTGTTTAAATGTTTAAATCGCATAAACATTTTTTTTGTTGATTGAAGGTTTAACGACCACCGTGAGCAATTCAATGGCATAAACATTGAAACTGCAATTTTTTTTTCTGTATTTTAAAGCTTCTCTTAACACCTTTCCGCTGTACAACACAACAGCCGGTTTCGTCCTTGCATTATCCAGGGTAACTTTTTATCCGCCAAGTCTTCGCAAAAAGCAGAGAAAGAATTTGTCTCCATCTTCATCTTTTCGTCCTTTTCGTATTTTTCTTTCTTGATATCATTTAAATGAGTTTTTACATAAACAGATTTCACTAGATTTTTCTTCTTCTAACTTCTCAGGAAAGAGATATTCTTATGATATAATAAGGACGTTATGAGAAAAAGAAAGGCCCAAGTGCTGGCGAAACGTTTATTAAATCTAGTATAATAAATGTCTCTGCTTGTTCTTATCAGTGTCGTTTTTTTTTCATTTCGTGACAGGAACAAATTCTGTCGGAAATTCGTACATTATTGCACTAGCAACGCTTGATATGAGAGGGACGCGATGGTATGATGTTTTCCTTTTTTTATCATTGTCGAAGTGTAACATATGCACATTTCCATCATACAACACACACACACACACACACACACACACACACACACACACACACGTTGCATCCTTCTCGCAGTTCTCCTATTGTTTTCTTGATTTCATTTAAATTAGATTTTTTGCGTAAACAAATATTCCTATCTAATAAAAAATACTGTGCATACGCCAGCGTTAACTAGAAACAAATAAGTACACGACTTTAAAACAATAATAATCTGGGTTTTATAGGTGTACGCGGGATCACACAAGATCTGCCGAGCTTTCACGCGCCAACGCGCAGCTTTTTCATAGCACTAGAACAACGTCGTACAGAATCCCATTTTACATCAATAAAAATCCGGATTATTATCTTTTAGAGTCTTGCACTTATTTATTTCAGTAAATTTCTATCTATCTGTATATATATGCCTATATATATATCTCTCTCTCTTTATATATAACCATGGACACGGTCGTATCAGAATGATATGAGAGACGACGTGGCATGGACGCAACGAGGCCCTGAAAGGTTGCCCGAGGGACACGTGTCCATTCGGACTGCAACAGAGCACGGAGGTCCCGGAGATGATGTGATTGTGGCTCGGCACATCTAACCTGTCGATACAAATAGTCCGACAAGTGTTCCCTGGGATTGAGGTCGGGCGATTTTGTCGGCTAAGGGAGAACGGAGACATCTCTGTCGTGTACCAGGAACCAGTCACGACCCCCCTTAGTGACATGGCAGGGCGCATTGTCCTGTTGGTAGACACCATGACCGCCAGGGTAAAGTCCAACATAAAGGGATGCATGTGGTCAGCGAGGATGGACAGGTAGCCATTGGTGTTCAGGTACCCATCCAGTGGTACCAGCAGTCCCAGGTCATACCAGGGAAACGTCCAATATGAAGGGATGCTTGTGGTCAGCGGGGATGGACAGGTAGCCATTGGCGTTCAGGGACCCATCCAGTGGTACCAGCGGTCCCGCAGTTCATACAAAGAAAACATCCCCCGGACATGCACACTGCCACATCTGGCCTGTACCTGACCGACAAGCGTGTCCGAGCAATGGCGTACCGGAAGAACTCAAGGCCCACTCGCAAAAAATGTTTTCGAAGCCCTTTTTCAAAAAATGTATTACATATTATTAACTAGTTTTTATGGGTGTTTTAATATTAAATTAAAGAACCTACGAGCATTTTTCATAAAATCAAAATTATTCTATTTTATTGCGTAAAACACAAATGTCTACGTCGTAATTCAAATGATTGCCCTGGTTTTATACCGACACAAATTACTACAAAATACTTACGTCAAAGTTAATCATACACTGGTGTGCAAAAATTAAGGACGAAGAGGAGAAATTAGCATAACAGCGGAATGAGCAGCTAGAATGGACCGAAAGACCACTCAGGAGATAGACTAGGATCCGGTACGGTAGGGCATGCGCATATATTCAGCATGACAGGGGGGGGGTGTTGGAAGGGTATAAAGCACACGGGGGTGTACGCTCAGCAATTCGGTGAAATCTATTGAACAGTGTACATTGGTTTGAACGACGTCGAGCTGCTGCCACCGTGTGATATGGCCAACAGGCAATCCAGTAGATGACATCTGGATGACTTTACCCGAGGTCGCGTCATTGGAAAGTTGGAAGAAGGTCGAAGTGTGACTAGTGTGGCCGAGGAGTTCGGGATCACTCACAGCATCGTTTCACGAGCTTGGAGAGCATTTCAAACGACAGGAATAGCTGTCCGAGAGTTTAGCAGTGGTCGTCCACGAGCAACCACGGAGGCGGACGACCGGTATATTTTCCTACATGTGAGAAGAGACAGACGGCAGACAGCGGGAGAAATCGCAAGGCACATGCAACAGACAACTGGACGTCCGTTATCGCGTTTTACCGTGGACAGGAGGCTGCACAAAGGTGGTCTATTTGCACGACGACTAGTACGGGGTGTGCCATTAACTCCTGCTCATCGGAGACGACGGTTTCTGTGGTGCCAGGAACACATGAAATGGACACATCAGCAATGGGGTCGAGTTCTCTTTACGGATGAGAGCCGATTCAGTCTGACGAGCGATTCTGGACGTATACACATCTGGAGAGAGAAGGGAACACGCAATCAGACCTCCAACATCATCGAAAGGGACCGGTTTGGAGGTGGCGGAGTTCTCGTTTGGGGCGGTATCATGCTTGGTAGCCGTACTGACCTCCACATCTTCCAAGGAGGTTCAATCACTGGTGTCCGCTACTGTACTGAGGTTCTCCTGCCTCACGTGTGTCTGGTTATACAGTTGCTGTCGCAGAGCTGTTGGAGAGTGAAGATATTCAACTCATGGATTTGCCCGCAAGGTCCCCGGACCTAAATCCAATCGAACACGTGTGGGACCTTTTCGGGAGACGCTTGGCAGCACGACACCAGCCGCCAGCAACGATTCCGCAGCTGCGATTGGCGCTACAAGAGGAATGGGCCGCGATGCCTCAACAGCTCCTTGACAACCTCGTCCTCAGCATGGACAGACGTTGTAAATCCTGCAACGAAGTCAGGGGTGATCATATCCCCAACTAAAGACTGGATTTTTCTTGGCAGCCGCCTTTCACATGGACGTTTCTGTCTTCTCTCCAGTTGTGCTCGAAGCCATCTTTTTAATAAAGTGCCTTTGTATCCTTTGGATTCCTTGTTTGGACGGTTTTGTTCACTTGTCCCATATTCTTACATCTTGGGGATATTATGGTATGATTTGAGTCGATGTGGAGCACTTCTGCACGGGTCTGGTTCATTTGCCCGACGTTTACTTCACCGAAGGGTCACTTGACCGAAAATCACTTCACCGAAAAAATTGTTTCACCGAAAGATCACTTGATCGAAGCGTTCATTTCACCGAAGGGTCACTTGATCGAAAGGTACATTTCACCGAAGGGTCACTTGATCGAAAAGTTCATTTCACCGAAAGGTCTCTTTACCTAAAAGTTCATTTCATCGAAAGGTCATTTCACCGAAGGGTCAGTTTATCGAAAACGCTAGATTTCATTACAGGATCTGTTGAAGCATGGTGCAAGTTTGACAGACAGACCACCGAAACGTTAGGGGATCATACTCAAATTGCACTTTTGATTTCTCCGTGTCACAGAGAACGCAAAGATTTAGTTTTAAGGCAAAAATAATTAATTTTAAGTCCCTATGCCTCGGCCTAGGCCTTTTTAGCAAGTTTTATCATGTTCATACGTTTTTCATAAAAATCATGTTCAGTACTCATGTTCATAAATAGTTTACATGAAAAGTCAAGTTAATAACGTTGCACATTTATTCAGGCAAAAAAGAATCAATATTAGGGCCGTAGGCCTCGCTTAGGCCTTTTTAGCAAATTTTAACCGTGCGTGCTCATGTTCATAAGGTTTACATAACAACTCAAGTTAATGATGTTGTACACTTATTTAGGCCAAAAGAATCAGTCATAAAGCCCACGGCCTCGGCTTAGGCCCTTTTAGAAAATTTTAATCCTGCATGCTCATATTTATAAGGTTTACATAAAATGTCAAGTTAATAATGTCGCACATTTATTCAGGCAAAAAAGAATCAATATTAGTGCCGTAGGCCTCGCTTAGGCCTTTTTTAGCAAATTTTAACGGTGCGTGCTCATATTTATAAGGTTTACGCAAAAAGTCAAGTTAATGATGTTACACATTTATTCAGGCAAAAAAGAATCAGTCTTAAAGCCCTAGGCCTCCGCTTAGGCCTTTTTAGCAAATTTTAATCGTGCGTGCTCATATTTATAAGGTTTACGCAAAAAGTTAAGTTAATAATGTTGCACATTTATTCAGGCAAAAAAGAATCAATATTAGGGCCGTAGGCCTCGCTTAGGCCTTTTTAGCAAATTTTAACCGTGCGTGCTCATGTTCATAACGTTTACATAACAACTCAAGTTAATGATGTTGTACACTTATTCAGGCCAAAAGAATCAGTCTTTAAAGCCCTAGGCCTCGGCTTAGGCCTTTTTAGAAAATTTTAATCCTGCTTGCTCATATTTATAAGGTTTACATAAAATGTCAAGTTAATAATGTCGCACATTTATTCAGGCAAAAAGAATCAATATTAGTGCCGTAGGCCTCGCTTAGGCCTTTTTAGCAAATTTTAACGGTGCGTGCTCATATTTATAAGGTTTACGCAAAAAGTCAAGTTAATGATGTTACACATTTATTCAGGCAAAAAAGAATCAGTCTTAAAGCCCTAGGCCTCCGCTTAGGCCTTTTTAGCAAATTTTAATCGTGCGTGCTCATATTTATAAGGTTTACGCAAAAAGTTAAGTTAATAATGTTGCACATTTATTCAGGCAAAAAAGAATCAATATTTGGGCCGTAGGCCTCGCTTAGGCCTTTTTAGCAAATTTTAACCGTGCGTGCTCATGTTCATAACGTTTACATAACAACTCAAGTTAATGATGTTGTACACTTATTCAGGCCAAAAGAATCAGTCTTTAAAGCCCTAGGCCTCGGCTTAGGCCTTTTTAGAAAATTTTAATCCTGCTTGCTCATATTTATAAGGTTTACATAAAATGTCAACTTAATAATGTCGCACATTTATTCAGGCAAAAAGAATAAATTTTAGGGCCGTAGGCCTCCGCATAGGCCTTTTTAGCAAATTTTAATCGTGCGTGCTCATATTTATAAGGTTTACGCAAAAAGTCAAGTTAATAATGTTGCACATTTATTGAGACAAAAAGATTCAATTTTAGGGCCCTAAGCCTCGGCTTAGGCCTTTTTAGCAACTCTAAACGAATTTCGCGAAAACGTTCCATGTAAGCCAAGCGAGAATTGTGCTTTAATTTGAAGAAATTAATTGCCGATGATCCGAGGTACACTTGGTTTGAGGGAACTGTACCCCGAACTTCCGTAGTATTATATTCTGTGCCGCTGGAGTCTGTCAGTGTATCCAGGATGTTCCCCTTGAAGTGTCTGCGAAGTCCGTGAGCTTTGGGAGGGGCTTTCCCCCAAAATGTTAAAATGGACGTAGAGCTGTAAACATTAGAACCTTGCTTTATATAATGATTCTGTACACGATCACGAATTTTCAGGAGGGTGGGACGAATTCACCCTCCCCCAAGTTTCTAAGAGCGCAGACAGGTGTTCAAGGTAAGGGATTTGCTCGCAATTTCTATGCTTCATGTTGTGTTTAGTGCCAAACTATGTATGCCCTTCCCCCCTCCCCCAGAAATTTGGTGAAGTCTGTAAAAGGGATACGAGGTGCTTGGTTTTGAGGGCTCTACCCCCAACTTCCGTAATTTTATATTCTGGACCTCTCCTCTGGAGTCGGTCATCAGTGTATCCTCGATGTTACCCCTGAAGAGCTCTTGGAAACGGGGGGGGGGGGGTTCAGTTTCACTCCACATTCCTGAAAATTCGTGGTCGTGTACAGAATCATTATATAAAGCATGGGTCTAATGTTTACAGCTCTACGTCCATTTTAACATTTTGGGGGAAAGCCAACCCCCCCCCCCCAACATGACGGACCTCGTGGACGCTTCAAGGGGAACATCCTGGATACACTGACAGACTCCAGCGGCCCCGAACATAATATTACGGAAGTTGGGGTACACCCTCCCAAAACTAAGTGTACCTCGGATCCTCGGCAATTTTTTTCTTCAAATTAAAGTGCAATTCTCGCCTCGCTTGGCTTACATGGACCGTTTTCGCGAAATGCGTTTGGAGTTCCCAATTCAGTTCTCAATATATGCCCAGAAACGGCAATCTTTAACCCCCCCCCCTCTTGATTTTTTTAACTTGACATTTTATGTAAACTTATGAACAAGCAAGATTAGAATTTTCTAAAAACGCCTAAGCTAAAAAAAAAAAAAAAAAAAGCCCTAAGGGCAATAAAATTTATTTGTTTTTGCCTTAATAAATGTGCAACATTATTAACTTATTAACTTGACATTTTATGTAAACTTATAAACCAGCAAGATTAGAATTTTCTAAAAACGCCTAAGCTAAAAAAAAAAAAAAAAAGGCCTAAGGGCAATAAAATTGATTCTTTTTTGCCTGAATAAATGTGCAACATTATTAACTTGACATTTTATGTAAACCTTATGAATATGAGCACGCTCGATTAAAATGTTCTAAAAAGGCCTAAGCTGACCTTGGGCCCTAAAATTGATTCTTTTTTGCCTGAATACATGTGCAACATTATTAACTTGACTTTTTACGTAAACCTTATGAATATGAGCACGCACGATTAAAATTTGCTATAAAGGCCTAAGCCGAGGTCTAGGGCCCTAAAATTGATTATTTTTGCCAGAAAAATGTGTAACATTATTAACTTTACTTTTTATGTAAAGCTTATGAACATGAGCAAGCACGATTAAAATTTGCTAAAAAGGCCTAAGCGAGGCCTACGGCCCTAATATTGATTCTTTTTTGCCTGAATAAATGGGCGACATTATTAACTTGACATTTTATGTAAACCTTATAAATATGAGCACGCACGATTACAATTTTCTAAAAAGGCCTAAGCCGAGACCTAGGGCTTTAAGACTGATTCTTTTGGCCTGAATAAGTGTACAACATCATTAACTTGAGTTGTTATGTAAACCTTATGAATATGAGCACGCACGATTAAAATCTGCTAAAAAGGCCTAAGCCGAGGCCTAGAGCCCTAAACTTGATTCTTTTAGCCTGAAAAGTGTGCAACATCATTAACTTGAGTTTTTAGGTTAACCTATGAACATGAGCACGTACCGTTATTATTTTCTAAAAAGGCCTAAGCTGAGGCCTAGGACCTTAAAATTGATTCTTTTTGCCTGAAAAAAATTGCAACATTATTAACTTGACTTTTTATGTAAAGCTTATGAACATGAGCAAGCACAATTAAAATGTTCTAAAAAGGCCTAAGCTGAGACCTAGGGCCCTAAAATTGATTCTTTTTTGCCTGAAAAATTGTGTAACATTATTAACTTTACTATTTATGTAAAGCTTATGAACATGAGCAAGCACAATTAAAATTTTCTAAAAAGGCCTAAGCTGAAACCTAGGGCCCTAAAATTGATTCTTTTTTGCCTGAAAAAATGTGTAACATTATTAACTTTACTATTTATGTAAAGCTTATGAACATGAGCAAGCACGATTAAAATTTGCTAAAAAGGCCTAAGCGAGGCCTATGGCCCTAATATTGATTCTTTTTGGCCTCAATAAATGTGCGACATTATTAACTTGACATTTTATGTAAACCTTATAAATATGAGCACGCAGGATTAAAATTTTCTAAAAAGGCCTAAAACGAGGCCAAGGGCTTTAAGACTGATTCTTTTGGCCTGAATAAGAGTACAACATCATTAACTTTAGTTTTTATGTAAACCTTATAAACATGAGCACGCACGGTTAATATTTTCTAAAAAGGCCTAAGCCGAGGCCTAGGGCCCAAAAATTGATTCTTTTTTGCCTGAATAAATGTGCAACATTATTAGCTGGACATTTTACGTAAACCTTATGAATATGAGCACGCACGATTAAAATGTTCTAAAAAGGCCTAAACCGAGGCCAAGGTGCCCTAAAACTGATTTTTTTTTTGTCTGAATAAGTGTGTTTACATAACAACTCATTAACTTGAGTTGTTATGTAAACTTCATGAATATGAGCTCGGGGGATTAAAATTTGGCAAAAAGGCACAGGTCTATCTATGACTTATAATTAATGTTATATTTCGAAAAACCTACTTATGGGGAGGTGTTTAAAAGAAATTAAAAGTGTATTTTTTATACAATCCAATAATGTTTAGGTGACCAGTTTTTTAAAAACCAGCACCATACTCCAACAGATCTATAACAACAAAATTCTAAGTTTTCGATAAACTGACCATTCGGTGAAATGATCTTTCGATATAATGAACTTTTAGGTAAAGTAATCTTTCGGTGAAATGAACTTTTCGATCAAGTGTCCTTTCGATGAAATGAACTTTTAGGTGAAGTGATCTTTCGGTGAAATGAACTTTTCGGTCAAGTGACCCTTCGGTGAAATGTACCTTTCGATCAAGTGATTTTCGGCGAAGTGATTTTCGGTCAAGTGACCTTTCGGTCAAGTGAACGATACCCCTTCTGCACGACGTTACATTCGAAAAACCGTCTCGACCTTAAATTTTGCACGCCAGTGTATTATGCAAAATTTATTATTTTGAAGAATTATGGCCAGCTTTTTGAAATGCCTCACGATTGCGCACACAAAACATGCAACTGCGTTGTGACACAGTCAAAGGACTTTTCCGATTTATAGGAAATGTCACAACATAAGTAAGAAAATAACTAAGTAACGAATAAGAATTGTAGCACGAAAAATTCGAAACTACTTAAATTATTTACTCTGGAATATAAAAAACACGCTTAACATAATGCCGTAATGTTTTGCACGAAGTAAAAAAAAAATATTTTGACTGTTATAAAAAAAATGGCGTAGGTCTCTGACTTTTCGCTCCAACGAAGAACACCTTTTAGTTCGTTGTATTCTAAAGGATGCGTAGTTATGTGCAAACAACTGAACACATTATATTCACTGGCACAAAAATCACGCTCATTGAACTGAAATTTCTTTCGCCATATTCTTGTTAACATATATGCATAGAAACCATTGCGAGGCCCTGAAAAGGGGCCTCAAATTCACTTGAACAGCTGCTTTGCCGTCCTCCAGTTTTTACGAACTAAAGCAACGAAAATGATTTCTCAAGATTTTGCGTATTTACCGCAAAAAAAAAAAGAATGCTTTTCGTTTTAATACTTCATTCAAAGCTGCCTTATTATAATTCTTTTCTATTTCTTTAACCAGTTTCTTACGAAGATTCCGTAAAAATTTTGTAAATCTTTTTGCTCAGGTTAGTGGCTCTTTAACCCCCCCCCTCGCACTGCGAGGGTTCCGGGGGCTATCTGTATGTCCCTGTGTCCGGGTGTTAGTTCTCGTGTGTCTGACGTCATATCCGCCACCGCCCATCACTTCCGTGGAGTAGAAACCTCGATTCGTCGGAGAAGGCAACCTTTTCCCACTCTTCCATTATCCAATGACTGTAGTTCCATGTGAACTGCAGGCATCGTTGCCGATGGATCTGGGTTAACATGGGCGCCGTGACACAGCGTCGCCTCCGGAGACCCATGCGTAACAGGGTTCGCTTTACTGTTATCGAGGACACGTACCTGGGTACCCCAGAGTTAATTTGCGTGCTCAATTGCTGCACTGCTGCGCGTCGATTGCCCTTTATCAGTCGACGGAGGCGACGTTCTCCTCTGGTGCTGGCTCCACAGTTATGACGTAGGGAGGTACTCCGTGTGCCAGCGGTCGATTGTTGGTACACCCTTACTACAGCACTTCGCGAACAGCCCACGAAGTCTGCTGTTTTTGAGATGGTTCCACTATTGGCGCTGCAGCCGATGATCAGTCCTTTTTTGAACGTCCGTCAAATCACTACCTCTGCCCATTGTGCGCATGTAACTCACTATGGCTCATCTGTCCTGACCGGCCGCTTATATCTCCGTATGGTCGACCTTGTCACGTGCACTCTGTGACGCGCCTGGGCGGGTACACTGTGATTCTGGGGGTGGTCATACTATTCTGATACGACCGTGTATGTGTGTGCAGATAGATAGATAGATAGATAGATAGATAGATAGATAGATAGATAAAAACTGTAGTTCACTGGACAGTGAATCTTATTTACTTAAAAGACGAACACCGTACAAAAATCTCAAAAAACATACACTGAAGAGCCAAAACATTATGATACAATGTTGATCCTTCAGGTGACGCCAAAACAGCTTGAACCCTGCGAGACATAGACATTACAAGATTTGCAAAGATGCCTTATGGCATCTGGTACCAACACAATACCAGCAGGTCCTTTAACTCTAACAGTTACGCGGTTGACCCACAGCAGATCGGATTTGCTGTTCCAACAGAAACCACAGGTACTCGATTAGATTGATGTCTGGAGAATTTGGAAGCTATGGCTATACATGGAAGTCTTCCTCATGTTCCACAAACCATTCTCGAATAATGCTTAATTAGATTGACGTCTGGGGAATTTGGAGGCCAGGGCAATACCTGAAAGTTTTCCATATGTTCCACTTACCATTCTCGAATAATGCTTAATTAGATTGATGTCTGGGTAATTTGGAGGCCACGGCAATACCTGAAAGTCTTCCTCATATTCCACAAACCATTCTCGAATAATGCTTGATTAGATTGATGTCTGGATAATTTGGAGGCCAGGGCAATACCTGGTAGTCTTCCTCATGTTCCATAAACCATTCTCGAATAATGCTTGATTAGATTGATGTCTGGAGAATTTGGAGGACAGGACAATACCTGGAAGTCTTCCTCATGTTTCGCAAGCCATTCTAGAATAATCAGTACAGTGTGTCCTAGCGCAATATAGAAGGGAATACCTGGTCTGCAATGGTATTTGAGTAGGTGGTAGACGTCATAGTTTCGTGAACATGAATGACGAGACCCAAGATTTCCCAGTAGAACATTGCCCGAAGCATTACATTTTCCCCACCGGCTTGTTTTCGTCCCACAGTTCATCCTGGTGCCAACACTTCCCCAGGTAAACGCGCATACGTACTCGGCCATCTACATGATGCAACAGGAAACGAGATTCATCTGACCAGACGACCTTCTTCCAATCATTCAAGGTCCAGTTTGGATGCTCACGTGCTCAATGTAGGCGCTTTCGACGATGAACCGAGGTTAGTATGGCCACTCGGAGAGGTATGCTGATGTATTGTGTGCTGTGACACATTACTCTCATTACCAGCATTCAAATTACTGGCGAGTTGCGCCACAGTATCCCTTCTGTTGGCTTGCACAATATGGGATAGTCTTCGTTCACTTCTAGGATCAATGAGACGTGGTCGGCTCACACCTTGCCTGCGGTACGTGGATTTCTCTCCTCGGGTCACTTTTTGAAGGTACTAACCTTCAAAAAGTGGTCCGAGAAGGGAATGGTGTTCACAGCTGACTTTGAGCACCCGAAAAGCTTTGTCTTCTTGGAAGTGCTCAGAGCCAGCTTTCTGGTCATAACAAATTTGGTCTTTGTCAAACTCGCTTAATACCGCTGCCTTTCCCATCTGAAGAACAAGAATAACACTGTTTAACAGAGCTCAGTACAAGTTTCATTTATAATGTTTCATGACTTTCAAATGCGCAGTCGTTTACCAGCACTTACTTCGATTTGCATAATGACGCGCTGGTCATAATCTTTTGGTTCTTCGGTGTGTTTTCTGCACACAAAGCTTGTATTTGAACAGCTATAGTAGACCAACTCTTTTTTCCTATAGTCAACAAAGTCTCTTTACAACTTTGCATATTCATTACAGACACCCTGTACTATGTACGTTCATGGTATTTGTTGTATAATATACTGTAAATATCAAAGTTTTAATTGATGTTATCGTTTTTGTTATAGGTCTGTCACTGACGTAGCAGGTGCTGTTCTACGAAAATGTTGTCCTCACAGAAGAGAGCGCATTACGTTGCTTCGTTCATCAAAACAAAATCTGATACACAAACGCAACGACATTTCCGGACTAAGTATGGGGAAACCCAGCCATCTCGTCCTACTATCCGCCAGTCACACCAGAAATTCATGGAGATGGGTTCGTGTTGGATCAAGATAGTAGGGGCCGCCCACGAACATCGAATGAAGATATCGAACGTGTTCGTCATTCGTTTTCACGAAGCCCGAAGAAGTCTATTCTTTCCGCTGCCAGAGAACTACAAATGCCCCGGTCCATGGTACACAGATTACTACATATACACTGAAGCGCCAGAAAAACTGGTACACCAGTCTAATAATTGGTAGGTCCCCCACGGGAGCGCAGGACTGCAGAAATAAGACGGGGCATGAACTCCACTAGCTTCTGGAAATATGCTGTAGGCAATGCACACCATACTTCCTGTAGAGCGTTCCACAATTCGGGTGTATTCCGAGGTCTCGGATTCCTGTGTTCGATAGCGCGTTGCATGGCATCCCAAATGTGTTCTATCACGTTCAGATCTGGAGAATTGGGTGGGAATGGCAACACCCCAAACTCAGGTGAATGCTCCTCTAACCATAATGTGGCGTCCCGACACTTGTGTGGAGGTGCATTGGCCGGTTGGAACAGGCCCAACCCTTCAGCATGAATGCAGGACATGAACCGGTGTAATTCGTCTGAAAGATGAGGCAACTTTTCATGTCTCTGGGCAGTTAAACAGACACAGTGTCAGGATTTGAGGTGTCTGAAAATCCTCGTGCGTTTATGGAACTTGCGAGAGACAGTCCTAAAGTGAATGTGTGGTGCGGTGTTACGCATAACCGAGTCTTCGGACCATTTTTCTTCTACTTGCGCAAAACATCCAGGTAAACGTCTGCCGTCACTGAGATAACAGTGACGGCAGATGTTTACCTGGATGTCTTACGTGAGTATGTTGTGCCACAGTTGGAGGACTTTCAACCAAGCGTAATATTCCAACAGGACGGTGCGCCACCACATTGGGGACGGCACGTTCGGAACTTTTAAACTCAATATTCCCTGGGAGATAGATTGGACGGGATGGTCCAATTGCATTGGCAACCCGTTGCTCCGACGTCACACCTCCGGACTTTTTTGTATGGGGATATGTGAAGGATGTCGTGTATCGGACAAAGGTACAAGACATAGATGACCTGAAATCGAGGATCAACAATGTCATTTCGACGATTACTGAGGGCATGCTGAAGCTCACATGGTTGGAACTGGAGTTTCGGCTAGATGTTCTACGGACAACAAATGGTGCGCATATTGAGTTTTTGTAATGAGATAGAAAAAAACTTTAGTCTTTGCTTTTACTTATGTGATCAAGCACATTTGTCTATCTCATACAGTGCATCCGTAATAAATGTGCAAAGTTGTAAAAAGATTATGTGGACACCCGTCTTACGACAATGCACACAGTTGTTTTTTTGTTTCTTCTTTTTTTTTTTTTTTTTTTTTGCATGACCTCTATGAGCGAATGACGCACAGTTTTGCAGTGGCTGACGTCGAAATCTCAAGTGTTATTTTATTGCTTGAGTGTAGTTTATATTTGGAATCAAGAATTTCATCTGATTCGTATTTTTGGCCTTGAGTTGTCTACTTACAAATAAACAATCAGCACACATAAAAAGTAAAACAGTTTAAATTATTTTCTCTTGAATATAAAACACACACACACATGCCACAATGCTCTGCACATAGCAAAAAAAAAAAAAAATTCTTAACTGTGTTGTGAAAAAATTACACCGGTCTCTGCTTCTTCGTTCCTGGGAAGAGCATCTTTCAGTTCATTATGTTCTGAAGATGCGTAGTTGCGTACAACAAAATAACAATATATAGCACCTTATTTTCAGTTGTATAATAAAATCCCATTCATTGAACTGATATTTATTTAACATTCTCTTGTTAATATACATGTATAGGAACTATTGCTATGGCTGCGAAAAGGGGCCTTAAGTTCTCTAGAATATCTGCTTCCTCCTATTCCCCCCTTCCCCATTTTTATAAACTAAAACTGTGAAAAAAATGATTTTCTTTTTAATACTTCCTTCACAGCTGTTTTAACCAGTATCAAATGAAGTTTCCGCAAAAGATTTTGTAAAATGTTTTGCGGGAACTTCATTTCCTAAAACTTTTGTGACTGGAAATGGAGACCCTCTTAGACATAAGGTTAAGAGGGTCTCCGGCCAAAAAATGGGTCCTGGGGGCTATCGGAACGCCCCTGAAAACAATTATCATTCCTTTACTTCGTTTGATTCTTTTTGTGAAACAAACGCCGCAGCGGATTGGTTAAAGACCTGCGTGCATGTTTTTCTCAATTCCAATGAATTCAGAGGAAATCAAAATCGCTGAAATGAGAAAGATGTCGACTGGAAGAACAGTAACTTTAGTCTGGGTCTACGACATTCGCATCAAGTGTGTTAATTTCAGGTCCGGTGAAATGACGGTCTGTGAACCTAAATTACCCTCGATCTGTGAACTTAAATCACCCTATGAGACAGGGGCGGCCGGTCAGAGGAGGCAAGTGATGCCAGGTCTCCCCAATGATTCTCTCAGTAAAATATTTGTATAAAGCAGAAGAATAAATTACATTTAAGCAGAAAAACAAAAATGCAGTGCTATAAAATACAGCATTATTCAGTTACATACAGCGCCTGTTCACAACAGCACTTTCTTGGACTTTCATAACTAATTGCACGCAATAAAGCTTCAGAGAGATGCCCGTTTCTCCAGGGCTGCAGGCGTTACCATGGTCACAGTGTGAGAGCCAATCAGTGCACGGCATCTAACGGAAGCTTGCCGCTTCTATTAATAGATCATAGGAGGCACATCGCAAGCGAGCCTCAGTCCTAAAGTAATGTCTTAAAAGTTTTCCTAGAGTACGCTGCATCACACGGCGTGAGTGATTTTTTGTTACTTTTACTGTCACAACAATAAATTTTACGTGTAAACTTTTGGATTTAGCTGTACAAAATCAATATAATGGATGGGGAAAGTAGTATTTGCAGTGTATTAACGTGTAATACTGACATTATTACTTCTTTGTTAGAAGTTCCTTTCTCAAGAAGAAATGACATTGAAAGACATACGATTATAAAAACATTGAAGACCGCTTCCCAAGTTTGATCTTATGCAAAAAGACAAAGGCAAAACATTCCAATCTTCATGGTACCATCAACATAAATGGTTATTCGGTAGTATAATGAAGGCGAAGTTATTCTGCTGGCCTCGTTTGCTATTAAGCTCGAATAGAAGTGTGTGGTCTTCTGAAGGATACGACGACTTAAAAAACTTATCTAGGGCAGTGGTTAGACACACATCTTGTAAAGATCATTTGAATTCTTATGTGTCATTTTTTGTGACTATCGACAAATTATCGTTCTGGCCTCCCCAGGGTTTAAACCCACCGTCCGCCACTGCTAGGCACATGCTCAATACACCCTGCACATTCAACTACACTGCTCAAAATAATTAGGGAAGCAAGAGACATTGTAAGAAAAATCATGTGGGATCATTAATATGCGTGGGTCAGGTGTAACGACAGAGCGAGTGCCTTTATTTGTTTGGTCTGTGTTAATTACGGCTATTTTATTGTTGTTATCTTTGCCCGTGTTGGCGAGTGCGATTACTATGCTTTTGCCTGATCGTAATTTTAATACTTCTTTTTTTATATCACCGGGGAGAAGACCCTATTCTTTTTCAACACTTGTTTTGGTTTTTCGGTCATCCAGAGGTGTATATTTTAATTCTGCCTGGGTTCGGAATGATTTCACATATTATTAAATCTTCTGTTGGAAAGCGGGAACCTTTTGGTACTTTAGGAATAATTTATGCTATGGCTGGAATTGGTGGAATAGGTTTTGTGGTTTGGGATCATCACATATTTTCAGTGGATATGGACGTAGATACTCAAGCGTACTTTACTGCTGCGACGACAGTGATTGCTGTCCCTACGGGTATTAGGGTGTTTAGTTGAATAGCAACATAACACGGGTCTTATTTCAAATTAGATGTGTCTTTAATGTGGTGCATAGGGTTCGTTTGTTTTTACTTTAGCGGGGTTTAACGGGGGTGGTTTCGGCCTCTCCACGATACTGATTATGTGGTTGCTCATTTTCATTATGTTCTTAGAATAGGAGCAGTTTTTGCTATCTTGGCTGGGCTGACTCATTGGTTTCCTTTATTTTTTGGGACAATGATGAATCCGAAGAGGATGAAGCTTCAGTTTTTTGTTATGTTTTTGGGGGTAAATATAACCTTTTCGCCCAACATTTTTGGGGATTAAATGGAATACCGCTACGGTATTCTGATTACCCAGATAGTTTTTTGGCTTGGAACGTAGTATTCTCTTTAGGGTCGATCGTATCTTTGTTGGCTGTTTTATATATAGCAATATTAGTGTGAGAGTGTTTGGTGGTGGAGTTTGGGGTGAGAAGAGGGTATAATGTGAGTGGTTCAATGGATGAACGTAAATTATTTTTATGTAAGATACAGTAGAATATTCAGGAATACGGGTAAGAAAAACCACATTAGCAAATTTTTGTGCAATATTATCATTTAATGCACGTGATGCGATATGCATATAGGCAGAGCAAGAAAAATGACTTTTTGAAGGTGGTAATTGACCTTTTTTTTAATTTTGCAACACACTCTACTTAGAAACATGACATGTTGTTTTGCAACGTACCTTAGTTCATGGGAATGTATCACCATTCACAATAAATGCTGGAAATGTCCTCCATTGACATCCAAACACACTCCAACGTGACGTTGCATATTATCGAAGGTAATCCGCAACATGTCCGTATCAATAGTCCGGATTGCTGCACTGATATTGCTTTCTAAGTAGTGGCGTAACCATGTTTCAAAATCTGTAGGGGGGAAGGGGGTCCGATCACACATACATACATATACTATGTACTGTACAATATCATACACATACTGTTTAAGACAGAGTTTGTGATGCCCTTCCTGCACACACACACGCGCAGCAGCAAAGCAGTTGCTAAGGCACGATCTAACGGGCACGACATAGGCGCCTCTGTTGGCGAATTGTGGAACTTAGCGAACACAACAGCAAAACTATGATAGATAAGGCAGAAATGTAAATTACAAAGTTGTAGAACTGACTTTGCTTATTAGCAATCGATATCGCTGTTTTATTAAGTACACATTATGCACGTGTTTGCATTCTACGAGAAATTAAAATCTTATACACTGCTGTCCACCCAAAATGCAACACCAAGAAGGAAGCATCCGATTAGCCTGAAATTCGCAGCATGCGTCGCCCGCGAGAAGACATGCAAACGATTAGCATTGCAGGGCATATGCAAATCATGTGCGCCCGGCACGCCACCAAGAAGCACTATAAGAAGGGTGCACAGAAGGCGGAGTGTAAGTAGTGGAAGTGTGTTGTGCTGCTGGACCTGTGCGTGGGAAGCTTTCTGATGCCTCGTCGCAGAATACGGCAGTCGTTCCAGCACGTTTCGGAGTTCGACAGAGGACGAATAGTGGCTTATCGCGACAGCGGTTTATCGTACCGAGACATCGGAGCCCGTGTGGGACGACATCCAGCCACAGTGAGGCGAGTATAGATTCGGTGGGTGCAGGAGGAGCGGACGGACGGACGTAAGCGATTGCCGCAGCCGCGGCACACCACCGAACGAGAGGACCGGCATGTTGTGCGGCGGGCATTTACGCCTCGCACCGCCACATCACGAACGTTAGCGTAGGAATTAGGATGTGTTGCGCAACAACCTGTGTCAGCACGTACCATTCGACGTCGTCTGCAGGAGCGGAGACTTGTCGCACGGCGCTTATTACTTCGATTACCACTGACGCTACACCACCGGCGAGTGCCGCACCTGGACTACGGAATGGCACGACATTGTCTTCTCCGACGAATCCCGCTTCTGCCTGGAACACCATGCTGGTCGGATCCGCGTGTGGCAGCACCACGCCGAGAGACTGTATGACGCTTGCATTATGCATCGCCATACGGTCCGTCGCCTGGCGCTATGGTTTGGGGCGCAATTGGATATGACACCCGCACCCCTCTGGTACGCATCGCCGGTAGACTCAACAGCCACCGCTACATCTCCGACGTTTTGGAACCTGTAGTCCTCCCTTACCTGCAGGACCTGTCAGCGGCCATGTATCAACAGGACAATGCGCGCCCGCACGTGGCACGCATCGTGCAACAATTCTTCACAGCCCACCAGGTGTCACTGCTGCCGTGGCCCGTTTGTTCTCCCGATATGTCGCCCATCGAACACGTCTGGTCGCTGATCGGCAACCGAGCAGCCCGGCAAGCACCACCCGCGACTGCGCCTGATGAACTGTGGCAACGTGTGGAAGCAGCCTGTACCGACATACCCCAAGCCCACATCCAAAGCCTCTTTCGTTCGATGCCGCTGCGTGTAGCGGCCGTTATTGCCAGCCATGGGGGCCACACGAACTATTGATGTCTGCGTGTTCCGCAAGTCGCACTGGCCTGTAAGCTCAATCGTTTCATCTTTGTATCTGTTGTTATGTGTCCAGTAAATCTGGCTTTGCTCACTCGTGTCCTTCTTGGTGTTGCATTTTGGGTGGCCAGCAGTGTAGTATTAAATTTAGTTGGTTCACATCATAAAAAGTATGCATTATATCATTAGATTCGCGAAAATTTTCGGGGAGTCCTTTAAATTGGGGATCCCCGACTCAGAAAATCTGGAAGGGTCCTGACTCCCTCCCCCCGACCTCCCCAGCGGTTACGCCTATGTTTCTAAGTCTCCTAACGTGCGAGGCTTTTTTCTGTAAGTACAACACTTCAAATATCCCCATAAGAAATAATCGGGAGGCAGGGGCGTAGGGATGGGGGGAGGGGGTCCTGGGCGTCTGGACCTCCATCAGCCTAGGTGATGTTTACGAATAAACTCCAAACGATGACCGAAAGCGTCCCACGAACAGGCGGCTGCTTTTTCGCAACACCCGCCTGCTAGTGCAATCCTGTTCGACCACTTCCTTTATCCTCCCTCCCACCCACTCGCATTATCTCTCCGTTCGAGGCTTGCCAAGGTGATCAGCTGCGAAAGCTGTGCTGCTTTTTCACTAGAAGAGACCCATTCCGGATCGAACTTCAACTGACGCATGCGCTGAGATGTAGGGCGCATACGTAACCCGAGTTGATTTTGGAAGAATCTCCAATGTGAAAACGCCACCGGCTAGCGAGTTAAGACGAATTCATTGCTTTAGAGACAGAGAGGGGAGGAAAAACTGGTTTCATGATCGAGACGCTCGCGTTCTTACAGTACAGACCCACAGTTTCCTTCGGTTCTGCAAACCTTTGGGTTGTTTCTTTTGACTTCTTCATCATTTGCGATGTCTAAACGTTTGTGTACCTTACACGATTACTTTTCGAAGAAAATGAGGAGTGAGGAAATTCCTTCAGAATCGGTTGCAAATGAAGCAGCCGCTGTGCGAGAGGCCTTGGACCTAGAATCATCTGAAGTTAGAGAAATCCCGAAAACTGAAATAAAATCAAGTCCAAATGATGTTGCCATACTGGTAAGTAAAAATTTGAACAAGTACGAGAGATTTAACGCGTTACAAGACATTTAGGTGCCAGAAAGTAGCTTCGATTTTCCTGCGACTGCTGTCGGGGGAACAAAATCTCAGATTCCAGATTAAGTGGCTGGAAAGATGGAAATGGTTATCCTGCTCCCAATTGGAAGACGGAGTTTATTGCAAGCATTGTGTCCTTTTTTCCTTGAGTGGAGCAGGAACTGCATCCCAATCACGAGGACAGCTATGCAAGAACCCGTTTAAAAATTGGAAAAATTCAGTGGAGAAATATAGCTATCATCAAACCACGAATTACTATAAGCAATGTTTGAAGGCTATTCAAGATCTGGAAGATGTTGTTTTGAAAAGAAGCGAACCCATTGAACATAGGCTAAATGATGCTGAAAAGCCGAAGTGGAAAGAAATCGTAAGCTCCTGTTATTGAAACAGTACTTTGTGCGGTAAACAAGGGCTGGCTTTGCGGGGCCACTGTGAGTTGGAAACTTTCAAATTAGATCAAGAACCTACTGAGAATAAAGGAAATTTTAGGTCAATTCTCCGTTTTAGACTTAAAATGGCGGCAAAAAGGACTGGCACGAGTGATTTTCTGACTATTTGTGAACAGACAGGGAAAAATTCTCAGTATACAGTATAAGTCCTAAAATTCAGAACGAGATAATTGAAAGTTGCAATGAATTGTTTACAAAAAAAGATGTCAACATTGTAAATGCATCAAAATTCTTCTCAATTTTAGGATGAAACTGCTGACATTGGGGGAACTGAACAATTTTCTTTAAGCCTTCGCTACGTTAACGACGAAACAGCAAAGATAAACGAAATTTTTTTGCAGTTTGTGCTAGTGAGTGGTAATAACCACAGGAAAAGAATGAGCTCAAACAATAATAACCACATTGGATAAATTTGGTGTGGAAACCAAGTACCTCCGGGGTCAGGGCTACGATGGAGCATCAGCAATGGCAGGCAAATTTATTGGTGCTCAAGCAGTCATGAAAGAAAAATCCTTGTCTGCTATGTTTGTTCATTGTAGCTCACACAGCTTAAATTTAGCCATTTCTGGGGCATATAAGGTACAAGGTATTCACAGTGCCATGGGTACAGTAGAAAACGTTTATGAATTTTTCGATACCCCTGAACGTCAGTCATTCTTACAAACAAAGGTAAAAAATATACTTCCAGATCCCAGAAAGAAGAAACTAAAGCGTTTATGCCCAAGAAGATGGGTAGATAGACATGATTCTGTTAACACTTTTTTGTAGCTTCAGCCGGCAGTCTCAAATGCTTTAGAAGAAATGAGTTCCTGTAATGACAGAGAAACATCATCAAAAGCCATGAGACAGATTTCGTTGGCGATAAATGATGTAGAATTCAACATTAGCGTTCTTGTTATTGATGTGGTTTTTCGGTACTCAATTTTACTGTGCAAAGCATTAAAGAAAGAAAACATAGATTTAGTTGAAGCTATAAATCTTGCAGAGGAATTAAAACATGAAATACAATCAATGAGAAAAAATCCTGTTACAAATTTAAAAAACAAAATTCAAGAATTAATTGAAAAATCGAAATTGCTAGATTTTGGCATCAAAGTACCACGTTCATGTAACAGACAAATGAATCGTTTTAACGTAAAAACAGATTCTTCTAAAGATTACTGCAGAATCTCTGTATTCTTGCCGTTTTTAGATTCGTTCGTACAAGAAATCGATCGATGATTTCTAATGCATAAAACCGTTATTAAATGTTTTCAGTGTTTACTGCTTTTTCACAATTTCTTATCTATCAACGAGAACGACTTAGAAGAAACACTGTATTTTTATTCAAGTGAGCTGGATGACAGCAAAACTGTGAAAGCTGAAATACAGCTATGGAGAAGACGCCTAAGTAGCCTTATAGAAAATGTGCGGTTACGCAATGCAACGGACGTTTTAAAACAATGCAATATTGCATAATATCCTTTATATATATATATATATATATATATATATATGCCGGGCTCGAACTGCGTATGTATGTTTAAGGCTACCTGCCACAAACCCTTCAATGAAATTGAGGTGAAGAGGTTTTTAAAATCGTATGTATCCACAGATGTGACAGTCACCGAGCCAAGTGTCTCCAAGACTCTGTTATTGCTCCCAAAAATCCAGGTCGAACCCAACCTGCGAAGAGCCACGGACAAGTATCTCTGAAACAACCCACCCGCTTTGCTGTTATAACAGTTGCGTCCACTAGTAATAAAACGGAAGGAAACAGGTTCCTTATGAAACTTTGGGATGGCATAAATAATTCAGTCGTGTTTGAATCTTTGTCATGGCGATTTTTGTTCTGCCGGTAAGCTTGTAATTCTTCTTTTTTAGTTTTATAAATTTGATTTTTGTAATTTTTGTGCTTATTAAAATTTGGTTTTAATTTTTGTGCTTATTAAAATTTGGTTGGCCTAGGGAGCATGACCAACCTATAATTTTGGCTTGCCTTGTCGTTTTGTTGGTACTAGAAAGGCCACTCCCACAGGTTGATGCTCTCCTGATGACGGCAACCAGTTCCAGTTTTTTACTTGTTTTGAAATTTTGTATTTTTTGTTCTGTAATATTTTCATTCTATATAAGCTACTACATGAGGTTTAGCTGCCTTCGGCGCTTCTCATGTTATTACCCTTTTTTGTCTAATTTTGTTGTGTTAAATAATTTATTTATAAAGTAATTTTTTTGTTTTATTTATGTACTATTTATTATATATATAATTTCCGGTTCTCCTTTTGAACTAGTAGATGTTGGACCCCACCGACAAAATCCTGTCTACGCCCCTGTCGGGAGGAGTCAAATCGGGTGAACGTGGTGGTCACAGTCCTTTGGTGATCACTCGGTCACCGAAGAAAAAGGAAATTTCACTCACGCTCACACGGGACGTGTGGCATGTCGCTCCATCCTGTTGAAAGTACCTCGTTGTCAAAAGATGTCGGTTAATTGGTCCACAAATTGTCTGAAAATGTTCACATATGACGCCGAGTTTACTACGCTCCAGAAGAAAATGGGTACAATTATTCTTGTTCGTGAAACAGCACACCAAACCCTGACTTTTGCTTGCAGGATGTAGTGGAGGTTTCGTGTAATTCATGTGGATTACCTGTAGCCCAGATGCGGGAGTTTTGGGAATTGACATACCGGTCCAGATGAAACCATGCTTCGTCAGTGAACCATGAAATCCAAAATGTTCGGAATTGCGAGTAAAATTGTCAGGAACCAGTGACAATAAGACACACACATTTCAAGATCCGGTTTTTGCAACTCTTGCCCAGCCGTCACACGGTACGGATGAAGCAACGCTTTCTTCGCCTCACTTTAGCAGAATACTCAGTTCCTTGTGACAGAGGTCGCAGAGACTTCTTCGGTAATGCCAGCAGCCTGTGCTTCACTTCTTCGGTTTTTCTTCCCCTACAGGAGGACGTCCGCCGTTGGTTCAAAACAGTGCCTGTGGTTTCAAATTTCTTCGCTAACCTGGCGATTTAACGTCTGCCTGGTGCTTTTCTTCCCCCAAACTTCTCCAGGAATTCACGCTGTGTTACCTTTACAGACTTTGTGATCCAATCACTTTTCACAATAAACATCCGCTCCGAATGGTATACATAGCCATCCTGAACGACCTTGAACGACACAGTAAAACACGCAGATTGCCTCCGGACAGAATTAGAATGCCCGGCCATTTGGTGGGGTGCCGCCACAATGAGGCATCGCTTTATCAGTAAAATCACTCCCGCGCATTTCTGAGGGATCAAGGCAACTTTTAAACCAAACGTCGTGTTTCTATGTAGAGTGGGAAGAAAACGATTGTTGGTAGTAACGTATTCTATTTTAACTTTCCTTCGGAGTTTTTTTTTCTATGTAAATTTTAGTTTGTTCTCTTAAATATATATATATATATTTATTGAAGTTTTAACAACCACCGTGAGCAGCTCAACGGGATATAAGCAGTCGTCCGTCCCTAATTTAGGGTTACTAGTTCCTGGGAAGGAAGAAAGCCAGTGCCGTAAGACAAACACAACATCCATGCCTCACCGGGATTCGAACCCGAACTCTTCTCAGACGAATGGCCATTAGCCAGCGCTTAGACCACTGCACCACCGGGTCGGTTTAGATTTTTTCAAACCTTAACGTTACGTCTTTTCCCTCAAACGAGAATAACGTTGGCAACAATCTGAGGTCGGAGATGTTCGATCGTTGAGGTTGAGATGTTCAATCTGATCACGTTCGATCGTTGAGATTGAGATGTTCAATCTGAGGTCGGAGATGTTCGATCGTTGCTAAGCTTGATAGTACGACAGATAATTAAGGTATGTGAAGTGTATGTACCTCGCCGTGCTATGTTTTGGATTTCGTCTAAAGTTGCTGGAAGAATAAAATTTTGCATAAGTGAAACTGACTTTCTGTATATGTTTCGTCTGGCGTAAACTTTAATTTGAGCTATCCGATACAATTAGTTGCATCGCATTTACCCGTCGTTTAAAATCTATTTAGCCGGACATTTGGTGTTACGTTATATGGTTCTTTCGCAGGAGGGGTTGGGGACTACCTAGTGAAACGCTCTGTATTTCGGGGCTATTGGCTGCAAAAAGCGGACAGACTTTACTGTTGGCCACAATTTCCATGTTTCCAGAAACAAACGATTGTAAAAAAAAAAAAAAAAAAATGTGTGCTTTGGTTTATACAGTTCCAGTGTCTCAAAACTACGCCGTGAAATATTTCTTAATTCCTTAGGTGATTTCATTAAGTTTGGAAAAAACTGAATACAATTTTTTTAGCTCAACGTTTAAAACATTGAGAAACACAAACGGAGCTGTAAAAAAGAACCCACATTTTGTCAGCACTTAAGGTGGACGTCAAGTAATTTTGCTTCCTATACTTCCAATGGAAAAACTTTTGTACACATTTCCTTTACAAATAGTGTTGTTCCCGAGGATGAAAATTTGAACATCGATTAAAATAACTTCATATTATAATTTGGAATACTTAATGTGTTTTAAAACATAACCATAATTATATTAAAAATCAATAACTTTTTCTTTGGTGGTGTTGAAACCAGAAAAAAGATGGCGCGACCTGTACTTTGATGACGTCAGTAGACAAACAAATGTTGGATTGCATAATTATGGTTATGTTTTAGAAAATATTAAGTATTCCAAGTTATAAAATGAAGCTATTTTAATCGATGTTCAAATTTTCATCCTTGGGAACGCATTAATTGTGAAGAAAATGTGCACAGAAGTTTTTCCATTGGAAGTATAAGAAGCAAAATTACTTCACGTCCACCTTAAATACGTACAAGGAATCTTCTGTTTAGGTAAGCAAGAATTAGCAGTCAGAGGTTATTCTGAAGCCGAAGGTTCTGAGAATAAAAGTAACTACTTTCCTCGTAACGTGCAGTTATAGCACAGGTTTTCCGCATTACCTCCCCCCCCCCCCCCATGTACACCGGTGAGCCATTACATTATGACCACCCCCAGCCTAGAGAAATGAGCGCGCCTGGAGACAGAACGATGGCGCAGCTGAAGTTCACAGAGCAGTATATATACATACCACCCGAGGATCGGCTTTCCGTTAGTAGAATGTTCGGAGTCAGAATGGGAAAAGCTGCCGATTTATCGAAGTTTAATAAAGGACAAATTGTGATGGCAAGGCACCTCGGGACTACGATCTCGGAAACAGCGCAGCTTGTGTATTGTCACGTGCCGCTGTAGAAAATACGCATCAAAAGTGGTGCACAGATGGCCAAACGACGAACCGTGTGTCGTCAGCAGCTCATTGATGCCAGAGGGGAGTGGAGACTGTCGCGCGTTGTTCACAGCGACCGCAGGGCCACAGTGCGACAAATCACCCGCAGGTACAACAGTGGTGATCAGGACAATGTGTCGCAGCACACAGTTCATTGCAGCCTTCTGTGAATGGGCCTGCGTAGCCGAAGATCCAGCCGGGTTCCCATGCTCAATGCACGTCATCGCCAACGACGCACGAAACGGGTCCAAGATAATCGAGATTGGACCGTGGATGATTGGAAGAAAGAGGCCTGGTCTGACGAATCAAGATTGCTGGTGCATCACGTAGACGGCAGAGCGTGGATACGACGATTATCAACGGAGGCTATGGCACCTGGGTGCACTGTTGGGCGGAAACAGAGTGGCGGCGGCGGAGGTGTTATGATGTGGGCGATGTTTACTTGGGACACTTTAGGCCCCATTATCCCAGTAACAGAATACCTGACAGCTGTCATATATACACTGGCGGAAAGTGAAAAAAGAACAGCAAGAAGCAATTGGGGGACGATCATGAAATTTACATATGTTAATGGGGTCGAGTTTACGTAGGTGTGATGTTAATTTCGGGACCAACCGGTGAGCGTTTACGCCACAGCACGGCATAATATGCAAATTATCGTCGGTGGTATTTAAGGAGTACGGCGAAGTGAATGTAATCAGCCGTCGGCGAACGGACACGTGCGAAGACCCTGAAGAAGCTGCAATGCCTGGACATGGAAGACGTGTACGATTTCAGCAGTTATCGGACTTTGAGCGAGGTCGTCTAGTCGGACTCCGCAAGGCCGGGTGGTCGTATCGTCGTATTCCCACACGAGAAGACGTGGAACCGGGAGTCACAGACGGACTGATGAGCGGACCGATCGACGCATAAGAAGAGCGGCGTTGTCAAGCAGAACATCCACTGCGACGCAAATCCGAGCTGCCGTTGCACCTGAGGTGACTGTGCGAACAATCCGCAACCGTCTACTGGATGCAGGACTACGCGCACGTGTGCCTCTGGCATGTGTACCTCTGAATCCAGCCCACCGTCAGGAACGGCTGCAGTGGTGTCTCCAACGTCTGCACTGGAGAACACAATGGTGATCTGTCGTGTTCAGCGATGAAAGCAAATTCTGCTTGGGAGACTCCGATGGCCGTATGCGTGTTCGCAGACGCACAGGGGAGCGTTTCCACCCTTCTTGCATCCGCCAGCGACACACAGGGCCTACACCTGGTCTCCTGGTGTGGGGAGCGATCAGGTATCGCTCCCGTACACAACTAGTGTTTGTACCGGGTACGTTAAACAACACCTCCTACATCAACAACATTATTCAGACCGTTGTTGTTTTTCCATTTGTAAGGTCGGTCCATCGTGGTGTTTTCCAGCAAGATAACGCACGCCCACACACGGCACGTGCAACGCAACATGCACTTCAGGGTGTGAGACAACTTCCATGGCCTGCACGTTCACCGAATTTGTCCCCCATTGAGCACGTGTGGAATTTTATGGGACAACGACTTATCCGGTCTCCACGGCCAGCCACGACCGTCCCCGATTTACGCGTCCAGGTTGAGGATGCTTGGAACTCAATACCCCAAACTTACATCCAACATCTGTACGACAGACTCCATGCCAGAATTGCACAGTGTGACGCAGTTCATGGCGATTCAACCTCGTACTAACCATGTTACATGGAAATGTTATTTCTCAGTTTACCAGCAAATACAGCTGTATTTTGCCATAATGTTTTGATCACGTTATCCTCTGTATTCCGTTATTATGCTGTATAAATTTCGTTGGTATCAGACGTCTCCTTCTTGATGTTCTTTTTTCACTTTCCGCCAGTATAGTCATTTTTGCAACTAGCCCATCAGAGCTGCAGAGTATGATCCAGGAACTTGCTGACAAGAGTAAAGAAGTGGGATTAAAAATGAACTTTCAGAAGACAAAAGTGATGTTCAATGCTTTTACAAGAAATGAAGATTTATCGATTGATGGAGAAAAGCTGGAGATAACAGATACGTACGTTTATCTTGGACAGCAGATATCAAGTGATTGTCACATTGATGAAGAAATTAATCGGCGTACAAAACTTGCCTGGAGAGCTTTTGGAAGAAACAGCATAATTTTCAAGAGCAATATGCCATTATGTCTTAAAAGAAAAGTGTTTGATCAATGCATCCTTCCAGTGCTTACGTATGGTGCAGAGACGTGGACCTTAACTAAAAGAGACATACAAAGGCTGCAGACAACTCAAACAAGCATGGAGAGGTGCATGCTTGGTGTAACCAGGAGAGATAAGAAGAGGAACTCGTGGATCCGAAAAATGACAAGAGTGGAAGACATCATGATCAGAGTTAAATCCCTGAAATGGCAATGGGCTGGACATACTGCCAGAAGGACAGATCATCGATGGACAGCCGAAATTTTAGATTGGATTCCAAGGGACAGGAAAAGACCCAGAAGAAGACCACATGGGAGATGGGTGGATGAAATTCGAAAGTATGCAGGGGTGACATGGAGGAGACTGGCACACGACAGACCGTTGTGGAGGAGACTTGGGGAGACCTTCGTCCAGCAGTGGATTGATAATGGTTGACAATGATGATGATGATGATGATGATATATATATAGCTCCCCCTTCCCCCTCCCAACAGGAATTCCTGGGTGCGCCACTGGCGGTGTTTGATGTGTTGTTGCCAGGTGGCGTTATGAACAACATGCATAAAGCCTTTCACATCGATTTTGCTTTTCGGTTTGCGCCTTCAGAAGTAGACATCGATACAGGTAAAATATCAAGAGGCGTTCTGTGTAGTCCAGTGTTTTTGCTGAAGACATCAGGGAGATTTTATTTTGTTTTATTCTTTTACCGTTCGGTAAGTTCCTTTCATGATTTCTTTTATTAGCCGAAGCGCTTCCTCATTTTTGTAAGACGATGCCTGTAGCGACACCGCATCTGCGGTTCACTGCAAAAAGAACTTGCATTTTCTTTTCTTTTTTAACTCTTTCTCTCTCTTTCTTGATTGTGCAGCTGGTGGCACCAGTTACTTCTGCTTCCTAGTCAAGCAAACAGGAATTGGATGAGCCTGACGACCGTGAACTCGTCAGACTCAAAAGAAAAAAACGGCAACAACGTTTCGTCGGTAAAAATTCATGTACTTCATCGAAAGAATCTGGTTCGACAGCCCTGACGAACGGAAGAAATATATTAGCTCATCAAGAGCGATTAATCACTCAAAGCCCAGAGATTGTATGCACGTGTGTATGACTGCGCTCATCATTGCCGAGCTTTTCGATGGAGATAATTACTGTTGTGATTTCCTTGTGTTCAATTCTCATTGACGGCAGCGGAAGAGGAGATCGTTTCGCGATCGTATCTGATAAAGGCGCCTGCTACAGATAATTCATTCTGCTTGATATGCGCGTTCCCCTCGCTCGCAACTGACGCAACGCATTTGCTTTCGACCGGCACAGACAGACTACGGCATAACATTAACCTCCTGCGTGTAGTCATTCCTTCCCGACTTGTAAGTCGATGAGAAGACAATATTAAAGGGAAAGAATGATTGCTTCCAAAGAAGCGGAGAACATAAAATGGTAATTGCGTTACTGCACCTAACTGGTTGTAATAATTAATGAAACAAGTAAAAAATCTTTCAGAGCAGGGATTGTGTTGCAATTCCTTAATGACATTTAATGTTTTTCTCTTCGCATAACTTGTGCGTGAAAAAATAAGTTTTCTATCAAAGCTAGAAATAATTCTCAACATCTTTTGAGCAAAAAACAGTTCACGCGTTTAATTTAAAAGACAGTTTGTTTGATCAATGTTTCTATTTTTTTTTATCTAATATGAATACAGGGTGTTCATAAAAGCCCATACCTTCATCATCAGGAAGAACATCGGGTCCGCGAGGGGCTTAATGGTTAGAGCAACCGCCTTCCAACTCCGCCTACCTGGGTCGCGGGATCGATGCCAGGTAGACTGAGTTGCTCTAAACCACTTAATGCTCGTAGTGCGCCGGATGGTCACGTTAAGCCGTCGGACCGGGAGAATTGGTCATATGTTGCTACCCTTGCTCTTTCTCTTTGGAATTGCTCTTTATGACGTCATAGCTTGGTATTCCCAACTATGTCTACTCGCACTTTCAATCTGTCACTCCTACTTCCCTGACACGTCTACCCTCTGTCATATAACTTATCTGTGGTTGCAAACCCTACGAGAAACTGCTGGGTAGTCTGTCACAACCGCGTCACGAAATCAAAAATCGCCGGAAAGCTCCTCAGTTCTGGTTGATGACCCCCCCCCGGCCGGACACATATCTTCATTTCAATTCGCGACTGAAAGCAAATTAAATATGGTGTGCGGAAATAATGAAATCACTTCACAAATCCGAAGGTCCAGTTAAGAATCCCATAATGACGAAAAGAATAACGATAATGATGCAGTAATGACAGAGCATAATGATGTAACTAAAGATGAACAATGACTTAATAATAATGATGATGAGATACTACCAACTACAAAAAAGTGACTGTAATCAGAAGCTAAAAAAAAGGTGGGAGAGATGGAGCGAAAGCGAAAGAGAGCGCGCAAAAGGAAAAAGAAAATTGTATGTGCAAACATAATAAGACTTAAATACAGGGGTTGGACAAAATAATGCGAACATCATGATTACAGGGATTAATGTTATGCATTCGAGTAGGCTACACTGAAAGAAACAAACGTAGTGATTATCTTTCTTTGTATATATTAATGTTATTCATATAAGTTATTTATGTATGTAGGCTACACTGAAAGAAACAAACGTAGTGATTATCTTTTCTTTGCATATATCCTCTAGGTTGTATGCCAGCGTAGTACAAGTTGTGTTCAACAGCGGTTCGTTTGAGCGGTCGTAAAATGGGTGACTGTGCGACTTCCGAAGAGAACAAATCGTGGGAGCAAGTCTAGCAGGAGCTTCTGTAACCATAACAACCAAAGTGTTCGGTATTTCAAGCGCAAAAGTCCCTACGCTTATGACTGCGAACACAAAGCATGGCAAGATTTCATCGGCGAAGAAGAATGGCTGGCGGAAACCGAGATTGAATGAGAGGGAACGTCGAACGCTAACAAGTATTGTGTCCAAACAACACAGAACTGCTGCAGCAACAGTGACAGCAGAACTCAATATCCACCTGAAAGATCCTTTTTTCACAAAAGCAGTCCGCGGAGATTTTCACAAAGCCAACATCCAGGGAAGAGCTTCAATTACTAAACCTGTAATCAAAGAAACCAACGCTACAATGGGAAAAAGATGGTGTCGTGAGCATAAAACCGGGGCAACTGATGACTGGAAGCATGTGATAAAGTCCTTTAAGTCTTCATTTGCATTATTTCCAAAAGTAGGTCTGGGTTTATGTATGGAAAACCCCCAAAGGGGGGTGGGGTTGGATCTGTTATGATTGGGGGGGGGATATCTTGGTATTCGACTGGCCCCATCATTAACCCTACATGATCGAGTTACTGCCAGCGAGTACTTGGACATTGTAGGTGATCAGATGTATCCTACGGTACAAATGTTGTTCCCCAACAACGATGCCATTTTACAAGATGATAATGCGCCCCCCCATTGTATACAACCAGAACAGTTCATTCTTGGTTTAAGGTGCACCAAGATGATTTTTTTCAACATCTGCCCTGGCCAGCTGAATCACCTAACTTGAATATCATCGAACCACTGTGGGCAATTTTGGAGAGCAGAATGAGAAGCACATTACCTCTTCAAACATCTCTGAACAACTGGCTGATGTTCTAATCGATGAATGGTACAACATTCCATTGAAGACTATTCAAAAGCTGTATGAATCTATTCCAAGAATATTGGAAGCTGTGTTAAAGGAAAACTAGACGAAACCCGTCGGAATCGAGTGTTAGGTTGTTTTTTTTTTTTTTTTTTGGAAAGAATAAACTTATATGAAACAACAAATGTGAACTTTATTTGATTGACAAATTCATTCAACCACTTCAGTAAAGAAAATAGTCCAGGTTCGTTATTTTTTTTTTTTTTTTTGACTGAAGGTTTAACGACCACCGTGAGCAACTCAATGGCCCTAATTTAGGGTCAGTGGTTCCAGGGAAGGAAGAGAGCCAAGACACACTCAACATCCTTGCCTCACGGGATTCGAAATCGGACCCTTCACGAACGAATCATCATAAGCCAACGCTTAGACCACTGCTCCACCGAGGCAGCCAGATTCGCGGAGATCATCACGACTGCACCCTTTTTCAGTCGTAAAATGTGAGGCGGAAGGCCACTCATCTCAATCGTGTTATTACCACGGCCCCGGTAGTACGGTAGACGCGAAATACTTAATCAACGTCTAATTGGATAAACAGTGAGGTTGAGTTCTCATAAACGTAAAGAACCCAATCTCAAAGTTTACGGACGTCGCGTTGTGTTTCATATAGGCTCGTTACGAGGTATTCGTAAAAAACCCATATGCCGCAAATTGTGAATTTAGAGAAATATACACACCCTAGAAAGGTTAGCTACACCAGGTTAAGTAATTAACAAAGTTTATTAAAAGAAAAAGTATATATGAGCAATACATCCTTCAGGTGGAGGCAAAATAAAAGTTACGTTAAATTAAAAAATATTAGAATTAGCCATGTTGACTGGTCCACTGCTGCGTACGCCTGTTACACCCCTGAGCTTAACTTTAAATTAATTCCTTCAATCTATTTCGAGGAGGCATAGTGACCATGCATAGGTATATATTCAGTTAACATTGGAACTGGAATTGGGGAAAATAACGTCATCTTACCTTCCTTCGGTTGGGTTGTCGCTCGTTGAAACCCCACGCTGCATGGTAGATCAAAACTTTCGAGGATGCTGACACCGGATCTATCTATCCCTCTCGACTATTCTTTCTCATTCCTATCCTCTCATTCTCGAATATCTCTCCTCTGTCCTCCGAATACTATACGTGAAAAAACATTTGTGTCCTCTCTGTCCGTGAATCACCGTTTCGAATATGACTCTGCCTTGACTATATGAATCTCCGATACGAATTTTTCTCTCTGACTATGTCTTTTTTCTGCCTATATATTTCCGTCCCTTTAATTTTCCACGTGATAGGGGCGTGCCTACAATCTTCTACGAACTCTTCGCCTGGGGTCTGGATTGGTCAGCTGAGCTGACCAGTGCTCGAGCTTAGTGGCTATTCGTTGGCCGTCTGGTCCAATTGGCTACCTTTTCGCGGCAGCTGGCCTGTTGGGCAGGTGAGGCTTTTGCGAATTCAATAGGACATATTTCTGTGCTCGGATGAATAGCGAAGGATTTAAAGGGGCTTTCCTCTGACAGAGTTACGACTTTCCAGTGACACCACGATGTGCTTTACGACTTTCGCTGGTGCCTCCCTCATCGAGGAGATGGTAGTAAACCGCAACTCGCCTATTCATCTGACCGCGTTTCGGACTCTTGCATGTGCACTCCTGAAATACCGGGATGTATTGTCCTACCAGCAACGCTACCACTGGGGCCATTTCGTAAACTTCGTGAATGTCGTGCTTCTTCTCACAAGAATGAAAAGAAGATAACTTCCTTGGTCAATCTCCACGGTGTCCGGGCAAACTGTCTTGACCATCTTTGTGAGGCTCCTGCCTCAGCAAAGGAAAAAATAATTTAAATTAAGTAAAAAATAATTAAGGTAAATTACTCCTGGTCTTTGTATTTAATTAGGCCTCAAACAATGTGACCCGAACTATGAAGTAGTTCCGCGGCAACAGTGTGCAAAAATTCAACTGGATAGCGCACTCTTTCACTCTCATTTTCAGTCGCAACAGGGTTTGTAAATGTTGTTGGAATGAGATTCGAGATGCGAATGCGAATACTCTTCACCCGTTGGAATCGACGGTTAGTTTCTTTCTTTCTTTTTTTTTTTTTTTTTTTTTTTTTTTTTTTTGAAAAGAATAAATTTATATGAAACAACAAATGTATACTTTATTTGATTGACAAATTCATTCAACCACTTCAGTAAAGACAATAGTCCAGGTTCGTGATTTTTTTTTTTTTTTTTTTTGACTGAAGGTTTAATGACCATCGTGAGCAACTCAATGGGCTATATAAGCAGTCGCCCGTAATATTTTCACTAACAATGGTCAACGGAATGTTTATTTACATCTTTACATAATGGGAAACGTCTTACCTACTTGAATTAACTGGATCAAATGAATATTAAATTGTATATATACATCACACAATCCAATGGCATAACGCAATCAGGTCTTCCAGAGTGTTCTTTGTTTCGATGAGAAGTTTGATAGGAATGTCTGCTAGCGTTGCTTTGCGCAACGGTTCGCACAGAAAAGATAAGACTTCGGACTTTGGACTATCACAGCCCCTCCACGCTTCCGCCTTCAACAGTGCGTGAATCAACCGCACGCTTCTCCCATAAACTTTACATGATAACTTTGCCGCCCCACAACGCCCGAACCGTTGCCCCAATCTCATTTTTCTCTTCGACTGGCGCATCTACATGGTAAGACCTTTATTTTGATACCTCAAATATATCTTTACGTTCAGCCGTTCTCTCAAAATAGGACTCACAGTAAAAAAACCTTATAGAATTGATATATAGATCGCAGTCTAACACCTTATTTACGTATAAAGTAATATGACATATTTCCCAGGTATTCACGTTAATTTGTCCAACCTCTGTATATATAGACCTGTTTCTGATATTGCCACAAAGCTAATTAAGAATACTTTTCTAAATCAAAATATATATGACAATGGCTTGAAGCGCGCTTTGAATTTATTTATTTATTTATTTATCTACTTGTAAGCACATCCCTACGGATGGTATATCCTATAGTTACCGGAATTGCTACAGTTATATTTACAGTCTTGCAAAACATTCTTAAGAAAACAATTAGTACTTACATTACAAACATCCGGACATTCTTCAAGTGAGTTGTAAAGCCTATAACATTTTACATAACGGAGAAGTTTTTCCAGCATCAGTTCTGCAAAATGGCACTGCAAATAGTTCATTTTTTGTCCTCGGTAAACGTGGAACACGGAAACTTAATTGGTTTACAATTTGAGTATCATCAATCTCTTCATTGATGATGCCGTACAGGAACTTGAGTTGGAGAGCCTTCCTTCTCGATTGCAGAGAGGTCATCTTGAAGAATGTCAGGTCAGCCGTCGGGATGTCCGCTATATAAACACCAGTCGATTTGTAAAAAAGGTGTCTAAGAAATCTTTTTTTGAACTCAGGAATGTAAGATCTTTTTTTACATAACAAAACAATTTAGTGAAACATTTTCTTTCGTTAATGCCATTTTTTTTATTTCCCTTAATCACCCCCCCCCGCATTTTCTAACAAGTGCATTAATCGTGCTTGTATTGAGTTGCGTAAAAAGTATTTTCCCATTTGTCGGCAAAAGTGAAAGTCAAAACTTTTATGTACCATTTCCACTTTATTTAGTAATGTCTATATATATATACACTGAAGTGCCAGAAAAACTGGTACAGTCGAGCTTATGCAAAATACATAGCAACGTCACCTATGCGCTTACTCGGTTGCGTCCACCAGTGCGTATACAGTATAAAGCGATAGCCATCCTTGCCAGCTGTCAGAGCTAGTGTCAGCATGAGAATGACAAGTAATAACGATTTAAGCGATTTTCAACTCGGTGTCATAGTTGGCGCTCGTGAGATGAGCCATAGTATTTCGGAGGTAGAAACGAAGTTCGGATATTTACGGACGACCATTGAAAGGGTGTACCGTGACTACAAGAATTCCGGCAAAACCTCCAACCTACGATACCAGTGTGGCCGTAAAAAGACATTAGGTGAACGTGACCATCGTCGGCTGTCAAGAATCGTTTCGCGCGATAGGCGTGCAACACTCTCGCAGGTATCATGGGAATTCAATGCTGGAGCCTCAACAAGCAGCAGCGTCCGGACTGTGCAACGCATCCTGCACCATATGGGCTTTGGGAGCCGACGCCCAACTCGAGTCTCCTTGATGGGTGCACGACACAGAGCTATGCGCCTCGCTTGGGCACGGCAACACCGCCACTGGGCACTTGATGACTGGAAACAAGTAGCCTGGTCTGACGAGTCGCGTTTCCAACTTTATCAGGCAGATGGAAGGATACGTGTACGGCGCAAACCCCATGAAGCCATGGATCCCGCCTGTCAACAGGGAACTGTACCGGCTGGTGGGGGAAGGGGGGGTACGTAATGGTATGGGGTGTGTTTAGCTGGTCTTCACTAGGACCCCTGGTACGTCTACAAACGTCTGTGACCAGCCAACACTATGTCGCATCCTTTCTGACGAGGTACACCCGTTCATGTCCTGCATTCATGCTGATGGATTGGACCTGTTTCAACAGGACAATGCACCTCCACACAAGTGTCGGGACGTCACATTATGGTTAGAGGAGCATTCATCTGAGTTTGGGGTGTTGCCAATCCCACCCAAGTCCCTAGATCTGAACGTGACAGAACACATTTGGGATGCCATGCAACGCGCTATCGAACACAAGCATCCGAGACCTCGGAATACACTCGAATTGTGAAACGCTCTGCAGGAAGTAAGTATGGTGTGCATTGCCTACAGCATATTTCCAGAAGCTAAGGGAGTCCATGCCCCGTCGTATTTCTGCAGTCCTGCGCTCCCGTGGGGGACCTATCAAGTATTAGACTGGTGTACCAGTTTTTCTGGCACTTCAGTGTATATATACACGGTCGAGTCACATTATTGTTACCACCAGCTAATATCCAGAGTAACCGGCGTGTGCAGCGCGGACAGCAGCTAGACGGGCTGGGAGAGACGCAATAAGGTGCTGGAAGGTGTTCACAGGTATGTGAAGCTATGTTGAATGCAGTGCATCTGAGAGCTGCTGGAAGTTATGTGGTGGAATATCTATAGAGCAAGCGACACGATCGAGGTGGTCCCACAGTTGTTCAATTGGGTTTAAGTCTGGGGAATTAGGGGGCCAGGAAAGTATTTTGAAGTCTTCAGCGTGCTACTCTTTAAACCACTCTCGGCCATTTATAGCTGTGTAACATGTCACATTGTCGTGCTGGGAGATCCCATCCGCCCCATGAAAGACATTCGGCATGTATAGGTGTACGTTGTCGGCAAACATGGATTCCTAAAGAATTCAGTCCATAGTGCCTTCCACAGGTACGAGTGGACCCAGGGAATGCTATGGAAACATTCCCCAAACCATAACGCTGCTCCCACCAGCTTGTGTTCTTCCAGCAATGGTTGAAGAGTGTTTGTACTCCAATGTTTCTCGCCTTATACGCAAACGTCCATCCGTTCGATGAAGCAGAAAACGTGACTCATCGGAGAAGGCAATTCTTTTCCAATCAGCGGAGGTCCAATTCCGATACTGTCGTGCAAATGTCAGCCTTTTATGCCGATGCACCTTCGTTATCATCGGTGCAGTGACCATTCATCTGCATCGGAGCCCCATACGCAGCAAGATTCGCTGAACTGTCGTTTTAGACACACTTCCTGTAGCCCCCTGTTTCATTCGGCTAGTGAGTTGCTCCACTGTAGCTTGTCGATCGGCCCTCACGCACCTTCGAAGAAGACGTTCACCTCTCACATCAATGGCAGGTGGTGCTCCGTGGTTTCCACGTCGCTTATTCGCAATGGCGCCATTTCTCCAATCACGGTACACTTTAACCACAGCACGCGAACAGTTCACAAACTGGCTTGTTTCAGAAATCCTGCCACCCTTGTCCCGAAAGCAGATAATCATCCCTTTTTCAAATCGGATAAATCGCTCCTTTTATCCATGACAGCAACGAGTGATATGTTTTCAGAATGCCTACAGCACACCTTATATACCTACCAAGCCAGCTCACGACACGTGCCTTCTTTCATTGTCTACGTGCTGTTGACGTCAAAAGTAGGAGGTGGTCACAATAATGTGACTCGACTGTGTATATATACATATATAGGCATCATTTTTTCCCAGCGCCTCTCCCCATCTATGGCGTGGCTTCAGGATTCCATCCGCTCAGAACTTTGCAGGTTTTGGGGCAAATAACTGATCAGGACGATATTTGCAGACCACCAAAGAAGCGAAGTAGAATTCGTAGAGCGAATTCTACAAAGTCCAAAAATCTGAAAATCTGGGGGCGCAAGTTCGTGTTGTTAGAACCAGCATGCAGGAGATTCCAGCCAAGTTCCAGCAATTTTTTCCTGGTGACCAAAAAAAAAAAAAAAAAAAAAAAAAAAAAAAAAAAAAAAACATGAGGTCCAGCGTTGTCCTGCTGGAAAGCAAAGCCCTCCCTATTGACCATTTCTGGAGGTTTGTTATCAAGTGCTGGTCCAATTAGGTACCTTACCTATCAGAATTGATCTTTTGGTTGATCGGCAGCAGCTGATAATAAACAAGATTCCCTTCCAGTCCCACCATACACACACACTTCCTTAAAATGCTGACCGGCCTCCGTAATGGCGCATTAACTGCTCATCTCGCTTGCTTCACGATCTTTTCCGATCCACATTAGTGGACACAATCCATTTCTCATCAGTCGTCACCATTCATACAAAACAAATACCACCGTCTATGTACGATATTTAATTAAAAGATGAAATATATTTACAAATTAAAACCTCCACTAGCACTTTCGGGGTAACACTTATCCCATCATCAAGTGAAACAGAGAGGTTAATGCAGTACACTCGTAGACCTTTATAGGAGCGCAGAAATGCACCATGGTATAATTCTCAAGCGTCACAAGGTTAAGGTGTTGCCATCGCAGCCGTGCAATAGATACAATTTCAGACTTTAGTTACAAATAATACAAATTATGTTATTATGTTGTACTGCTAAAATTGTCAAATTCACATGTTATTGTTTTATTAAATTTATTTAATAATTATAATTTAAAGTTCAAATCGGCGACGTGGTTTTTCCAAACTTTTGGTATGTCCACTGGCGTGTTATCATTACAGCACCTGTCCCCCAAGGGTTCAATGTACAGGCTTTTAGCAAGGTGCAGTGAGTTTACGTATGCACGGGTGTTCAGCAGTCTAATGTTTGCCCAGTCTGGTTGCAAAGTTCCATTTACGACGTTACTAGATAATGCCGTATTATTGCGGAAAGTTCTAATATTATACTTATGTTCATGAACACGAATACCCAAGCTTCTCCGTGTTGAGCCTATATAGTTACTAACGTGTTATCCTGTTGAGGTGTCTAACAGTGGTATGATGTACACTCCCCATTTGCTCAAAATATCGGTTGCTGCCCGATCTTTTCTAGCAGATGATATGAGATTCTTTGATCGGGTACCGAATTGTATGTTGTGCTTTGAGCACATGCGTGACAATGCGTTAATGATGTGTAGGTGCTGGTCCAATGCTCCCACAAACCGTTTGCTAGGCTTTGGGTCTTGCTCTAGACTTACGGTTCTTTTGCTACTAATTCTGCAGAATAATCTGTTAACCAATGTCCTTGGATATTCGTGTTTATCCGCCAATTTAAAAATAAACTTTATTTCAGACTGTAGAAGACTCTCGCTTGAAGAATGCGTGTAGGCTCTTCTTATAAGAAAGTTAATAGCAGATAGTTTTTGTGGAGTTGGATGTGAGGAATTGAATAGAATAAGGCTATTGCAATCAGTTGGCTTACAATAAACAGAAAAAGACAGTGAATTAGTATCCGGGTCACGAAATATGCGAAAATCCAAAAAAAGGGAGTGAAAAATCAGGTTCAAGTTCTGTCGTAAGCCCGATAGTAGAGAATAATACTGACGAAAGTGCGTCGGCGAACTGAATTAAATCATCCCTGGAGTGAGGCCAAAGCACAAGGACGTCGTCGACGTACCTGAGGTATAAACTGGGGACCAAAAAGGATTCATTGAGAAAATGTATTGTAGCAGAATTTCCGCTAACACAGCAGATAGTGGGGGGCCCATGGGCGAACCCTCGGTTTGCAAGTAAATTTTGTCCAGAAATTTGAAATATGATCGCCGTTTAACTAAACGAAGTGCGTTCATAATGGTGGTGATTTCGGGGGTGGGGACGTGAATTTTAGCAAGTTTAGCCTCAATAATACGATGAGTGGCGTCCACAGGTACATTAGGGTACAGTGAAACCACATTCAGAGAGGCTAGTATGAAAGGGCCAGTATGTGGCTGAATCATTCTGTTCCTTTCTGTTGCCGTAGTGGAGCTTTTGATAGAAAAAGGTGAGCGTCACCATTCATTTCAGAAATGAGTCGTTTTCGTTCCGTTTTAGCAGTCAATTCCCAACAGTTATGAGGTCGAGACTATTTTTCTCACCCAAATCGTGCGGTTGTGACGTATACTCTAATATAACTTTCCTTTTTAGTTCTTGTATCTGTGTAAATTTTGGTTCGTTCTCCTTAAGCAGTTTCTAAACTTAACGCTACATTTTCTCTCTCGAACGAATATCTTGTTGCAACCTAACTAGGGGAGGGGAGGGGGAGATATCCGTTACCACCCTAACCTTTATATTACCACGTGCCTTAATATGAAGAAATATCTGTTGCACAATAAGCTAAACATTATGCACAATATCCGGCCTCGCAATCAAATCCACCACCAAAAAAGTTTTAAAAGGGTTTCGTAGTTACAATTTCTGATGGTGTGAATGATGAGTGATTCAGCAAAACTGCTTAGTTAAAATGTAATAGTTAATTAAACCTCCTCAAATTCAAATTTTTCTGCGAACCATCCTCATTAACGGAAATTCTCCTTCAAATGGATAAGGCAAAGGTAAAATCGTAATTTTTTCGTTAATATACGAACGGCACCATGGAAAATTTCCCTGGCAATTCAGGATTTTTCGATAACACCAACCGCAAAACAGTAGTTTTCCGTTATTAACCGAGGAAAGATAATTTTGTCATCTCATGTGTAAAAAATCCTTAAAATTCAAGTTTCTTTCCATCATTTTACGGGAAAGGTTGAATCAGAAGTATGCTTCGCTAATTTACGAAAGGAAAACAGAAAATGGCTCGTGAATTTCAGGATTTTATTTATTTATTTATTTGCAATGTACATGACGGAATAAATTGCTACTAGCGTGACCATTGGTCGAACGTACGAAGGGCCAGAGCAAACTTTTCATATCTTGGTGAGCGAGACTTGAAATGATGCTCTTCTGACTTCAAGAGCCATTCAAGTACACTGTAAAAAAATTCTGATATTCACGAGCTACTTTCCTTGATTTCTTTCACGAATTAACGAAGGATATTTCTGATACAACCGTTTCCGTGAACCGAAGGAAAGAAACCTGTATTTCACGGATTTTTGGTACTCGAGGAAAATTCTAAATTTTCAGAATCCTTTCCGCAATTTCTTTCTTATACTAACGAAAAAACTCCGTTCTCACATTTTCTGTATCCATATGACAAAAAATTCCGATAATAGGAGATATTCGCGGTAATACTTGAGGTTTGATGAACTGTTAAATTTCAGTCGCTAAAGGAACTGACTTTGAAGTTCTTTAGCGAGATCGTATAATGTGGATAGCATATCGCATGAATTTTGACTATTTTAGCACAGGATATTTCTCCTTCTCTCCTGGATTTTCTGCACCAGCTATTACATATACACTATATTGAAAAAAGTCACCGGACACCTAGAAGAGAAACACAACATAACATTTATTGACATACATTAGTACGGTGTCGGTCCACCTTTGGCCTTAATGCATGCACTGAACCTTCGAGGCCGCCCCGGTGGCACAGTGGTCTAAGGCGTTGGCCTCTGATCATTCGTCCGAAAGGGGTCCGGGTTCGAATCCCGGTGAGGCATGGATGTTGTGTTTGTCTTACGGCACTGGCTCTCTCCCTTCCCTGGAACCAGTGACCCTAAATTAGGGACGGGCGACTGCTTATAGCCCATTGAGTTGCTCACGGTGGTCGTTAAACCTCCAATCAAAAAAAAAAAAAAAAAAAAAAGAACCTTCGAGACATGCTTTCGACAAGGTTTTCGAACACAGCGATAGCTATGCGCTTCCATTCAATACATAATGCCGCCTCTAACTGTTTCTCAGTAGCAGGCCTTGGTTCCAAACTTCTTATGCGGCGCTCTAATTCATCCCATAGGTGCTCTACGGAATTAAGATCAGGGCTCTGTGCTGGCCAGTCCACACACGATACGAAATTATCGTCAAACCACTCCGTAACAGTTCTTGCTTTTAGGCTCGGTGCATTATCCTACTGGTACCAACAAGGCTCTGTTCCATAGCATTGCCACAGAGTTGGTAGGGCATAATTGTCCAGAATATCGAGGTAGACGTGCTGGTTAACAGGTTTGTCCACGATAACCAATGGACCAGGACCATACCACGAAAAACACCCCGACACGAGTACACTGCCAGATCCAAACTTGACCGTAGAAACAGTACACTGCGGTAAATAGCGTTCCCCCTGCTGCCGTCATACCCACACACGGCCAGATCCAAACTTGACCGTAGAAACAGTACACTGCGGTAAATAGCGTTCACCCTGCTGCCGTCATACCCACACACGGCCATCAGACTGATGGATCGTGTATCTGGATTCATCAATCCATAAGACCCGTTTCCATTGATCTACGGTCCACGATAAATGTTCTTTACATCATGCTGAACGACAAGTACCATTTCAAGTGTGGAGATGAAAGGCTTACGAGCAGCAGCACGACCACATTAACACATAGAATGAAGTTCTCTGAGAATGGGTACGTGTACATACCGAGGTTCCAGCATTTTTACACACCTGTACACTGAGGTCTTGTGCAGTACTCCGTCGATTAGCTTTAACGACTCTCCTGAAGCTTCGACGTGCTCTATAACTGATTTTCTTTGGTCTGCCGGTACGTTTTGCTACTTCAGGCACGCCATGTGTCTTCCACTTATTCAGTACATCCAAAATAGTTTTTCTTAGGTATGTTTAAACGCCGCTCGGTTTCTCTTATGAACAGCTCATTAATATAACACCCAACAATCTTTCCTTTCTCAAAGTCAGTTCTCTCCCGCAGCAAAATTTTTACTCAACCTCACAGTGCAATATGATCGCGGTCAGCTGCAGGCTTGTTTTTATAACGTTTGCAGCTGTACCGCGCATCTTAACAACGCAGCGGATCCGTTGATTTGCTTTTGAAGGGGTATAACGAAGTACATTTTTCCGTCATATAACCGGATCCCCTCATTCCAGAATGAGTCACTCAACCAATTGAGCTACGCGGACGTTCGTTCTGACTGCTATCTGCCTTTATGACGTGTGCGTCCTGCTGGCAGGTACGTCTCATCTCCCCCACCGAAACAGGGCCGGGGGCATGGCCCAAGGGTCAGCCGTGACCATGAGTCGTTGCAGGCAGCCATCCGCTGTAGAACGTGCACCTGAGAACTCCCAGTCAATCTAGTGTGTGGAATGCAACGTCACACACATATATTTTTCGAAGCGCTGGAGAAGGGATTCTCTGATTTTTCCTATCTCGCGGTGTGGAAATAACATCACACCATTGCAAGATTTTGAACGGCCGGGTCATCCGGAAAGTTCGGGCGCCATTATAACGAAGTAAATTTCTCCGTCAATTTTGGTCCACATCCGGGGCTCGAACCCGGAACCCCTCATTCCGGAATAAGTCACTCTACCAATTGAGCTACGCGGACGTTCGTTCTGACGGCTATCTGCCTTTATGACGTGTGCGTCCTGCTGGCAGGTACGTCACAGGGGTGTCCGGTTACTTTTGTCAATATAGTGTATAATGTGTTAGCGTAAGAAATCGGGTATGTAATTATTGTCCAGGTGATTGTACAATGCCTATATATCATCTATTATAGCTATCAAGAGTAAATTTTACATTTCAGAGTTTTGTAAAATAATACTATTAAACAGTACATTTAACCTTTTCTTCAAGATAACTGAAAGTTATTGTCAGTTAAAGAAGAAAGTGCACAAGTTCCAAAGCATTCTAGCATTCTGTTGCTTCGAAATATTGCGTTGAAAAAAAAATTCTTCTGCTACAGAAAAAATAAAATTATTACAAACGTATTCGAAAAATAATAAGCTCCAACAGAAAATAAAATGAACAGTGGCGTCGTTGGAGCAATTTTTCGGGGCTCAAGACCCCCGCAAGAAGCGCGAAGCTCTCCCAATCAATATAAACCTTTTCTTGTATTAGCTTACCTTAACTTATGTAATATTTTTCCACTTAAAAAAAAAAGAAAAGGAAGAAGGGAATTTTCTTAAATATTTTGTTGTCAAAGCAAAAAAACCTCTTTCTTCGATTCCCTTTTTTTTTTTCGATGAGGGGGTCAGGTGACACAGCAACAGCATTAGGCCCGTTTCATACAAGCGAAGTTTTTCAGCCGAAGAAATAAATCTCTCGGCTGTCATCCTGCTTGTTTTAAAGCGGACTACAGAATTATACCGAGACTTTCAGACGCGCGGAAGCGGTAGAAATTCCTACACGGTAGCCGTTCAGCTTCCAAGGGGTTCGCTGCAAACTGGCCGGCGAAAATACCGTCCAAATTAAGAGAAACGTAAGGCAAGATGTTCATACAGGCGGCCAGCCGATCGTCCGCTAGTGCAATAAAACAATCCCTCCTGTGAGAGGAAGTGGGGAACAAAGTGCTGTTAAACAAAGAACCACCGATATTTCCCGCTCATCCTTCAGGCATTTTCCCCTCCGTTCTAGTAATGAAACAGCTTGTGTGAAAGCTAGCCAAAAACTGCACTAAGGGACGGCTCTATTGCTTCGGCAGAAAAAATCCGCGTGTGTGATACGAGTCTTAAGATAAAATTACTCTAGTTGGGGTAATCTCGTCGCCTGGTCTCTGCAAGGGTTAGGCCATTAGGGAACAATACGTCAAACAATTTAATGATTTACGGGGGTGGGAGTATCGTAGAGATACGTACCATCATTCCGAAGCTAACAAAAGCCCAAACTCTGAGAATCAGCCGTAGGCAAAAAGACTGAAGGAACGATGTACGACAGCAACTGCAACAGCTTGTCGGAAAAGGTAATATTCGTGTGAAAATGCGGCATCTTTACTAGGGTAATAAGAAACAGCCTGAAAGGATGCGGAAGTTTCCACTAAGTGAAGGCGTTTGTTTCACGGGGTAAAGGGATTTCGGTGGGGTTTTAGGGCGTTTCTCGTTACGGTAGTTTATTGGTGGATGTATTTGGCAATCGGGCGGGATATAGAATAAGGGCGTTGAGAGTGGAGAACTGTCGCATGATAGATTCTTTTTTACAGAACAGTGTTGCTACGTATTCTTCTCAATTAAGTGCAGTTGATTTTTCTTTCTTTCTTTTTTTTTTTTTTTTTTTTTTTTTGTCCACTGCAAGCTATACTTTCAGAGCTACCAGGATGAGAAAACTTTTCTCGCAAAATACTTCTTTTGGAAAACAGCTTCAAAGAACGGCCTTTAACCCAAGTAGTCACTGTGTGCATGAGCTCTCTAACACACAAGAAATGCATTCCAGACACAAATGCTCTATTCATTGCCGATTTTATTGAAATTCAGTTTCAGACCATTGTCCTGTGATACAGAGGAAAAAACTGGTATGTATAAGGTTCGACATTATTCCACTTTTATAAATAACTGAAGTAATTCAGTGTACTTTGGATAGCTTTTGTCGAGTTGCAGATCTTTGCTTCTGGATATTTTAGGAAGAAAACATTATTTCAAAAGTTATGTATATATATACACTATCTACCAACATGTAATTAGACACCTGTGATAGCAAAGGAAAACGAAGTTTATTCACCTTCAATAGTTGGTGGAGCCTCCACGAGCGGCGATTACAGCTGCGACCCTCCGGGGCATACTCTCAACCAGGCGTTGTACGACGGCTAGTGGTATTTTCTTCCACTCGGCTTGGAGTAGACAGCTCAGTTCCTTCACCGATTTCGGACGGTGGGGGCACCCCTTAAGTCGACGCTCCAACTCGTCCCAGAGGTGCTCGATAGGGTTAAGGTCCGGGCTCTGCGCAGGCCAGTCCATTTGATCAACCCCATTGGTACCATACCAAGCCATGGTGAACCTCGCAACATGACAGGTGGCATTGTCATCCTGAAAGTAACATGGGTCCACCCCGTAAAACTGCCACAACGTAGGAAGCGCGTGGTCATCCAAAATGGTGCAGTAGATCTCGGCGTTGAGTCGACCAGGAATTGCGACAAAGGTTCCTGTGCCATACTAGGAGAAACAACCCCATAGCATAATTCCACCGCCGCCGAACTTCACAGTTGGTACAATACATTCCGGCAGGAGGCGTTCTCCAGGCGGACGCCAAACCCAGACCCTGCCATCCAAACAGTAGAGGGTGAACCTTGATTCGTCGCTCCAGAGAACCTGTTTCCACTGTTCAACGGTCCACTGTCGACGTTCTTTGCACCATGTTAGCCGAGCAGCGTTATTGGACTTGGTGATCAATGGCTTGTGGGCGGCAGCACGTCCATGATAACCGAGCAGATGGGCTTCCTTACGGATAGTATTCATCAAAAGAACATTCCCGGATGCCTGTTGAAACTCCTCGCGGATGTTACCCATCGATTTGGTGCGGTTCTTCCGAATTTCTCTGGCCAGCACCCGTCGGTCTCTAACTCCCAGTTTTGCGGGTCTGCCTGGTCGGGGCACATTCCGACAGTCACTTCTCATCTTCCACTTGCCAATCCCGTAGGCCACTGTCGATTTTGGGTACTTCAACTCGCTGGATATGTCACGTATGGATGACCCATTTCTGTCATACCCGACGATTACACTTTTCTCGAAATCAGAGAGCTCCGAACTGCGTGGCATCTTGCATGCGACTGGTTGCATTGTTGTTTCCCACACGATATTTAACAGCGGCGGCCGTGAAGTGTATTAGGACCGCAGATATCGTCGATTGCAGGGGTGTCCAATTACTTGCTGGTTGATAGTGTATAACGGATGGGCTTAGCCCCTCCCCCATCCATCATTCCTAGCGACACCACTCAACTGAAAATGAATAAATCACTCGCATTAATGAGAAAAAAATTATCGTCGCTAAGTTTAAATTTTACCTTGAACATGAGTTCCGGTCCAAAGACATTCTGGCTCATTGGTTAAGATGCGCCGCTTGCTTAAACCCAGCGCAGTGCACTGGGATTCTACATCAGCTACCGGTGCGAAAGAGTTATCTGGCGTAAGGGCTGCAAAATTCAGGGTTTTCGATTTTGCAAAATTTCTGTATAAATACGAAAAACTTGAAATGGACTTTTCTGAAATAAACGGAATTACTGACTACAGAAAATCTGCAGAAATACAGAAGTTAAAATAAAAAAACGGGTACTTTTAAAAACGAAAATTTCGTTAAAAGACGGGCACTTGCTGGCAACTTTGCTGCTCCTTATTTTCAGAAATTTTCCATGAATTCACACCACTTTATAACGCAAAAGTTTGTCCGCGCCGGTCATCGAACCCGGATCCCCTCATTTCGGAGTAAGTCGCTCTCCCAACTGAGCTACACGGACATGTGTGCTCCCACTGCTATTTATCTCACGTGTGTCTTGCGGTGCAGGCACGCACCCCCCCCCCGAGAGAGGGCCGAGAGCATGTCCCACGGGTCAGTCGGGTCCATGTCATCCCATGAAGAACGTGCCCTTGAGAAATACCAGACAATTCGGTGGGTGGAACGTAACATCACACTGATTTATTTTTTCGAAGCACTGAAGAAGGGATTCTCAGTTTTCCTGTCTCGCCGTGTGGAAAGAACATCACATCATTGAGAGAAACTTAACAGCCAGGTCATCCTGGAAGTTCGGGTTCTAATAAAACGAACGTACAAGTTTGTCCGCGCTGGGCAAGGAATTCAGGTCCCCTCACTCCGGAGTAAGTCGCTCTCCCAACTGAGCTACGCGGATATGTGCTCTTACTGCTTTCTGCCTTTATCTCATGTGCGTCCTGCGGTGCAGGCACGTCACAACTTATTTTTTACAGTGAAGTACGCAATTTTTATTTTTTTCATTCCTCCGTTATGTTAAAAGATTATGATGGTTCAAACATTGCCCTTCCGGTTTTCGACATAATTTCACTGTAAATTAGAAAACTATTGGAAAAAAGGTCATAGAAACGTCTCGCAGCAGACGTACACATTTTTTTCACGTAGAGAAAAGAAAACGTTGCTTATTACTTCTGACTTCTCTGCATTAAGTGCTGACACGGCGTCACGTGATCAATTCCCGGGCAACACCTGTGAGAGTGAAGGACTCGCGGTGTTCATACGCTTTCCTGCTACGCTGGGATGTATTTGTAAACATGTGTGTGTGTTTCTTCGACGCTCAATGCATGTTTCTAAGTTGCTTTGACAATCTTTTGTTCCTTTAATGTGTTGCGTGTTTCCCAGCATTGAGTAAAAGTGTGGTTTAGTGCATTAAAAATATCAAATACTGGATAACCTATTCAAGCTGAATCTTCGATTTTATCTGCATACAATAATTTCCGAAGTGTCATCTTCCTTTGAAATAAAGCGCTAATTTTAACGTTTTTACCGAAGGTCAATGTATGAATGAAAGCATTCTACTTCCTTTTATACACTGAGTGGCCACTTTATTATGGCCACCCCCTCAGCACTTCGTTGGGCCACCTTTTGCCTTTAATACTGCGTCGATTCTTCGTGGCATGGACTCCACAAGATGTTGATAGGTGGTTTGTGGGATCTGAGACCATGCTTGTTGAATAACACTTTCCAGGAGTGTGAGATTGCAGGGTTGTGGATCCAGCTGTCTGATGGCTCGTTCAACTTCATCCCACAAATTCTCAATGGGGTTGAGATCTGGAGATTGTGGGGTCCACCTAAGCAAAGTAAACTCACCGGCATGTCTCGGAAACCAATCCTGTACAATACGAGCACTATGGCAGGACGTATTATCTTGTTGAAAGTAGCCATCGCCATTGGGATAAACCATCCACATAACAGGATGCACTTGGTCCGCAACGATGTTTAGATATGATGTGCCAGTCAGACGGTGATCAACACGAATTAAAGGGCCCAAAGCATGCCAGGAAAACATTCCCCAAACCATAACGTTGCCTCCACCAGCTCGAAGGGTTGTAGCAATGCATTTGGGGTACATGCTTTCGTGCTGTTTCCGCCAAATTCTCACTCGGCCATCGGCATGGTTCAACTGAAAACGTGATTCATTGGACCACATAAATTGTTTCCAATTATCGACTGTCCAATCCTTGTGCTCCTGTGCGAACTGGAGACGTTTTCTCTTGTTAACTGCAGACAGCAAAGGTGTTCGAACAGGCCTTTGGCTGCCATATCCCATCCGATGCAGTGTACGGCGAACAGTGCGTGCAGAGATCATTTGAGGGGATCCTTGATTAAGATGGTCTGTAATTTGCTGCACTGTTGGCATTCTGTTGTCTGTTACCAGTCTGGACACTCTCCGTTCCGCCCGAGCAGTCACTAGTCGATGACGACCACATGTTGCACGTAGAGGTCCTGTTTGTTGGCTGACAGTCCAGGCTTTAAACACTTTAACAACAGCTGCTATGGAACATTTCACGAATGCGGCGGTTTCGGTGATTCTCGCTCCATGGCTCCGAGCTCCTACAATCATCCCACGTTGAAAGTCCGTCAAATCGCATTTTTTAAGCATCTCGTCACCCAAAAATCACTCCTACTACTGCCGCAAGCACTAAGCTTTCCCTTTTTATACTTGCCTCACCCTCTGGCGGCAAAAGCGTGCAGCCATAGCTCATTTGCTTAAAACTGTCAGGTGGTCATAATAAAGGGGCTACTCAGTGTATTACGCAACAATAAAAACAATGTAAATACCAAAGAGAGTCAACGGTTGTAAGTATCAAGTAAAACGTAAAAGTTATGTGAACGCGAACAAAACAGCCCTCCCCAGAAATGCAGAATGGAAAACTATATAGAAATGCAGAATGGAAATCCAGAAATGCAGAAGGAAAACTAACCAGCACAAAAAGAATGAAACGATGTTTTCAGGATAGGGCTTGGAAAAAATATGTTCAAGGTCAATGTTAATTATTCAGAAAGGTCTCGGAGATATTGTTCTACATGCCTCTCACCGCTGTTTTTGTGCATATCAGGGGTCCATATCTCACAGAGTAGTACCGTGGTTAGCTGCACGTAATATCAACAAGAAAGATGACACCGAATATTCAGGTGTAATAAGCACGTCTTTTGAATCCGTTCTGACGCAAATTAAATTTATCAAAGCTATTCAAAGTCAATGGAACCAGCAAAAATAAGATGCGACTTTACATCCTCTGGTGGGAAAACCATGCATTATTTTAGGAAGAACGTATTCTCAAAAGATTTTTCCATATGATCACTATCGGTACAAGAAAAAAAAATTAATCGAGTTTTCAGGAGCCCAGATTTTGCTACAAATACATCAGAAGCAGAAATTAACGCTTATGCCCCCTGGTGGCCACACCATTCTTTACAAAACATTAGAAATTATGGGAAAAATTATTTCCGTCAGGTCTTGTATGCGATACAGGAAGAATTTTTCAAATCGGAGTTTTAGAAGCAGAAATAACGCAGAAAACGCAATTTACCTTTCTGCCCCCTAGCGGAAAGCCTATGATTTTCTTGAAAATTTTGAATTTATAGGAAAATTATTTCGCTTCGGAAACACTATCCAACAAAGAAGGAATTTTTCAAATTGGACTCTTAGAAGTAGAGATATTGACAAAAATAAGATATACATCTACGCCCCCTGGGGTAGAAACCATGCATTATTTCAGGAAGAAAATGTTCCTAAAAGGTTTGTCGACATGAGTAGTATCTGTCAACAAACGACTTTTTTTCAATCGAGATTTTAGAAGCTCATATTTTGCTGCACATACATCAGAAGCGGAAATTAAGATTTACGCCCCTTGGTGGCCAAACCATTTTTTTTTACAAAAATGAGAAATTATGTGCAAACGATTTTCCATCAGGAGCTGTATCCGGTGCAGAAAGAATATTTCAAATCGGAGATTTAGAAGCAGAGATATTTTTATTTAAGAAACAAAACAAAAGGTACAGTTGCTCTGGAAACAGTGGCGAGCATAGTACTGGGGGAGGGGGTTAAAAAGTACACCCGTCATCCTTAAATTGAAATGGGTATTGCGGAACATTTTTAATCGTCCCATGCTGAGATTTTAATGCAGAAAAACTGTACTGAAATTTTTCTGTTGTGGACAATCACAGTTAGAAATTTCAGGATATGTAAATATGGTGACAAACTAACTTAATCGACGTGTAAAAAGTGAATAACTAGGTTTAAATCACTAGTTTAGTTAGTTATGTGTGTAATTGCGCTGGAGAAGCTTCTAATTTTGGACACACTCAATATTTACATTTGTTTAAAATTTTTCCTTAAGAACGCTGAAGTTAGAACATCAATGTTTTTTTTTAAATTGCTTATATAGCTTTTTCATATTTGACAGATCGTAAAATAATCTTGATTTTCATATCTTTAAGCATCCAGCTCTTAAATTTTCAAAGAAGTGGGCTGAAATTCCAGCAAATATTTGAGAGAGAGAGAAAGAACTGCTACTACCAAAATTATTTTGGAGTTGTACCAAAATTCCTTTCGCATTAACACGATTTTTAAATTTAAATAAAAAAAAACTTTTACACTGCAAAATTTTCTATTTGTACTGCAATTTTTGTAATTTTTCTATTGTGGACAATCACAGTTAGAAATCTAAAGATTTTTAAACATCGTGGCGAACAGATTCTTCATTTAGTGATCATATCTTCGTATGTGTTTCAATTACAAAACGTGCTTTTATGCTGCGGTTATGTATTGTAAAGGCACCTTACTAAATAACGTAAGCAAAACATTTTGCAGCTTCATGTTGAAGTGATATCTTCGTAAATGCCTTCATCTGCATAATTTGTCAGTTATCACAAAGAGCGCAGGTAGAACATTTCGGGGGAAAGGGATTGTATATGAACATTCCCTCAAATAATCTTACAGTTATTTCAAAATAAGTTCTTGATTTTATTAGCTTTCACTCTGAATTCTGTGTTGTCTTATAGCGGATAGTACATGACCAACCTTAAAAAGAATCATAATATCTTCAAATTAGAACTGAGGAACAGATTCTCTGTTATAGAAGGTCTAACAACAGAAGAAGTGGACATCTCTGAAGTTAACAGAAAAGTAACCAAAGCTCTTATGGAAACTGCAACAAAATTAGCAGGGTCTACGAACAAGTTGCATGTGAACAAATTATCAGGAAAAACCAAAATGTTGATGCAAAAAAAAAAAAAAAAAAAAAGAGAGATGAGGACAACTAAAGAAGATGTGACTTCCAAAGTGGAATATATAGAGCTATGCAAGACAGTACGAAAAAGTATCACTGAAAACGTAAGGAAATTCAACTGTGAACTAGTGAGGAAAGCAATTGAAAACAACCAAAGCCTAAAGATAGCAAAGGGACATCTCAGTAAGGGAAGAAAACAGATTATGGCTCTGAGAAAAAAGATGGTTCTGTAACAAGAAATAGAAGCGAAATTTTGACAAGAGTGAAAGATTTCTACTCCAAATTATATGAAAGGGATGATACATGTACTCCAGACATCATGAAAGGTACCAGTACCAGAGTTCTTCCAGTCCTCCCAGCAGAAGTTGCACATGCAATCAAGAACATGAAGCGGGAAAAGCTCCAGGAGAAGATGGAATTACTGTAGATATCATACAAGAAGCAAGTGGAGAATTCGAAACAGTACTCACCCAAATTTTCACTCGATGCCTTAATGAAGGGAAGATTCCTGAGGATTGGAACAACGCTACAATGACCTTGCTGCATAAAAAGGGTGACATTGAGGATCTCAGGAACTACAGACCTATCAGCCTCCTATCAGTGGTTTATAAAATCTTCACTAAAGTTCTTTCACACCGCTTGAAGGTAACACTGGACATGGCTCAACCGAGAGAACAAGCTGGATTCAGGCGTGGCTACAGCACAATAGATCATATCCACGTACTGAGAGAACTAAATGAAAGAGCGAGGGAATATGAACTTCCATTGTCTTTCTTTTATCGATTATGAAAAGACCTTTGATTCAGCGAAACCATCAGCTTTGAAATCCTGCGGTATTAAAGATGCATACATTAATATTATTAATAACATCTATGAAAATGCAAGTGCAAAGATTCGGCTGTTTGAGAATACAGCACCCATAAAAATTGGAAAGGGAGTGAGAAAAGGTGACACCATATCTCCCAAACTCTTTAATGCCACATTGCAAAATGTCTTTCAATCACTGAACTGGGAAAACAAAGGGATAAAGATTAATGGAGATTATCTAACTCACCTTCGTTTTGCTGATGACGTAGTCATTTTTGTAACTACCCCATCAGAGCTGCAGAGTATGATCCAGGAACTTGCTGAAGTGAGTCAAGAAGTGGGATTAAAAATGAACTTTCAGAAGACAAAAGTGATGTACAATGCTTTCACAAGAAATGAAAATGTATCGATTGATGGACATAACAGATGCATACGTTTATCCTGGACTGCAGATATCAAGTGAGGGTCACATTGATGAAGAAATTAATCGGCGTATACAACTTTCCTGGAGAGCTTTTGGAAGAAATAGTGTAATTTTCAAGAGCAATATGCCATTATGTCTTAAAAGAAGAGTGTTTGATCAATGCATCCTTTCAGTGCTTACGTATGGAGCCGAGACGTGGACCTTAACTAAAAGATACATACAAAGGCTGCAAATAACTCAAAGAACTTTTTCTAACTCCAGGTGCATGCTTGGTGTAACCAGGAGAGATAAGAAGAGGAACTCGTGGATCAGAAAAATGACAAGAGTGGAAGACATCATAATCAGAGTAAAATCCCTGAAATGGCAATGGGCTGGACATACTGCCAGAAGGACAGACCATCGATGGACAGCCGAAATTTTAGATTGGATTCCAAGGGACAGGAAAAGACCCAGAAGATGACTACATGGGAGATGGGTGGATGAAATTCGAAAGTATGCGGGAGTGACATGGAGGAGACTGGCACAAGACAAACCGTTGTGGAAGAGGCTTGGAGAGACCTTCGTCCAGCAGTGGATTGATAATGGTTGACAATGATGATGATGATGACATCCCATAATGACCGTTATCTAGCATTGTTCTGCAACTTTATCAAACATGGGTGAGTATTTTCACTACTTTAGCTAAAGTAGTGAAATGTTTTTAGCTCCGTTTAGCCCCCATCCCAATGCTGTTAACATACCTAGATTGTTGTACCTCCCGATTTTTCCTGATGCCGGGCCCCTCGAAACATTTCAAGATGAAATGATGGTCAAAGAAACTAGAAATAGATAAACATCCCTTCCCCACTCCGCAGTTGAGAAAGACATCGGCTCGATGAGGAAGGAGTGGAAGTTCGGAAGAGGAGATCTTTTTTAATGCCTAAATGGATTAATCATGGTTTTCAGGTTCGTTCGGGCCCGGGCTCTATCTTGCAACATAACATTCGGGCTCTGGAGGGATATGGGCTGACATACTTCCTTCGGCAAATTGAGCCCGAACTCAGCTCTTATGAGCACAGCACCAATGCCTCCTACAACCGACGGGAGTAAAATAAACTACCCCCCCCTCCTTCCTTGGGGAATATATAGCACATCTTCTACACACCCCCGCCCTCCCGCAAAATACGGTACATATATTCTCGTTCCTCTCCTACTAAGTGGACCCAGAAGTTCGCAAACACACATGGCTCATCTATTGTAGTTGGGATTCTGTTGCCTGGTGAGGGATTTTTTTCCCTAATCAAACATCTTGTACACACCGCCGCCCTCCCGCAACATACGGAACATATATTCTCGTTCCTCTCCTACTAAGTGGACCAAGAAGTTCGCAAACACACATGGCTCATCTATTGTAGTTGGGATTCTGTTGCCTGGTGAGGGGATTTTTTTCCCTAATCAAACATCTTATACACACCCCCGCCCTCCCGCAACATACGGAACATATATTCTCGTTCCTCTCCTACTAAGTGGACCAAGAAGTTCGCAAACACACATGACTCATCTATTGTAGTTGGGATTCTGTTGCCTGGTGAGGGGATTTTTTCCCTAATCAAACATCTTATACACACCCCCGCCCTCCCGCAACATACGGTACATATATTCTCGTTCCTCTCCTACTAAGTGGACCCAGAAGTTCGCAAACACACATGGCTCATCTATTGTAGTTGGGATTCTGTTGCCTGGTGAGGGGATTTTTTTCCCTAATCAAACATCTTATACACACCGCCGCCCTCCCGCAACATACGGTACATATATTCTCGTTCCTCTCCTACTAAGTGGACCAAGAAGTTCGCAAACACACATGGCTCATCTATTGTAGTTGGGATTCTGTTGCCTGGTGAGGGGATTTTTTTCCCTAATCAAACATCTTATACACACCGCCGCCCTCCCGCAACATACGGAACATATATTCTCGTCCCTCTCCTACTAAGTGGACCAAGAAGTTCGCAAACACACATGGCTCATCTATTGTAGTTGGGATTCTGTTGCCTGGTGAGGGGATTTTTTTCCCTAATCAAACATCTTATACACACCGCCGCCCTCCCGCAACATACGGAACATATATTCTCGTTCCTCTCCTACTAAGTGGACCCAGAAGTTCGCAAACACACATGGCTCATCTATTGTAGTTGGGATTCTGTTGCCTGGTGAGGGGATTTTTTTCCCTAATCAAACATCTTATACACACCGCCGCCCTCCCGCAACATACGGAACATATATTCTCGTCCCTCTCCTACTAAGTGGACCCAGAAGTTCGCAAACACACATGGCTCATCTATTGTAGTTGGGATTCTGTTGCCTGGTGAGGGGATTTTTTTCCCTAATCAAACATCTTATACACACCGCCGCCCTCCCGCAACATACGGAACATATATTCTCGTCCCTCTCCTACTAAGTGGACCAAGAAGTTCGCAAACACACATGGCTCATCTATTGTAGTTGGGATTCTGTTGCCTGGTGAGGGGATTTTTTTCCCTAATCAAACATCTTATACACACCCCCGCCCTCCCGCAACATACGGTACATATATTCTCGTTCCTCTCCTACTAAGTGGACCCAGAAGTTCGCAAACACACATGGCTCATCTATTGTAGTTGGGATTCTGTTGCCTGGTGAGGGGATTTTTTTCCCTAATCAAACATCTTATACACACCGCCGCCCTCCCGCAACATACGGAACATATATTCTCGTCCCTCTCCTACTAAGTGGACCCAGAAGTTCGCAAACACACATGGCTCATCTATTGTAGTTGGGATTCTGTTGCCTGGTGAGGGGATTTTTTTCCTAATCAAACATCTTATACACACCGCCGCCCTCCCGCAACATACGGAACATATATTCTCGTCCCTCTCCTACTAAGTGGACCCAGAAGTTCGCAAACACACATGGCTCATCTATTGTAGTTGGGATTCTGTTGCCTGGTGAGGGATTTTTTTCCCTAATCAAACATCTTATACACACCGCCGCCCTCCCGCAACATACGGTACATATATTCTCGTTCCTCTCCTACTAAGTGGACCCAGAAGTTCGCAAACACACATGGCTCATCTATTGTAGTTGGGATTCTGTTGCCTGGTGAGGGGATTTTTCCCTAATCAAACATCTTGTACACACCGCCGCCCTCCCGCAACATACGGAACATATATTCTCGTCCCTCTCCTACTAAGTGGACCCAGAAGTTCGCAAACACACATGGCTCATCTATTGTAGTTGGGATTCTGTTGCCTGGTGAGGGGATTTTTTTCCCTAATCAAACATCTTATACACACCGCCGCCCTCCCGCAACATACGGAACATATATTCTCGTCCCTCTCCTACTAAGTGGACCCAGAAGTTCGCAAACACACATGGCTCATCTATTGTAGTTGGGATTCTGTTGCCTGGTGAGGGGATTTTTTTCCCTAATCAAACATCTTATACACACCCCCGCCCTCCCGCAACATACGGTACATATATTCTCGTTCCTCTCCTACTAAGTGGACCCAGAAGTTCGCAATACACACATGGCTCTTTTTGCATAATCACCTCCCTGTTCCGTATTTTCTCTTTCGCATGTCTCTTCTCTCCTCCCCTCTCTGCTCCTTCTGCGCACAGGAGGCAGACGTTTCTCACGTCTACCTTTACTGTCCCATCCTGATGCCTCTCCTCCACCAGGCTTTCCGGATTGCCAGTCGCTCTTGTTCTCAAGATCTTCCGTTCACTGCCTACAGACATCTTCTTCTGCGGGCTCATCCACCTACAACTCTTCCTTCAGTATGTGCCTATCTTTTCGTGCTGGTTAAACACGTTATTTACGTATACCTTCAACAACTCCGCAGCATTTCCTCGCCGGTCTCTTTACACCAGGCCAGCGCAGCACTTTTGTGCCATTTTCAAGATCGATTGCTTTCTCGACTCCGCCTGGAGTGCCAGTCGGCTTCTTCCAGTCGTCGAGAAGCCACCTTCTATGCTACCTGGGCGCCGGCCGCTCCATGGTTTGCGATTGATTCTGGACTGCTACACCTATCAGAACCCTAGGACATTCTACACCTCCTTTGCTGAGTTCCGTGGCACCCTGGTGGCCCTCCTCCACTCTACGACTCGTGCAATCCACACTACCGTTGAATTGTGAATGCTAATGCCATCTCAGTGTATTTTCATGCTTACTCGTGTACATTACTTACTTTCACCCCGCCTGTATTATGTTGCTTTGGTGCCCTCGTTAAATAACTTGCACAATTGTGCACGCTGTGTTTTTATCTCATGTATGTAATGTTTTACCTTCACGGCGGTGTTTGTGCTGTTCTTTTTCTAATTGTGTACTATTGTTTCGCCTGTGTTATCCTGTAAATCATGCCCAGCCAATGTCATGTGACACGATGTGTTTCTCTTTGTCACTTCTGCAATTTTTTTATTCAATAAGCTTTGCTTGCAGCATTTTGTTATTCATCCCCATTGTCATTGCAATGTATATACCATCATGTTTTTAACAGTTTTGTATTATTTCCCAGTGAGATGCCCAATACTGTACGTCTCCCTCTTATGTTTTCTTATGATAAATTAGAATAAAGCGATTTTGAAACCTACTAAGTGGACCCAGAAGTTCGCAAACACACATGGCTCATCTATTGTAGTTGGGATTCTGTTGCCTGGTGAGGGGATTTTTTCCCTAATCAAACATCTTATACACACCGCCGCCCTCCCGCAACATACGGAACATATATTCTCGTTCCTCTCCTACTAAGTGGACCAAGAAGTTCGCAAACACACATGGCTCATCTATTGTAGTTGGGATTCTGTTGCCTGGTGAGGGGACTTTTTTTCCCTAATCAAAATAGGACGGGTTTTTTTCCCCGCATGTTATAATTACATTATGTATATTTCGTTTATAAAAAAATGTGTGGTGTTCAGTTGTGTGTTTAAAACAACTGAACTGAAAACATTTTTGAGAAAGTAAAAAAAGAAAGAGACAAAATATACTGAAGGGGCCCACCGGGAAATGTCCCTGTGTCCCGGTGGGCTAATCCGTCCCTGCTGTTGTGTGGAGTTGGAGGAAGATTATTTTGAATCTGAATAGGTGTGACAGTTCAAAATGTAGTTTGTTGTTTTGATGTAATAATTTTTGTCTCATTACTTCACAGACGCGCTGTGTATGACGCCACTCACAGCATGAATTTACGCCCCCTGGAATGATCATTCTGGTAGCCCCCCCCCCCCCCACACACACACACCTGAGCTCCGGCCCTAGACGTGCGTCGAGTTTCCTGGTATCGTTTTCACACGAGGTTTTATTACCACGGTGTGTGGCACACAGTCTACAGAAAATAAAAAATGAAAACTACGGATACAGAATAACATTTTTCTTATGGACATTTACATTTTCTTAACCTAACTGCGTGATCAACTTAAAGGTCATTTGAATGGCACGTGCTGCCTCCAGGGAAAGGTTTGAAATTAATGATCCTGATAATTAATAGGCCATGTACTGCATTCTCTCTTTATTCACAGCTTTCCCATTAGGTGAAGCAAACGTATACGAGTATTTGCATTTCGCATGTTTTTATGATTTTTATTTCGAATTGGGCCCACGAATATCAAACTCAAGACCCTCGTCTCTAATTTAGCCCAATTTAGTTCATTTCTAAGAATGAAAAGGATATCCGTGTCTGATCACGCAATTCGAAAGCAGGCACGCTATCGTGAGGAACCGAAAAACCCGTATTCTAGATCATTTCTGTGTAGAAAAGGCATTGCCATTAAAAAAAAATTCAAGCAGCACTAATTTGGGAAAATGAAGTTTCTATGCATTTTCCGATTGCCAAATACGCGATTTTAGCGTTAGATGGCGCAAAAGTTCTTTACATGTTCTGGTATTGAAAAAAATACCAGAACATTTTCTATTCCGATGGATGCTATCGCGTGAGTGCGCCTGGAGACCGAACGGTGGCGCAGGTGAAGTTCACAGAGCGGTACGTGTACAACCCAAGAACCGGCTTTCGGTTAGTAGAGTGTTCGGAGTCAGAATGGGAAAAGCTGTCGATTTATCGGAGTTTGATAAAGGACAAATTGTGATGGCACGGCACCTCCGAACTACGATCTCGGAAAAAGCGCGGCTTGTGGATTGTTCACGTGCCGCTGTAGTGAGTACGTATCAAAAGTGGTGCACAGATGGCCAAACGACGAACCGTCGTCCAGCAGTGTGTCGTCCGCAGCTCATTGATGCCAGAGGGAAACGGAGACTGTCGCGCATTGTTCACAGCGACCGCAGGGCCACAATGCGACAAATCACTCCCAGCTACAACAGTGGTGGTGATCAGTGTTACAGCACACAGTTCATTGCAGCCTTCCGCACATGGGCCTGCGTAGCCGAAGATCCAGCCGGGTTCCCATACTCACTGCACGTCATCGCCAACGACGCACGAAATGGGTCCAAGATCATCGAGATTGGACCGTGGATGATTGGAAGAAAGAGGCCTGGTCTGACGAATCAAGATTCCTGGTGAATCACGTAGACGGCGGAGCGTGGATACGACGATTACCAACGGAGGCTATGCCACCTGGATGCACTGCTGTGCGGAAACAAGGTGGCGGCGGCGGCGGTGTTATGCTGTGGGCGATGTTTTCTTGGGACATTTTAGGACCCATTATCCCAATAGCTGAATATCTGACAGTTGTCAGGTATCTGCGTCGTCGCGGACCAAGTTCACCCATTCATGGCAAATGTGTTCCCTGCGGGTGATGGCCATTACCAACAGCATAATGCGCCATGCCACACTGCCAGAATCGTTAAAGGAATCGCCTCCCCCATCTGGATAGGTATTAGTAGGAATCAGCGCGAGAGGAAATAGAGAGGCTGCAGAGCCGAGCAATTAGTGTGATCACTGGGTCTCCCATCTGGATCCCTCTTCGGAACCTGAGGAACAGACTTGGAGTTGAGAAGGTACATATGACTTGGAGTCGAGAAGGTACATGAATTCTCCACCAGACTCGCCAAGAAGTTCTTCAAGAAAGCGGAAGCCCACCCGAATGAACTTGTTACAGATGCGCTGACTACATCACAGCGAATTCCTTAGGTAACCCAGAACTAAGGTGGCGATCGATGCCCCTCCCTGACTGAGACATGGGAAAGGGAAGTGCCGTTGAGCACTGTTTCCTGGGCTGGAGGCCTTTTTTGAGATGGAGGAATGGTTCGGCTGGAGCGTCAGGTGTGAACATAGGTGGGTGTTAGACAAACCACCACCCCGTTTCTTTTTCGGGATGATATTGAGACGGTGAGTACTCATTACTGCTCCGTTGTCCGGATGTGGTTTTCGCCAGTTTCCCACCCTTCCCTCACCCGGGGGTGTCGGCGGCTGGGTGGTGTTGTGGTTTTCCGTGGTGCTTTGCTCCACCCGTTCTTTCTTTTCCTTCCCTCCCAGGACTGGTGCTCTCCTCTCCTGTCACTAATTTTTCTGTTTCTCTTTCCTATTCAGTTAACTTACTCAAATCTGCTAGCTTCCAATTTCTAAGGGCAGTCTGGGGTCAGGCACTCCCTTCCTAAAACTACGTCAAACAAGTGCAAGTGCATTCTAAACCTATAGGGATGCGGTTGACTACGATCCCAAGGGATTCCTCAGATATCCCAGAACTTAAGCAACGATTCCTGCTGTCCCCCTGAGAGGGACATACGGAAGGGCAGCACTGTTGAGTACTGTTCCGTGGACAGCTGGGGAACTGTATCGGATGGAGTGTAAGATCGGATGGAGTGTAAGTGTGTGAAGAACATTAGGTGAATGTTAGACCCCCCCTTCTTTTTCAGTTTGGCGGGAGACGGTGCGTACTGATTGCTGCTCCAGCTTCCAGACTTGGTTTTCGTAAGTTTCACTCCTCCGCGGCCGTGTCGGCGGCTAGCTGGTTGTGGTGTTATGGGGTGGTCCACCCGTGGTGGTTGTTCCCTCCTTCCGTTCCCCTTTCGCCCGGAATGGAGCGGCAGTTTGCTTCAAAAATCACCTCTCTCCCCGTCACTAAATTTTTCTGTTTCTCTTTCCTATTGAATTTACTTGCTCAAATCTCCTAGCTTCCAATTTCTAAGGGCAGTTTTAGACCTTCCTTCCTAAAACTACTTCCAACAAGTGCAAGCGCACTGGAGACCAGTCACGGAAAAGTAATCATGGGTAAAGGCAGCGACGTAACTGAGTTTGACCATGGCCAGATAGTGACTGCGAGGAAAGCCCGTAGTTCAATCACGGCAAATGCTAAACTGAAAATCCCGTTTCAGTTGCTGAGCCCATCCTACGGATTTGTGATGTCAGAAACTGACAGATAAAAACATTTAGCGCCGTATATTGTTGGCCACCGTAGCGTAAGCGAATGTAATCCGCTAGATATCGAGAGATCTGGAGTATGATCCCAGCGGTGACCGGATAACAATTTTTTGGTTGCTGTGTGTTGATAAACGTGGAAAGAGCGATGTTTCTGTTTATTAACTGCTAAACTCTTGAGTCTTTCACGTCAGACTGTCGTACGTGTATACCAAGACTACGTGAAGTACGGAAAAACTTCCAACCAACGGAAGAAATGTGGCCGCAAACGTGCAATTGGCTCTTGAGGGGAGCGCAGACTGCTCCACCTCAGTAGAGGGAAATGGCCGATTCTGTGACAAAGGAAGTGCCCCACTCTCGGTTGCCCACGACGCCCTACAGCCGTCCACGGGGCTTCTCAGACGCCATCTCGGATCGCCACGTGGTCATCTACGGTTACAGTTGCGTGTGGTCAGGAGGATGAGGGTAGGACACCACCGCCAGTGATTGATCGGAGGAGATTGCTTGCCCAGCGCCATTTTTATTTTTTCTTGACCGGGAAATTTTTATTCCCTCCACGTGGTCATTTTGTCCACCACGTGTTTTGGGATGAGTCACAATCTTTTGTTCGCCATTTTTTTTATTTTTCCCGACTACGAAATTTTATTTTCCCCAGAGGAAATTTTACAACATGACGTCACCACGATGGGGAAATTTTCACTCAAAGTGAATAAAAATCTTTCGCTGATCAGCTCAGGCTTGAACCCCCGACTCACGCCTTAAACCACTCGACTATGAAATCTAGTACTGATCCGTGCTCGAAAGAGAGTATCTTTCCTTTCCCATGAGCAATCATGACGTCAGCCGTCCTCCACGTGGAGGGTTTATGTGGACGTGGTCTCATGGCATCATTCGAGTGGTAGAGTGACCGAGGAGGTGGGACGAGGGGGATACGGGAAGGAGGATACACCGTATCTTTCCCCGAGTTTCCGCCAGGCATCTAGAATGCGAAGGGTTCCTGAATCAAATACTCACCGGCCATGGCGTGTCCGCCGGAGTATTACCGCCGCTTTGCGATAAGTGTGTGGCTGCGGCACCCAAACCGCAGATGTCGCACATATGATTCTTGACTGTGCCGCCCCGGTGGCGCAGTGGTCTAAGGCGCTGGTCTCTGATCATTCGTCCGTAAGGGGTCCGGGTTCGAATCCCGGTCAGGCATGGATGTTGTGTTTGTCTTACGGCACTGGCTCTCTCCCTTCCCTGGAACCAGTGACCCTAAATTAAGGACGGGCGACTGCTTATAGCCCATTGAGTTGCTCACGGTGGTCGTTAAACCTCCAATCAAAAAAAAAAAAAAAAAAAATTCTTGACTGTACTTCTCTTTTAGGACGGAGAGAAGTCCTCGCCCCTGATCTAGGGAAAACGAAGGACATCTTGATCGCGTACCCCAGAGCGCGTCAAGGGCTAATCGAGCTGGTCAAGGACTTCGTGGCGAAGGAGAACTTCTTACCGAAGAATAAAAAGTAAACTGAAGACAGATGGCAGAAGAGGAGTCACGACTTGCCCTAGTGTCGTCCCAGCAGCACGGACCCTAGTGTTGCACTGTAAATACTTTGTAAATAAATTAACTTTGTAAAAACAATTTTCTCTGTGAGGGAGCCCGTGAAAATAAAGGAGTCTTTCCCATTGCACGGGACCCCCAGTGCATATGTTTGTGTGTATTTTTAACCAGGACTTAATAAAGGCTTTTGCCCCATACCTTTCGTGCTGGCGAATGAATTTCCCAGCCAGATGCAAAATTAGAGCCCCAGCCCATTGGCACATCACGTACGGGCTATGGCAATGGGGCGGGAGGTGTAGGTCCTGTGAGGACAGCGAATCCTCGCCGGTCTCTGGACCGATCCTGTCGGCGTGAAGGACTACCGGATCCTGGTGGGATTGCTCTCTCAACGCCTTCACTAACAAAATTTGGAGAGAGTTCCGCATATCCATGCGAAGGCCGCATTTGGACGGTGCAGGTAAAGTCATCGGCTTAGTTACACAAACATGTACACCTAAATATTTCAATATGAATGTAATTTCTGCAGATACCAAAAAAGGAAGGATGGTCCCATACTTGTTTTTGCGATGGCGGAAAAAATATCCCAGCCCAGGCACGTATCCAAGGGGAAGGGGGTCCAGGGGTCCTGATCCACTCCCCCAAGGTTACCCAACAACAACAAAAATGTGGAATTTTATAATTTTTATTTTTTTTTAATAATTTTGCACACAATTGTTTTACAGGAACGGACGAGCAATCTGTGGGCACTAGGGTACATGCGCCCTCCGCACCTAACCCTACCCTGAATTCATGCCTGGGCCTACGGCTGCCTACATATTAAAAGCAGCAAATATCTTCTTAAGCTTCTTTATGTAGTCTATTAAAATGAATGAATGAATATAGAATGGTTTATTTATGAATGATCTTAAAGGAAAGTTACTGTGCAATTTAAATTGACAGTTTAACATATTTCTATAAATTTTGTATTTAGTCTTTTCATTTATTCCCAGTAGTAACCCTAATTTATTAATTTATTTCTATTACATCAGTTTCAAAATGTGCCTCTGTTATCTCAGGGTTCATCTGCCTCTCCCAAGAGACGCGGCATAGTAAAATGTAAATTATGCATGCGGCGGGTTAGTACAGCATGTGGTCAATACAACTTGCCAACTATTATACATCAGATATACACTGAAGAGCTATTGAATTAGAGATACCTGTCTAGTAACGTGTAGCACCACCTCTCGCCCTGATGACGGCGGCGAATCGTCTCGGCATGGACTAGACAAGACACCGGAAGCGTTGGGAAGCCATACGGATCCACAACCCCTGAACAAGCTCCCACATGCAGTTCACGAAAATTTGATGGCGGGGGGTCAGAGCCTCGAACATCTCTCTCGATGGCATCCCAGATGTGCTCGATGGGATTGAGGTCAGGTGACCTTGCTGGACAAGGAAGCGAGCTCACGTCGGTGGAGTGTTCATGCAACCATTCGCATATAATTCGGGAGCGGTGACGCGGTGCATTGTGTTGTGCAGGATGAGGTCCCCAGTGGAATATTGAAGACGCACAAATGGGAGCAAAGGGTCGTCCAGGATATCCCGGTAACGTTGACCTGTGAAGAACGATGTCACACGTTCCAGGTGTCCCATTTCAGTCCACGTAAACAGTCACCAGACGAGAATGCCACCCTCACCAACTTGAAGAGTACCCTGCTGGCAAGAAGGATCCATCGCTTCATGTGGTTTGCGCCGTACACGTATCCTGCCATCCGCATGTACCAACGTGAATCTCGACTCATCAGTCCAGGCAACATTTTTCCACATGTGTAGGGTCCAGTGGCGATGTTCCCGCGCCCATGCTAATCTTTTCACCCTGTGATGTGCGGCCAGCAGCGGTACCTTCGTGGGACGATGGCTTCTGTACCCCATAGCGAGGAGATGGTTTTGAATGGTGTGGCTGCTTACAGGTTTTTGTGCACCAGCGTTAAATTGCCGAGTGATTTCTTGCACTGTGGCCCGTCTATCTGCTGTTACAATGCGAACTAGACAACGATGACCCCTCTCATCCACACGCTGTTGTCCACGGCAATTGGCCCTTGCAGGGATGGTTTTACCGGATTCGATGTACTCACGGTGCACCCGTGACACTGTAGCTCGTGAAAATCCCAATGCCTGCACGACTTCCGAGATGGAGTGACCCATTCGTCGGGCCACGATAATTTGCCCACGATCAAATGCGCTTAAATCCTTCGTCTTAACCATACTGCGTCCGAGTCTTACTGATTTCCGTCACATCACTCCTCATATTGTCGGATCGCTGCATACGTCATGTCGTTTCCGTTTACAGGGCCGCCCACAGCGCCACATTTGCATAACGCAAGCTGTCTCTAATTAAATTTATCTTCAGTGTACATACTGCATATTATTCTTAGTTTTTGCACGGACTCCGACCCCCCCCCCCCCCCCCAAACAAATTTCTGAATACGTGCCGGTCCCAGCTTGTCGCCTTTTAGAATCCCCGCCGCTTTAGCATGTCACACTTACGGACAATGAAGTGGGGGCGGGAAGTGGTGATCTCGCGGGGGCAATAATTGTTGACCGGTCCCCCGACCAGAGCACACTTAAGGAGACAGGGAGTAATATAGAGTATTTTGGGGCCCCATTATTAGTGGCACATCTAGGATTTCACTATATGTGGATGAATAAAAATACCCAAAATATGACAACAAAGCCATAAAAATAGCCCCTCCATATCGAAGTGCGTATTCCACGATTCATGGACGAATCAGTGGTAGCAAGAAAACGTAAAAATGCATGGTTTAAGGTTGAAAAATGGATACCAGTACAGTTTGGCTTTAACCCCCTTCCCCCGTTCATCGTTCAGCTTGTTGAACTTATATCGAAATAGTAGACAAAACAATATGATCCAAATATCATGATTCAAACGAATTCTTAATGTATGAAAATTTCCCCTAATTACAGATCTGTAAAAAAAATAAAAACAAAAAATATCTGTAATGCTTTCGAAAGATTTGAGGAAGATCTGGGTCCGACTACACTTTCTGCGGACTCCTCCTAAAAAAAGCGGAAAGAAATAGAATTTTTTTTTTTTTTCATAAGGCAGTTTCTCTTATAATTTTTGCTGTGCTATCTGCAAAAAAAAAAAAAAAAAACCGCAGAGCTGAGTAAATTCTTCAAGCATTTTGCATAAATCTGGAGCCTTTTTAAAATGCAGGGTACGTAGCTACAGCTCCCTTAGGGGCCGCGGATGGCCTAGTGGTCAACATCCTGACTACCACGGGGGAACCTCAGGTTCGATCCCAGGTAGCTACAAACGCTCGAACCACTAAATATCCACCGTGCATCGGATGGGCACGTTAAGCTATGGGACACCGGGTACTGCCCCCCCCCTCCACCTGCCGCGATAATAAATAAGGGCGTATAACGTAACTCTTTTTACGTTATGCAAGATTTCCGGCTGAATAGATGTTAAAAGAAGGGTAAAAGCGATGCAACTAATTTTACCGGATAGCTCAAATTAAGGTTTTACGGCCAGACGAAATATATACCGAAGTCTACTTACTTCAACTTTTTATTGGTCTAGCAACATTAGACGAAATCCAAAATATAGCACTTCACATATCTTAGTCAAGAAATTGTCGATCAAAACTAAGTAACGATCTAACATCTCCACACACCAAAGCAACTGTTGCATCGTCTTTTTATCTAACGTTTTTATCACATAAATACGTCACTCTTGTTCCGACCTCAGATCGTTGCCAACATTATTCTCGTTTGAGGGAAAAGACATAATGTTAAGGTTTGAAAATGTCTAAGAGAACGAACACAAATTTGCATAAAAAAGAAACTCAAAAGGAAAGCTAAAATAGAATACACATTACAGGCGGCTTCCTCCCCCTTTCTACCTCGCTTCCGTGTGACTTTCCTATCGGGCACTCTAGCCCAAATCTCGTAGCTTCCTATTTCTAAGGGTTGTTTAAAACACTCCCTTCCTAAAATCTTTTACATATGATCTAATCTGATCTGCAGCCCCCTAGCCCCACCTGTTAAATGGGCTCTGCTCCCCGACCAATCCTCCGGGTGAAGACACGTTGGATCCTGGCAGGAATGCTCTCGTAACGCCTTCAGTTAACAAATCTTAAGGGCTCTATTTCATCCTGCAGAGCCAGCGTTTTGGCGAGCAGGTGAAGTCATTAGATGCTTACACCCGTTCGTAACAATTTTATTTTCCTCACCATGACGCCATCTTTCAATAGGACAATGCCGTACTGCATACTTCCCGATTGGGGATATGTACTGTACAACCAGCCATCCTCGCTTCATGGGCAGCAATAATATCTCCTTGTTTTCAACACCACACTGAGTCCTTACCAAAACGTTTGGCTGCTGTTGTGAGGAACAAAAGGTGGAGCAAGACGTTATTGGCTAGGTACACATAATAATTTGTACATTAAATTTATTTGAACTCCCCACCTAAAAGGGACCAAGGAACTTTCTGTATATTTTGTCGAACAGAAAAAAAAATCGGTCTTGAGCAGGATTTTGTTTCATATAGGATTCGTGTTGAGCAAATTTCCCGGTATTGCAAATAAGAGGGTTGTACCGAAAGTAATGCAAAAGTGGGCGTAACTGTTTTTTATTAACTGAGAGAGGTCGTTCAAGTTGCACATGTTGATAGAGTAACTCTTTCTCTGTACAAAGGTACTACTCAACATAGTCTCCATCACAAGCGATGCATTTGCGATATCGTTGAACCCAACGCTGGAATCCTCTTTGAAGAAATTCAGGTGTGGACTGTTGTACCCACTTCTTCACAGACACTTTCACATCTGTGTCATCAAATCGTTGTCCCCGGAGACTGTCCTTCATTGGATCGAACAGGTGGAAGCCGGAGAGCGCCAGATTTGGGCTGTACGGTGGATGGGAGACAACCGACCAGCCCAATTTGCTGATCGCCTGATTTGTTGCCAAAGATGTGTGTGGTCTCGCATTGTCGTGGTGAATGTGGATCCCTTTCAGATTCTTCTTCGGTCTCTTCCTCCTTATGGCTTCTGTAAGCTTCTTGAGTGTCTCAATGTACCGCTCGCTGGCCACGGAACGGCCACGTTCCATAAAATCAAGAAGAATGACACCCGTGTCATCCCAAAAAACAGTCACCATGACTTTCTGCGCTGATCGCTGGCTCTTGGACTTCTTAGGCCTTGGTGAAGAGGTGTAACGCCATTCCCTGGATTGATTCTTCGCGCCCGGATCGTAAAGATGCGCCCATGTTTCATTCCCGGTCACCTGATCGAAACAAAACGTGTCTTCATTGGCTTCAAACGCTTTTAGCAGTTCGGAGCAGACTTCCACCCTTCTCTCCTTCAAATCGGTTGTCAACTGCCAAGGTACCCACTTTGCACACACTTTCCGTTACCCTAAGGTTTCCACCATCTTCTGTATGGCATTGTGACCAAAGTCCAGTTGTGCAACACGCTCAGGGGATTGTGACTCGTCTCTATACGCGCGAATCAGTTCATTCACTCGCTGACGATTCGTGTCAGTGATCGTTGATGATAATGACCACGCAGTGACCGCGACCACGCTAGGTCAAGCGAGCTTAGCGTGGTCGTCTTCAATGACCACTGCGTAGTCATTGAAGACAAACCGCGCAGTGGTTTGTCTTCAATGCTGGTTTCTTTTTCTTTAAACTTCTTCATCCATCTCCATCTGTGCACATTGCTCTTGTCAATGGTGCCATCTCCGTAAACATTCTGTAACCTTCTGTGGATGTCAGACAGCCTGCACCCTTCCTTCTTCAAGAACTTCATCACGGCACATCGCATCTGCTTGGAATCCACTATTTACCTGCAATGAAGAAAAAGGGTTACTATAGAGGAACAGTTATTCTACCAAGATGTGCAATTTGAATGACCTCTGCCAGTTAATGAAAAAATTATGCCCACTTTTGCATTACTTTCAGTACAGCCCTCGTACATTAAAAGTATGCAACGTAGCTATGAACCTTGTTTTCTCCAACGACTATGCTAAAAATATGTGTCTGCCGTGAGAATGCCATGTTTATTTCAGTAAAAGTTACATGAAATTCTTCTATGCAGGCTTTCTGATATAGTGCACATCCTGTTTGTTCGCTGTTTGCAGAAAACGATGTTAAATATTTATAAGGAAATATTCCCAGGTATAGCTTATTTCGAGCACCACATATGCGAAACTGTATTAAATATTTATCACACTTAAAAATTCAGTGTTTTTAAGATATCAGCTTTTTGCTTTCATCTAGCAACAGCGAGTTTTTATTATTTTTTTAATTTTTTGTACGATTTCCATTTCCTTCATATTTTATTTTCGTTTCCTACACTTATCGAAATCGTTTGTTCAAAAGGATATCCTTTTAAATTAGTCATGACAACGATACTAAAAAACCCTTTACTGCTTTTAAAGACAAAATCAGATGAAAACCTTAATATGTATTTCACGACGGCATTGCCTTAAGTTCATGATTCCACTTTGCAATTGTTCATGGAAAAAATTTAGATATGGAAAGAGACGACGGCATTTTCGGTTGTCATTAATATGCTTCTCATTCAGTGGCGTGCCCAGAATTTTTTTTGGGGGGGGGGGAGGAAGGGAAGTTATGAATTTTTTTTATTCAACTAAATGTGTCACGAGTGCATTTCTAAAATGTGTGCAATATCCGCGCAAAAAAACTGAAATTGATATTGCTGGAAATTATCATTAATATTCTTTTTACCTATATACACTATATTGACAAAAGTCACCGGACACCTAGAAGATAAACACAACATAACATTTATTGACATACATCAGTACGGTGTCGGTCCACATTTGGCCTTAATGCATGCACTGACCCTTCGAAGCTCAGTGGTTGGGTTTTAAGCTCCGTGATTTTCGTTGCTATAAGGTGTTTATTGAGTGCTTTAGTTTCTGTGGTTGCGTGTATCTTCAAGTTGAAAGTCCACGCTTTACGTTCGTGTATCTCCCAGGTTGGTGAGTGCCATATTTTTTCATTATTCACTGTTTTATTTTTCAACCGAGCTGGTCTTTTTCGTTAAAGTCTCGCCATTGCTTCGATGGCGGAGGCAGACAAGGGTGACGCCCACATCCTTATCTTGGCAGATCAGCCAGCACCCTCTTCTTCTTCTACGGCGACAGCTCCTGCTCAGCTAAATGAGGTGGCTCCCGAACGTCATTGCGACGTCATGGATACCTCTTCTTCTCCAGCAATAACTTCCTCCCTTCCCACCAAGTGCGGTGGTGCCAAGTCTCCTATCTACATCTCAGCAGATGATGACGTCTCCGTGATCAGCGATACTGAGCTCATAGCTTCTACTTTTCATCAACTTTCTGATCCGCCCTCACTGCTAGGAGCCGCTTCATCGAGTTCTCGACCCATGCCTGCCCAAGCATCCTATGCTTCTGCAACTTCTGGGGTCCTCACACCCCCAGTTTCATCTGCTATGCCTTTTCCTGAATCCTATGTCACTGTCGTCGGTTCTACTGCTACAATTGACATACCTGAGGATTCCCGAGCTGGTCACTTTTTTCCTCCACTATGGAACGGGGCGTCTATTTTGATGCGCTTCCCGACACTAAGCTGTGGCAATATAGCCGAGCCCTCAAAACTATCTTACCAAAGGATGCAATAGACTTTGTAGCTCGAAAACCCAGATATGTCTTGGTCTATTTTAAGGATAAAGCGCATGCTGACCAGGTCCTTACGGAAGGTCTAACCATCAATGACGTGCATCTGTTAGCACAACCGGTTGCGCACCGCCCGGTGCAGGTGACCTTCTACCCCGTACCACCAGAAGTATCCGACGCTGCACTTTGCACCTTGCTCAGCAGGTACGGCAGAGTTGTTGGCTCCATAACAACTCTCTCTGCGGCTCCCAGAGATCCTGAAGACAAATCGATTCGAGGTTTTCGCCGCACTGCTAGAGTCCTCTTTTCATCTGATGCTCAGCTGAAAGCGGTTCCGAATGTTTTGCACATCCGCTGTGGACAGCAACGCCGAAGAGTTGAGATAATCACTTCACAGTATTGCACTATATGTCAGAGCGAAAGTCACATAAGGGCTCAGTGCCCACGTGCCTCCCTGCAAACAGCTCCACACACTACATCTTCTTCTACTTTGTCCACCAACGCTTCACAGACTTCTTCCTATTCGAGGAAAGTCGCGGAATCAAGATCTTCCAAAAGTCAGCTTACTGCCATTGGTCAACAAACGACTTTGATGCCTCCACCTCCTGCTGATCCTAAGAATTTTCCCAGGCTTCCAAAATCGACTCCCCTTGTACTTTTACAACCACTGCTGATGTACATGTTGACCACTCCTCAGCTTTTACCGTTGGCTCCATGACACGAGTCACAGGTAACGCTTCGGGTTCAGACTCTCCAGACGATCATGAAGCTTTAGTGGTTGCTGGAAAACGCAGTGGTGCTACTCGCTCCAAGACGAAGAAGGCAAAGACTCTGGCATCCCGAAGATCATCTCGCTCTTCTACCCGCTCATCCTCTCGCTCCGTCAGCTCTCGACGACCGTTCTCCCGGTCGCCTCTACACACTTCCTCTGAGACAGCATGTGAGGGTGCTTTTCCCTCACTAGAAGAATTCACAACTTTTCTTGCTGAAAATGCTTTCCCTGCTGAGCCTCTGCCATACGAGGACGTGCTGGATTGCCTTTTAGGGTCCTCTAGCCCTTCCTCAGCACGCACTTCCATTCAGCAGTATGAAGCAGCTCTTCCACAAGTGCTGGTTCAATTACACTCACTTGAAAACACTCTTCGGCGCACTGCGGATGAGGTCCCGTGGAGTGCTTGTTTTCTCCGTCGACTCCACTCCATCACTACAGCCAGTCAATTCCTACTGCATCCCACAACTAACCTAGACATTCAAGGTGGTGTCACTTAATTGTCGCGGTTTTGCGACACCTCTTGCGAATGCGCTGGTACGAGAGGATCTTGCTCCGCTGAATGCTGATATATTACTTCTGCAGGAAACAAACTGTACTTCCACCACTCAATTTCATCAATGGCGTCAGTGGGATCATACTTTCCATCACGCCTACAGCCAACTGTCGCGTGGTGGCATGGCAGTTGGTGTTCACTCACGTTTTCGTTCAACTCTTTCCTCCTTCTCAGTGAAAAACTTATGTCGAGACTTATTACAACGAGTCTCTTTCACCATCGCAGCTGAAAAATTTCATGTATTCAACATTTATGTTCCTTGCACTCCTACTCACGTGCCAGAGTTGTTTGCAAAACTTCGACGGGCTCTGTCACGTATTCCCATCACCGACCGGGTACTTATCGGAGGGGACTACAATTGCACTCTACATCCCCTAACTGATCGCTCTTCTTCTTCCAGAGAACACCGCACGGAAGTAGTACATCTCTTACAGTCTATCACTTCAGACTTCTCACTAGTAGATGTTCAACGCCATTTGTCACCAACCCTGACTACACATACATGGCGTGCACCAAGAGCCATTGATCCTCCTACAGCAAGATTGGATCGCTTTTATGCAACTTCTCTTCTTCTACCAGCAATATCAGATTCATGCTGTACACCCACAGCTTCCTCGGATCATTGCGCCATTGCCATAACAGTTTTTGCTACTTCAACACAGCCACGTACAATCCGGCCTTGGACTTTTGACGACACTCTTTTAGATGACTCAGCCTTCTGCTCATCGGTGCGAGATTTTCTTGCGGATTGGCGTACAAGGCTTCATTCTGCACCGTGCCCCCTCAACGTTTGGTTGGAAGTAAAACGCCACCTCATATTACTGGTACGAAACCTGTCATACTCGATCATGACACAACGGAGGATGCGACTTGATCATACTAGGCAAATGCTTTCTTTGATCAATCTTGCTGATCCCCTATTTCAAGTCTACCAGGCAGAATTACATTCACTTTTGGTGCCACTTGCAAAACAAGCCCTTCAACGCCTTAAACTACAACACCTGAAACCTGATGCTTGTTCGTACGAATTCCTTACGTCACTTGAGTCAACTCGCCGATCCTCTTCTGTTCTGCAGCACCTTCGTCTTCCAACTGGAGTAGTTTCATCCGAACCAGTTCCAATTTGTTCTATGGTACGTAATTACTACATTTCAAAATTTTGTGAAACTCCTCCTCCCTCCCCTACGGCTTCTGCTCTTCTGTTCTCTTCTTTGCCTCAGGTCCCTTCTCATCTTTCAGCCAGCCTCCTTCATCCTCCCACTTTAACTGAGCTCTCTGACACTTTCTCGTCCCTCAACCCCCGGGCTTCACCTGGCCCGGACGGTCTCCCTGTTTCTTTCTATAAGGCTTTTCTTCCTGCCCTCCTTCCATTTCTCCTCTGTGCCTTTTCTACTGCCATGCATCTTACATCTCTTCCAAGGAGTTTCACGCTCGCACATGTTGTACTTTTCCCCAAGAAGGGTGATCCGCTTGACTTGGGGAATTGGCGTCCCATCTCACTCTTAAATACTGATTATAAACTCTATACTAAATTTCTGTCCCGACGGCTTAACCCCATACTCCCTCATATTCTCTCCACTAATCAAACCTATACTGTACCCGGGCGCTCCATCTCCCATAATATTCAGCTTCTTAATGATCTAATTCACCTCGCCCGCTCTCGCTCAGAACCCCTTGCTCTTCTTTCCCTCGATCAACGCTCAGCGTTCGATAATATTTCTCATGATTACCTTCTTGCTACATTACTAAATTTCGGATTTCCTCCTTTCTTTGCTTCTCTTCTCATCTCCCTCTACCGGGACGCAGTTTTCCACGTCAAGCTGCTCAACCTTCTCACAGCTCCCATACCCTTTCGTCGCGGCGTGCGTCAGGGTTGCCCCTTATCCGGGCAGCTCTTCGCCCTCGCAATAGAACCTTTTTTACGCGCAGTCCATCGATCCTTCTTTGCTTCACTACCACCGGTGGTAGCCAGCACACGTCATCATGTTGCTACCTATGTTGCCTACGCCGACGATATTACATTCTGCATTCGGAAAGACTCACAATTTCACGATCTCCACAATCTCTACAATACTTACGCCTCATGTTCCGGAGCAGCGCTAAACACAACGAAAAGCACAGGCCTATGGACCGGTTCGTGGACTAACCGCACTGACTCTCCTTGGGGAGCAGAGTGGTCCAACACCTCTCAACGATTCCTAGGAGTCCACCTTGGAAAACCAGCAACTGCTTCACTCGTCACCTGGACGACTCTCCGGCCACGCCTACATCGCTCGGTAGCAATCTGGCGGCGCGCACAATTCTGCACCTCCGTCTTTCAAAGAGCACGTCTAACGCACACTTACCTGCTTTCAATGTGCACGTATTCCTGGTTGGCTTCGAAGCAACCAGCACTACGTCTTCTTGAACTCACCCGCTGTCAAACTCAGGTTATCTGGCCCGGCCATCACTGGGTCGGAGCACCTCAACTCAGCCTGTCTCCTTCCAACGGAGGCATTAGTCTACCCGACGTCAGATCCTATTACAAGGCTTATCGTGTGTCTACGTTTTTACGATCACTTGCGGCACCTGCTCCCTCTGCAGTTGCTGCTCGTGATGTCATAGTATCTCCGCATAACCCACGCTTTACTCTCCTTTCGTTCTTACTCATGGACCACTGTCCCCTTCTCACACTTTTCCCTCCTGTCTACAAAGAGGCTATTTCCTTTCTTCGTTCCCTCCCTCTTTCTCGCTCTCTCCCTGCCTCCACAAATGACCTACTTTCCGAACCTCTTTTTTTTTCTTCTCTGCTACACCCTCCGCATCTCCCATGTTTTGCTTTTCCTTCATGGCTCAGAGCTGGAGTCGTTACTGTCAGCGATCTTGTTAACACCGATCTTTCCTGGCTCCCCTTCTCTTCTCTACCCTCTGCTCTCCGTTTCAATGCCAACGCTCACTTTGTTCACAACTCTCTTATTTCTACTATAATCTCCCTGTTCCCTGAGCTTGCTACTCCCTCAGGCCTCATTTCTGTTCACTCTGCCTCTCTCCTTCTCCCATTTTTTCTGTCGTCCATTGGTCCACCTCTTCCTCTTGTCTCTTTCTCAACAGCTGATCTCTACCGTTTTCTCTCTCGCTCTTCCGCACCTCTTCCCATTTCTGGTATTCCACTTTCTTCTACCTCCGCAGTGTGGTCCGCTGCGCTTTCCCCACTTTCAGCACCCCTTGAAGTCAATTCACATTGGCTTTTCTTACACAACCGCCTCCCTGTGCCGTCGATTTTACATCGCATGACCATTTTATCTTCACCCTCCTGTCCGTATTGTGGCGAGGAGGCTGACGTTCAGCATGTCTTCATGAATTGCACAGTATTATTGCCAATACTCCATCTCGCTTTCACGCTAGCACAACGATCCTGTGAGACCGTCCTCACCTTCAGCGCCTACCGAACACTACTTCTGAACTCTTCTCGCCCTATTCACCTTCCGGCAGTCTGCTCCTACATCTTCGTGCTTGTAAAACATATAATTCACGTGTATCATCTTCAGCGTCCCCCGAAGCTTCTACTGACATAAATAAAGTCAGTACTGCGTTACTTTGTCATTTTCGTAATCGCCTACTCTCCCGCCTTCGACTAGAACTTACCACTGCAGTTGCACGCTGCAGTGAACCACAGTTCCTATCAACTTGGTCACCAGCAACCACTTGGTTTGCAGGGTCGCCCACAACGCTTCACCTTACAGTCGGAACTTTTGTTTCACCTACTTCCTGATAGATACAATTTTTGCCATGCTGATTTGTCTTCAATCTCTGCTTCATCAGAGACTATTTTTTGTCTTTTCCGACAAATTATCATACATAAACTGTATTCTCTCACCACTATATTGAGCTTTGTGAATAGGTCGTTGCGTCAGCTACAAGCACCTGTAAATCTTCTTTTCATATGTCATTTTGAGACGATTTTTCTATACACATTTCCTGTTTTTTTTTTTTTTTTTTTTTTTTTTGCTTCGCAACTGAGTGCAATCTTGTTCCTCAACATTCACTGCACTATATTATTTGTACTCTCTATTTTATCAGAATTTTTTGTTTGTCTCACTATTGTACATAACTTTTAGTAGATCAATTATTGTATAGAATCCTATGAATTGTTCGAAGCATGAGCTACTTATAATTGTCAATTTCTTTTTCACGCTTTTTTTAAGACTCTGTTCTCATCCTCTTCACATGTATCATTTCGTGTATAACTCATGTGTAAATTTTTTTGTTTTTCATTACTCATCTTGCTGAATTATGTATTCTCTCTGCGATGTCAGAGACTATTTCTTTTTACCACCTCTGACAAATCAATATATATAAATTGTAACTTCTCATTGTACAGAATCATGTATATAGGTCGTTTCACGAACCACAGACATCTGTAAACTTTGTGGTTTTTACAGTATATTCTTATCTTCAATTCCTGATTCAACAGTGTAATTTTACTTTTCAGCTGTGTAAATTTGTGTTCTCCAATACTCACTGTGATGAGTTGTGTCTTCTCTCTGTATTTTCAGAGATTATTTTTTCTTTTGTATTCTCAGGAAAATTATTGTATATAACTATTTTTCATATCACCGTTGTATGTAACATGTAGTACCGCGAGCCACATTCATCTGTAAATTTTTCATCATCTGTCTTTCGAACTTTCGATTTCATGTTTGTCCCTTGATCACCTGCAACCTCCTGGTTTTCCAGGTCACCCACAATGTATCACCTTTCGGTCAGAACTTTTTTTTTTTCATCAATATTGTGTAAAATTTATACTCTATAGTGCTCATCATTCTGGATTGATTTTACTCTCTGTATTACCAGAGATTCATATTGCCTCGCCAGATTTCTACTGCACTTAACTGTTGTCATGCAAACGTTGCACCGAATCCTGTAATTAACGTAGCGCAAGCTGCACATTCTGTTAATTTCTCATCACCTGTCTTTTGAATCTATGTCTGCAAGCTCGAATTCTGTATTATTCCTTGCATCAATACTGTGCAAAATTAATATTGTATAACGCTCTTCTAGCTGAATTGTTCCTATTCTTTGCTTTGTCAGAGACTTTTGTTGCCTCACCTGACACTCGAGTGTAATTAACTGTTTTTTTACTATCATCAATGTACAGAACCGTGTAAATAAGCAGTAGCGTAAGCTACAAGCACCTGTAAATATTTTCTTTTGTCATACATCATTTGAGATGATTTATTCAAGCACATCTCCTGTATCTTTCTTCTAATAAATACTGTGTGAAAACTGACCCTTCGAGACAGGCTTTCGACAAGGTTTTGGAACACAGCGATAGGCATGCGCTTCCATTCAGTACATAATGCTGCCGCTAACTGTCAGCTGCTGTGAATGGAACTCCCCCCCCCATTTCGTTCCCAATATGTAAAACCAACGAGCAGGGCGAAAGGTGTTTGTCTCATCAAGCGTTGGGCATGTGGCTGCGATATTTTGCTTACGCCATGGAGTTTAACGACTACGGTGAGTAACTCGGTCGACAAAAAACAGTCGCCCGACCCAAATTTAGGGCCACTGTTTCCAGGGAATAGAGAGAGCCAGTGCCGTAAAAGTAGACAAACACAACATCCATGCCTCACCTGAATTCCCATCTCGGATGAGGAGTCAGCGTTTAAACCACTGCGCCAGTGAGACTGCGTTCATTCACAGCAGCTGAAAGCTTACAGGTTAGTATTTCTCAATGTTAGCATTCCAAACATGTCTCATTCACTGTATTTCTCAAAAGATTGAATAACACACCTCGAGAAGAGCATACCATCTGTTTCGGCTCAAATGTCTTATTTCAAAGATATATACACTGAAGTGCCAGAAAAACTGGTACAGATGAGCTTATGCAAAATACATAGCAAAGTCACCTATCCGCGTACGCTGTTGCGTTCGCCAGTGCGTATATCTGTCAACGCAGAGAAAACTCAAACGATACAAACTAAGAGCTTACAGTTTGAGAAGAAACAACTCCTCCAGCTTTCTCAAAACCCTGCTATTTCTATCACTACAGCTGATAAGTCACAACCAACTGGTTATTTTGGACCACTCTGAATATACTCGAAAAGTGTCTGAGGCTATCGATAAAATACCGCATGAGGTAGTCAGAACTGATCCTACTCGTACCACTATCATTGCCCTTAGCAAACTCAAAAATCAGGGTTTCCTTCCCCCCTCCATTGCTAATAATATGCATCCATCCCATGGACCTAGGATTCCCGAATTGTTTGGCAAAGTGAAATTGAATAAAGAGGGCCAACCCATTCGTCCATTGGTTTCGGGTTATGCTAACCTCACCCGGCCCTTCGAAAAAGCCTTTGAAACCTTTGATTTCTCATTCTCAGTTTTCCATTCATAGTTCGAACCAAGCACTTGACAAAATTAAGTCCTTTGACTTTTGGGATCACCCTTTCATCCTAGCGTCTTTGGATGTTGTTTCCCTTTTCCCTAGTATTCCTCTTGATTCTGCCCATTCTATTATTGAAGACATGCTCCCGACTTTAGGTGTAACCCTACTGAGAGTCTGGCAATCATTGAAGCTTTAAGACTAATTGCTCGGCGAACATTTTTTCGATTCAATAACACCATGTTTCGTCAGACGGCCGGCACTCCCATGGGTTCACCTCTTTCACCACTTTTAGCTGAGATAGTTCTACAGCACCTTGAGAATAATGTCCTTCAACAGTGCCTTCTAAAACCTTTATTTTATATGAGATATGTTGATGACATTTTGGTAGCATGGCCACATTCTGTTGATGATTTACATGAGTTCGCCGACCTTTTATCTGCCCCCTTTCCAACCGTCAATTTTACTGTTGAATTGGAGGATCAGAACTCTTTACCTTTCTTGGATCTGTTCTTGACTCGGTTTCCCTCCACTCGGTCGTTCTCTTTCCGGGGTTTTCGTAAACCTTCAGCCCCCCCCCTCCTTTTCTGATACCTTTTTCTTCATTCAGTCCTCCACAACACAAGAATGCAGCTTTTGCATTCCTGTTTAACCGAGCTTATACTCACTCATCTTCTGCCACCCTAAGGACACGTGAAATTCAAAATATTTTTGATTTGGCTAACCAATTTGGCTATCCTCGCCATTACGTGCTAAAACAACTGCATAAATGCCAAAGTTTTAAACTCTCTACATTACAAAGAAATAGTCAAGCTAACACCTATGTAGGTTCCATTGATTACATCCCCGATGTCGTACAGATCCTGAAAAAAGCGTGTGCCAAGCAAAATATGGATATTGGAATTCAGACTCAAAAATTACTTTCTTTGGTCAAAAGAGATCGTGATAAAGTCAACCCTTTACATAGACACGAAGTGTACGCTATTCCTCTAAAAGCTACTCTCCCTAATGTGCATGATTCCAGATATATAGGATCCACCCTTCGAAATATTTCTACTAGGATTTCTGAACATGCCTACAATGTAAGGAAAGGATCGTGCGCTACAGCATTACCTCGACTGGTTAATCAGGGCTGCCATATACCGGATTGGAACAATGTTAAATACTTAGCAACAGCATCCAACAAAACTAATTTACTATTTATGGAGAGCATTTTTATCAACTTATTCTCCAACCAATGCTGTAACGATGACTCACCATGTATATTACCATCGTCATGGAGACATTTCATTTTTAATCATTGTACATTTTATCACAATTCATAATTCATACCATCATATTAACCTGTTGTGATTTTTACTTGTGTATATCATGCTGAAGTGCGCTTGCGTCAAATGGAACTATGTCATCCAACCAGTGACTTTAGGTGACTAACCACCTCCTTATAAACGGGAGTTTGGCCCAATATGTTGCCCGATGATGGACCCAGTGTGGGTCCGAAAGTACTAGCATGTTTCCTGTGATGGTTTTTAGATGTAAATAAAGTTCATTTTTTAATTGCAACTGAGACCTGCTTTTTAAATCGTGTAACAACAGCATTGTGAAGGTGGTTATTATGACATCCTTGCCAGCTGTCAGAGCTGCTTTCGGCATGAGAATGACAAGTAATAACGATTTAAGCGATTGAATTCCCGAAAAACCTCCAAACTACGATAACAGTGTGGCCGTGAAAAGACATTGGGTGAACGTGACTGTCGTCGGCTGTCAAGAATCGTTTCACGCGATAAGCGTGCAACACTCTCGCAGGTATCATCGGAATTCAATGCTGGAGCCTCAACAAGCATCAGTGTCCGGACTTTGCAACGTACCCTGCACTATATGGGCTTTGGGAGCTGACGCCCAAATCGAGTCCCCTTGATGGTGCACGACTCGCTTGGGCACGGCAACACCGCCACTGGGCACTTGATGACTGGAAACAAGTAGCCTGGTCTGACGAGTCGCGTTTCCAACTGTATCGGGAAGATGGAAGGATTCGCCTGTGGCGCAAACCCCATGAAACCATGGATCCCGCCTGTCAACAGGGAACTGTACCGGCTGGTGGGGGGGGGGGTTGTAATGGTATGGGGTGTGTTTAGCTGGACTTCACTGGGGCCCCTGATACGTCTAAAATGTCTGTGACCGGCCAACGCTATGTGCGCATCCTTTCTGATGAGGTACAACCGTCAACCGTTCATGCCCTGAACTCATGCTGATGGGTTGGGCCTGTTTCAACAGGACAATGCACCTCCACACAATTGTCGGGACGCCACATTATGGTTATAGGAACATTCATCGGAGTTTTAGGTGTTGCCATCCACCCAGGTCCCCAGCTCTGAACGTGATAGAACACATTTGGGATGCCATGCAACACGCTATCGAACACAGGAATCCGAGACCTCGGAATACACCCGAATTCTGGATCGCTCTGCAGGAAGTATGGTGTGCATTGCCTACAGCATATTTCCAGAAGCTAGTGGAGTTCATGCCCCGTCGTATTTCTGCAGTCCTGCGCTCCCGTGGGGGACCTGTCAAGTATTAGACTGCTGTACCAGTTTTTCTGGCACTTCAGTGTACGCAAATGAGGCATTCCATTATGACCACTCCCAGCCTAGAGAAATGAGCCCGCCTAAAGACCGAACGGTGGCGCAGGTGAAATTGCGGGGGATAAAAGAAGCCTAATATTAGTCCAATCTGGTTTTAGGTTACCACTGCTAACATTTCCTGCGAGTGTAGTGTTCTTATGGTCAACTCGCATATCATACTTGTGTTCTTGCACTCTTAAACCTAAGCTTCTTTTTATTGAACCCACGTAATTGCTCGTGTGCTGCCATGTTACAGGATCCAACGTAGGAATGTTATACACACCCCATTTCAACAATTTCTCTGTCTTGTCTCTATCTTTCTTAATACGATAAAACAGATTCTGAGTTCGAGTTCCAAATTGCAAACCACGTCGTGAGAAAATTCTCGACAATATGTTGGTATAATACCCGGGTGGTATTCCAATGTACAGTATCAACAAATTTCTTTGCCGCCCCGGTGGCGCAGTGGTCTAAGCGATGGCCTCTGATCATTCGTCCGAGAGGGGACCGGGTTCGAATCCCGTGAGGCATGGATGTTGTGTTTGTCTTACGGCACTGGTTCTCTCCCTTCCCTGGAACCAGTGACCCTAAATTAGGGACGGGCGACTGCTTATAGCCCATTGAGTTGCTCACGGTGGTCGTTAAACCTCCAATCAAAAAAAAAAAAAAAAAAAAAAAAAAATCTTGTCAGGTTTCCGTCCCGCACTCAAAGTAATAAATCTGGAATTCTGTAATTTACATAAGACGCGATGTACTAAATAAGTAGGGTAACCATACTTGCTTGCCAAATCGAAAATAAACTGGATTTGCGTATTTAAGGATTGTACTGTGGATGAATGTGAATAAGCCCTTCTAAACAGAAAGTTGGTAGCGGACAATTTGTGCTGCACATGGTGTGATGATTTAAATGGAATTCAATTATTGTTGGCTGCAGGCGTACGATAAACAGAACATGACAAACTACCAGTTGCAGTGCCACGTTGTATACAAAAATCTGTAAAAGGTAACGAATAGTTTGATTCTAACTCCACCGTCGGCCTGGTAGTGGGGAATACCGAACAAAGTGCGTCGGCGAACCTAGTTAAATCATCCTGTGTATGAGGCCAAGTTACCAGGATGTCGTCGACGTACCTAATACACAATTCGGGAAGAAGCGGAAATTCACTGAGAATTTTGTTCCCCCATGTGCTGCAGAAGAATTTCTGCAAGAACGGCTGAAAGTGGGGAGCACATCGCTAAGCCTTCCACTTGCTGATAAATTCTATTTTGAAATTTGAAGTATGAGCGCTGTTTAATAAAACGAAGTGCGTTCATAATAGCGGAAATTTCAGAAGTGGGAACGCGGAGATCAGCGAGTTGTGCCTCAATAATTTGGTGAGTGGCGTCTACTGAGACATTAGGGTACAATCAAACTACATCAAGTGAGGCAAGAATGAAAGGCTTACTATGTGGCTGAAACATACTAATCCTTTCGATAGCCCTGATAGAACTCTTAATAGAAAATTGTGAGTTTGCAACAAGTGTTGCAAGGTACTAGGCTAAAGCTTTTACCAAGGGTCTGATCGGGCTAACGCAGCCAGCAACCAGGGGCCGAATAGGGTGCCCCTTCTGGTGCAGTTTAAGACGGCCAAAAATATCAGGCACCCGGTGACTTGGGGGAGAAATGAATGCTTTAGAAAAGCACTCTGGAAAATTGTGGGCTCTTTTTAATCTACACTGACGGAAAAAAATCCCAACACCACGAAAAAATAGTTGTAGAGGAATGAAATGGTGGCAATACATTTGTATAGGTAACATATTTAATCGATTAAGGTTTCAAGATCACAGCTTATTGTAAGCGCGAGAAGAGCCATTTTAAATGTGAAATGCTGGTACATTAATAACCGGTGTAACCGCCAGAATGTTGAATGCAAGCGCGCAAACGTTCATGCATTGTGTCGTACAGGTGCTGGATGTCAGTTCGTGGGATGGGGTTCCATGCCTGCTGCACTTGGTCGGTCAATACAGGGACGGTTAATGCTGGTTGGGGGTGACGCTGGAGTTGTCGTCCAATGATGTCCCATACGTGCTCGATTGGTGAAAGATCTGGTGATCTAGCAGGCCACGGCAACATGTCGACACCCTGTAGAGCATGTTGGGTTACAACAGCGGTATGCGGGCGAGCGTTATCCTGTTGGAACACACACCCTGAAATTCTGTTCATGAATGGCAGCACAACAGGTTGAATAATCAGACCGACGTACAACTCTGCCGTCAGGGTGCATGGGATAACCACGAGAGTGCTCCTGCTGTCATAGGAAATTGCTCCCCAGACCATAACTCCAGGTGTAGGTCCAGTGTGTCTCGGCCGCAGGCAGGTGGGTTGCAGGCGCTCACCTGGCCTCCTTCTAACCAACACACGGCCATCACTAGCACCCAGGCAGAACCGGCTTTCATCAGAAAACACAACAGATCTCCACTCCGTCCTCCAATGAGCTCTAGCTTGACACCACTGACGTCGCAAACGGCAGTGGTTTGGAGTAAATGAAATGCACGCTACAAGGCGTCTGGCTTGGAGCTGTCCTTCAAGTAACCGATTTGTAACAGTCCGTTGTGTCACTGTGGTGGCAACTGCAGCTCGAATTGCTGCCGCAGACGCGGTACGATGCGCCACGGCTATACGCCGTACACGGCGGTCTTCCCTCTCAGTAGTGCCACGTGGCTGGCCGCAACCCGGTCTTCTTGAGGCAGTACCTTCCCTTGACCACCGCTGCAACAATCATGCACAGTGGCTACATTCCTGCCAAGTCGTTCTGCAATATTACGGAACGAAAATCCACCTTCTCGTAGCCCTATTACACGACCTCGTTCAAACTCCGTGAGCTGTTGATAATGAATTCTTCGTCTTCTTAAAGGCATTCTTGACTAACATCAACACACTGCGTCGAATCTCAACGATAACTAACGCTCACGAACGTTACAGCGCGTATTTACAGCAAACCTGCTTTGCATGTTCCGAGGGGCGCTACTAGCGCCACACGTATGCGCCGAGCGCGAAATTTGCATAGATGTCATCTTACAGATGTACTCTCACCGCCTATCAACTGTCGGTTATCTAACACAACCCCTTTTTGGTGTTGGGATTTTTTTCCGTCAGTGTATTAGGTGCAACAATAGCTGCCGTAGTGGAGCCCCGTTCTACAATATTGTGTGGGACAGATGAGATTGCTTCCTGCATTTGCTCATGATATGTTGAACTATCTAACAGGACTATTTGATGCGATTTATCAGCTAGTATGATTGAAATCTCACTGTCCATTCTTATTTGTGGTAGCTGATACTTTTCCTCGGCAAACTGTTGTGAAATGGCAGGTTGCGGTTATGTTTTCAGTTTTTTTCATAAGATGGTTGACTTTAGTTCTGGCAAAGTCACGCTCACTCTCAGGGAGGTTTTTAATAATACCCTCCATTTGCGGTACTATGCTCAAGACGTTGTAATTCTGTTTGGGATAGGCGAACTTGGTACCTCTTTCTAAGACCCTATGCTGAACCGGATTAAGTCTATAGTTGCTGAGGTTAACCACATTGGAGTCGGTATTGCTGAGACGGGTGTTCGTCCGTCTTTGACTCCCTCTGCTGCTAACGTCTTTTCTACCACGAGTCTTAATTTTCCGATGTGAGTCTTAATTAACAGGTTAGTCGCACTTTCAGCAAGAGCCATGGTCACAACAAGTTCTCGGTTCACTATTATGGGGTGTTCTGGTACGAGGAATAACATTCGCGAGAGAGATAGTCAATAAAAGTACGCTTACTTCTTATGGCGCAAAGCAACCTCTTCCTTTCCGTATTCTTCATGATATTGCCATCACGGCGCGATAGCACCGTGGTGTGAATACTTAGGTGCCTTGGCACGACATTTAGTTCCCTACAATTTATCAGAAACCCAAGGTGAGTTGAATCCTTTGCAAGCTTTATACGATCCTTCCGGAATAGCTGCGTTGTGGTTTTTAACATGATTCTTATGCACACATTCACATTAAATTACTTAACACGGAGAAAAGTAAGATTCAAACCAAGTAGTGATTCGTGCTGAAGATAACTCAAAGATGAAAGACAAACCGTCATGATACGATTATTTAATGCAATAAAAGATGATATGCTATGTATGTATGTACACTGAAGAGCAATTGAATTAGAGATGCCTGTTTAATAACGTGTAGCACCACCTTTCGCACTGATGACGGCGGCGATTCGTCTCGGCATGGACTCGACAAGACACCGGAAGCGTTGGGAAGCCATACGGATCCACGACCCCTGAACAAACTCCCACAGTTCACGAAGATTTGATTGGGGGGGGGGGGGGTCACAGCCTCGAACATCTCTATCGATGGCATCACAGATGTGCTCGATGGGATTGAGGTCAGGTGACTTAGCTAGCCAAGGAATCGAGGTCACGTCGGTGGAGTGTTCATCGAACCATTCGGATATAATTTGGGAGCGATGGCACGGTGCCTTGTCTTGTTGCAGGATAAGGTCCCCAGTGGGATGTTGAAGACGCACAAACGGGAGCAAATGGTCGTTCAGGATATCCGGGTAACGTTGACCTGTGAGTGACGATGTCACATGTACCAGGGGTCCCATTTCAGTCCACGTAAACAGTCCCCAGACGAGAATGCCACCCCCACCAGCTTGAAGAGTACCCTACTGGCAAGAAGAATCCATCACTTCATGTGGTTTGCGCCGTACTCGTATCCTGCCATCCGCATGTACCAACGTGAATCTCGACTCATCAGTCCAGGCAACATTTTTCCACATGTCTAGGGTCCAGTGGCGATGTTCCCACGCCCATGCTAATCTTTGGACCCTGTGATGTGCGGTCAGCAGCGGTACCCTCGTGGGACGATGGCTTCTGTACCCCATAGCGAGGAGATGGTTCTGGATGTCGTGGCTGCTTACATGTTTTTGTGCACCAGCGTTAAATTGCCGAGTGATTTCTGGCACTGTGGACCGTCTATCCTCTGTTACAATGCGAGCTAGCCGACGATGACCCCGCTCATCCACACGCTGTTGTCCATGCCAGTTGGCCCTTGCAGGGATGGTTTAACAGGATTCGATGTACTCACGGTGCACCCGTGACACAGTGGCTGGTGAAAATCCCAGTGCCTGCACGACTTCCGAGATGGAGTGACCCATTCGTCGAGTCCCGACAATTTACCCACGAACAAATGCGCTTAGATCCTTCGTGTTACCCATACTGCGTCCGACTCTTACTGATTCTCGTCGCATCACTCCTTATATTATCGGATCGCTGCATACGTCATGTCGTTTCCGTTTACAGGGCTGCCCACAGCGCCACATTTGCATAACGCCAGTTGTCTGTAATTCAGTTGCGCTTCAGTGTATATACAACTTTGAAAACCATGAGTTTTCTGTGGAATTTTTGATTTTTAATGTTAATTTTACTTTACATATATATATCGCTATTTTGCTGACCCATTAGGTATGCTGTGTATGCGTATGTGTGCGCGCCCGGGGGCGTCTATAAGACATTCATAAAATTATAAAATAACAATTAACACAAATAAACCTTTCTTCATCTCTTGGATGATCAGTTGGCAAAGTTTCAGCTTTACAGCTCTCCAGTAAATAATCTGCGTTGCGATGGCTTCATTAATAACGCAACGAGAAATTTCGATTTAGGAAACACGCTGTTCTTGAAGACTGGTTTTGCAAACTGCCAACAATCTTCGGAAGAGATTGTAGAATTTACGAAATTCTCTGAAATGAGGAAACAATAGGTCTTTTCTATGAAACTATGCAACCGGAAGTAAATCTTAGCATCGCAAGAGTTTAGAGTAAATAACTTGGCGTACAACGCCCTGTTATCATCAATCAAACCATTCATGTTGAGACTCGGATGCAATATTTGAAACAGACATTCAGTTCGCAACGCAGCAGGAAAGAGATCAGCATCAAACAAGTAACAAACACTGAGCAGAGCGAAACCAACCTTTTCGTGCTCCATTTCAAAGAGAATGAAACGCTGAATTCCTTGGTGGAAGAATTAATTCGTAATGAACGTTGGCGAATTAGGTATCACGAAATGTTGCGAGTCTGACAACGTGTTCCGAAGCAGCACATTGCACGCAAGATTGACGCGTCGGTTTCTGTCACCCATTCAGAAATCAGAACAAGTGCTTTACAATCAACATATCAAATATTGATGACGACCAAAGCGCTTAGGACACAATACGAATAGAGAACACTAAAGCAGGTGGAAATGCGATTTGTTCAGTTAATCTGCGAACAACAGCAACGTTTAACACAGCGTTATACAGAACATGCAAAACTATTAAGTGCGTTTTAAGTTAACGTACATACAGTCTTCTGTTTTAGTATATAACGTGTACGAAAGTGGAAAACGTACGAAATTCAAAATCAGGGTACGTTTACCTAATGCAAACCAGGCACGTACTTAGGCCAGCAGATTTCAGGAGATGGCAGAATTTTTTTTAAGGATTTCAAAAAGCCTTATGCATAGAAACGTGTTAATGTATAATGTGAAAACACATGTTTGTCCGTGACGGGGATCGGCACTCCAGAGTAAGTTCTCTCCCAACTAAGCTACACGGACGGAATGCATCGCTGCAGATTTGTCATCTTGACACGTGCTTTAGCTCTGTAGTACGTCACATCATCCCCCTCTTAATTGTTTTCGTTTTTGAAGCGAAGAACCAATTTTTCATTAATTCTAGATGATGCGCGATGTGTGGAACAAACATCACACATTTTTCAAAGAACCCAACGGCCAGTGCATCCTTTTTTACGTTCGGGTGCCAATGTAAAAACACAAATTTGTCCGTGGCGGATGCGAATTTGCGCCTTCTCACTCCGGAATCAGTTGCTCTCCCAACTAAGCTACATGGACAGAATGCATCGCTGCAGATTTGTCATCTTGACACGTGCTTTAGCTCTGTAGTACGTCATATCATCCCCCTCTTAATTGTTTTCGTTTTTGAAGCGAAGAACCAATTTGTCATTAATTCTAGATGATGCGCGATGTGTGGAACAAACATCACACATTTTTCAAAGAACCCAACGGCCAGTGCATCCTTTTTTCGTTCGGGTGCCAATGTAAAAACACAAATTTGTCCGTGGCGAATTCGCGCCTTCTCACTCCGGAGTCAGTTGCTCTCCCAACTAAGCTACATGGACAGAATGTATCGCTGCAGATTTGTCGTCTTAACACGTGCTTTACCTCTGTAGTACGTCACAGTAGCAGTAAACAAACTTTGTGGCGAAATGCATTTTATTATTACAAGTTGAGAATTCCTTACCTTAATAACGAAATACAAAATCTTCTGAAACCCACACTTTTATATTTTTTTTATCAAAATTCACACGATGCTACGAGTAGAAAATTCTACTCAGTGACATGGCGAAGATAGCAGAAGCGGTACTGAATGAAGGTACATAATAATGATGATGATAGTGAAGATGTAAAATGATGTGGAAAATTGCACTCAGTGGCATGATACAAACTGCTGAAATGGTTCTGAACGGAGGTAAGTGTGATGATGACAATGGAGATGATGTGAAAAATTCCCCTCAGAGTGCTATGATGAAAATAGCTGAAATAATTCTGAATGAAGGTAATCGTGATAACACTGAAGATGTGTAATATTCCACTCAGTAACATGGCGTAAATAGCAGAAGCGGTTCTGAATTAAGGTTCTTAATAGTGATGATCACAGTGAAGATGGTATGGGAAATATCACTCAGTGGCATGATAAAAACCACTGAAGTGGTTCAGAATGGAGATAGGCGTGATGATGATAATAAAATAAAGATGACGTGAAGAACTCCTTTCACGGTGATATGATGAAAATAGCTGCAACAGTTCTGGATGGTGGTAATTGTGATAACACTGCAGACGATGTGAAAAATTCCACAAGTGACATGATGAAAATAGAAGAAGCAGGCGCAGACTGGGCCGCCGGGACAACGGGAGAATTCCCGGTGGGCCGCTATATTCTGGGACGGTAGGCCTTTCTTTAACTCAAGTAAAAGAAAAAGGTAAGTACATATATACTTGTACTTCATCAATATTCTTGTAGAAGAAAACCAAGTTATGCTAAAACGGCAAAGTTTGTTTACCACTTTGACGGCTTCAGAAAAAAAAAACAAAAAAAAAAACAAACAACCTGAGTAGCAAATATTCTGTTGAGCCAAACATTGTTTTAGTACACCCCTTTCCTTTCTCGAATTCCAAATTTTTTGGGCTCATATGCCGTACTTCAGTCTGCCTTTGCCAATTGCAGTTGGATGTGCTTTGGGCCTTACAGTTACACGAATTCTTGAACTGCAGTTTTGGAAAGTCTGTTTCAGCTACAGTAAAAAGATTTTTTTTCACTTGAAAGTAATAAAATATAAATTGATCTTTGCATTCTTTAAATTCTCTCACGCTATAAATTTGCACTGAAATTCTTGGAATTCTGGACATTGTCAATTATCTCAGGAGATTGTTGTGATTGTTTCGTACTTAGTTTATTAATAATAGGCAAGTCTTGAAAAAGAAATTAATTTTCGGCACCTTCTGATTTCCGTTCTCACTAAAAGCGAAAAAACTGTAGCAAATTCCGAATTCAGTTAAAGCAGCAAAATTTGTAAGAATGGAATAAAGTTTTCGACAGTCTGTGTTAGAGAATGTGCCTTGTCTGTTGCTTCTCAGCAACGGAAGTAATTCTTCTTCTTCTCACGCTATGGTCCAGGAAAACGGGTAAATTGTTGTTAATTGGGTAAAATGTTAATTGTTATTGCCTGAAAGCAAAAAAATTACAATGATTTGTAGGCTTGTGTTCAAATGGTGTTTAAACACTAAATGGTGATTCTGATATACCGTTTTTTTTTTGTTTCTTTTTTAGGTATGGAATAACTTGACAATATTTCCCAAAAAGTGGGCCGCTCAAAATCAGCTTCCAGGGCCGTTTATGGATCGTCAGTCCGCCACTGAACAGAAGTGGTTATGAATGAAGGTAATCGTGATGACGACAGCGAAGATTGTGATGATGGTGTCGAAAATTCCACTCACAGGTGTATGATGAAAATAGCAGAAGTGGTTATGAATGAAGCTACACGATAGTGATGATGACAGTGAAGACGATGTGAAAAATTACACTCAGTGACATGATGAAAACAGCAAAAGTGGTTTTGAATGAATGTACTGTACATAATACGCAGTGATTATGGCAGTGAAGATGAGGATGATGTGTGAAATTCCCCTCAAAGAGATATGACGAAATAGCTGAGATAGTTATGAATAAAGAAAATCGTGATAATAATAAAGGCGTTATGGAAAATTTCGCTCAGCAACATGATGAAAATATCAGAAATGGTGTAATCGTGATGACAACAGTGAAGATTTTGGTGATGATGTGGAAAATTCCACTCACACAATGGCATGGTGAAAACAGTTGAAATGGTTGTTAATGGCGGTAATCGTGAAGATAACTGTGAAGATGAAGACGATGTTATTAACACAGCAGAGGAAAAGTGACAGCATAGTGAAAATGTGTGATGAACTTATTGAAGCACTAGCGCAAAATTCATTGAAGCCGGAACAAGAAATCATATTAATTTATAAAGTAAGAAAGAAGCACAAAAGCCATTGCAAATGGCTTTTGTGCTTTCACTCTTACTTATTAATTAACATGATTTCCATTTTACGCAAAATATGATTTCTTATTTTGTGCTTCACTCTTACTTTATACTCTTACTACGTAGAACATTAAAAAAGCGATTTAGCCCAGTGCATTCCCATTCCTAGAGCATCCACTTCTTGATCCCTCAAAATCTTCCGTTGTTCCTTAACTTTGAATTCTTTTCTACAATTATTTTTCGTTTCATCCAACTACAATTACATCTGATGCTCTGTTTTCATTCCTTAGGAAAAAACTAACTAATATATATTTTAACGACCACCATGAGCAACTCTAAGGGGCTATTAGCAGTCATCTTCCAAAATTTAAGGCCAACCATTCCAGGGAAGGTAGACGACTAGCACTGTAAGACAAACGCACCGCCAAAGCATCATCCGAGACTCAAATCCAGGCCTCTCTCGGAAGAACGGTCGGAAGCAAGCGCCTGTGGCCGCTCGGCCACCGGGGGCTCTGAAAACTTAACTTGCCGTTTTACTGATTGCATAGTACGCAGTCTTTAGGAGACAAAACACTGTCAGAGGAATCAGAAACTGCATTACATGATGACGTTGTCTATTGGACAAAAGTTCTGGGACCGCTGCCGAACTTTTTACTCAAACGCTGGCATGTGTAACCTAGCTGTCGTCGGGAAAAGCCTTTTTTTTTTTTTTTTTTTTTTTAATTGGAGGTTTAACGACCACCGTGAGCAACTCAATGGGCTATAAGCAGTCGCCCGTCCCTAATTTAGGGTCACTGGTTCCAGGGAAGGGAGAGACTGCGCCACCGGGGCGGCTGGAAAAGCCTTGAAAACCTTAAAAGCGAAAACCGCGGTGTGTCAAATATATTTTTATTTTCCACACATGATTTGGATTTGAAGGAACTATTGGAGAAAAGCATTGAGAAAATATACAGTATAATATTTAAATTCTTTCGATACAAAATGTTATTGAAACATTATCGACTAATATCAAGCAGAAAATTTGTGATAAAGAAACACACTTTTTTTTTCAATCATATCTAATACAACTCAAAATGTTACCAGAAGATAAAAGATGAGATTAGTAATCCGGCATGTTTCAAATGAAAATACTGAGAACGAAATTCTGAGCAAAGTGAGTGCGAAAGAATCTTTTGGAGAATTTACTGTAGCAACAGATCACTGAACTGCGAGACTTCCCAAACTTCTGAAGCGCAAACTTCAAAGAGTGCGGTCAAGATTTAAATAAAGCACTCGGACAGAGTGAGGATGGAGCAGCAGAAATGAGTGGTGCATGTAATAAGGCGCAAATTAAGATTAAAGCGAATTGCAGCAATGTAAATTATGTGCAGCCTGCGGTTCATAACTTAAACGTGATTGCTACTAAAGCTATGTGGGTGCGTTAGTTTTCCGACTTATGCTAACGACTTTCGGTGTTTATCTTATTTTTATTTATTTATTTTGTTATCACTGAGAGCGCTTAAAGGTGAGGAACTCTTTGCTTTATGCCTGATTTTACGAAAACAATATTAAATAATTTTTTACAGCTCTCTGGCTGTAAAAAATAATTTTTACGCACACGAAAATCTGTCCGTCTTAAAATATAATTTTACATCTGTGGTACCGCAATTGACTGAAATAACTCTGAGCACAAAAAGGGGGGGGAGGGACTTATACAAACGAAAGACGCATGGACCACAGAACTATAGACCTTGGACCACGGTCACAGACGCATGGATATAGTCATAACATACGCTTTTTTTCTAAATACCGAAAATCCTTATTCGTTAAAGATGTCACAGTTAAAAATTCTTAAAAATTAAAAAAATTCATAGTAGGTTGCCCTGAAAAGTGGTGCTACACCAGCTGTACCACTTTTGGAGCAAAATTAAACTTTTGTGTGCTGCATGGAACACACACACCAATGCGCCATTACATTATGACCACCCCCAGCCTAGAGAAATGTGCGCGCCTCAAGACCAAACGGTTGCGCAAGTGGAGTTTTTTTTTTTTTATTGGAGGTTTAACGACCACCGTGAGCAACTCAATGGGCTATAAGCAGTCGCCCGTCCCTAATTTAGGGTCACTGGTTCTAGGGAAGGGAATAAGCTAGTGCCGTAAGACAAACACAACATCCATGCCTCACCGGGATTCGAACCCGGACCCCTTTCGGACGAATTATCAGAGGCCATCGCCTTAGACCACTGCGCCACCGGGGCTTCCAACTGGAGTTCACAGAGCAATATATATATACATACAACCCGAGGCTTTCGGTTAGCAGAGCGTTCGGAGTCAGAAATGGAAAAGCTGCCGATTTATCGGAGTTTGATAAAAGGGCAAATTATGATGGCAGGACGCCTCGGAAATACGATCTCGAAAATGCCGTGGCTTGTGGACTGTTCACGTGCCGCTGTAGTGAGTACGTATCAAAAGTGGTGCACAGATGGCTAAAAGACGAGCCGTCATCCAGTCGTGTATCGTCCGCAACACGCTGATGCCAGACCGAAGCGAAGATTGTCGCGCATTGTTCACAGCGACCACAGGGACATAGTGCGACAAATTACCCGCAGCTACAACAGTGGTGGTCAGGAAAATATGTCACAGTACGCAGTTCATCGCAGCCTTCTGCGCATGGGCCTGCGTAGTCGAAGACCCAGCCGGGTCCCCATGCTCAATGCACGTCATCGCCAAGAATGCATGAAATGGGCCCAAGATCATCGAGATTGGACTGTGGATGATTGGAAGAAAGTAGCCTGGTCTGACGAACCAGGATTCCTCGTGCATCACGTAGACGGCCGAGCGCGGATACGCTGATTACCAACGGAGGCTATGCCACCCTGATGCACTTTTGAGCTGAAACCAACTGGCGGGGTGGTGTTTTGCTGTGGGCGATGCTTTCTTGGGACTCTTTAATCCCCATTATTCCAATAGTGCAATCCATGATAGCTGTCAGGTATCTGAACATCGTTGCTGACCAAGTTCACCCATTCATGGCAACTGTGTTCCCTGCTGGTGATGGCCATTACCAACAGGAGAATGCGCCATGCCACACTGCCAGAATCACCAAGGAGTGGTTCGTCTGGTGAATCACCACCACCCCGAAATGTACGGGAACTGGAGGACCTGCTGTTGACATTATGGTACCAGATATCCCAAGATACCTATTGCCGCCTCATCGAATCGATACCTCGCGGAGTGGTCGCCATTTTGCTGGCTAAAACGGGTCCTACAGCTTATTAGGTAGGTGGTCATAATGTAATGGCTCATCAGTGTACATAAACATGGTGCAACGGGTGCAACTTCGCACCATTCAGGATGAATTCCATCCCGTGGTGCGTAATTGTATCGCGTTTTTGTGTAATTCATGCATCACACAATGGTTTACCTTTTCCCCAAAAGTGCTGCTGTTAGTGTAGCGCCACTTTTTAGTGCAACCTACTACAAAAATGTTAACAGTTTAATGATGGACCATTCGTGAACGATTCGTTTGCAGCGAAAAACTCTTCGCCGTGAATAGTGAATGATTCGTTCTCATTGTTGTGAATGATCATTCAATACGCCAGCGTGTTTAACTTTCTTCCGCCCGCATTATGTTCAGAAACGAATTCCCGATGAAAAAAGTAATGTCTAGAATTAATAAGTGCCAACCATTACAATGTGAGTAAGAAATTATCAGTCATCTAGGAAATAATGGTGAAACTTAAGAATGGGAATGATGCGTGAATACCATTTATTTGAATGGTGTAGCCGAATTGTTCGCTCGTAGCAAATCATTCATCGTGAATGGTGGATCAGCTAGCGCTCTTTTGAGCAGTTTGCTAAAAAGATCTGTGGCCTTGAAAGCGTAACGCTGAATCGCTGAAACGAATGACTTACTTAGTGTGCGTAGTGACCATCTGGAAATTGGATCATTCGTTTGCCGCCCCGGTGGCGCAGTGGTCTAAGCGATGGCCTCTGATCATTCGTCCGAACGGGGTCCGGGTTTGAATCCCGGTGAGGCATGGATGTTGTGTTTGTCTTACGACACTGGCTCTCTCCCTTCCCTGGAACCAGTGACCCTAAATTAGGGACGGGCGACTGCTTATAGCCCATTGAGTTGCTCACGGTTGTCGTTAAACCTCCAATAAAAAAAATAAATAAATAAAAAGATCATTCGTTTAACCAATCATGCGTGAATGATGAATGAACTTCCAATGAGCGGTTTGCCGCCCATGTCGCGCAGTGGTCTAAGCGCTGGTATAACGAAGTAAATTTCTCCGTCATTTTTGGTCCACGCCTGGAATCGAACCCGAGTCCACTTATTCCGGAACAAGTCGCTCTACCAACTGAGCTACGCAGACGTTCGTTCTTTCAGCTATCTGCCTTTATGTCGTGTGCGTCCTGCGAGGCAGGCACGTCACATCTCCCCCCCTACCGAAAGAGGGCCGGGGGCATGGCCCACGGGTCAGCCGTGACCATGAATCGTTGCAGGCAGCCATCCGCTGTAGAACGTGCACTTGAGAACTCCCAGTCAATCTGGTGTGTGGAATGCAATGTCACACACATTTATTTTTCGAAGCGCTGGAGAAGAGATTCTCTTATTTTTCTTTTCTCGCGGTGTGGAAAGGACATCCGGAAAGTTCGGGCGCCATTATAACGAAGTAAATTTCTCCGTCATTTTTGGTCCACGCCGGGAATCGAACACGAGTCCACTTATTCCGGAACAATTCGCTCTACCAACTGAGCTACACAGATGCTCGTTCTTGCTGCAATCTGCCTTTATGTCGTGTGCGTCCTGCGAGGCAGGCACGTCACACTGGCTTCTGAACATTCGTCCGGGAAGGGTCCGGGTTCGATCCCCGTGAGTAGGGCCATAACTAGACTTTAGTTTCGGAAAGGTGGGGGGGTTAAAAATATTCCACAGCAAATATGTAACCTATCTATCTATCAGGGCCGTAACTAGACTTTTGTTTCGGGTTTAAAAAAACTATTTCACAGCAAAAAATCTATCTATCTAATCGCTTAACAAAAAAATAAATTCTTTAGTTATACATGAGACAGGATGAAAGCAAGTACAGTCTGAAAAACGAAAATCATAAAAAATTTTGAAATCTCCGTCAGGAAGTGGATTTTAAAAATTCCGATAACGATAGATGACGCCACCATACTGAGGGACTTTGACGTTAAGTTGGCCGTCTAATACACTATCTAACAACCAGTTATTTGACACCTATGATAGCAAAGGAAAACGAAGTTTATTCACCTTCAACAGTTGGTGGAGCCTCCACGAGCGGCGATTAGAGCTGCGACCCTCCGGGGCATACTCTCAACCAAGCGTTGTACGACGGCTAGCGGTATTTTCTTCCACTCGGCTTGGAGAAGACAGGTCAGTTCCTTCACCGATTTCGGATGGTGGGGGCAACCCATAAGTCGATGCTCCAACTCATCCCAGAGGTGCTCGATAGGGTTAAGGTCCGGGCTCTGCGCAGGCCAGTCCATTCGATTAACCCCATTGCCACCATACCAAGCCATGGTGAACCTCGCAACATGACAGGTGGCATTGTCATCCTGAAAGTAACATGGGTCCACCCCGTAAAACTGCCACAACGTAGGAAGCGCATGGTCATCCAAAATGGTGCAGTAGGTCTCGGCGTTGAGTCTACCAGGAATTGCGACCAAGGGTCCCGTGCCATACTAGGAGAAACAACCCCATAGCATAATTCCACCGCCGCCGAACTTCACAGTTGACACAATACATTCCGGCAGGAGGCGTTCTCCAGGCAGACGCCAAACCCAGACCCTGCCATCCGAACGGTAGAGGGTGAATCTTGATTCGTTGCTCCAGAGAATCTGTTTCCACTGTTCAACGGTCCACTGTCGACGTTCTTTGCACCACGTTAGTCGAGCAGCGCTATTGGACTTGGTGATCAAAGACTTGTGGGCGGCAGCACTTCCATGATAACCGAGCAGATGGGCTTCCTTACGGATGGTATTCATCGAAAGAATACTCCCGGATGCCTGTTGAAACTCCTCGCGGATGTGGCCCATCGATTTGGTGTGGTTCTTCAGAATTTCTCTGGCCAGCACCCGTCGGTCTCTAACTCCCAGTTTTGTGTGTCTGCCGGGTCCGGGCACATTCCGACAGTCACCTCACATCTTCCACTTGCCAATCACGTAGGCCACTGTCGATTTTGGGTACTTCCACTTGCTGGATATGTCACGTATGGATCGGCCATTTCTGTCATACCCGACGATTACACCTTTCTCGAAATCAGAGAGCTCCGAACTGCGTGGCATCTTGCATGCGACTGGTTGCGTTGTTGTTTCCCACACGATATTTACCGGCGGCGGCCGTGACGTGTATGAGGACCGCAAATATCGTCGATTGCAGGGGTGTCCAATTACTTGTTGGTAGATAGTGTAGTTGCTATCATAGCAACTGTTAGATGGTCAATTTCCATTTTTTTTTTTTTTTCGTCTCTCTTAACACGATAAATAAATAAATAAGCGATCACAAAAATACCTTATAATAGAACAATTCCGATTAATAAAGTGCCAGGCGCAGAATTTTCTGAACTTCTATAAATTTATTATGGATGACCAGTGAGTATAGTGAGAAAAAAATATCCTTCTGAAGTCAGGTTTATCGAAAGAAATAACAGAAACAATTTGTAAAAAAAAATAAAAAGAGGATAACGGCCACTCCTATTGGTCTAATAACTTACGATAAACAAGCAAAAAAAAATTTTGCCCAAATAAATTTCGATGGGGAGGGGGTGGGACCCTAAAAACCCAGCCCCTGGATACGGTCATGCCCGTGAGGCATGGATGTTGTGTTTGTCTTACGGCACGAGCTGTCTTCTGACAAATAACATCCAAAGATAAACACAACATCCATGCCTCAGAGACCCTACATTAGAGACGGGCAACTGTTAATAGCCCATCGATTTGCCTACGGTAGACGTTAAACCTCGAAAAAAAAAAAGTGGAGTGATTAATACCATCATTGCGTACTGCGTCACTCGATATTTACCAGTCTCTCATGCCCAAGCTGTATATAAAGTTATTTTATTTGTGGTGACCATAGAAGGTTTCATCATGATTACTAATACATAGTCTTTTCTTATATTCAGATGTATCAGAATTCTTGTAATCTTTTTGCTCATAGGCAGAAAGTAAGTCATTGTTTATCTGTAATGATAACAATGTTTTCCATTTAAAAATCAGAAAATTTCGAAAATACAGCGGAACCTCGGTTATACGTTTTGATGCTATCCATCTTTCCCCGAGAGTAGTAAAGTAAATCCCAAGTAAAATATTTCGATGTAACGAAAATGGGTAACGGTGCATCATTCTCAAAACTGTTGTTGAAATCTGGTCATGTCGCATGCTGTCCCATGAAGTGGCACAATAGTAGTTAATTCCATTGTTACTCATCAACATATTTTACTAAACTATCACTGGAAGGTCTCTTCATTATACTTCAGCCTCGGGTGGTCACATCTTTTATCACGGCATGAGAAACACGCTCTCCATCGGTTGCATTGGGAAATGAGCTCTCAAGATTAAACGAACATAAGTTATGTGCCGTTCAAGACAGCATGCTGGATTTTATACAAGATCGAAAACGCTCGCTCGGTATACGTTTGCCAGAGTTTGAAAATGCACGCCGTTGCGATGCCGTCGTTCAGAAATGTGCCATACTTTTTCTCTCTGAAACCTGATTGACTAACAACGATACATAGATATTCCGTGCTTCGAATGTAGCGTTAAATATCGAAGAGACAACGTTAGTGCTTGTGGTGTAGCTATTTATCAGAAAGGCGGCCAAGCTCATGTTGCAGCTCCTCACACAGACACTGTCTTTCGTCAAAGTTCATAGTTTGCACTTAAAGGCCGTTCCATAAAAAACTCAGAGTATTTTTTTTCGAGTTGGCAACAGTGCGAAGGGGGGAAATAACCACGCAGACGACTAACTGAATTAAGGAAGTACATGTATATATGGCAACAGTTATTAGCCATGACAGACGATTCTGGTTTTGTTATTGCGCAGTTGTTTAAGGTACGTCTGTATGTCGCCATACAACTATGGAAGCGAGTGATTCAGAATTGAAAAGTGAAATGCGTTATGAAATAAAATTTTGCTATCGTTTGGCTAAAACGGCCCCAGAAACAGCTGATTTATTGAAAAAACTTACAAAGATTAATGTTTGGGTGAGTCAACGATTTTTAGATGGCACCATGATTTCAAAAAACGGCGTTTGTCAGAAAAACTCGTTCCTAGGCCTGGTCGACCTGAAAATGTTGTTACGGAGCGTATTGTTAACACTGTTTGGCCAATCCTGCAAGGAGATTGACAAATGACGTGTGAAGACATAGCGGCGTCAACTAATATTTCAAAAACGTCGACATTCCGCATTCTACGCGACAAATTACTGCTGCATCGTGTGTGTTCCAGATGAGTATTTCATCATCTAACGACAGAACAATTGTTATCCAGAGTTCAGGTGTGTCATGAGTGGAAACAAATGATTGCAAAGGATCCAAACTTTCTAAATACAGTAATAACTGCCGATGAAACATGGGGTTCACTATTTCTACCCCCTCACGAAACACGCAACTAGTGTCTTTAAACACACAGGCTCGCCTCCTCCGAAAGAAGTCCGCCAAACCAAATCAGGTGGGAAGATGATGATGATAATTTTAATTTTCTTCGAAGATAAAGGTGTAGTCTACCAGCATGCCATTACTCCGCAAATTACTGTCAATGCTGAGTATTACATTTCGGTTTTGAAGCGTCTACGACGACATCTATCAATTAAGCAATCGGAACTGGTATAAGCAAGTGGATCCTACATATCATGGTAACGCCTGCCCACATGTGGCAGCTTGTGTTCAACATTTTCTTACGAAATGCAGTATCGAAATCAGTCCACAGCCTGCCTACAATCCTGACCTCACCCCGTGATATTTCTGGTTGTTTCCAACTATGAAGAAGTTCCGTGGCGCAACATTCAACAAAGATGCTGACGTTCTTCAAGCTGTACAGAGGTCGCAAAACAACTTCCACAAATTGCCTTCGCCACGTGCTTTGAAAAATGGACTAAACGATGGGACCGTTGCACATCATCCTAGGGAAGATACTTTGAGAAAGAATAACATATATTTTGCTGTACCTATATTTCTTCATTTTCTGTGATTTTACTCTCAGTTTTTACGGAACGGCAGTTGTATAAGACCCACAGTTTAAATATACTCATGTGCAAAAGTTAAGTTACAAATTTTTATTTCTAATCGTAGTAAGAAAAGGGATGAAACATGTGTTCTGAGACTTTTACAGGCAGTATAATAGACTGTGACGGGTATGTAAAGTAACGCATGACCGCATGATGACATGTGTATGACGTTCCAGTGGGAGTTGCACATAGACTCGTGAAGCCTCAAACGACGTCGGTTCGATTCCCACTACTACGAAAGGATTATCTGAAGTCATCATCATCATTGTCAACCATTATCAATCCACTGCTGGACGAAGGTCTCAACAAGTTTCTTCCACAACGGTCTGTCTTGTGCCAGTCTCCTCCATGTTACTCCCGTATACTTTCGAATTTCATCCACCTATCTCTCATGTGGTCTTCTGGGTCTTTTCCTGTCCCTTGGAATCCAGTCTAAAATTTCAGCTGTCCATCGATGGTCTGTCCTTCTAGCAATATGTCCAGCCCATTGTCATTTCAGGGATTTTACTCTGATCATGATGTCTTCCACTCTTGTCATTTTTCGGATCCACGAGTTCCTCTTTTTATCTCTCCTGGTTACATCAAGCATACACTTCTCCATGCTTCTTTGAGTTGTCTGCAGCCTTTGTATGTCTCTTTTAGTTAAAGTCCTCGTCTCTGCACCATATATAAGCACTGGAAGGATGCACTGACCAAACACTTTTCTTTTAAGACATAATGGCATATTACTTTTGAAAATTATACTGTTTCTTCCAAAAGCTCTCCAAGCAAGTTTTATACGCCGATTAATTTCTTCATCAATGTGACCCTCACTTGATATCTGCTGTCCAAGATAAATGTAGGTATTGGTTATCTCCAGCTTTCCCCCATCAATCGATAAATCTTCATTTCTTGTAAAAGCATTGTACATCACTTTTGTCTTCTGAAAGTTCATTTTTAATCCCACTTCTTTACTCTTGTCGGCAAGTTCCTGGATCATACTCTGCAGCTCTGATAGGGTAGTCATACTCTCAGCTCTGATAGGGTAGTTGCAAAAATGAGTACGTCATCAGCAAAACGAAGGTGAGTTAGATAATCTCCATTAGTCTTTATCCCTTTGTTTTCCCAGTTCAGTGATTGAAAGACATTTTCCAATGTGGCATTAAAGAGTTTGGGAGATATGGTGTCACCTTTTCTCACTCCCTTTCCAATTTTTATGGGTGCTGTATTCTCAAATAGCCGAATCTTTGCACTTGCATTTTCATAGATGTTATTAATAATATTAATGTATGCATCTTCAATACTGCAGGATTTCAAAGCCATTGTAACTGCTGATGGTTTCACCGAATCAAAGGCCTTTTCATAATCGATAAAAGCCATGCATAATAGAAGTTCATATTCCCTCGCTCTTTCATTTAGTTCTCTCAGTACGTGGATATGATCTATTGTGCTGTAGCCACTCCTGAATCCAGCTTGTTCTCTCGGTTGAGTCATGTCCAATGTCACCTTCAAGCGGTTTGAAAGAACTTTAGTGAAGATTTTATAAACCACTGATAAGAGGCTGATATGTCTGTAGTTCCTGAGATCCTCAATGCCACATTTTTTATGTAGCAGGATCATTGTAGCGTTTTTCCAATCCTCAGGAATCTTCCCTTTATTAAGGCATCGAGTGAAAACTTGGGCGAGTACTGTTTCAATTTCTCCACTTGTTTGGGGGCTGTTAAATTCAGAGTCTTGGCTTTTGCGAAATTTCTGTATAAATACGGAAAAAGCTGAAATGGACTTTTCTGAAATAAACGGAATTTCTGAATACGGAAAAATCTGTGAAAACACGGGTTAAAAAAAAAAAAACGATCACTTTCGAAAACGGAAATTTCTTTAAAAAATGGAAACTTACCGGCAACTTTGCTGCACGTTATTTTCAGAAAATTTCCTTGAATTCTCACCACTTATTTTTTACAGTGTAGTTTCCGTAATGAAATTAGAAAAAAAATTATAACACAATGTTAAAATAGATATAGATTTAAGGCATCAAAAAAAAGGCATGTATGTGTGCGTTACACTATGAATTAGCGTAATCTAATCTTATTTATATAAAAGGCAAAACTTGCGATGATGTGGATCATTTTTTAACCATAAACAAACTACGTACGCTGTTTAACAGAAGAAGACGAACATTTGTATTCCGGTGTTCACACGGTGTTATCCGTAACCGTTCCTGTTAAATGTTTTGTTTACATCGTTTTTTTTTTTTTTTGTTCGAAGTTAGTTTTTTTATCGAGTGCGATGGAAGTGGAAGCCCACAGTTGTAGGTTGTAAGATGTTTTACTTTACTAGCGCTGAGTAAGGTAAGAACGAACGTTACTGTCTTTCGCGAACTTGACTGTTGTTTTAAACCTCGCCTATGCCGCGTCAAAAAAGACTGTTAGTTACCTCTTTCATTAATTAGATGAAGAGATTGAAGCTAAATGCCGCAAAGCCGATTACGACGGAGCATGGCGGCTACAACACACTGCAGTCAAAAAACAAGAAGTTCAATACCGACCCAGGTAGCACTGCTTACAATTTAACATAGGACCAACACTGGGCCACCGTCTTTTAAGAATACAAGACGGTGGCTCAGTGTTGGACCTACGTTAATTTGCAAGGTTGTGCTACATGGGGAATATACCAGAAAAAAAGAGACAAAAATGCAGTGCAGTTGAAAGAAATGCTGATATTCGACGTTTGCGTGATCGTCGAAGTAATATGACGCCGCACCATATGAAAGCTGAATCTCAGAGCATGAGAAATGTTCATATTGCAGAGGCACAGAATATGACCCCAGAACAAAGGAAAGAACGCTACGATAGAGAAGTTCGAAGGTAGTTAACGAACCGACAAAAACAAAGAAATGCTGCACGTCATGTGGCATTAACCCTTTTACGCCCATAACGCCGAAAACGCCCGTACATGCAAACGACCACAGCCACCCGAAACGCCTCCCTAGAGTGAGTCAGATTTCCTACCTTTACCTTTTTTTTTAATTTGCGCGACCTATGAGGGATCATCAGGGGTCACATTCAGTCATCATTGTTGTTACTTAACAATGAAGCGAACCAACCGACACTTTGGTGCATTATGGTATTTAGAGTGATACAAAATTTTAGGGTCATGGTCGTTAGAGGGTTAAACGTTATAGGCGATGCAAATACTGTAGCGAGACACTCATGAAGCACTCTTGAGAAAATTTGTAAATTTTGTAAAGCTATAAACACTTTCCCAGAGAGAGACCTTCAGATGGTAATTTTTTTAATCCTCTACTGTATAAAAGGCAAGACTTTGCGACGTGGATTCCGAAAAGATATTTACAAAAAATAGCGTGATGGGGAAGTTCTGGTAGCCCCGGAAGGCGGGTACCCCCGGGCACTTTACATTCCGGACGATCACGCACACAGAGATACGAAAGCGACACGTCAAAACACGAACGGTAACCCGTAATCGCAGATTCGGATCAGTAGTGCCGCGAACGCTGAGCGAGTGACCCGTGACAGTGAATTGTGTTCCCGTGCTAACCTGTTCGTCGTCGCCGCTTACTTTTGAAATCAAATTACTGTATGTAAAATGTAAGTATTCTGTTATGATTTATTGATTATGTTAGAGAGTATTTATCGTAGTTTGTGACTAAGGTTTCGTATTTTAATTGCTTGTATTGTTTGACTGCTATGAATAAAAACGTAGGGTCAAGGCGTTAGGGTAGCTCCGGACACAATTATGTCGCGTACCCCCGGACATTACTTCTGGTGAGGGAAGACGTAACATCACGTTGATGTTTGCTATGAGTGTGACTGGCCATTTCGTACCTCCTCTTTTTATTTTTCCAAAAAAAAAAAAAGAATGGACAAAAATGGCCGTTTGATGGTTGGAGCTCCGCCCGACAGCATTGCCATTCCACATGAAAGTGGATGGATGAATGGTGAGATATGTTTACAATATCTGCAGCATTTCCATCAGCATGCGCAGCCTTCAAAGTAGAGTCCTGTCCTATTGATTCTCGATGGAAATGCTAGTCACAAGGACTTGCCAGTGATAGAGTTTGCTCGTGCTAATAACATACATATCCTGAGTACACCGCCACACACAACACACAAATTGCAACCACTGGACAGAACATTTTTCAAGCCATTTAAAACTGCGTTTGCTTCAGAAAGTGCATTGTGGATGAGACAAAACCCAGGGGCTAGGATCACCGACTATGACATCGCTGCTTTAGTGAATGTTGCTTTTGCTAAAGCAGCTAGAGTAGAAATAGCACAAAATGGGTTTAAGTGTTCAGGAATTTATCCTTTTAATCGGGATGTTTTCGGGGATTTAGATTTCTTGCCAGCGTTAATGGCCGATATTGAACAAGAACCGGCGTTGACTGAAAACACTGCTAATCAGCTGTCTACCAGTCACATCACACAGCCTTCCACCGGTCACATATAACAGACATCAACTAGTAACACGCACCTAACGCCCGAAACTACACCTTCAACTGCACGTTATAGTGCAAGCGAAGTGCTCAAACAATTTACCCCTCTTCCTAATGCAACTCGGAAACGCCTTCTGACGCGCTCACGAAAGACAAAAAAGTGATATTCTAACGTCTGCGCCCTTTACAAACACGTTGACAAAGAAAAACCAGGTCAGAAGCAATACAAACAAGAAAGTTGACACCGAATTTTCGGGTGTAATAAGCACGTCCTTTGAATTCGTTCTGACGCAAATTAAATTTATCAAAGCTATTCAAAGTCAATGGAACCGGTATGGAAAACAACAGATCTGACCAAAGAAAAAAGATTTTCAATCGGGTTTTTAATCCCTCAGATATTGCTGTAAACAGAATCGTGAGCTTACGAACTTTTAGAAACAGAGATATCGACAAAAATAAGATGTGACTTTACGTCCCCTGGTGGGAAAACCATGCATTATCTTAGGAAGAAAGTATTCTCAAAAGGTTTATCCGTATAAGTGGTATCGGTCGTAGAAAAAAATTAGTCGAGTTTTCAGGAGCTCAGATTTTGCAACAAATACCTCAGAAGCAGAAATTAACACATATGACCCCTGGTGGCTAAACCATTCTTTACCAAACATTAGAAATTATGTGCAAAATATTTTCCATCTGGTCTTGTATGCGATACAGGAAGAATTTTTCAAATCAGAGCTTTAGGAGCAGAAATAACACAGAAAACGCAATTTACCTTTGTGCCCCCTAGCGGAAAGTGGGTGATTTACTTGAAAATTTTGAATTTATAGGAAAAACATTTCGCATCGGAAACACTATCCAACAAAGAAGGAATTTTTCAAATCGTACTCTTAGAAGTAGAGATATTGACAAAAATAAGATATACATCTACGCCCCCTGGCGTAGAAACCACGCATTTTTTCAAGAAGGAAATTTTCCTAAAAGGTTCGTCGACATGAGTAGTATCGGTCAACAAAAGACGATTTTTTCAATCGAGAATTTAGAAGCTTATATTTTGCTGCAAATACAACAGAAGCGGAAATTAAGATTTACGCCCCCTGGTGGCCAAACTATTTTTTTTACAAAAATTAGGAATTATGTGCAAACGATTTCCCATCAGGAGCTGTGTCCGGTGCAGAAAGAATTTTTCAAATCGGAGATTTTGAAGCAGAGATATAGGGAGAAACGCAATTTACCGCTACGCCCTCTAGCGGAAAGTCTATGAATAACTTGAAAATTTTGAAATTATATGAAAAACATGTCACACGGAAAACTCTATCTAACAAAGAAGGAATTTTTCAAATCGGACTCCTAGAAGTAGAGATATTGACAAAAATAGGATGTCCATCTACACCCCCTGGCGGAGAAACTGTGGAATATTTTAAAAAGAAAATATTCCGAGAAGGTTTATCGATGTGAGTGGCATCAGTCCACGAAAGAATTTTTTAATCAATATTTTAGAAGCTACGATTTTATGGCAAATGCATCAGAAGCAAAAATTAACGCTTACGCCCCCTGGTGGCCAAAGTATTCTTTACCAAAAATTTGAAATTATATGCAAAAGATTTTCCATCAGGAAATGTATCCGCTGAAGAAAAAAATTCCAAATCGGAGTTTTAGAAGAACAGTTATCAGGGAAAATGTAATTTACTTTTACGCCCCCTAGAGAAAAAGCTATGCGTAATTTGAAAAAGTAACTATATCTAAAATACTCTTCGACATAAATGGAATCGAAAGATATAATTTTTTTCAATCGGATGTTTAGAAGCAAAGATGTGGAATAAAACGTATTTCTGATTTCGACATCATCTGCATTTACGCCATCTAGCGGCGAAATTGTACATCGTAAAAAAAAAACAAAATAAAGGGTCATCATTCGCATATTTTTCAAGCTTCCCAATGCAAAAAGAATTTTTCTAATCGGACTAATAATTGCTGAGATATCGTGGGTACAGACGGACGGACGGACGGACGGACAACCCGATAACAGAAGCACGATCTTTTTTTACAAAAGACGTGCTAAAAAGAAAACAAGAAAGATGACACCGAATTTTCGGGTGTAATAAGCACGTCTTTTTAATCCGTTCTGACGCAAATTAAATTTATCAAAGCTATTCAAAGTCAATGGAACCGGTATGGAAAACAATAGTATCTGACGGAAAAAAGAAGTTTTCAATCTGGTTTTTAATCCCTCAGATATTGCTGTAAACGGAATCGTGAGCTTACGCCCTATGGTTGCAGACTTGTGCGTTCAGAAAAACATGAATTTATATGAGAAACATTTCACACCGGAAACTCTCTCCAAAATAGAAAGAATTTTTCAAATCGGACTCTTAGAAACAGAGATATCGACAAAATTAAGGTGTGACTTTATGTCCCCTGGTGGGAAAACCATGCATTATTTTAGGAATAAAGTATTCCAAAAGGTTTTCCCATACGAGCGGTATCGGTCCAAGAAAGAAAATTTTTGTCGAGTTTTCAGGAGCCCAGATTTTGCTACAAATACATCAGAAGCAGAAATTAACACTTATGCCCCCTGGTGGCCAAACCATTCTTTACCAAACATTAAAAAATTATGTGAAAAATATTTTCCATCAGGTCTTGTATGCGATACAGGAAGAATTTTTCTAATCGGAGTTTTAGAACCAGAAATAACGCAGAAAACGCACTTTACCTTTGTGCCCCCTAGCGGAAAGTCTATGATTTACTTGAAAATTTTGAATTTATAGGAAAAACATTTCGCATCGGAATCACTATCCAACAAAGAAGGAATTTTTCAAATCGGTCTCCTAGAAGTAGAGATATTGACAAAAATATGATATACGTCTACGCCCCCTGGCGTAGAAACCATGCATTATTTCAAGAAGAAAATGTTACTAAAACGTTTGTCGACATGAGTAGTATCAGTCAACAAACGACTTTTTTTTCAATCGAGATTTTGGAAGCTCATATTTTGCTGCAAATACATCAGAAGCGGAAATTAAGACTTACGTCACTGGTGGCCAAACCACATTTTACAAAAATTGTAAATCATGTGCAAAGGATTTCTCATCAAGAGCTGTCTGTATCCGGTGCACAAAGAATTTTTCAAATAGGAGATTTAGAAGTAGAGATGTAGGGGGAAAGCAATTTACCTTTACGCCCCCTAGTGGAAAGTCTACAAATTACTTGAAAATTCTGAAATTATATGAAAAACATGTCACACTAGAAACACTATCCTTCAAAGAAGGAATTTTTCAAATCGGACTCCTAGAAGTAGAGATATTGACAAAAATAAGATATACATCTACGCTCCCTGGTGTAGAAACCATGCATTATTTTAAGAAAAAAAAGTTTCTAAAAGGTTTGTTGACATGAGTACTATCGGTCTACAAACAACGTTTTTTTCAATCGAAAATTTAAAAGCTCATATTTTGCTGCAAATACATTAGAAGCGGAAATTAAGGTCTACGCCCCCTGGCGGCCAAACTATTTTTTTTTTTTACAAAAATTAGAAATTATGTGCAAACGATTTCCCATCAGGAGCTGTATCCGGTGCAGAAAGAATTTTTCAAATCGGAGATTTAGAAGTAGAGATATAGGGGAAAACCCAATTTACCACTACGTCCCCTAGCGGAAAGTCTATGAATCACTTGAAAATTTTGAAATTATATGAAAAACGTGTCACACTGAAAACACTATTCAACAAAGAAGGAATTTTTCAAATCGGACTCCTAGAAGTAGAGATATTGGCAAAAATAAAATATACATCTACTCTCCCTGGCGGAGAAACTGAAATATTTTACAAAGAAAATATACCGAAAAGTTTTACCGATGTGTGTGGCATCGGTCCAAGAAAGAATTTTTTCAATCGATATTTTAGAAGCTCAGATTTTATGGCAAATACATCAGAGGCAAAAATTAACACTTACGCCTACTGGTGGCTAAAGTATTCTTTACCAAAAATTTGAAATTATATGCAAAAGAGTTTCCATCACGAGGTGCATTCGCTGAAGCAAAAATTTTTCAAATCGGAGTTTTAGAAGAAGAGTTATCGGGAAAAATGTAATTTACTTTCACGCCCCCTAGCGGAAAATCTATCCGTAATTTGTAAAAGTAACTATTATATCTAAAATAGTCTTCGACATAAATTGAATCGAAAGATAAAATATTTTTTCAATCGGATGTTTAGAAGCAAATATTTGGAATAAAACGTATTTTTGAATTCGACATCATCTGCATTTACGCTCTCTAGCGGCGAAATTGTACATCGTAAAAAAAAAACAAAATAAAGGGTCATCATTCGCATATTTCAAGCTTCCCAATGCAAAAAAAATTTTCAAATCGGACGAATAGTTGCAGAGATAGCGTGGGTACAGACGGACGGACTGACGGACGGACAAACCGGTAACATAAGCATGATCTTTTTTTACAAAAGACGTGCTAAAAAAAGCAGAGCACTTCCCAATTTGACTCTGGCAGTCAGCAATGAGGGAGAATATTTTGAAGAAGATTGGATTCAATGCCATAGATGCAAAGACTGGGCGCATGAAGAGTGTGTGGACATTGACCCTTCGAAAGTTTACTTTTACTGTGACGTTTGCAGGGCTAAAGAACGGTTTGGTCATCGTTGAAATGTATGTCCGGGTCTACCCGCCAATTCTTTTTTTGCCGAACATTGAAGACTGACTTCAAGACTCGATTTCAGCTAAGGTGATTCAACTATCTGATTGTTACTTACTTACAATTCTAAGATCAGTGTTTTATTTCATTTCTAATCTGCAAATAGAGGTTTCATTCCGTTGATTTTCAAATATTTTACAGTTTAATTTATGTGTCCGGGGCTACCTCAACTTCCCCTACAAAGATATTTTCCAACATCGTTGACTTAATTGATAAATACTGAGAAAAAATCACACAAAAAAAAAAACCCAAGTAACACAAAAAAAAAAAAAAAAAAAATTGGGGTGTTACGCGAAAGGGAATCCACGTCCCCTTACCAAGGGAGGATTATCATCCGGCAAACGCTTCCATATTTTGTATTCCTACTCATAAATAATGAAGCACATCAAGGGTACGTTTTTTTTTATTGCAGTTTTTTTTTATTAGAGGTTTAACGACCACCGTGAGCAACTCAATGGGCTATAAGCAGTCGCCCGTCCCTAATTTAAGGTCACTGGTTCCAGGGAAGGGAGAGAACCAGTGCAGTAAGACAAACACAACATCCACACCTCACGGGATTCGAACCCGGACCCCTTTCGGACGAATGATCAGAGGCCATAGCTTAGACCACTGCGGCACCGGGGCGGCGGGCATGTTTCAGTGCACACTCATTATTTACGATGACTCCGCAAAATATAATAAACGCTTGGATAGCAATAAGTGATTTCTGTTATAGAAACCTTTATATTCTTATCTCAACGGGCTTTACAGCTAGTAATATATGTTTTTATTTCCGTTTTCTTAGAGACATTCAAAATTTTACAATAGTATTTAACATACGGAAATTCCTTTTATATGTTTTAAACATTTATGTGTTTTTTTAAAGGTCAACCGTAGAAAAACGCATAACCGATGTTCCACTGTGTTTTTCTCCGTTAGAAATGCCATCAAAAATTTGCAATTAGTAGATGCTGTGAATAAGCTACTGCAATCTGTTGGTCTCTCAAAATCTTCCCCGTTGCTTCACTCTGCACCCGAAGACATGCTGTGATCGAGCAGAAATTTCAATTTCAATGGAAATACACAATCGGTGGAATCAATGTGAGCGTAGAGCCAAGATTCCAGACCTTTCGTGTGATTAAAATTAAACGCGTGGATAGCGAGTTATGTAAGGACCAGAGATTTATGAATGCTGAAAATGACTTCAAAAGCGCGATATTCAACCTTTTCCATGGAGCCATTATGAAGTCGAAAAGGCGTTATAAGAATCTAAATGACGTCGCTCTGTAACCAAAAGCTTTTATATGTAGTAACCGATGAAGTGTTAAACTAAGCTTGGGCTTTTCACGAGAGAATCTAAACCTGACTTAACACATCCTCGTTTGGTGTTCAGTAATAATTTAGAACGATCTTGAAACCGGAAATCGCACAAACATTCCTACCAGAAGGAAAGCGGCCAATTTATGCAGCTCATTTACGCTTGCGGCAACGGTAGTAACGTACGCTCATTTTGAAAATTAAATTGACCCAAAATCATCTCGGTAGTAAAATAACGGAAAGTAGGTTATCGGAATTGGCATTATATCTGCAGAAACCGAACTAGAACGTAAATTAAATGCTAAGATTATTTAGATATTCGGTGAGAAATGAAGTACGAACGTTTTTTCGAATATCAGTTGGTTCACTAATTGACCGAAACATTCGTGTGCTTGGATCAGAGCCAAGTTTTTCTTTTTTTTTTTTTTTTTTTGTGAAGGAAACGAGGGGTAGGGGAAGGCTTGAAATTACGTCCGTTTGAGTTAAAAAATTTCCTACTTCCAGTCAAAGACTACCTAGATTTTATTTCCTCACATTGCGGTTATAAGAAAGTACAGTAAAAGTTCGATGTTACGAGTACGGCTTATAGCGAGAATCCCGTTGTTACGAGAGATTCAAAATACACCGTCAATTTGTGAATGTTAAAGATAGGAAAAATCTTCGTGTATCACGAGTGATAAATCTAAGGAGCTCCCGCTATAACGAGAGGCTTTCATGGCCAATCTTTCTTCAATAAAATATTTCGAACAAATTCTTTCCCTGAAATTCCAGGAAGTTGTAGAGAGATAAACGTGTACAGCTGCACACACAGATGAGTTACCAGTTGTTAGTCTGTTTGGCTCTTCAGATGCTGTCCCCAGCTTTCTTCCACTCGTCTTCACAACGGTGGGAAGTCGAAACATTTTTTACAGGTGTACGTCGCGTGTTTTCTTTCTCTGAATGGAGATTAAAGGGATGGTTGACCTTGGAAACAAAGTTGAAAATTTTGTATGAATGTGAGAAAAGTTTGAAATCGAAAAGTGAGATCGCAAGAAAATTTGGTCTTGCATCATCAACGCTGTTTACAATTTTAAAGAACTGAGAGAAGATCAAGGAGGCGGCTGTGCAGAATAACGCACCGGCAAAATCCTTGAAATTACGCAATGGTGAACGTAAGGAATTGGAGGAAGCGTTGTTTACGTGGTTATGCCATAATCGAGCCGAAAAATTCCTATTGGTAGAACAATGATAAAAGCTGAGGCTAATGAATTTAGAGTTGAAATGAAGATCGAGAATTTGAGTTGTTCGGACGGTTGTGGCTAAAATTGGAAAATACCCACTTTTCATCACATGCCACAATTCGCCTAAAGAAACGGTCGTCGTGAAAATTTTCCAACAATTAGTGACACACACATGTACACTTCGCTGAGTTTGAGCAGCAGTCAGTTCTGGGGTACTTCTTGACAGCTTATGTGCGTCTAGGCGAGCTTGTGCAGTTAGCGAACACTTGTGGGCAGAGGTATTCCCATCTCATTTGATAGTTGTCTAATGCTTGTGCAAGGATTTGAATCTATAGCTTGGTGTACAGTTTCAGAATTTACCGTCAAAGGTTTTCCAGCACGTGCTTTGTCTTCAAGGCTGCAGTCCCCATTTTTTAAATCGTTGAAACCAAAATCTTGCAGTTCTTTCAGACACTGCTCCTTCACCTTCCACAGCACAAAGTTTCCTCACTGCAGCTGCAGCAATCATCTTTGTTTTAAAAAGAAAAACCGTAATAGCACTCGATCATGTACCAGTACTTTAAGAAAATTCCGGAACTTTTTATGTTAAAAAAGAATGATTACAGATAATACCTCTTTATGCGGCGTTTCCTTCGAAGTAGTTACCCTGTGCATAGTTGCACAGTAGTTACCCTGTGCATAGTTGCACAGTAGTTACCCTGTGCATAGTTGCACAGTAGTTACTCTGTGCAACTATGCATTTTTGCCAGCACTCATACAAGGATTTAAATGCAGATTACAAGCCTTCTTTTGCCACATCCTCCAGTGCCTCCGTCGCAGCTCATTGCACTTCTTCATAACTTGAGAAGCGTCGCGTCGCCCTTTAAGCAAATTCTTGATCCGCGGAAAAAGTAAAAAGTCACATAGGGCGATATCAAAGTAATAAGCTGGTTGTGGAAGAACGGGAATGTGATGTTTGGACAGGTAATCGGATTCCAGGAGGGATCTGTGAGCCGGAGCATTATCGTGATGGAGCACTCACGAGTTGGTCCTCCAAAGATCCGGTCGCTTCCGTCTCACTGACTCTCGGAGACGTTTCAGGACGTTGACGTACTCTCTTTAGTGACTGTACGACCATGTTGAAGGAATTCCTTGTGTACGACCCACTTGCAATCGAAGAAAACTGTTAACAAGACCTTTTCTTTTGAGCGGTCAGCCTCCAAAGGAAAGGTCTAAGGTCGTTCTGAGCTCTCATCATCCTCGATACTCTGTCATCCCGTTTTCGAATCGTCGATGCCACTCATAAACTCTAGTTTGACTTATTGCACTCTCACCGTACGCTGACTTAATCATTTAAAAAGTCTCAGCGAAAGATTTTCCGAGCAGAACACAAAATTTTACACTTGAACGCTGTTCAAAATTCGACATCGTTGTCCTCGCTACGGAGAGCCTCAAATGCCTGTAATAACGAACTACGCACATACGCTGTACGTGCTGGATCAGGATCAAACCGGTTCTGGCTGGTCGGTCACATCATGCTCTTCGCTTGCTCAGCGGGAATGACGCAATTCATTGACATTTGTCAAATATTCAAAAAGTTCCGGAACTTTTGAACGCATAACTATAATACTAATAATCTGAATATATTGGTGTAGAATAAGAATCAGTTTTCCAAGCTATCGCACAGCAACCAGATGGCTTTTTCAAGGAAAATGGACAGTTATTAATTAGTACGTTGTACATTGTTTAGAAGAAAAGATCGCGAGAGATTTTGGTGAGAACCTCATGAACCAATAGAATCAGCATCTTGCGTGAACGCAAAATAAGGTGTAGTGTTACCTTTTAGTGTGATTATGTTTAGTTGTTACGTATTGTTCATACCATTTTACGGGTAAAGGAAATTGATATCCATACCTGGTGGTTGTAATGAATCAAGTGCAACCTGCAATGATATACTCTCTCTTGCACGTTGAACGCACCGTTATGGATGACAATGCTTCAATATTATCTAAAATGAATGGGACATGCTAGGCTTTGCTGTTAGGGTTCAATGTTTTTTGAGTCAAAATTGACAGAATTGCGGAAATATTTTGTTGCAAGAATAGTTGCTATCTTTGGGCCCATAGGAACTCAGCCACATCGCTGAATCCAAGTTGTGTGTCATACTTGCTGTCAGCTGCAAGAAATGCGGCCCTAAACTATGCCAACTAAAGTTTTATATGTTTTTGAACATTGTGCATGAATCATTCGCAGCTGAATATGTAACTTTGTACATATACAAATGTTTGACGCTAAGGAAAAAATGAAGGCTCACTTCCGTTCCTTTTAATATTTTATTTGCGTTTTTATTTGGGTGTGCTGTGATAGAAAATGTTTCACAAAGAAAATTATCATTCCTATCGACCTGTTAAATATGGCTACACTGCTTACCATCAGTTCCTAATAATATCCTTACCAACACTGCATGCCATCAATTCCTAATAATATTTTACTACAATAAATGTGCTATAGGCACATTTATTGTAGCCAAATTTGATCCTTGTAAGAACCATAATTGGGGTAAGAAATTTCAAGTAAGGACCAGTTAGGGAACTTAAAACCAGATAAAATCTACTTAAAATACCCAAATATTTCATCCGATTATCATATTTCAAGAACACAGAGCTTAAGTCATAATGCATCAGCTTCCAAATTCACCTATTCTCTCTGCATGTTTGGTGAAATGTAATGGCGGCGGAGCCATCATTTGCAGAATTGAATACATGTGAAAGCGCCTAAGTACAACAGTTTTTTGGTTCTGGAGAATTTACTTTTCCTCATTCTTGAAATTTTATCAGTAACTTTGAGCTTTACAATGGGACCGTACGACGTTCTCCTCGGGACTTTCAACAATACTGTTTGTATGGATAAGCCTTGGTATGAACCTTTATTGGGCAAAGGAAGAAAGCGCGTTTCTCAAACGTCTTCGAGAAAATCGAAGATAAGAGTGCCTGACTTATACTCGCTGGTTCGATGGGTGAAAATTTTCTTTCTTTTACGCTTTCCAACCGTAGGCTGAAAAAACGTATATGCTCCAGCTTTGTCCGTCTGTCTGTCCGCCCGTCCGCATGATAACTCGCGTAAAATGGGTTCGATGACGATGAAATTTTAGTATGCGGTAGGGGACAACCCCCATCTAAAATGGGCGAAATCGGGACATAGGAGCGGGATCCATTCTATCGCCCTTATGCGTCATAACTTACGTAAAAATGCTTCGATTAAAAAAATGAAAATGGACGATGTCATCGCTCTGTCCACATTATTTTATAAACAACGCATAGTGACTGAAAAATTGTGTTCCGACACCGCTGGGATCGAACCCCAGATCTCTCGATAACTAGTCGAGTGCGTTCGCATTTACACTACGGCGTCAACAATTCTCAGCGCCACGCGTGGTTTATCAGTCAGCATCTGACTACATGAATCCGTATTGATAGTCTCAGCAACTGAGATGTCGTCATCTGGTGGCTATGCGTTGTTTATTAAATAACGTGGACAGAGCGATGACATCGTCCATTTTCATTATCTCCACGTATTTGATATATATATTTATTTTTATTTATTTTATATATATTTAATGCTTCGATTGTGACAGAACTTTATGTTGTTCCGAAGGTATACTGAACCGGTTCTGTTGAATATAATCGAAATGGAGTCAAAGGTCAGGGCACAGGAGCGAGATTTATTCCACAGCCATTATCCTCATAACTGGACTAAAAATTCTTCTATAGCGACAAAACTTTAGTATGTTGTTCTGGAGGTATAACTGAACCAATTCTGTCGAATATCATCGAAATAGGGTCAAAGATCAGGACATAGGAGCGCGATTAATTTCACAGCCATTATCCTCATAACCTGAGTAATAACTTAAGCAATGATTTTTGGTATATTGGAAAGCGTATCCTAATCAATGCATTGCATGATTTTACTAACTTGTTTTTTAAATCCCAAGTATGTTTTCCTCTTGATGTTCTGAACGAACCCTATGAGCATAAAAAAGCGGAGTTTGTACAAAGGGCAAGATGTTGCGTGACTTATTGTTTCCCTTGCTTCTAAGACCAATATCATCCTGCCTCATGTACTGATTTATCTGCTTCCAACGATTAATAAAACATATTTCTATTTGTTTGTATTTTATATATCAATGACCGGGCCAAATTTGTTAATTTTTAGAAAAAAAAATCTTTAATTAAATTTATTTTTAATAGACAGCAATTCCGGAAACGGATATTGAAGGCAGAGGGTGAAAAGGGAACATGCACGTTTTTAATAGAAAATAAATAGAAAAAATATATAAGCCCATGCGATTTACAATTATCTTATATAAAAATTGCATTTCCGATTTGAAATAAAAACAAGTTAGTAAAATCATGCAATGCATTGATTATGATACGCTTTCCAACATAGCAGAAATCATTACTCAAGTTATTACTCAAGTACTGAAGTTAATGGCTGTGGAATAAATCTCGCTCCTGTGTCCTGAATTTTGACCCCATTTCGGTGATATTCAACAAAACCGGTTCAGTATACCTCAGGAATAACATACTAAAGTTTTATTGCAATAGAAGCATTTTTACGCAAATTATGAGAATAATGGCTGTGGAATAAATCTTGCTTCCGTGCCATGACCTTTGACCCTATTTCGTTGATATTCAACAGAACCGGTTCGCAATAACGCCGGAACAACATGATAAAGTTTTGTCGAAATCGAACCATTTTTACGCAAGTTATGATGCACAAAGGCAATGGAATGGATCCCGCTCCTATACCCTGACCTTTGGCCCCATTTCGTCCATTTTCAATAGGGTTCGTCCCCAGGTGGTTCCCTACCACATACTAAAATTTCATCGAAATCGAACCATTTTTACGCAAGTTATCGTGCGGACGGACAGACAGACAGACGGACAAAGCTGGGGCAATTCCCCTTTTCTTATTTTTGGGGGAAGGGAGTTAACGATCAACCTTGAGCAACTCAATGGACTATAAGCAGTCGTCCGTTGCTAATTTAAGACCACTTGTTCCATAGAAGGGAGAGAGCCAGCTCCGTAAAACAAACACACCATCCATGCCTCAACTGTGATTCGAACCCGGACTCATCTCGGACGCAGTATTCTAAGCTGTAGTTAGAAACCACAGCTTAGGTCACTTCGTTACCGCAGCTGCTGTCATAAGTTCAAATTGCGTTCAGCATATTCTTACTTTCCATTTAAATTACTGAACTAACTGTGAGGACTGCTTAAAATATTTTAAATGTTTCAAGCTTAATATTTATTGAGATTGCTTGTTTAGAAAACAAAAGTATTTTAACAAATAATGTATACTCAAGAGACGCATATAGCGTATTAAATTCATTTATTTTTGAGGTGTATAGTATGCACAAAGATTCGCCAAGCTTTCGCACTCCACTGGGAGGTTTTTTCAAGGCAATGTTAGACGTTATTTTCAAAAATCATCTTTGTTCCTTACGTGTTCCAATTACCTGCATTTTTATGTCTACCATTGCTTTGGATAAGCCTCCCAGTGGAGTGCGAAAGCTTGGCGTATCTTTGTGCTTACTACACCACAAAATATAAACGGATTTTATAAGCTATATGCATCTCTTGAGCATTCACAGTCTGGTATATTTATAATTACGTTACAAATAATATACTTAAATATACGGTCAGAATCGTTTGAGAAAGAACACTTAGGTAATAATCCAATTTTACTCTCAATTCCTTGATTTCAGTCGAAGTACAGCTTCATGAAAACGTCAACACAGTTTCTGTTTGAATAACTACAAAAGCTGCAGACCAAATCACAGTATCGATTTCTTGGATCAAACTTATGGAACATACAGATCATCAAGATAACATGTGGCCAAACTTTAATAATTTAATCATGTTTCGTCGTACTACCACACCACAAAACGTTTTACTTACTGCGTGCTTTCTATTTACATTAGACTGACCGTCAGTGGTTACCAAAAAGTATAACGAAATCCGGAGGTTTTGAGGCCCCGTTCAGAAAGAAAATCAAAAGGAGAAGTAACATATCATACATAAGAATAGAAGCTCAAAATGGAAGGTTAAATTATAGAAATACGTCACATTAATTTATGGAGATATCATGAGTATGCTCTCAACAGAGGGCTAGGCAATAAAATTAAATGGCAACAATTATTTAAGTTATTTTTAAACATTTTTAACGAAATATATGTGTAGGGGCGGACTCGCTCATTAATTATGTAAATGGCGTCTTGTTATGATGTTCCGAGAATACTCACGCCATAGGCGTGAGTATTCACAGTCCAAAAGGTTCGTTACTCGAAATCATACCAAACCAAAATTGATTGATTAGACGAAATCCTCCCCGCTTTGGTATCTGATCTGCGAATCAGGAGGATGGAGGAAGATGTCTGAAGCCTGAAGGAATCACTAGTATACAACTAAGTGAAAAAGCCTCCGAGAATAAACTTAATGGATTTATTTAGTAAAATCAAATCAACGACGTTCTGTCCGTCTTTAGAGTCACCGTCTTTTGAAGTTACTTCTGTTGGCTCGCTCTCTGACGAAAGGTTGTGTAGTTACAATATTAATCGAATATTATTCCTGCTTTATATCTCTTAGTCTTACGCGTTACTACCTAACGCTATCTATCTCAGCCTAAACTGCGTAATTCGTGAGAGTCCTTTTTGATCTAGCACCTGTAGCACGGATTACGTATAACCTATGACCCGTCCGGTCGATCTCCAGTACGCGGTCAACGAACTTGGCCCTCCCTGGCCGATCCTAACACACTCTCTAGCTCTCCTGAGCTGCACTATGACTCTATGAGAGTCCCCCTCTGTTCGTCCCGAAGTCAGACTAACATACGCATCCCCCCTCTGTCTCATGCCTACGTCACCGGCACGTCACCTTTCCTCCTTGCTCCTGCTCTGAGGGCATACCTCGCCCTGCCTGCTGCTACCTACGTCACAGAGGCGGCCTGGCATCTCGCTCCTGATATCTGCTTGGCGCACCTGGCTCGCTTCAGGCGTTATTGAACACTCTTCGGAGATCGGCGGCTTGCTTGAAGTACTTTGACTCGGTGCTTCTATAGACAGACTCATATTATTCTGAAAATACATTAACACAATATACACTACTATACGAACACAATGGTTAATGGTAGTTCGCCAGACATACTGGCGTCTGCTTGTTTTCGACAGTGTCCAGCGGAGGTCTCTAATGGCTGATGCTATCAGTATGGGAAAAGAGTTTTCCTTATCTGGGCGTGGTGAATAACAACTTCTCTTCCCACCATACAATGAATTCTGAAAAGTTCTAGAATCATCCTTTCTCCGTACACATGGAGCATGTTTTTAGCGTCTCATTAATATGCCACGTACGTTAACATGTCGTACAATAATTACACACAGCACAAGAGATTTACGATATTTCGGGCATAATGTTCATGTCATCGGGCTATATTAGTATATATAAATCCCGATTATGCAGGTGTAATGTCTATGTGTTCTACTTATTAGAATAAATAATTCTTCCGCTCTTACAATATGTCTTTCAGCTCTGAATTCGTCCTTGTTTACAGCAAATGCTTCCTTCCTTTTTTTTTTTTTTTTGAGCGAAACGTTATCTTGACATTTCTCCCAAAAAAAACTGTGTGAACTCGATTCATTAGAAGAGGCCGCAGTTGTCTAGGTGCTGGCTTCTGACCATTTGTCCGAGATGGGTCCGGGTTCGAATTCCGGCGAGGTACGGACGTTGTGTTTGTTGTACGGCACTGACTATCCCCTTACCTGAACCAGCGGCCCTAAATTACGGACGGGCGACTGCTTATAGCCCACTGAGTGGCTCATTGTTGTCGTTAAATTCCCAAACAAAAGCAAAAAAAAAAAACTTTAGAAGAGTGTAATTTAACAGCGTTGAACTAGTCCTCATATAGGTTAATTTTAAGTGGGTTGAAAATTCTTTTTGAGAATAATTTATTGCGAGAATTATTAGATTTGGGAATATGAGTGTCCTTCCATGGGAAAACAGATGAGAAAAAAAAATCGGTAATTTAGGCTTTCGAAATAAATTGCACTTTCAGTTTCATTCGCATTACTAGCCACACACTTATGCGAAAGATGGAGGGAGGACAATCTTGGAACCAGCTTCTCAGAAATGGAGTTGAATGGTTACCTTTTATTTTGTTGGACTGCCTGAAGTTTCAGTTACGTCATTCATCAGATTCAGTGAAGCTTAAAAAATAATCCGAAAATGTGATATTGTAATTGAATCTGAGGCTTGCTTGCTTGCTTTCCGCACCACTGACGCAAAGAGATGCTTAACTTGCTGTACGAGTTTGCGTAGTCTCCGCTTAGGCTCCCCGTGGGTTACGGTTAACACCGAACAAATAAATAAATAAAGGATTACCAGAAAATGCTTTTTCATGAATTTTCATAAATGGCGATCATTTGAGGGTAAGAACCAAACTGAACTCACTATGCTACACTCCAGTTCAAACAACACAAGTCTGGGAATGCAGATTATCAGATTTTACATTCCTAGTTAGGCGTCTTTCACATAGTTATGTCATAAAGTGACATGATTACGTTATCGTTTATTCCGTTCATCCAGCCGTCTGTGTGGGCACTATGAGTGCTTCTTCGAGTCGCATTTAAAAAGTACGGGATGATTTCTTCGTTAAAAAACATATGAAAATACAGGGTGATCCGTTTGGGTAGGGTTAATTTAAAAAATGATGTGGTATGGCTTGTAACAGATATAATAAGTCAATATTTGGCAGAAATTACTTCTATGGATGGGAGTTTGTCTAGGCCTCCACTTGACCCCCCCTCTTTTCGGAATCGTCAGAGTTCATACGGGAGCGTGACCACGTAAGTCGCTTCGAGTTTGCCTGTCTTATGTGTGACCTAATGGAAGCGGATACCACTTTTGTGGATCGATGGCTGTACACAGACGAGGCTATATTTCATGTGAGCGGAAGAGTGAATACCCACAACTCTATCATTTGAGGTACCCAGAATCTCCATGATTTCTGTGAAGTGGAAAGAGCAAGCCCCGAGGTAAATGTGAGATGCGGGGTGTAAATCAGGACCATACCTGGACATGCAACAGATCTTCTTAGTGCCACAACTGGATAACGATGTCATTTTACAGTAAGTTGGCGTCCCACCCTACTGGTCAGTGGAAGTCAGGAACTTCCTCAAAAACACATTCAATGACAACTGGTGTGAACGCGATGGCCCTATTCTTTGGCCTGCAAACTCCACGCATACAACTCCCCCCCCCGATTTCTTCCTGTGGGGGCTTGTGAAGAACATCGTCCACGCACAACGACCTCAAAGCCTGGATGACATGAAGGTGAAAATTTCTGCAGCGTTCGCACAAATCACTCCGCATATGTTAGAAAACACGTGACAAGAATTGAACACCTGGTATAAACTCTGTCGAGTCCGCGAAGGGGGTCATGTAGAGATCTAGACAAACTCCAATCCATAAAAGTAATTTCTGCCAAATATTGACTTATTATGCGCACTATATTGACAAAAGTCACCAGACACCTAGAAGAGAAACACAACACAGCATTTGTTGACATACATTAGTACGGTGTCGGTCCACCTTTGGCCATAATACATACACTGACCCTTCGAGACATGCTTTCGACAAGGTTTTGGAACACAACGATAGGTATGCGTTTCCATTTAGTACATAAAGCTGCCGCTAACTGTTGCTTAGTAGTAGGCCTTGGTTTCAAACTTCTTATGGGGCGCTCTAATTCATCCCATAGGCGCTCTATGGGATTAAGATCAGGGCTCTGTGCTTAATCCCACAGAGCACCTGAACGCACCAATCCTTCGCACGCTCACAACTTGACCTTTCATAACCATTTCTCATACCATGGTACTCCCCCTCCCATCCCCACTCCCCCAGGGATGGTGGGTTTATTACGAACAGAGTAGCCAGCAGCAAGTTGGGGGAATCAACTGATGCTGTTCTTTGTTTCAAATATAACATAGATGCTGCCACTGCCATGTAAGTTTATATCTATTTATAGGTAGATTGATAGATATACAGGATGTCCATAAATGAAGTACACAACTCTAGTATGCTATTGAAAAAAATACGATGAATAACAACTTACTTTTAATGTCAAAACACACGGTAACTGTGAATTTTTTTTTTTAATGTCAGTAGATCTTTACGTGTGTGTGCTCTTTGGTTGCTCGCAGAATGTCTAAACGATAGTACAGTTCCACCCACGTACGCTGCAGAAGGTCAGGTGTAACAAAGAGGAAGGCTACAGTAATGGGTTCATTGAGCTCAGTGATGGATGTAACCTTTTTCTTGTACACAATGTCCTTAATAAAGTCCCAAAGAAAAAAATCCGATGGGGTAATATCAGGAAAACGGGGTAGCCATGCCGTCAAACCTGCACTTCCAATCCAACGCTCTACGAAATAGTGGTCTAAAGATCTGCGTAAATCCAAAGACCAGTGCGGAGGCGCTCCATCTTGCTGGTAAGTGATGTTTTGAATATCCTGGAACTGTGGAATTGCGCATTGTTCTAACATGTTCAGGTAAGTTATGCCAGTAACGGTTGGTTCAGCGAAGAAAATGCCCCTATCACTCTGTTTTCCATTTGACAAGCTCAGACATTAACCTTCGGGGTGTCTTTCTCTTGTGCTACCACGACATGGGGATTTTCCGTGCCCCAGATTCGGCAGTTATGTTTATTCACTCTGCCAGAAACATGAAATATCGACTCGTCGCTGAAACAGATCCGTGAAATGAGTGTGGGGCTTTCGACAATGCGATTAAGCATGTCTAACGCAAATACTTTTTGACGTGTTTGATCATTTGGTTGAAGTTTTTGCACTAACAGCACTTTATATGCATGTAGGCGTAGACGTTTATGACGAACCTTGTGAACCATTGCTCGCGGTCTTTCGAGTTCACGATTCGCGATGCGGACGGACTTCTTCGGGCTCCTTAGATAAGTCTTACGCACGTCTGCCCCCTTTTCGTCCGAAATGGAAGGTCTCCCACAGGAAGTGTCTGGAAAGGTCTTTTGCATTTCAAGACACTTCCTGTTGCTTTGAATTTGTTTACCCTTTGTTTGATGCTCCTTCGTGTCGGTAGCTGTCTCTTGTACTCCGTTCCGAACTTACACTGAACAGTTGTTAGAGATTTTGACTCCGCAAACCAAAACACACACGCTGCTTTCTCCACTGGGGAAGCCATGTCTGTTGAGTTCCGTGTTTGACAAGATTTTTCATTACATGCGACACCTGGCGCCATCTATCAACTGACTTAACAAACTTTAACACTTGCCACGTCTCTTGACATTTAAAGTAAGTTTTATCTATCGTATTTTTTTTAATAGCATACTGAAGTTGCATGCTTCATTTATAGACACCCTGTAGAGTAAATTTGTTGTTTAGCTTAGTAAAACCCTCAGAACACAGCAAGTGTGGAAAAGTTCTACTAGGATGAAGAGCGGTATTCTCAGATGAAGAAATACGCATTCAGCTTTCTAGGGCTGAATACCATTGAAGTAAATAACTGTTCAGGAGTTGCGTACTTTCAATGAGAAAGAAGTCATTGTAAATGTCATAAGAACAGCTTTTAACAAGGGAACCTGTTCTTCGAGGTGGCAAGTTCATACGAGCCTAATTATGTCCCCCTACTTTTATTTGGAGTCAGAAAAACCTTTTAAAACTGCATTTATGCCTGCGATCTGAAAAACATTCGGTGCATCTGGGAACAACATCAGAAAAGGTGAAGAATCTCAAAGCTAGATCGCGAAAGCTCACACACGGCCCTCTCAAGCAACTCTCGAGATCTGTGTGTGAAGAAATGTGTTTATCAGATATTTCCGTCCCTCTGCATTTAGCTGCTCTTGGATGAGAGATAATTTAATTTCCTCCCTAACAACATGCACTTGCAAACTGAATTTATCTACGCACTAATTTAATTCCGAGGTAGAATATTTGCACAAGCCTGAGTAAGCACGAATGGAAGGTAAAAGTCCGAGCTTTATAAAAATTAAAATCCGAAGTAGAGGCATTTTCTTAGGCACAGAAATGCATGAAAGCTTTCTTTATTCTTCGCAGGCAAGAGCGGTGAACTAAAAGGCTTAACATAAAAAAAAAGTTGGCAGTAAACGGTAAGCCGATGAGATCATCTCTTGAAGGTAAATTTGCATTGTCAATAGCGATATTTGTCCGTATATAAAAGAGAATTTCGTACATTAATTTTGGATAAGCTTTTCATCGATCTGTGGACATGTAGTGGCGGATCACCGCGCAAGCGCAGGAAGTGCATTCGTGGGTTTTCAAAATGCCAAAAAGAAATTTAGATTTTTCTTTATTTTTAACGTTTTATTAATTGATAAGACAATAAAATAATAATAACTCGAACAAACAGCCAACGGTAACCGATAACTCGGGTACAGTTGGCAAATTTTGAGCGAAGCTATTGCAAAATGGGAAGTCGTCAAAACCTGACCATGAACTATGTCCAATCGCATGCTAAAAATCACGGTGATCGGATGTGTCATGTCGTACAACTAATTGTCTAGAGTCTCGTATAGAGAGCGGATTTTTTCAATTATTATTAAAATTGGTTAGTTTTTTAATGATCATTATTTTTATACGACACGACCAATTACCATCCCCATGTCCCTCACCATGTCCTTCCCTTTCTCTGTGGTAAGTGTCACCGCGATCGGCTGAAGATCTTTGGAGGAGATAGGTAACAAACGACGCCTTCTCAAAACCCGGGAAAACCCCTAAAAATGAAAGTTTTTGGACTATTATTCCTCAATGACACGGAATTTCGGAAATCGGAAGGCGTCAAATGGACGATATCAATCGCATGCAAAAACTCACGGTGATCGAATGTGTCGTCTCGTACCTATGCCCGAACAACTAATTGTCTCAAGTCTCGTAAAGAGAGCTCCGCTCACTAACGATAATAAAGGCAAATTCCGTAGCGTCTTATGATGTTATTTTCATAGTAGGAACAGTTTTGCTCGTTATGAACCGAGGTCGTCTAGAAATTACAAAGCCATGACATTTGAGAGATGAACTCCCTCTCTCAGTGACGTCACGCGAAAACAAAGGCTTCTAATTTGTTTCCAACACTGTCATGAATGACGTCAAACACAACACCGACGTAGCTTGCGTCACAAAAGGAGGGAGCTTATCAGGGACGTCGCTAGGCTTCAAAATCAGGGTAGGAGACGGAAGAGAGTGGATACTGGTTTTGCTGGGGCAAGTTTGATAACTTTATTTACGAAACAATGGAGGAAATATTTTTAATGCTTTTTACCTCTACCCTGGCGACCCCTGGACACACATACACACTTGGATCTGACTAGTTGCGCCACTAGTAACATAACAATGACTAGTGGGTTACTAGTGTAAGATATAAGTGTTGGTAAAATATCGCCTTCAGCTTTGTTTTTGTGAATGCACTGTCTTAATTCCTTTTCAAAATTTTACATTTTTGCTTACGAAAATACCAGGTCGTTCGGAAATTAATGGACGATTTGGAGGGGGAAATGAAAGAGACATACCTCATAGCACACAACTTTGTTTTATTCGAAATAGACGCCTTCAGCACCCCTCTGCCAGCAAGTGACAAATGCTTCAATGCCAATCCGAAAGTAATCTGGCTCCCTGGATGCAAAAAGGTCCCGGAATGCAATTTCGTCCACTTCTCGGTTTCTGAAGGTCCTATCCTTGAGGTAATTGCTAAAATGCGTGAACAGGTGGAAATCGGTAGGTGCTAAGTCAGGCGAGTAGGCTGGGTGTGGAAGGGTTTTGAACTTCAGTTCGTGTAGTTTCTGTTTCGTCATTTGTGACACGTGTGATCTCGCGTTATCATGGAAAAAGATAAGACTCTTCGTGCTCACCAAAGATGGCTGTTTGAAACAGAACTTCTGGCACTGGCGCCAACGACGGTGGTGCTCAGGGGCTTGAGCACCCCTTGATATAATTTGTTATATGTACTAAATTCATACTTAAATATTTAGTTCCACTTTACATAAAATTAAATCAGATAATCGGAATATAGCGCAGATATTTGGTTTCTATAAAAAAAAATCAATATCTTCAAAGAATCGTGTTTTAACCACCGATACCAAATAAACACTTAAGAAATAAGACAGCCAAGCAAGCGAGAAATCGGGGGTGTGGGATGTGGTTTGTACCCTACTTTCTTAATTATTTAAAACTTCCGATTTTTTTTATTCTTTTTCGCAATCACGTTCCTTGCACATCAGTAAGTTGTCAGCAGCTCACCATGCATGTAATGAGCTTCGGTGGGGTCATAAAGCCATAAATGTCAGAGCGGGAGTAATGAATGACCGTCCGAGAGCAGAAGGCACACAGCGAGAGTGCGAATGATGTTTTCTCGCTCAAAGGGTAATTTTGAAGGATTTTTTTGGCTGTCCTTGCAGTTATTGTTTGTTTATTTGACATAATTATGTTGAGGCTTGTTTTTCTCCCTAGCTTTATAAAACATATAAGCAGTCACCAATAGTAACAACAATCAATCCACGCAGGGTGATATGCCAAATCGATAAAAACCGGTTCACATGGACTGCAAGATGAATGATGACAGGGTGGCGGTGGAGATTCCCAAGATACACCTGTTGATCAAAGCAAACATTTCACTGTAATATACGCTGCGTTATACGCTAAATGCTAACAATAACAAGTAAGGAAAATAATAAAGTGTAATGATTATGAAGCGCGTTCCATTCCAACAGTGAATACGTCAGTTGCTTGCTACTGCTAGAGCGAGCTCCTCAAAACTATCACTATTAGCCTACTGTCTGTTTTGACTAACGATATATACTGCCAATCTCAGCCTTTTTCAACAGGTGTGGTTTTCTGGTAGTCCCCAACAAAATGCTCAAATTTTGTCCAAAAGAAAAAAATTATAGGAGCTTTTGTGTGCACATTACCGAAAATTAAATCGGAAGAATTAAAACGGGGTTCAAGAATTTGGTTGCTATAAAGAAAGGTAATATCTTTATTATGAAATCATGTATCGGTTTGTTTGCGTTTATACTGAAGACAAGGTCCATTTGAACATCTAAAATTTCAACACTGGAAACGGTACCTGCCTTTTGAATTTCAGCACCCCTCGAAATTTTCAGGAGTCGGCGCCTATGACTTATGGTGCATTCGGTCAATTTCTATTCAAGAGAACATTCAAGAATGTACAAGGTCCGCTGTGATTGATAGGGATATTTTGCCAAGTTTGTTAAAACATATAAAATTCTGTTCTAGAGAAAGAGATTTACTTTGCCGGTAACAGGTATGATCAATATTTGATTCTAGCTGCAATACATCTAATATTTGATCCTATATTAAAAGAAATATATTATACACACGACCTCTTCCCTCTGTACTGTGGATCAAATTTGGTTAGAGCAGACAGGAACAGTTCAATGATTCGTTATTGATCAACCCCATTGCTTTTCCTTAGAGCTAAAACTATCAGGGGGACGCAATTGTTTAGAAACAGTGGACAGTGGACATCCTGTGCATCCTTGTAACCTTGCTCCTGAGAATAGACATTTGAGTTTTGGCCTCCCCGATGTTTTGAATGTTCTTAGATTCTACTAGTGAATATTTCACTTGCAAAGCACGGGCCGTAGAGGCGACCGCCACGGCCAGGAGTAATAAAACGCTGAACGCGGTTCCTTTCGTAGCATGAAAATGTTACCCTCTATGAAAATAGCGTCACAGAACACGAGAGAATGTACTTATATTATCGTTGTTATTATTTTATATTTTTACCAATTAACAAAACATTGGAAAAAAAATTACGTTTTCTTTTTAGTTTTTTGAGGCCCCTTCGATTTTGAGGACGCCAAGCGCGCGTTTCGTGCGACTGCGCGGTGATCCGCCACTGACACCGACACGTTATACTATTTGGCAAGTTCTCTGACTGCGACGCTAGGATTTGCCTCCACATTTGCCGTCGTTATCAATGACCGAATGTCGTCCTTGGCCCTCTTCATCTTGTAGGCTCGTGTCACCGAAACGAAACTTTTCACACCACCGACGAACAGTACGTTCAGATGTTGCCTCCATTACGACCCGATATGAACTCATGAAGCAGAATCACCCGCAACTCACTCCCTCCTAACATGTTGTACAAACCACTCTCGCACGAGAAGCAACGACTGCAGCTCATGGCGTGCATGAGGCATTTGAGTCGCTCTTCAGCTCGATCGAAATGGCGCTGCGAGCGGTTTGGTTTACAAGCATTCTGGGCTAGTTGAATGTTGCACCTCAGAAAATCGGCGATTATTTTCCGAACGACCTGATAGTACTGTGATTGAACAGTAAAATGTTCTTTATATTTACTTGAATCAAATTTTAACGTCGTGACACGCAGGCACAACACTTCCTCCCCTCCTTAACTCCCTTCCTTCAAGCTAGCGACCTTGCCTTGCACTCCTCTTCTCCAAAGCAGTCGTCAGCTACATCCTGCTCCTTCACTACCCGAGGGAGACTTAAAGGCGCTGGAATAGCTTTAGACTCCAGTTTTCGTGTTGAAATCCCCAACTTAGTAGAAGAAATGACAGAGCAATTAGTAATAATCTCCCTCAGTGAATTCGTACCCACCCACACCCTCATTCACCCTTGGTCACACTAAAATGAAAAAGGGCTTAAACTCAGGATTTAGAAGAGTGGAGAACAACCGACTTTTTTCATGGAGCTGAGGATACAATTTTGATAATCTTTCTACGGAAAAGTAAACGACGCACTTCCTAGGAAAAAATGCGTAGGGCTACACTACTAAAAACAAGATAGACATTTTTCCTTGGAAAAGTCCAGATTATATTTTAAAGTTAAAAAAATTGAAAATGTTATATCTCGAACTGGGTAATCAAGAAAATTTTCAGTGTGGGATGTACGCCCTTGGCTACGTCCCTGGAGCTTGCCTTTTTAATTTTATCTTTCAGCGTCTAGTGCACATTAGTACTAGTGCAGCAAGTAGTTGTCTTGATTAAGGCTTAACTAGTTTTAACTACCAATATTAAACCAAACCTGGTAAGAATGCATCATTGAAAGCATTCAATCCTGCAGTCATTCGCCAAATCCTTGGCAAAAAAAAAAAAAAAAAAAAAAAAGAAATAACTATTGTAATTTTTTTAACAACGAGGTGAAAACCTATGTTTACATAGGTATATTCACGTATGCCGGGAGGAAACGCGGAACTTTAAAAGCGTCGCTATGTCATTAAGCAATGCGTCATTACCAGTTTGATTGTTGCCTGTCCTTTCACCCAACGAGAAGAGAGTGCTAAAAATAGCTGCGTCGCCATGGCTGCAGGTCACGGGATCAGAACTTTCTTGTATGGTTAATTCTAAAGACAAAGTAAGCCGTTCGTTCCTTTCCTTTGCGTCTTTAAAAAATGCTTCAGAATCAAAAAATGACTTTTTCTTATGTTTTTTTCTTTTTTTTTAATTTTTTTGTAAAAGAGGGATGATAGTTGTGAGCTCATGCTGTAAAAATTGCAATGCGTTATGATTTATAGTTTGCCATATGTCCGTTTTTTGAAATCGATCCCATCGCGAAATAGAGAATTTTGTGAAATTTAAAAAATTAATTTCTCGTAAATTAAATCGAAATTCAAAAAAAGGGCAAAGAGGTGCAAAAAATAGGTCATGGCCCTACATGCCTAGAAAGTTTCGTGGTTCTATTGCTGTTTGTGTGTCTGGAACGCGAACTGATAGCACTTTCTTTGCTTACCTTAACTTTGAAATACAATAGCTCTTGAAGTATCACCTGAGTCGAAAAACGGTTTATTTCAGCGTGTTCTCCAAACAATTCTATACAAACGATACAAATTTCATATTTTTGCGTTCAATACATTTTGCGCTGTGAGCTAGGAAAGCGCGAGCGTCACGAAATTTCTAAAACAGCGGCGGCGGCAGCGGCAGTTACCTTTTTTTAGAATAGAGAGGTTTATACATTGATCTGTTCTTTCTTATTCTATCAGGCTTCTTCCTCGGTTACCTCGCTGCTAAGTTTCTCTTTCCAAATTTAATTTCTGTTACAATTTCCCATCTCGGCACGACACATTCTCCCAGCCTCTGTTTTCCCTCGGACAGAGAATCCTCCAAATTCTCTCTTCAAGAGCTAGATTAAGACCCCCCTCTTCTTGCAGCGACTAGAGATGGAAATGGGTCACAGGCCAATGAGTCAACGTGTCGCCAATTTCAAGCGGGTCAAATTAAGGTGTTCCTGACAGATTTTATCCCCCCCTTCTTTTTTTAAAAAGCGAAGAAGAAAATTTCCTAAGAAATATGAGAGACGAGAAAGAGCGTCCTCCGAAGGAAAAGTGTCCCTTCCTTCTGAGGGAAAATGACGAAAACAACATCCACATTTTGGAAACTTTCAATTCATCATGAACTTGTGAAAATGAGTGTTGATGTGAATCGTATTCTGGGGTTTGACATGTTATGAAGAAATCAGCAAAAACTAAAATTAAACATACAATACGTTGCCTAATTCAAAAATTTTGACAGTTGGTTCATTAAAATTAGGTGGAACAGCTTTAATATTACTGCGGAGGGACTTTTTGACTCTCGCAGATGTGTTTCAAAACATGGCGAAAGCTTAACGAATCTTTGTGCTTATTACACCCCAAAAATAAATGGGTTTAATACGCTATATATATTTCTTGAGTATACTATACCGAGCAAATTAATTGGGACAAGCTATTTTATTCTAAGAATTGTAATGTGGTCGCCAGTTGATGTCGAAAACCCACGTAAACCGGTTTTATCAGCTGTGAGGTGGTGTGACTGTTAGAACCTGATAGTAAGAATGTGGTTTGACCGGTTTTAAACAGGAAATAGGCACTTCAGCTTCAGTTGTGAACTTTCGTGTGTGACAGGTGGATGTTAGTTTTTGCTCTCTGTGAGTACGTGTTGCTTTCGTGTATTGAAAAAATGGATATTTCCGCAAGGAAGCGTGCAAAAATAATTGCTCTGAAGGATCACACTTCTATGACAGTGAGAGATGTCGCTTTTGCAGTTGGTGTAGGCAAAGCAAGTGTATCAAGACTGCTTACGCGATACAATGCATCTGGATCATCGTCTCCAAAAAGGAGAAGTAAATGTGGAAGAAAACGAAAAACAACTCCACGAACCGATAAATATCTAATCAGAAATAGTAAAATGAATCCAAAAAAAAAAAACAAGCACCGACCTTCAAAGAGATTTATTGGCTAGTGGTTGTGATGTTAGTGAATCAACTGTACGCCTTAGGCTTCTGGAAGTTAGCCGGAAGGCAAGAAGACCAACGAAAAAACAATATTTGAATGCGAAAATGAAGATAAAATGTTTAGCATGCGACAAAAAATATAAATCATGGACTGCTGACGACTGGAAAAAGGTCATTTTCAGTGATGAAACTCATTTATTTGTGCAGGGTTACCAAGCAAATGTCGTTAGACGAAGCAACTGTGAACCCTTAAGACCTGAGCATGTCAAACAAACTGTAAAACACCCTCTGAAACAGATGTTTTGGGTTTTTTTCACATCAAATGGCACTGGAAGCTTAGTTCCTGTTCAAGGTATGATGAATTCAGCCAAGTGCGTAGAAATATTACAACGTAGGATTGTTCCATTCCTGCAAACTTTGGACGGGACATTTCAACATGACTTGGGCCCATGTCACAATTAAAAATTGGTCGAGAATTTCATGTTGGAAAATCAAATTCATTTGCTTGATTGGCCTGGAAATTCACCAGACTTAAATCCAATAGAAAACTTGTGGAATATTTTGAACAGACGTTTAGGTAAAATGGACTGTACAAATAAAGAACGCATGATAACGAATGCTATAAAAGTGTGGTTCCAGGATTATGAAGTCAAAATTATGTGCACTCAACTAGCGGAGTCAATGCCAAAACGAATTCAAGAGGTCATTTCTGCTAAAAGAGGACATACTTCATACTAATACAGGTATTTATCAGTGTATATGAAGGTATAGAATGCTATAAATGCATAGTTTTGGAAAAAAAGAATGATTTTTTACTTTGCCCTTAATAATTTGCACAGTATAGTATGTAAAACAGTTGCCTTGCAAATGCAGGATGATAGTTTCAATACTTTAAGTAAGTAAGGAAATTATACGTTCCATAAAACATTTCTTTGATCTCCATATAACCTCAGATACCCAACGCGGAGAGACTTTTTAAACGCCCTATCTACACTGCTGGCCACCCAAAATGCAACACATGGGGTCAAAGGGGCCCCCACACAAAATTTTCGTAAAAAGTTCTACAGTTTTCAATTTACAACCACCAAATTTGGTATAGTGTCTCATAGTACTCTGACTTAGACCATTGACAGTTTTTGGAAGGGGTCGGAGCGAAGGGGGCGTCAAGGGGCCCTCCATACAAAATTTTCGAAAACAGTTCTACTGTTTTCAATTTAGAACCCCCACATTTGGTATAAAAAAAGTTCTACAGTTTTGAACTTAGAATCACCAAATTTGGTATTAACGGGAAAATTTCAGGAATATATTTTTCATTCATAAAATTTCATCAGCTGAACTTGGTGATTCCACGAATATTTACCCGGAATATACCTGGTACCCCTGCTAGTATGTACACTGACCGAAAAAAAAATCCCAACACCAAGAAGGGGTTGTGTTAGATAAACGACAGTTGGTAGGCGGTGAGATTGCATCTGTAAGATGACGTCTATGCAAATTTCGCGCTCGGCGCATACGTGTGGCGCTAGTAGCTCCCCTCGGAACATGCAAAGCTGGTTTGCTGTAAATACGCGCTGTAACGTTCGTGAGCGTTAGCTATCGTTGAGATTCGACGTAGGGTGTTAATGTTAGTCAAGAATGCCTTTAAGAAGACGAAGAATCCATTATCAACAGCTCACGGAGTTTGAACGAGGTCGTGTAATAAGGCTACGAGAAGGTGGATTTTCTTTCCGCAATATTGCAGAACGACTTGGCAGGAATGTAGCCACTGTGCATGATTGTTGGCCGCGGTGGTCAAGGGAAGGTACTGCCTCAAGAAGACCGGGTTCCGGCCGGATACGTGGCACTACTGAGAGGGAAGACCGTTGTGTGCGGCGTATGGCCGTGGCGCATCGTACCGCATCTGCGGCAGCAATTCGAGCTGCAGTTGCCACCACAGTGACACAACGAACTGTTACAAATCGGTTACTTGAAAGACAGCTCCAAGCCAGACGCCCTGTAGCGTGCATTCCACTTACTCCAAACCACTGCCGTTTGCGACGTCAGTGGTGTCAAGCTAGAGCTCATTGGAGGACGGAGTGGAGATCTGTTGTGTTTTCTGATGAAAGCCGGTTCTGCCTAAGTGCCAGTGATGGCCATGTGTTGGTTAGAAGGAGGCCAGATGAGCGCCTGCAACCAACCTGTCTGCGGCCGAGACACACTGGATCTACGCCTGGAGTTATGTTCTGGGGAGCCATTTCCTATGACAGCAGGAGCACTCTCGTGGTTATCCCAAGCACCCTGACGGCACAGTTGTACGTCGGTCTGGTGATTCAACCATTCATGAACAGCATTCCAGGGAGTGTTTTCCAACAGGATAACGCTCGCCCGCATACCGCTGTTGTAACCCAACATGCTCTACAGAGTGTCGACATGTTGCCGTGGCCTGCTAGATCACCAGATCGTTCACCAATCGAGCACGTATGGGACATCATTGGACGACAACTCCAGCGTCACCCCCAACTAGCATAAACCGTCCCTGTATTGACCGACCAAGTGTAACAGGCATGCAACTCCATCCCACAAACTGACATCCAGCACCTGTACGACACAATGCATGAACGTTTGCGCGCTTGCATTCAACATTCTGGCGGTTACACCGGTTATTAATGTACCAGCATTTCACATTTAAAATGGCTCTTCTCGCGCTTACAATAAGCTGTGATCTTGAAACCTTAATCGATTAAATATGTTACCTATACAAATGTATTGCCGCCATTTCATTCTTCTACAACTATTTTTTCGTGGTGTTGGGATTTTTTACGTCAGTGTATATACATGTATTTTAATTCAAAGCAGATTTGTGCGGGTGGGGTCCAATTATGAAACGTCTGGGTCCAAAATTTTTGACCCGTTTCCAACTCTCGCAGCGACCACCGGGGCAGCTCCATGCCACTTTCCCCGCCTCTCATATCCCTTCATTAGCAACTTATTTTGCGTGTGCGTCCTTCTCATATGTGCGAACAATTGTTCGTTTCACTAAAAAAGGATGCATTCCGCGAACTCCAAATTAAGCTGCAAGACGATTTCTAGAGCAATAAAGTATTATAAACTGAACTCCATGCAGCTTATGACCTTGTGGGGTTGCTTACGGTAGTCGTTAAAACCCGAATGCCTTCCCAGTGGCGCAGTGGTCTAAGCGCTGGCTCCTGACCATTCGTCTGATATGAGTCCGGGTTCGAATTCCGTGAGGAATGGATGCTGTGTTTGTCTCACGGCACTGGCTCTCTCCCTTCCGTGGAACCAGTGGCCCTAATTAAGGGACGAACAACTGTTGATAGCCCAGTGAGTTGCTCACGGTGGTCGTTAAACCTCGCCAATCAAAAAAAGAAAAAAAAAAAATTGATAGCAAACCGAAATTTCATGAAACTTGCGGTAAATAATGGAAACACCGAATTTATGCTCATGCAACAGTTTGCAGATAGTCATTGGCTAAATCAGGTAAGGCTCCTCTTGACAACAGGAGAGTGAGGACTGGTGTGGCGACTTCTAGCTTCTTCGCAGCAAGTAAAAGCATGTACCCGTTATCTAAACAACACCCCTTTTCTTATTCTTCATAACACACAGTTCTGCCACTAGTAGGCTTAAATGCACCGTTCTACTTGCGCATGCATTTCCGCTTGTAAAAATGCGTTTAAAAATACTCTTTCTGAAAGGAAACCAGCGACAAACCCAGTATTTCTTTATGGGGAGTGGACCAAAATATTGAAGATGCAAATAAAAGTACCCCAGAGAAAACATCTAAAATATTGGGAAGCGATAAAAAGATCTCCACCATATCAAAATGCGTTTCCAATGATTCGCAAAAGATATATTTAAAAACATATAAAAATAAACAGCCAGCAAGAAAGAACGAAGGCCACGTGATGCCTCCTGGAAAAGGCCCGAGCCCCTGGGCCACCCTCCCACTGAAGGATACCACTCATTATAAAGAACACATACTATGCATTTTAAACAATGCGTAGTTTCCCTGCTAGATAGACGCAAATGCCAACATCTCTCTCCCTCTCTCAGTCTGATGTTTCCGTCCACAATGGGCAACAGATATCGAGCGAGGGGGACATCGAAAGAGAAATTAGTAGGCGCATAAAGCTTTGCTGTATTGTATTACAGTTAAACTAATTAAAAAACGGTACAATTTTCAAAAACAATTTACCATTATGTCTTTAAAGAATAGTGTTTAATTAATGCATCCTTCCAGTTCTTACTTATGGATCAGAGATATGGAACTTATGACGTAGAATTATTTTCGTACTTCTACGTTATTTTAAAAACATAACCATAAGATGAAATAGTTCCTAAATTAAACCTTAACGGCCAGACGAAACATGTAAACAACAGAAGTCAAACTTACGGAAAAGATGCTTTATTCAGGATGTAGCACTTCCACAACAAATCATAACATCGCATAGTACTTCGCATTAAACTCTCCACACACACCACACAGCTACAACTTGCAACACTTCTCCAAGCAACGCTCTCTTTATCAACGCTCGCTAAGTAACAGTTTAGTCGTTATTTTTATCTCTCGTTCTTATTAAATCAGGCATACGTCACGTTCATTCCACCTCAATTATGTTGCCAACAGTATTCGTTTGAGAGAGAAGATATCACGTTAAGTGTGAAGTATAACTGAGAACAAACTCAAGATTTACATAGGGAAAGAAACTAAAAAGGAAAGTTAATTTAGAATATACGTCACAACCTTAACTACCGAGAACTCAAAGGAGCATGGAGGGATGCATGCTTGGCGCAACCAAGAAAGATATGAAAAGCAGCTCATGGATCAGGGAAAAGGCAAGAGTGCCTGACATCATGATCAAAGTACAGACCCTGAAGTTGCAATGGGCTAGACATATAGCTAGAACAGCTGACCACAGTTGGACAATTAAACTACTAGGCTGGATGCCAAGGAATGGACCTTGAACACCACGTGAGAGATGGGTAGATAAAATTTGAGAGCATGTGACATGGAAGATAGTTGCTCAAGACAGAGTTTTGGAAGAGACTAGGAAAGACCTTCATCCGGTAGTGAATTGAGAACGGCTGTTGATGATGATGATATTAAAGCGGAGAATGTGTTTGCAAAATGCTCTATTTAAGGGCAAACATTGCAATTCACAAAGCAAATTTACCGTCAGAAGCAAATTTTATTGGTTTATCTTTGTCTGCAAATTTTCTTTTGTAAAAAACTGCAAACATTGTGTTCTTTCTGTCAGCGAAAAATGAATTTCTTACATGCATATATACGCTCAAGAAAATACTTTTTCTTCTTCGGATTCTAATTTTCAGAGCCCCTCTCTACCTTTTATTACCTTCCTCCCGTTTTCTCCAAGATCCGCAAATATTTCACTGGCGAGTTAAATTAGTTTGTGGGTAAATTCAGTTTGCACACGCACGCTATTCTGGAGAAAATTAAATTTCTGTCATCCAAGAGCAGTTAAATTCAGAGAACGGTGGGCACATCTCGTAAACTCATTTCTTCGGAGCCGGATCTCGAGAGTCTCTTTTGAGACCCCCAAGGATGGGCTTTTGTGCTGTAGCTTTGATTCATCTTTCCCCGTATTGTTCCCATGATCCGAATACCTTTCAAGTTGATGAAAATACGGAGACTTGAATATAACGTTAATAGGTTTTTGCGACTTCAGAGAAAAGCAGCGAGACATAATTAGCCCCGAATGAAGCAGTCATCTCGAAGAATAAATTCCTCTGTTGAAACCTGCACTTCGTTTCTGACTTTTACATTGACTTCCCCATTAAAAGCAACTTCTGCGCAATTATTTATCTTTACTTGCTCAGAAGCAGGAAGCGGAACGATACATTTCTTCATTTAAAGAACGTCGCATATCAGCCAGCAAAAATCTTGCCAGTGGTGTTAAAATCCTTTTTTACAATGAAGAACAAATCAATTTTGTCAGACATTGTTGATAAGCACATATTGCGTAACTCCGAGAAGAGTGCTTCACAATCCCTTAAGCCTCCGCATTTTTGATCTTGACAAGGGGAATTTGAAATTATTTCTTTCCAACGATTTTTGCTTTTCAAGTTATTGGTTTTCCACCGTCACTTCTTATGTGAATAACTAGAGGTGGTTGATGTAACGGGCGTACGTTTTAAAAAATAAAAAGTGAAAAATAAAAAAACAAAGCTCTCTACGATTTTCAAAAATCACGAGAAAGTTCGTTATTCACAAACAGAAAATAGTGTGCCTCTAAAAAAAAAAAATCCTTCATGGGCCAGATCATTATGGTCACCCATGTCCCCACAAGTGAAAGCGTCCCACAGCACGTAGAAGTGACGTCACAGACTGGCGAGGAACATACCAGGTGTCCAAAACTAAAGTTCACCATTTCCAAAGGTTCAGCAGCAAGTGGAACTATTGCTCGGAATGACTCCAAATTTGATATGAGGACTTTTGAGCGATGGAACTTTGTTTGACGGAAAAAACAAAAATTAGTTTGTGAACTGCCCCCCCCCCCCCCCGGTGGCGCCGTGGTCTAAATGCTAGCTTCTGACCATTCGTCCGAGTTGGGATCTGGGTTCGAATCCCGGTGAGGCATGGATGTTGTGTTTGTCTCGCGGCACTGGCTCTCTCCCTTACTTGAAGCCAACGGCACTGGATTAGGGACGGGCTACTGCTTATATCCCATTGAGTTGCTCACGGTGGTCGTTAACCTTTTAACTGGCTGGAACGAATTGACTCGGGGTTAGCAAAATGGGCTGAAATAATCTCGAACGAATATTTTCGCTTTCTAAGAAGTGGACCGAACGCGCCTGGAACGTGTCAACCTACGCATTCCAAAGCGTCGCTTTCCCCTTATAGGTTTGTTATTAAAAGTGCTAATTTACGGGAAGAATTGGCACTCATCCTATCTGACTGGTTATCTGCTAAAAAGCATGTAACAGTGGCGCAGAACCTAAGAAAGGGTGTATCCTTTTTTGGGTTCTTCGCCATTGTTGCAGACCTTTTAACAGGTGATCAGTTAAGATGTTTGAGTCATTTATTTCTAACCAGTGGCATAATATCCGTATCACGGAGTCCATTAGGTATCATGCCTTGGGTCGAGAATATTTTACTCAAATGGAGCACGTATCACCAGCAGAAGATTTATGGCCGGTGCTACTGAGATGAGAAGGGAAATGCATTATTTTAGCCCCGTAGCTCTCGCAAAACCCGGCCGCTATCTGAGCATTCCTGTTTAGGGAGCGTAAACATTTTGGTCACTATTTTGCTAAGGTACATCAGCAGCTTAAAGGGTTAAACCCCCAACCGAAAAAAAAAAAGTTCCGAAATTCGCCTCCAGAGGAGTAAATGGGGTTGTAATCACGTGGAACAATGAGAGACTGCAGTTATGCGTGTTACCACCTTCAAAATATTCAGAATTCAAATGCCTAGAAAGAAGCTGCTATAAAATCCGGCATCTCACTGCAGGTGAGTGGTCAACGTTTTAAAGCGCAATGGCACTGTCACCAATGGATCGTGCCCTTCCACTAAAGTTGTTTTATTATAAGTAAATTATAACAGCTGTGGCTAAACAGCTCTGAGCAAGTTCAAAATGTTAAAATTGAGCCAGTAATTGCAAATGGTTTACCTAAAATGGTGCGGAAGTTTGAAGAAACGGGTTCTTTAGACGTCAAACGTGGCAGAGGACAGAAGCCAGTCGAGCAGAAGACCAGGATGTAGCCACAACGTTAGAGGAACACAGTATGGTTATTTGGTCGAAATCACCATGATAATGGCAGAAAGCTACTGAATGATAAACTTAATTCATTCGTGAAAACTCCACTATTAGAATGAAATTCAAAACAGGTCATGAACTAAAAATAAGACACGCTATCACAATGGTCGCCTAGATACCGTGTTGTTGCTTGAGTCCTTAATACTCGTCTCTGCTCCGAGCTTCGAGTCGCATCACACACGCGACGGTTGCGGTTTCTTGATAATTGGCGCATTCAAAATGCTGACGTCATATGCGTACGCTACAACGGGATGTCAATTGTCGTGGGAAGCGGTAGGGTATTGCTCAATCTTTATATAAGAGACTGAGCAAGGTTCACAAAGTTCTAAGAGAAATCCTGCGCTGTTATCTCTATAATATTGGGTTGTCGGAAAAGTAGTGACGTATTTTAGCCATGTTTTGTTTTTTGGATTGGAGGTTTAACGACCACCGTGAGCAATTCAAATGGGCTATAAGCAGTCGCCCGTCCCTAATTCAGGGTCACTGGTTCCAGGGAAGGGAGAGAGCCAGTGCCGTAAGACAAACACAACATCCATGCCTCACCGGGATTCGAACCCGGACCCCTTTCGGACGAATAATCAGAGGCCATCGCTTAGACCACTGCGCCACCGGGGCGGCAGCCATGTTTTGCAAAGGTCATTTATTGATAGAAAGAACAAAGATCAATCAATGATATAATGCCCGTTTTGTTCGTTAACCTTTTGCCATCTTTCAGTGAGCTGCAGAATGCCTCGTTCATAGAAGGACCTGTCTTTCGTGGCGAAAAACTGTACAAGGTGCAAATTTACAGCCTTATCTGAATTGAACGTTATACCACGCAAGGTCTGTTGAAGAGAGAGAAACAAGTGGAAGTCTGACGGCGCAAGGTCAGGCGAGTACGCTGGGTGTGGCAACACATCCCACCCAAGCTCCAATAATTTTTGGCGGGTGATCAAACTTGTGTGTGGTCTCGCGTTGTCGTGATGGAACATAACACCTTTACGATGAACGAGCTCTGGACGTTTCTGGATGATGGATTCGTTCAAACTGTCCAATTGCTGACAGTACACATTCGAATTGATTGTTTGAATGTGTGGTAGGAGCTCAAAAAACAAGACACCTTTAAAATCCCACCACACTGAGACCAGAACCTTCCACCGATGAATGTCTTCTTTGGATGTCGTTTGAGGCGAAGCAGCACGTCGGGACCAAGACCGTTTGTGCAGCACATTGTTGTATACAATCCACTTTTGGTCACCAGTTATCAGTCGCTTCAAAAAAGGATCGTTTTCATCACGTTTAATGAGCATATCGCAAATGTTTATACGCGCCGTCAATTGAGCTTCTTTGAGTTCACGAGGAACCCACACATCGAGTTTGTTTACGTATCCCAGCTTCTTCAGGTGGTCGTGAACTCTGGAATGATGGATGTGCAATGTGTCTACAATCTCTCGTGTCGTGTAATGTGTTTGACTCGATCAATGCCTTGATTTGGTCGTCATCAACCTCGGTGGGCCTTCCGGACCGAGGAGCATCGTTGAGGTCAAAATCACCAGCACGGAAGTTTGCGAACCACGTGATAATACTCATCTTGTAGAGCATTATCACCGTACACTTTAGGCAACTTTTCACAAGCTTGACGCGCGTTCGTCCCTTTACGGAACTAAAACAGTAAAATATGGCGAAAATGCACAGTTTGGTCTTCCATCTTCAACTTGATGTCAAATCTTCGCACATCAACCAAATCGCTCACTATTCCTTTTAGACTGAGGCTAGAGCTGGCACCTGTCGAATGCCATAACAATAACAGAGCTGCGCATGCCTCTAGTACTTCCCAAACCGCCCAACCGCCATCGGATGCGAAAATACGTCATGACTTTTCCGACAACCCAATAATTCCCTATGTTCAGAACTTTCATTCCACTGACCAGGGTGCACGAAAAGCATTCGCACTGCGATTTCTTGCTCGGGTTGAACTGGGCAAGTAATGGCTACAGATGGATCGGAAATTACGCCACTGTTACTTTGTCACCGTTGCTGAAAAATCACTCTCACCGTTACGAACAGCTACAAAAAGTAACAATTCCTAATCCACTGATAAAATAATGTCCCCGTTAGATGTGTCAGAGCAATGCTTGGGGTCAGTGGCGCACTCAATAGGGGTGGCCCAGAAGTCCAGGCCCTCCCCATGAGGTATCACTTGGTCTTTCAATCTTTGTTATTGACTGCTTTTTTTTAAATATATTTGTATATGTTTTTAAATATAAATTTTACGAATAATTGAAAGCGGATTTTAGTATGGCGGAGATATCTTTATCGCTCTCCAGTATTTCAGGAGATCTTTTACCCTGGAAGTTTTAATTGCTCCATCAATATTTTGGGCCACTGCCATAGAGAAATCCTGGGTGAGCCACTGCTTGGGGTCCGAAATTACTCTTACGTCATAGTTTTGGTCGCCATGTCACCATAGCTAAACAATTCGCCTCCTTTTATGTTGAAATATCACAGAGGTCGCTAGCGTTGTGAGCTTTCTTCTGGTCTCCCCCTTTTCCTACGCTTAAGATAGTTTTTGTTCTGGCTTTCGCTATGCATTCGCTCGGAAACAAAGAATTTGAAGCGAGCCGATTGCAACAACAATTTGGTCACTGTCACAAGTAAGACGGTGACTCGCAGTTCCGTTATTGCTCCGTCACCCTTACCGTAAACAGTGATTTTGTCACTGTTACAAGTAAGACGGTGGCTCTCAGTTCCGGCTTTTTTATAATGGCTCCGTCACGGCTGTCTTAAATGGTGATGTTGTTATCATTTAAAGTCACCGTTACTTCCATGAAACTGTCACCGTGACAGGAAAATGACTATCAAGCACACCTCTACTATTAGGTGTTTGAATTTATTCCCGCTGTTTTTGCCACACAAACACCTGTGTGTTGCCACAGAACGGTACAGGATAGTCTATTCAAAGTAGTGTCCATTGGCAGCTCCAACCCTTTCCACCGTTGGGGTAACAAATGGATTCCGCGGTAGAAAAATGCAGGTTCTTTCGAGTCGAACCATTCATCGAGCCATTTTTGGATATCCGCGACAAAAAGGAAGTGCTGCTCTGGTAGGCCATATTGTTGCGTCCGGAACAAATGGAAGTCCGAGGGAGCAATATCCGGGGAATAAGGCGGGTGGGGTAAGAAGTCCCATCCAAGTGCCTCCAAGAGTTCCTTCACGGATTTGGCGACATGAGGTCTAGCGTCGTCGTGGAGAAGAATAACCTTGTCATGTGGGATCCAGTTTCCGAGCTTCTGGATCATTCCCATTGCCTTTAAACGTTTGTTAACCGTTGACTCGTCGACCCGTAGGGTTTCAGACAACTCGTGGAGCGTCTGACATGAATCCTTGTCCAATAAGGCCCTCAATGCGCCATCTTCGAACTTTTTCGGCTACCCAGGGCGCTCTTTTTCATTCACATCATATTCGTTGGCTTTGAAGCGTCGGAACCGCTCTCTGCATGTTGTTTCCGATAGGGCATGTTCCCTATTGGCCTGCACTAGCAAACGATGACTTCCCGCTGCAGATTTCTTGAGATGAAAGAAGAGTAATGCTTCCCGCAAATGTTCCTTTTTTGGTACGAAACTCGACATCGTGAATGCGATACAAACTCGTGTTCTGTGGCCTCCGATCGCGTGTCACACACTGCTTCGCCCAGACTACAGACGGTACGTGCGTGCGCAAGAGAGTTCACGTGTGGCCCGGGTCACAGCGCAGAACTGCCGCGCTCTTTTGGGCAACAGTGGGAATTAATTCAAGCACCTAATATGTACTATCCATTGTTGAAACGCTATTTCATTGACTTTTCCGCTATGCAGAACTCCTGCCATCTCTCTTCCTCACATATTACGGTTATAACGTTTCTTAAATTAAATAATTACATGTTCCGGTTATTAGGTGTTACTTAAATAATAATATATGTTACTTCGTTACGGTTTTTTTTTATATTTAACATGAATTGCACTTTATAGAAATTACGTAATTTTAACTAAATTTATATATAGAAATTACATAATTTTAATTAAACTTATATATAGAAATTACGTAATTTTATTTAAATTTATATAAAGAAACTACGTAATTGTAATTATATTTGTAAATAGAAATTACGTAATTTTAATAAAATTTATATATAGAAATTACTTAATTTTAATTAAATTCATATATAGAAATTACGTAACTGTAATAAAATTTATATGTAGAAATTACGTAATTTTAATTAAATTTATATATAGAAACTACGTAAGTTTAATTAAATTTATATATAGAAATTACGTACTTGTAATTACATTCATATATAGAAATTACGTAATTTTAATTAAATTTATATATAGAAATTACGTAATTGTAATTAAAAAAGGTGCTGGAACCCTGTTCCAGAACCTTTATTAATACAAATTTTTTCCGTTCGGCTAGAAAAAAAAATAGAAGCCCTGCGTAAAAGAAATTACATACTCGTGTAATAGAAAAATTCCCATTGTGCATGCCATTTAATATTGTTATACACTCAATGGACAAACCAATTAGAGATATCTACCTAATACAATAGCATGTTGGTCACCTGTAGCGCGAATAACAGCATGTGCATGCCGAGGCATCAACTCCACCAGATGCCGGTAGGTTTCCGGAGGTAATGACAGTCACGCCTGGTGCAGCAAAGTCCACAACTCCTACCGAGATGTCTGCCCAGGATCCATGGATCTGATGTTCCGCTCCACGGAATCCCACGCAGCTTCGACAGGGTTTAAATCCGGGGATCTTGGGGGCCACTGGATGGTTCCAAACTCATATGAGTATTCCTCGAGACATGTCTGGGGGTTGCTGCCCAGCAAGGCGGCGAACTGTCCTGCTGGAACAGACCATTGGCCGCGGGATGCGCGAAGACCATGGGAGCGTGTAGGTGATCAGCCCCCACATGCTGGTGGGGCACAACGCTTACGGACCTCTCCTGACTCACTGGGAGAAAGGACAGGCTACAATCAAACTGGTAATGACGCAATGCTTAATGACGTAGCGACGCTTTTAAAGTACGGCGCATTCCGCAGGCATAAAATAAAATATTAATAAAATAAAAAATAAAAATGGGGGGCGGGAGCTATGGAACATTTCTCCGCTTGAATTTTTCGCAAGTTGTTCGACCACTTCTACATGACCTGGAGATTTGAAAATTGTCATGTTGACAGGTCTTAAGGCCCGAATACCTAGAAGAGTTCGAAAACAACAACAACAACAACAAATTAAATGGCGGATTTATAACAATGTCTGCTTGAATTTTTCGCGAATTGTTTGACCACTTCTAAATGACTTAGATATTTGAAAATTGTCGTATTGATGCGTCTTAAGGTCCAAATGCCTAGAAAACTCCGAAAAATAGAAATCAAAATGGCGACTTTTGAACATTCTCTGCTTGAATTTTTCGCAAATTGTTTGACCACTTCTCAATAACCTTGAGATCTGAAAATCGACATGCTGATAGTCCTTAAGGTCCGGATACCGAAAAACGTCTAAAAACCAAACAGTTCAAAAGGGAGGATTAGCTTTCCTGTTCAGAATGCCGATAGGTTTAAAGATAATTATGCCAGAAACGTTGAAATGCTGTAAAAATTCCAAGAAATTTTGATTTAAAATTAAGGAGCGCCAAAGCTTGATCCGTTTTACGTCAAACCGTATGCATTGACGTCACGATCCTGTTCTAAATCGTGAAACAGTTACGGATCTTAAATTACTTTTCTTTTCCTTTCTTTAATTTTATATTCAAAAAATTATAGATTCGCCGTTCGGGGAAAGGGGCATAACTGCTAGTAATATAAAGAACAATAAAGAAATCAAGACAAACCTCATACGTGACCTTCCATGATACAGCATGAAATAAATGATACCGCAGCAGAAGAGCGAGTTTACATTTAAACCTAAAAACCTGGAACTGTTTAATTTCTTTACGTGCGAAATCCTGACAAAGCTACGCGACAGAGCACGGAAAGTAATCCAATGAAGAGTCCTGCAACACTCTTGTGAATTGGATGAAGCCCCAAAATACGTCTTCAGTTAATGGTGTCGCCAGCAGCACTGAAAGGCGACAGAGTCTGGCTCAGTGACGTGCTTTGACGCCCGAAGGTTACTCTAGCAACGACTGCTTTTATAGCACCCTACCCTTCGGGCATTTAGTCGTAGTGTCGCCATTCACAGAAGTTTTTTCATTCAAACAACTTAAATTTCAGTCGTGATTCGTGAAAAGAGCTCACTTACAGTTTCAGTCACATGTCGACTCGCCGTTTGCTGCTATAGCAAGTGAGTGAGATAATTTTCGGAATCTGACAAAACGTGCCTTCTACTCCAAAAATTTTTGAAAAGTATTTGTTCTCTTAAATTAAAAAAATGTTCAACATCACTTCCGTAGACATGTATAACAGAATAGCGGAAAAAATTCATCCTACTCTTTGCAGAAGGCGTGCCAAATTGTTACACCCGCTCTCCGTGTTTCTCAGTTTTACACATACCCTATCTACCAACAAGTAATTGGACACCTGTGATAGCAAAGGGAAACGAAGTTTATTCACCTTCAATAGTTGGTGAAGCCTCCACGAGTGGCGATTACAGCTGCGACCCTCCGGGGCATACTCTCAACCAGGCGTTGTACGGCGGCTAGCGGTATTTTTTTCCACTCGGCTTGGAGTAGACAGGACAGTTCCTTCACCGCTTTCGGACGGTGAGGGCACCACTTAAGTCGACGCTCCAACTCGTCCCAGAGGTGCTCGATATGGTTAAGGTCCGGGCTCTGCGTAGGACAGTCCATTCGATTAACCCCATTGTCACTATAACAAGCCATGGTGGACCTCGCAGCATGACAGGTGGCATTGTCATCCTGAAAGTAACATGGGTCCACCCCGTAAAAATGCCACAACGTAGGAAGCGCATGGTCATCCAAAATGGTGCAATAGGTCTCGGCGTTGAGTCTACCAGGAATTGCAACCAAGGGTCCAGTGCCATACCAGGAGAAACACCCCCATAGCATAATTCCACCGCCGCCGAACTTCACAGTTGGCACAATACATTCCGGCAGGAGGCGTTCTCCAGGCAGACGCCAAACCCAGAACCTGCCATCCGAACGGTAGAGGGTGAAACTTGATTCGTCGCTCCAGAGAACCTGTTTTCACTGTTCAACGGTCCACTGTCGACGTTCTTTGCACCACGTTAGCAGAGCAGCGCTATTGGACTTGGTGATCAAAGGCTTGTGGGCCGCAGCACGTCCATGATAAACGAGCAGAGGGGCTTCCTTACGGATGGTATTCATCGAAAGAAAACTCCCGGATGCCTGTTGAAACTCCTCGCGGGTGTGGCCCATCGATTTGGTGCGGTTCTTCGGAATTTCTCTGGCCAGCACCCGTTGGTCTCTAACTCCCAGTTTTGTGGGTCTGCCGGGTCGGGGCACATTCCGACAGTCACCTTTCATCTTCCACTTGCCAATCACGTAGGCAACTGTCGATTTTGGGTACTTCAACTCGCTGGATATGTCACGTATGGATCGGCCATTTCTGTGATACCCGACGATTACACCTTTCTCGAAATCAGAGAGCTCCGAACTGCGTGGCATCTTGCATGCGACTGGTTGCGTTGTTGTTTCCCACACGATATTTAACGGCGGCAGCCGTGACGTGTATCAGGACCGCAGATATCGCGATTGCAGGGGTGTCCAATTACTTGTTGGTAGATAGTGTATTTTGCTGCAGCGGTTATCTCTCGCAAGTAATTCTGAATAATGCTTTGTTAGGAAGCAAAGCTAAACATCTGCAGCTCAGTTTCATATCAGTCGAATTCTTTACAAAATAGTAAGTCGACAGGGAATGACGACTTAAAATAGTAGGGAAAGAAGCTTTTCTCTCATCCTTGTGATACTTGTAATAACGGAATATAATATTTTTATCATTAAGTAACGAAATAAGCAACTTATTTTGTTCAGTTTTTTTTTAATTAATACGACGACAGAAAGCACGTTCAACATCCATTTTAGCAAAAATTTACTGCATGGAGTCTCTAGAATCACAAGGGAATTTCAATATCCAAACAACAACGCTTCAGAAATACGCATTTATTTTCATTGCGCTTGAGCCTTTATAAACTCATTAATTAAGACGGAGCTGATTAAAATGCAGTGCACTACACGTCATAATCCTTCTGCAGGATAATTTAATCAGTTTCCAATTAACCAATTTTGTATTCGAGATACTTGCTCACAATTTATGTGCATGAGATAGCAGAATTAAGAAAAGGCTGTTAAAGGGGTAATTTATGCTGAATGGTAGAGTTACTTCAAATTTTTACTCCGAATTCATTATGCTAAAAGTACCCCGAAAACTTTTAACACAAAGGAACGCCATTTATTTGTTCCCGATGTCTTCTTATGCATTTAGTAGAAATTGTAACCTAAACGAAGTCAATGAGATCAAAGTCAAAGTCAATGAGTTTCTGACAAAAAAGTTACTGTATTACGAAAAAAATATAATTAACTGTACTCTCAGACATAGGCGGCAGAAAGTAGGGGACACGGGGGTCCGGACCCCTCTGGAATTTCGTGCTCCCCCTCACTGGGTAGGTCCATGAAACTCCAAACGATGCAAGTGTACAAGTTTGAAAATTGGTTTTGCACAAATAAATTGAAAAGTTAAAGTAACATTGTGTTTGTTCTTAGAAAAAATAGCGTTAAGGAATTCTTTAAATGCGTTTAAAGCAATAACTAGTGTGGTTTCTCCTTTTCTCTCTCTCTCTCTCTCTCTCTCTCTCTCTCTCTCTCTCTCGCTCTCTCTGTGTTTCCTTTTCTTTTCTTTTTTTGTCTAAGTCGAAATGTGTCCTGCTTGAGATCATAAACATAAAAACCCAATACACTATCTGTGAAATAAATATCTGAACAACAAAAATCTCGAACCCAAATTAAGCGGTAAGAATACATAGGGGTCGTTTGTGTGCTTTAGAAATGCGTCACTTACGGGGGAGGGGGTTGTGACAAGAGACGTTCTGATCATGTGAGGAATGAAGATGTGATGCAGTTGTGTAATGTGAAGCAAAATGTTGTTAGCAAGGTGGAGACTAATGTTCTTAGGTGGTGTGGACATGTTGAAAGAGTGAGTGAAGAGATGTTTACTAAGAAATACTAAGAAAATTGTTTTAGCCCAAGTGGCAGGAAAGAAAGGCAGAGGAAGGCCAAGGAAGTCATGGGAGGATCAGATTCAGGAGTGTGCATGAGAAAAAGATTATGAAATTAAGTATAGAAGGTCTTGTGTACGTCGTGTGATGGATGTCAGTGAAACCCGAGTTGTATCTCAAGATTGCTGCAAATGGAGAAGATTGATACGGCAACAGTAAGTAAATCAGTTAAAAATTTATCTGGTAGTTTGCATTTCTTTGTGGAGCTAACTTTTTGTCTCATAGATGATAAACGAGCCTAGACGAATATGTGTGCGTTTGCACAACAATTGTCAAAATATGGGTATCTAAATTGCTTCACCTCTCACAATCTGTGCCGAGCCAAGTGTATTTTTCCCCCTAGGGTCGATGATACAATCCATCAGTGTTTCCTTGATGTTTGTGTTTTCACCGGTCTTGCAGAATGCCTGTGGGTAGTGGGAAATAACTGAAGATATTTGCTTGGGCACTGTGCTTGACGTGAATTTCAAAGCGTCCGAATAAGAACGGGTCCTGCGATTTCGACAATAGGTTTACGCATTTGATCCAAGGCATATACACTGCTGGACAATTGCTAAGGACGGATCACAAACGGCTATATAGTGCATAAAATAGTAAGTGTGGTTGGATGCCAAGTGAAATAAAATAATGTCAGAATGCCAGGACATTACAAGAAAGACAATTTATTGTGCTCTGAAATCCAGAAGGCTTCAGAACGTGTTCAAGGGACAAACAGGCCATTTTGTGCAGAATACGTAAACGTGAAAAAAATGCAATTGCCGTCCGCAGGCGTTCCGGCGTAAGATGTCAATACGGGATATGGCCACCATGGAGGGCGATGCAAGATTCCACACGTCGTGTCATGCTTTGCACAACATTATCAAGCAGCTGTTGGGGTAATTTATTCCATTCCTCTGTCAGTGCACGGATGAGGGTGTCCTTTTTTATTGGAGGGCATTGGCGACCAGCAAGACTCCTCCCCAAAGCATCCCACACATTTTCAATGGGATTCAGATCTGGAGAACGTGCTGGCCATACGAGGCGTTGAATATCCTCGCTCTCAAGACACTCCTGGACAGCGACTGTTCGATGACATGTTGCGTTGTCGTCCATGAAAATGAATCTATCACCGACAGCACCACGGAACATGCGAACATGAGGTAGCAGAACATCATTAATGTATCGTTGGCCAGTCATAGTCCCAGTTGGAAGCACATAGAGGGACGTACGACCATTGATCATGATGCCAGCCCATACCATGACACTACATGTCGGATATCGGTCCCTTTCCTGTATGTTTGCTGGACAATGTGCAGTACCACAACTACGCCAGATCAGTTGTCGTCGACAATCAGACGATAGACTGTATCTACTCTCATCTGAGAAGAGGACAGCAGACCAGTCGTTATCAGTCCAACTGCGATGTTGATGGCACCATTGCAAACGGGCGGTACGGTGACGTTTGGACAATGGGATGCACACAACTGGACGGCGGGCGTATAGTCTTCCTTCATGCAAACGCCTGGCAACAGTTTTTTGGGAGATCCGCTTGCCAGTAGCAGCCATAAACTGATTTGCTACCTCACTAGCTGTGCTGCGCCGGTGTCTTTTTGTTGATAGCACTATGTACCGATCTTCTGCAGGTGTCGTACTGCGAACACGACCTACCCCGTGACGTTTGGTACACTCTCCATTTGTTTGAAATGATTTCCAAAGCCTTGAAACAACACTGTGGCTGACGTCGAACTCCCTGGCAACATCTGTTATTTTTCGCCCTTCTTCAATCTTGCCAATAATACGGCCACGCGTAAAATCATCTAGGTGATGTCAGGAAGACATACTGAAAATTGCAAGTTCGTCAATTGATTCTTTGCCTTTCAACTTTGCGTTTGAACAACAACGGTCAATACGCGTCAAATCCTTTATATCTCTTATCAACGCTATGACGTCACGAACAAGTTCGGCAATCCAAAATTTGCATACGCACAACACGTCTTACTGTATCCCGCACTTATGCTGATTTCCACATTTTCCTGCCTTCCATTTTATGGTTGCTATCGTTGCTATTGTCATCCGTCCTTAGCAATTGTCCGGCAGTGTATAATGATAATACTGAATGGCTGTTTCCCTCCCAAGTGTAATTAGGCGTTCACATATAACTAGCTTATTAGATCTCCACGTTTGTTAGCTTCAGTAGACATGAGAAATCTTCAGACACACTTTTCGATTCATTTATGAGTCTTACGGCAGTCGGATGATGAAAGAATTGTGGCGTGCTTTCAACGTAAAATGTTTCCTACTTCCTAGAGTGAAACATGAAGAAAGTTTCCTGACAGAGCATCTCTATAAGCCTTCGGCCTCCCATTGAGTCCGACAGCTGCAATTTAGCAGGCAGATGTTACAAGTTAACAAACTCGTTTTGGAATGCAATTTCTTCTGAGTATTAGTTGACAGACGATATCACGTTTTCAATTGCGTCCAACAGTTTCTAATGTTTGTAGTCTAGCTGTTGACAGTGGCGGCGGAACCGCCCGGGCCACCAGGGCCCGGGCCCAGTCAATAATTTCAGCCAAGATTTTTATTTTTATTATTTGTTTATTTGACATATGTGCGATTGTTGTGATGAGCTTTAGAAAGTTCCTCTAGGTAAGTGGTTGGGTGGTCCTAATTCCCAACAAAGCTCCTTAGGCACAGTAACGCACCCAGAAATTTTCCAAGGGAGGAGCCCGTGCGCCCTGGCACCCAGAATTTTCCCAAGGTGGGGGTGACCCCCCCCCCCCCCCCCCGCTACATTTACCGGGAAAAGTAGTCAGGTGCTGTAACAATTAAGGAGGTTGACTTTTGTGCATTTATTCTTATCCAGTTACTACCAATGTTACAGTACAAGAAAGTTAAATGATTAGAAGAAGCAGTGAAATTGTTTTCCTTGTTAGATTTTTCTAAATTTATTTAACAGAACTACTCCCTTATAATTATTATATGTTATAATTATACAGTACATGATTAAGAAGTATATGTAGATCGCGTATTGTGACTTTTTGTTTCAAACTTCGACAATAATTTTCCACTCTATCAGCCGAGGAGGCTCGGCTACTCCTGTGGGTGCGCCACTGCTTAGACATTGTTTTTCTTCTGTTTGTTCCGGGAAGATAGACGGCGCACCACGATTCGAAATTTCAGGCCCGGTCAACAAATTTCATTTTCCGCCGCCCCTGTCTGTTGAGGTTGGTTATCGAGTTTCGTTGGAAAATTAAAAGGCCCACTAGTGTTTTGGACTTTTTACCAAACACGCTCCATGAACCTGGAACTGATGAAATGGATGCTGAGGCTGCAAAATAAGTAGCGTCTGTCAGTTTGAATTTATTCTCTATTTATTGTCATATTTGCGCACTATGGTCTACGAGAAGTGTACAGCTACACACGCTAACGTGTCTGAAATCTGTATTCCAAACAATAATAATAACACGAAATGAAATAAACAGTAAAAAGTTGATATGCTTTTATGAAACAAATAATATGAAGTGAGATTGAGATGCATTATTTGACAAATCCTTTCAGCATAACTTCGCAAAAAAGAACTGAAGCTTGTAGTCAGTGATGTAGGTCAATCGAAAACAAAATGTCGTAGTGGTAAAGGAATTAACTAAGTATATGGATCTTTCTGGGGAAAAAGTCTAAAATATTAATTTTATATTAATTTTATCAGATCTTATCATTAATAAGAATGGGCAGCAAATTTTGACTTTTTGTGTGTATCTGAGATTAAAGCAAGTTACTTTTATACTGTTTGGGTGCTGAATGTGAAAATTGCCGTTAAAACACTAGATTAGCTTCAGTGTAACACATGGCAAAACGTTACCATAATGAAGCAGCACAGCTTTTAAGCTCAACTTGGACGAATCAGTAAATAGCCCCCAGTCGTCGTCTTGGCAGTGCTGCCATCAGACCTAATATATCACCAAAAGCAATGAGATTATCTGCCATTTTGAAAAACAGAAGCAGATCTTTTTGCCACGCACAGAACACAGACATATGCAGATTCCTTCTAGAAGAATCAATTGCTGCAGTCTGGTCCTAACAGCTCTGCTTTACTTTTTGGAAATTCCAGATGTCTCACTACAGCATTCAATTCCCTCTGGGTATTTTTATGTAGATGTGTAGACTCTTCAATAGACATGAAATCAGGGTCTCGATGTAGATGTTTTCACAGGTGACGGATGTTCACTGGCCTTACTTTCTTCTCCATAATCCAGAGAAAAAGAATGAAAAAGAATCTGGTGGACTCGGAACAGGAAATTCTTCCCCGTGAGGCACTGGGCTCATAGCAGAGGGAATATTCGGATAAGTCAAAGGCTGCTTTTTCTTCTTAGAAATACAGTACCATGTCCAAATGGAGGAGTCCTGCAAAAGTAAAAATCATTAAGATGGTTTGTCGGTTTCCTCCACGCCATTAGAACTGCAAAACGCATCGCTTGTCTTTTTCGGTTTAACCAGCAGAGCATATTAGTTACACCGGATTTACAACATATGTGTGGAGCCCAATACCGGTCCTGGCCACCTATCTCACAACTAAAATGAAGGCTGTAAGCTGTCTTTATCATCGGTGTAATGGGTTGCTTGTGATAGCAAAGTAATTATTCCAAAAATATAGCAAACATTTTCTGCAGTGTTTACACATTCACGAGACATTTTGAATGAGAAGTCTGCACTCACCCAATCCACAATGTAAATGATGACTAGTAGGAAATGTGGTTGCAATGACTGCTACACACAGAGTCATTCAAATTGGCGCTCAAGGTTATTCGTCACTTGGGGAATCACGCGCTCTACATATCGGACTTCCGGCGCAAACCATCCATTCGCACTGAACTCCCACCCATATCTTGAAAACTAGAGCTAATTCGCGATTTTTATGATCATATTCGTGATCAGCTAGCCCAATTTAATTAAAAAGAGCTGCTTTTGTCTCAGATATATTTTCGTTGTTGCCCAGTGTGATCTTTAAAATTTGAAATTACAATAAAATTGCTTAATTTGATCGATTTTCGATAATATAAAGAATGTCACTGAGAATTACTACTTCCGTTTGGCCAGTTTCAACTGAAATCTCATAAGTATATACGAATAGCATGGAAACCTTCAATATTAAATTTCATGTCAATCAGTTTACCTTTTGAGTAATTGTGACCCAAACCACAAACAGACATGAGCACACGTAAAGACATTCAAGAAGTTTGTGCAGTGAAATGTTTGGACTTACTGTAGTTCATTTTTTCATCAAAACATATTACTTCGAAACAACTGAAATGGAATATATGGGCTTAATTTTCAATTTGACTTTTCAGATTTTGTATTTTTTCATTCTTTAAGAACAAAAACTGTTGGTCGAAGTTTTGGTCCAAAACATTCAGTTGAGATGAACCGAAATAGATATAAATACATAGGCTTAATTTACATTTCCACATCTTTGAGTGCATTTTTCACTCATTTAAAACAAAACCGTTAGCGTATCTTTTAGACTAAAGCATTCATTTAAATCGAATTTGTAAATTTAAAAATTGAATAGATAAAATGAACTAAAAAGTTAAGAAAAATCTGATACATATAAAGGTTATTTTTCTTAAAAACATATTTTTAAATAATTTTGTGCATGAGCACCAAAAATACGAGGGAGAATCATAAAGTAAAGGCAACATAACCTTTAATACTGGTAACTGTGAGCAAATGAACATAACGATTATCTCACTTCTCCATAGTATCGTTGTAGGTCATTTCACTTCTTGTATCGTTCCACTAGCTTCTTCATTCTTTGGGAGAAGCTTTTCGGCTGCTCCTGAATCTAGGTCTACACCGCTTCCTTAACCTCATCATCAGAGATGAGCATGCGACTGCGTAGCGCCTCATTAAGTAGACGGTAGGTCCATCGCAATCGCCCCGTCTTCCCGTTTCTCTTGGCTGCGCTGTGACGTCACGGCGGCCATAAGCGAAGGTGTAGCGCGCACGGAGCCACAACGAGGAAGTTTTCTGTGCTCTGGGAACTTTCATTATAATTATCAGCGCCAGTTTCGAGTAAATAATTTGTAAGTAAGAATTGCACAAACACCCAACTATTTTTCGAAACATAGTAAATATATATATACTGGGCAAAAACGGGAATATGACATGAATACTGTTCAATGCTTAGTCTACGAAGGAATTGTTTGGTAACTCAGAAACATATTTATAGCATTAAGAATAAAACTTCCGTCTTGCATCTCTATAATAATAACATATTCGAAATGTTCTTTGTATAATGTGGCATGCATTAAATAAGCACTTACCTCAAACAGAAAGTTATTTGATTCACTATGCTACACCATTTATCGAAGACTTTCTCCATTTCTTATTTTTCTTTAATTCCGTCCGTTTGAAGGGTTCGACTTTTGATTGTTTAAGTGTCTGATTCTTATAAATGTCCATATGCGGACATATAGCATTATGGCTGATCGTTGCTCAGAGGGGAACTTGTTACACAGGTTTTCTGCCAAACGTTTTGATCATACATGTGCATGTAGAGGATTTTAGGAAGGGAGTGTCTGACTCCAGGTCTTAAACAACCCTTAGAAATAGGAAGCTAGGAGATTTGGGCTAGAGTGCCCAATAGGAAAGTGACACGGAAGCGAAGTAGAAAGGGGGAGGAAGACGCCCTTATTTATTACCAAGGGGCCAGTAGCCGGGATCCGACGGCTTAACGTGCCCATCCGACGCACGGCGGATATTTAGTGGATCGAGCGTTCGTACCTGCCTGGGATCGAACCTGAGGTTTTTTCCGTGGCAGTCACGAACGTTGCCCATTAGGCCACTCGCGTGCCAAACGTTTTATAACGCCACAAGATTTATGAACAGTTTCTTTTCCATGAAAAGACTGAAATTCATTTTCCAGTTTACAAACTGCTTCAAACCATTCCGTTGTTGGCTCAATTAAACCACCGCGACTCAGTGTTCGAATCCACGAAGGTGATGATATGTCTGTATAATTTAGTTCTGATGTAGGATTTCCCAAAGATCTGTCGATGTGTCTGAGTTTAAACGCTACATAACCAGCTAATTACCTTAGGCCCTCGTATGAACAATCATGGCTATGCTGCATGTTATCGCTGTTACCGGACACATTGTCTGCAGTTTGGGCACCATCGTAATCACAATAATTTCTCTGATTTCCATTCGTTCTCTGGAATCATTTTTAGTTTGCAAGTCTGTGAGTTCGTTGAAAAAGGAACTACTGCATGTTTGAACAGTTTTCGGCACTTACATTGGGTGATGTAGGTGGCGGCAATTTTAAGCTGAGCAACAGTAGTTTTAATCTATTTTTTACTTCCGTGGGTAGCGGGTGGTCATAAAAACGATCCAATCCTCTTATCTGCGAAAAAAGATTCTCCAACGCGTCTTGGTTTAGTCTCTTACATAAGATGTATTGTATTTTATTTTTTGCTAAGCAGGAATGCAAAGCTTTTAGAGATGCTATGGATACCATCCACTCAATCTGGAATGGAAGAAGTTCATTTCTTCCAATAACACGCATTGATGAAAGTGTAGAATGCATCTCGCTCAAAATGTTTTGCTGAATATCTATTTTTTTTCCCCAAAAGCACACTGGAATGGCTCTTTGGAGCTGGGTAATCTACAGTTCATTACGTCGAAACAGTCATTTACCAGTTTTATAAAATTAGCAATTTGTTTTCTTTCAGGAAAAAAATACTCTACAGCTTTGCTTACGCTGTTAGATAGCATCTAGGCCGCTAAGCTAACTCTCTGTCGTATGTTGCCTCTTACATTTGTGTGTACCCATTTCATTTTATGAAGCACCTTTAATTCTGAGCTATTGCGTTCCAGCAAAAGGTAAAATATTTGGCGAGTGATGGTTGTTCCACATTGCAAGCGTATTCCGTGATCTAATATATGATTTCGGAGAAGTTTAATTGGATGGGGCACATCGGCAAACATCCATATTTTTTTATTTTCATCTACTGGATTTGGAAAAAAAGACGATACTGGGGTTATTCCAAAAACCTTGATATTTTCCTCCCAAGATCAGATACCACTCCGTGCACTGAATAACCCGATTGCTCAACGGCTCGAATTATGTCAGTTAACAGCTCTTGATCCATCTGTTTATCAAAGGAATAATATATGGGTAGTTTCCAAGCTTTGCATAATCCTCTCAGCATAACTACTAAAACGTTACTATGCGGTCCTAAAATTTTATCCGCAGCAGCATCATAACAATATCTTGAACCAACGCTCATTTCATCAAAAGATAAAATTGAAACTCTGTCGAACTCTGTTAGATGTGTAGCATTGATTTTCATCACCTTTAAAATGGGCTCAATTAAACCATCGGTAAATACAAATTTACCACACCACCGTTTCAGAGTGGAAATGCTTGGAAGTGGTATGTGCATTTTATTTTTGGTGAAAATATATGCTTTTCGAGAAATAGCATGCAAAACGAGTGCTTGATTTACATCTTCTTCATTCCATTTTGCTGGTCTCTTTTTTGACAAAAGAGTTTGAATTTGCACGTCAGTGAAACAATGGCCAAGTAAATTTCTGATAGCTAGCCACCTTTCATTCTTGCTCAGTAAATTTCCATTCTTGCATTTGCGTTTCAAAATATTAATCTCCACTTTCAAACTTCTTTTCTCGAGACAAGAGCGTTGTTTTACAATTACCAACTGTTTTCTTACGTTTGATAATTCTACTCGTAGTGAATTATTTTCACTCTTCAGTTGCATTATATTTTTGTTCAGACATTCGGACTTCTCACATAACGTTGACGGTGATAAATGTTGGTCAGGAATGCTATCACTTTCATTGTGACCTGATGTGATTTGACGTCTAATTGGAGATATATACTGCTGGACAATTGCTAAGGATGGATCATAAACGGCTATATAGCGCATAAAAAAGTAAGTGTGGTTGGATGCCAAATGAAATAAAATAATGTAAGAATGCCAGGACATTACAAGAAAGGTAATTTATTGTGCTCTGAAATCCAGAAGGCTTTGGAACGTGTTCAAGGGACAAACAGGCCATTTTGTGCAGAATACGTAAACGTGAAAAAAATGCAATTACCGTCCGCAGGCGTTCCGGCGTAAGATGTCAATACGGGATATGGCCACCATGGAGGGCGATACAAGATTCCACACGTCGTGTCATGCTTTGCACAACATTATCAAGCAGCTGTTGGGGTAATTTATCCCATTCCTCTGTCAGTGCACGGATGAGGGTATCCTTGTTTATTGGAGGGCATTGGCGACCAGCAAGACTCCTCCCCAAAGCATCCCACACATTTTCAATGGGATTCAGATCTGGAGAACGTGCTGGCCATAGGAGGCGTTGAATATCCTCGCTCTCAAGACACTCCTGGACAGCGACTGTTCGATGACATGTTGCGTTGTCGTCCATGAAAATGAATCTATCACCGACAGCACCACGGAACATGCGAACATGAGGTAGCAGAACATCATTAATGTATCGTTGGCCAGTCATAGTCCCAGTTGGAAGCACATAGAGGGACGTACGACCATTGATCATGATGCCAGCCCATACCATGACACTACATGTCGGATATCGGTCCCTTTCCTGTATATTTGCTGGACAATATGCAGTACCACTATCACGCCAGATCAGTTGTCGTCCACAATCAGACGATAGACTGTATCTACTCTCATCTGAGAAGAGGACAGCAGACCAGTCGTAATCAGTCCAATTGCGATGTTAATGGCACAATTGCAAACGGGCGGTACGGTGACGTCTGGACAATGGGATGCACACAACAGGACGGCGGGCGTATAGTCCTCCTTCATGTAAACGTCTGGCGACAGTTTTTCGGGAGATCGGCTTGCCAGTAGCAGCCATAAACTGATTTGCTACCTTACTAGCTGTGCTGCACCGGTGTCTTTTTGTTGATAGCACTATGTACCGATCTTCTGCAGGTGTCGTACTGCGAACACGACCTCCCCCGTGACGTTTGCTACACTCTCCATTTGTTTGAAATGATTTCCAAAGCCTTGAAACAACACTGTGGCAGACGTCGAACTCCCTGGCAACATCTGTTATTTTTCGCCCTTCTTCAATCTTGCCAATAATACGGCCACGCGTAAAATCATCTAGGTGATGTCGGGAAGACATACTGAAAATTGCACGTTCGTCAATTGATTCTTTCCCTTTCAACTTTGCGTTTGAACAACAACGGTCAATACGCGTCAAATCCTTTATATCTCTTATCAGCGCTATGACGTCACGAACAAGTTCGGCAATCCAAAATTTGCATGCGCACAACACGTCTTACTGTATCCCGCTCTTATGCTAATTTCCACATTTTCCTGCCTTCCATTTTATGGTTGCTATCGTTGCTATTGTCATCCGTCCGTAGCAATTGTCCGGCAGTGTAATTTAAATTCGATCTAATGCATCTTTTCGGACCTCTCTGGTCTTAAACTGTTCACTTCGAACAGAAGTTTACTTCTCCATCTGATAAGGTATAATTTTTGTAGGCACGGCATCTTTTCTCAGTTTTTTCTGGGAGACAAGTTCAGCAATTCATTTCTAAGATCCCGCTCGTAGTTCGAGGCATCAAAATGCTCTGAACACATTCGAGCTTTCTTTGCATCGAATACATCCTTCCGACAGCATTTCGCTACCCATTATGCTTCAATAAATCTCTATCCGATGGGAAAACATAGTATGTAACATCTAACTTTCTATTCTTTGAACTGTGATTACGACAAAGGGCAACAGCGCATCCAGGCATTTTCAAGGTAGTTGTACGTTACACAGAAAACAAATGAAGAAAACAAATTATTGAAAAAGGACAAAGCAGGTCTAAAATTCACAAAGAAATACAGTGAGTAATCGACACTACAGCACAAGCTCTGAATTACCTCGAACTTGCTCGATAGCGTTTATGGCCACTGTGACGTCACACCCCACCTCGTAGAGAGACGGCTCGCCGGCGGCACGAAAACAAAGGCGATTGGACCTACCTCTCCTCCTAAGTACCTTGGTGATAATCTCATGCCGCCAGATCAGGGTTGTAAGGGGGATGGGAGGACGTTCAAAACCTAGTTGTTGCATTGTATCCACCGTTGCTGCAGTTACATGGGGACGTACATTGCCATGGTGCAGTAAGACTGTTTCTGACAGCATTCCATTTCTTTTGCTGCGAATTGCAGGTCTCAATTTCTTTCTAAGCATAGCACCATAGTACGATGCCCTGGTCACTGTTTGTTCGTATGTATGAAAATGCCCCAGAATAGGACACTTCATGTCCCAAAAGATCAGTATGATTTTCTTCCTGGAGGGCTGTCGTTTGAATTTCTTCTTTACTGAAGAAGACGGGTGTTTCCACTGTATGCTTTGTCTCTTGTTTTTCGGTTCACAGTGATGAAACCATGTCTCGTCGCCGGTGACAATCCTCTCCAAAATAATCCGATCTTCATAACATTTCACGAATTGGGTCGCAACTTCCACACCTTGATCCTTGTACAAATCAGTAAGCTGTTTGCTTAGCCATCTTGTGCAAATTTTACGGTGCCTCAAGTCATCATACACTATGGCATGTGCGGATCCATAGCTGATATCCAAATGTTCAGCACCAACGGAAAACGTAATCCGTCGGTCTTCTCTGATCAAGCCACTGGCCCTGTCGATTTAAGCTTGTGTACGCGATGTTGATGGCGAGCTTTGTCGGTTAAACTTGTTCTTCCGCTTTAAGCCTTTCTACCCATTCATAAACTTTTCGTTAAATCATACTGTTTTCATTTCCATACTGAGCCAACATCCTGCCGTAAATTTCAGCACCTTTCACTCCTTCTGTCCATAGAAATCTCACAACGGTGCGTTGTTCAACAATGGTGCAATCTCCCGCAGCAGAGAATCCATGTATGTTTGACCTTGGCTTCAACTAGACAAAAGCGTGAGCACAGAGCTGTGCGTGTTCGAACTATCCATAAGCCAATGCAAAACGTGTTATGTTGTGTCAGCTATCTATCCACTTCGGTTACCGCGTAATTTTTAAATACCCTTTAATTTTTGATACCCTTTATTTTTTACCTACGTATAAAGACAGAAATGAAATATGGATAGACTGGAAATGAGACAAAAACTAAACGGTAAAAAAGCTAAATGAACTGCTTTTACGGATGTGTTCATTCTGGCCAAATGTGTTCATTCTGGCCAAAATGTGCGAATTGAGAAAAAACCTCCTGTACCTCTCAGTATTGTACAGCACTGTGCTATCGACACCAATACTGACGTATGCGTTTTGGAAAATAATTTTGAATTTTAAATTTAATTTTACTGTTACACGCCAATAAGTACAGGAGATGCGTCTGCGTCTTCATTTTGTCTTATATAGCACTGTCGTGTAGATTTTCACTGTCAAAATATTTTTGCAGCTCCGTAACTGTTTTTACTTTAATTCAATTACTAGTTCTGTCCTAAAATTCACATTGCGAATAATGAAACCTTTTGCCACTGAGGAATGCTCTTGTGTTCGTAATCTTTTCTTAAATAAATGCAGAAATAGATTTAACGGTGTAAAAGAAATCAGCATGTAATATGCAACCATATATCAGATTTGAATTTAAAGTTCAACTTATTACAATTTTAGAAGCTCACTAGACTATTTCTTGAATTTTCTGAGAAAAAATAATCAAACTGCTTTTCTCTAAAACTTCAAGTTTTCTGGGGAAAATGTTGAATTTTTATTTATTTTTCACTACTCTTGGTTGAAAGATGTACACATTCTGCAAGCACTCACAAATGTATTTACATACATATAACAGATTTTCCTCGTTTCATGCTCTTGATCGCGTGGACAATGTTTGCCGGAAGTCTCTTCAGTACTCTTGGCAGAGGTTGCCCATGCAGTTAAGAACATGAAACGGGGAATAACTCCAAGAAAATATGGAATTACCATGCACAAGGAGCAACTGGAGAAACAGAAACTACACCCATCTAAATTTTCGCTTGATGCCTCAGTGAAGGGAAGATGCCTGATAACTGGAATGCTACTGTGATCTTGCTACATAAGAAACGAGACGTTTGGGACCTCATCGGGAACTACCATCAACTTCCTATAAGTTGTTTTTGAAATCTTCAGTAAGGTGCCGTCGGAAACACTGAATTTGGCTTAATCAAGAATACAAGATGGCTTCAGGAGTGCTACAGCATTACAGATCATATTAATGTACCGAGAAAAATAATTGTAAGAACGAATGAATATGAGTTGTCTTTGAAATCCTGCAGTACTGAAGATGCGTACATCAATGGTACCAATAATATCTATGAAAATGCAAGTACAAAGATTCGACTGTTCGAGGACACAGCGCGTACAAATATTGTGAAGGAAGCAAGACAAGATGAGATCGTATCTTTCAAACTTTTCAATGCCACACTGCAGAATATTTTTCAGTCACTGAACTAGAAAGAGATAAAGATTAATAAAAATTATTTAACTATTTTCATTTTGCTGGTGGAAGTCATTTTCCCAGTACCTCCTCAGAGCTAGAGTTCATGATAAAGAAACGTGCTGACAAGGGCAAAGAAGTGGATTTAAAAATGAACTTACAGAAGGCAAAATTGAGGTAAAAATGCTTTTACAAAAACTGAAGATTTGGAAGTTGATGGGGCAAATATAGAAGTATAGAAGTAACCGATGCCTATGTTTACCTTGAACAAATGATACCAAGCGAGAGCTACGTTGAAGAAGAAATAAATAGGAGTATAAAACTCGGTTGGAGGGCATTTGGAAGCACCAGTACAACTTTCAAGGGCAATTTACAAAATTTACAATTATGTCTTAAAAGAAAAGTGTCAGCATCAGCAAGGATCAGCGACATGGACAGTAACGAAAAACGACGTACAGAGGATGCTGACAACTCAAAAAAGCATGCTTAGTGTAATCAGGAAAGCTAGGAAGAGGAGCACACGGATTAAAGGAATGACATCATGTTCAAAATAAAGACTCGCAAGTGTCAATGGGCTGACCACATTGCTATATGAACTGACTGACCACCGTTGAACAACTGAAGTATTTGATTCGGTACCAAGAGGGAGGAAAAGACCCAGAAGAAGACCGCGTGGGTGATGGGCGGATGAAGTGGAAAAACAAGTTGGAGTGATTTTGGAAAAAATAGGCTCAAGACAGAAAGTTGTGGAATAGACTTAGGGAGGCCTTCCATCCATACATTATCAATCCAGCAGTGGATTGATAATGCTCTTATTTTTTATTTTTGTATTATTTTAGCGCTCGGGAAGTTGGACCCCGGACGTCCCCTATAATTTATAGTTTCCCCGCCCATGATTACTCTATATAGCTGAATTTTAATTTTTATTGGGATCAAATGAAATTTTAATAGTGGTTGAATACTGTAATAGGTTCTGTTTGCCGCAGCTATTCTATAACTGACACATCATTACTTTCTGTTATCACTGAACCCAAATATGTGAACTGCTGTACTCGCTCAAAGGTTTCTTCATCGACAGTGAAATTTTGGGTGTTTCCGAATATTTGTTTACCTCTGGAAACAATTAAGTATTTTTTACTTTCGCTTGTTTGTAGTACCATTTTCTTTGCTTCCTCCTTCATTTGTATATAACCCTCTCTCAGGCTTTTCTCGGTCCTTCCTATACAGTTCACATTATCTGCAAAAGCCAAAAATTGCAGACTTCTATTCATAATCATCATCATTGCGAATCATTATCAATCCACTGCTGGACGAAGGTCTCCCAAAGTTTCCTCCACAACGGTCTGTCTTGTGCCAGTCTCCTCCATGTCACTCCCGCATATTTTCGAATTTCATCCAGCCATCTCCCATGTGGTCTTCTTCTGGGCCTTTTCCTGTCCCTTGGAATCTAATCTAAAATTTTGGCTGTCCATCGATGGTCTGTCCTTCTGGCAGTATGTCCAGCCCATTGCCATTTCAAAGATTTAACTCTGATCATGACGTCTTCCACTCTTGTCGTTTTTCGGATCCACGAGTTCCTCTTCTTACCTCTCCTGGTTACACCAAGCATGCACCTCTCCATGCTGCTTTGAGTTGTCTGCAGCCTTTGTATGTCTCTTTTAGTTAAGGTAAACGTCTCTGCACCATATGTAAGCACTGGAAGGATGCATTGATCAAACACTCTTCTTTTAAGACATAATGGCATATTGCTCTTGAAAATTATGCTGTTTCTTCCAAAAGCTCTCCAGACAAGTTTTGTACACCGATTAATTTCTTCATCAATGTGACCCTAACTTGATATCTGCTGTCCAAGATAAACATACGTGTCTGTTATCTCCAGCTTTTCTCCATCAATCAATATATCTTCATTTCTTGTAAAAGCATTGAACATTACTTTTGTCTTCTGAAAGTTCATTTTTAATCCCACTTCTTTACTCTTGTCAGCAATTTCCTGGATAATACTCTGCAGCTCTGATGGGGTAGTTGCAAAAATGACTACGTCATCAGCAAAACGAAGGTGGGTTAGATAATCTCCATTAATCTTTATCCCTTTGTTTTCCCAGTTCAGTGATTGAAAGACATTTTCCAATGTGGCATTAAAAAGCTTCGGAGATATGGTGTCACCTTGTCTCACTCCCTTTCCAATTTTTATGTGTGTTGTATTTTCAAACAGCCGAATCTTTGCACTTGCATTTTCATAGATGTTATTAATAATATTAATGTAACACATGTGTATGTATCTTCAATACCACAGGATTTCAGAGCCATTGCAACTGCTGATGGTTTCACCGAATCAAAGGCTTTTTCATAATCGATAAAAGCCATGCACAATGGAAGTTAATATTCCCTCGCTCTATCTATTAGTTCTCTCAATACGTGGATATGATCTATTGAACTGTAGCCACTACTTCATTCCAGCTTGTTCTCTCAGTTGATCCATGTCCAGTGTTACCTTCAAACGGTGTGAAAGAAGTTTAGTGAACATTTTATAAACCACTGATAGGAGGCTGATAGGTCTATAGTTCCTGATATCCTCAATGTCACCTTTTTTATGTAGCAGGATCATTGTAGCGTTGTTCCAATCCTCAGGAATCTTCCCTTCATTAAGGCATCGAGTGAATATTTGGGGGAGTACTGTTTCGATTTCTCCACTTGCTTCCTGTACGATGTCTACAGTAATTCCATCTTCTCCTGGAGCTTATCCTCGCTTCATGTTCTTGATTGTATGTGCGACTTCTGCTGGGAGGACTGGAAGAACTCTGATACTGGCACCTTTCATGATGTCTGGAGTACATGTATCAGCCCTTTCATATAATTTGGAGTAGAAATCTTTCACTCTTGTCAAAATTTCGCCTCTATTTCTTGTTACAGAACCATCTTCTTTTCTCAGTGCCATAATCTGTTTTCTTCCCTTACTGAGATGTCCCTTTGCTATTTTTAGGCTTTGGTTGTATTCAATTGCTTTCCTCACTAGTTCACAGTTGAATTTCCTTATGTCTTCAGTGATACTTTTTCGTACTGTCTTGCATAGCTCTATATATTCCACTTTGGAAGTCACATCTTCTTTAGTTGTCCTCATCTCTCTTCTTTTTTGCATCAACATTTTGGTTTTTCCTGATAATTTGTTCACATGCGACTTGTTCTTAGACCCAGCTAATTTTGTTTCTGTTTCCATAAGAGCTTTGGTTACTTTTCTGTTAACTTCAGAAATATCCACTTCTTCCGCTGTTAGGCCTTCTAACGCATAGAATCTGTTCTTCAGTTACAACTTGAAGGTATTATGGTGTTTTTTAAGGTTGGTTATGTCAATACATTTTGTTTGTCTTATGAGCTTGCCACATTCGAGTTTAGTGTTGAGGTGCATCTTACATCTCACCAATCTATGGTCACTACCTGTGTTGAACTTGTTCAGCACACTGCAGTCTTCTACGACGAATTTTTTGTTACACATAATAAAATCAATTTCACTTGTCGTCCCATTTGGATGTCTCCATGTCCATTTCCTGTGTGGCTTTTTCTTGAAAAAGGAGTTCAAGATGAAAAACCCTTGTGCCTCTGCAAAGTCAACGAGAGTATTTCCACGCTGGTTTCTGTTGCCGTGACCAAATTTACCTACTGAAGTTTCATTCTGTTGCCGTTGCCCTATTTTTGCATTGAAATCTCCCATAATTATCTTCAAGTGCTGTTTACCTTTATTATTTAGATGACGAATTTTCTCATAAAATTCTTCAATTTCTTCTTCAGGATGACTTGTGGTGGGTGCATAAGTTTGAATAATCTGAGCCTGGTATCTTCTCGAGAGTTGGATAACAAGTCGTGCAGCTCTGTCAGAGGAACTTTCAACTTCTACAACTTTATCCTTCAGTTTCTTGTTTGTTATAAATCCAACACCACTAGTTCTGCCAGTATCTGTCCCACGATAGTAGAAGAGATGTCCACTTTTCAGTTCAATGAGATCTTCTCCTTTTCTACTTACCTCACTTAGCCCGACGATGTCCCACTTGATCCTTTGTAGTTCCTCTTCCAATTCAAGAAGTCTTGAATCAGAAGATAGGGAGCGTCCATTATACGCAGCCAAGGTCAGCATCAGATGGCAGCCTAGTCCGGTCCTCCGGGTATTCTCAGCACCCTCTGCCTTCATGTCGCACTGGCCGCTGCCTTGGCCAGGTACATTCCAGCTGCCGGAGACTGTGGGCCAAGATTTAAGTTGTGGAGTCATTTTGGAGGGTTTGGCCATAACTCACCACGCTGGCCAAGCGGGTTGGTGAGTGTGGGATAGCATTTCCTCTAATCCCGATGGTATAGTTATACCGCTATTGGCGGTCGTCAGAGCCCCTTTAGTGGGAACAGGATGCACCACGAGAAGGCGGGGTTGATATTTGTCAAGGAGAGGCTGTGATGTTACGCATCACCTGACCTTACTTCCCCTATTCATAATGGTTCCACCTATATTTATAATTACATTTCGCATAACGCTTTCAAGACGTAGGTTAAAAAGCATTGTTGATAGTTGATCCCCTAGTAATCCCTTGGTAATCCTGAAATCTATTGCAAGTTCACCCTGTATCTGCATTCTACTTATGTCATTTCTGAGTGTGATTTTTTACGGTTTCCAACCGTAGGTTGAAGAAGCGTATATGCTCCAACTTTGTCCGTTCGTCCGTTCGCACGATAACTGGCTTAAAAATGGTTCAATTTCGATGAAATTTTAGTATGTAGTAGGGTACCACCTGGGGACGAACCCTATTGAAAATAGGACAAATGGGGTCAAAGGTCACGATGTAGGAGCGAGATCCATTCCATTGCACTTATACGTCATAACTTGCGTAAATATGGTTCGATTTCAATGAAATTTGACTATGTGGTAAGGGACCGCCTGGAGACGAACTCTATTCAAAATGGGTGAATTGGGGTCAAAGGTCAGGACATTAGAGAGGGATGCATTCCATTGCCTTTATGCGTCATAACGTGCGTAAAAATGGTTCGATTTCGATGAAATTTCAGTATGTGGTAGGGGACCATCTGGGGACAAACCCTATTGAAAATGGACAAAATGGGGTCAAAGGTCAGGACATAGAATTGCGATCCATTCCATCGCCCTTATCCCATATTATTAAGGTGGACGTCAAGTAATTTTGCTTCCTTTACTTCCAATGGGAAAACTTTTGTACACATTTCCTTCACAATTAATGTGTCCCCAAGGATGAAAATTTGAACATCGATTAAAATAACTTTTTATTATCACTTGGAATACTTAATATTTTCTAAAAATATAACCATAATTATATTAAAAATCAATAACTTTTCCTTTGGTGGTGTTGGAACCAGAAAAAGGATGGCGCGACCTGTACTTTGATGACGTTGGTAGACAAACAAATGTTGGATTGCATAATTATGGTTATGTTTTAGAAAATATTAAGTATTCCACGTTATAAAATGAAGCTATTTTAATCGATGTTCAAATTTTCATCCTTGGGAACGCATTAATTGTCCAGAAAAAAGGTGGCGCGATCTGTACTTTGATGACGTCAGTAGACAAACAAATGTTGGATTGCATAATTATGCTTATGTTTTAGAAGATATTAAGTATTACAAGTTATGAAATGAAGATATTTTAATCGATGTTCAAATTTTTATCATTGGGAATGCATTAATTGGGAAGAAAATGTGTACAGAAATTATTCCATTCAAACTACAGGAAGCAAAATTACTTGACGTTCACCTTAAAGGAGCAATTCTTGTATGTATGTAAATTTTATTTTGAAAACGGCTCTAAGGATTTTGATGAAAGTCGTTAACCTACCGTTTTCTGGTACTAGAAATTAGGAAAATTCGTTTAGTGGGTTAATAACCACCCCGAATTACCACGTTTTTAATGTAATGTCATGGCGTCGTCCGATTTGATGTTGGAGCGCGGTCACGCCATCTGTCTCATTACGTCACGCGTTGTGTGCGGATCCTATTAAAGTTTTATGACGTCACAGTCTTGCGAGCAGATGGTCGCGATTCCCATCCGCCTCGTTACGTCACGCGTTGTGTGCGTATGTACGTCCGCACGATAACTCGCGTAAAAATCGTTCGATTTCGATGAAATTTTAGTATGTGGTAGGGGACCACCTGGGAAGGTACCCTATTGAAAGTGAACGGAATGGGGTCAAACGTCAGGACATAGGAGCGGGATTCATTCCACTGCTCTTATACGTCATAACTAACGTAAAATAGGTTCGATTTCGATTAAATTTTAGTATGTGGTAGGGGATCACCTGGGGACAAACCCTATTGAAAATTGGCGAAATAGGGGTCAAAGGCCAGGACATAGGAGCGGAATCACTTCCATCGCCATTATGCGTCATAACTTATGTAAAAATGTTTCGATTTGGATGAAATGTTAGTATGTTGTAAGCACCTTCCTGGGGACGAATGCTATTGAACATGGGCGAAATGGGTCAGAGGTTAGGACACAGAAGCGGGATCTATTCCATAGCCCTTATGCATCATAACTTACGTAAAATTGCTTCGATTGCGACAAAACTTTACCATGTTATTTCGGAGGTATACTGAACCAGTTCTGTGGAATATAATCGAAATGGGATCAAAGGTCAGGGCACAGGAGTGAGATTTATTCCTCATAACTTGAGTAATAACTTGAGTAATGATTTCTAGTATGTTGGAAGGCGTATCATAATCAATGCATTGCATGATTTTACTAACTTGTTACTAATCTTATCAGTATGGGCGGAATTTGGAACAGACAAACTGGGTGTCTAATAATCCAGGACCGACAGTTTAACATGCTCCCTGAATCACGGCGGATCTTTAATGCTACAGGCAGTCAGACGGGAATAAAGCCTACGACCAACTGGTCAGAATCCAAGTCACAATGATGCTGCAGGGGGACACTATATATAAAATCTCGGCGCCGCTGAACCTAACATGAGAGTTCAACGAACACCCAATCCCATCTTTCTCGGAGAAATAAGTTCCTAGCCTTTTTGACATTGTGGACAGATACATTTTACGGGGGGAGGGGGAAGGTTCAAAACCGTTTTAACATTGCAATTTCACAGCGTTGTACACCACATGTCAAAAAAGATGCGTATACCGTATTTTTCCGTGTTCAAGACGCCCACGTGTATAAGGCGACCCCTAGTTTTTCGAACCGAAAATTAAGAAATCAGTATTTTTATGACAAAAAAGGATACATTTGATACTTCTTAGAAATTGGGTAATATCACTGAAGTACATTTAGAAATTAGGTAATATTACAGACAAAGTCAGTGGTAATATATAAAAAAAGGAAGTTTGAAAATTTGTATCATTTAGAAATTTGGTAATATTTTTAAATACAAACTATAAAATTATGCACTACTTTCTTCAACGCTATTAGTTCCAGACATATCACTTTTTTCAACCACAACTGCATCACAGCTGTCATCTGAATCACTGTCTGTATATATTAGATCATCCACAGTTCCATCCATGGCATTGCTGATTCCACATTTCTTGAAGAACTACACAACCACCTCTTGCTTGACTCCGTTCCATGAGTTTAGGACACAGTTGCAGACCTCAGTAATGGTTGTTTTTTCACTCTCCCTGTCGGTGGCAATTAAGTTATTACCGTTTTTTTGCATCCATTTATTTCATTCTTCTTTCATCAGGGCTTTGAAAGGCTTGTTGATGGAAACATTTAGAGGCTGTAGCTGACCTGTAAGTTCACCAGGAATAACTGCTTGTAAGTCTTAGTGGAAGAAGGGTTAAGAGCTACTGGCAGTTCCGCCGAGGTAACCACAGGGTTCTCTCAACCGGTTACCTCCAGTGTATAAGACGACCCCCAATTTTTGGTCTAAAAAGTTTTGTAAAAAAATATCGTCTTATACACGGTAAAATCCGGTATTTGCTTTCCACACATTCCCGTCAAATAATTTAAGAAAGCTAAGGGGAACGGTTACCTAATGGGAGTTACTTTGACCCCGACTTTTTCATCCTGCATTGGTTTTAAAGCAACTAATTTGATGCGTAGTCTTTTTTTTTCGTTTTCTGGTTTGAGTGTTTAACGACACAACCCACAAGCACCTATGAGTCATTTGCCAGTTATTTAGATTCACTAGTTCCAAGGATGGGTCAAAACCAGCGCCCATGTCTCACTACGGTCTAGAAGCAGGGCCCAGATTCAATGATTGGCCGCACTCTGGCGTTAAACATGCAGAGAAAGTACTGTTTCATCATTATTTTTTCAAAGTTTAAGGACTACCATGCGCAACTCTAAAGTTTATAAGTCTTCCGCCACTAAATTGGGAAGAGTGATTCCAGGGAAGGGGAAAGCCAGCTCCTGAACCCTTTAACGACCATAACACCCAAAACGCCCGTATATACAAACGCCTATGGTTGCCTGAAACGCCTGTCTAGAGTGAATCAGATTGCTTACATTTATCGGCTGTTCAAATTAGCACGACCAATGAGGGATCAGCAGATGTCACCTTCAGTCACTATTGTTGTTACTAAATAAAGAAGTGAACCAACTGACATTTTTGGGCGTTATGGTATTTAGAGTAGTACAAGATTTTTGGGTCTTGGTCTTTAAAGGGCTAAGACAAATATGACACCCATGCTTCATCCAGGGCTCAAACCCAGGCCGAGCTCGTACAACTAGCCAGAAACCTACGTCTGCGACCACTCGTCCACCGGTATGGCAGGAATACTGCATTTAGGTATACACTATATTAACAAAAGTCACCGAACACTTCTTCAAAAGCAAATGAACGGATCTGTTGCGTTGTTAATATGCGCAGTACAGCTGCAAACGGTATAAAAACAAGCCTGCAACTGACCTGGATCATATCGCACTGTGAGGTTGAGTGAAAATGTCGCGGTGGGAGAGAACTGACTTTGAAAAAGGAAATATTGTTGGGTGTTGTATTAGTGGGTTGCCCATAAGAGAAACCTAGAAGCGTTTAAACATACCCAAGTTAACTGTTTTGGATGTACTGAATAAGTGGAAGACACATGGCGTGGCTGAAGCAGCAAAACGTACCGACAGACCAAATAAAATCAGCGATAGATGACGTCGAAGCTTCAGGAGAGTCATTACAGCTAATCGACGGAGTACTGCACAAAACTCAGTGTACAAGTGAGTAAAAATGCTGGAACCTCAGTATGTACACGTACCATTCGCAGAGAACTTCATTCCATGGGTTATCGTGGTCGTGTTGCTGCTCATAAGCCTTTCATCTCCACTCGAAATGCTACTCGTCGTTTATCATGGTGTAAAGAAAATTTATCGTGGACCGTAGATCAATGGAAACAGATCCTATGGACTGATGAATCCAGATACACGATCCATCAGTCTGATGGGCGTGTGTGGGTATGGCTGCAGCCGGGGGACCCTATTTACCACAGTGTACTGTTTCTACGGTCAAGTTTGGAGCTGGCAGTGTACTCGTGTGGGGGTGTTTTTCGTAGTATGGCCCCGGTCCATTGGTTATCGTGGACAAACCTGTTAACCAGCACGTCTACCTCGATATTCTGGACAATTATGCCCTACCAACTCTGTGGCAATACTATGGAACTGAGCCTTGTTGGTACCAGCAGGATAATGCATCGAACCATAAAGCAAGGACTGTTGCTGCGTAGTTTGACGATAATTCCGTATCGTGTGTGGACTGGCGAGCACAGAGCCCTGATCTTAATCCCATAGAGCACCTATGGGATGAATTAGAGCTCTGCATGAGAAGTTTGGAACCCAGGCCTACTACTAAGCAACAGTTAGCGGCAGCATTATGTACTGAATGGAAGCGCATACCTATCGCTGTGTTCCAAAACCTTGTCGAAAGCATGTCGCGAATGGTCAGTGCATGCGTTAAGGTCAAAGGTGGACCGACACCGTACTAATGTATGTCAATAAATACTATGTTGTGTTTCTCTTCTAGGTGTACGGTGACTTTTGTGAATATAGTGTCCATTGATATAGCTTTGCTTTAGGAACACCTACATAATAACCTGTTGGTCCACGTTTCTGTGCAATCATGGCTCGCAGACACCTAGGAACAGATACTACAAGGTGCTGAACATCGACAATAACTGCAAAACTAAAACAGGTGTACAAGGTGTTGACAAAAAGGTGTACAAGGTGTTGAAACCTAGGAACAGATTATACTTGGTCTACAAGGTGTTGAACATCCTCCGTGTAGAACTTGACCTATATCCGCTGCAGCAGCTCCGTCAGTTCTCGCTCATTCCGTGGAAGAGGATCAGCAGTTCTCACATCCCGTTCTAGCATATCCCACAAATGTTCAATGGGTTACAGTCAGGAACGTTCGGGGGCCAAGGCACACTCAGTAGTCATTCAATCCAGATGACAAGATGTGTTGTTCTTTTAAAAGATGGCACTATGGTACGGATAATCCTCCTGCAGATATGAATGGAGCTGTGGTCAGCTAACAGGTTCCTCTAGCGCCCACCATTCAATGTTTGTGTGATTATAACCAACGGTCCTAGGGCTTGCCAGGAAAAAGCTCTCCAGACCAGGACATCACCTCCACCGGCTTGTTGAACCCCAACTGTGCAACCAGGCGATAAGGCTTCATGCAGTTCACGCCATACGTGAACCTGGCCATCAGCATGCCGCAGCAGGGAATGGGACTCATCACTCCAGTCGACTTTCTTCCATCTGTTGAGGGTCCTTTGCCGACGGCCCATGCATGGCGTTGTTTGCGATGACTGTGCGTCACCATGGGTACCCTCGCTGGTTCCCGGCTGTGGAACACCAGGCAAAGCAAGGTACCGCGCGTGGTTTAACAAGTGTGGCTGACTAATGTTAGCCCTTATGCTGGATGCCTGTGCATGGTTATCCAGTCCTGGTAGACCCTTGATACAGTAGTACGGGTGCACCCAACAAGTGTGGCTGACCAATGTGAGACCTTCTGCTGGATGTCTGTGAATGGTTAATCCAGTACTGGTACACCCTTGATACAGTAGAACGGGAGCAGCCAACAAGTGTGGCTGACCAATGTGAGCCCTTCTGCTGGATGTCTGTGCATGGTTAATGCAGTCCTGGTACACCCTTGATACGGTAGTACGGGTGCAGCCAACAAGTGTGGCTGACCAATGTGAGCCCTTCTGGTGGATGTCTCTGCATGGTTAATCCAGTCCTGATACTCTCCCTTGATACAGTAGTACGGAAGCAGTTAACAAGTTTGGCTGACTAATGTTAGCCCTTATGCTGGATGCCTGTGCATGGTTATCCAGTCCTGGTAAACCCTTGATACAGTAGTACGGGTGCACCCAACAAGTGTGGCTGACCAATGTGAGCCCTTCTGCTGGATGTCTGTGCATGGCTAATGCAGTCCTGGTACACCCTTGATACAGTAGTACGGGTGCAGCCAACAAGTGTGGCTGACCAATGTGAGCCCTTCTGGTGGATGTCTGTGTATGGTTAATCCAGTCCTGGTACTCTCCCTTGATACAGTAGTACGGGAGCAGCCAACAAGAGTGGCTGACCAATGTGAGCCCTTCTGCTGAATGTCTCTGCATGGTTAATCCAGTCCTGGTACTCTCCCTTGATACAGTAGTACGGGAGCAGCCAACAAGTGCGGCTGTTTCCAAAATACTGGCATCTGCTCTACGGACCCCAACTATCTGACCCCAGTCAAATTGGCTTAAGTCGCCACGTTTCCCCATTACTGACAAACGTTTACAGATTACGTACAGAAGATAGGTGTGCACAATTTATAGTAGCCGCACGTGAAGTCGATATCACGTGGTACATCGTTATCGCTCCGAAAATATAAAACAGGGGTGTTCCTAATGCAAAGCTAATTCAGTGCCAGTACCCATTTACAGTCGTGGCTAAAAATCCTGCACCAGTATACCGAAAGTCAATTTTTGATGTTTGAAGTCAACTTTTACAGCGTAATGGTAAGGTCAGGAATACATATTATACATCATTTTAAAGGAAATTTTATGCTGAATTCATATATTTTTAGAGACTGTTATTACAAATAACAGAAGTGACGTTACAAGCAAAAGTACAGCGTCTAGTCATATAAAGAAAAAACTAGTGGAATTTTTGAAATTAGTGTACAATGCATTTAACGTAACATTACTGTACAGTACATTATTGAAACTTGCAGGACACTTGAAATAACTTACCAACAAGCAAAATACGCTTTAATATTTAATTGGATAACCACGGTTTCTTAGTAACAAAGTGCACCTCCTTAGCATGGAATTAATTGAGCTTCTCTAAGTGTCCATTGGTGATAACACGGTGCCAAAATTGCTGTTAAATGTTGCCGTGATCATTCCACTGTCTTGCGCACCATTAAAAGAGTTGCAGAAACTGGATGTGTGGGAAACAGAAAAAGACAGGTTGACCAAGGCTGTGTACTGAACGTGATGATCATTCGTCGTTCCTTAAAATCAAAGTTTGAAACAGCCACTGATTTAAGAAATGAGTGGGATAATGAAGTAGGCATTATTACATCTGCATGTACAGTTCGTCGTAGACTACAAGAAAATGGACTGACTGCACGAAAAGCTGCACGAAAACCTTTCCTTACTGAACAACAACGGCTCAAAAGAATTGCTTGAGGAAAGGCACACAAGAATTGAACTGTTGATGAATGGAAAAATGTTGTTTTCAGTGATGAAACAACTGTTACTATTTCCGCTAATAATGGAAATAATTATGTACGTCGCCGGGCTGGTGAAAGATATAAGGCGTGCTGCACCCAGCCAACAATCAAGCACCCACATTAGGTGATGTAATGGTTCTGTATTTCAGCCAGTGGTGTTGGCCGTCTGTACATTGTTGATGGCACATTGAATGGATTGATATATGTGGATATTTTGGAGTCCAAAATGTTACAATCTGTACAAGACATAAGTTTGCGGAATTATATTTTTCAGGAAGATAACGCACCATGTCATCGGTCAAAGTTGGATGACGAGTGATTTAATCGAAAAGTTATAAGAAAACTTCAGTGTCCGGCACAGTCACCTGATCTTAATCCCATAGAGAAACTGTGGGTGAGATTGAAGCAAAAGATCCGTCAACAAGGACCCACATCTAAAACAGCATTAATTGAGTCTGTAAGGGCCGTATGGCACAGTGTTATCACCAATGGACACTTAGAGAAGCTCAATTAGTTCCATGCTAAGGAGGTGCACTTTGCTACTAAGAAACCGTGGTTATCCAATTAAATATTAAAGCGTATTTTGCTTGTTGGTAAGTTATTTCAAGTGTCCTGCAAGTGTCAAAAATGTACTGTACAGTAATTTTACGTTAAATGCATTGTACACTAATTTCGCAAATTCCACTATTTTTTGCTTTTTATGACTAGACGCTGTACTTTTGCTTGTAACTTCACTTCTATTACTGGTAATAACAATTCTGTAAAAATATTTGAAGTCAGCATAAAATGTCCTTTAAAATGATGTATAATATGTTTTCCTGACTTTACAATTACGCTGTATAAGTTGACTTCAAACATCTAAAATTGGCTTTCGGTCTAGTGATGCAGGACTTTTGGCCACGACTGTGTACGAGGACCTCGGGACCCACGAGAATCCTCGCTGAGTCCGTTTTGGGGAGAAAACTGCCACCATGTAAAAATATGTATGTGCGGTAATATGCATATAGGTTTATATTATATAGCCACAGCACATTGGACTCGTTGAGAATATCTGTTGTACAACATACTTTCGAGCATTTGATATACTCTCTCTCCCCATTGCTTTTCTATCAACATTCTTCCAAAAGCACACCGCGTTCCCATGCGCTGTTCCAGTTTCGTCCTGTATGCCAACATTTCTATTCTTCAGTTTCAAGACAATGCGCAGCGGGTTTGTTTTTTCTTTTTGCCTCGTTCAATATAAAATGTCATTAAATTTTCTTGTTAAAAGTGATAATATTAGCTTTTCTCTTCCTCTTTAAATCCGGAGATTTCATTAAATTTTGTTTGTTAAAAACAATCAAATTAGCTCTTAATTAACATTATAAGAAACAAAAGTTCCTGCTTCGCTCGTTAAATCCGGGAACTTGCAAAATACGGTCTCGTTATAAGCTGGCTCTACTGTACGGAAAAAATAAATTCCAACGTACTTCTAAGCTTAACTATTTATTTTGATTTTTCATCACAGCAGCACATTAAAACTGCGCATCGCATAAATCCCTTTCCCTATAAGTGGCCCGAAATTAAGGACAGGAGATATAGCCGTTGCTCATGACGGTCGTTACGCCCCCCCCCCCAATCACCGTTCTCTCAGACGCAGAATAGCTCTATCGTCATATCTCAAGCGTGCTAAATAAACGAACTTGAACTGCGCAAGAAATTAGCTGTTGAATCAGATTAATTAAAGAAAATAATTAAAAAAACATTGTTCCGCAGAAATGTCGACAGGTCAAAAGCATATTTTCCAACTTAACTCACACGCAGACTTAATAATTTTTATAAAGTAAAGGTCATATAGATCAGATCAGATCATATGCAGAGCGTTTTAGGATGGGAGTGTCTGACCCCAGGTCTTAAACAACCCTTAGAAATAGGAGATTTGGGCTAGAGTGCCCGATAGGAAAGTGACATGGAAGCGAGGTAGAAAAGGAGAGGAAGACGCCCTTATTTATTACCAGGGGGGGCAGTACCCCTAGGGTGCGACGGCTTAACGTGCTCATCCGACTCACGGCGCATATTTAGCGGTTCGAGCGTTCGTACTTAACTGGGATCGAACCTAAGATTCCTCAGTGGCAGTTAAGAACGGCCTCTGAGGAATCTCAGATTCGATCCCAGGCAGGTACGAACGCTCGAACCACTAAATATTTTTAGGCCATCCGCGGCCCTCTTAAAAAGATTATGAGCTGCTTTTAAACAAATGAAGCACGCTAAGCGGGAGTTTACTGATTGCCCCCGCAATCCCCGCGTTGCGAGGGGACCTCTCAGCAAAAATATAAAGAAATAACCAGCATTTTTTTACGGCAGCTTTGAAACAAGTACTAAAATGAAACGTAATTTTTGATTTTTTTTTTCGCGGTTAAAATTTATAACAAGAAAGATGACACCGAATTTTCGGGTGTAATAGGAACGCGTTTTGAATCCTTTCTGACGCAAATTAAATTTATCAAAGCTATTCAAAGTCAATGAAGCCGGTATGGAAAACAATAGTATCTGACGGAAAAAGAAGTTTTCAATCTGGTTTTTAATCCCTCAGATATTGCTGTAAACGGAATCGTGATCTTACACCCTCTGGCTGCAGACTTGTGCGTTAAGAAAAACATTAATTTATATGAGAAACATTTCGCACCGGAAACGCTCTCCAACACAGAAAGAACTTTTCAAATCAGACTCTTAGAAACAGAGATATCAACAAAAATAAGATGTGACTTTACGTCCCCTGGTGGGAAAACCATGCATTATTTTAGGAAGAAAGTATTCTCACAAGGATTTTCCATATGCGCGGTATCGGTCCAAGAAAAAAATTAATTTAGTCGAGTTTTCAGGAGCCCAGATTTTTCTACAAATACATTAGAAGCAGAAATTAACACTTATGCCCCTTGGTGGCCAAATCATTATTTACCAAACATTAGAATTTATGTGAAAAATATTTACCATCAGGTCTTGTATACGATACAGGAATAATTTTTCAAATCGGAGTTTTAGAAGCAGAAATAATGAGAAACCGCAATTTGCCTTTGTGCCCCCTAGCGGAAAGTATATGATTTACTTGAAAATTTTGAATTTTTAAGAAAAACATTTCGCATCGGAAACACTATCCAACAAAGAAGGAATTTTCCAAATCGGACTCCTAGAAGCAGAGATATTGACAAAAATAAGATATACATCTACGCCCCTGGCTTAGAAACGATGCGTTATTTCAAGACGAAAATGTTCCTAAAAGGTTTGTCGACATGAGTAGTATCGATCAACAAAGGACTTTTTTTTCAATCGAGATTTTAGAAGCTCGTATTTTGTTGCAAATACATAAAAGCGGAAATTAAGACTTACGCCACCTGGTGGCCAAGCCATTTTTTACAAAAATTAGAAATTGTCTGCAAAGGATTTCCCATCAAGAGCTGTATCCGGTGCAGAAAGATTTTTTCAAATCGGAAATTTAGAAGCAGAGATGTAGGGGGAGAGCAATTTACCTTTACGCCCCCTTGCGGAAAGTCCATGAATTACTTGAAAATTTTGAAATTATATGAAAAACATGGCACACTGAAAACACTATCCAACAAAGAAGAAATTTTTCAAATCGGACTTCTAGACGTAGATATATTGACGAAAATAAGATATACATCTACGCCCCCTGGCGGAGAAACTGTGGAATATTTTAGGAAGAAAATATTCCGAAAAGGTTTATCCATGTGAGTGGCATCAGTTCACGAAAGAATTTCTTCAATCGATATTTTAGAAGCTCAGATTTTATGGTAAATATATCAGAAGCAAAAATTAACACTTACGCCCCCTGGAGGCCAAAGTGTTCTTTACCAAAAATTTGAAATTATATGCAAAACGTTTTTCGTCAGGAAATTTATCCGCTGAAGAAAAAAATTTCAAATCGGAGTTTTAGAAAAGAGTTATCGGGAAAAATGTAATTTGCTTTTACACCCCCTAGCGGGAATCTATGCGTACTTAAAAACGTAACTATTCTAAAATACTCTTCGACATAAATGGAATCGAAAGATAAAAGATTTTTTCAATCGGATGTTTAGAAGTAAATATGTGGATTAAAACGTATTTTTGAATTCGATATCATCTGCATTTACGCCCTCTAGCGGCGAAATTGTACATCGTAAAAAAAAAAACGAAATAAAGGAACATCATTCGCATATTTCAAGCTTCCGAATGCAAAAAGAATTTTTCAAATCGGACTAATAGTTGCAGAGATATCGTGGGTACAGACGGACGGACAACCCGATAACATAAGCACGATCTTTTTTTTACAAAAGACGTGCTAAAAACTGGATGACTGGAAAGTAGTTATTTCAGAAGACCAGAGACCCTTTTTCACAATCATAACAAAAACTTATACATACATATTAACAAGAGAATGTGAAAGAAATATCAGTTCAACGAATGACAAGTTTCTACCGATAAGGATAATGTGTAATACATAACACAATTGTTTGCACATCACTATGCATGTTTCAGAATACACAAACAGAAAGGTTTATTTGCGAGGAGAAGCTGAGACCTGTGTCATATTTAGCACGTCTTTTGAAAAAAGATCGTGCTTAATTTATCGATTTGTTCATCCGTCCGTCTGTCTGTAGACACGATATCTCTGCAACTATTAGTCTGATTTGAAAAATTATTTTTGCATTGGGAAGTTTAAGATACACGAATGATGATCCTTTACTTCGTTTTTTGTTTTGTTTTTTACGATGTACAATTTCGCCGCTAGAGGGCGTAAATGCAGATGATGTCGAATTCAAAAATGCATTTTATTCCACATATTTGCTTCTAAACATGCGATTGAAAAAAATACATGTATTTTATCTTTCGATTCCATTCATGTCGAAGAGTATTTTAGGAATGGTTACTTTTCCAAATTATGCATAGATTTTCCGCTAGGGGGCGTAAAAGTAAATTACGTTTTACCCGACATCTCTTCTTCTAAAACTCCGATTTGAAAAATGTTTTCTTTAGCGAATAAGCTCTTGATGGAAAATATTTTGCATATAATTTCTAATTTTTGGTAAAGACTACTTTGGCCACCAGGAGCCGTAAATGTTAATTTTTGCTTCTGATGTATTTGCCATAAAATCTGAGCTTCTACAATCTTGATTGAAAAAATTCTTTCGTGGACAGCTGCCACTCACGTCGATAAACCTTATTCGGAATATTTTCTTTTTAAAATATTTCATGGTTTCTCCTCCAGGGGACGTAGATGTATATCTTATTTTTGTTCATGTCTGCTTCTAATGGTCCGATTTCGAAAATTATTTCTTTATTTGATAGAGTTTCCGGTGTGACATGTTTTTCAAATAATATCAAAATTTTGAAATAAATCATAGACTTTCCGCTAGGAGGCGTAAAGGTAAATTGGGTTTTCCCCTATATTTCTGCTTCTAAATCTCCGATTTGAAAAATTATTTCTGCACCGGATACAGCTCCTGATGAGAAATCCTTTGCACATAATTTCCAATTTTTGTAAAAAATGGTTTGGCCACCAGGGGGCATGAGTCTTAATTTTCACTTCTGATGTATTTGCAGCAAAATCTGAGCTTCTAAAATATCGATTGAAAAATAAAGTCGTTTGTGGACCGATACTATCATGTCGACAAACCTTTTAGGAACATTTTCGTCTTGAAATAATGCATGGTTTCTATGCCAGGGGGCGTAGATGCGTATCTTATTTTTGTCAACATCCTTACTTCTTAAGAGTCCGATTTGAAAAATTTCTTCTTTGTTGTATAGTGTTTCCGATGCGAAATGTTTTTCATATAAATTCAAATTTTTCAAGAAAATCATAGACTTTCCGCTAGGGGCGCAAAGGTAAATTGCGTTTTCTGCGTTATTTCTGCCTCTAAAACTCCGATTTGAAAAATTCTTCCTGTATCACATACAACACCTGATGGAAAATATTTTGCATATAATTTCTAATTTTTGGAAAAGAATACTTTGTCCACCAGGGGGCATAAGTGTTAATTTCTGCTTCTGATGTATTGGTAGCAAAATCTGGGCTCCTGAAAACTCGACTAAATTTTTTTTTTCTTGGACCGATACCGCTCATATGGAAAAACCTTTTGAGAATACTTTCTTCCTAAAATAATGCATGGTTTTCCCACCAGGGGACGTAAAGTCACATCTTATTTTTGTCGATATCTCTGTTTCTAAGAGTCCGATTTGAAAAATTCTTTCTGTGTTGGAGAGCGTTTCTGGTGCGAAATGTTTCTCATATAAAATAATGTTTTTCTTAACGCACAAGTCTGCAGCCAGAGGGTGTAAGATCACGATTCCGTTTACAGCAATATCTGAGGGATTAAAAACCAGATTGAAAACTTCTTTTTTCCGTCAGATACTATTGTTTTCCATACCGGTTCCATTGACTTTGAATAGCTTTGATAAATTTAATTTGCATCAGAACGGATTCAAAAGACGTGCTTATTACACCCGAAAATTCGGTGTCATCTTTCTTGTTTATTTTATAACAGAGTCAAGAGAAAAAAATTTCGATGTACAAAATCTTGTAGCATTATGTTAAATGTGCTTTTTATATACAATAGAGTAAATAATTTATGTATTTTTACTTCTTTTTTTTTTTTCGTGCCACGTTCTTAACCGTTACTTATTTATTTGCTTACTAATGTTCTGTATTTTTGTAAAAATCGGAAAAGGTCATTAGACACTGTCATATGGAAGTTATGTGTTTCGAATGTGTGATCGTGAAGCATTTCAAAGAGGCTGGCATTAGTTGTCTAGAAGAATAAAAAAATGTGTGTGATATATTCAATTTTGGCGTAACTGTTTTGTAGTACTTTCTATTGGTATAAAATTACGGCAACTATTTCAATTACAACGTGCATACAAGCAGTAAAAGGTGCAACAATTTTGGTTTTGTGCAAAATACTTGTAGGTTCCAAAGAATTTTAATTATTAAAACGCCAATAAAGCCTAGTAAATAATATGGAATTAAAAATTAAAGTAACTGAGGGCTCATAAGATTTTCACGAAAGGGACTCGAAGAGATTTTTTGCTGCGGGGGAGGGGGAAGCGAAATATTCCGGTACGCCACTAAAGAGTATCATATCCATTACTTTGCTTTTTACTTTTCTAATTTGCAGCCTTTTAAATCTTGATTGGACTTCTCTGGGTGCTCCCTGGTTTGAAAGGATAACTTACATTACTTGTGCACACACATTCGTTCTTACAATGCGGCATAATTTAAACCTTTTGTGTCCTGCTCCTTTTCTCTCTCTCTCTCTCTCTCTTTTTTACCAGCTGTTTTTTTTTTTTTTTTCCTTTTTCGCAGGAAACAATCCATCCATTCGCACTTCTAAGCAGAGATGTGGACGAAGTTAATAACCTCCACACCTGCCATACAAAGCCACGGTTTTCCCAACAACCGCCCTTTACCGTATTTCGTGTCCGCGAATTGTTTGCTCTTGACGTTAATGGATTCAAGATTCTTTTGTGTCCTGTAATCCTAGCTCCGAAGATGATTCGGCCGTGACAGGTCACGACCCCGTGAAGTTCATCCGTAACAGGAAAGTTCAGAATGAAAAACGGCTGAAAAAAGTCAAAAACGTCTCTGCTAAAAGACAACCGTTTTTCTTTGCTTTTATAAACCCCTAAAGCAAGTGTGAGAGAGTGAGTGCTGCATTCAACTGATCTATGACGAGTAGAAGTAAATAGACTTCGCGCTGTGAAGCGTTTAATTTGGGACGGTATTTATTTACAGAAGCAATGTCCCTGTTTTTTATTTATTTATTTTCCTGGCGGTATTAGACTTTTTGAGATAAAAAGTTTTCTGCTGTTCTTCTAATCAAATAAAAGCTGCAATGAGCCGAGGTCCGACATGGCTATTTCCTGTAGTACTGTACAACCTAAACGTGTCCCAGGTGGAACCGTGAAAGGGGGTTAGATTGGATTGGGAGGAAAGAAAACCAAGACTGAGAGTTTTTTCCGTTTCCTGATGCAACTAAAATACACTGAAGTGCCAAAAGTCAGAGAATACGTACCTAGTATCGTGTAGAACATCCTCAAGCCCAGCGAAGTGCAGAAACTCGACGTGGCATCGATTCCACAAGTGGCCGAAAGACTTCTGGAGAAATGTTGAGCCATACCGACTGAATTATCGCCCACAGGATCTTAGGTGCGAATGGACCTTTCCACCACGTTCCATAAATGCTCTATTGGGTTCATATCGGGCGAACGTGGTGGCCAAACCATCGGTCGGAACTGTCCAGAAAGCTCCTCGAACCAATTTTGGACAACTTGGGCCCGATGACCTGATGCATTGTCCACCTGGAAAATTCCATTGTTGTTGGGCTACATGAAGTCCATGAAGGGCTGCAAATAGTCACCCAGCAGAGCAACAAAGCGATTTCAGGTTAATGACATGTTTACGAGGACCAGAAGACCGAATTCGTGCCACGTAAAGACACATGTATGGAACCATCACCATCTTGCACAGTGCCTTGTTGACAGCTTGGGTCCATGGCCTCATTGGTCTGCGCCACACCCGAACCCTACCATCAGCTTGTAAGAACGGTAGCGTGACTCATCGAACCACGTCACGTGTTCCCAGTCATCCAGGGTCCAATTACCGTGTTCACGAGCCCAGGTGAGGCGCTCTGTCCAATGTCGTGGTGTTAACAAAGGCACTCTAGTGGGTCTTCTGCTCCCATACCCCATGGACGCTAAATTGCGCTGCCCTGACCTGATGGACATGTCTTCTGGTACCTCCTGCATTGAATGCGGATGTCGTTTGAGCCAGTGTCGCTTGTTTGTTAGCATGAACAATCGTGGTCAGACGTCGCTGGTCACGGTCATTCAGCACTCGTGGTCAGCCACTGCGCTGCTCACGGTGGGTGGTAATGCCTTCCAGAGGTATTCGCAATAAACACGTGATACCATGGATCGAGGAATGTGGAATGTTCGCAAAACTTCGGAAACTGAATGTCCTATCCGTCTGTCTCTCACTACAGTGCCTCATTCAAACTCCGATAATTCTCGTCGGCTTGTCACAATCCTATTGGCGGTTGTTCAACCTTACTCCCAAGATTACACCTCGCAACTGATAAAAATTGTGGCGTGCGTTGAAAACTTTATACGTCGGCAGCAGCAGTTAAAAACTTACATACTGCTATCCCACGACTTTCGGCACTTCAGTGTATAATAGAAACAGCTCCCAAGCTAAATGAAAGCATCACCAGCAGCCATATTGTTATTATTTTGTTTCGTTGAGCTATATATTGTTGTTACTATATCTGTTGAGCAAATGGTATCCAATATTCACCAACCCGGTGAGTTATGGCCAGCATCCTCGTCCCTTCCAGAATGACTGCTTAAGTTAAAACATTTTCTCATTCTCAGACGTCTGAAGCATGCCTGGCCAAGGCAACTGCCACTGTGACATGAAGGCAGAGGATACTAAAAATCACTGGAAGTACATATGAAGTAGCAAATTAGTAGGAACATCTACGTAATAATTGTTGTGATTTTTAGACGGGTGGAAATATTAAATTAAAAAAGATAACATTAACACCTCAATTACTCGGCACGCAGTAGTAAAATATTTTTCGCTAGCCTTCATTCATGGCAGAAGAATGTAAGTTTAACAATAAAATAGAACAGAGTACTTCATGCTAGCAATAATAAATTCATATACAGATCTGAGTTGTATGCAATAAGAAAAATGATATTTAATAAAAACACAAATGATGACACGAAGATATCGATTAGATGAAATGCATTGACAAGTAGATGCACAATTATTGGAACAAAGGATGATTCGAACAGACGTCAACAGACGCCATGTTTGCTGAAAAAAATATCACTTCAGTCGCGTACACACAATCACTGTGCTGGTGGACAGAAACTACGTTCATAACATCATGAATCGTACCACAGTTTACAGATTAGGAACATCTTGTGTAATAGTTTGCTTCCTTAATTAAAAAGTGCAGTTCTATTTGAAAAAAACATGTTCGCGTCTCAACTTCGCTTACGTCACAGCGGCATTGATTCAATGAAATGCTGATACCGTTCTACAGGTATCTTCCACCAAGCGGATGCGTTGGCGTTCTTCAATTGCCGAATGTTCGCTAGAAGAGAATCTGTGTTACGAATAGCTTTCATTCTCATCCTACAGATGCTCAATTGGGTTACGTTTTGGGGACTGTCATGGCAATTTTAGTACTTTGAAGTCACTGTCTTTCTCCTGGAACCATTGCGGGATAATCTGAGACTTGTGATATGGCGCATCATTAACGTGCTGGAAGTAGTCCTCACTATCAGTCAACACCATGCACATGTACGGGTGTGCTTGGTTATCAGTGATGTTAAAATACCTCGTGGTATCCAAATGCTGCTCCAGGTTTAAGGAAACCCAATGTCCATCATGAAAACAAACCCTAGCCCATTGCACAGTATCCACCAACTTGTACAGTAAACGCTAAGCAGCTCGGATCCATGGATTCATGCTGTTGACGCCATATTGTGGCCTGGCCATCGGCATGTGTTACCTGAAAACGTGATTCATCGGACGAGGTGATCTTTCTCCAGGCCTCAATGGCCCAGTTTTGATCCACCCGTACACACTGCAGACAACGTTGTCCCCTTTAAAGCAGTGATACACGAAAGGAACGTCTGCTGTATAACTCATTCGCGCTAATATGCTGCTGGATGTGTGTGCTGCAATTTTCCTCTCGATACAGCTGTTGTACTGCGCGGTTACTTGATGCAACCAATAGAGCTCATCTGTTACCTCGTATAATCCTCTCAAGTCGCCGGTTCCCTCGAACATTGACGAGTTGCTTCCTCTCACAGAAAGACCTTTGACTGATTGTTTTGTTGTTTGTATACCACTCATTGTATACCCTCAATAGAGTTCTTCCTGCATGATCAAGAAGTTTTACCATTTCTGAGATGCTTACATCTGTCTGTTTAGCGCTCACTGTTATGCTTCTTTCGAAGTGGCTTAAATTCCGAGTCTTTCCCATATTGACTCTATCTACGCTTCGTACCTATTAGATTCCTTTGCAGTGAACTGTTTATAAAGCCATCTCAGGGTCATAGTTGCGTAGGACGTAAGTGAGGATGGCACGTGTCTGACTGCTGTTGGGTGTTCTTAATAATATGCTGCTTCAGTATAGACTCGGCTTCCTCGTTGTATCATTTTCGTTCTCAGAGGTTGCCAGTCCCAAGATACAGGACAATGCACTAGACACATATCCGAAGGCTGACAAAGATCTATAACACCTGAGGACGACGAGTATGTCACCCCAACCGCAAGGCGTAATAGACACATGACAGCTTCCAAACTCTCCTTGAAGCTTGCCTTGGCCACAGGAAGATCAGCATCAAGGTGAACTGTTCCCAGAACGCTTCGCGAAAGAGGGCTGCATGCCACGAAACCTATATATATATCATCATCATCATCATTGTCAACCATTATCAATCCACTGCTGGACGAAGGTCTCCCCAAGTTTCCTCAACAACGGTCTGTCTTGTGCCAGTCTCCTCCATGTCACTCCCGCATACTTTCGAATTTCATCCACCCATCTTCCATGTGGTCTTCTTCTGGGTCTTTTCCTGTCCCTTGGAATCCAATCTAAAATTTCGGCTGTCCATCGATGGTCTGTTCTTCTGGCAGTATGTCCAGCCCATTGCCATTTCAGGGATTTAACTCTGATCATGATGTCTTCCACTCTTGCCATTTTTCGGATCCACGTGTTCCTCTTCTTATCTCTCCTGGTTACACCAAGCATGCACCTCTCCATGCTGCTTTGAGTTGTCTGCAGCCTTTGTATGTCTCTTTTAGCTAAGGTCCACGTCTCTGCACCATACGTAAGCACTGGAAGGATGCATTGATCAAACACTTTTCTTTTAAGACATAATGGCATATTGCTCTTGAAAATTATGCTGTTTCTTCCAAAAGCTCTCCAGGCAAGTTTTGTACGCCGATTAATTTCTTCACCAATGTGACCCTCACTTGATATCTGCTGTCCAAGATAAACGTACGTGTCTGTTATCTCCAGCTTTTCTCCATCAATCGATAAATCTTCATTACTTGTAAAAGCATTGTACATCACTTTTGTCTTCTGAAAGTTCATTTTTAATCCCACTTCTTTACTCTTGTCAGCAAGTTCCTGGATCATACTCTGTAGCTCTGATGGGGTAGTTGCAAAAATGACTATGTCATCAGCAAAACGAAGGTGGGTTAGATAATCTCCATTAATCTTTATCCCTTTGTTTTCCCAGTTCAGTGATTGAAAGACATTTTCCAATGTGGCATTAAAGAGCTTCGGAGATATGGTGTCACCTTGTCTCACTCCTTTTCCAATTTTTATGTGTGTTGTATTTTCAAACAGCCGAATCTTTGCACTTGCATTTTCATAGATGTTATTAATAATATTAATGTATGCATCTTCAATACCGCAGGATTTCAGAGCCATTGCAACTGCTGATGGTTTCACCGAATCAAAGGCTTTTTCATAATCGATAAAAGCCATGCACAATGGAAGCTCATATTCCTCGCTCTTTCAATTAGTTCTCTCAGTACGTGGATATGATCTATTGTGCTGTAGCCACTCCTGAAGCCAGCTTGTTCTCTCGGTTGAGCCATGTCCAGTGTCACCTTCAAGCGGTGTGAAAGAACTTTAGTGAAGATTTTATAAACCACTGATAGGAGGCTGATAGGTCTGTAGTTCCTGAGATCCTCAATGTCACCTTTTTTATGTAGCAAGATCATTGTAGCGTTGTTCCAATCCTCAGGAATTTTCCCTTCATTAAGGCATCGAGTGAAAATTTGGGCGAGTACTGTTTCGATTTCTCCACTTGCTTCTTGTATGATGTCTACAGTAATTCTATCTTCTCCTGGAGCTTTTCCCCGCTTCATGTTCTTGATTGCATGTGCAACTTCTGCTGGAAGGACTGGAAGAACTCTGGTACTGGTACCTTTCATGATGTCTGGAGTATATGTATCATCCCTTTCATATAATTTGGAGTAGAAATCTTTCACTATTGTCAAAATTTCGCCTCTATTTCTTGTTACAGAACCATCTTCTTTTCTCAGTGCCATAATCTGTTTTTTCCCCTTACTGAGGTGTCCCTTTGCTATCTTTAGGCTTTGTTTGTTTTCAATTGCTTTCCTTACTAGTTCACAGTTGAATTTCCTTATGTCTTCAGTGATACTTTTTCGTACTGTCTTGCATAGCTCTATATATTCCACTTTGGAAGTCACATCTTCTTTAGTTGTCCTCATCTCTCTTCTTTTTTGCATCAACATTTTGGTTTTTCCTGATAATTTGTTTACATGCAACTTGTTCTTAGACCTACCTAATTTTGTTGCTGTTTCCATAAGAGCTTTGGTTACTTTTCTGTTAACTTCAGAGATGTCCACTTCTTCCGATGTTAGGCCTTCTAAAGCAGAGAACCTGTTCTTCAGTTCCAACGTGAAGGTATTATGGTGTTTTTTAAGGTTGGTTATGTCAATACATTTTGTTTGTCTTATGAGCTTGCTACGTTCGAGTTTAGTGTTGAGGTGCATCTCACATCTCACCAATCTATGGTCACTGCCTGTGTTGAACTTGTTTAGCACACTGCTGTCTTCTATGACGAATTTTTTGTTACACATAATAAAATCAATTTCACTTGTCGTCCCATTTGGATGTCTCCATGTCCATTTCCTGTGTGGCTTTTTCTTGAAAAAGGAGTTCAAGATGAAAAACCCTTCTGCCTCTGCAAACTCTACGAGAGTATTTCCACGCTGGTTTCTGTTGCCGTGACCGAATTTACCTACTGAAGTTTCATTCTGTTGCCGTTGCCCTATTTTTGCATTGAAATCTCCCATAATTATCTTCAAGTGCTGCTTACCTTTATTATTTAGATCACGAATTTCCTCATAAAATTCTTCAATTTATTCTTCAGCATGACTTGTGGTGGGTGCATAAGTTTGAATAATCTGAGCCTGGTATCTTCTCGAGAGTTGGATAACGAGTCGTGCAGCTCTGTCAGAGGAACTTTCAACTTCTACAACTTTATCCTTCAGTTTCTTGTTTATTATAAATCCAACACCACTAGTTCTGCCAGTATCTGTCCCACGATAGTAGAAGAGATGTCCACTTTTCAGTTCAATGAGATCTTCTCCTTTTCTCCTTACCTCACTTAGCCCGACGATGTCCCATTTGATCCTTTGTAGTTCCTCTTCCAATTCAAGAAGCCTTGAATCAGAAGATAGGGAGCGTCCGTTGTACGTAACCAAGGTCAGCATCAGATGGCAGCCTAGTCCGGTCCTCCGGGGATTTTTAGCACCCTCTGCCTTCATGTCGCACTGGCCGCTGCCTTATCCAGGTACATTCCAGCTGCCGCAGACTGAGGGCCAAGATTTAAGTTGTGGAGTCATTTTGGAGGGGTTTGGCCATAACTCACCACGCTGGCCAAGCGGGTTGGTGAGTGTGGGATAGCCTTTCCTCTAATCCCGATGGTATAGTTATACCGCTATTGGCGGTCGTCAGAGCCCCTTTAGTGGGAACAGGATGTACCACGAGAAGGCGGGGTTGACATTTGTCAAGGAGAGGCTGTGATGTTACGCATCACCTGACCTTACATCCCATACATATATATACGTACATATATAAATGTATATATACACTGCAAATCATGTGCGCCCGGCACGCCACCAAGAAGCACTATAAGAAGGGTGCACAGAAGGCAGGGTGTAAGTAGTGGAAGTGTGTTGTGCTGCCAGACCTGTGCGTGGGAAGCTTCTTGATGCCTCGTCGCAGAATACTGCAGTCATTCCAGCACGTTTCGGAGTTCGACAGAGGACGAATAGTGGCTTATAGCGACAGCGGTTTATCGTACCGAGACATCGGCTCCCGTGTGGGACGAATCCAGCCACAGTGAGGCGAGTATGGATTAGGTGGGTGAAGGAGGGACGAACAGGCCGACGTGAGTGATTGCCGTAGCCCCGGCACACCATCGAACAAGAGGACCGGCATGTTGTGCGGCGGGCATTGACGGCTCGCACCGCCACATCACGAACGTTAGCGCAGGAAATAGGGTGTGTTGCGCAACAACCTGTGTCAGCACGTACCGTTCGACGTCGTCTGCAGGAGTGGGAACTTGTCGCACGGCGCCCATTGCTTTGATTACCATTGACGTTACACCACCGGCGAGTGCGGCGGCAGTGGGCCTTTGAATGCCGCATCTGGCTACGGAATGGCACGACATTGTATTCTCCGACGAATCCCGCTTCTTCCTGCAACACCACGATGGTCGGATCCACGTGTAGTGGCACCGCGGCGAGAGACTCTATGACGCCTGCATTATGCATCGCCATACCAGTCCTTCGCCTGGCGTTATGGTCTGGGACGCTATTGCATATGACACCCGCACCCCTCTGGTACGCATCGCCGGTACACTCAACAGCCACCGCTACATCTCCGACGTTTTGGAGCCTGTAGTCCTCTCTTACCTGCAGGACCTGCCAGCGGCCACGTTACAACAGGACAATGCGCACCCGCACGTGGCACGCAACGTGCAACAATTCTTCACGGCCCACCAGGTGCCACTGCTGCCGTGGCCCGCCTGTTCTCTCGATATGTCGCCCATCGAACACGTCTGGTCGCTGATCGGCAACCGAGTGACCCGGCAAGCACCACCCGCGGCTAGGCTTGATGAACTGTGGCCACGTGTGGATGCAGCCTGGACCGACATACCACAAGCCCACATCCAAAGCCTCTTTCGTTCGATGCCGCGGCGTGTAGCGGTCGTTATTGACAGACATGGGGGCCACACGAATTATTGATATCTGCGTGTTCCGCAAGTCGCACGGGCCTGTAAGCTCAATCGTTTCATCTTTCTATCTGTTGTTATGTGTCCAGTAAATCTGGCTTTGCTATCTCGTGTCTTTCTTGGTGTTGCATTTTGGGTGGCCAGCATTGTATATATATACAGGTTTTGCTTCGCGAATGCCAGGAAACCTATATATATATATATATATATATAGGGATGTAAGGTCAGGTGATGCGTAACATCACAGCCTCTCCTTGACAAGTGTCAACCCCGCCTTCTCGTGGTACATCCTGTTCCCACTAAAGGGGCTCTTACGACCGCCAATAGCGGTATAACTATACCATCGGGATTAGAGGAAATGCTCACCAACCCGCTTGGCCAGCGTGGTGAGTTATGGCCAAACCCCTCCAAAATGACTCCACAACTTAAATCTTGGCCCTCAGTCTCCGGCAGCTGGAATGTACCTGGCCAAGGCAGCGGCCAGTGCGACATGAAGGCAGAGGGTGCTAAGAATCCCCGGAGGACCGGACTAGGCTGCCATCTGATGCTGACCTTGGCTACGTACAACGGACGCTCCCTATCTTCTGATTCAAGGCTTCTTGAATTGGAAGAGGAACTACAAAGGATCAAATGGGACATCGTCGGGCTAAGTGAGGTAAGGAGAAAAGGAGAAGATCTCATTGAACTGAAAAGTGGACATCTCTTCTACTATCGTGGGACAGATACTGGCAGAACTAGTGGTGTTGGATTTATAATAAACAAGAAACTGAAGGATAAAGTTGTAGAAGTTGAAAGTTCCTCTGACAGAGCTGCACGACTCGTTATCCAACTCTCGAGAAGATACCAGGCTCAGATTATTCAAACTTATGCACCCACCACAAGTCATGCTGAAGAATAAATTGAAGAATTTTATGAGGAAATTCGTGATCTAAATAATAAAGGTAAGCAGCACTTGAAGATAATTATGGGAGATTTCAATGCAAAAATAGGGCAACGGCAACAGAATGAAACTTCAGTAGGTAAATTCGGTCACGGCAACAGAAACCAGCGTGGAAATACTCTCGTAGAGTTTGCAGAGGCAGAAGGGTTTTTCATCTTGAACTCCTTTTTCAAGAAAAAGCCACACAGGAAATGGACATGGAGACATCCAAATGGGACGACAAGTGAAATTGACTTTATTATGTGCAACAAAAAATTCGTCATAGAAGACAGCAGTGTGCTAAACAAGTTCAACACAGGCAGTGACCATAGATTGGTGAGATGTAAGATGCACCTCAACACTAAACTCGAACGTAGCAAGCTCATAAGACAAACAAAATGTATTGACATAACCAACCTTAAAAAACACCATAATACCTTCAAATTGGAACTGAAGAACAGATTCTCTGCTTTAGAAGGCCTAACATCGGAAGAAGTGGATATTTCTGAAGTTAACAGAAAAGTAACCAAAGCTCTTATGGAAACAGCAACAAAATTAGCTGGGTCTAAGAACAAATTGTATGTGAACAAATTATCAGGAAAAACCAAAATGTTGATGCAAAAAAGAAGAGAGATGAGGACAACTAAAGAAGATATGACTTCCAAAGTGGAATATATAGAGCTATGCAAGACAGTACGAAAAAGTATCACTGAAGACGTAAGGAAATTCAGCTGTGAACTAGTAAGGAAAGCAATTGAAAACAACAAAAGCCTAAAGATAGCAAAGGGACATCTCAGTAAGGGGAAAAAACATATTATGGCACTGAGAAAAGAAGATGGTTCTGTAACAAGAAACAGAGGCGAAATTTTGACAAGAGTGAAAGATTTCTACTCCAAATTATATGAAAGGGTTGATACATGTACTCCAGACATCATGAAAGGTACCAGTACCAGAGTTCTTCCAGTCCTTCCAGCAGAAGTTGCACATGCAATCAAGAACATGAAATGGGGAAAAGCTCCAGGAGAAGATGGAATTACTGTAGACATCATACAAGAAGCAAGTGGAGAAATCGAAACAGTACTCGCCCAAATTTTCACTCGATGCCTTAATGAAGGGAAAATTCCTGAGGATTGGAACAACGCTACAATGATCTTGCTACATAAAAAAGGTGACATTGAGGATCTCAGGAACTACAGACCTATCAGCCTCCTATCAGTGGTTTATAAAATCTTCACTAAAGTTCTTTCACACCGCTTGAAGGTGACACTGGACATGGCTCAACCGAGAGAACAAGCTGGATTCAGGAGTGGCTACAGCACAATAGATCATATCCACGTACTGAGAGAACTAATTGAAAGAGCGAGGGAATATGAGCTTCCATTCTGCATGGCTTTTATCGATTATGAAAAAGCCTTTGATTCGGTGAAACCATCAGCAGTTGCAATGGCTCTGAAATCCTGCGGTATTGAAGATGCATACATTAATATTATTAATAACATCTATGAAAATGCAAGTGCAAAGATTCGGCTGTTTGAAAATACAACACACATAAAAATTGGAAAAGGAGTGAGACAAGGTGACACCATATCTCCGAAGCTCTTTAATTCCACATTGGAAAATGTCTTTCAATCACTGAACTGGGAAAACAAAGGGATAAAGATTAATGGAGATTATCTAACCCACCTTCGTTTTGCTGATGACATAGTCATTTTTGCAACTACCCCATCAGAGCTACAGGGTATGATACAGGAACTTGCTGACAAGAGTAAAGAAGTGGGATTAAAAATGAACTTTCAGAAGACAAAAGTGATGTACAATGCTTTTACAAGAAATGAAGATTTATCGATTGATGGAGAAAAGCTGGAGATAACAGACACGTACATTTATCTTGGACAGCAGATATCAAGTGAGGATCACATTGGTGAAGAAATTAATCGGCGTACAAAACTTGCCTGGAGAGCTTTTGGAAGAAACAGCATAATTTTCAAGAGCAATATGCCATTATGTCTTAAAAGAAAAGTGTTTGTTCAATGCATCCTTCCAGTGCTTACGTATGGTGCAGAGACGTGGACCTTAGCTAAAAGAGACATACAAAGGCTGCAGACAACTCAAAGCAGCATGGAGAGGTGCATGCTTGGTGTAACCAGGAGAGATAAGAAGAGGAACACGTGGATCCGAAAAATGACAAGAGTGGAAGACATCATGATCAGAGTTAAATCCCTGAAATGGCAATGGGCTGGACATACTGCCAGAAGAACAGACCATCGATGGACAGCCGAAATTTTAGATTGGATTCCAAGGGACAGGAAAAGACCCAGAAGAAGACCACGTGGAAGATGGGTGGATGAAATTCGAAAGTATGCGGGAGTGACATGGAGGAGACTGGCACAAGACAGACCGTTGTGGAGGAAACTTGGGGAAACCTTCGTCCAGCAGTGGATTGATAATGGTTGACAATGATGATGATGATGATGATATATATATATATACAGAGGGTGAGTCGAAAGTTTTGCAATATTTGGATCACTTTATGTCTTCACACGTACCTTTACGACGAAAGCTGACTAGCATTCTAAGTATAGGCCATCGTGTTGCACCGTCTTTGGCCATCTGTCTGCCAGTTCTTCGATTCCGCGATGGTACCAGTTTTTGTCCTGCGAGGCGAAGAACTCTTTCCCCCCAGCTGCCATATTCTCCTGATTGTGGAAGTGTCGCCCGCGAAGGAAGTGGGCCATGAACCGGAACAAGTAATAATCCGACGGTACAAGATCCGGACTTCATGCTGGGTGTGGCATCACTTTGATTCCCTCAAGTTCCTGGAGTTTTCCCCGGATTGTTTGCAAGGTATAGGTATGAAGCCGAGCGTTGTCCTGCTGTAGGAGAGCGCGCTTTCTGTTCATCAGTGCCGGGTAATTCTTCTCCAAAACGACATACATCCGCTCCATCTGTTCAGAGTAGAGGTTGGCGTTGATGGTCCGACCGTCTGGAACAAATTCCTAATGGATCATCCCCTCGAAATTTCACCAGTCGCAGAGCACCACCTTATGCTCGAAGCTCCCACGTTTGGCAACAGGTTCTGGAAGCTGGCCCGGGCTCAATCACTGCCGTTGTGTCTTACGATTACGGAAATAGACCCACTTTTCATCGCACGTAACAATTCTCTTGATGAAACGTATACTGCGCGGGTTTTCTAGGAGTTTCTTGCAGACTTCTACTCGGGGGGGGGGGTTACTTTAGCTGGCGTCAGTTCGTGAGGGACAATGCGGCAGCTCCTGTAGACCTTTCCGAGGTCCTGAAGGTGACGAACCACGGTGTTCTGTGATATGCCCAGCTCGCCTGATGATCTCCGAGTGCTGGTTGTCGGATTTGCCTCTACGGCCTGGCGCACGGCCACCGAATTCACGGTTCGCGGCCGAACTGACCTTGGCTGATCGTCGAGGTTCTGTCAACTGAGCTACATTTCTTGAACCATCTGGTTTCGGTGCTGTGGTCCACGGAACCTTCACCCTTTCGAATGGCAAATGTTTTGCGTTGCTTGAGCAGCGTTATGGCCGAGTTCAAACTCGTAAATCAAAATTTCCCTAATTAGCTGGTTGTGGGTGTTCATCTTATAGGCGTCCCAACCACAGACAGAACGACGACATGCAATGGTGTTCACAGCAACGACTACCACTTTATATCCCTTTCGACTGACTGCAGTGCGCGATTTGAACTATAGTTTAAACACGTGACATACCCGCCGCAGCACATGCGTTTATGCAAATATTGCAAAACTTTCGACTCACCCTCTGTATATACAGAGGTCGCTCTGCCGATCGCATTCTTCGCAGTTTGCGAGAAATTAATTGTTTTGGCGATGGAAAAAAGTTTTGGCGCAAAATATTGGAGAATACCTTTCTGTACTATTACAACCCTTTGTCGAGAAAAAAATTGAATTTGGCGAAAACTTAAAAAAAAAACCAGAGCAACCGCTGAAGCACTGTATATACAACGGCCGTTCCATAAAAACTGAGAGTAAAATCACACAAAATGAAGAAATACAGGTACATCAAAATATATGCTATTCTTTCTCAAAGTATCTTTCCTCGGATGATATGCAACGGTCCCAAAGTTCAGTCCACTTTGTGACGTATATTCTAAATTAACTTTCCTTTTTAGTTTCTTCCCTATGTAAATTTTGAGTTTTTTCTCCGGTATACTTCACACTTAGCGTAATATCTTCTCTCTCAAACGAATACTGTTGGCAACGCAATTGAGGTTGAATGAACGTGACGTATGCCTGTTATGAAATAAGAACCAGAGATATAAACTACAAGACAACAGTTGCTCGCGTGGAGTGTGGAGCGTTGAATGTGGTTGATACTGATTTGTTATGTAAACTGTGAAGTGCTATGATGTATTAGTGAAAACATCTGGAATAAAGCCAATTTCCGTAAGTTTGACTTCCGTTTAAATGTTTCGTCTGGCCGTTAAGGTTTAATTTAGAAACTACTTCATCGCATGGTTATGTTTTTTAAAATAACGTAAGAAGAGCGACAAAGAATCAGTACGAAAAGACATTTACGTTATAACTTTTCAAAGCATGTGGCGAAGTCATTTTGTGGAATCTGCTTTAGAGACCCCTGTACAGCTTCAATAACGTCAGCATTTGTGTTTAATGTTGCGTCACGGAACTTCTCCTTCATTGTTGGAAACAACCAGAAATTGCACGGGGCGAGGTCAGGATTGCAGACAGGCTGTGGCATGATTTCAATACTGTATTTCGTAAGAAATTGTTGAACACAAGCAGCCAAATGTGAGCGGGCGTTATCATGGTGTAGGATCCACTTGCCCATCAGTTCCGGTCGCTTAATCGATATGTGTCGTCGCTGACGCTTCATGACTGAAATGTAATACTCAGAATTGACAGTAATTTGTGGAGGAATGGCATGCTGGTAGACTACACCTTTATGATAAAAAAATTTAACATCATCACCTTTCCAACTGATTTGATTTGGCGGACTTTTTTCGGAGGAGGCGAGCCTGTGTGTTTCCAGACACTCATTGCGCATTTCGTGAGGGGGTCGAAATAGTGGACCCATATTTCATCGGCTGTTATTACTGTGTTTAGAAAATTTGGATCCTTTGGAATAATTTGTTTCCACTCATGACACACCTGAACTCTGGATAACAATTGTTCTCTCGTCAGATCATGAGGTACCCATCTGGAACACATACGATGCAACAGTAATTTGTCGCGTAGAGTGCGGAATGCCGACGTTTTTGAAATATTAGTTGACGCGGCTATGTCTTCACACGTCAATCTTCTTGCCGGATTGTCCAAACAGTGTTAACAATACGCTCTGTAAAAACACTTTCATGTCGACCAGGCTTAGGAGCGAGTTCTGCCGACAAACGCCCTTTTGTGACATCATAGTACCATCTAAAAATTGTTGACTCCCCCAAACATTTATCTGTAAGCATTTTTCATTAAATCAACTGTTTCTGGAGCCGTTTTACCCAAACGATAGCAAAATTTGATTGCATAGCGCATTTTACTTCTTAACTCTGAATCACTCACCTCCATAGCTGTACGGAGAAATGCAGTCGTACCTTAAACAACTGCGGAATAACGAAACCAGAATCGTCTGCCACGGCTAATAACTGTTGCCATATATACTTCCTTAAGTCGTCTGCGTGGTTATTTCCCCCTTTTGCACTGTTGCCAACTAAAAAAAAATTACTCTTAGTTTTTAGTTTTTATGGAACGGCATTTGTATATATACACGGTCGAGTCACATTATTGTGACCACCAGGTAATATCCAGAGTAACCGCCGTGTGCAGCGCGGTCAGCAGCTACACGGGCTGGGAGTGACTCAATAAGGTGCTGAAAGGTGTTCACACGTATGTGGAGCCATGCTGACTGCAGTGCATCTGACAGCTGCTGGAGGGTGCGTGGTGGAGGATCCATAGAACGAACAACACGATCGAGGTGGTCCCACAGATGTCCAATTGGGTTTCAGTCTGGGGAATTATTAGCCTGGGAAATCATTGTGCCCTTGCAACCACTCTCGGTCATTTCTAGCTTTGTGACCCGTCCCATTGTCGTACTGGAAAATCTCATCCGCCCCAGGGATGACAATCAGCATGTATGAGTGTACGTGGTCTGCAAGGATGTATTCATATAACGAATTCGGTCCATAGTGCTTTCCACAGGTATGAGTGGACCCAAAGAATGCCACGAAAACATTCCCCAGATCATAACGTTGCCCCCACCAGCTTGTGTTCTTCCAGCAATGGTTGAACAGTGTTTGTTCTCTGACGTTTTTCGCATTATTCACCAACGTCCATCCATTCGATGAAGCACGAAACGTGTCTCATTGGAGAAGGCAATAATTTTCCAATCAGCGGAGGTATAATTCCAATACTGCCGTCCAAATGTCAGCCTTTTCTGCTGATGCACCTTCGTTAGCATAGGTGCAGTTACCATTTGTCTGCATCGGAGCCCCATACGCAGCATGATTCGCTGAACTGTCGTTTTAGACACACTTTCGGTAGCCCCCTGATTCATTCAGCCACTGAATTGCTCCACTGTGGCGTGTTGATCGGCCCTCACGCACCTTCGAAGCCGACTATCACCTCTCACATCAATGGCACGTGGTTCTCCGCAGTTTTCACGTGGCTTATTCGCAATGGTGCCATTTCTCCAGTCACGATACATTTTAACCACTGCACCACGCGTACAGTTCACAAACTGCGCTGTTTCATAAATACTGCCACACTTGGCCTGAAAGCCGATAATTATCCCTTTCTGCAAATCTGATAAATCGCTCCATTTACAAATACATTTATTTATTTATTTATTTCCTTTACTAGTAGTAACAAAAGAGCTCAATTATCATAGCGTAGGCAGGGGCGTAATTGCACATCTGAGCACACTGGGGGCATGTACTCTTCACGGATGAGTCGAAATATTCGTTAACAAGTGATTCTCGATGCCACTTATATTTTAAAAGAAAGCACCTGAAATCACCATTCTAATAAAGTGGAAAGGCATAATTTTTAATGTGTGGATAGGTATAATGACCGATGGCCATACCTTTCTTCATGTCTTCGATAGAGGAACTTTGACTGGTTACATGTATCGAGAAGAAATTTTAGTATCCCATGTAAAAATTTCTCTACATGTCTTTGAAAAGGAACTTTGACTGGCCACAGGTATCGAGAAGAGATGCTATAAGCTCATGTACAAATTTCTCTATATGTCTTCGACAGAGAAACTTTGACTGGCCACAGGTATCGAGAAGAGATGCTATAAGCTCATGCACAAATTTCTGTATATGTCTTCAACAGAGAAACTTTGACTGGCCACAGGTATCGGGAATAAATTCTAGAACCCCATGTGCAAATTTCTCTACATGTCTTCTACAGAGGTACTTTGACTGACCACAGGTATCGAGAAGCGGTCCTGGAACCCCATGCATGAAATAGAATTTGTTTATTTGTTTTTATGGACAATAATGCTCGTTCTCATAACGCGAGACTTGTGGGTGAATACCTGGAAAGTGAAAATATACAAAGAATATATTATTAGCCAGCAAGGTCACTAAATCACATGCAGCACGCTTGGGATACTTTAGGACAGCAGGCTGAAGGTCGCCAGCTACTAAGAACAACTCTTGAGCTGAAAACTTCTCTGAAAAAACATCTTTCTACTGAGCGCCTAAACCGCCTTACTGAAATCGTGAAAGATCGTTGTGAGGTCTATATCAGGTGCGTCGCATAAATATAGAGACAGTCTACTTTGCGCCGTCAACGCAATGCAAATATAGGTAGGAAGGTGAAGTGGTACCTAATTAGACATAACCCTACAACAAACGCTTTGATCAGTCGAGATGACCGGATTATGTGAAAAGAACAACACAAAGAGAAATAGTGTAATTTTAGGTGTCTCATAAATATAAAAACAACTATGTAAAGTAGCCACATGCAAATGAGATGTACAAATTAGCATGTTGTACGCACGCGCATGGGCCGCAATTCTTCGGTCCAGCGTACAAAAGACAGTGGACTTGCCGTCAGACATTCATTTGCCGAAATGCCACGCAACAGTTAACTTTCTGGTGAGGAGGTGCAGAAGATTTGGAGACTGAGAGCATATCGATTGCCTGTAACGAAAATTTGTAAAGCCATGGGGGGAGTAGGGCAGTCATTTATAAGACTTTATCGAAACGCGGTGCGTTAACTGCCAGAAAACGGCCTGGAAAGCCTCGAATAACAACCAAACGAGATGATCGTGCCATCATGCGTTTAGTTTCATCCCAAAGGTTATCACTACGTCAAGTTTCTCGGACTGTTGGTGTCACCGTCTCAAAGGACACAGTTCATCGACGAATCAAGGAAAGTCGCAACATTGAGCTCCGTAAAATGCGCTGTCTGCCACACTTCACGCAGCGCCACAAGAAAGCTAGATTGTTATGGGCAAGCAGCCACATGCACTGGAAGGACGAGTGGATCACAACTATTTTCTCCGATGAGAAAAAGTTCAACCTGGACGGCCGTGACGGTTGGAACTGCTATTGGCATGATTTACGATGCGAGACACGTACCTTCTTCAGCAGACAGAAAGGAGGGAGATCTGTGATGGTCTGGAGAGCTTTTGCGTTCAATGGGACAACGGATATCGCTTTTCTGCAAGGCAGGCAAAACTCCGAAACGTATCAGGACATACTCAGCAGCCACCTTCTTTCGTTTGCCAAAACTCTAGCGGATGTTGATTATCTGTTCCAGCAAGACAGTGCCTTTATCCATCGGTCTGCATCAACAAAAAGCTGGTTTAACACTCATCCTGTGACGGTAATGAATTGACCAGCACTCAGTCCAAATCTGAACCCTATCGAGAACCTCTGGGGTATCCTAGCTCGTGATGTGTATGCGAATGGACGGCAGTTCTCAAGCAGATTGAACAAAGCTGGTACGCACTCCGTCCAGAATGCTTATATCACTTGGTGCACAGCATGCCCAATCGGGTTTTCAGTGTTATTCGGAACAACGGCTCCACTATTCGTTCCGGAGGTGCGCATAACTAGTAAGTCTTTATATTTTTGAGACCGCGCATTTGTTTTTTTCTTGTACTTGGCGTTGGAATTGTTATGTTTCCGTCAAACTACTGTGCAGCTGCGTTTCCTATGCTATTTTTGCTATAAATATGAGGTGTACATTTCAGCTCCTTGTTGTTTCTTTTTAATTCGAGAATTTATTCTGTCTCTATATTTATGCGACGCACTATAGCAGTTAGAGGTGACCATACGTTGTGTGCTTTTGTTTGAAGCTGTATCTCTACTTAAAAAAATCCTACTGAAACTTTCTTTTCGTACTGTATGCCATTTGCTACAGTAAAGGTGGTGAACGTTATTCTCTTTAGATAATGCGCAGCTTTCCCGTTAGGGGGTGTGAAGTTCAAAACCTTTTTTCTCGATATCTCTGCTTCCGGGGTACGTATTTCAAAAATTCTTTTTCCTTAGCATATCTTTTCCTATGACGAATACTTTTCGCATATTTTCAACTTTTCCATTATGCAAAATTCTTTCTATCATGTTTCCTTCTAGGTATCTTCTTTTAACTGTTCGATTTTAAAATCTATTTGTCCCTAATACCTCCTTCTGCTGTGAGATACTTTTTGTGCGCCATTTGGAAATTTTCGTAACACACTTTTTAGCCGCTGGTGGGCGTAAATAGCTGTTTCTATTTCTCGGTATTTTATCGATTGTAGAAATCCGGTTGATTTTTTCTAACCGGTTCCATTGACTTTGAATAACTTTGATAAATTTTCCATTGACTTTGAATAACTTTGATGAATTTTCCATTGACTTTAAATAACTTTCATGATTTTTCCATTGACTTTGACTAACATTGATGAATTTTCCATTGAATGAATAACTTTGATAGATTTTCCATTGACTTTGAATAACTTTGATGAATTTTCCATTGACTTTGAATAACTTTCATGATTTTTCCATTGGCTTTGACTAACATTGATGAATTTTCCATTGCCTGAATAACTTTGATGAATTTTCCACTGACTGAATAAATTTGGTGAATTTTCCATTGACTCTGAATAACTTTGGTGAATTTTCCATTGACTTTGAATAACTTTGATAAATTTTATTGGCATCGGAAAGGATTCAAAGGACGTGCGCATTACAATCGAAAATTCGGTGTCATCTTTCCGATTTCACTACGGAAGAGGAGGAATTAAGCGAGTAAACAAAATGAAAAAAACTGCCCGCTGTTCAGCCCCTCCCCATATTAATAAATTGTGCCTTGTTTAGACCCCCTCCGCAAGTTCTTATTTTAGCGACGCCCTTGAATCAATTATCGCCTTTTCTACGAGAACAGTAGCCGAAAATATAAGGTGAACTTGTTAAACAGTCCGTATGCTAGACTGTAACACTGACCGGTACAATAGGTGTTAACACAAGTTAAGTTACACGTAATTTAATTTTTATTTAAATACACTGGCGTGCAAAAATTAAGGACGAGACGGTTTTTCGAATGTAACGTCGTGCAGAAGTGCTCCACATCGAATCAAATCATACCATAAGATTCCCAAGATGTAAGAATATGGGACAAGTTAGTAAAACCGTCCAAACAAGGAATCCAAAGGTTACAAAGGCACTTTATTGAAAAGGTAGCTTCGAGCACAACTGGACAGAAGACAGAAACGTCCATGTGACATGCGGCTGCCAAGAAAAATCCAGTCTTTAGTAGAGGATATGATCACCTCTGACTGTGTTGCAGGATTTACAACGTCTGTCCATGCTGGGGACGAGGTGGTCAAGCAGATGTTGAAGCATCGCGGCCCATTCCTCTTGTAGCGCCAATCGCAGCTGCGGAATCGTTGCTCGCGGCTGGTGACGTGCTGCCAAGCGTCTCCCGAGAAGGTCCCACACGTGTTCGATTGGATTTAGGTCCGGGGACCTTGCGAGCCAGTCCATGCGTTGAATATCTTCACTCTCCAACAGCTCTGAGACAGCCACTGTACGATGAGGTGTAGCGTTGTCGTCCGTGAAGAGGAACTCAGGACCCCCAGCACCTCTAAACAGACGCACGTGAGGCTGGAGAACCTCGGTACAATAGCGGACACCAGTGACTGAACCTCCTTGGAAGCTGTGGAGGTCAGTACGGCTACCAAGCATGATACCGCCCCAAACGAGAACACCACCACCTCCAAACCGGTCCCTTTCGATGATGTTGGAGGTGTGATTGCGTGTTCCCTGCTCTCTCCAGATGTGTATACGTCCAGAATCGCTCGTCAGACTAAATCGGCCCTAGTCTATCTCCTGAGTGGTTTTTCGGTCCGTTCTGCCTGCTCGTTCCGCTGTTATGCTAATTTCTCTTCTTCGTCCTTAATTTTTGCACACCAGTATAATTCATAGTACGAAGTACTGTGATTCAAGTGAAAAAAATTCGACCCAATTCCATCCTTTAAAATTGTAGGCAGTGGTGCGGCCTGGCGCTCCGAAGACCGGTCCAGGCGTTATCGACACCAGTGGGTATTCGGAGATTGGGAGGGGGGGGGGAAAGAATGTAGACAAACATTTGAAATCGAATATATCATCATCATCATCATCATTGTCAATCATTATCAATCTGCTGCTGGATGAAGGTCTCACTTCTGGTCTTTTCCTGTCCCTTGGAATCCAGTCTAAAATTTCGGTTGTCCATCGACAGTCCGTCCTTCTGGCAATATGTCCTGTCCATTGCCATTTCAGGGATTTTACTCTGAATATGATTACTTCCATTCTTGTCCTTTTTCTAATCCACGAGTTCCTTTTCTTATCTCTCGTGGTTACCCCAAGCATGCACCTCTCCATGCTTCTTTCGATTGCTGCAGTATTTGTATGTCTTTTTTAGTTAAGGTCCACGTCTCTGCACCATACGTAAGCAATGAAAGAATGCATTGATAAAACACTTTTCTTTTAAGACATAATAGCATATTGCTCCTAAAAATTGTACCGTTTCTTCCAAAAGCTCTCCATCCAAGTTTTATACGCCGATTAATTTCTTCATCAGTGTGACCCTCACTTGATATCTGCTGTCCAAGGTAAATGTAGGTATCGGTTATCTCCAGCTTTTCCCAATTAATCGATAAATCTTTATTTCTTGCAAAACCATTGTATATCACTTTTGCATTCTGAAAGTTCATCTTTAATTCCACTTCTTTACTCTTGTCAGCAAGTTCCTGGATCATACCCTGCAGCTCTGAAGGGGTAGCTGCAAAAATGACTACGTTATCAACAAAACGAAGGTGAGTTAAGTAATCTTCATTAACCTTTATCCTTTTGTTTTCCCAGTCCAGCTGCCGGAGACTGAGGGCCAAGATTTAAGTTGTGGAGTCCTTCGTCTCCACGCTGCCCAAGCGGGTTGGTGAGTGTATGATAGCATTTTCTATAATCCCGATGGTATAGTTTTACTGCTATGCCTGTATATATAGTGCATTATATACACTGGCGGAAAGTGAAAAAAGAACACCAAGAAGGAGACGTCTGACACCAACGAAATTTATACAGCATAATAACGGAATACAGAGGATAACGTGATCAAAACATTATGGCAAATATACAGCTGTATTTGCTGGTAAACTGAAAAATAACATTTCCATGTAACATGGTTAGTACGAGGTTGGACCGCCATGAACTGCGTCACACTGTACAATTCTGGCATGGAGTCTGTCGTACAGATGTTGGATGTAAGTTTGGGGTATTGAGTTCCAAGCATCCTCAACCTGGACGCGTAAATTAGGGATGGTCGTGGCTGGCCGTGGAGACCGGATAAGTCGTTGTCCCATAAAATCCCACACTTGCTCAATGGAGGACAAATCCGGTGAACGTGCAGGCCATGGAAGTTGTCTCACACCCTGAAGTGCATGTTGCGTTGCACGTGCCGTGTGTGGGCGTGCGTTATCTTGCTGGAAAAAAATGGCACAACAACGGGCTGAATGATGTTGTTGATGTAGGAGGTGCTGTTTAACGTACCCGGCACAAACACTAGTTTTGTACGGGAGTGATAGCTGATCGCTCCCCACACCAGGAGACCAGGTGTAGGCCTTGTGCGTCGCTGGCGGATGCAAGAAAGGTGGAGACGCTCCCCTGTGCGTCTGCGAACACGCATACGGCCATCGGAGGCTCCCAAGCAGAATCTGCTTTCATCGCTGAACACGACAGATCGCCATTGCGTTCTCCAGTGCAGACGTTGGCGACATCATTGCAGCCGTTCCTGGCGGTGGGCTGGAGTCAGAGGTACACATGCCAGAGGCACACGTGCACGTAGTCCTGCATCCAGTAGACGGTTGCGAATTGTTCGCACAGTCACCTCAGGTGCAACGGCAGCTCGGATTTGTGTCGCAGTGGATGTTCTGCTTGACAACGCCGCTCTTCTTATGCGTCGATCGGTCAGCTCATCAGTCCGTCTGTGACTCCCGGTTCCACGTCTCCTCGTGTGGGAATGTTCCTCGGACCATCTACGCCACCATCGTACCACCACCGATACTTCCCGTCCAATTCGCCCCGCAATACGACGATACGACCACCCGGCCTCGCGGAGTCCGACTAGACGACCTCGTTCAAAGTCCGATAACTGCTGAAATCGTACACGTCTTCCATGACCAGTCATTGCAGCTTCTTCAGGGTCTTCGCACGTGTCCGCACGCCGACGACTGAATACATTCACTTTGCCGTACTCCTTAAATACCACCGACGATAATTTGCATATTATGCCGTGCTGTGGCGTAAGCGCTCACCGGTTGGTCCCGAAATTAACATCACACCTACGTAAACTCGACTCCATTAACATATGTAAATTTCATGATCGTCCGCCAATTCCTTCGTGGTGTTCTTTTTTCACTTTCCGGCAGTGTATATATATAGTCTGGTTTCCTCTTCAGTGGCTATTTCTGAGGTGGTTTCGGCGGTAAACAAACTGTCTACGGATTCATAGCCACCATGAAAAAATAAATAAATAAACAAATAGAAAGAGGGGGGGGGGAGAGAGAGAAAAGAAGAAGAAGATGAAGTAAAAAAAAATCTCGGTTAAGATTATTTGTGTAAAAAAAAATGCCGATTTCGATGGACGACGATTGAAAATAAATACTGTAAATTTAAAAATGTTCGATTCAATTATGTAAAAACTAGCCTCGCTGCGGCAGGCCCCGTTAGGTCTCGATTGCACCCCTGACTGTAGATGATATTAAAAACAAAGGTACCTCATAAAACTGTAGGTTCGTTTAAAGATCAAAACCAGCCTTTTCCTGCGCGAAATTTCGTAAATAATTTTCTTCGTATTCCAAGCAGATGAGACAGGGAATGCTGGGAGTTGAAATGATCTTAAAGGAGCAGAATCAATAAATATAAAATAAAATAAAATGAATTAAACCATCCATAAAATAATAGTAAAGTTTTCTCTTTAAACTATCGCTTTGATGGGGGAGACGTTTTCTCAAATGCCTTATCCCAGAAAAAGGACCTTAGAGAAATTAAGTCAGCCTCATTAAAATAATGGGAAAACTCCGAAGCGCACAATAATAGTTTTTCTTTCAGTTCTCCCCTCCCCACCCCCTTTGTTGACGTCGTTAGAGTTTATGCATGCATAGACACAACAATTCCATTTCAGAATGAATCAAATATTAATTACATGATGAATAGTAAAACAAAAAAAAGTATATGTGTAGGTTAGTCATATGAAAGAAAAGTGTTTATCTCGGTAATAAATGGACTAATGATATAATGCAATATCATAATTTGCCCTTAAGACTATTTAGAATTCTGATTTGCCTTTGATCCCCGTCTTTCTGTCATTAGTAATGAATTTGAATTCGCTCCTTATTTCAGGTTCTGAAATATTCACGTAGGAACATTTGAAGACAGAAAAAACAGAAAAGTCGATAAATGCAGAAAAGGATATGCACTTAGTAAATTATTTGAAACTACTTCAATAAATGGGGCTAAATAGGAAATTTTTGACCGAATGCTTATTTAAATGACTGTTACGTTGCCAAATAAACTAAAAACAAGTGGATTTCCTTTATGCGAAAAGATTTTGTAAGTTATGAATATTAATTTAGAAATTTCATTTGTCATGTTTTCAAATTATTTTCGCCAACTAAAATAAAAAACTTCAGAAACGAGATTTTTATTTACAGAAGTTGAATGGCGATCCAGATATTTTAATACACTCTGAATATTTTTGTTTCTTTTTACTTCGCCGTTATTCTCAATCAACGAAACGCTATAAAATCAACATCAGTGTTTCCCTAGAATTATGTGTGCTTTTGTTATGGTTGCTTATGTAATTTTTTTTTTAAGATTCCTTTCGTGAATTATATGATTTCTTATTTGATGGAAAAAAGAAACACATGTTTCATCCAATGGAAGGCGCATGCAAATTTCACGGGAAAAACTACGCTGGGTAAAAGCTGTGGGTGTTTAGATAATATTAGATTTAGACATGGTGAGGCCCAGAGTTATAGGAAGTTGTAGAGGTCCTATCTGGCAACTCTTAACAGAGAGAAAGGCTGTGCAGTAACTGAACTTGACGAGAATACCACCAAGATGCATAACTAATCCGTCTGGAATGTGAGGAAAGGTTGCTCCATTAAAACTTTAAAAATATGATTTTGATTATTGAGCTTCGAGACGTTCATTATTAGGAAAACATACTGCAAATTCGTTCCCAGTTAGTAGAGTAAATGTATTTATCTCCTAGGAGTAAAATACTCTGGCAATTGCCGGACAATGAAATGTAATTTATAAACGGTAACATGATTACCACTGATAAAACATAAGACATCAGTCAGTTTAAAACTGATAAAGCATTACAAGTAATAAAACATAACATATATACACTCAGGAACTGTCGGTAGCTGGGAGCTAGGGGAATAAACGTCCTCTACAAGCTACTTTTATTCCCCCAGCTCCCACCTGAACAGTTAACTGCCGAAAGGGCGAGGCTCTGTTGATTGAATAACTTCGGATATCAAGTCAATCTCTAGAACATTCTCTGTGCCATTTCAAAAATTTGTCTTAAGTTGAAATTTTGTCCGATGAGCCAACAAAAATGTATTCTGTGCAATAATTCTGCTGCTTTTAGCTCTAAACGCCAGGGACTACTTTTCGTAGCGAAGGTAGCTCTTCGGTATCTTTCAGAGTAGTACGTTCTTAAGCTGACTTGGAGTATAGAACCCTTGTAATTCGTTATAAGCCCTATTGTGTGATCCGACTGTTTGGTACCATCTCTGCAGTACGAACATTCGGTTAACATACGGATATGCTTTCACATAAATCACAGTATTTCCTATTTATGCATACATGATGATAAAAAAAAATTCTCGTGCTCTACTTTTCTGTCGAGCTTACCAGAAAAAGTGCTTTAAAGCCGCTTCTACGCCTAGGGAAAAAAGGGGCTTACCGCCTTTTTTCTTCTTTTTTTTTTGGTTAGCCGCTGAGGCGGGCTAACCTTTTCTATACAACTGCCTATGATATTATTTTCATAAAAATATATGAAGTAATAAAAAGATAATAAAGGCAAACAAATTATACGTTGTGTTCTATAATGTTGTTTTTATAGTAGGTAACAGTTAGTGAGCTATGAACGGAACTGCTTTCAGCGTCTAGTGCACATTATTACTAGTGCAAGCAATTGCCTTCATCAAGGCCTAAGTAGATTTAACAAAGTGGTAGCCTTTGCGGCGTCGCTTTTGTGGATGGTTTCGAAAACGTAGCTTTTGCGCTCGTTGGTACTTTGAGCCTTACCCTTTTGAGACTAAGAGATTGAACAAGACTGCCCCTTTGTGTCTTTCAGACTTAAGCGATTTCCTAGGAGTGTCCGTGCCTTTTTGTGTTCTTCCACCACCACCGATTGCCCAATCTCTTCTTCCAGAAGGCGTACACGTATTTAAAAAAAAAAAAAATTCCGTAGCATAACTTATGCTATGAAGAATACTTTTCGCATATTTTCCACTTTTCCATTATTCAAAATTCTTCCACTAGGTAGTGTAAATTTATGTCATGTTTTCATCTATACCGATGAGCCATTGCATTATGACCACCTACCTAATAAGCTGTAGGACCCCCTTTAGCCCGCAAAACGGTGGTCACTCGACAAGGCATCGATACGATGAGGTGGCGATACCTCATCGTATCGGTGGGTAATCTGGTACCATAATATCAACAACAAGTGTTCCAGTTCCCGTACATTTCGGGATGGTGGTGGTTTAGCGCTAACCCGCTTTTCCAAGTCAAACCACAAATTTCCGATTGGGTTCATGTCAGGTGAATTTGGAGGCCAGGGCATTAATAGAAAGTCACCACAGGATGTTCCTCGAACCACTTCTTGACGATTCTGGCAGTCTGGCATGGCGCATTCTCCTGTTGGTAATGGCCATCACCAGCAGGGAACATAGTTGCCATGAATGGGTGAACTTGTTCCTCAACGAACTTCAGTTACCTGACAACTGTCAGGGATTGTGCTATTGGAAAAATGGGGAATAAAGTATCCCAAGAAAACATTGCCCACAGCATAACATCGCCGCGGACGGTCTGTTTCCTCTCAACAGTACTCCAGGTGCCATAGCCTCCGTTGGTAATCGGCGTATCCGCGCTCGGCCGTCTACGTGATCACCAGAAATCTTGATTCGTCAAACCAGACCACTTTCTTACAATCATCCACGGTCCAATCTCGATGATCTTCCGCCCATTTCATGCGTTGTTGGCGATGAAGTGCAGTGAGCATAGGGACCCGGCTGGGTCTTAGGCCCATGCGCATAAGGCCGCGATGAACTGTGTGCTGTGACACGTTGTCCTGATCTCCACTGCTGTTGTAGCTGCGGATGATTTGTCGCACTGTGGCTCTACAGTGGCTGTGAACAATGCGCGACAGTCTCCGCTCCCCGCTGGCATCAATGAGCTGTGGACGACACACGGCTGGACGACGGTCCGTCGTTTGGCCATCTGTGCACCACTTTTGATACGTACTCACTACAGCTCCACGTGAAAACCCCGCAAGCCGCGCTGTTTCCGAGATCGTGGTTCCGCGACGCCGTTCCACCACAATTTGTCCTTTATCAAACTCCGATAAATCGTCAGCTTTTCCCATTATGACTCCGAACACTCTACTATCCGAAAGCCGGTCCTCGGGTTGTATAAATACTGCTCTGTGAACTTCACATGCGCCACCGTTCGGTCTCCAGGCGCGGTCATTTCTCTAGGCTTGGGGTGGTCATATAATGCAATGACTCATCGGTGTATATCTCTTCTTCTACAGGTTCGACGTGAAAATCCCTTTGTCTCTGATATCTTCATTCATCTATGAGAAACTTTTTGTGCCAAATTTGTTAATTTTCCTGACATACTTTTTAACATCTAGTGGAAGAAAGTAACTATTTCTAAATTTTTTTATCGATTGTAAAAATCTGCTTCTTCTTGTTGTTGTTTTTTAATGGGTTCTATTGAGTATGAATGACTTTGAAATATTTTATTCATGTCGGAAAGAATTCAAAAGACATGCTGCTAAAGATGTGAAACGATGTACACTCAAAACGAATTATAATGAAATTACAGTCCACGTGCCCCATCAGGCTTGGCGATTTTTAAACCATACGATGCATAGCCTCCCTCGGGAAATCAATAGTGAGGGTACAACACAAAAGGCACGGACACTCCTAGGAAAAAGTGCGAGTCAAAGTACCAACGGGCGCAAAAGCTACGTTTTCGGCACCGGCACGACACCATCTCTGAGAGTCAGTGGCATCAGAACTCTTTTTGACAGCGGCGCCAAGATGTCGGAGAACAAAATATTTTATTTATAACGAGGAACAGTACACCAATTAAGTAGTAAATAGTAATAATATACTAATGATCCGATTTATTGGCGTATGAAAAAGACACATAAGCGTTTCCAAGCTTTCGTACATCGAGTTGCCACGAATTTGGAACCAATTCTTCTAATAACGCCTTCTCCCTACCAGGATACCGCGCGTGCAACCATCGTGATGTGATGCCTCGTATCTTTAAATGAATACAACGGCGTATCTATTTATTGTCAAGCCAAGTTCCCGCGTTCAAATTGTTAATGCGTTCTATTTTTCAGTTTGCAGTTTCTATCTAACTTTCTTGAAAAAGCCATCTGGTTGATGTGCGAAAGCTTGGAAACGCTTTTGTGTCTTTTTCCTACGCAAATAAATCGGATCGCTAGTATAGTGTTACTATTTACTAAAATATTTTATCATGGTATAAAATTTATCGTACTACTGTAAAAGAAGACGTGCTGACTTCATTAGGAAACTTTGCTGATTTTTTTTTTTTTTTCGATTAAACATTCATCTTTAAAAAAAACATTTTCATATCCATATAGTTTCTCAATGTAAACTAACTGTACACATAAACGGCGTTAAACTATAGATTTAGATACTTCTGGATTGGTACGAATTCCTCAGAAATTGTAGCCGTAGACGCTATAATTTAACATTGAAGGAACCTATATCTCATTCCTCACCCTACTTTCATTTCCTTTTTTTATTTTTACTCATTCTTTTAGAGAAAGACTAATATTGCACACCTAATGAGACAAAACGTTGCTGGTCTTGAAACGGGAACCAGCTCTCTGAAGTGTTTAATGGGGCTAGTAGCATTTCTTGGCGCATCGGGAGTTGCATTAAAAAAATTAGATTTCTAGGTAGTTCATGGTAAAAAAGGAAGAGCAGTACTAAATTTTTATCAAAATGAACTTAAAAAAAAAAAAAAAAGCCCGAATGTTTGAGGTTTCCATTCACGATCGTATGTAATTCGAAAAGGAAGAAAACTGAGAGGGCAAATGTGATGTTTTGCCCCACACACTCATTTGCGTGGGGGGACGGCTCCCCCTGTACCAGCGTTTCTTTTTTTTTTTTAGTTTAACGGGCACCGTGAGCAACTCAATGGGATATAGCAGTCGCCCGTCCCTAATTTAGGGTCACTGGTACCAGGGAAGGGAGAGAGCCAGGGCCGTAGGACAAACACAGCATCCCCCCCCATTCAAATGATTGTGTGGGGCAAAACATCCCATTTGCCCTCTCAGTTTTCTTCCTTTTCGAATTACACATGATCGTGATTGGAAATCTAAAGAACACTGAGAGGGCAAATGTGATGTTTTGCCCCACACTCTCATTTGCGTGGGGGGGGGGAACGGCTCCTTCTGTACCCGCGTTTCTTTTTTTTTTTTTTTTTTTGATTGGTAGTTTAACGGCCACCGTGAGCAACTCAATGGCTATAAGCAGTCGCCCGTCCCTAATTTAGGGTGACTGGCTCTAGGGAAGAGACCCAGTGCAGTTAGACAAACACAACATCCATGCCTCACCAGGATTCGAACCCGGACCCCTTTCGGACGAATGATCAGAGGCCATCCCTTAGACCACTGCGCCACCGGGACGGCTCCCCGCTGTTCCGACGCCGCTGCTGAGAGTATTCAGTCACACAGCTATTTGCCAAATCCTCACAAAATTAAAAAGTTAAGATAAAACATTTAATTTTTTTTAACAAAATCTGTTTGTAATGCTAACGGTGAATGCTCATTTTCGGTACTTAAATGGATTCAAAGTTATTTGTGCAATTCGTAGTTGCATTTTACCGATTTGTCACTTATGTGTGTAGAAAACAATGTTATTCGATCATTAAATTATAAAAAAATTGTGATAAATTCGCTGAATCAAAAGCAAGAAAACTTTCCACTTTAATATGATTTTAACATGTAAAGGGACACAAAATAACTGACATATTTCATTTATTTTTATTGGAAGGAAAAAATCAATCTGTTGTGTACGTGTTTATTACTTCCTAAGAATACTAAAGGGAATGTAAAATGTGATTTTTTTCTATATGTGATTCTCACGATTTCATTTTTTATATGTATGCCAGTTTGTTCAATTAAATAACAATGTACACTTGTTATTTAATTGAACAAACAGGCATACATTTGTTATTTAATTAAACATTTTGAAATTTATGCACTGTTTTAACATCCTTAAAAAAAACATTTTTTTTTAATTTCTCAAAATCAAGTTGCACTTGGGGCTTCCAAATTTTTAAATTCGCCAATGGTGCACAAAACACCTGAAAAAGAAGAAATAAAAAGGGTAAGCGCAGAATGCCAACCAAAATGTAAAACAAAAGTCTAAAAAAATTGCCTTTGTGAAAACTAACTAAGAAATTAATTAAGTGAAACATGGATTTTAAGGCAAAATAGATTTTGTTTTGTTTTGTTTTTTACATTAATTTATGGAGATAAATTTTACACCTCAGTTCGATACATATAAGATCAGTTGATTTACCGAACACTAGATGGCACCACATTTAGGGTATACGTAACAGCAAAATCCTTGTGTTTTAGAAAAGTGTCCCAAAAGCCTTTAGTGCTGCCCCCCCCCCCCCCCCCCGAGTGTATGTAAATCATCGCAATTTTTCAGAATTTTCTGAAATGTTTTCTTTCAAAAGAAAAAAATCTACACATACTGGAAATTTTTTTGTTTAAATGTGTTATGAACGTCGATTTTTTGACTGGCGTTGAATGATGTGATTTGCTATTGTTGGAAACAGGATGCCAGCTTTTCAAAAGTGGGTGAGCTACTAGGGAGATAAATGTAATAGGGGGGGGGGGCACAGATTTTGAAGGACTTGGAGTAATTTTGCTAAAAATTTTGTTCATGTAGATCAGTGGTTCCTTACGTGGGCAACTTACGTGACTGCCGCGGAAAGGACCTCAGGACTCAGGTTCGATCCCAGGCAGGCACGAACGCTCGATCCACTAAATATCCGCCGTGCGTCGGATGGGCATATAAAGCCGTCGGACCCCGGGTACTGGCCCCACGGTAATAAATAAGGGCGTCTTCCTCCCCCTTTCTACTTCGCTTCCGTGTCACTTTCCTATCGGGCACTCTAGCCCAAATCTCCTAGCTTCCTACTTCTAAGGGTTGTTTAAGACCTGGGGTTAGACACTCCCTTCCAAAAATCTTCTACATATGATCACTTGATCAAGTGTGCGCCCGGCTTCCTCACAGGGGCGCCGAAAAATATTACAAAATTTTCATAATTTTATTTCCATTTTCAATTCAACGTGATAGGACGCGACATCTAGCGGACCTGGTGCAAACCAGTAACTCACTTAGTAATAACTGTTTGCAGAAGCCTTTACAAATGGTTACTATATGGCGCTCTACAATAATGTTAAAAGCATGAGCTTTCTCCCCCGCACGATTACCGCTTGACGTGCGCACGTGTGTGTTCCGCGCTGCGGCTACCGGAAGTAACCTGAGATTTCGCATCAGCCTCCGTGCTTCTGATAAACATTCCTCCCTCGTTCTCCGAGCGTCTAGAAATGAGACTCTCAGTCCAAATTTTTCGAGGTCACCAGATCCTTTAAATATGCTCATCCGTTGTCATTTGTGACTCATTTGGCGGTAGCATTCTGTTATGTTGATGATCTGTCGCTGAGTTTCGCCGCTTGTAAGCAAGCTTTCGGCGTATCAACTGAATATTGTTGTGATTGAGTGAAGTGAAATTTTTCTTCTCGTATGTATTTTTAAAAATGGATCAGTTTTTACTAAACAGTAATAAGCGTTGTGAAAGTGAAAATAAAGAGGGCACACCGTCAAATAGTGGCAAGAGTGTGAAGAAGCGTAAATATCGAAAATATGATGACAGTTATCTGGACTTTGGTTTTACGTCGACAGAAGTCAATGGTGAAGAGAGGCCGCAGTGTGTACTGTGTATGAAAGTTTTGGCGCCAGAGTGCGTGCTGCCAAGTAAGTTGAAACGCCATTTAGAAACCAATCATCCCAGCATGCTTAGTAAATCTCGTGATTGCTTTACGAGAAAGTTACAAGTGTTCAACAAAAATGTAGTTTTTATAAGCATGCATCAAGCAATGCTTTGCTAGCATCTTACAAGGTGGCACATAGAATCGCAAAATGTAAGAAGCCTCATACCATCACAGAACTCATTCTACCGGCTGATGTACATATGTGGTGAACATCATGATCGGTGAGTCTGCTGGGAAGCTGCTTTCTAATGTGCCTTTGTCCAAAAACACCATCAGTCGGGCCGCGGGTGGCCTAGTGGGCAACGTTCGTGACTGCCGCTGAAAGGACCACAGGTTCGATCCCAGGCAGGTACGAACGCTCGATCCAATAAATATCCGCCGTGCGTCGGATGGGCACTCTAAGCCGTCGGACCCCGGGTACTGCCCCCCCGGTAATAGATAAGGGCGTCTTCCTCTCCCTTTCTACTTCGCTTCCGTGTCACTTTCCTATCGGGCACTCTAGCCTAAATCTCCAAGCTTCCTATTTCTAAGGGCTGCTTAAGACCTGGAGTCAGACACTCCCTTCCTAAAATCCTCTACATATGATCATTTGAACACCATGAGTCACAGAATACAGCACATAGAGGAGGACTTCAATGATCAATTAATTGAAAAAATGAAAGGTAAGTAATTTGTTTTGCAGCTGGATGAGGCCACAGATAATAATAATGATGCTCGCTTGATTTGTTATGTACGGTTTGTAGATCGTAATAAGTAACATTGTAGAAGACCTCTTTTGTAAAAGTATCACGGGTAGTGCTAAGGCTCAAGACTTGTTCGAGATCCTTGATACTTTTATATCCGAAAATAATGTGGAGTGCACTAAGTGCGTTAGTGTCTGTACTGATGGTGCTCGTTCTATGTCCGGCTGTTATGGAGGATTACAGGCACTTATTCGGAGCAAAGCCCCTGATGCACTGTGGACCCATTGCATTATTCACAGGGAAGCACTCGCGTCAAAATATCTGGGTCCTACATTGAACCAGGTCTTAGAATATGTCATCATCATCATCATCATTGTCAACCATTATCAATCCACTGCTGGACGAAGGTCTCCCCAAGTTTCCTCCACAACGGTCTGTCTTGTGCCAGTCTCCTCCATGTCACCCCTGCATACTTTCGAATTTCATCCACCCATCTCCCATGTGGTCTTCTTCTGGGTCTTTTCCTGTCCCTTGGAATCCAATCTAAAATTTCGGCTGTCCATCGATGATCTGTCCTTCTGGCAGTATGTCCAGCCCATTGCCATTTCAGGGATTTGACTCTGATCATGATGTCTTCCACTCTTGTCATTTTTCGGATCCACGAGTTCCTCTTCTTATCTCTCCTGGTTACACCAAGTATGCACCTCTCCATGCTTTCTTTGAGTTGTCTGCAGCCTTTGTATGTCTCTTTTAGTTAAGGTCCACGTCTCTGCACCATACGTAAGCACTGGAAGGAGGCATTGATCAAACACTTTTCTTTTAAGACATAATGGCATATTGCGCTTGAAAATTATGCTGTTTCTTCCAAAAGCTCTCCAGGCAAGTTTTGTACGCCGATTAATTTCTTCATCAATGTGACCCTCACTTGATATCTGCTGTCCAAGATAAACGTACGTGTCTGTTATCTCCAGCTTTTCTCCATCAATCGATAAATCTTCATTTCTTGTAAAAGCATTGAACATCACTTTTGTCTTCTGAAAGTTCATTTTTAATCCCACTTCTTTACTCTTGTCAGCAAGTTCCTGGATCATACTCTGCAGCTCTGATGGGCTAGTTGCAAAAATGACTACGTCATCAGCAAAACGTAGGTGGGTTAGATAATCTCCATTAATCTTTATCCCCTTGTTTTCCCAACTCAGTGACTGAAAAACACCCTCCAATGTGGCATTAAAGAGCTTCGGAGATATGGTGTCACCTTGTCTCACTCCCTTTCCAATTTTTATGTGTGTTGTATTTTCAAACAGCCTAATCTTTACACTTGCATTTTCATAGATGTTATTAATAATATTAATGTATGCATCTTCAATACCGCAGGTTTTCAGAGCCATTGTAACTGCTGATGGTTTCACCGAATCAAAGGCTTTTTCATAATCGATAAAAGCCATGCACAATGGAAGTTCATATTCCCTCGCTCTTTCAATTAGTTCTCTCAGCACATGGATATGATCTATTGTGCTGTAGCCACTCCTGAATCCAGCTTGTTCTCTCGGTTGAGCCATGTCCAGTGTTACCTTCAAGCGGTGTGAAAGAACTTTAGTGAAGATTTTATAAACTACTGATAGGAGGCTGATAGGTCTGTAGTTTCCGAGATCCTCAATGTCACCTTTCTTATGTAGCAGGATCATTGTAGCGGTGTTCCAATCCTCAGGAATCTTCCCTTCATTAAGGCATCGAGTGAAAATTTGGGCGAGTACTGTTTCGATTTCTCCACTTGCTTCTTGTATGATGTCTACAGTAATTCCATCTTCTCCTGGAGCTTTTCCCCGCTTCATGTTCTTGATTGCATGTGCAACGTCTGCTGGAAGGACTGGAGGAACTCTGGTACTGGTATCTTTCATGATGTCTGGAGTGCATGTATCATCCCTTTCATATAATTTGGAGTAGAAATCTTTCACTCTTGTCAAAATTTCGCCTCTATTTCTTGTTACAGAACCATCTTCTTTTCTCAGTGCCATAATCTGTTTTCTTCCCTTACTGAGATGTCCCTTTGCTATCTTTAGGCTTTGGTTGTTTTCAATTGCTTTCCTCACTAGTTCACAGTTGAATTTTCTTACGTCTTCAGTGATACTTTTTCGTACTGTCTTGCATAGCTCTATATATTCCACTTTGGAAGTCACATCTTCTTTAGTTGTCCTCATCTCTCTTCTTTTTTGCATCAACATTTTCGTTTTTCCTGATAATTTATTTACATGCAACTTGTTCTTAGACCCAGCTAATTTTGTTGCTGTTTCCATAAGAGCTTTGGTTACTTTTCTGTTAACTTCAGAGATGTCCACTTCTTCCGATGTTAGGCCTTCTAAAGCAGAGAACCTGTTCTTCAGTTCCAACTTGAAGGTATTATGGTGTTTTTTAAGGTTGGTTATGTCAATAGATTTTGTTTGTCTTATGAGCTTGCCACGTTCAAGTTTAGTGTTGAGGTGCATCTTACATCTCACCAATCTATGGTCACTACCTGTGTTGAACTTGTTTAGCACACTGCAGTCTTCTATGACGAATTTTTTGTTACACATAATAAAATCAATTTCACTTGTCGTCCCATTTGGATGTCTCCATGTCCATTTCCTGTGTGGCTTTTTCTTGAAGAAGGAGTTCAAGATGAAAAACCCTTCTGCCTCTGCAAACTCAACGAGAGTATTTCCACGCTGGTTTCTGTTGCCGTGACCGAATTTACCTACTGAAGTTTCATTCTGTTGCTGTTGCCCTATTTTTGCATTGAAATCTCCCATAATTATTTTCAAGTGCTGCTTACCTTTATTATTTAGATGACAAATTTCCTCATAAAATTCTTCAATTTCTTCTTCAGGATGACTTGTGGTGGGTGCATAAGTTTGAATAATCTGAGCCTGGTATCTTCTCGATAGTTGGATAACGAGTCGTGCAGCTCTGTCAGAGGAACTTTCAACTTCTACCACTTTATCCTTCAGTTTCTTGTTTATTATAAATCCAACACCACTAGTTCTGCCAGTATCTGTCCCACGATAGTAGAAGAGATGTCCACTTTTCAGTTCGATGAGATCTTCTCCTTTTCTCCTTACCTCACTTAGCCCCACGATGTCCCACTTGATCCTTTGTAGTTCCTCTTCCAATTCAAGAAGCCTTGAATCAGAAGATAGGGAGCGTCCATTGTACGTTGCCAAGGTCAACATCAGATGGCAGCCTAGTCCGGTCCTCCGGGGATTCTTAGCACCCTCTGCCTTCATGTCGCACTGGCCGCTGCCTTGGTCAGGTACATTCCAGCTGCCGGAGACTGAGGGCCAAGATTTAAGTTGTGGAGTCATTTTGGGGGGTTTGGCCATAACTCACCACGCTGGCCAAGCGGGTTGGTGAGTGTGGGATAGCATTTCCTCTAATCCCGATGGTATAGTTATACCGCTATGGGCGGTCGTCAGAGCCCCTTTAGTGGGAACAGGATGCACCACGAGAAGGCGGGGTTGACATTTGTCAAGGAGAGGCTGTGATGTTACGCATCACCTGACCTTACATCCCTTAGAATATGTAGTGCTACATATATTCTAAATTAACTTTCCTTTTTAGTTTCTTTCCCTATGTAAATATTGAGCTTATTCTCAGTTATACTTCACACTTAACGTAATATCTTTTCTCTCAAACGAATACGTTTGGCAGCACAAATGAGGTGGAATGAACGTGACGTATGCCTGTTATTAGATAAGAACGAGAGATATAAACGACGAGAAAACAGTTGCTCGTGTGGCATGACGTGGTGAGTTGCTTGTAGAGCTGTGTGGAGCGTTTAATGTAGAGCTTGTGTGGTGCGTTTAATGCAACGTGCTATGTTATGTTACGATGTGTTGGAGAAGGCTTTTTGAATGAAGCATCTTTTCCGCAAGTTTGACTTCTGTTTTTTAATGTGCCTTGTCTGGCCGTTAAGGTTTAATTTAGGAACTTTTTCATCGTATGGTGATGTTTTAAAATAACGTAGAAGTAAGAAAAGACGTTTACGTTATAGTAGTGAATGTAGTAAAATTTATAAAAACTCAGCCGTTGAAGGCAAGGTTTTTCAAAAAACTATGTGAGAATATGGGATTCGAGCACACGTCTTTGTTGTACTACAGCACTTCGCGATGGCTCTCTCGCGGTAATGTTTTGGCTCGTACGTTTGAACTGCGACATGAAATTTATATTTTTCTTAAAGACCACAAGTACAGCGAAAATTTTGTGAATGAAGATTTTTTGGTAAAACTAGCATACTTATGTGATATTTTTGAAAAGATGAATGCTCTGAATCTCTCCCTGCAGGGAAGCAACATGCACCTTTTAAAGTCGATTGAGAAAATTTCAGCTTTTATAAAAAAAACTAAAACTATGGGAAAGAAAAATGAATGAAGACGGAGGTAAAGAATGTTTCCCCTTGTTTCAACAGTTTTTGACTTCCAGTAAAGTTGATTTCTTTCGAGGCATGAAATCCATTTAAAAAAAAAACACTTATCACAGCTTATCACCTGGTTTGAGAAATATTTGATAATACCGATAAATTTGTATGGATTCAAGATTCATCTCATGCCACTGCTCCATCTGAATTTAAAGCTGCAGAGGAAGAGAATCTTATTGAATTGTCTTGCGACAATACGTTGAAAACAAAATTTAGCAGCATGGAGTTACCTGAATTTTGGATATCAGTAAAAGATGAATATCACCTTCTGAGTGGTAAAACTCAGAGAATTTTAATTCCATTTGCAACTTCTTATTTGTGCGAAGCTGGGTTTTCGGTGGTCGCTGTGATAAAAAGTAAGTACAGCGCGAAAATCAATGTGGAGAAGGAAATGATTGTGGCTGTGTCCAGTTTGATTAACAGATTTGAGAAAATATGTGGTGATCAACAGGCTCATCCATCCCACTAATTATAATTAGTTGAATTTTTTTCAATTACATTCTTTTGTGATGTTCAATACGTGTTTTATTTATTTTTACCTAAGTGTACTTGTTAGAATTTGACATGGGACGCCTTGGGAAAACCTAGATTCAGCAAGGGCGCCGAGAATCGAAAAAGTTTCGGAACCACTGGTGTCGATATTACCCAACGCTGATGATGTTATCCCAAGTGGGGAAAAAAATGTTTTCAGGTATATACTCTGCGTAGTACACTCACGGACAATGAAATTTGCGCACCTAGAAGAAAAGATGCTACAATCGCGAAACTTTGCAAATAGCCAGAGTGCATGCTGGCATGCAAATGATCCACGTTTGGTGCGAGTGCGCATGATCGCACACCCTGTGGTGACGCTGCAAGCACGAACCGGCAGCCTTATAAACCGGCGTGTAGTCGATGCCCCATGAAAGCGAAAAGTACCGGCCGACGTAAGCATGACAAGAATGCCGACAAGAATGCCAGGTAGACGGAAGAATGCCAGGTAGACGCCAGAGACGTCGATTTACACAACGTACGGACGAGAGAGGCCTGATCATGGGGTTCAAAATCGCAGGTTGGTCGGCGCCGTATAGCCCGCCACGTGGATCATCCTGATCATACCGTACTACTGTGTTGGGAGCAGTGGACACGTGACGGCACTGCTACATGGCGGAGCGGCTCCGGACGGACCCGGAGGACCACCGGTAGAGGGGATCGACGGATCGTGCGCCAGGCCCGAACGGATCTCACAGGGACCCGGTCCACTATAGAGGCAAATGTAGCGGCTCCCGTGTGTCCAAGAACCATTTCCCGACGCCTCGCGGAAACGAATCTGCGATCCCATCGCCTTTTACGTGTACTGTCATTAACACCCGAACATCGCCGGCTCCGTGTGTAGTGGTGCCAGGCCAGAGCGACGTGGAACGCCACAGACTGGCGACGTGTGGTGTTTAGCGATGAGTGCCACTTCGTTTTGAGGGCAGATGATCATCGTGTCCGGGTACGGAGGTCTCCGGGTCAACGGCACAATCCCAACCTCGCTATCGAGAGCCATATCTCCCCCACTGCAGGCATCATGGTCTGGGGAGCCATTGCCTACGATAGCCGATCAGCTCTAGTAGTGGTATGTGGATCATTGACGGGCCAGCGGTATGTGGAAGAGATTCTACGGCCCCATGTGCTCTCATTCCTGGCCGGGATTCCAGGTGCGCTATACCAGCAGGATAATGCCCGGCTCGAGTTGCCCAGGACTGCCTACGTCATGTCCAGACACTTCCATGGCCTTCCCGCTCACCGGACATGTCCCCTATCGAGCATGTGTGGGACCAGTTAAAACGCTGGCTACCACCGTGTCGCACTATCCAGGATTTGGAGCACACCGTCCAACACGTGTGGGCCAGTCTGCCGCTACTCAACATCAGGCGTCTGTTCGCCTCCATGCCGGATCGTATTGCAGCATGTATCGCCGCACGAGGCAGTGTGACGCGCTGTTGAAGATGACCAGATTGCGTGCCACAGATCCCTTTGTAATTTACCTGCATCTCTGTATTTGACATCATGTGTATCATTCATCTGTATCATTACGTTCATAAAATTTCAGTTCAATCCAATGCTTCCTTCTTGGTGCGCAAATTTCATTGTCCGTGAGTGTATTTTATCAATGTATGCAGAACTAGAAACTGTGGGTACGAACCTCCATGGTCTTTAAAAAGTTACTGTTTCTTTGCAACTTTAGCTTACTTACGTCACTTTTATTTTATTTTTTTAATATTTTCTGTCATAAGGCTGTTTATGAATTTTAGGTTGTAACTTGGCAAGAAATACATCTTTATCTTATCTTTTTAGCAAGTCTTTTGTAAAAAAAGATCGTGCTTCTGTTATCGGTTTGTCCGTCCGTCCGTCCGCCTGTACCCACGGTATCTCTGCAACTATTAGTCCGATTTGAAAAATTCTTTTTGCATTCGGAAGCTTGAAATATGCGAATGATGATCCTTCATTTCGGTTTTTTTTTTTTACGATGCACAATTTTGCCGCTAGAGGGCGGAAATGCAGATGATGCCGAATTCAAAATTACTTTTTAATCCACATATTTGCTTCTAAACATCCGATTGAAAAAATTATTTTGTCTTTCGATTCCATTTATATCCAAGAGTGTTTTAGATACAGTTTCCTTTTCAAATTACGCATAGAATTTCCGCTAAGGGGCGTAAAAGTAAATTACATTTTTTCCGATAACTCGTCTCCTAAAACTCCGATTTGAAAAATCTTTTTTTTCAGCGGATACATCTCCTAATGGAAAATCTTTTGCATATAATTTCGAATTTTAGGTAAATAATACTTTGGCCACCAGGGGGCGTAAGTGTTCATTTTTGCTTCTGATGTATTTGCCATAAAATCTGAGCTTCTAAAATATCGATTGAAATTTTTTTTTCGTGGACTGATGTTACTCACATCGATAAACATTTTCGGAATATTTTCTTCTTAAAATATACCACAGTTTCTCCGCCAGGGGGCATAGATGTATATCTTATTTTTGTCAATATCTCTACTTCTAGGAGTCCGATTTGAAAAAATTCCTTCCTTGTTGGATAGTGTTTTCTATGTGGCATGTTTTTTATATAATTTCAAAATTTTCAAATAATTCATAGACTTTCCGCTCGGGGGTGTAAAGGTAAATTGCGTTTCGCCCTATATCTCTGCTTCTAAATCTCCGATTTGAAAAGTTCTTTCTGCATCGGATACAGCTCCTGATGGGAAATCGTTTGCACATAATTTCTAATTTCTGTAAAAAAAAAATGGCTTCGCCACCAGGGGGTGTAAATTTAATTTCCGCTTCTGATGTATTTGCAGCAAAATATGAGCTTCTAAATTCTCGATTGAAAAAAACGTCGTTTGTAGACCGAACTGCTCATGTCGACAAACCTTTTAGAAACGTTTTCTTCTTAAAATAGTGCATGGTTTCTGCGCCAGGGGGCGTAGACGTATATCTTATTTTTGTCAATATCTCGACTTCTAGGAGTCCGACTTAAAAAATTCCTTCTTTGTTGGATAGTGTTTCTAGTGTGACATGTTTTTCCTAATAATTCAAAAATTTTCAAGTAATTCATAGACTTTCCGTTAGAGGGCGTAACGGTAAATTGCGTTTCCCACTATTTCTCTGCTTCCAAACCTCCGATTTGAAAAATTCCTTCTGCACCGGATACAGCTCCTGATGGGAAATCCCTTGCACATAATTTCTATTTTTGTAAAAAAATGGTATGGCCACCAGGTGGCGTAAGTCTTAATTTCCACTTCTGATGTATTTGCAACAAAATATGAGCTTCTAAAATCTCGATTGAAAAAAGTCTTTTGTTGACCGATGCTACTCATGTCGACAAACCTTTTAGGAACACTTTCTTTTTGAAATAATGCAGGGTTTCTACGCCAGGAGGCGTAGATGTATATCTTATTTTTGTCAATATCTCTACTTCTAAAAGTCCAATTTGAAAAATTCCTTCGTTGTTGGATAGTGTTTCCGATGCAAAATGTTTTTCCTATAAATTCAAAATTTTCACGTAAATCATTTAAGACTTTTCGCTAGGGGGCATAAAGGTAAATTGCGTTTTCTGCTCCTAAAACTCCGATTTGAAAAATTCTTCCTGTATCGCATACAAGACCTGATGGAAAATATTTTTTACATAACTTCTAATGTTTTGTAAAGAATGGTTTGGCCACCAGGGGTCATAAGTGTTAATTTCTTCTTCTGATGTATTTGTAGCAAAATCTGAGCTCCTGAAAACTCGACTAAATTTTTTTTTTCTTGGACCAATACCGCTCATGTGGATAAACCTTTTGAGAATACTTTCTTCCTAAAATAATGCATGGTTTTCCCACCAGGGAACGTAAAGTCACATCTTATTTTTGTCGATAACTCTGTTTCTAAGAGTTCGTAAGCTCAAGATTCCGTTTACACCAATATCTGAGGGATTAAAGACCCGATTGAAAAACTTCTTTCTTCCGTCTGATACTATTGTTTTCCATACCGGTTCCATTGCTTTTGAATAGCTTTGATAAATTTAATTTGCGTCAGAACGGATTCAAAAGACGTGCTTATTACACCCGAAAATTCGGTGCCATCTTTCTTGTTTAAGCTATAATTACAAAAATGGTGTCTTTCTATTACTCTCTTAGTCGTTCACTCAGATAACACCTTCCATTTCACAGAACAATGAAACACTAAATTTAACAGAAAATTAATTTTATATAATAAATTTTTTGTGAATTCAAAAAATTTATCCAAGTTACCTAAAATCGTAGATGGCTGCACTCCCCATGTATTCTAACTTCTTAAATATTTGGGGGGCGGCTTCAGCCCACCCTAGCGCACCCGTATGTCCAGCCCATTACCATTTCAGATACTTTACTCTGACCATGATGTCTTCCACTCTTGTGATTTTCCTTATCCACGAGTTCCTCTTCTTATCTTTCCTGGCAGGGACGGCGCCATCGGGTAGGCTGGTGAACGCCCCCCCCCCCCCAGAATTTTTTGGATAAAAGAAAATGTAGTACACTTTACTATCGGAGCTGTATGTTCTTCTGTGGCAACGGGAGAAGGGTAGCATTATGCAGTTATGTTCCTCCAACCACGATCCATGACTCAGACGGCCAACCTTACTTATATGTTGCGCGTCCGCTTTGGCACACAGAGGTCAAAGACCAGCCGGAAGTTAAAAGAACATCGTCAGTCCGATGCCGCGGCTTATGCCAGTGGGTTGAATAGTTGAATAAGCATCACTCTGCCAATCCCATCACCGCCATGGCGCCCTCACAGTCTATGACAAGTAGTGGGCGTTTTCACGATCGTCGAAAACAGCAGACAGTGATCGGCGTCAGTCACCACCAGACAGTGAGCGAAATTTCTCTTGGCTAGTCAGTAGTTACACTCGTTTTCTTTCTCGTTCTGGTGAAAAGTCTCATTTTCCCTGCCTGATTTATTTTTCTCCACGTATTGTGCATGATACATGAAAGTGGGGTATTACTTCCCAGACCAAACTTTGAAATAACATGTCCGCAAAACGACCAATCCATGATTTTTTGGAACAAGTGTTAATCAGAAGAAGAAAAATAAATTAAGCGATAGTGTCTACAAAGCGGATAATGATTATTATCAGACGGCCACAACTTCATCAACAGCGTGTGGTGAATCATTAGGAATCAACGAGGATTCTTTAAGTGCTTGTAGTGATTCAATGGAAATTTTTTATGAACGCAATGTTTGTGAAAATAAAACACTGGAAGGACCACATGGTCGAAAGACAAAAAATGTTGAACTCGGAGAGCTTGATATAGCAACTTCACTTCCGGATCAACCCAAACAGCGTATATTAAACCAGTTCCCACAAAAAAAATACGGTAGAGAACAAAGAAGCTTCCAAACATATTAGTATAACATGTTTCCATGGCTTGCATATAGTATAAAGAGAGATTCTGCCTTTTGTTTTCCGTGTACAATGTTTTCATCGTACGACGAAAAACATGAAGGTCACCTTCGCTCAGCGAGGTTACAACAATTGAAAAAAAAAAGCTCTTGAAATGGATTCGGCTTTAAAAAAACACCAGTACAACTTGATCCACAAAACTTGGTGCCGTGGACCTCTTATAAGAAAATGACATCAATAAGCGCAGAGTCATCAGTTGCTACACTTCGAAGTGCTGCATGTGCACTTCGAAGTTAAGAAAAAGCTTTGTTTAGGGTAAGCGACGGCGGTTTTTGAAAATTATTGACTTTAATTATATATCTATAAATGAAGCATAATCCCCCCTCCCCATTTTAGAGCCCCCCCTCGTTGAAAAATTTCTGGCGCCGTCCCTGTTTCCTGGTTACACCAACCATGAATCTTTCCATGCTTCTTTCCGTTGTCTGCAGTCTTTGTACAACTTTTTTACGCTTTCCAACCGTAGGTTGAAGAAGCTTATATGCTCCAGCTTTGTCCGTCTGTCAGCACGATAACTCGCGTAAAAATGGTTCCATTTCGATGAAATTTTAGTATGTCGTAGAGGACCACCTGGGGACGAACCCATATTTAAAATGGGTGAAGTGAGGTCAAAGGTCAGGACATAGGAGCGGGATGCATTCCATTGCCCTTATGCGTCATAACTTACGTAAAAATGGTTCGATTTCGATGAAATTTTAGTATGTGGTAGGGAACCATCTGGGGACGAACCCTATTGAAAATGGGTTAAAAGTGGTCAAAGGTCAGGGCATTGGATCGGGATCCATTCCATTGCTCTTATGCTATGTAACTTACGTAAAAATGCTTCAATTGAGACAAAACGTTTCATGATGTTCCGGAAGTATATTTTACCGGTTCTGTTGAATATAATCGAAATGGGGTCAAAGGTCAGATCATAGGAGCGAGATTTATTCTACAGCCTTTATCCTCATAACTTGAGTAATGATTTCTGGTATGTTGGAAAGCGTATCATAATCAATGCATTGCATGATTTTACTAACTTGTTTACGCTTACTAACCGTAAGTTGAAGAAGCGTATATGCTCCAGCTTTGTCCGTGTGTCTGTCCGCACGATAACTCACGTAAAAAGGGTTCAATTTCGATGAAATTTTAGTATGTGGTATGGGACAACCTGGGGACAAACCCTATTGAAAATGGGCGAAATGGGGTCAAAGGTTAAGACATAGGATCGGGGTATATTCCATCGCCCTTATGCGTCATAACTTAGGTAAAAATGCTTCAATTGCGACAAAACTTTATCATGTTGTTCCGAAAGTATACTGAACCGGTTCTGTGGAATATCATCGAAGTGGAGTCAAAGGTCAGGGCACAGGAGCGAGATTTATTCCACAGGTATTATCCTGATAACTTGACTAAAAATTCTTCTATTGCGCCAAAACTTTAATATGTTGTTCCGGAGGTATACTGAACTAGTTCTGATTAATATCATCAAAATGGGGTCAAAGGTCAGGACACAGAAGCGATATTTATTCCACAGTCATAATCCTCATAACTTGACTAAAAACGCTTCGGTTGCGACAAAACTTTATCTTGTTGTTCCAGAGGTATACTGAACCAATTCTGTTGAATATCGTCGAAACGGGGTCAAAGTTCAGGGCAGAGGATCGAGATTTATTCCACAGCCATTATCCTCATTACTTGAATAATGATTTCTGGAATGTTGGAAAGCGTATCATAATCAACGCATTGCATGATTTTACTAACTTGTTTAGTTAAGGTCCATGTCTCTGCTCCTTACGTAAGCACTGGATGTATGCATGGATTAAACACTTTTCTTTTAAGATATAATGGCACATTGCTCTTAATAACTGTAGTGTTTCTTCCAAAAGCTCTCCATCCAAGTTTTATACGCCGATCAATTTGTGCATCAATATAACCCTTCCTTGATATTTGCCGTCCAAGGTAAATGTAGGTATCGGTTATCTCCAGCTTTACACCATCAATCGCAAAATCTTCGTTTCTTGTTTAAAAGCATTGTACATCAGTTTTGTCTTCTGAAAGTTTAATCCCACTTCATTACTCTTGTCAGCAAGTTCCTGGATCATACTCTGCAGTTTTGAAGGGGCAGTTGAAAAAATGACTACGTCATCAGCAAAACGAAGGTGCTTTAAATAATCGCCATTAAACCTTATCCTTTTGTTTTCCCAGTTCAATGATTGCAAGACATTTTGCAATGTGGCGTTCAAGACTTTGGGAGATATGGTGTCTCCTTGTCTTACTCTCTTTCCAATTGTTATCGGTGTTGTATCCTTAAATAGCCGAACCTTTGCACTTACATTTTCATAGATGTTATTAATAATGCTATTGTATGCATCTTAAATACTGCAGTATTTCAAAGCCATTGTAACAGCTGATGGTGTCACGGAATCAAAGGCCTTTTCATAATCAATAAAAGCCATACGTAATTGGAGTTCATATTCTCTAGTTCTTTCAGTTTGTTTTCTCAATACATGGAAATGACCTGTAGCGCTGTAGCAACTCCTGAATCCAGTTTGTTCTTTCGGTTGAGCCGTGTCCATTGTTATCTTCAAGCGATGTGAAAGAACTTTAGTGAAGATTTTATAAACCACTGATAGAAGGCTGATGACCATGTTGTAATTTCTGAGATACTCAAATACAGCATATATAGAAGATAGAAAGACATGGGGCTTGCAATAATTTGTAGTTTGCCCCGGGTACAGGAATGCCTATTACGCCGCTGCGTATACAATACGCCAAACGGCCTGTTACAAGACATGTACGTATTATTTCACGTAACACTAATTTACTCACTTTTTTTATTTTTTGTAACTGTAGTTCAGATTTTGTGCACACAGATGGCAGCACACTGATTACAGTTGTTGAATAAGGGGAATTATAAAAAATGCAAATACAAAACTGATTTCTTGTTGTTTTTTTTTTTGCATTACGCTTTCTCGAATTCACACAATAACAGGAAGGCAAAATAAAGTTTTGGTTAAGGTTCCGTGTTCGGCCTGCTCGATAGATGGCGTCACGGTATGTCCCTTAGTGGATCTTTTATTTTAACGTAACACTGCAATAAATATAGATATTTTTCATTATATCAAAGGTATCTGAGACTTAGATTGCAATGGAATCAGGTAAAAGATATGCTTGTGAAAGTTGTCACAAAATCTATTCTAGGCAGCAGGGTTTAGATGAACATCGTAGAATAAAAGGTTATTGCGTAAGTAGACTTACCAATCCCGCCCCAGGTGCATCGAATTTTCAATGCATAGTTTGTGACAAATCATTTACCCTTAAGTCATCATATCTGAGGCATTGCAAAACATTTTCTCATTTTTATTGCAGTGTTACGTTAAAATAAAAGATCCACTAAGGGACATACCGTGGCGCCATCTATCGAGCAGGCCGAAGACGGAACCTTAGCCAAAGTTTTTAATCCTTAATACAGTATTAACGGTTCGTTTTCCTCTTTGAAATATTGGAATCGCTGATAATCGTCGCAATCCACTGTGGTCAACCTGTTTTACACCCCTGTTTGACACCATTCAGTGTTATTCCAGAATTTCAAATTGAGGGTTGAAAATTTGGGGGAAGGAAAAAATAGGACTGTTGAATCTTGAATTTGTTTTGTTTTTATAGAGTTAAATATGGTTAAAACCAGAATTTTTCTTTTCAAAACTACACATGATTATTTTATTTGTGCGCTGTTTTTGTTTAACTCACATCTAAATTTTTCCCTAAACAAGGTTAAGAAGTATTAATATGGGATGCTGAAACAGTAGATACTGATATTTTCGCAAACCTTTTTCATGCTGAAATGATCCAGAAGTACATCTGCAAAATCTGCATTAGTCTGAAATAAAGAGAAGAATACACATCTTTTGTTGCTGTTGCAATGATTGACTTCAAACAAACAAACAACAACAAAAAAAAACAGGCTATTATTTGTACGGACTTCAAATAAAAAAATATACAAATATTGCATGCTTGGTATAACCAGGAGAGATAAGAAGAGAAACTCGTGGATCCGAAAAATGACGAGAGTGGAAGACATCATGATCAGGGTTAAATCCCTGAAATGGCAATGGGCTGGACATACTGCCAGAAGGACAGACCATAGATGGACAGCCGAAATTTTAGATTGGATTCCAAGGGACAGGAAAAGACCCAGAAAAAGACCACATGGGAGATGGGTGGATGAAATTCGTAAATATGCGGGAGTGACATGGAGGAGACTGGCACAAGACAGACCGTTGTGGAGGAAACTTGGGGAGACCTTCGTCCAGCAGTGGATTGATAATGGTTGACAATGATGATGATGCTAGAAGATGCTTCAAAATAAAGCTCAGGAATTCATGTATTTAATATTTTTATAGGGGCGGAGGATCTGAGGAAATTTGGTGAGTGTTGGAGGGATGTTGAGGGTTGGTGCGTAAATCCGTGATGTCAAACACTTTCCGGTTATCATACATTATAGGCAGCGGATGGTCTTGTGGTTAGTATAGCCGACTTCCAACCATATATTATTGGCCATATTGCGCTTAGGCTCCCAACCATATATGTGACTGGGGGCAATAAGTAAATAGGGCGAGTAGTGGCGCAGCTTGGGAGAGGGCGCCACTGCTTACAATCTGATTGAAATTGGAATTGAAACTTCTGCATCAGACAGATTGGGGTTTGTTGTTTGTCCCGGGCGCAGAAATGCCATGTTGCGCCTCTGGTTGGGGGTCGCTCCCAGCCCGACTGGCTAACTATTAAATTATCCGCCGTGCCTCGGAGAGCACGCTAATGGCGTTTTCGGGGTATTGGACCCCTCGTTACAAATAAGGTAATCTATTCTATTGATTTTCTGCCTCGTTTCCGTGTAACTTTCCCGTCGGGCACTCCATCCTAAATCTCCTAGCTTCCTGCCTCTAAGGGTTCTTTAAGACCTGGGATAAGATACTCCCTTCCTAAAACCCTAAATCTCTTTCCAGTTACCTAGGCAGGACCATAGCTAGCAGGGGGCTTAGAGGGGATCTGTCCCCCCATCCCCCACCCTACAAGGCAAGCAAGCCCCTCCTGGAAGATGAACCTAATTGTAAATTATCTGAACTTTTTTTCGGTAGTTTATGATTACTTTTGCATTTCATTATAAGTATAAATGCCTTATTTATTTTGTATTGAACTTTTTTTTTAAAAAGGAAAATTGCAATGTTACAGCACGAGAGATGGATATCTCAAAATAAATTATTTCTTGGGATGAATCGGTATAGTGGTTTTATGATGCATATATGTGGGATAAAAGGAGTTGTTGGTGTGAATATATGAGAGCTCTTGATTTTTGAGTTGGGAAGGGTTTGGTTGTTGACCATGCTAAGAAGAGACGCCCAGCACCAGCAAAGGAGAATGTGTGATTAAATATGGAGAAAGAGTGGAATCAAAGAATTGGTGCAGAAGGTCAAAAAAACTTAAACAATAACTTTTCGATGATATTGCGCGGATCCACAAAAAACAAGCAGAATAGTAAACTAAGAATAAAGTAGTTTATTTATCAATAAGGAACCCCAATTCAACCATAATCAAGGAAATTCAGAGAACATCACAAATAGTTCAGTTTTCTTTCACCTTGATTTGCATATTCGTATTTTGACTGTTTCTACGTTTTGTCATGCAGAAATTATTCGCTGATAAAGTAAATCAACAAAAAAAAAAAAAAAATTCGTCTGTATTCGTGGAAAACGTTAGTTTGTAGTTGAATATCGCGAGCTCCCCTCCTCCTCCCAGATAACCCTTCAGTTCCCCCTGGATCTGGAACCTATAAGCTACGGGTTTGTTCCTAAGACCAATAGTCGTCCTCCCCCGTGAACCCTTGCAACAGTTGTGCGTAAAAAACCCAGGAGAGCGGACGTTTGGAAAATAATGTTCGAAACGGGCACGCCTGACGCCAACTATCATGCCATATTCCAAGTCGCTTAAATCACTCGTTTTGCCATTCCAACCCTCAATCGAACGTTAGCTGATTATCGAAAAGTGGGTGGGCCTGATTTATACCGCGCACTGCGCTCACGAAGCATTTTAAGTGTTGGGGTTTAGCTCAGTGGCGTAACTTCAGATTTTGGGCTCGTAGGCAGAAGAATGAATTGGGGCCCTGGCCATTTAACCCTTTAACGACCACGACCCAAAAAGCTTGAATCACTCTAAATACCATAACGCCCGAAACTGTCGGTTGTTTCACTTCTTTGTTTAATAACAACAATAGTGACTGATGGTGACTCCTGCTGATCCCTCATAGGTCTAGAAGATTTGAAGAACGAGTGAGGGTGGGAATCTGACTCACTCTAGACAGGCGTTTCGGGAGGCTATAACCGTTTGTACGTACGGGCGTTTTGGGCGTTATGGTCGTTAAAGGGTTAAAAGGAGGGGAAGTTAAAACAACAACTTAGTGCCTCCTAGTAAACTACTGAGTATTAAGTTAACGACAATAAGCAAGGTTGCTGAACAGCTTGCAATGCTAAAACTTTGGGCAGTAATTGCAAAAGCCGCCCAAATTACTATTTTGAAGTAGGAATCGAGAATCTCTCCCGATTACTCAAATTGCTACATTCGCTGTTTAACCACTGTAACGACCCTCGCTCCTTTCTAGCTCTTTCTCAACATAGATACGATATCGCGAGAGCCGTCACATAATTTTGTTGGTTCGCTCCCGAAAGAATCACTGGTTGAAAACAAAAATAGAGAATCTGGGACCTTTGTAACAATAACGGAAACAGACATTAAATGAAAGCATTTCGCTAAAACTATGTGGTTTGGAATTTCTCAAAGGGCTGGTTAATTGAACGCTCAGTTGACTTAATCTTCATCCGCTGCTATATGGACCCCAGAAGTACACCGTTTTTCCGTACACCGACGCAAACACTCACGACCCTCTCCGAAAACGCCTCGTTCTCACTTGCCAATTTTCCACGACTCGATATCTCTCTGAACAAGGTCGCGTATCTCTCTCTCTCTCTCTCTCTCTCTCTCTCTCTCTCTCTCTCTCTCTCTCTCTCTCTCTCTCTCTCTCTCTCTATCTATCTATCTCTCTCTCTCTTCCACTTCCAAAGTGTCTCTCCTATCTTAAAACTTCAGAAAATCTTCACTGCCCACTAGATCAGATTTCTGAGTTAATCCTCAGCTACCTTGGACTACCTGCTAACACCGTTAAAAAATTTCAACAATTCGAACGTTGTGAATTGACTAGACAATAAAAAAAATAGGTACAAATATGATTATTCATTCGAAGAAACGAGGAGTCATGTTGGTTGGGCTCGCGGTATCGTGGGAGAACACCAAACATTATTTGACGAACTGGTACCAAACTCGTGGCAATTCTAGAGAGATGCTGTCATTGCAAGCCTGACTGTTGGTAATGATATCTAAGGTTTCGCGAATGGCAGTAAATTTAGGCTTGGAGTAGGAAGCTAATTTCTTTATATCATCCCACATAAGAACAGCGGACTTGAATTTGACTTCTCTAGACAGGGCATGGTTACTTTTCCGTCCCTTGTGTCTCTTTTATGTTCGTTGAGCCTAATTCTGTACAAACGCTTAGTCATTCCGATGCAGTATCGCTTGAAGCCGTCCGGATATTGTAGTGGGATGGCATAAATACCTGCCTCGTTGAGAAGAGGGGGCTTGTCAATAATGTATTGTCTAGTCAAGTCACCGCGTACAAATTGTTGAAGTGTTCTATTATTCAGTTTGCTGTCTACCTTCCTTGAAAAAGCCATCTGGTTGATGTGCGAAAGCTTGGAAACTGATTTCCATTCTACGCCAAGAAATTCGGATTATTAGTATAGTTATACTATTTTGAGTATGCTTGGTGTAAAGTTCCTATTTATGAATTAGTTTTCATTGTTTCTTATGTAATCATGACGAACAGCGAAAATTAAAGATGAATAGCAAATTTTAAGTCCCATATGATAGAATTCATCTTAAATTTTAGAGATAGAGAGAAGTAAAAAATAAATAAATAAATAAAAGGGTGGTCCGGGAGAAGATTAAAGGTGTTTGACTAGTTCCGTCACGTTGAGAAATCGCTTCCTTTTTTTAGATATCATAATTCATTTTCTCCTTCAACGGTCAGAGACCGCGAGATCTGTAATCATTTAGTTCAGAGTTAGAGCGAGAGAAATAAATTTCAGGACGTGACGCAATAATCCCACAGATAACAAAAGAATCAAAGAACGTGCTCGGCGTTTCCAACTCTTCAGCTAATCTTTCCTTTTTCCTTCTATGCCTCCCTTTTTTTTTTTTTTTTTTTTTCCCTTTGAACATTTGGTTCTATCACCGACCATTAAATTTCTGAAGCCACAGCTATCTTACATCTACGAAAAATGAAGACTAATATTTTTATAAAACCTTTGATATTTTTGGACTTTCAACTCCATTTACCTTTCTCTTTCTCTTTCCACGTAATTTGACGGAAGAGGGGGTAATAAGTTATAAATTTTTAAATTTTTATCTCGAAAAAAAATGTGTTATTCACAAGCTGGACCTGGACCCCCCCCCGTTCAACAATAGACACACACACACAACGCTGGCACTCGCGCGCGAATACCTTCTAATAAAAATACCCTAATTCCGTATTGACTACTTGCATTCTTAAAACATACAATACAGATTTTTTTACTTTTTTGGAGGGAAAAGTAGAATCAAGAACAGAATCTTTCAAACTTGCATTAATCTTAAAAATCAGTACTGCTAACGTTATTTTAAATACACCAACTGTGAATACTCAAGATCATCATCATCATCAACCATTATCAATCCACTGCTAGATTCTTTACTCTTGTCAGCAAGTTCCTGGATCATACTCTGCAGCTCTAATGGGGTAGTTGCAAAAATGACTACGTCATCAGCAAAACGAAGGTGAGTTAGTTAATCTTCATTAATCTTTATCCCTTTGTTTTCACAGTTCATTGATTAAAAGACATTTTCCAATGTGGCATTAAGGAGTTTGGGAGATATAGTGTCACCTTGTCTCACTCCCTTTCTAATTTTTATGGGTGCTGTATTCTCAAATAGCCGAATCTTTGTACTCGTATTTTCATAGATCCTATTAATAATATTAATGTATGCATCTTCAATACAGCAGGATTTCAAAGCCATTGTAACTGCTGATGGTATCACCGAATCAAAGGCCTTTTCATAATCGATAAAAGCCAAGCATAATGGAAGTTCATAATCCCTCGCTCTTCAATTAGTTTTCTCAGAACGTGGATATGATCTATAGTGCTGTAGCCACTCCTGAATCCAGCTTGTTCTCTCGGTTGAGCGATGTCTAGTGTCACCTTCAAGAGGTGTGAAAGAACTTTACTGAATATTTTATAAACCACTGATAGGAGGCTGATATACAATGGCGTGCAAAAATTAAAGACGACACGGTTTTTCGAATGCAACGTCGTGCAGAAGTGCTCCACATCGACTCAAATCATACTATAAGAATCCCAAGATGTAAGAATATGGAACAAGTGAGCAAAACCGTCCAAACAAGGAATCCAAAGGATACAAAGGCACTTTATTGTAAAGGTAGCTTCGAGCACAACTGGACAGAAGACAGAAACGTCCATGTGACAGGCGGCTGCCAAGAAAAATCCAGTCTTTAGTAGGGGATATGATCACCCCTGACTGCGTTGCAGGATTTACAACGTCTGTCCATGCTGAGGACGAGGTTGTCAAGGAGCTGTTGAGGCATCGCGGCCCATTCCTCTTGTTGCGCCAATCGCAGCTGCGGAATCTTTGCTCGCGGCTGGTGACGTGCTGCCAAGCGTCTCTCGAGAAGGTCTCACACGTGTTCGATTGGATTTAGGTCCGGGGACCTTGCGGACCAATCCATGCGTTGAATATCTTCACTCTCCAACAGCTCTGCGACAGCCACTGTACGATGAGGTGTAGCGCTGTCGTCCATGAAGAGGAACTCAGGATCCACAGCACCTCTAAACAGACGCACGTAAGGCAGGAGAACCTCGGTACAATAGCGGACACCAGTGACTGAACCTCCTTGGAAGATGCGGAGGTCAGTACGGCTACCAGGCATGTTACCTCCCCAAACGAGAACTCCGCCACCTCCAAACCGGTCCCTTTCGATGATGTTGGAGGTGTGATTGCGTGTTCCCTGCTCTCTCCAGATGTGTATACGTCCAGAATCGCTCGTCAGACTAAATCGGCTCTCATCCGTAAAGAGAACTCGACCCCATTGCTGATGTGTCCAGTTCTTGTGTTCCTGGCACCACAGAAACCGCCGTCTCCGATGAGCAGGCGTTAATGGCACAAACCGTACTGGTCGTCGTGCAAATAGACCACCTTTGTGCAGCCTCCTGGCCACGGTAAAACGCGATAACGGACGTCCAGTTGTCTGTTGCATGTGCCTTGCGATTTCTCCCGCTGTCTGCCGTCTGCCGTCTGTCTGTTCTCGCCTATAGGACAATATACCGGTCGTCTGCCACCGTCGTTGCTCGTGGACAACCACTGCTAAACTCTCGGACAGCTGTTCCTGTCGTTTGAAATGCTCTCCAAGCTCGTGAAACGATGCTGTGAGCGATCCCGAACTCCTCGGCCACACTAGTCACACTTAGGCCTTCTTCCAACTTCCCAATGACGCGACCTTGGGTAAAATCATCTAGATGTCGTCTACTGGATTGCCTGTTGATCATATCACACGGTGGCAGCAACTCGACGTCGTTCAAACCGATGTACACCGTGCAATGCTTTCAGCGAATTGCTGAGCGTACACCGCCAGTGTGCTTCATGCCCTTCCGATACCCCCCCCCCCACGTCATGCTGCATATATACGCATGCCCTACCGTACCGGGCCCTAGTCTATCTCCTGAGTGGACTTTCGGTCCGTTCTGCCTGTTCGCGTTCCGCTGTTATGCTAATTTCTCCTCTTTGTCCTTAACTTCTGCACACCAGTGTGTATTAGTCCGCTTTTAAAAATTCGTTTTGCATTGGGAAGCTTGAAATATACCAATGATTATCCTTCATTTGGTTTTTTTTTATGATGTACAATTTCGCCGCTAGAAGGCGTAAATGCAGATGATGTCGAATTTAAAAATATGTTTTATTCCACATATTTGCTTCTAAACATCCGATTGAAAAAATTATTTTATCTATCGATTCCATTTATGTCGAAAAATATTTCAGATATAGTTACTTTTTCAAATCACGCAAAATATTTCAGATATAGTTACTTTTTCAAATCTCCGATTTGAAAATATTTTTCTTCAGCGGATACACCTCCTGATAGAAAATCTTTTGCATATAATTTCAAATTTTTGGTAAATAAAACTTTGGCCACCAGGGGACGTAAGTGTTAATTTTTGCTTCTGATGTATTTGCCATAAAATCTGAGCTTCTAAAATATCGATTGAAAAAATTATTTCGTAGACTGATGCCACTCACAGTGATAAACCTTTTCGGAATATTTTCTTCTTAAAATATTCCACAGTTTCTCCGCCAGGGGGCGTAGGTGTACATCTCATTTTTGTCAATATCTCTACTTCTAGGAGTCTGATTTGAAAAATTCCTTCTTTGTGTGGATAGTGCTTCCAGTGTGACATGTTTTTCATAGAATTTCAAAATTTTCAAGTAATTCATAGACTTTCCACTAGGGGGCGTAGAGGTAAATTGCTTTCCCCCAATATCTCTGCTTCTAAATCTCCGATTTGAAAAAGTCTTTCTGCACCTCATACAGCTCCTTATGAGAAACCGAGCTTCTGAGCTTCTAAATTCTCGATTGAAAAAAACGTCGTTTGTAGGCCGATACTACTCATGTCGAAAAACCTTTTTGAAGCATTTTCTTCTTAAAATAATGCATGGTTTCTACGCCAGGGAGGGTACATGTACATAATATTTTTGTCAATATCTCTACTTCTAGGAGCCCGATTTGAAAAATTCCTTCTTTGTTGGAGAGTGTTTCCAGTGTGACATGTTTTTCATATAATTACAAAAAATTTAAGTAATTCATAGACTTTCCGCTAGGGGGCGTAAAAGTAAATTGCTTTTCTATCTGTATCCCTGCTTCTAAATCTCCATGAAAAATTCTTTCTGGACCGGATGCAGCTCCGGATGAGAAATCCTTTGCACATAATTTCTAATTTTTGTAAAATATGGTTTGGCCACCAGGTGGCGTAAATCTTAATTTCCACTTCTGATGCAGCAAAATATGAGCTTCTAAAATCTCGATTGAAAAAGTCGTTTGTTGACCGATACTACTTATATCGACAAACCTTTAGGAACATTTTCTCCTTGAAATAACGCATGGTTTCTACGCCAGGGGTAGTAGATGTATATCTTATTTTTGTCAATATCTCTACTTCTAAGAGTCCGATTTGAAAAATTCCTTCTTTGTTGGATAGTGTTTCCAATGCGAAATGTTTTTCATATAAATTCAAAATTTCAGGTAAATCATAGACTTTCCGCTAGGGAGCACAAAGGTAAATTGCGTTTTCTGCGTTATTTCTGCTTCTAAAACTCCTATTTGAAAAATTCTTCCTGTATCGCATACAAGACCAGATGGAAAATATTTTGCACATAATTTCTAATGTTTGGTAAAGAATGGTTTGGCCACCAGGGGGCATAAATGTTAATTTCTGCTTCTGATGCATTTGTAGCAAAAGCTGGGCTCCTAAAAACTCGACTAATTTTTTTTATTTTATTTTTTTTTTTTTTGGAGCAATGCCGCTCATATGGAAGACCTTTTGAGAATACATTCTTCCTAAAATAATGCATGATTTTCCCAGCAGGGGACGTAAAATCACATCTTATTTTTGTCGATATCTCTGTTTCTAAGAGTCCGATTTGAAAAATTATTTCTGTGTTGGAGAGCGTTTCCGGTGCGAAATGTTTCTCATATAAATTCATGTTTTTCTTAACGCACAAGTCTGCAACCAGAGGGCGTAAGCTCACGATTCCGTTTACAGCAATATCTGAGGGATTAAAAACCCGATTGAAAAACTTCTTTCTTCCGTCAGATACTATTTTTTTCCCTACCGGGTCCATTGATTTTGAATAGCTTTGATAAATTTAATTTGCGTCAGAACGGATTCAAAAGACGTGCTTATTACACCCGATAATTCGGTGTCATCTTTCTTGTTAAATTTTGTGGGCAAGCCCTCCCTCAAAGCTTACGGACATCGCGAAAGCTTCAAGGGTAACATCCTGGATACACTGGCAGACTCCTGCGGTCCAGAATATAAAATTACGGAAGTTGGGGGTAGAGCCCCTCCCCCCAACTCCAAGTACCTCGGATCCCTCGGCAATTTATTTCTTCAAATTTAAATACAATTCTCGCGTGGCTTACATAGAACTTTTTCTCGAAATTAGTTTGGAGTTCCCAATTCAGTTCTCAATATAGGCCAAGAAACGGCTATCTTTATAGCCCCTTCCCTTTGAATTTTTGTGGGCAGTTGCCCTAAACGCGCATGAACCGGCATGAAAATTAAAAACCCGATTGAAAAACTTCTTTCTTCCGTCAGATACTATTTTTTTCCCTACCGGGTCCATTGATTTTGAATAGCTTTGATAAATTTAATTTGCGTCAGAACGGATTCAAAAGACGTGCTTATTACACCCGATAATTCGGTGTCATCTTTCTTGTTAAATTTTGTGGGCAAGCCCTCCCTCAAAGCTTACGGACATCGCGAAAGCTTCAAGGGTAACATCCTGGATACACTGGCAGACTCCTGCGGTCCAGAATATAAAATTACGGAAGTTGGGGGTAGAGCCCCCTCCCCCCAACCCAAGTACCTCGGATCCCTCGGCAATTTATTTCTTCAAATTTAAATACAATTCTCGCGTGGCTTACATAGAACTTTTTCTCGAAATTAGTTTGGAGTTCCCAATTCAGTTCTCAATATAGGCCAAGAAACGGCTATCTTTATAGCCCCCTTCCCTTTGAATTTTTGTGGGCAGTTGCCCTAAACGCGCATGAACCGGCATGAAAATTAAAAACCCGATTGAAAAACTTCTTTCTTCCGTCAGATACTATTTTTTTCCCTACCGGGTCCATTGATTTTGAATAGCTTTGATAAATTTAATTTGCGTCAGAACGGATTCAAAAGACGTGCTTATTACACCCGATAATTCGGTGTCATCTTTCTTGTTAAATTTTGTGGGCAAGCCCTCCCTCAAAGCTTACGGACATCGCGAAAGCTTCAAGGGTAACATCCTGGATACACTGGCAGACTCCTGCGGTCCAGAATATAAAATTACGGAAGTTGGGGGTAGAGCCCCCTCCCCCAACCCAAGTACCTCGGATCCCTCGGCAATTTATTTCTTCAAATTTAAATACAATTCTCGCGTGGCTTACATAGAACTTTTTCTCGAAATTAGTTTGGAGTTCCCAATTCAGTTCTCAATATAGGCCAAGAAACGGCTATCTTTATAGCCCCCTTCCCTTTGAATTTTTGTGGGCAGTTGCCCTAAACGCGCATGAACCGGCATGAAAAACGAAAGAGTTCCTTCCCGTCGTTAGGCACCTTGGAAAACTGCCACACATAATTCGAAAACTTGGAAAACTGCCACCCATTCAAAGTGTTCCTCGGAGGAACAGCAATTTGTGCCCGGCACATCAATGAAAAGCATGTGGCAGTTTCAGCAATTTTCCAAGTTGCTGAAAGATGTGTGGCAGTGCTCTTGTGTGGCTGTTTACAGTGAACCCTAAAATATTATTAATCACAGAGACCGACTCTTGCCCAGAATTTTGGGAAGAACGAAATTTTACGCATAACTGATGACATGGTAAAAATACTTTTAATTAAATCCCACAGTTGGTAATCTTCAAGCAGTAAGTATAAATAAATGAAATATATATATAAAAAAAATAGGAAAATATGTGAAAACAAAAATTAGGCCACTTAAGACTTCTTCCCGTGTTTAGCAAAGATAATTTCATTTTAAAAGAAAAGTTACACGTTCTGTAACATTACAAAAAAAAAAAAAAAAAAGATAAATAGAGAGAGAAATAAATTAATTGTCTACCGGTCTGCAACGTGCGCGGGGGAAAGGGGGGGGAGTGCTGGGAACATGGTGTTAAAATAGAGGGGTCAGTATCCGATCACGGTGACAAACAGCCCTGAGTGCTAGTGGGAGAAGTTCCCTCGCAAAGTTTCCGAGTGAAGATTAATTACACACCATTAGCGCGGAGTAATACTGGGAAATGGGCGTGACAAGGTACGGTAGCATTGGCTCCATTGCCAGGATAACTTTGCCCCGAGTATAGACAGTATCTCACGTTGGTCGGGCCTGACACCACTGCAACCGGTGCCGGCGATGCTCGCTGGTCAGTGGTAGGTGGCGCAGTGGCCTCCTCGAATGTAGTCCCCGTGCCGCAAGTCGTCTGGCAACGGTCCAGATGGCCACTTCCGTAACTGTAGACGACGCAACATTGCCACGGATGGTCGAGAGCGACGAATTCAGTTCTGCAGCTCTCACAACCGCTCGATCCTCGCGTTCTGCCGTTGCCCTTGGCAGTTCACTACCCGCGTTCCGCTGGATTGCACCCTCCTCAACCCAACATTGTCTGATTGCCGCGCCTCGACCCAAATGCCTGGCGATATGGCGATTGGACCAACCGTCCTCTCTCAATCTCACTCAGCTGCTCGAACTGTGCACGAATCTGACGTCGAGGCATCCACACAGTCCGTGGAGGTTAAGGGAACCGCAATCCGCTGTCACAATTGTACCTGCGTGCCAACTTTGCTTGATGCGTGGCTCCCATGCGTTGTGGTGAGCCACTCTTTCGTTATTGGTCGTTATGTTTCAATCATTTGCATATTCGGCCATGAGGTACTTGCAGGCGGAGTTTCATTAGGATCGATCGACTTTCTCGGGGGTTGGGGTCGTGTGCTTCCTTTGGGGGGGGGGGGGGCAAAGAGTGTAAATATCTTCCTTACTTTATGCTGCCAACTGAGGAGTACTTTCAGTCAGCCTGTGAAGAGACAGCAGTCAGCCTCAGTTGCACTCACGAAACTCAGAAAAGGTTCAGTTACACTCAAGATACTCGGAAAACTGTCACTCCCAGTTCATGGTAATGGTAATTGCACTCAAGAGACACCCAACTCCACTCCAACCAACCCCACAGAGCTGCTCCCTGAAGAGAGAATACTGCACTCAGAGGTTCCCTCAAATTCTTTTCCGCTGTCGTAAGCTTGCGCTTATAGAACCGTAATTGAGTGTGGCTACGTATATATCATCATCATCAACCATTAGCAATCCACTGCTGAATGAAGGTCACCCCAAGTTTCTTTCACAATGGTCTGTCTCCTCCATGTCACTCCTGGTCACCCAAGTTTCTTCCACAACGCCAGTCTCCTCCATGTCACTCCCACATGTTTTCCAATTTCATCCCATGTAGTCTTCTTGTCTCTTGGAATCCAGTCTAGAATTTCGATTGTCCATTGATGGTCCGTTCTTCTGGCAACATGTCCAGCCAATTGCCATTTCAGTGATTCTACTCAGATCACGATGTCTTCCACACTTGTCATTTTCCTGATTCACGGGTTCCTCTTCTTATCTCTCCTGCTTACACCAAGCATGCATCTCTCCATGCTACTTTCAGTTGGCTGTAGTCTTTCTATATCTTTTATGAAAAGCGAAGAAATGAAAATATATATCATCCTCTGCAGCTGCTATTCATTACTAGACAAAGATCACTCGAAATTTCCCCAGAAATTTGTCCTGGTATTTTTTTTTTTTTTTTTTTCTTGATGACAATTGGGAAGTCTGTGGGGCAGGAGCGTCTCTAGACTTCAAAATCAGGGTGGGGGGACGCGTGGGCGGGTATTATTCTTGATGGAGGTAAGTTTGACAACCACTTATTTACAAAACAGTGAAATAATTTTTAATACTTTTTACTCCCAGCTATAAAGTAATTCACCGCACAATTCCCCCACCTGTATACACTCACACTCACTTTGACTAGTTATGCCACTAGTAAACCAACAAGATAACATGACAATCACAAATGAGTTAGTAGAGTAAGTGTTAGTAGAATGTCGTCTTGCCGATTATGTTTAAATTGCTTTCCAAAATTTTGCGTTTTTGCTTATGGAAATAGTACTGTACTTGAACAATTTCTCCAAAGAAAAACGTTCTATTTGTTTTCCTGAATTAAATTTTAACTTCGTGATAGCAGAGACAACACCTCCTTACTCCTTAACTTCCTTCCTTCAAGCCAGCGACATTGCCTTGTACTACTCTCCTCCGGTTTCGGTAAATTGCGGAATAGCCCCGGGTGGTCTCCTACCCCATAGGTAAATTGCGATTATAGCCTTTGGGAAGGGTAGATGACAGCGGCTTAAGATTTACCTGCAATTCTATATGTAAATTGCGGATAAAACTTACGAGAAGTGAAGACAACACAAAACATAATAGCCTACATCTTTATAGTAATGAAATCAACTAATATTTCCAAGTTAAATATCTGCTAGAAGAGAAATATTTTTTATTATTTTTTTGCCTTTCCGATACTGAAGAGAGAAAGATGAAGAGACACTGTCATCAAATATACAAAACATGAATATACATACTTTATTATTCTTTTGAGGAAAGTTGAATATTTCATTTCTCTTTCAGGATCAACCTCAGCTTACCTTAAAATTAATATTTTGAAAAATATGGTGCAAATTTCACCAATTCAAGTCCAATTGGTTATACACCCTACTTTATTTTCTTAGACAACCGTTCTTTTCTTTGCATGGAAGTTTTGGATTTGCTTCTCCGAGTGACATCACCTGAGCTTTGGATATTAATATATGTTTGAGTTTGAAAAAGTTTCAGAACTTCTATAAAGTTATACAAGCTTGGATGGGGATGATAAAAATGAGTATTAAACCGAGCATGAAAAGACTTGCATGCACTCGTCGTGTGTTCTGTTGGTGCCTGGCACTCAGCATTTTTTTTTTTTTTAACGCAAGAAATACCCTTTTCTTCGAGGGTCACCAAAGCGCTAGAATTTTCTTAAACAGCAGCGTTTATTACCTTCAATGGACGTTCAGAAATACCTTCTTCAGCTTTTCGCAGCAAGTTTCGTGTGGGATAGCAATGACGTAGAACGTCTAAGGATTAAAGGGGATTATTTAGTCGCAATATACCTACACCCACTCTCCTCTTTTCCTTCAAGCCATCGACCTTGCCTTGCACTCTCCAAAGCCACATCCCGCTCTCACTACTCCGGGGCAGGCTCAAGAGCGCTGGTGTAGCTTTAAACTTCACTTCCCGTGTTAGAATCCTCTACACGTGGCTTAGTGGTCAACGTTCTTGACTACTGTAACGGAGAATACCTCGGGTTCTATCCCACGCAGGTACGAACGCTCGAACCACTAAATATCCGCCGTGTGTCGCATCGGCATATTAAGCCATCGGGCCCCGGGTACTGGCACCCTGGTAATAAACAAGGGCGTCTTCCTCCCCCTTTCTACCTCGCTTCCGTGTCACTTTTCTATCGGGTACTCTAGCCCAAATCTCCTAGCTTCTATTTCTAAGGGTTGTTTAAGACCTGGGGTCAGACATTCCCTTCCTAAAATCCTCTACATCTGATGACCACCTACTTAGTAGAACAAACAGCAGAGAAATTAGTAATCACATCCCTCAGTGAATACCTATCCGCTTTCCTTACGCATCCCTGGCCACACTAACATGAAAAGTGGGTTAAACTAAGACTTTGGGAGGGTGACGAGCCACTGAATTTTAATGGTCGTGCGGATACCGTTTTGATAACCTTTCTACAGAGAAGTAAACTACGTTCTTCCTATACGTAGGGCTACAGGACGAAAAACACAAGACTCAAAATTACTGGCAAAGTGCAGATTATATTTTAATTTAAAAATGATGAAAAACGTCACATCTTGAACTGGGTGGGCAAGACAAATTTCAGGGTGGGCGTGGCATTCCCTTGGCGACATTTCTGGTCTGGAGTTTCGCAGAAACCACAAAGGCCAAAAACGAAAAATTTCCTTAATGTCCTAAAACGCTGTCGTTCAATTTTATTTATCCATGTTTTTTTATGTAGTTTTCGGGTTTTCTGCTTTCAAATTAAATTTATATGTATGTTGAGAGTGTGGCAAAAACGGTTAGGTAACAAGAAGACTCGGGGAAATCTGCATATTGTATTCGTATGTGTTATTCGTAGTTGCAATTTCTGTTTGCCCCCTTCTGGAAATTAAGCTATGAGCGCCTATGTACGTACCTCGATTGGGCCACAAGCAAAAACTAATAGCAATTTTCAAATTTCCAAGCTCGGAAATTTTCTATTAAATTTACTCGCCTGAATAGAAGGGATCGAACTTTATCTCGAAAGATTTTATCAAGACGTCAGATTTGAAAAAAAAATCAAGCTGGTTTCCTTGAAAAGCTGGCAATTGAAAAGACATGAAAATAGTGCTGCTTTTTCAGTTTTCGCTCGCAGTTTGGGATTTTAGATCAGATCATATGTAGAGGATTTTAGGAAAGGAGTGTCTGACCCCTGATCTTAAACAACTCTTAGAAACAGGAACGCAGGAGATTTAGGCTAGAGTGCCCGATGGGAAAATCTGGCACAGAAGCGATGTAGAAAGGGTGAGGAAGACGCCTTTATTTATTACCGGGGGACCAGTACCCGGGGCCCGACGGCTTAACGTGCCCATCCGACGCACGGCGGTATTTAGTGGTTCGAGCGTTCGTACCTGCTTGGGATCGAACCCGAGGTCTTCTCCGTGACAGTCACAAACGTTGACCACTAGGCCACACGCGACCCAGTTTGGGATTTTAAAATTTAGAACAATTTTTTAATGGAGATTTTTAAAAACCCTTGCGATATTAGGAAGGAACAGCGCTGAAGATTTATATTGTGTGTGTGTGTGTGCTCCCAAGTCTCTGTTTTTTTAGACCAGAGAAACCGCCCACCCTTAAAATGAGATTGTAGAGATTGTAGAGACGCTACTGCGTGGGCCCGTTAGAAGACCCCTGCACTAGAGGAAGCCTGGAGTTATTTGTATAATACGTGGGGAAGAACGCTTGACGAAAGTCTGAAACGGCCCGGTCCCAGGGGCGCACTGATAGCTCCCGCAACCCCCGCAGCGCGGAGAGCCTCATGGTTAAAGGGCCTGAGCAAAAAGATTTTATTTTTTTTTTTTTTTTGCCGAAACTTCGTATGAAACCAGTTAAAGAAATTGCCAAGAATTACGGCAGCTTTGAATGATGTATTAAGAAGAAAAAATTTTTTTCTCAGTAAATACGTAAAATCTTCAGAAATCATTTTCGTTGCTTTAGTTCATAACAACTAGATGACGGGAAAGCAGCTATTTAAAAGAACTTCAGGCCCTTTGCTGTTACAAGGTGCCTCGTAGGTATGCTAATAAGAGAATGTGAAAAAACTATCAGTTCAATGAACGAAATTTTTACACCAATGACGATAAGGTGTTTTATATTACAGCTGTTTGCACATAATTATGCATCCTTCCGAAAATAATGAACTAAATGGTGTTCTTTGCGGGAGCGAAAAATCGAAGACCTGTCATTTTTTTATAACAGTCAAAATATTTTTTCTTACTATGTACAAAACATGGTGGCATTACGTTAAGTTTTTCTTTGTTTGTTTTTTTAATTCCAGAGTATATAATGTAAGTAGTTTTACATGTTTTGTCCTACATTTCTTAATCGTTACTTAGTTATTTTCTTACTTATGTTGTCGCATTTCGTATAAATCGGATTTGCATGACATGATTAACTTTGACATAAGTATTTTGTGTAGTAATTTGTATCCGTAACCGGGGCTATCATTTTACCAGTAATTATAACGTTACACATTTGTGTTTCACGTAATAAAGTGAAATAATTTTGATTTTACGAAAAATACTCGTAGGTTCCAAAGAATTGGATTTATTAAAACACCTTGTGAAATCAAAGTTTGTCAGCGACGGTCATCGAATCCGTGTGCCCCTCACTCCGGAGTAAGTCGCTCTCCCAACTGAGCTACGCGGACAGAATATCACGCTGTAGATTTGTCGTCTTGACACATGTTTTCATCTCTGTGGTACGTCATAACCTGTAAAGCCTACTTAATAATACAGAAATTAAAATTTTGAGTATAATTGAAAGCTAATGGATTTTCGCAAAAAGGGCCTCAAAAACATTTTTCGGGGGGGGGGGGCTTAGCGGCGCTAAGGCACTTTTTTTCTAGGCTTAGCGTCACCAAGGCACTTTTCATGGTTAAAGCGGGACAGAGGTACTTTTAGAAATCCATGTAGACAGAAATGGCAATTGCTGTGTTTTATACGCAAACATATTCGTACATCAAATGAATGATCGTATTACAGTCGGTTCACGCTCTACGGCGTTTCATGAATCGCAAGATTTTTAGTGTTAAGAGAATGATAACTTCTTTGTTACGACACAATCTTTTTTTTTTTTTTTTTTTTTTTTTTTGGTTGAAGGTTTTACGACTACCATGAGCAACTGAATGGGCTGTAAGCTGTCGCCCTTTCCCATAAGCTGTCGCCCTTTCCCAATTCAGGGTCACTGATTCCAGGAAAGGGAGAGAGCCAGTACCGTAAGACAAACACAGCATCCATGCCTCACCGGGATTCGAACCCGGACCCTTCACGGACAAATGGTCATAAGTCAGCGCTTAGACCACTGCGCCACCTGGGCTGCCCGCAATCTTAAAAATGACGCTATAAAAGGTAGATTCTGCGTATGCTAAAACTTTACTAACAAGAAATAAATCAACACAAAAAAAAATTAAACAAGTATATAGCATAACTGTTTGCAGTGGGATATTTTGATGAAGTCATCATTTAGCACGTCTCCTGGTTTTTCACGGGTAACGCGAAAGGAAGACCCGGTAAACAAGTGGTCAAAGGGGTTGGGTTCTTGTTAATCGCTCGAGTCGGTCCAGAACCCGAGACCAGGATGAAGTAGGCCCCCGGGGGGGAGTCTTCTCTTCCCCCAAATCAGTAAATCGGTGGAAGGGCGACTGCTTTTGATCCTGGATCCACATTGGTGCTCAGTACCCCCCCCCCCCGTAATGATGATCACCGGGAGAAACTTCGATAATTTAGGGTCACTGGACCAGTGCCGTAAGACCAACACAACATCCATATCTCAGCAGGATTCGAACCCGGACCCAATTCGGAAGAATGGTCAGAAGCCATCGTTTAGACCACTGCATCACCGGGGCGGCAGATATCCATTACTGTCTCCCCTAATTCATAGCAGAGGCTGATAGGTCAAATCAATGAAAAACACACTGAATATTTAAAATATTATTAATACTTACTATTTAAAATCTTTTAGAATCACGTTCACCCCGAAGACATATTATTTCTTACAGATATTTAAAAAAGGCATGTGACTCACACGTAACATTCATTCTTTTGTTTTAAACTGCCTAAACTCCATGTATAATAAAATTTAATTACAAATTTTAAATGATTAAAAGCAGTCAAAGTTTAAAAAAACTTTTGAAAGTCTTCTTTCCGGGTTGTTTTTGACTAATCCGTTCACTGCTAAGGCACTTTTTTTTTATTTAGAACTACATCACTGCAGGAGGGTGGGGGTGGGGCGGCTCGAGTTTTTCCGGTACGCCCCTGCCCGGGCCGTAAACTGAAAATTATGATCCTGGCCGGGTTTTCCAAACTAAGGCCCGTGTAGACTCGTAGTTGGTGCCTCTGCCAAAAATTTAATTAATCGGGGACGGATTTCCGACTATACTCCGAGTCAACCTAAGAATGTACCACCATGGAGGGTATTCTTAGGTTAACTCGGAGTACAGTCGAAAATCCGCCCTAGTGTTTAGAGCGAAAAATAGTCTCTAGTGTTTAGAGTTTAGACGAAAAATAGTCCCTAACGTTTAGAGCGAAAAGCAGTAGAATTACTGCTTAGAATCCATTTTTGTTTGCTCAGCAGTTTATCAGACAAAATTACTATCTAAATAAATTCCAGAAGTTAGAGGGCTTGTAGAAATATATTTGATATAAGAAGTTCCTCAATCAAGAGCTTCGCACTCTTGGCTGCTTCTGTCCATTTCGGATACAACTCGAAAGGAAGGGGGGGGGGTAAAAACCTCTCGCAATATTCACAACACAGAGACAATAAATTGACAATCAGGGAAACTCGGAAGGTAGGTTACTTAAATAGGCAGCAGCGGGTGGCCTAGTGGGCAACGTTCGTGGCTGCCACGGAAAGGACCTCAGATTCGATCCCAGGCAGGTACGAACGCTCGATTCACTAAATATCCGCCGTGCGTCGGATGTGTCATTTCTATTTCGCTTCCGTGTCACTTTCCTATCGGGCACTCTAGCCCAAATCTCCTAGTTTCCTATTTCTAAGGGTTGTTTAAGACCTGGGGTCAGACACTCCCTTCCTAAAATCCTCTACATATGATCATTTGATCATGATCAAGTTCGGATTCCACCAGAACCCCCATTCACAATCCCCACTGCATGCTTGTATGATGTGTGGGTGGATTAGAAAGGAAACAGCACGAGAGCACATTAACGTGGATAGGTACTGTTCTTTTCGTTCCACGACGAGTCGTGATAAGGCTCTTCCGCCTTTAACAACAGTACACTTTTAGGGTGACTCGGAGTATACACACACTAGGCACGCGTCTATATGACCCCAGAGCCTGAAGGGCCCCGAAAACGCATAATTGAATTGCCAGTTTGGTTTTAGTTTTGACGGACCGAAACTAATCAATCCTTAAAGCGACAACTTTGTTTGTATTGTCAATTGATATTTTACTTTCTAATATTAGTGACATATTTTTTCTTGCTTTGTTGATACTCCAAATTTTCGGTGATGGCCGACTTCCGTACAACTCAAATTATGTGCCATTTCGTGCGATTTCCGTACATGTGGAGGAAATTTTTTCAACAACGTGCGAGTTCCGTACAAAAAAGTAGAGGGAATTCGGCCCTTCATATGTAAATGGTTGATTAATGAAATAGTTTTAATAACAAACAATTGACTAATTTGAAAGCTAACTATAATTTTGAGATATTGCTCTAATTCTTTATGAAATCTTTGTGTAGTTAATTGCTTATTTTAACGCAAATGGCAAAAATTCAAAGATGTAATCATATGAAAACAAGCGTGTGTGCATGTGAAGATGGTTTCTTCCATCATGTTAGCGTGTTTTTTTCCTTCACACTTCATCCAGACTTAGGACTGGCAGCGTAATGCTGGCGTGTTTAAAAAATAGCCGGGATTATCCCTTAGTCTTTTATTAAAGCAATTTTTTCTTACATTTTTAAGGGTTTTTTTTTTTTTTACATTTCTTTATTTTAAACTTTTTTTATTTTTTGCAACTATTCGAATTTTCCAACGAAGGCCAGAGCTTTTAAACATTTTTTTATGGTCTCAGAATCACTAGATGGTGCTGCATAATAATCATCTAAGATTCTGTTTATTCGTTTGTCGAATTTGAAGTATTTCTTAAGGCATGTTTTTCTTCTCAAGCTTTAGGTCATGTCTCTTTTAAAAAAAAAACAAAAAAACATTATATTCTGCCTCTTCTTTCAAACTTTTTACCAAACTCTTAATTTTTGGATGCGACTTGTTCATTAATTGGTTTAGTTTAAACTTGTACATAACTCGCCCTAGGCCATAAGCCTCTTAAGTTATATGTACTGAAATCGCACGAAATGGCACAAAATTTGAGGTGTACGGAAGTCGGCCACAACCCAAATTTTCGAGTTCTTATCGACGTACTTGTTTCGAAAGGAACAGTTAAAATAATTTAGCTTTCCTTTTAGTGGTAGGTGAAGCAAGGATTCACGCTTCTCACACTTTTTATTGTTCAAGGCGAATACTTAACTAGACTGCTGTCACAAAATTACTTTCATGCTACTTCTAGCCAAAGGAAAATATCTGTGTCGGAACTTTTCCTCTTTCCCTCCTGAGCTGCGATGAGGAGTGCTTGTAGAAACTGTTCTGATGATCGTGAGTGTTTTGATTTTTCCCTTTAAGGTAGGGTAATTAAGTTCTTTCTCTGTCCTAAACCCTAAAAAAGCTTAAACCAAAAGAGTTAATATTTAGCCTGAAAAATAAAGAAATTCGAGAATATCACGCTATTTATCTTTTTCATATTTAATAATTTTAAGAGAAATTTATATTGTGCAACAACATTTTCTCATTACTCCTCCCCTGGTTTAATATTGATAATTATCAAGTATTCTCACCTTTTCTATTCCTGAAATCGACATAAAACTAACTTTTGAAAAAGTTTCAGTGATACGCTTACTCGGCTGTGGCTCCTGCTTCCCATTTTGAAACCAGATTTTCTGCATTTAATTCTTATGCTTCTTTTTTTGATAACTGCAGTGCATATGTAAGAAATAATCTCACGCATCTTTCTGACAAAATAAAAAGAATTCAGACCTTCTCAATTTTCCAAGAAAAATAATAACAAAAAATGCTTTCAAGAAACACATTCTCGCTTTCTTGCGCTGACTGCTGAAATTTTTACTGTCCAACTTTCTTGGTCCACGGCATTCGTCTCTGCCATGGGCGACTTAATCTCTTCGATTTAGGAAATCGCCCGACACAGGAAGATCAGATCATAAGTAGAGGATTTTAGGAAGGGAGTGTCTGACACCAGGTCTTGAACAACCCTTAGAAATAGGAAGCTAGGTGATTTGGGCTATAGTGCCCGATAGGAAAGTGACACGGAAGCGAGGTAGAAAGGGGGAGAAAGACGCCCTTATGTATTGCCCGGGGGGGGGGGCAGTACCCGGGGTCTGACGGCTTAACGTGCCCATCCGACGCACGGCGGGTATTTAGTGGTTCGAACCTGAGGTTATCTCCATAGCAGTCACGAGTTTTCCTGTGTCGGGTTGGGTCACCCGCGGCCCAACCCGACACAGGAAAACTCATCCACCCTTTTCAAGTGAAGTACTGTGCACAAATTGCAATTTACCCGAATTTTCTAATGTGGAGGACTTTTCCGGTTGCCAGTGTCTTCAAGTATTTTATTTTTGCTTGATATCATGCTCGTTGCCTACTTATTTGCTCATAACATAATAACAAGATGATTCGCAAAAACTGAAGCAATGGAAAGAGCACGTTTTATAATTGAAACGCATTCCAATTTTATGGCAATTTATACGTAACGTGCTGATAAATTTAGAGAAATACCATTTTCAGGACGCCTAGCGTTAAAATTTGCCAAGTAACTTGCAGCTGAAAAGGTGTTAAAGTTATCAGTTTTGCCCAACGTATCGAACTCAAAAAGAACTTTCATTGTAATTGAGTTGGTCTCTTCGTAGCATAAAGCTAAAATTTACTAAATTTCCGTTTTGAGAATTCCTATCTGGAAATTTTTGAACTAGTAGTGGCATTTAAAATGGGCAAGTTTAATGAATGCTTATGTCCTATCATTCGCAAAAAACATTTTTTTCAAAAATCTGTGAAAACGCAGTTCTTTGGACCTAGCGCCTCTAGCAGGAAATTAAGGAACTAATTGAAAAATTTAAATATTTGAGAAGGAACAGTTAAGCTAACCTGAGAGGCACAAAAATGATTTTTTCTTCTTAGTTGAATAGTTTCTTCGCAATAGAACTTTAATTTTTTTGAATTTTCTAATTTTGACAGCTTTAGCGATTTCATGTAGTATATGGGATATTTAAAGTGCTAAACTTAATATCCTTTGATTTCCTATTAGCCGCAAAAATAATTTTTGAAATATCTCTAAAAGCAATTACCAAAAGTGGCTAAACTTCCACGTTCTGCCCCGCTAGTTCCGAAAGCAATAATAGATGGCGCCACGGTAGCACTTCACCTATCCTCCGCTCTTCTCGCACGTGAAATGCATTCAGCCATCTCATGACTCTATGTGTCGATGCGTCTCATCGTTTAGTACAATTCATATGTCGGAAGAAGTACGCTTCAGGGAATGATGAGTACTCTTCCCGCACACTTGCTACGTGTTTTTTTTATGCTGAGATTTCTATTGATATAGTGATGATTCTGACGTATTGTTTCGCCAAATGATTGTCTTACGATGAGGTGAATGAAGAAACCGCACATGGCAATGTTACCACATCCACTGAGGCAGTTAGCGACTGGTAATCGCATGGAGAGGTGCATGCTTGTTATAACCAGGAGAGATAAGAAGAGGAACTCGTGGATCCGAAAAATGACGAGAGTGGAAGACATCATGATCAGAGTTAAATCCCTGAAATGGCAATGGGCTGGACATACTGCCAGAAGGACAGACCATCGATGGACAGCTGAAATTTTAGATTGGATTCCAAGGGACAGGAAAAGACCCAGAAAAAGACCACATGGGAGATGGGTGGATGAAATTCGTAAATATGCGGGAGTGACATGGAGGAGACGGGCACAAGACAGACCGTTGTGGAGGAAACTTGGGGAGACCTTCGTCCAGCAGTGGATTGATAATGGTTGACAATGATGACAATGATGATGATTCGTATTGCAGACAACTAGTCTCAGAGTTTATGGTAGCCTCGCAATGTAAATGTACTTGGCAGACCATATTCTGGAATATTTATTTCGATGGAATTGCCGTCTTTCCTCTGAACATTGCTTTGAAGTCCTGATTCCTGCGATCAGACAGTTCTTCCCTGGCAGATAAAACTTTCCTTGCTTTTATTCTGCTAGCTACACACTTTCATATTCATGAGGAAAACAATTCTTCCGTGAAAATAAATATTTCACACATATGCCACAATCAACATTCAAAAAGGTCCTTTTAAACGCCACCTTTCATCCATTTTATTCACTTCCTTTGCCACTTTCACAACGTAACGAAACGCTTCACGGTGTAGCGATAACGTGTCGCCATCTATCGTCGCTTCATAAAACTATATTTGGGCTGAAAGTGGAAGGTTTATCCAAAAAGTTTGATGGGTACTGACAGACAAAGTATTTACACTAGCACTGTTTCTTACAAAGCGTTATAATGATACGAAGATAGAATGGCATTTCAAAAAGCGTAAAGACCTTTTTCTTGACTTTACTTTTTTTTTTGTTAATTTGACGGATGAAAATATCTGAATCTGTAAGAAGAGAGAAGGTAGGGGCCCCTGAATCTTTCAGCGCCTAGGGCCCCAAAAGATCTGAAGTCGCTTTGATTAATGGCGTCCTTCTGCATCCTTTAAAGAAATAGTTTAACTCAGCAACAGAAATGTAGTTTTTTCTGGTATTTTACATTTTTTTTTATCATTAGAACAACGCTCGATAATTTTTAAAAATTATTTTCTTGGTGAATATTCATTTAAATATCAGTCACCAAATTAGAAATTAACGTCGTTTGCTTGCCTTTAATATCAATCACTTTATGCAATAATTTTAGTTTTCACTTTATAATTTTTTATCAAGTACCGTTGCTTAAATAAATATTTAATAACAGCAGACTCTTATCAAAATCAAAATAAATTCACAATATTATTAACCTTCAAGATATTGTAGTCATTTTCGTTGATTTAACATTCAGCTTGTGGCGCCACCTTCTGTTCAGACTAGACACTATAACACAAAAAATGTCTACAATTACGTACTATTTTCATGCTGTTTTAAGTCTTGTTACACAGAAACTGAAGAATACATTACGGAGGTATATAATCATCTGATAGTCAGGACCGAAGCAAGTTTCTTTTATTTGGAGTGGCGAGACCTTAAATTACGTCCTTTCGAGTTCAAAAGGTTCCCCCACTTCCCCTCAAAGATATGAAGATTTTAATTTCTCATAATTCTGTTTCGAGAGCTATAAGATCGTTTAAAAATCGCACTTCCCGTCATTGGCATAATTTTACCAAAACTGGGCATATCAAGTACCCAAGAGTCATTGGCGCACCGAGATTTTTTTTTCTTTTTTTTATTATGAGGTTTTGGTGGCCCAAAATATTGAAGATACGAATAAAAATACACTAGAGAAAACATCTCCCAAAATACTGGAAAGCGACAAAAACATCTCCACAGCATTAAGTGCGTTTCCAATGAGTCGTAAAATATATTTTAAAACATAAAATTATATTTAAAAATAAGCAGCCGATAGCAAAGAACGAAACGTTAAGTGATCCCTCATGGGGGAACTCTGGGTCACCCCTATTGAGTGCGCCACTGCCAAGAGTCAACGGTTGTGAATATCAAGTAAAAAGTACAATTTATGTGGAAGCCGGTAACACAGCATTCCACAGAAACGCAGACTGGAAAAATGAACAAGTATCCAGGGGCGGACTGGATCGACGAAACTAGGCCCGGAATTTTAGTCTTGTGGTTCGCTACAGAAACACACGTAACCCGCAGGGGAGAACCTCACAAATTCCCTTATGAAAAACATTCCGTTAACTCCTGGATGCAGGGGCGTAGCTAAAGTGTTTATATTGGGGGAAGTGTATAGATGAAAATTACCGAATTCTTCCAATTAAATTAGATCGACTTACTTTCATGTAGGGCATGCCGTCAACTTTGAATTTTAGAATATTTGATTATCATAAATTCATTTTATTAAGAATATCGACATGTTTATCTTTTTGCGAGTAACAGCGAAATCAACTATCGCAGCTTTGTGAGTTTTAGAAGGGAAATGCTGGCATAATTTGCTCAATTTATCACACTCTTCATTTGTGCCATTGCCTCACATCCGTTTCATTCCAAGTAGAATCTCATTTTTCCCTATTTGGACTTTCAGGGAAAAGAAAACAAACAAAGCAATAAGCAGCATCTTTAACAATGCTATATTCTAAATGGGGATATTGTTTATACCATAAAGGAGAAAAACGTCTCCGCTTCGCTGCAGGAATAGAAGAGTTTGAAAGAAAAATAGTTGAGTTAGGTTGAAGAGGTCCAATAAAAATTAAATATTTTCTCTCAGCAACTGTTCTCATTTTTCTCATACCAGGATCATATTCGACTTTGCTGCAGTTGTTTAAACTATCAACTGTTCCTGCGTTTTTTGATCGATTTGATAGTGCATCTTTACAAGAAGTTAATATTTTCCCACACTGCTTATGAATAATTTCTGTAACCTCCAAAATTTCAACTAAAATTAAATCAGGGATAAATATTTCCCTGTCTTGAGATTTTGCAATTGTTTCCTTACAGTCGTAATAATTTAGAAAATTTTTAAACTGACCTAAACAGTTTATCCAGTCAAGAGTAACGCTCGAAAACGGTGGCTCATTTTCACGTTCTTTGGTGTTGATACCAGCATCTTCCGCTACGTTCTTATTCATCACATTTGATTTTATGTCAGTCAGAAACTTCCATGTTGGTTTGACTGAAAATTGCAGTATCTTCTTTTTCTGACGGTATATCCACGGATAATGTTGTTTTAAAATGCTCTCTTCGTGTTGTTTTTCCTTTTTGCAGCTGTTTCGAAAGGGTTTGCAGGAGATCCAACACATTTCACTTTCACTGCTTGCTTAACGTGGCAAAGTTCTTCATGCTTTTTCTTGTAATCCATATCGAATTGCTTTGTACATTGCAGACATTCAACTTTGTACCTGTTACGTCTTTTTAATATCTTTTCGTTCCATTTTACACCTCTTCTACGTAGTTAACCAACCATCAACGCATAAATTGAAATCCCCGCTATTCTGTCTCATTTGTTTAAATTCATTGGTGACATGAGGAAGAGAAGAGGCCAACATGAACCATTCTCCTTTGTTTGAACACTAGAGACGGCTGAAGGCAGTTTTTACTTAGGTTCAGCTAGAACTTCGCCACGGCACAGAACTTATTTTGAAGTCCGAGGTCCAAGCATATCCCGCAGCATGGCACAAACCGAATAAATACTGTTGACTATCAGGCTACGCAGTGGTGTTGTTTATGACATGTCAATCAAAGCAGAATACATCCGAGGGGTATTATTAGGGCGGTCACCAAGTCCGACTTATCTTTTTATGTAGAGGTTGACAACCAGCGACTCCAGTAAACCATGTGTTTTTACTTTGTCTCCGTCCCTCTCTGAGACCCTGGCCATGTTGACATTAGTAACAAATTCTCGAAAGGAAAATGCTTGGAGTTGGTTTAGTCATAGAAACGACTTTCATCCTCCTCAGCTGTGTCTGTGGTTAAGTAGCAGAGAAATAATGGTTCATTTTTTTTTATTTTTTTTTATAAACCAGAATTTGAAATATTTTGTGTGCAACTTAATTCTCGGCCCCTAACCGCAGGCGATCATAGAACGTCGGAAAATGCAAATAGCTGTGTGCGATAATTGCTGATTGCAGCGCCATCCAACAACTTTTCAGGCAACCGTAACAGCTCACAGCTGCATGACAGAAGAGACGAAAGTTGACGGTGAAAGCAATGTCGTTCGAGAAGCAACATTTGAGGCACTATTTCCTGTTCGCATTTCAGCTGAAAAAAAAAGTGCCCAGCAAATGATATGTGCTGCTTTGGGTGAGACTGCTGTGTCCCACAGAACGTGTAACAAATGGTTCCAGCGGTTTAAGAAGGGGAATTTCGATCTCCGTGATGCAGAACGTCCCGGACAGCCACAGAAAGTTGACGATGAGGAACTGGAACAACTGTTGGACGCGGATCCCTGTCGCACACAGTCAGAGCTCGCCCAGGAACTCGGAGTAACACGGCAAGCCATTACAAAGCGCCTGCACAAGCTTGGACGGAGTCACAAGGAGGGTTTTTGGGTGCCCACCAACTCACAGCTGCGAACAAGTCTAGGCGCTACGATGTTGCTGTGTCCTTGCTCTCCAGATTCAAGAAGAAGGATTTCCACCACAAGATTTTGACCTGTGATGAGAAGTGGATCCTCTACGATAATCCTAAGCGGCGCAAATCGTGGGTTTATCTAGGTCAGCCTACCACCAGTACCGCCGAACCGAATATCCATGCCACGAAGTTGTTGCTGGGTGTATGGTGGGATCAGCGCGGTGTCGTACACAATGAGTTGCTCAAACCTGGTGAAACGGTCAATGCTGAGCGTTATTGTCCGCAACTCATTCGTGTGAGTGACGCACTGGAGGCGAAAAGCCATACACCGGCAAGGGCAGAAGGTCGGTTCTGTTGCTTCAGTATAACGTGCGTCCTCACACCGCGAAAATGACTTTAAACACGGTCGCCGACCTGGGATGGTATATTTTGTCCCATCCGGCGTATTCTCCAGACTTCGCCCCGTCGGATTATCACCTCTTTCTCTCCCTGCGACATCATCTGAGTGATACGCACTTCACTTCTGTCGAGGAGGTCCACACAAGTATTGATGACTTTATCAACTCGAAACAGCCCTATTTTTTCCGCAGTGGCATTCGGCAGCTCCCTGACCGATGGCTCAAATGTATCCAACATGACGGGGATTATTTCCCTGATTAGGTACGTATTCGATTTGCTAAAATTTGTTATGAACGTGTCGTGCCTGTGGCCGAGAATTAAGTTGCACGCCTAATATTTTGCGTAGATGTTAATCAAGATTATTTTGTCTACAAAGTTCGAGAATTTTTGTCAGAGCTGATTTAACGCATAGAAATCAAAATACGGAATTTGGTGGTGTAACACCTCCCTACACGCCCCTATGGCTACGCACTTGCCTGGATGAAATAGAACTGTTGAAATATGCACTGTAACAGTAATTCAGTCGTGAACGAATTTTAGCAGCAACTTAAGGCTGAAAGAATTTTAAAAATTCACTCATGATTGAATGTAACACATCAAACTCTACTCAAAACGGAGTGTTGCAGCAGATGATTATATTTATTTGGTTACTGATTGCGTAGTGCGCCCGGTAGTCGTTCCACCTCCTTGAATAGACGCCTTTTTTAAGTCTATCCATTCTTTTGGTTTATGAACTACCATTTTGAACCATGAGCCAGAATTGGTAAATCGTTGTTTCTTTTAAGGTAAATATGGGTGGAGACACCGTTTTGGAACATCTCAGCCAGAGAATCTCTTTGTGTTCTATGTCTGTACGTGGGTAAGGGTGTCAGAATAATGGACTAGCAAAATTGTTACTTAAAAATTGTAAAAGGAGGGTAGGGCCGACAATGTCCCTTTGGCCCCAAGCTTAATTATTTATAAAACTTAGCTTAATTTATTTCTAATAGTATGCTACGTCCAGAGGCAAAGTCTTCACTGAAGTAAATTTTTTACTATTGATTTGTCATTTTACAGCAAACGCCCAACCTATATGTAGATAGAAGGAAAGGAATCTTTTTAGGAGAGTAACATTTTAGATAGAAAACATAAAGCTCAAATGAAGTGAACAATTCTTATTCATCAGTTCCAAAATAATTACGCCGCCCCGGAGGCGCAGTGGTCTAAGGCGCTGGTCTCTGATCATTCGTCCGTAAGGGGTCCGGGTTCGAATCCCGGTCAGGCATGGATGTTGTGTTTGTCTTACGGCACTGGCTCTCTCCCTTCCCTGGAACCAGTGACCCTAAATTAGGGACGGGCGACTGCTTATAGCCCATTGAGTTGCTCACGGTGGTCGTTAAACCTCCAATCAAAAAAAAAAAAAAAAAAAAAATAATTACTCGTTCTTTCCAAAAAAAAAAAAAAAAAAAAATCCAGACAAAGAGGATAAGAAAAAGTGGCCCAATTCTCGAGTAGGCAACCGGGAAATATTCCGGTGGGTCAATTCGCCACTGCAAGTATCAGATAGTGACCTTAAAAATATAGGAAGATGCTTTTGGGGTAGAGCTTGGAAAATTTCCAAGACCTCAGTAGCCAATGTTCAAGTCTCTCTGTTGCGCGCGCGCGCACACACACACACACACTGAGTAGCCAAATTATTATGACCACCTGGTCAGCACGTTGTTAGACTACCTTTTGCCCTTAACTGCTTGAATTCATCTTGCTGCGGACTCTATTAAATGTCGGTAAGTGCCTTGGGCTATATTAGCGCAAGTGCGATGAATTGCACCTTTCGGGATCTTCAAGACTTCACGATAGAGGATCCAGACCTCTGATGCCCCCCTTTCGATTTCGTCCCGCGGAAGCTCCATTGAATTGAGATCCAGTGATTGAGGAAGCCAGTGTACCAGAGAAAAGTGTCCGTGATACTCTTCAAACCATTTGTGTACAATGGGAGGGAGTACTATGACATGGAGCACCGTCCTGGTGGAAGTATCCATCTCCATTGGGATAAATCATCAACATAAGTAATATACTGATTTCATTGTCCCGTTCCGCCAATCTGTCTTGGCTCCACGGGGACTTGTTGAGCACCTTGGATGTTATTTTGAAATGTTGCGACAATTATCCTGCCTTGAGACGCGGTTCGGACCCTGGCCACCCCAATGGCCCAGAGACCAGCCCGTGGTGACGTGCTGGCAGGCGACCTAGAATACCTTGTCTGGGTTCCCGCTCTGTCTGGCGGGATAGGTCGTTTCTTACTTTTTCGCTGACTGGAAGATTCCTTGCCCTCGAACTTTTTTGGGGAATAATTTCCCTTTATTTTCTTTTTCAAACACCTACACACATGTATACACTGTCCTCATGCTTAGGACTTACAACATCAAGAGATAGCAAAATTTATTTACAGAATATTTACATTGGTGGTTTCTTCGTCTGCTTTCCCACAGACTTCTACCCTCATTCATCTTCCGATTCGCTTTCGGTGTGCACGTTCACCTCCTGCGTTTCGGTCCCCGTTTGATTGGGGAAGATGGTATGTTGCTGGAGGGTTAGCCTTTCAACCAAGGCTATTATCCCCTCCTGTTAACGGAAGATTGGATGAGCAGATCCAATCTTCGCGTTCTTTGCACACCTGGGATCAGTGTGTTTCTCCATTCGGCGAAGCCACTGCATTCAAGTACGCAGTGTTCTATGCTTGCCGTTCTCTTTCCACAGGGACAAGTGCAGTTCCTGATGGCAAATCTGCCTAGGTATTCAGGGCTGATGCCATGGCCACTGAGTACTTGATTCAGGAACTTATTTGTCTGTGCTCGTTTGGTCGAGACTTTCGGAAACACTCTGTGTGTCTTCCGCCCTGTCTCTCCCATGTCCCATCTGACCTGCCATTCGGTCATGGTCCGACGTGCTAGTGCTGCGCGAATGCACCTTCGCGGCGTTCTGCATTGCACGTCGACCGTCTCTTTCAGCGTGGCTGCCTTCGCCAGCTGATCTGCCCTTTCGTTTCCTAGGGTTCCGACATGGCTTCGTACCCAGTGGAAACTAACTGCCCCATCTCCCTCTGCCCTCAAGAGGGTTTTGATCCTCTGGACGATGGGGTTTCTTCCCCTGAATCTACTCAGAGCCTGCAGTGCTGCCTCACTGTCCGAGTAGAGTTTTATTCTTTCGTCACTACGCCTGGGGAGTGCCCAGGTGAGTGCCATCTCTATCGCCAGAAGTTCAGCCTGAAAGACCGAAGCGTTCTGCGATAATTTCACGCTTCCTGCAGTGGCTTCGTTCCCGTCCGAGAACGCACAGAAGCCTGCCCCCACTTGTCCCTTCAACTTTGAGCCGTCCGTGAACAGCTCATGCCCAACTCCCGTGGGTTTCTCCTTGTCCCACGGTGGGCAAATTTCCTCGGCAGGGTGGATCTGCCAGTCCACACTTTCCATCTCCATGTCGGAGGCTCGATGCGGCGCACCGAGAAGGTAGGCGTCCTCGCCTGACCTTAGGCAGTGCATTGCTGCCTCCCTTTCCACTACTAGGTCTGCCGGCTCGCACCCCGCCAGCACTTGGAGTGCTAGGGTTGACGTTGTGCGAAAACAACCGGTTATCCCCAGTAGGGCCAACCTTTGGATTTGGTTTATCCCCTTCTTCATTCTGACTGTGGGGTTCCACCATGCCCCACTTGCATACGTCAGAATTCTTTCAATTCCTCTCTGATAGATGGCCTTCTTGGTTTTGCCCGTTAACCTCATGCCATTCAATCTATTGAGAATCATCGTGCACCTTGTTCTAAGGTGCCTCAGGTGTGGCAGCCCTGATAGACTCTGATCCAGGACCACACCCAAGTATTTCATTTCACGCACCGCCTTGATAGTGCACCCTTGGAATCTGCACTGGGGTGGTGTTTTCATTACTCCTCTCTTAGCTATTGCTAGCAGAGTGGTCTTCTCAGGAGCGAAGCACAGTTTGCTTTCTCTGCTCCAATTTTCTAGCACATCCAAGGCCCTATGTGCTTCTCTTTCGATCACGTGTCTCCCTGAGGCGGAGACCACGAGAACGAAATCGTCCGCATAGGCTTGAATCTCCACTGCGGGCCCCAGGTCTAGGTTCAGTGCTGAATCAGCAACTATATTCCACCAGAGCGGCCCGGAGTTGGATCCTTGCGGACACCCTCTATGGTACGAACGCGAGGATTGCCCATTCCCCGCTTCGAACTCGACTCTTCTATCAGACAGGTAGCTGCTGATCAGTTTGAACAGGTTCCTTGGACAGCCAAGTTCTTTAAGTCTGGTTAAGACCATTGGCCACCAGACACTGTTGAATGCCCCCTCACGTCTAGTGAGATGAAGCAGGTATGGAGCCCCTCCGCTTTGTTCCTCTCTGCCCTCTCTCGGAGGCTGCGAATTGCCTGCGTTGCGCAACGCCCCGGAAGGAAACCAAATTGGTTCCTGTTTAGCTTTCCCTGCTCCATGAGGAAGCCAAGCGCTCTGTTCGTTATGAGCTTGTCCAGCACCTTGCTCCACGCCGAGAGGAGGCAGATGGGCCTATAGGCTGCGGGGTCATTTTTGTTCTTTCCGGTCTTGTTGAAAAGAACTAGCACCGCTGTTTTCCACAAGTCTGGGAAGATTCCTCCCGAGGCATTCGTTTAGGAGCGCCACAAAATACCCGGGATTTGCATAGTAGATTTCTCTGACTATGCTGAGGTCGAACCCATCCTTGCCTGGTGCTTTGCCCGTATTTAGACTGGAGAGGGCATTCTCCACTTCGTCTCTCGTGAAGGGGGGTCCTCACCAGTGTCCGGCGGGATCCGACTTTCTTCCCTTATTTCTTTTTGTTGAGGGGAGTCCCCTTCTCCCTCGTCTCCTTGGAAGTGGTAATCCAAGAGACTTTCTACGGTACTATCAAGAGTCTTTGATAGGCTACCGTCTGCCCTTTCTACCGCTGCTAGTTTTAGCGGTTCGGTTATGGATCCCCTCGAGATCTTATAGGGGATCCCGAAAGGGTCAGCCGGAGTTTGAAACTCACACAGTTTTCTCCAGTAGGAGATTTTCGAGAGATTCAGTTCTCTCCTGTATGCTGAACGAGCCTTTGTATGCACTTCTGTGCACTCCCTGTCTTGCGGAGTAGCTTTTGCTCTTTGCAGAGCTTTCCTACTCCGCCTAGCTCTCGCCCTTAGAGCTTTTAGTTTCTCCGACCACCAGGGGTGGGGGTCCTTGGCTCCCCTTTTATTTCCCCTACTACTCTCGCATAGCGTTGTTATTTGACTGGTAAGTTCTTCAAAGAGGGAGTTGAGGTCCGACACTTCTGCGGCCTCTTCTTCCCTCCTACCTCCCAACAAGGTAGTTAACTTGGCTTTAAAAGCCCACCAGTCTAGATTCTTCATTAAGAATCTTTTGCGCTTGGGTCGGATGGGCTTTTCCGATCCCAAAACGAAAGATAGCGCTAGGTGGTCACTGCAGCTCTCGTCGTCCAGTACTTGCCAATCCTGGACAAGGCTGCGCTTTGAGACTCTGACGAGAGTCACGTCGAACCAAGAGGAGCCCCTCGCCCCTTGGAAGGTCGGGGTGCTCTCTGGATCGTTCAAGAAACTCAGGTCTGCCGCGTTGGCAAAGTCCACTAGTAGCTGGCCGCGTTCGTCCTCGTTCTGATTGCCCCAGAGAGGACTCTTCGCGTTGAAGTCGCCTGCTATTATTATCTCATGACTGGGGAATTCCCCTAATAGAGCCATTAGCTCATTCAGCGTTTCTCTCAAATTGCCTGCCGGAGAACTGTATACGTTCACCATTAAAAATTTCGCATCACCACATTCCACGCCGAGGGCGACCACGTTCTCGGAGCATTTTATCTCGAGAACCGCTAGGGACGGGTCTTTCACGACCGTGGCCACCCTGGGCTTTGCCACCCTAGGGTGGTAGATCCGGTAGGAGTTAGGGAAGCCCACCACTCTTCCCCCTGTTCGAATGGTTCCTGCAATAGCAGAATATGAGCTTTTTGCTCAGTGGCTGTCACCAGGGCCTGTGTTGTTGCTGCCCGTGCGTGGTGCAGATTGATTTGAAGCACCTTAACGCCTCTCTTTGGTTTATTATCCATAATGAGTGCGTTCTTTTAGCAGAGCCAGTTCTCTGACAAGGCTTGGGCATTCCTTGTCTAGGCTCGAGTGGCCTACATCCACTCGACGCCTGAATCTCTTGTTGTTTGCCAAGCAGTTAGTGCAGACCGGGCTATTGCTGCACTCTTGGTGCTTGTGCCCGGTTTCCCCACACCGGGCACATCTATCCTGCTCTTCGGTGCACCTTGACCTAAAGTGCCCGAACCCGTTACACCTGTAGCAACGGACCTCCCTCAGATATTCCCTTACTGAGTGGACGGTCCATCCCACTCCGAGCTTGCCTCGCTTCATTACTTTTTTGAAGGTCAGTGGGTCCGCCTCTGCTACCCAGTGGCGTTTCCCACCCTTCACCTTCAACGAGAACTTGAGCTGGAGGCTGCTCTCCTCCAACTCTGGGTTCTGTTCCGCGAGACATTGCTCGACCTCTTCCCTTGACAGGTTTCCGTCTATCCCGTAGACGATAAACCTTGGATTCCTCTTAGCTGGCAATCTGGACCGAAGGTTCTCCTTCGTCACTGCATTGCTCTTTAGCTCCGAATCCAATTTCTCTATTTCTTTGGCGGAGGAGCATTCCACCATTACTCCTCCCCCATTGACCTTTCTAACTCCCTTAACCCCAATCTGGAGTTTGGCGGGGCAAATCTGAGTTTGCAGAACCGCCTTTACGTCTTCCGACGAGGGAGAACCCTTGTCTGTTGCGGGGTAAACGAGAAGCACGTGCCTCTTCTCGACCCTCTTGGGTGCCACCTTCTTGGCTACCTCCTTCTTACCCGTTTTTTGCTTAGGGGCCGTATTCCCCTTGCCTGGCTTCGCTCGAGCCGCTTCGGCATATGTCTTTGGAGCCGCGCTAGCGTGCTCACTTCTTTCCTGGAGTCTCCCTTGGATGAGACTCATCTCTATCACTTGCTTGGTGCAAGCTGCTTGTAGCGAGTTCGCTACTTTCCTTATCTTGGTTCTGGTGTTAACCAGAACCTTGTTTGAAGGATTCTCTAGAATCCTCTCCAACTCTTGGAAGAATCAACATAAGTAGATGGACTTGGTCGGCAACAATATTTAAATACATTTGGGCGGTCAAACGTTGCTCCACACGAATCAAAGGGCCCCAAACACCCCCACAAAAGCATGCCTCCTCCCAGTCCATTATGTTGTCTCCGCCAGCGTGAACAGTAGTGACGACTCAAGATGGGTCCGTGCTTTCGTGCTGCTGTCTCCATATCTTCACCCTATGGCAGTGGCGGATCCAGAGGGGGAAGGCGGGGAAGCCCTCTCCTCAGGACCAAGAAAAACTTCGATTTGGTAGGTTTTAATAACAAATTGAATAATTTTTCGTGAAAGAAAATATTACTTAAAAGTATATTACTTTCCTTAATTAATTGGAAGAATTTATTTACATACTAAGAACACTTTTTCATTGTGAGGAAAATATCAGAAAGGTCCCCGGTTATTCCAGGCACTTACACCCCCCCCCCCCTCCCATCTCTCAGGAAAATCCTGGATCCGTCCCTGCTCTCTATGGTGTAGCTGAAAATCTGATTCGTCGGACCACTTTACCACATAAACTTTTTTATTACTATTAAAGTAAATAATTCCACTCATACCTTTAATGCGATACTTTATAACGAAGTAAATTTCTCCGTCATTTCTGTCCACGCCAGGATTCGAACCCGGATGCCCTCATTCCGGAATAAGTTGCTCTACCAATTGAGCTACGCGGACGTTTTATTCTGATTCCTATCTGCCTTTATGTCGTGTGCGTCCTTCTGGCAGGTACGTCACATCTCCTGGTACGTTACATCATCTCCCTTATTTTTTTTTTTTTTTTTTTTTATTTTTTTTTTCGAAGCGCTGTGGAAGGGATTCTCTTATTTTTCCTATCTCGCGGTGTGGAAATAACATCACACAATTGTGAGATTTTGAACGGTCGGGTCATCCGGATAGTTCGGGCGCCATTATAACGAAGTAAATTTCTCCGTCATTTCTGTCCACGCCAGGATTCGAACCCGGATCCCCTCATTCCGGAATAAGTTGCTCTACCAATTGAGCTACGCGGACGTTTTATTCTGATTCCTCTCTGCCTTTATGTCGTGTGCGTCCTTCTGGCAGGTACGTCACATCTCCTGGTACGTCACATCTCCTGGTACGTCACATCATCTCCCCCTTATTTTCTTTTTTTTTTTTTTTTTTTTTTTTCGAAGCGCTGTAGAAGGGATTCTCTTATTTTTCCTATCTCGCGGTGTGGAAATAACATCACACCATTGCGAGATTTTGAACGGTCGGGTCATCCGAATAGTTCGGGCGCCATTATAACGAAGTAAATTTCTCCGTCATTTCTGTCCACGCCAGGATTCGAACCCGGATCCCCTCATTCCGGAATGAGCTACGCGGACGTTTTATTCTGATTCCTATCTGCCTTTATGTCGTGTGCGTCCTTGTGGCAGGTACGTCACATCTCCTGGTACGTTACACCATCTCCCCCTTATTTCTTTTTTTTTTTTTTTCGAAGCGCTGTAGAAGGGATTCTCTTATTTTTCCTATCTCGCGGTGTGGAAATAACATCACACCATTGCGAGATTTTGAGCGGTCGGGTCATCCGGATAGTTCGGGCGCCATTATAACGAAGTAAAATTTTCCGTCATTTTTGTCCACGCCAGGATTCGAACCCGGGTCCCCTCATTCCGGAATAAGTCACTCTACCAATTGAGCTACGCGGACGTTTTATTCTGATTCCTATCTGCCTTTATGTAGTGTGCGTCCTTCTGGCAGGTACGTCACATCTTGTGGTACGTTACAACTTGCGCCTGCTTAGCTGCACACAGGCGGATGATCCATGGCGGTTTCGTTGACAATGCAAGTCTCATTTCTTCATCGACGGATTTGAGTCTCTCCCTCTTTGATGTTTTAATTTCAGTCAACGTCGAGAAGCCCAGTTCACACAAATATGTAGTTGAAAATGGCAATAACACATACACTGCCGTCTCGGAGATAGCCGGGTATTCACCCCTTATCGCCAACCAAAATGTGTCCAAAGGCACTTCGAGAAGTTTTATTTTGAATGTTCTGTCTGCTTTTAAATCTGCGAGTTCCTCTTGTATATTAATCGGAAGAGGTTTTGAATTCGCAACGTATGGATCACGAACCCAGCCAAAACCTTGAACTCTATCTCCAAAATACGAACTTCTGCTGCAAGATTTCTAAATGTTCTTTAATTAAGTCCATCACCACTTCATTACCGTCAGCAAGTGGCCATACAAGTTGGGAACATCTCAAACGACCCATTTTCAATTCTCTGTATCAACAAATTCAGCTTATTCACAAATCCTTGAATCTTATCCATGCTAGTCAGAATATTTTCGTTCCTAACTTGCATTTTTCTGTTCAGCTCATTCAAGTGTACGAAAATATCGGTAAAATATGCCAACTTACACACCCATTCATCATCTGCAAATAAATCCGCGTACTCATGCCCCTCAACTGTCAAAAATGCATGTACCCTCCTCTTTAAGTTCAAATATTCGCGTTAACACTTTCCCTCGTGATAACCACCGTACTTCTGTATGTAGCAGGAGTGTAGTTTGTTATGATCCCATTTCCTGACGCAAAACGGAAAGAGCCGCGATTTGATGAGGTTCACGACTTTTACTACTTCGACCAGCACAACTTTCAGGAAAGATGGTAAAGACTTAGCAACAATGGCCTCGCGGTGAATGAGACAATGATCGCATCGTTTATGTTAGGATTTGCTTCGCGTACTTTAGATACAAATGCTTTCACTCGGCCTGTCATAGAATCGGATCCGTCTGTACAAACATTAACGCAATCCTTCCATTTTAATTCATTATGGAGCACATATTCATTAGTCACGCGAAATATTTCTTCACCGGTGGCTCGCTCGGGAAGTTCTTTGCCAAAAAAGAAATTTGTTGCAATTACATCTCCATCGATGTACCGAATGTGGGCAAGAAGTTGTGCGTGACCACTAATATCGGTGGACTCGTCGTTCTGAAGTGAGAACTTCTAACTGCTGTTGATTTTCTCCTTCATAATGTCTTTAATGTCACTGGACATGTCACTAACTCGGCGACTGATTGTGTCACCAGAGAGAGGAATTTTTGAAATTTCATTAGCAGCTTCAGAACCCAGGACTATTTTCACCATATCTTTACAAGCAGGCATTAACAACGTTTCAGCTATTGTGTGTGGTTTTTTGGCCTTTACGATAAGTTTGGCTACCCTCCTGTACTTTTTCCGAAACACGTACTGTCGCAATCATGAACGTTGCTTGTTTTTAGTTTTGTTCCAACAACTGACGAAAATAATTGATATCTTTGCTTGACAGTGAAGAATGTTTTGTTGACAAATGTTGTTTCAGTTTACTATGAACCATAGCATCATTACTGAGTTTTTCACCACAAACGATACACTCGGAGATTGGGCATGTTTTATCACCCCACCAAAAAAAAAAAAACGTCAGAAAAATAATTATCACTATACTGCCGGTGCACTAATTTTTGTTTCTTTTTTCGGGCTCAATGCTGCTTTCACTACTTGCACTCGAGGACGGAACACTCCGTACAAGGGACTTGTCCATCTTGAAAAAATAAAATTGTTTAATAGTAATAGATCTAAGCGATGGCCTCTGATCATTCGTCCGAACGGGGTCCGGGTTCGAATCCCGGTGAGGCATGGATGTTGTGTTTGTCTTACGGCGCTGGCTCTCTCCCTTCCCTGGACCCTAAATTAGGGACGGGCGACTGCTTATAGCCCATTGAGTTGCTCACGGTGGTCGTTAAACCTCCAATCAAAAAAAAAAAAATAGTAATAGAAAATAGCAAGACTGACTAGCAATCACAATTTTCGGACTACTTCAGAGCACAGCTGTGATAGAACTGAAATAATTGTAAGACGCGGGCCTTATACTCCTCAAAGGGAAGAAGGGGCACATATACAAGGGCGCCTGGGGGACTTGCTCCCCCCTCCGCAATTATTATAGCCAAATTTTTGATAAATTTAAAACACTAAAATAGACGAAACCTTTTTTTAAAGAATTTTTGAAAATAATAACATATTAATGATTGATTGTATCAATTATTTTTGTTGTGTTTTAGTATCTTGTACATTTACTAAATTGTTTGATAGCCTTGAAGGAGGTAAGGATTTTTCTTAGCTCCCCTCCCCTAAAAGTACGCATATGGGCGCCACTGCACACATACCGGCTTATTTAAAATAAAGTCTAACATCCATACAGGATAAAGGTAATAAAGTTGAAGAAGCACTAACAAACAGGGAGAAATACCAAAACAACGTAATAAAATAATAAAAGACACCGAAAGTTTTACTAATCCCAGCACTTTTAGGGAAAAGCGTACTCAGAACATGGGGCAAGTGAAACAAAGAAGCCACATAGAGCATCGGTAGAGGCGAGAAATACAAATATATCAATAAGCAACACTACGATATAATAACTGTGAATAAATAATTAACATTTAATTTCTTAGAATACATAAAAATTTGCGGCATGTAATAAAGAATAAACAAGCATCATGTTATTTAATTAGTTCAGCAACAGAGAATGAAATACAAGCATATGAAACACAGTAACTGGGATAAAATTAAAAAATAAAACTCGACAATTAATTTCTTACAATAGGATAATAGGTAAAAGTTCGCGTCACACCTTTCACCTGGGGGGGGGGGCACACCGGTTGCGGAACACGGGCTTAGACCACTGCGCCAACGGGGCTGCAATTCTTGTGTTCCTGTACAAACTGGCGGCATTTCTTCTTGTTTGCTGCAGATAGCAATGGCTTATTTACTAACAGTCCGTATGCTTCTGTAGCCCATACGATGAAATATGCAGTGAACTGTACGGTGAGAGGCCATCGGATTTGGCTCATGATTCAGATTATTTGTAATGTGACGAAGTGTTGGCCGCCTGTTGGACTGAACAAGTCTGCCTACTCTCCGCTCAGCTCGAACATCCAGTAGCCGTTGGCGACCTCGGTTTTTTACGCTTTCCAACCGTAGGTGGAAGAATTGTATATGCTCCAGCTTTGTCCGTCTGTTTGTCCGTCCGCCCGCACGATAACTCGCGTAAAAATGGTTCGATTTCGACGAAATTTTAGTATGTGGTAGGGGACAACCTCGGGAGGAACCCTATAGAAAATGGGCGAAATGGGGTCAAAGGTCAGGACATAGAAGCGTCATAACTTACGTAAAAATGCTTCGATTGCGACTAAACTTTATCATGTTGTTCTGGAGGTATGCTTAACTAGTTCTGTTGAATAACATTGAAATGGGGTCAAAGGTCAGGGGACAGGACCGAGATTTATTCCACAGCCGTTATCCTCATAACTTGACTAAAAATGCTTCTATTGCAACAAAACTTTTGTATGTTGTTCCGGAGGTATACTGAACCAATTATGTTTAATATAATCGAAATGGGGTCAAAGGTCAGGGCACAGGAGCGAGATTTATTCCACAGCCATTACCCTCATAACCTGACTAAAAATGCTTCGATTGCGACAAAAGTTTAGTATGTTGTTCCGGAGGTATACTGAACCAATTCTGTTTGATATCATCGAAATGGGGTCAAAGGTCATGGCACAGGAGCAAGATTTATTGCACAGCTATTATTCTCATAACTTGAGTAATAACTGGAGTAATGATTCCTGGTATTTTGGAAAGTGTATCATAATGATGCATTGCATGATTTTACTAACTTGTTTGACTAGTAACCCAGTCTTGATAAACTTTAACAACAGCTGCACTCGAGCATTTCACAAATACAGCCGTTTTGCTAATGCTTGCACCAATGCTTCGAATACCCACGACCATTCCACGTTTCAAGTCCGTCTGATCGCGTCTTTTACCCACTATTTCTTGCGCAATGCACTTCATTAGTCTCTGCATGCCTTCAGCGTTCCCTTTTTATACCGATTCATATTGCGTCAGTAGCATCTGCGGGATAGCTACTTTGCATAAAATAGTCTAGTGGTCATAATAATTTAGCCATTCAGTGTATTTCACAGCATTTCATGAATTGCCCCCAGCAGTGAAAGGTGAACTCATCTATGGTTTCAACTTCGCTTTATTGGGTCTCTGGGACCAGTACAAAGAAAAACGGGGAAAACTGGGGCACAGTAAAACAATAGCAAAGGGCGGGGCATAACACAAACATAACAGGGAAAAGGGCACAACACTGTACATAAACAGACGCAATACAATGGCGGGACACATGCAAAATGATAAAGAGCTAAAATGTTCACTCAGTAGACGAGGCAGAGTCCTGGAGCATCAAGGTGGGAGTCCAGAAAGAGGCGACGAGGCTCCTCAGGACCTCAAACTCATCTATGGGTCGCTCCATGTCAAATCAGCACAAAAAAGGAACTTTTTTCTGAAACTTCTTGAACTTACAGGCTTTTTAAGGAAACTAATCAGTGCAAAGTTTCTATAGTTAAGGACTTTGAAATTAAAAAACAACAATCAACAAAAACAAAAACAGGCATTTTTGTGTCTACCATGACTATCAGAAATGACAGTAACTGTAGACCTAACTCAGAGGTGGGGAAGGTTTTCATGTTGGAAGGCCGCATGCAGGAAACTTCAATTAGAAATACTCCAGAATGTACATTATTTTGCAAAACTCTAACTACTATGTGTTAACTAACGTCAAAAAGTGAAAAAAAAACATTCTAAAGTTAACTAACCTCTTAATAACTTTGTTGTGACTGCTTTTTTTTTTTTTTTCGATTGGAGGTTTAACGACCACCGTGAGCAACTCAATGGGCTATAAGCAGTCGCCCGTCCCTAATTTAGGGTCACTGGTTCCAGGGAAGGGAGAGAGCCAGTGCCGGAAGACAAACACAACATCCATGCCTCGTCGGGATTCGAACCCGGACCACGTTCGGACGAATGATCAGAAGCCGTCGCTTAGACCACTGCGCCACCTGGGCGGCTGACTGCTTTTTGTTGGAAACCATTTGAAATTTGGTTGCAATATGAAGTTTCGTAGTTTTATCTGATCCTCTAGATAGGTATTCGTCATTTGTGACCTTAAGGGCGTCTTGATTTGGGTTAGGTAGGAGAACGTAGATTCGCAGCAATAAGTGGTTGAAAAGCAAGAAAGCATTTGAATATTTGGTTGCAACATGGAGGTCCGCAGTTTTACCTGATCCTCTAGATAGGTATCTATCATTTGTGACCTTAAGGGCGTCTTGATTTGGGTTAGGTAGGAGAATGTAGATTCGCAGCAATAAGTGGTTGAAAAGCAAGAAAGCATTTGAATATTTGGTTGCAACATGGAGGTCCGCAGTTTTACCTGATCCTCTAGATAGGTATCTATCATTTGTGACCTTAAGGGCGTCTTGATTTGGGTTAGGTAGGAGAATGTAGATTCGCAGCAATAAGTGGTTGAAAAGCAAGAAAGCATTTGAATATTTGGTTGCAACATGGAGGTCCGCAGTTTTACCTGATCCTCTAGATAGGTATCTATCATTTGTGACCTTAAGGGCGTCTTGATTTGGGTTAGGTAGGAGAATGTAGATTCGCAGCAATAAGTGGTTGAAAAGCAAGAAAGCATTTGAATATTTGGTTGCAACATGGAGGTCCGCAGTTTTACCTGATCCTCTAGATAGGTATCTATCATTTGTGACCTTAAGGGCGTCTTGATTTGGGTTAGGTAGGAGAATGTAGATTCGCAGTAATAAGTGGTTGATAGATCCCTGGCATTATCAACCAGGGCTCTATCAACCACTTATTACTGCGAATATTATATCAGGCCAGAAAAATATTATCAGGCCCGCGGGCTGGGCCTGGCCTTGGCCAGAGGCTCGAGCCCGGCCAGGACCAGCCCGCGGGTCGGGTCGGGTCGGGTCAAGCCGGGCTTGTTCAGTAGTTTAAAACTTACTGGCCGGTACGGGCTGGGCCTACAATTTCGTAGGTAGGCTTGGACGGGCCTACAGTTTCGTAGGAAGGCTTAGACGGGCCTGCACTTGCAAGTGTACCGTGTAGTCAGGTTGTTGATCAATTTAGGTCATTCTGTTTTTGAATCACTGCCTTTCCCTTCCCGTGATCATATTTCCTGTTTCTCGCAATCATTCTTCTCTCCCGCTTTGTGCTATTTTTTATTTATTTATTTATTTATTTTGCGCGCAACTTTTCGTCTTTGATCTTTGGCAATTGAACTCCCCTTTGAATCCATATTCCATTTATTTGGGAAGTTTGCACCAGACAAACGCTTGCTCCGTGCAATGATTTGCATTTATAGGAATTAGGAATCAATTAAAGCTTCAATATGCGCAAGTAAACTATTCTTAGACTCTGTCTTTTTAATTTTGATTTGTTACTTGCGTTGTTTTAAATATGGATGAATATTGGGTTGGGTAAATTAGGGGTCCGAGGAGCAAAACAATCTGAAAATTGTGTTTCATTTGGATTTTGGGAGTTATATCCTGAACCTTAAGAATGAAAATCAAAGACGTCGGGCCAACCGAACGAAATCATATTCTGCGTACGAGAGTTTGTTGTATTAACTATTAACCATTAAGCATGTTAGTGTGTGTGCGTGTGTGTAGCTGAGCATCAGTTTATATTATGTTCTGGGCAAAAGTGTCAAAGAAGACAGTACTTGACTCGTATAAACAGTGATCTGACCCTACGAAGGGTTCGATTATGAAATAACGATAATTTACTTAAATTCACTGAATACGATTTATTGCATTTATCGTATTTCTGGTTACAGGTGGGTTAGTTAACTTGCTTACGCTCTCTTTTTACATGAGTTTCGAGTTATTCCAAAAACGTTACAGTACAAATACCGTCTATGCTAAAGCAAGTGACAGTTACGCAGATGAAACCTATGCCGGGCTTGACATTACGCAGATGAAACCTAACCCACCGGCACACGGCTCGGGTTACCCAGGACTGCCTGCGTCATGTCCAAACACTTCCCTGGCCTGCCCGCTCTCCGGACATGTCCCCTATCGAGCATGTGTGGGGCCAATTGAAACGCCAGCTGCCGCCGTGCCTGACTATCCGGGATTTGGAGCACACCGTCCGACACGTGTGGGCCAGTCTGTCGCAGGACAACATCAGGAGTCTGTTCTCCTCCTTGCCGGACCGAATTGCAGCATGCATCGCCGCACGAGACGGTGCGACGCGCTATTGAAGATGGCCGAACTGCGTGCTACAGATCCCTCTGTAATTGTCCCGCAGCTCTGTTTTTCCGATGCTTCCTTTCTGGTGCACAAATTTCATTGTCCGTGAGTGTATTTGGAGCAAACAACAAACAACATGAGGCACTCGATCCATCCTGCATTGTTTTCACAGTGTCAGCCGGTGAAGGCGGTTGTACGGTGTTGGGCCTATTTATCTGGTAGGAACGTGGACCCCTTGTGCATGTGGAACTACGTATGGCTGGGACCCACTTTCGTGAATTGTTTGCTGACTGCGTACACCTAGCAATGTTGCACTTTTTTCCGAATAGCAGACAGTGTCTTTCAAGATAACGATAAACCTAGCCACATGACCAATGTTGTGCAGGAATGGTTTGAATAACACAGTTCATACTTCCAGCTTAGCGGTTAGCCTCCGAACTCTCCCGATATCAATCCCATAGAGCATTTGTGGGACACTATGGAATGGCATATCAGGTATGCGGACAAACCAAGCACCTCCATACTTTCATTGAAGGCCGCATTACCCACAGCTTGGTTTGCCATATTTCCTAACTGCTTCCGGCATCTTATTGAATCGATGCTACGTCGGATAGCTGCTGCACTGAGGGCGAAAGGAGGACCTACGAAGTATTAGGTAGGCGATTACAATTCCGTGATCACTCAGTGTATGTTGAATCGATGCCACGTCGGATAGCTGCTATACTGAGGGCGAAAGGAGGACTTACAAAGTATTAGGTAGGTGGTCGTTATTCAGTGATCACTCAATGTATGTCGAAAGGATGCCACGTCGGATAGCTGCTGTACTGAGGGTGAAAGGAGGACTTACTAAGTATTAGGTAGGTGGTCGTGATTCAGTGATCACTCAATGTATGTTGAATCGATGCCACGTCGGATAGCTGCTGTACTGAGGACGAAAGGAGGACCTACGAAGTATTAGGTAGGTGGTCATGATTCAGTGATCACTCAATGTATGTTGAATCGATGCCACGTTGGATAGCTGCTGTACTGAGGACGAAAGGAGGACCTACGAAGTTTTAGGTAGGTGGTCATGATTCAGTGATCGCTCAATGTATGTTGAATCGATGCCACGTCGGATAGCTGCTGTACTGAGGGTGAAAGGAGGACTTACTAAGTGTTAGGTAGGTGTTCATGATTCAGTGATCACTCAATGTATGTTGAATCGATGCTACGTCGGATAGCTGCTGCACTGAGGGCGAAAGGAGGACCTACGAAGTATTAGGTAGGCGATTACAATTCCGTGATCACTCAGTGTATGTTGAATCGATGCCACGTCGGATAGCTGCTATACTGAGGGCGAAAGGAGGACTTACAAAGTATTAGGTAGGTGGTCGTTATTCAGTGATCACTCAATGTATGTCGAAAGGATGCCACGTCGGATAGCTGCTGTACTGAGGGTGAAAGGAGGACTTACTAAGTATTAGGTAGGTGGTCGTGATTCAGTGATCACTCAATGTATGTTGAATCGATGCCACGTCGGATAGCTGCTGTACTGAGGACGAAAGGAGGACCTACGAAGTATTAGGTAGGTGGTCATGATTCAGTGATCACTCAATGTATGTTGAATCGATGCCACGTTGGATAGCTGCTGTACTGAGGACGAAAGGAGGACCTACGAAGTATTAGGTAGGTGGTCATGATTCAGTGATCGCTCAATGTATGTTGAATCGATGCCACGTCGGATAGCTGCTGTACTGAGGGTGAAAGGAGGACTTACTAAGTGTTAGGTAGGTGTTCATGATTCAGTGATCACTCAATGTATGTTGAATCGATGCCACGTCGGATAGCTGCTGCACTGAGGGCGAAAGGAGGACCTACGAAGTATTAGGTAGGCGATTACAATTCCGTGATCACTCAGTGTATGTTGAATCGATGCCACGTCGGATAGCTGCTATACTGAGGGCGAAAGGAGGACTTACAAAGTATTAGGTAGGTGGTCGTTATTCAGTGATCACTCAATGTATGTCGAAAGGATGCCACGTCGGATAGCTGCTGTACTGAGGGTGAAAGGAGGACTTACTAAGTATTAGGTAGGTGGTCGTGATTCAGTGATCACTCAATGTATGTTGAATCGATGCCACGTCGGATAGCTGCTGTACTGAGGACGAAAGGAGGACCTACGAAGTATTAGGTAGGTGGTCATGATTCAGTGATCACTCAATGTATGTTGAATCGATGCCATGTCGGATGGCTACTGTACTGAGGGCGAAAGGAGGACCTACGAAGTATTAGGTAGGTGGTCATGATTCAGTGATCACTCAATGTATGTTGAATGGATGCCACGTCGGATAGCTGCTGTACTGAGGGCGAAAGGAGGACCTACGAAGTATTAGGTAGGTGGTCATGATTCAGTGATCGCTCAATGTATGTTGAATCGATGCCACGTCGGATAGCTGCTGTACTGAGGGTGAAAGGAGGACTTACTAAGTGTTAGGTAGGTGTTCATGATTCAGTGATCACTCAATGTATGTTGAATCGATGCCACGTCGGATAGCTGCTGTACTGAGGGCGAAAGGAGGACCTACGAAGTATTAGGTAGGTGGTCATGATTCAGTGATCACTCAATGTATTTTGAATGGATGCCACGTCGGATAGCTGCTGTACTGAGGGCGAAAGAAGGACCGACGAAGTATTAGGTAGGTGGTCATGATTCAGTGATCACTCAATGTATGTTGAATGGATGCCACGTCGGATAGCTGCTGTACTGAGGGCGAAAGGAGGACCTACGAAGTATTAGGTAGGTGGTCATGATTCAGTGATCGCTCAATGTATGTTGAATCGATGCCACGTCGGATACCTGCTGTACTGAGGGTGAAAGGAGGACTTACTAAGTGTTAGGTAGGTGTTCATGATTCAGTGATCACTCAATGTATGTTGAATCGATGCCACGTCGGATAGCTGCTGTACTGAGGGCGAAAGGAGGACCTACGAAGTATTAGGTAGGTGGTCATGATTCAGTGATCACTCAATGTATTTTGAATGGATGCCACGTCGGATAGCTGCTGTACTGAGGGCGAAAGAAGGACCGACGAAGTATTAGGTAGGTGGTCATGATTCAGTGATCACTCAATGTATGTTGAATGGATGCCACGTCGGATAGCTGCTGTACTGAGGGCGAAAGGAGGACCTACGAAGTATTAGGTAGGTGGTCATGATTCAGTGATCGCTCAATGTATGTTGAATCGATGCCACGTCGGATAGCTGCTGTACTGAGGGCGAAAGGAGGACTTACGAAGTATTAGGTAGGTGGTCATGATTCAGTGATCGCTCAATGTATGTTGAATCGATGCCACGTCGGATAGCTGCTGTACTGAGGGCGAAAGGAGGACCTACGAAGTGTTAGGTAGGTGTCATGATTCAGTGATCACTCAATGTATTTTGAATGGATGCCACGTCGGATAGCTGCTGTACTGAGGGCGAAAGAAGGACCGACGAAGTATTAGGTAGGTGGTCATGATTCAGTGATCACTCAATGTATTTTGAATCGGATGCCACGTCGGATAGCTGCTGTACTGAGGGCGAAAGAAGGACCGACGAAGTATTAGGTAGGTGGTCATGATTCAGTGATCACTCAATGTATGTTGAATCGGATGTCACGTCGGATAGCTGCTGTACTGAGGGCGAAAGAAGGACCGACGAAGTATTAGGTAGGTGGTCATGATTCAGTGATCACTCAATGTATGTTGAATCGATGTCCACGTCGGATAGCTGCTGTACTGAGGGCGAAAGAAGGTCCTGCGAAGTATTAGGTAGTAAGGAGGTCCTACGAAGTATTAGCAACATAGCTTTTTAACTATGTTGCTAAAAATCATACCTTAACAGTTATTTTTTTTTAATCTCACTGTGACTGTGTTTTGTTCCTTTTTTTTTTTCAAGATAATATATATGTAATTTTTCTGTAACTCCCCCCCCCCTTCCTTTCTAAACAGGAATCCTTGAGACATGTCTGGCTTACGGTTTGAGGGAAAAAAAACGATTACATGGACTAGAATATAAATGGAGATATTAAAAAAAATAATTATAAATAAATATATGAAGGAAGTTCGAATGAGAGGACTGAGAGAAAGAAAGGGAAGTATCCACTGTTTGGAGGTCACGTGATTTCATGTGCAACTAGAACGCTCTTCCTCCCCGATATGCGCCCTGAAAGTTATTACTTCTTTCTTGCTCAATGGCTCCACATCAACGTGGATGAAACTAAACAATTTCCATGCGAGTTATCGTGTTGACTGGAGGACAGATGCAGTCAGAGCATAAAAAACTTCGATAACCTAAAAATTTAGAGGATTAAGCAACAGAGTGACATACAGACAGATGGTTAAAGATTTGGCATTTGCACCTAAATGTGTTGGTATGTTGTGCAGCAATCCTGACCTGAATTTCACTTCCTCGCCAGCTTCTTACCAAGGACAAACATCAACAAACGTCGCTCTCTCGTTGCGTCCCTGTCTCGCCTTACGACAATTAGGAGGCCCCATTGGGGTTTTAAAATGCCGCTCCGATCTTTTCAAACTTTTTAGGTCCCACCACGGGGTCGCAGACAACAATCTTAAGAATGTTGTTCGGCATGCATTACCTTGAAAAATATCTCAAAACTCAACTTCGTTAGCGGGTGTTTTCACTAAATTGGGGAGTGGACTAGAAAAATTTTACAGCTTCATAAAGCTATAAAATGGAGGGAGGGGAAATCTTAGGAGGGTGCCTAGTGGTTATGAAAAACATTGCGCATGCTACTTTTTACGACGCCCGAGTACCTAATGTTGTTCAACCTGATAATAAACAGTAGTCGGGGTAATAAACCGAAGAATAATTAACATTTCGCTCGTGTGGAATGTTTGGAAAAAACATAAAATAGCATAAAATAAAGATCGGTTTGCATTACTAGATATTTTTATGTTTCCCAAAATGATGGAAACGCGTAAGCTACTTGCATACGTGCACTGACAGAAGGAGCAAAGTAAATTAAACTGAATGCAATATCGATTGGATGTCTTTTCCGAGGCTGCTGGAAACGTGGTTTGTGCAGGAATGACATATGTTTTTCAGTCCCGAGTATAATTTAGAAATCTGTATTTTCTCGCTTTAAGAAATGTCTAATTAATTGTGTCGTTAGTCCATATTCTGTGTACTTTTACGCTTTCGTATTTTTTTATTTTTTTTTTCTGCTGGTGTTTCCATGACTTCGTTTCAAAAAAAAAAAAAAAAAAAGAGAAAAAAAAAGAGAAGAAAAAAGAAAAAAAAAGAGAGAGAAAAAAAAAGAGATAATAGAAGCTGAAGAAGGAAAGAAAAACACAAAAGAAGAAAAACTGTAACAGGGGGAGAGATATTACTGAATTCTGGGGTGTGATAATTATTTTTTTTTATTAAAAAGGAAAGATGGTGGAAGAGGATATCCTCTAAGACTTTCGGGTGTAACGAAAGCGTATTTTGACTAAAAAGAAAACGAAGCGGAAGAAACAGAGAGGTTTCACCAAAACTAAGACTTTAAAAAAAGAGGATGGGGGTTTGCGGAAGAGAAAGATAGATGCTACTGAGGTTTTAAGCGTGATGAACACGCACGTCATTTCACTTTAAAAAACGACTGAAATTTAAAATGATACTTCGCATTCCTAAATCACACCACACTTTCCGGGGAAAATTAAAAAAAGAAATCATGTCTTACAACCAACAAAATCATGTTTCTTTTTTTTTCTTCTTTGCACTGTCTTATGTCTAATTGAAAGAAAATATATGAACTACGAGAAATTGGAAAATACATGTCTTCCATAAGTGGAGAGGGAAGGCAGGACAAGGGGGAGGGGAGGTACCAGCCCCATGGATTCATCCAGAAATTTCAAACTGAGGGGTTACTGAAAAAGTTTGGGAGGGTGTTGAAATAATTCGGGTTGGGGGGGGGAGAGGGGTTGGATAAATAAAATTCTTCGAAGGCGGAAAATGCTTATTTCGAAGCATTTAGGCTTTATATCTAGGATTTAAAGTGGGGAACACTTCAAAAATAGAGAACTGTTGAATTTTTTATACGTAGTTGAGATTGGTTAAAACTGGGAATCTTTTTTTCTAAAGCTACAAACGATTATATTGTTTTCGTGCTGTTTTTATTTTTTATCTCTTATGCTTCCCTAAACAAGGTAATATCAGCTAAGTACTAACATGAGTTGTTGAAACAGTAGGTATTGATATTTTCACAAATCTTGTGCATGCTGAAATGATTCAGAATTTTATCTTCAAAAGTTATAGCTGACTAAAATAAAGAGAAACGTACGTATGTTTTATGGTTGCAGTGCTTGACTTTAAATATAGTCTTTAAAGAATAATAAAGAAAAAAGCAACTTTGGACTGCTACACACTTCAAATTTATTAAAAAAAAATGTTGTATTAATATTATGGTGGTAAGTACTTCAAGGGAAAGCTGAGGAATTCGTGCAAATCCCACTAGCTGATCCAGCTTGGGACGCTTAGGGCGACCCCCCCCCCCACACACACACATTTTATAAAATAAAAATGAACAGCCCTGAATTTTTCTTTTTCTTTTCTTTTCTTTTTTTTTTTTTTTTTTGTTTTGTTTTGTTTTGGTAAGGTATGCACATGAAATATTTGATTTTCCTGATGAAATTCCATTGAAACAAGTTTTTACTAATATTAAAAAAAGCGAACAGTGCAATTCTGTTCTACAATACAAAACTAATTGAAATGGTAGTGGTCTCGCTGGTTGCGCAGTGGTCTAAAGCTAGCCTGTGACTATTCGTCCGAGATGGGTCCGGGTTTGAATCCCAGTGAGGCATGGATGTTGTGTTTGTCTTAGCCCACTGGCTCTCTCCCTTTCCTGAAACCAGTGGCCCTAAATTAAGGATGTGGCCACAGCTTACAACCCATCGAGATGTTCACGGTGGCCGTTAAATTTCCAAATAATAGCAAAAAAAAAAAAAAAAATCGTCGTGAGCTGTGACCGGTCTGGTCTTAAGTCCTATATAAGTTGTTGTTCCTTTGGTCTGGATCCGCCTTCGGTAAATGCTAACTGCTATTGGCACAACTGTGTTGCAGTATATGAGAATATAAAGGAATAATGCTTTAAAATTGTGTGTGTGTATGTGTGTGTGTGTGTGTGTGTGTGTGTCACACCTTGAAATGGAGGGTGTCTGACAGAGCTGAGTTCGGGCTCAATTTTCGGAGACAGAGCCCGTCCGAGCCCGTGGTATAATCAGCCCGAGCCCACCTAAGCCCGAATTTTATATTGCAAGATAAAGCCCGGGCCCAAATGAGCCCGAAAACTGACAAACCTGTTCAACCATTAATAAAAAAAAATCTCCTTTTCCACACTTCCACTCTCTCCTCCTCCTCCTGCAATTAACCAATGTATTTCTCAAATGGGAAGTGGAGAAGGGACCTCTTTTTTTTTTTTATAGTGTAACTGTATGATTTTTTCTTTGACCGTTCGTCTCCACCTGAAGTGCTTCGGGCGGCAGTACATCTAAAATGATCGGGCGGTACTGCAATTGTTATGTTGCTCAAATAATGCAAATATTATCGCGCCATAATGCGCTGCAATATCTATGTTGCTAAATAGAATTAGCAGGGTGCTACTGCATGGAGATAGAAGGTAAATTATCGTCGGCAAGCTATCAGCTGCCCAATATCTACAGTTCTTGAAAAAGCTTTTTTTTCTCTGAAGAAACACACTAATGCGCTGCCTATGGCATTTTCTACCCAAGCCCGGAATAAATAACAATCTCGAATGCTGTGACAGCGCCCAAACTGAGCGCTGCACATTTAGGTCGAAAACCCATTCCCTAGTTTATTTATTTATTTAATTATTATTTTATTTATTCATTTATTTATTCATTTATTTATTTATTTATTCATTTTTATTAATTCACGTATTTTTTTGAAGAAGGAGTACGTTTTATTTTGCCATATACTTTCGGATGAATCTTTTCTTTTTTTCCCTCTCCGTCCCCCTCTCCCAGCACAAGGCGTCACAGGACAGACCGACACTGTAAGGAGTAAACGCTAACGACAGCCATCGGCGAGCTGGCTTTGTAGTATATTTTATTGGGGCAATAGGAGTGTCCACCGTCTATAGGATCAACAATGTGTGTTGGCCCGACCGTAGACTTGTTAGGAACCCGAGCGATAATAATGCCCGCTCCCTAATGAGAAACAGTTGCCGAAGAATTCTCTTTTCTTTACCAACTATAAAGTGTCTTATTTGCTAAATCATATAAAATCTCTTTTCATATAAAATCTCTCTCTCTCTCTCTCTCTCTCTCTCTCTCTTTAAGAGCCCGAACCGCAGTAAATATTCTACAGCTCCAGCCCGATTCGGGCTTTTGGGCTCAGCCCGTCTCAGCTCTGGTGTATGACAGGCGCGGATTGGCCGATTTCCCCGTGGACTACTCGAGAAATGGCCCACTTTCTCATATCCTTTTTGCCTGCATTTTTTGGAAAGAACAAATAATTATTTTTGTAACTATGAATAATAATCGTTAACTTTATTTGAGTATGTCAAAAGTTATTTCCTTTAAATAAGTAAAAGAAGAAACTTCCGTTTCTTTCTATTTGTATGTTGGACATGTGCTGTGAAATGACACAGCAAAAAAGTCTCTATTAGACTTAGGTCGTTGGACTTAGACTCCAAGGTCATTGGTATGCCGTTTTGTAATATTGTTTTGTAATATTGAAGGATACACTAGTACCTATTGTGGTGGCCCAACATTCCGAAGCCCTTATCCACAGGCTGACACAGAGCACAAAGCTGTTCGCCAACACAGACACTCCGAAATCCTTTTTTTTTTTTTTCCTTTTTGATTGAAGGTTTAACGACCACCGTGAGCAACTCAATAGGCTATAAGCAGTCGCCCGTCCTTAATTTAGGGCCACTGGTTCCAGGGAAAGGAGAGAGCATAGCGTTAGGCAAACACAACATCCATGCCTCACGGGATTCGAACCCGGACCCAACCGAGGCCCCCGGGACTCTTCCTCCTCTCTATGTTTACGGGCCTGGCCACCGGATTAAGAACTTGCTTGTGACGTCACACTAAGCGACGGGCACCGTCCATAGGTAACTGAAGACATTGTGAAAATATTGATCATTTGCTTCAAATTATTTAAATTCCTTTTGACTAATGATTGTGACCAGTTACTCCATGTACAAAATGTAAAATTAAATTTGTGTTAAAAAAATTAGCGGCAAGGAAGTTTTTTTTTTATGTGGCAAACGGAAAATGTTCGAAATGTAATCAAACCAAATTTGAACTGGGACTAAAGTACGCTTCTGTATTTTTAAAGGTATTTTTAAATAACTACTCACCAAGTTGAAAAATCACTGCTTCTATAACAAGTCAGAGAAAAGAAAATATGCTATGTTTGTAGCAGCTACTTAATGAATCTGTTCTTCCTGTGTGCCTCACTAACAATGTTAATATAGATCTCAAAATTTTGGCAAAGACATTTGATAATCATCATTACAAGGAAATTAAATCCTAACCCCAGTTTAACTACCCTAAACCCCATGCAAATGAATATATTTCAATTTTCGTTTTTATATGTTTTCAATCTTCATTTCATGTGCGGGAAAAATTAGAAGTATGCATGTTCTAACACATGTTCTTAACCATGGGGGTGGGGGCGAAATCAGTACAAGGTAAGTTTATTTTTCATTTATTTATTTCTGTGTGTACATTGTGCTGAGAGTTACACATTCTCAGTATCAATTTAGTCTACTTGGCAGCCTCAAAAGTTTTTCCTTTATATCTGTATGCCCTGCAACATTTTGCAGATAAATAGTAAGATTACATCTCTAATTCCTTCAAAATCAAAATAGACTAGGGGAGAGGCTAAGTTGTTAAAACCACACATAAATAGAGACTGTAGTAGCATTATTAGCATTTTTTTTTTTGCGACTTCCTTTCCCAATTACGTTCTCAGTAATAATTTAGTATATAGTTGACCTTCCCCAATTTTTATTAATTTCTGTATGTACTGCAACATTGACCTGGTGCATCATTATCATAATTTTTCTTCTTTGTGAATTACCTTTTCATATTCGCAGAATATTAATTTTGGAACAGTTTGCCTTTTCAAATTTATTATTTTTTTGGATGAAGGCAATGTTATTTTATCAGAAAGAGTTAGGGTCTAAAAACGCAATTTTGGATGCTGTTTTTTAAATTTTTTGCCAGTTTTTCTTTTGTAGACACAAATTGTAATGTAACAGTACGTCAACGTACTAAATGATTGCGTTTCAGTTATATTCTGCGTCTGTTTAAAACTGAATTAACACATTTTTTTTTTTTTTGGTATAGCCGTTTATTCTCGTACAGAACAGAAACAGCGAGAAAGAGTAATTCATGAGAGACGTAAAACAAACGCAATATTCTTTATTTATTTATTTATTTATTTTTCAAATTTCGGTAGAACTGCTGTGTCACACAATAATTTGCAGAAAACTAAAATATGGACTTTATTAAGCTGTTCCCTTCAAGCATTAACTACGATTGAATGCCCAGAAACGTATAGTGCTGTAACCTTCTCGGTGCACAACTCCGTCGCTTAGCGTGACGTCACAAAAACGAAGGCCATGCCCGTAAAGAGAGGAGAGGTGAGTCCCGTGAGCCCCGCCCAACTCGGACGAATGGTTACAAGCTATCTCTTAGACCACTGAGCATCGGGGCGGCTGCGAAATCTGTGCTCCATCGACATTTATCAAACAAAAACATTTGTGTAAAAGAAACAATGATTTACCAGTACTGGCTGGGTCAAAATAATTTGTAGGCTTAAAAAGGATATCTACACAAGGAGCCGTTACCAATATTACCGCACAGTGGGGGATCAGTGACCGAATAAATACAAAAATTAATTACTTAGGTAAATTGCTATATGGCATGCGCACATTTTAACTTTCAGAATAATCATGATGATTTAGTTGCAAATGGGGTTTTGGAGAGATTTGTTTTGGGATGTTGTCGAAACCAAATTTGTTAAAAGTAAATAATTACGTGGTGCAACTCCCCGTTTTGAATGCTACAGTTAATCATATGCGGATATTTAAAATTCCTTCACCTTTAAATTTTTGTTAAAATTCACCAAAGAGTGAATTCGTTTCACAATGCAAACAGTTCTTTTCCATCAAGAATCTAACAGAATCTTCTTTATGAGATTTCTGAGGTGTTCCCTCTGTAGGTACGTTTTTGTTGTTGTTTTTTTAGGACCACTAGACGACGAAAATTCCCGGCCTGGTTTAGTCGTCCCAATCCGCCCCTGGTGTCTGAGGAAATTTGGAAAGCTGGGTTGAAAGAGGTATAGGTGAATTCCGGCTAAATAACCCCCTTTAATCCTTAGACGTTCTAGAACTTTGCAACCCCACAAGAAAATTGCTGCGAAAAGCTGAAAAATATATTTCTGAACGTGTATCAAGGATAATAAACGCTGCTGTGGAAGAAAATCTCTAGTGCTTTGGAGGCCCTTACAGAAAAGGATTTAAAAAAACGCTGAATGCGAGGCATCAACGGATGAAGGTAAAAATACCCCCGGGAAAAAATACCCCAGGAGAAAATACCCCTGAAAACTGAAAAGCGGAAAAAATGCCCGCGGAAGAAATACCCCCAGAACAAACGGTTCACTGTAAACTGCCACACAGGAACACTGATGTGTGGCAGTGTTCCGGTGTGGCAATTAACCGGCAACCCTGCCACACATCTTTCAGCAAATTGGCTACAAAAGTTCAAAGGTGGCGGTGGTGGTGGTGGTGGGGGGGGGTGTCTATAAAGATTGCCGTTTCTGGGCCTATATTGAGAACTGAATTGGGAACTCCAAACGAATTTCGCGAAAACGTTCCACGTAAGCCAAGCGAGAATTGTACTTTAATTTGAAGAAATAAATTGCCGAGGATCCGAGGTACACTTGGTTGGGGGGAGGGGGGGCTCTACCCTAAACTTCCGTAATATTATATTCTGGGCCGCTGGAGTCTGTCAGTGTAACCAGGAAGTTCCCCTTGAAGTGTCCGCGAGGTCCATGATCTTGGGGGCGGGGGTCCCCAAAATGTTAAAATGGATGTAGAACTGTAAACATTAGTACCATGCTTTATATAATGATTCTGTACACGACCACGAATTTTCAGGAGGGTATGGTAACCCCCCGTTTAACATTTTGCCCCCCCCCCCAGATCATTCAGGGGTAACATCGAGGATACACTGACCGACTCTAGAGGTCCAGAATATAAAATTACGGAAGTTGGGGGCAGAGCTTTCCAAACCAAGCACCTGGTATCCCTTTCACAGGCTTCACCAAATTTCTGGGGAGGGGGAAGGGCATACATAACTTACCATTAAACACAAAATAAGGCATAGAAATGGCGAGCAAATCCCTTACCTTGAACACTTGTCTGCCCTCTTAGAAATTTGGGGGAGGGTGAATTCATCCCACCCTCCTGAAAATTTGTGGTCGTGTACCGAATCATTATGTAAAGCATGGTTCTAATGTTTACAGCTCTGCGTCCATTTTAACATTTTGGGGACCCCCCCTCCAAGCTCACGGACCTCGCGGATGCTCCAAGGGGAACAGCCTGGATACACTGACAGACTCCAGCGGCTCAGAATCTAATATTACGGAAGTTGGGGTTTGAGCCTCCCCCCCCCAACCAAAAGTATCTCGGATCCTCGGCAATTTATTTCTTCAAATTAAAGTACAATTCTCGCTTGGCTTACATGGAACGTTTTCTCGAAATTCATTTGGAGTTCCCAATTCAGTTATCAATGTAGGCCCAGAAACGGCAATCTTTGTAGACCCCCCCCCCCACCTTTGAGCTTTTGTAGCCAATTTGCTGAAAGATGTGTATCAGGGTTGCCAGTAAATTGCCACACCGGAACACTGCCACACATCAGTGTTCCTGTGTGGCAGTTTACAGTGAACCGTTTGTTCTGGGGGTATTTCTTCCGGGGGCATTTTTTCCGCTTTTCAGTTTTCAGGGGTATTTTCTCCGGGGGTATTTTTTCCCAGGGGTATTTTTACCGTTTATCGGTATCAACAGAACACACGACGAATGCATGCGAGTCTTTCATGCTCCATTTAATACTCACTTTTATGATCCATATGTAGGCTATTATGTTATATAACTTTGCAGAAGCTCTGAAAGCTCAGGTGAAGTCACTCGCGGAAGGAAATCCGAAACTTCCATGCAAAGGAGAGAAATGTTGTCTAAGAAAATAAGCGATTATAGAGGAGGATGAATAACCAGTCTTGAATTGGTGAAATTTGAGTCATATTTTTCAAAATATTAATTTTTGAGTACACTGAGGTTGACTCCTGAAAGAGAAATGAAATTACCTATATTCAACTTTCCTCAAAAGTATGCATATTTAAATTTTGTATATGTGATAATAGTGTTACTTCATTATTCTCTCTTCAGTATCGGTAAGGTAAATTGGAAATATTACAGCAACCATATAAACTGATATTTAACGTGGAAATATCAGTTGATTTCCGTTCTTAAAAACATGTAGGCTATTATGTTTTGTATTGTCTTCCTTTACCGTAAGCTTTAGCCGCAAGTAACCTTTGGAGTAGGGGATAAATCTTTATCTACCCTTCCTTTAGGTCAGCAGTTCTCAAACTTTCCTTTACCACGGACTGCTAGGTGTATACTGTCAACCTAACACGGACCACCTACCTCGGCACCTCTTCCATTCAAGTACCAAAATGTAGGAATAATGATTTAACAACTCATTAAATGCATTATATTCATAAAAAATTTGATATTAAAGTTATTTCATTGAAGAAAGGTTAAAAATAAATTACTAAAAAATACTGTTGTTTTTTATTATATTTTAAAACAAAAAAGTACATGGTAAATCACTGAACACAACGTTAGACAGAAAAGAAAAAACTGCGTTATCAAGATTTAGAATTAGGCATCTCAAATTAGTGAAAATACTTGGTGGCACAAAAGTCTGTACGAAATGCAATGCAAAAGAATAAACACTAAACCACATCTTTCAGTATATAGGCGTCAAGAAGAAAATAATTTAAGACGATGAACAAATACACTGCCGGAAAGTGAAAAACGAACACCAAGAAGGAATTGGCGAACGATCATGAAATTTACATATGTTAACGGGGTCGAGTTTACGTAGGTGTTATGCTAATTTCAGGACCAACCGGTGAGCGCTTACGCCACAACACGGCATAATAAGCAAATTATCGTCGGTGGTATTTAAGGAGTACGTCGAAGTGAATGTAATCAGTCGTCGGCGTACGGACACGTGCGAAGACCCTGAAGAAGCTGCAATGCTTGGACATGGAAGAATTGTACGATTTCAGCAGTTATCGGACTTTGAGCGAGGTCGTCCAGTCGGACTCCGCGAGGCCGGGTGGTCGTATCGTCGTATTGCCGAGCGAATTGGACGGGAAGTATCGGTGGTGGTACGATGGTGGCGTATATGGTCCGAGGAACATTCCCACACGAGAAGACGTGGAACCGGGAGTCACAGACGGACTGATGAGCGGACCGATCGACGCATAAGAAGAGCGGTGTTGTCAAGCAGAACATCCACTGCGACGCAAATCCGAGCTGCCATTGCACTTGAGGTGACTGTGCGAACAATCCGCAACCGTCTACTGGATGCAGCACTACGTGCACTTGTGCCTCTGGCATGTGTACATCTGACTCCAGCCCACCGTCAGGAACGGCTGCAGTGGTGCCGCCAACGTCTGCACTGGAGAACGCAATGGCGATCTGTCGTGTTCAGCGATGAAAGCAGATTCTACTTGGGAGCCTCCGTTGGCCGTATGCGTATTCGCAGATGCACAGGGGAGCATCTCCACCCTTCTTGCATCCACCAGTGACACACAGGGCCTACACCTGGTCTCCTGGTGTGGGGAGCGATCAGCTATCACTCCCGTACACAACTAGTGTTTCTACCGGGTACGTTAAATAGCACCTCCTACATCAACAACATCATTCAGCCCGTTGTTGTGCCATTTGTAAGGTAGGTCCATCGTGGTGTTTTCCAGCAAGATAACGCCCACCCACACACGGCACGTGCAACGCAACATGCACTTCAGGGTGTGAGACAACTTCCATGGCCTGCACGTTCACCGGATTTGTCCCCCATTGAGCACGTGTGGGATTTTGTGGGACAACGACTTATCCGGTCTCCACGGCCAGCCACGACCATCCCCGATTTATGCGTCCAGGTTGAGGATGCTTGGAACTCAATACCCCAAACTTACATCCAACATCTGTACGACAGACTCCATGCCAGAACTGCACAGCGTGGCGCAGTTCATGGCGGTTCAACCTCGTACTAACCATGTTACATGGAAATGTTATTTTTCAGTTTACCAGCAAATACAGCTGTATTTTGCCATAATGTTTTGATCACGTTATCCACTGTGTTCCGTTATTATGCTGTATAAATTTCGTTGGTATCAGACGTCTCCTTCTTGGTGTTCTGTTTTCACTTTCCGCCAGTGTATTAACAAGTGAAGTAAAAAAAAACATAACCTCACGGAACTGTTTAACACCAAGGGGAAACAATTAAAATTGTATTAGGACATTTCAAGAGTGTAAATAAACGAATGAATTTCTTATTCTCCATTTCAATGTGAAAAACAGTGTTGCTTGCAATCTTTGACCAGTTTGGTTGCATCAGGTGCAATGGAAGAGAGTTTCTGTCTTAAGTCAGGCTCAACCTTTTTCACACTTTTCAGTTCAGCCAGGACAGAAAGTCCTATTTCACAAATTGTACGTTGTGGGAAACTGTGGTAGGTGTTTGATGGCACTATTGGCGAGTTCAGGGCACTCTGATTTCACATGGATCCAGAAGTTTGTGAGGGATTTCTCACTAAACGTGATCTTTAGTGCTCCATCAGACGCCAATTCAATAAGCTGATCACACATACGAACTGAAAGGCTGAAGGACTTAATCACAGATGTAGCACTGAAAGGATTCCTAATCCATTCCTTACTTTCTTCAGGCTCTGGAAAATATTTTTTAATGCTATCTTGCAGAATTGTTATATGGTTCTGAAATAATTGCACTAATTCATCATCGATTGATTCAGAATTAAATTATCAACATCACAAGTGTGTAGTCTTGAATTATATCGATTGGTTCTCCTGAAGACTGCAAAAAATCAAAAGTGCAGAAAATGAATCATACTCCCCATGACCAAGTTGTGTACTCCAAAGTTCACATTTCTGTAAAAATGCTTTTATTTTATCTTGTACTTTAAAAACGGTTACATCATGCCCCTGAAGTGACAGATTTCGGCTGTTCAGGAAGCTGAAAATATCGCTGAGATATGCATTTGACCTTGATGGCCTGAGCACCATGGTGATGGAACCGGTACACTCCCATCTTAGTGCGATAGGCCAATGCTCACGCTGCTTTTCTTAAAGTTGCATTACTTGTATGTTACAAATACAGATTTTCCATACAAAATTTAGAAAATTTCGCGGACCACCTAGGACCTAGCCACGGACCACAGTTTGAGAACCACTGCCATAGGCTATAGCCGCAATTTGCCTATGGTGATGGGTATCCTCCCAATTCCGGACAACCAGAAAAACGTCCCTATTCCGGACAACCAGAAAAGCATCCCAATTCCGGACAACTCCCTAGTTCCCTAAGTCGCTGATTTAAAAGTCACTTTTTTTTTTTTTAACATCTTTCCTTCACACTTTCTCCAGGCTTAGGACTGGCAATGCTGACATTCCGAGCTAGAAATACATTAACGCTGGTGTGTTTAAAAGTCGTTTTTTTGTCTTCTTTTTTCATTTTTTTTTTCATTTTTTAAATTTTGTGATTTTTATTTACTTTGTTTCTTTCTTTGGGATTTTTTTTTATACTTCTTTTTCACCTGACTTACTTTGCAAAGAGACGGTTCTCCTTTCACTCAAATTTCTGAACATTAGACAGTGTGCACAGAAACTTCCTTATGTCTCCATTTGCGACATACATTCTATTGCCGCTATATTCTGATTCTTTCATCAAGTTTAACTGTTTTGATTTTCCTCTTTTTGCCTTCTAAAGAGATGCAAGACCCGTCGAAAATAAAGTCACTGTGGCTGGCTTAACCTTTCAAGCAGTTAACTAGCTTCAGGATGCCAGACTGCCTCTTACGTGTGAAAGTGTTCAGTCTGTTGTTCCATCCTTCGACTACACTGAAGAGCAATTGAATTAGAGACAGCTATTGTTATGAAAATGTGGCGCTGTGGGCGGCCCTGTAAACGGAAACGACATGACGTATGTAGAGATCCGATAATATCAGGAGTGATGCGACGGGAATCAGTAAGAGTCGGACACAGTATGGGTAAGACGAAGGATCTAAGCGCATTTGATTGTGGGCAAATTTTCGGGGTCCGACGAATGGGTCACTCTATCTCGGAAGTCGTGCAGGCACTGGGATTTTCACGAGCCACTGTGACACGGGTGCACCGTAAATACATCTAATCCCGCAAGGGCCAACTACCGTCAACAACAGCGTGTGGATGAGCGGGGTCATCGTCGGCTAGCTCGCATTGTAACAGCGGATAGACGGGCCACAGTGCAAGAAATCACTCGGCAATTTAACGCTGGTGCATAAAAACATGTAAGCAGCCACACCATCCAGAACCATCTCCTCGCTATGGGGTACAGAAGCCATCTTCCCACGAGGGTACCGCTGCTGACCGCACATCACAGGGTGCAAAGATTAGCATGGGCGCTGGAGCACCGCCGCTGGACCCTAGACAAGTGGGAAAATGTTGCCTGTACTGATAAGTCGAGATTCACGTTGCTACATGCGGATGGCAGGATACGAGTACGGTGCAAACCACATGAAGCGATGGATTCTTCTTGCCAGCAGGGTACTCTTCAAGCTGGTGGGGGTGACATTCTCGTCTGGGGACTGTTTGCGTGGACTGAAATGAGACCCCTGGTACGTGTGGCATCGTCCCTCACAGGTCAACGTTACCGGGATATCCTGGACGACCATTTGCTCCCGTTTGTGCGTCTTCAACATCCCACTGGGGACCTCATCGTGCAACAAGACAATGCAGCTCCCGAATTGTATCCGAATGGTTGGATGAACACTCCACCGACGGTACCTCGCTTCCTTGGCCAGCTAGGTCACCTGACCTCAATCCCATCGAGCACATCTGGGATGCCATCGAGAGAGATGTTCGAGGCTCTGACCCCCCTTCATCAAATCTTCGTGAACTGTGAGAGCTTGATGTTCAGGGGTCGTGGATCCGTATGGGTTCCCAACGCTTCCGGTGTCTTGTCGAGTCCATGCCGAGACGAATCGCTGCCGTCATCAGGGCGAAAGGTGGTGCTACACGTTACTAGACAAGCATCTCTAATTCAGTTGCTCTTCAGTATATATTCTGTGAAGTTTGCCGTTGCAATTCCACATTTCCTGCTAATCGCAGAATTTTCTAATCAAGGAAACGATAAGCGGTGTTGTCCGGAATCGGCACGTTTTCCCTGGTTGTCCGGAACTGGGATGTCCGGAATTGGCACGTTTTCCTTGGTTGTCCGGAATTGGCACGTTTTCCTTGGTTGTCCGGAACTGGAACGTCCGGAATTGGCACAGATTCATGGGGTTGGAGACCACCAGCGGCTCTGCAAATTTACCAACACCGGGTTGAAAGGGTGTGTGTAACTCCCTGGCTAGCCCTGTCCTGAAAGCCGGAGTTTACCATTGCAACTCTTTGGGAAGACTACAAATACTTTCGTTACAATTTATACTAAATTCCAATTGCTTTCTGTTTTGTTTCTCACTGTTTAGGGTGATAACAACTAGAAAACACATGAAACATTTAGAACCAGTTCCCGATTTGGGGGTCACTGGTTCCGGGAAGGGGAGACAAGGGCGGGAGTTATCAGCCGAGTGCACCACCATGCCTCATCGGGACTCGAACTGGAGCTCACCTCGGAAGAATTGTCACTCGGTACCTGGACGGCAGTGACGTCTCACCTTCCAACCTTCTTATGCGATCACCTTTGCAGCGGAATTTAAGAATTTGTTGCTCTCTATCTATAAAAGAACCTACAATCTCTCCACATTTTTCTTTTTTATGGTTAGAAAATATCATACATCATAATTTCATATTTTTACCTTCTTCGCGGATCCTGTTGAAAGTAATTGTTGTGTGTGAAGCTACAGAAAATGAAATGACTAAATAGAAATATCGAAAGCAACACTTCTGAGAAACTGCTCTGAGCCACCCCCCAAAATAACCTCTAGGGCAGGGGTGCGGAACCCGCGGCCTTGTAGGCGTTATGTGCAGCCTTCTGAGTGAATCCCAATTTTGCCGAGCAAATCCTTTTATTTTTATTAACATGTTTTTGTTCGTCTTTTATTATTTTTTTTAATCTTAAAATAAAAATAATAAAAGACGAACAAAAACATATTTATAAAAATAAAAGGGTTTGCTCTGCAAAATTACCAAGGAGTAAAAGAAGATTCAACGAAATAATGCTCTCTGCGCTAAATCTTAGTGACACTGTGGTAAGAAGATTCAACGATTCAAAACTTAGTGACACAGATTCATAGATTAAAATCTTAGTAACAGATTCTTAGTGACATCCTGTGTCACTAAGATTTAAATTTAGATTCATAGATTCAAATCTTAGTGACACAGGAGTAAACAAGATTCAACGAAATAATGCTCTCTGCGCTAAATTTTGAGTGACATTGCGCAATAAGTTAAAGTATTGTTAACTGTGTTCGCGCAAATGCAACGCGGCATCGTCAGTTTCGTAAGATGCTAAATGCGTTGGCTATCGCAGGAACAGGCGTTAGCAAAAATGTTATCTTTGCGAGAACACATAGTTAAATTTTATGAAGAACAGAATCAGCAAATTGAATTATTGAAAGAAGATTTCTATAGAAATGCTGCATTCCTGTGTGATATGCCAAAGTAAAATGACTTTAATATTTCTTTGCAAGGTAAAAACTAAGTCTATATATATATATGTATAATATGCGGCAAAAAATCCAAGCATTTCGAAAAAAACTCTTCTTCAAAAGAAAATTTCGGATGAACATTTTCCCCAGTTAGCAAAGATCATTGTTGAGCAGGAGGATTCATACGAATCATTTGAAGAATACGCAGCCGTCGTAATTATCAAAGATCATTGATGAGCAGGAGGATTCATACGAATCATTTGAAGAATACGCAGCTGTCGTAATTATCAAAGACCATTGATGAGCAGGAGGATTCATACGAATCATTTGAAGAATACGCAGCTGTCGTAATTAGCAAAGATCATTGATGATCAGGAGGATTCATACGAATCGTTTGAAGAATACGCAGCTGTCGTAATTAGCAAAGATCATTGATGAGCAGGAGGATTCATATGAATCATTTGAAGAATATGCAGCTGTCGTAATTAGCAAAGATCATTGATGAGCAGGAGGATTCATACGAATCATTTGAAGAATACGCAGCTGTCGTAATTAGCAAAGATCATTGATGATCAGGAGGATTCATACGAATCGTTTGAAGAATACGCAGCTGTCGTAATTAGCAAAGATCATTGATGAGCAGGAGGATTCATATGAATCATTTGAAGAATATGCAGCTGTCGTAATTAGCAAAGATCATTGATGAGCAGGAGGATTCATACGAATCATTTGAAGAATACGCGGCTGTCGTAATTAGCAAAGATCATTGATGAGCAGGAGGATTCATATGAATCATTTGAAGAATACGCAGCTGTTATAGAATTATTAATTGGAGAATACAATGAAAGGTTCATTGACTTTGAGAATCATGACATCACACACAAATTAGTATTTCAACCTCACCTAGTCATGATGTCTCCATGACTCCTAAGGAACTACAGATGGAATTGATTGAGCTCTCAGAAATGACATTTTAAAGTCCTTATTTGACGCTAAGAAAGATTCAGTTGAAATGTGAAAAAAATGCAATAGAATACACACGCCTTCGGCAACATGCACGAAAAATGTTTTCTTGCTTTTCAACCAATTATTCCTACGAATCTACATTCTCCTACCTAACCCAAATCAAGACGTCCTTAAGACCACAAATCACGAATACCCACCTAGAGGATCAGCTGAAACTGCGAACCTCCATGTTGCTATTCAAATGCTTTCCAACAAAAAAAGCAGTCACAACAAAATCATTAAAAGGTTAGTTAACTTCAGAATTTACTTCTTTTTTTTTTTCATTTTTTGAAGTTAGTTAGTACATAGTAGTTAGATTTTTACAAAAGAATGTACATTTTGAAGTATACATGTACCTGAAATTTCTTGAATGCGGCCTTCTAACATGAAAAGGTTCCTCACTTCTGGCCCAAACACTCATCAATAATGTCAGTGCAAGTATGCCTCGTAGATGTTGAGACATTCTTCGACACAGAGCTGGTGTTACCGGGTGCTGAAAACCAGAGATATGCACATTCTCCGAATTTGCCATTTTGTCTATATTGCAGTGCTACTTTGTTGTATGTAGAAATTGCACAATAAATTGTTTTGTAAACGCACTCTAAATCATTCGTGTTACGTAACCTCACTGATGTTATTTCAAAGCGTGTTACTTGAATCAGATACATACACTCAAGAAGTAAAATAAAATATATTTTATTTTACTTCTCGTTATTTTTAGAAGCGAATTCCTCCCAGTCTTGTGTATTCAACCCATGGATAACTACATTATATCCACATAGCGTTGCTCTTTTTTTTTTTTTCTAATAATTAATAAATTTTGTACGCGTATAATTCTTTTTTTTTTTCCAACAAACGTTTTTTAATGGTTTTCCAGGACATTTGTTTCAAGCGGTTTCAAATTTTTCTTGTTACTCACCCACTCCATTCCATGAACTGTGATTCATGGAAATGGAGTGGGTGTATTTCATGGCTTCATCTGATATCTTCGTCGACGTGAAATTTCATTAGGAAATTAATTCGCCTCTTTACATATGGATTTTTTTTCTTAACATCCGCTAAAATAACACAATGGCGATAGCGTCGTCTTCAACTAACTGGCACCATTAGAGACACAGCAAGTGTAGCTTCTGCGCATGCGTAGTATTGTTGCTTCCACCTGCTGTTGGGGTTGCATTCGTTGCCAGCAACGGGCCACTAGTGGTACTTGCTTGGAGGCCCACAATTCACGGCGATGCTGCAGGGCCATCAATGGCTCGCCAACTGATAGCGCTGCCACCAACGGACCGCTACCGGCCGTGAGCGGCAGATTTCAGCCAGCAGTGACCCATCACTGCCAGCTGATGGCCAGCAGTTTTCCAGCACTTGTATTTTTGTAGTTATTTATTAGTTCATTCAATCGTTGCTGTTCAGTTTTCTCCCTTAGAATAGATTTAACCCTCTTCATCATCGAAGAGCATCGTTTATTTGCCATTATGACTGGGAGCTAATACCCATGAACTTTTTATATCCTCCGAATGCTTGGGTAGAATTCCTATTCACAGACAACTATTGCTGTAGTAAAGTCGGCAGGTACTAATTTTGCAGGTGTCTGATTCCGTTTCCATTTCTACATCACATACGACATGACTTTACTGTTGTACGAATCACAAATTTTCAAAATAAGGCTCTAAGTGATGTAACAAATTAACTTTGTCCGGCGACAGTTTATAATCCCTACTGCAGAGAGTCCACTGTGTTCTTTCTTGAACGAGTAGAGAGCGGGTGAGAAAGAACAATGAGAAGTCAACAATAAGTAGATAGTGCAGTTCAGTGACAAAATTTTGAACATGTAACATAATATATTGTATATTGAAATTCAGTTGTAATAGCTACAGTTAAAACTTGATCAATCTTAAAAACTACAAGGAGAAATATAGTGCTCAAGCGGTAATAATTATGTCGTAAGAACGACGTATTTTGATTTTTGAAATGACTATACGAAAACTATTAAAAAAAATACCGCAGGCGAAAAATTTCGGGAGGTGTTCGCACCCCTAGGACACTCCCTCTGGTTACGTTCTTGATTATAAAATCCAAAATGAGAAGCAATACAGAAAAATTGAAAGCAACTTCGTCTTCATGAGTGAAATTCAGACGAGATAAAACAAGATGCATGCCATGTTAGGAAAGAATGACAGCAACATGGATAATTCACTGCCTTGGACGGATCGACAAAATGAAAGAGAAAGCTACCCAGCAAAAACACAAGTGCTGGGAAACTGCTGGCCACCAGCTGGCAGTGATGGGTCACTGCTGGCTGAAATCTGCCGCTCACGGCCCGGTAGTGGTCCGTTGGTGGCAGCACTGTTAGTTGGCGAGCCATTGATGGCCCTGCAGCATCGCCGTGAATTGTGGGCCTCCAAGCAAGTGCCACTAGTGGCCCGTTGCTGGCAACCAATGCAACCCCCCAACAGCAGGTGGAAGCAGCGGGGCTGCGCATGCGCAGAAGCAACACTTGCTGTGTCTCTCATGGTACCAGTTAGTTGAAGACGACGCTATCGCCATCGTGTTATTTTAGTGGATGTTAAGAAAAAATCCATATGTGGAGAGGCGAATTAATTTCCTAATGAAATTTTACGTCGACGAAGATATCAGATTAAGCCGTGAAGTACTAGATTACAGCCATGAAATACACCCACTCCATTCCCATGAATAACAATTCATGGAATGGAGTGGATGAATAACAAGAAAAAATTTGAAACCGCTTGAAACAAATATCCTGGAAAGCCATTAAAACAACGTTTGTTGGAAAAAAAAATTTATAGGCGTACAAAATTTATTAATTATTTGAAAGAAAAAAAAAGGAACGCTATGTGGGGTACTCATCCATGGGTTGAATACACAACACTGGGAGGAATTCGCTTCTAAAGATAACGAGAAGTAAAATAAAATATCTTTTACTCTTTAAAACAAATGTAGCTTCGGACAACGGAAAGGAAAGACACAACGTTAAAAATGTAACAGAATGTGACATGAACCCGGGTAAGCCGCCCCGGTGGCGCAGTGGTCTAAGCGATGGCCTCTGATCATTCGTCCGAAAGGGGTTCGAATCCCGGTGAGGCATGGATGTTGTGTTTGTCTTACGGCACTGGCTCTCTCCCTTCCCTGGAACCAGTGACCCTAAATTAGGGACGGGCGACTGCTTATAGCCCATTGAGTTGCTCACGGTGGTCGTTAAACCTCCAATCAAAAAAAAAAAAAAAAAACCCGGGTAAATATATATTTATTCAACAATCTCTTTTCAAGACGGCAAGGACAGTACAAAACTTTGGAAAGCGACTCTAAGTATGTACACGCCTTGAAAATGAGTAAAGTTCCCTTAAGGTAAAAAAAAAAACTATCGTTACGTGGAAAAAAAATTAATTTATCAATTATATGAAACTGACTTTTATGAAAAATACCTCGCAATATTGTAAAATGAAAGGGGGAAGCATTCGATTTCATAATCCAAACAGATAGCTTTCTATCTGCTCAGATACAAACTGGTGTTTTTTCCGATATGTTGAGATAATCTCCCCGGCGCAGTTCGTTAAATCACAAGCTTCGTAAGGGTAGAAAAAAAAATTGTAGCTTTGGGTAACTGCGGTTATCTTTTTTTTTTTTTTTTTTTTTGTTATTATGGCTACTACTGGGAAATTGACGGACAAGATTCGGCAAGCCACCAGTTACGTCACGTGATTGCCGGCTTCCACTAGCGGACCACTGTAGGTTTGCTATCATTTCTGGCACGTGCTTGCAGGGCCACTGAAGGGCCACTTGTGGCAGCTACTGCCTGTGATGGCACACTGATGGCCCTGTTGTGGCATATGACAACTGATGGGGTGCCAACTGTTGGCCTGAACTGATGGCCCTTCTGTTGGCCGCCCGGACATTTTATTGACGGTTCGGCAGCGGCAACATAGTGCTGGGCCAGCAAGACTTTTTTTGCTGGGTATGCTTACTCGGGGAAGGCAGAGTGGAGATCTGTTCTGAAGCAGTTACCTGATGACATCAGGCAATGTCAAGAACGTAAGAAATCTCAGGGCGAGGAGCTTTGGCCTGAGATTGCGCCCTGTGATGAAAATAATGACGTCGGGGGAAGGGACATTAAAAATCGGTAACCTGCTTTTTGCGGACGTGCCAGTTGCGGACAAACCAAAATTGAATAGATTGAAAGGGTTCGTGGTGTCAGATGCGGATAATTCACACTGGCAGTTTAAAAATTGCAGGAGAATTATTCGTTATCACATTTTAACGTTACGAATTTCAAATTATGTTAAAAAACTCAAAAAAGTTACGAAACAAATTATGTTACATAACTCTAAAAAAATTTAAAAATTTAGTCAGAATTTGGTACAAAACTTAAGGCGTTTAAGCACCTTTTTAAATCCTTGTTGTTGTTTTTTTTTCAAATGCTGAAATAATATTTTTAATTCTTTTATCAATTTTTACATACATTTTCTTCCATTTTGTTGCCTTTTCTCCTAATTCTTTCATTTTCAAAACATTCCATTATGAATTACTCTGGCCCGCATCTGACACTATCCGCACGTCCGCAAAAGGCACGGCACCTAAAAATCTTCGTTTATGTTACATAATCGGTATTTGATACTTTAAGGGAAAATACTTGATTTTTCTTTTAGCGAGTCGTGCTGGAAACCCTGGATGGGGTTCGGACATTTGGGCACCGGACCTTTGGGCAACCGGACTTTTGGGCACCCGGACATTTGGGCCAGTTGTTTAGGAGCCATATAAAAATGGCCTTTTCTTGGCGCCCTGATGAGAATTGAATAACATTTGTACCCAAATGTCCGAGCGCCCAAAATTCCGGGTGCCCAAATTTCTTTCTGACAGAAATTCACAAATATTTCTTAATTTCTTAATGATAATGAGATATGGGTGAAAAAAAATTTGTGCACACCACTTCCTCTAGTAGGGACATTTTTACGCAGCGCAATTTCATGGCTCCAAAAGGGAATGTGCCCAGTTGTCCGGGTGCCCGAATGTCCTAATAGCTGAATAAAGAAATGTCCATCTTTAAATTTGCACATTCCTGAAAACGTGACTCCATTCTATTTCCCACAATTTCAGCTGAAAGAAGGGTTATTGTGTTCTTGCTTTAAGCGAAATCCTCTAAACCACACGGGAAATATATATCTAGCTGCACCAGTTTTTAAGAAGGTGCACCACTTTACATTCAAGGAAAGAAAGATCTTCCCATTCTGCAAAGGCTTGAGCAGGGAACACGTTCTTTAGTCCAAAACTCTCTCCTCTAAGCACCGGATTATCAGCAGTTATTTTCGGTGGGGAAAAGGACAGGCAAGGTGATTACTGAAAGCAGAGATAGCCGACCTCCATCTGTTGAGGTACATCATTTATTTGAACGGAGTCTTCACACCTACCGATCGCAGTGACAGGCTGAATGCAGGGCTGAATGCATCTCAGTGGGTCAGGGCTTCCAAGAAAACAGCCACAGGGATTTAGACCTTTAAGGATCGGCTTCCACACCTGTCACACTCCACTGAGGTTACAGTTCTCCACTCCACTCCCTCCCCAACTCTTCGCCCCCTCCACCAGCTCTGAGTCTTTGCTCGCTCATGTTCTCACCGGGGAAGAAAGATCTTTTCAAAATAAGCCCCGCTTTCCCTTGTTTGTGTACTTGAACGTTCAACATCTATCTCTTCTGTTATCTCGAAACTGTCGCGGTTGTTATATTTTACCGAACCTCACGTTGTTAGTTGGTTTCAGACCCAGATTGGTACATTTGCTTCAGATTATGACGACGACGTTTATCGTAAAGATTTATCTAACACTCCGTGAGATCGGAGATAGACGTATGTTGTTTCGGCGTTTTTTCAGGTCCAGCGAAGAAGTGGACCTCGCCCAGGGGCGGATTTCCCACTAGGCGCGCGCCTAGGGCCTCAGAGCTTGAGGGGCCCTGAAAACGTATAATTGGATTGCCAGTTTTGCTTTACTTTTCACGGACCGAAATAAATAAATCCTTAAAGTGACCACTTTATTGTCAAATGATAATTTGTTTTCTCATTTTAAATTTTCGAATTGTTATCGATGTACTTGTTTTGAAAGAAATTGTTAAAAGAACCTAACCTTCCTTTTAGTGGTAGGTGAAACAAGAATTGACGCTTCCCACACTTTTCATTGTTTAAAGTGAATACTTAGCTGGCTGTGATATAAATTACTTTCATATGACTCCCAGCCAAGGAAAAACATCTGTGTTGGAACTTTTTACCTGTTTTTCCTGAGCTGCGATGAAGAATGCTTGTAGAAACTGTCCTGATGATCCGGGGTGTTTGCTGTTTACTACATTTTCTCTCTAGAGTAGTATAATCAAGTTCTTCCTTAGCCCTAATCTTCCTACACCACCCTAAACCAAAGTAGCTAACACAATCTTCGCTAAAAAGAAAGAAAGAACAAAAAAAAAAAAGAAAAAAGGACCACGAAGCATTCAGAAAGAAGATGAAAATTGGCATGTGTGTAATATACATGTATAGGAGAGGAGATGATTGCAATTCCACAGCAGTTGGGCCATTTATCCGGATAAAACAGTTACATGAGCAGAAGAAGTCAGTAAGTTGTAGCGCCACCTCTCGCTAGGATACAAGTAGAAACCCAGCGTGGCAGAGACACAAACAGTTTACGGATACTGTTCTGAGGTATGGAATACCAGATGGTGTTCAAATTGTGGACCAATTCGCCGACATTCCGGGATGGGTGTAGGTGGGGTCCCATAATGTTTGATCGGTGAGAAACCGCGTGATCGGCCTGGCCTAGAAGGGTGTCGACATTACAGAGGCAGGCCCAGGAGAGCTGTGCCGTGTGTGGCCGGGTAGTATCCTGTTCCAAAATTCCTCGGGGCAACACAACATGTCGTAGAATGCGTCGACTTACCGATGAGCCGTGAGGGTAGTACGGAGGACTTCGAAGGGTGTCCAGCTGTCGTAGAAAATAGCTTCCTAGACAGTCAGATCGGGTGTCTGAGCCCTGTTCCGTTGCACGGTAAAGGCAGGATCCGTGCGCTGGTTGGCTCGTCTCCAAACACGCATGCGCTGGTCATCGGCGCTAAGTGCAAACCGTGACTCATCACTGAAGACAACATGACACCACTGGACATTATCCCTCGTCGATCGGGTCCGACACCCCTGCAAGTGGCGTCTGCGATGCTCTCTGATCGGTAGTAGGCGGCGGATTGGCCTCCTCGAATGTAATCCCTGTGCCGCAACTCGTCTGGCAACGGTCCGAATGGCCACTTCCGTACCTGTGGACGACGCAACATGGCCACGGATTGTTGAGAGCGACGAATTCGGTTCTGTTCGTGCGGCTCTCACAATCGCTCAATGTTCGAGTTCCGTCGTTGCCCTCGGCCGTCCACTGCCCGTGTGCCGCTGGATTGTGGTGCCCTGTTCAAGCCATTGGCGCCAACATCGTCCGATTACCGCGTCACTCCGATCCAAATGCCTGGCGATACGGCGACTTGACCAACCGGCTTCTCTCAGCCCAATTATATATCCTCTAGCAAACCCGCTCGACTTCTCGTGGTGTGCATGGATCCGTCGTCGTGGCATCCTCACAGTCTGGAGGTTAATGTACCAGCAATTCGCTGTGACAATTGCCCGGTTCGTCGACGCATTCTACGACCTGTTGTGTCGCCCTTTGCTCTTGATATACCCTTCTCGATGCGGTTCCCATGCGCTGTCGCAGGCAGCTATTTAGTCATTGGTAGTTATTTTTTAATTAATCATTTGCATATTCGGCCCTGAGGTACTTGCATGCAGAGTTTCATTAGGATCAAAGGACTTTCTCAGGGTGCTTCGTTCTTTTCTTTTTTTTTTTTTCACAAAAAGTGTGTGCGCTTAGTTGCAAAATAAAGATATTCGAAAATGTTGCCCTGTTTATCTTTTTTCTTATTGAATAGTGTTAAAATAATTTTTTATTGTATTGCAATAGCATTTTTTCATAGCATTCTCCTCTCCTAGTTTAATACTGATAATTATCAAGTATTCTCACCTTTTCTATTCCTTAAATTGACAACAAAGCAATATTTGAAAAAGAAATACAAGGTTGTTGTTTTTTTATTGAAGGTTTAACGACCACCGTGAGCAACCGAATGGGCTATAAGCAGTCGCCCGTCTCTAATTTAGAGTCACTGGTTCCAGAGTAGGGAGAGAGCCAGTTCCGTAAGACAAACAAAACACCCCATACCTCATCGGGATCCGAACCCGGACCCATCTCGGACGAATGGTCATAAGCCAGCGTTTAGACCACCGCGCCAACCGTGCGGCCAATAAAAGTTTCAATGATACTCTTACTCGAAAAACTGTGGTTCCTACTTTTCCATTTGCAAGCTGGATCTTTTGCACTTAATCCTTATACTTCTGTTTCTGATAACTGCGTTGGAGGCATAAAGGAAATATTACGCATCTTTTTGACATAATGAAAGAAAACGCAGACCTAATTTTCTGATGAAAGTAATAAGGGAAAATATTTTCAAGAAACTCTTCACACTCTCGCTTATTTGCACTGACTGATGAAATTCTTACTGTCCAACGTTTTTGGTCCATGACATTTGTCTAATCATTTCGATTTAGAGAATCGTTCGCCACAAGAAACCTCCTCCACGAAAAGTCATCCACCCTTTTTAAGCGAAGTACTGTGCAAAAATTTAAATTTACCCGTATTTTGTAACGTGGAGGACTTCTCCGGTTGCCAGTGTCTTCAAGTATTTTACTTTTGCTGGATACCATGCTCGTGGCCTACTAATTTAACTAATTTGCTCATAACGTAAAAACAAGGGGATTTTCTAAAGCTGAAGCAATGGAGAGGGCATGTTTTGTAATTGAAACTTATTCCAGTTTCATGACAATTTATACGAAATGTATTGATAAATTTAGCGAAACTCCATTTTCAGCGCCTTTAGTGTTAAATTTGCCAAGTAACTATAACAACTGAAGATGTACTATTAATGTAGCCAGTTTTGCCAAACGTGTCAAACTCAAAAAGAACTTTTGCCGTAACGTAAATGGTCTCTCATAGCGTAAAGCTGAAATTTATTAAATTTCCAATTCCAGAACTAGAGGGAAATTTATGAACTGGTAGTGAAATTTAAAATGGCCAAAATTTAATGAAATTTTATGTCCTATCGTTCGCAAAAATAATTTTTGAAGAGTCTGTGAAAACAACATTTATTGTCCCTCGGTACCTTTAGCAGGAAATTAATGAACTGATTCGAAAATTTAAGTATTTGAGAAAGAACTGTTAAGCTTAATCTGAGAGGCACAACAATATTTCTTCACAAGAGAACTTCAATTTCTTGAATATTCGACTTTGACAGCCCTTAGTCGTAAATTCATAAAGAATATGGGATATTTAAGTGCCAAACTATTTTAAAAATCTGTAAAACAAAAAGTTCAATGTGCGCGAACAGTCAAACTGATTACAATAGCACTGTTTCTGACAAAACGTCGTAATAATTTATGATAGAATCGCATTTCAAAAGCACAAAAACATTTTTCTTGACTTGACTTTTTTTTTGTTGATCTGGCGGATGAAAATTTCTGAGGCGATAAGAAGGGGAAGGAGGGTCCCCAGAATCGTTTAGCTCCTAGGGCCCCAAAAGATTTAAAGTCGCCTCTGACCTCGCCCATTTGGCAATTAAATCTCTTTGTACAATTTTACCTCAACAGAAAATCATGAGCAGCAGGACTGTAGAGAACTAAGGCGTGTTATGGGACTTCTAGAACAGCCTTTTGCTATCTATCGGGTCTCTAAATTCTCCAGGACACCTTAAAATAATTAAAAGGCACCAAATCACGAAAATCACATAGTGGCGTACCGAAAAACAACTCGCCCTCCCCCGGAGAAAATATCTTCGAGGCCCTTTTGCGAAAATCTATTAGCTTTTATTTACGGAATTTTTTTGATTTCCATATGATTAAGTAGGTTTTATGGACGTTTTATAATTCAAATTCTTTGGAACCTACAGGTATTTTTTTTTTTTCATTGGAGATTTAACGACCACCGTGAGCAGCTCAATGGGCTATAAGCAGTCGCCCGTCCCTAATTTAGGGCCACTGATTCCAGGGGGGAGAGAGAGAGCCAGGGCCGTAAGACAAACACAACATTCATGCTTCACCGGGATTCGAACCTGGACCCTACATGGACAAATGATCATAAGCCAGCACTTAGACCACTGCGCCACTGGGGCGGGCGGCCGGGTAATTTTCGTGAAACCAAAATTAGTGCACTTTATTGCGTGGAAAAAATATGCACGTTGTAATTAAAAATGATTGCTCTAGTTTTGTACCAATACAAAGCACTACAAAACGGGTGGCGGAAAACTCTCACACATTCTCGTGCAGCTGAGCAAGGTACAAAGTGCGGAAAACTCCCACACGGGAAAACTCCTACACCTTCTCATCTAAGGGGCTGTACTCAAATTGCGTTTCCTACGTGATCTTGTCAAAGCGTGAGAGTTTTCCTAGCTCACCAAAACGAAATGTACCAATTCTTCTAGGGATATCAACGGGTATGTAAGATCAAAATCACTCAAGGTTTATGTAGAAACTTTCTGACACACAAATCTTGAATTATGGTCTTAATATTTCGCATCTGATAACAAGCAATAAAGACTAATCAACAGGGATTCAACGAATCGATATTTAGGGGATGATTTTTTTTAGAAGATTTTAAATTACAAACTTGATATTCCGTATTTGTAAACATTTTATAAAACCTAAAAGACACTCAGAGGATTATATCTCACCTATTTACAGGCCACCTAGGCCGTGGGCCTTTTTAGAATATTTTAAGTTACAACCTAGATATTTCGTATTTGTAAACATTTTACGAAACCTAATGAAATGCACTCAACAGATTATTTCTCAGCTTTTACCAAGGCACCTAGGCCGCGGGCCTTTCTAGAAGATTTTAAGTTACGACCTAGATATTTCGTATTTGAAAACATTTCGTAAAACCTAATGAAAGGCACTCAAAAGGTTATTTCTCACTTCTTGACAAGGCACCTAGGCAGCGGGCCTTTTTAGGAGATTTTAAGTTACTACCTAGATATTTCGTATTTGTAAATACACAGTCGAGTCACATTATTGTGACCACCTCCTACTTTTGACGTCAAAAGCGCGTAGCCAATGAAAGAAGGCCCGTGTCGTGAGCTGGCTTGGAGGGTAAATAAGGTGTGCTGTAGGCAATCTGAAAACATATCACTCTTTGCTATCATGGATAAGAGGAGCGAATTATAAGATTTGCGAAGAGGGATGATTATCGGCTTTCGGGCCAAGGGTGGCAGTATTTCTGAAACAGCGTAGTTTGTGAACTGTTCGCATGCTGCCGTGGTTAAAGTGGGGTTCGGACATTTGGGCAAAAGAAGTGGGATTCAAAATGAACTTTCAGAAGACAAAAGAGATGTACAATGCTTTTACAAGAAATTAAGATTTGTCGATTGATGGTGAAAAGCTGGAGATAACCGATACCTACATTTATCTTGGACGGGGTTCGGACATTTGGGCACCGGACTTTAAAGAGACTGCAAAGCCACGAATCTCAAAACTCGAAACATGCAACCAGAAAAAGGAAGCAAATCCAAAAAACTACTTCAAAGCCATAGTCAAAAGAAAAAACTACGCCAGTTTTGAGTTTATACACTGCTGGACAATTGCTAAGGACGGATGGCAATAGCAACGATAGCAACCATAAAATGGAAGACAGGAAAATGTGGAAATTAGCATAAGTGCGGGATACAGTAAGACGTGTTGTGCGTATGCAAATTTTGGATTGCCGAACTTGTTCGTGACGTCATAGCGCTGATAAGAGATACAAAGGATTTGACGCGTATTGACCGTTGTTGTTCAAACGAAAAGTTGAAAGAGAAAGAATCAATTGACGAACTTGCAATTTTCAGTATGTCTTCCCGACATCACCTAGATGATTTTACGTGTGGCCGTATTATTGGCAAGATTGAAGAAGGGCGAAAAAAAACAGATGTTGCCAGGGAGTTCGACGTCAGCCACAGTGTTGTTTCAAGGCTTTGGAAATCATTTCAAACAAATGGAGAGTGTAGAAAACACACGGGGGAGGTCGTGTTCGCAGTACGACACCTGCAGAAGATCGGTACATAGTGCTATCAACAAAAAGACACCGGCGCAGCACAGCTAGTGAGGTAGCAAATCAGTTTATGGCTGCTACTGGCAAGCGGATCTCCTAAAAAACTGTCGCCAGACGTTTGCATGAAGGAGGACTATACGCCCGCTGTCCTGTTGTGTGCATCCCATTGTCCAGACGTCACCGTACCGCCCGTTTGCAATAGTGCCATCAACATCGCAATTGGACTGATAACGACTGGTCTGCTGTCCTCTTCTCAAATGAGAGTAGATACAGTCTATCGTCTGATTGTCGACGACAACTGATCTGGCGTGATAGTGGTACTGCATATTGTCCAGCAAACATACAGGAAAGGGACCGATATCCGACATGAAGTGTCATGGTATGGGCTGGCATCATGATCAATGACCGTACGTCCCTCTATGTGCTTTCAACTGGGAATATGACTGGCCAACAATGCATTAATGATGTTCTGCTACCTCATATTCGCATGTTCCGTGGTGCTGTCGGTGATAGATTCATTTTCATGGACGACAACGCAACATGTCATCGAACAGTCGCTGTCCAGGAGTGTCTTGAGAGCGAGGATATTCAACGCCTCGTATGGCCAGCACGTTCTCCAGATCTGAATCCCATTGAAAATGTGTGGGATGCTTTGGGGAGGAGTCTTGCTAGTCGCCAATGCCCTCCAATATACAAGGACACCTTCAAAGCCGTGCACTGACAGAGGAATGGGATAAATTACCCCAACAGCTGCTTGATAATGTTGTGCAAAGCATGACACGACGTGTGGAATCTTGCATCGCCCTCCATGGTGGCCATATCCCGTATTGACATCTTACGCCGGAACGCCTGCGGACGGTAATTGCATTTTTTTCACGTTTACGTATTCTGCACAAAATGGCCTGTTTGTCCCTTGAACACGTTCCAAAGCCTTCTGGATTTCAAAGCACAATAAATTGTGTTTATTGTAATGTCCTGGCATTCTGACATTATTTTATTTCACTTGACATCCAACCACACTTAATTTTTTATGCGCTATATAGCCGTTTATGATCCGTCCTTAGCATATGTCCAGCAGTGTATTAAAAGAACATAAACGAATCTCAGCAAGCATAAAAACGTGAAGAATTTTCCAAAAAGGTACCAAAAAGAAAATAAATAAAAACGAAAGGACTGACCTAGGAAACCTTCTTGCCTTCTCTTCAAAGGCGACGGTAGAAAAACCAACATAGCTATCCAAACCGGTAAACGGTAAAAACACCCCAGGGAAAAAATACCCCTGGAGAAAATACCCCTGAAAACTGAAAAAGCGGAAAAAATGCCCCCTGAAGAAATACCCCGGAGAAAATACCCCTGAAAACTGAAAAGCGGAAAAAATGCCCCCGGAGAAAATACCCTGAAAACTGAAAAGCGAAAAATGCCCCCGGAAAAAATACCCCCGGAAGAAAAAACCCCAGAACAAACGTTTCACTGTAAACTGCCACACAGGAACACTGATGTGTGTCAGTGTTCCAGTGTGACAATTTACCGGCAACCCTGCCACATATCTTTCAGCAACTTGGCCACAAAAGTTCAAAGGTGGGGGCTATAAAGATTGCCCCGTTTCTGGGCCTATATTGAGAACTGAATTGGGAACTCCAAACGAATTTCGCAAAAACGTTCCATGTAAGCCAAGTGAGAATTGTACTTTAATTTGAAGAAATAAATTGCCGAGGATCCGAGATGCCCTTGGTTGGGGAAGGGGGCTCTACCCCGAACTTCCATAATATTATATTCTGAGCCGCTGGAGTCTGTCAGTGTATCCAGGCTGTTCGTCTTGAAGCGCCCGCGAGGTCCGTGAGCTGGGGTTCCCCAAAATGTTAAAATGGATGTAGAGCTGTAAACATTAGAACCATGCTTTACATAATGATTCTGTACACGACCACGAATTTTCAAGAGGGTGGGGGGAATTCACCCTCCCCCAAGTTTCTAAAAGCGTAGACAAGTGTTCAAGGAAAGGGATTTGCTCGCAATTTTTATGCTTCATGTTGTGTTTAATGGCAAACTATGTATGCCCTTCCCCCCCCCCCCAGAAATTTCGTGAAGCCTGTGAAAGGGATACGAGGTGCTTGGTTTGAAAGGCTCTAACCCCAACTTCCGTAATTTTATATTCTGGACCTCTAGAGTCGGTCAGTGTATCCTCGATGTTACCCCTGAATAGCTCTTAGAAACTATGGGGGGGGGGGGGGTTACCCCACCCTCCTGAAAATTCATGGTCGTGTACAAAATCATTATATAAAGCATGGTACTAATGTCTACAGCTCTACGTCCATTTTAACATTTTGGGGGAAAGCCCCCCCCCAAAGCTCATGGACCTTGCGGACACTTCAAGGGGAACTTCCTGGATACACTGGAAGACTCCAGCGGCCCAGAATATAATATTACGGAAGTTCAGGGTAGAGCCCCTCCCCCCAACCAAGTGTACCTCGGATCCTCGGCAATTTATTTTTTCAAATTAAAGTACAATTCTCGTTTGGCTTACATGGAACGTTTTCGCGAAATTCGTTTGGAGTTTCCAATTCAGTTCTCAACATAGGCCCAGAAACGGCAATCTTTATAGATCCCCCCCCCCCTGAACTGAACTTTTGTAGCCAAGTTGCTGAAGATGTGTGGCAATGTTGCCTGTAAATTACTACACCGGAACGGAACACTGCCACACATCAGTGTTCCTGTGTGGCAGTTTACAGTGAACTGTTTGTTCTGGGGGTATTTTTTCCGGTGGCATTTTTTCAGCTTTTCAGTTTTGAGGGGTATTTTCTTCGGGGGTATTTTTACCTACATCCGTTCAAACCATCCGCCAGCCGCAGCTCTCCCTCTGGCGTTGAGAAGGAAGCGCCCTAACAGAAGGACCGCACAAAACAGCGCAGTCCGTAGAAAACGTTAATCCACCAATCAAAACTCCCAAATGAAAAAATAACAATAAACTAATTGTCTGGAAAGAAAGAGCAGAAACTCAACGGAATACAAGAAAAATATTATCAAACACAGCCAAAATGTATTTAATGTTATTCACCTGTATTAAAATACCTTTAAAGTAAAACTACAGAAATTATTGTTTCTTATTAATTTTTCTTAATTTATACTATTTTTATGTTAATTATTCTTGAGGTCGAATAATTATTTTACATTTTAAACTTTTTCATTAGCATTTTTTATTTTAATAATTCATTATTTTTATTTTTATAATGAAACTGTTTTATCTATTGCACTAAAGGCTCCAAAAAGGCAGTTAATATACATCCTCTAGACCAACTTCCAAAAAGGTAGTTAATATCCATCCTCTAGAGCAATTTCCAAAAAGACTTTCATTGGCCAGAGTCATTTTATTAACTGTGATGAAATTAAATTAGATCTGCTAAGTTAACTTTATGTTTAAGGACTATTTTTCTTAAAGCTGTTTTAATAAAGTTTGCTGGTACTTTGTTGTCGAGAAAGCTATTTGTGAGAAGACTTATGTGTTCAAGGAAATCCGAAGTTTCGTTACAGATTCTGGCTATTCTAAGTACCTGTGAAATAAGGACATTCTCTATTACTTTAATGGATATATTATTTATCCAGTGTAAAAATTTAATTACTTTAAAAGGAAAATTGCTTATTTTATTAAATAGGCTAATGGTAGGGTTACCATTATTTAGTTTTATCATTTAAATCTAAGAAATCAAGCTCCTAGTTATTTTGGTTAGTTTTGCTTAATTTTAGACAGCTAGGGTAAATATCTGAAAAATCATTCTCTATTATTTCAGAGTTATTAATACAGAGCATATCATCGATATATCTATAAGTGTATAAGTAGCTATCAGAGTTCAAGTGCCTATATTTAATAAACTGGTGCTCTTTATAGAAAAGAAACAGATTACAAACACTGGTGGAGTGAGAGTATCAACTACCTTTTTGGAACCTTTAGTGCTGTAGATAAAAAAGTTTCATTATAAAAATAAAACCATAAAATATTTACATTAAAAATGCTAATAAAAATGTTTTAAATGTAAAATAATTTTTCGGCCTCAAGAACAACAAACATAAAAATAGTATAAATTAAGAAAAAATTATAAGAAACTGAACAACTTTTGTGGTATTTTAATACAGGTGAATAACATGAAATACATTTTGGGGTTGACGGAAGACCGCCACACAAGAAAACTGCCACAAGCTTTACATTAAGGGGCCGGGCACATATTGCTATTCTTCCGAGGGACATTTTGAATGTGCGGCAGTTTTCAAAGTTCCCGAATTATGTATGGCAGTTTTCAAAGTTTCCGAATTATGTGTGGCAGTTTCCGAAGGTGCCTAACGATGGGAAGGAGCTCTTTTGTTTGTCTGAATTTTCATGTCGGTTCATACTTAGGGCAACTGGACACAGAAGTTCGAGGGGGGGTAAAGATTGCCGTTTCCCGGCCTATATTGAGAATTGAGTTGGGAACTCCAAACATATTTCGAAAAAACGTTCTATGTAAGCCAAGCAAAAATTGCTGTGTTCAGGAAAGGACAATAAGGTGGGATTTTTTAATAACGCTGCACGCTGCACTTTTACTTAGGCACTAAATATTTAAATAACATGTCAAATTTGTAACATTTTGCTTTTACTTAATTAATTCACACCGGCCTTTTTAACAGCCTTTAATCCCCTGACATAACTCTTGCGTATCAAATCAAGTCAATAGCATTGCGTTTTTACTTAGGCACTAAATATTAAAGTCATAGGCCACAGGCATAGGCACTTTTTAACAGTTTTTATTCTACCAGTGTCATATTCACAACGTTTACACATCAAATCAAGTTAATAATATTGCGCTTTAATTTAGGCACAAAATATTTATTCACAGGCCCTAGGCCTATCCTCAAGCCCTTTTCCCAGTTTTATTCTACCAATGTCATATTCACAACGTTTACACAGCGAATTATGTTAACAATATTGGGCGTTTACTTAGGCACGAAATATTAATTCGTAGGCTCTAGGCCTAGGCCTTTTTAATATTTTTGACTCTATCAATGCCATATTCACAACATTTACACAGCAAATCAAGTTAATAATATTACGCTTTTACTTGGGCACGAAATATTAATTCATAAGCCCTAGGCCTAGGCTTTTTTCATAGTTTTTATTCTACCAATGCCATATTCACAACGTTTACACAGAAAATCAAGTTAATAATAGGGTGTTTTCTTAGGCATTAAATATTAATTCATAGGCCCTAGGCCCAATATTAATAACTTGAATTTCTGTGTAAACGTTGTGAATAGGCCCTAGGCCTAGGACCTTTGAATTAATATTTCGTGCCTAAGAAAACGCCTAATATTATTAACTTGATCTTCTGTGTAAACGTTGTGAATATGGCATTGGTAGAATAAAAACTGGTAAAAGTGCCTAAGCCTAGGCCTAGGGCTTGTGAATAAATATTTCGTGCCTAAATAAAAGCGCAATATTATTAACTTGATTTGATGTGTGAATGTTGTGAATATGACGCTGGTAGAATAAAAACTGTTAAAAGGGCTCATGCCTGTGGCCTATGACTTTAATATTTAAGTGCCTCAGTAAAAGCGCAATGCTATTGACTTGATTTGATACGTAAGCGTTATGAACATGAAGTCGGCGGATTAAAAGCTGTTAAAAAGGCCGAAGTGTAGGGCCTATGAATTAATTAAATAAAAGAAAAATATTATAAGTTTGAAATGTTATGTAAATATTTAGTGCCTAAGTAAAAGTGCAGCGTTATTAAAAAATCCCACCTTATTGTCCTTTCCTGAACACAGCAATTTTCGCTTGGCTTACATAGAACGTTTTTTCGAAATCTGTTTGGAGTTCCCAACCGACATGAAAATTCAGACAAACGAAAGAGCTTCTTCCCATCGTTAGGCACCTTGGGAAACTGCCACACATAATTCGGAAACTTTGAAAACTGCCACACAGTCAAATTGTTCCTCGGAGGAATAGCAATTTGTTCCCTGCCCCTTAATGAAAAGCGTGTGGCAGTTTTCCTGTGTGGCAATCTTCCGGTGTGGCAGTTTTCCTGTGTGGCAATCTTCCGGTGTGGCAGTTTTCCTGTGTGGCAATCTTCCGGTGTGGCAGTTTTTCTGTGTGGCAATCTTCCGGTGTGGCAGTTTTCCTGTGTGGCAATCTTCCGGTGTGACAGTTTTCCTGTGTGGCAATCTTCCGGTGTGGCAGTTTTCTTGTGTGGCAGTTTTCCTGTGTGGCGGTTTACAGTGAACCCATTTTGGTTGTGTTCGATGATATTTCTCTTGTATTCCGTTGAGTTTCTGGTCTTTCTAGACAATCAGTTTATTATTTTTTTTTTCATTTGGGAGTTTTGATTGGTGGATTGCCGTTTTCTGCGGACTGCGCTGTTTTGTGCGGTCCTTCTGTTGGGTGGCTTCCTTCTCATCGCCAAAGACAGAGGGAGTTCTGCTGCTGGCGGATGGTTTGAACAACCATGTTGGTTTTTCTACCGTCGCCTTTGAAGAGAATGTTTCCTAGGTCAGTCGTTTCGTTTTTTTAATTTTCTTTTTGGTACGTTTTGGAAGATTCTTCGCATTTTTACGCTTGCTGACATTCGTTTATGTTCTTTTAATATAAACTCAAAACTGGCGTAGTTTTTTCTTTTGACTATTGCTTTGAATTATTTTTTTGGCCTTGCTTCTTTGTTGAACTTTTTGTTCTGGTTGCATGCTTTCGAGTTTTGAGCCTCGTGGCTCTGCTGTCTCTTTTGTTTGTTGGAGGAAGGAACATTTTATTGAGTTTGTACTTTCAAGTAAAGCATTTTTACAATACTGTGTACATGTTGCAACTTTTCTTTTTTATTATATAAGTAATTTTCCCGGTTTTGTATTACTCTTCATTTGTATAAAGTCCCAACATGTCACGCGGCAACAGTAATTTTTTTGTTTTTTTTGTTTGTTTTTTGCTCATTGACTCTGTACCAGGGTTTCCTGGATTTGTGGACGATGAGTCGTTGTGTGTTGGGCTTAGTATGTCATAAATGTATTGCTAAATTTATTTCTTAATTTTTACCTTTTCATGGCTTAGAAGGTGTTTTCGATCCGTGGGGTCATTTACCTAAAATACATATTTGACATAGCAGAAACTCATACTCAACTAGGTCTTTGTAGACATGAGTTAATGCTGTGTTTTGCTGGTCCTTGATAAAGCAAAAGCCCTGCATTTTCAAAATTATCTGCATTCTTCCTTGTTTTTCCCTGTTTGTTCGCATTGATTTTTTCTGCTGCTTTTCACTCTCGTTGAAAATGCTTCTTCTTTTTGTGGGTATATATATATATCATCATCAACATCATTGTCAACCATTATCAATCCACTGCTGGACGAAATAATTTTATATACGTATAATCAATCAGGGACGTAATTACATGGGGTGCAGCACCCCTGAAAATGTTTTATTGTTTATGTTCTTGGTTGAAATGCGAGACTTACGTTAGAAAAAATTGCCTTAATTTAATAAAAATGCATCAACTTACATAAGAAAGAAATTCTTTCATTTTTCATCTATTTTTCATTAAGTGTCCTTTCATACCCCGTATTGTTTCAATTCCGCCGAATGCGAAATTGAAACAAATATAGCATCATGCAGATGAAAAAATCGATATATCATATCACTCGTTCCCAAATTTTTATATTTCGAGAGAAAATATCAAACTATTTTTCTGCTTTTTAACCTAGCAGATATCAAAATTAGAACTTTTTAAAAATAATTGTCAATCTGCCCATTATTTTACACTTTTGGGATCATCATCATCATCATTGTCAACCATTATCAATCCACTGCTGGACGAAGGTCTCCCCAAGTTTCCTCCACAACGGTCTGTCTTGTGCCAGTCTCCTCCATGTCACTCCCGCATATTTACGAATTTCATCCACCCATCTCCCATGTGGTCTTTTTCTGGGTCTTTTCCTGTCCCTTGGAATCCAATCTAAAATTTCGGCTGTCCATCTATGGTCTGTCCTTCTGGCAGTATGTCCAGCCCATTGCCATTTCAGGGATTTAACTCTGATCATGATGTCTTCCACTCTCGTCATTTTTCGGATCCACGAGTTCCTCTTCTTATCTCTCCTGGTTATACCAAGCATGCACCTCTCCATGCTTCTTTGAGTTGTCTGCAGCCTTTGTATGTCTCTTTTAGTTAAGGTCCACGTCTCTGCACCATACGTAAGCACTGGAAGGATGCATTGATCAAACACTTTTCTTTTAAGACATAATGGCATATTGCTCTTGAAAATTATGCTGTTTCTTCCAAAAGCTCTCCAGGCAAGTTTTGTACGCCGATTAATTTCTTCATCAATGTGACCCTCACTTGATATCTGCTGTCCAAGATAAACATACGTATCTGTTATCTCCAGTTTTTCTCCATCAATCGATAAATCTTCATTTCTTGTAAAAGCATTGAACATCACTTTTGTCTTCTGAAAGTTCATTTTTAATCCCACTTCTTTACTCTTGTCAGCAAGTTCCTGGATCATACTCTGCAGCTCTGATGGGGTAGTTGCAAAAATGACTACGTCATCAGCAAAACGAAGGTGGGTTAGATAATCTCCATTAATCTTTATCCCTTTGCTTTCCCAGTTCAGTGATTGAAAGACATTTTCCAATGTGGCATTAAAGAGCTTCGGAGATATGGTGTCACCTTGTCTCACTCCCTTTCCAATTTTTATGTGTGTTGTATTTTCAAACAGCCGAATCTTTGCACTTGCATTTTCATAGATGTTATTAATAATATTAATGTATGCATCTTCAATACCGCAGGATTTCAGAGCCGTGGTAACTGCTGATGGTTTCACCGAATCAAAGGCTTTTTCATAATCGATAAAAGCCATGCACAATGGAAGTTCATATTCCCTCGCTCTTTCAATTAGTTCTCTCAGTACATGGATATGATCTATTGTGCTGTAGCCACTCCTGAATCCAGCTTGTTCTCTCGGTTGAGCCATGTCCAGTGTTACCTTCAAGCGGTGTGAAAGAACTTTAGTGAAGATTTTATAAACCACTGATAGGAGGCTGATAGGTCTGTAGTTCCTGAGATCCTCAATGTCACCTTTTTTATGTAGCAGGATCATTGTAGCATTGTTCCAATCCTCAGGGATCTTCCCTTCATTAAGGCATCGAGTGAAAATTTGGGCGAGTACTGTTTCAATTTCTCCACTTGCTTCTTGTATGATGTCTATAGTAATTCCATCTTCTCCTGGAGCTTTCCCCCGCTTCATGTTCTTGATTGCATGAGCAACTTCTGCTGGGAGGACTGGAAGAACTCTGGTACCTTTCATGATGTCTGGAGTACATGTATCATCCCTTTCATATAATTTGGAGTAGAAATCTTTCAATCTTGTCAAAATTTCTGCCTCTATTTCTTGTTATAGAACCATCTTCTTTTCTCAGAGCCATAATCTGCTTTCTTCCTTTACTGAGATGTCCCTTTGCTATCTTTAGGCTTTGGCTGTTTTCAATTGCTTTCCTCACTAGCTCACAGTTGAATTTCCTGACGTCTTCAGTGATACTTTTTCGTGCTGTCTTGCATAGCTCTATATATTCCACTTTGGAAGTCACATCTTCTTTAGTTGTCCTCATCTCTCTTCTTTTTTGCATCAACATTTTGGTTTTTCCTGATAATTTGTTTACATGCAACTTGTTCTTAGACCCAGCTAATTTTGTTGCTGTTTCCATAAGAGCTTTGGTTACTTTTCTGTTAACTTCCGAAATATCCACTTCTTCCGATGTTAGGCCTTCTAAAGCAGAGAATCTGTTCTTCAGTTCCAACTTGAAAGTATTATGGTGTTTTTTAAGGTTGGTTATGTCAATACATTTTGTTTGTCTTATGAGCTTGCCACGTTCCAGTTTAGTGTTGAGGTGCATCTTACATCTCACCAATCTATGGTCACTACCTGTGTCGAACTTGTTTAGCACACTGCAGTCTTCGATGACGAATTTTTTGTTACACATAATAAAATCAATTTCACTTGTCATCCCAATTGGATGTCTCCATGTCCATTTCCTGTGTGGCTTTTTCTTGAAAAAGGAATTCAAGATGAAAAATCCTTCTGCCTCTGCAAACTCAACGAGAGTATTTCCACGCTGGTTTCTGTTGCCGTGACCGAATTTACCTACTGAAGTTTCATTCTGTTGCCGGTGCCCTATTTTTGCATTGAAATCTCCCATAATTATCTTCAAGTGCTGCTTACCTTTATTATTTAGATGACGAATTTCCTCATAAAATTCTTCAATTTCTTCTTCAGGATGACTTGGGGTTGGGATAATAATTAAAATATTACTCCCCAAAGTGACGCTAATCTAGAAACGCAGAAAGATGGTTTAATGTTTATTCTACATGTGAAAAAAAAAACCGGATTCCTAAATTGTTTTTTTATATATGTAATTTGGTTCTGCAAATACGGGTTTTGAGCTATTTTTTCACGAGGTATATGGAAGGACCCTTAACTTTTATTTTGTTCTGGTGCATTTCAAAAATTTCCATTTTTCGTCGCCCCCGCCGAAAAAAAATTATATATACGCCCCTGTATTCAATGACTCGCAATCCATTGCTGGTTGTTGGTTGAAGGTTTGATCAAATATCTTCGAATCGAATGAACTAACACGCATTGCGCATGTATGGTTAAAAGCTGTCACGATCAAAACTAATTTTGTTGGGGAAAGGGGACCCTGAAGTAATTTTCCGAGGAGCGGCGGGCACACTATTGCGCCATGCCGCTGTCCATGGATCAATCCCACCCTGTAGATATCCAAAAGTCAGCGAGCTAACACGTTCCAGTGCACTGTACAAAAATGGTAAATTTTGCAAAGTGCTGACAAATGTTTAAATAATTCGCTTTTCCACAAGTAGATGGCAATACTATACTGCAAAATGCTATCTCCGTCACTCCTCCTCGGTTTTCTTCAACTTTATCAGATCCGAAGAAATATGTGAAGGAAAACAGTCCAAAGAGAGTTGAGGTGGGGGAGAGAACTTTAACTATAATGCACGTGCACGACACTGGTCTTGGCTGTCGAAATCGGCGTCACAGACATACAAACAGCTTTCAGCATTTAACAGATTGTAGCAGCAGGGGTTGTGACCCCTGGGGTTCCCTTTTCGACGTTTTCTCATCCATACGGTACGGCTCGTTTTCTCGTATTACAAACACACACTTGCATTCCCTTTTCCCCCAGGATGTGGTTGTACTTCTCCACTCACGGCTGAAAGACGCCCGTGTCAAAGAATTTTATTGCCAAAGAACAGCGCTCAGAATCCAATCATTGGTAGGGGATCATTCCCAGCAGAGAGCATCTAAGAGACCTGAAACTCCTTTAGGAATGGTCCCCATCTTTAGCAGGAACAATAAAAATGTGATCAGAAAAAGGCGATACCAGCCGTGCTCGAAATGGGCCGGTATGGTATACCGGCACTTCTATTTTCCTAGTGTTTCATACAGACACTTTTTTTACCCGGAATTTACATACTGGCACTAATTTTAGATGTGGGAACTGCAGAATTTTTTTTTTTTGTCCCTGACTAAGGAGAGCGCATTCTTAAACGTAGAAACTGTATGTGCCTTGTGCCCTTGAGAAATAGCTTTATGGGAACCGTAACGGGTAGGGGAGTGCTGTACACATGAGCTATAAATTCAATGCTTCAAAGGATGGTAATGAAGCTACCCATAAAGCATGATCATATCTTGCCCAAGCTCCAGATCATCCCACTAAAAGATGTCGGTAATTTTTATTATATCGTTAATTTAATATATTCAATTTGAAGAGTTCATAGAATGAAGAATCGGTTGGCGGAAGACCGCCACACACCGGAAAACAGCCCGAAACTGACCACCGGAGACTGACCACCGGAGAACTGACCACCGGAGAAGTAGCCACCGGAGAACTGTCCACCCGGAGAACTGGCCACAAAAAATTTAAGGGGCCGTATAAAAATTGCGTTCTGGGCTGCTCCGTGGCCCTAGAACGCAAGATTGGTTGTCTGACACACATAAAAGGTCCGTAATTTCGTATTTTCTTATTTACGATAGTTTCCTATAAACTATAACTAAACAAATTCTCTGCGAGTATGAGCAAACCCAGGAAACTTGTCGGGGGGGGGGGCTTAAAACCTAAAATATGAAATATAAAGCATTTCTGGTCCGATCGGGAGATTTTCAACCATTACAAGCTATAAGTCATCGAATTGTCTGAGGGCATCTGCTGCCTTCAGGAAACTAGTCGGGGTGGGGGGGGCTTAAAACCTAAAGCGCAAAATATCAATAATTTCTCATTTCTCTTCCGATCGCGAGATCTTCAGCATTTACAAGCTGCAACTTGACAAATTTTCTCAGCGCATGTGCACTCTCTGGAAACCTGTCGGGGGTGTTACCAAAAGTGTAAAATATGAACAATTTCGTCCGATCGAGACAATCTCAGCATTTAGCAGCTACAACTCGACACATTATCTGAAGGCATGTGCCTACTCAGGAAACCTGGCGGGGGCGGGGTTGTAGCTTGTAAATGCTGAAAATCTCCGGATCGGACGAGAAATTTTTCATATTTTACAGCTTTGGTATACCTCCCCCTGCCCGACAGTATGTTGAGTAGGCACATGCCGTCAGAAAATTTGCCGAGTTGTATATTGTAAATACTGAAAATCTTCCGATTGGACGAGAAATTTTTCATATGTTACACTTTTGGTATACCCCCCCCGGACAGGTTTCCAGAGTAGGCACATACGCTCAGATAATGTGTCGAGTTGTAGCTTGTAAATGCTGAAAATCATCTACGGATGGGTCGAAAAATTCTTCATATTTTGCACTTTTGGTATCACCCCCCTCCCCCTCGTTTTGCATAGTGGGCACATGCCCTCAGAAAATGTGTCGAGTTGTACGTAGCTTGTAAATGCTGAAAATCTCCCGATCGGACAAGAAATGTTTCATATTTTACAGTGTTGGTAACCCCCCCCCACACACACACACACACTCAGGTTTCCAGAGTAGGCACATGCGCTAAGATAATGTGTCGAGTTGTAGCTTGAAAATGATGAAAACCTCCCGACAGGACCAGAAATGCTTTATATTTTACACTTTTGATACACCCCCCCCCCCGACAAGTTTCCTGAGCCAGCTCATGCGCTCAGATAATTTGCAGACTTGTAGTTTGAAAATTTGAAAACCCTTAAATCTTCTGTTGAAATGTACGTCATAAACATTTTTTCTAAAAAATTACATTAATTATCCCAATAAAGAAAAAGACGAAATTACGGAAACTTTATATGACTCAGATAACCAACCTCTGGGGGTCGTGGGCATGAAGCGATCAAAAACGCAATTTTTATACGACCCCTTTAAATTTTTGTGGCCAGTTCTCCGGGTGGTCAGTTCTCCTGTGGCCAGTTCTCCTACACCCCTGAAATTTCATGCCAATTCATACTTAGGGAAACAGGCCACAGAAGTTCAAGTGGGGGGGGATAAAGATTGCTGTTTCTTGGCCTATATTGAGAATTGAATTGGGAACTCTAAACAAATTTCTGGAAAACCTGCTATGTAAGCCAAGCGACAATTGTTGTGTTCAAAAAGGACGATATGGTGGGATTTTTTAATGACGCTGCACTTTTACTTAGGCACTAAATATTTACATAACATGTCAAGTTTGTAATATTTTCTTTTACTTAATTAATTCACAGTCCCCACACCATCGCCTTTTTAACAGCTTTTAATCCGCCGACTTCATATTCATAACGTTTACATATCAAATCGAGTCGATAGTATTGCGCTTTTACTTAGACGATAAATATTAAAGTCATAGGCCCCAAGCATAGGCCTTTTAAACAGTTTTTATTCTACCAATGTCATATTCACAACGTTTACACATCAAATCAAGTTAATAATATTGCGCTTTTACTTCGGCACGAAATATTAATTCACAGGCCCTAGGCCTAGGCTCTTTTACCAGTTTTTATTCTATGAAGGTCATGTTCGCAACGTTTACAGAGCAAATCAAGTTAATAATATTGCGCTTTTACTTAGGCACAAAACATTAATTCATAGAGGCCCTAGGCCTAAGCCTTCTTGACGGTTTTTAATCCGTCGACTCTATATTCATAACGTTTACTTATCAACTCGAGTTAATAGCATTACGCTTTTACTTAAGCACAAAATATTAATTCATAGACTTTAGGCCTAAGGCCAATGATTTGATAATTAGTGTCTGATTAAAAACACAATGTGATTAACATCAGTTCATGCACAAACATTATGAATATAACATCGTTAGAATAAAAAAAAAAACTGTTAAAAAGGCCAAGGCCTAGGTCCTATGTCTTAATATTTACTGCCTAAGTAAAAGCGTAATGATATTAACTTGAGTGGATACGTAAACTTTATGAATATGAAGTCGATGGATTAAATAATGAGAAAAAGGCCTAGGCCTTATGAAATAATATTTCGTGCCTACGTAATCGCCCAATATTATTAACTTGATTTGCTCTGTAAACGTTGTGAATGTGACATTGATAGAATAGAAACTGGTAAAAGGGACTAGGCCTAGTGCCTGTGAATTAATATTTCGCGCCTAAGTAAAAGCGCAATATTATTAACTTGATTTGATGTGTAAACGTTGTGAATATCGCATTGATAGAATAAAAACTGTTAAAAAGGCCTCTGCCTGGGGCCTATGATTTTAATATTCAGTGCGTAAGTAAAATAGCGATGGTATTGACTTGATTTGATACGTAAACATTATGAATATTAAGTCGGCGTATTAAAAGCTGTTAAAAAGGTGAAGGTGTAGGGCCTGTGAATTAATTAAGTAAAAGAAAAATATTACAAACTTGACATGTTATGTAAATATTTAGTGCCTAAGTAAAAGTGCAGCGTTATTAAAAAAATCCCACCTTAGGGTCCTTTTTCCGAACATAGCATGAATTATGCTGTAATTCTCGCTTGGCTTACATAGAACGTTTTCTCGAAATTTGTTTGGAGTTCCCAATTTAATTCTCAATGTAGGCCAAGAATCGATAATGCTTTCAACCCCCACGCCCGCACACACCCATGAACTTTTCTGGCCCGTTGTCTTAAACTCGTATGAACCGACACGAAAATCCAGACAAACAAAAGAGCTCCTTCCCGTCGTTAGACACCTTGGAAAACCGCCACACATAATTCGGAAATTTGGAAAACTGTCACACATTCAGAGTGTTCCTCGGAAGAACAGCCCCTTGATGAAAAGCATGTGGCAGTTTTCTTGTGTGGCAATCTTCCGGTGTGGCAGTTTTCCTGTGTGGTGGTTTACAGTGAACCGAAGAATCAGGAGTAGTAGAATAAACATAAATTTTAGTTTTGTAGCAATGAGTATAAACTTATCCTTCTTCGGACTCTTTATTTTTTATTTTTTAAGGGTGGTGAGATTGCTATTAATGTAAGAGTGAATATTCATTCTGATTGAGGAGATTCTAATTGCTCGACTCTGTGTCTCGGCTCGGGTCCTTAAAAGTTCTGGGACCTTAAGTTCTAAGTCCAGCTGAATCCCTAATGATTGGCCGAGGTTCGGAGGTTCCGTTAATCGGTTGGTCCCGGGTTATAGACTCCACACTATAACTAAGAATAACCCTAGTCCTCGGTGTAGCAAAAGTAATGCCCGTTGGATCCACAAACCAACCAACTGAGATCGGCGACCATCATTCCTGACTTATGGTGCACCAGTATTCCACGGAATTATCAATTACATTTTGACACAAAAGAGTTTTTCTGACAGGGTCTTTTTTTATTTTTTCAGTTTTAGAGATTTTCTGGCGAAGGTATTTTTTCCAGATGATTTTTAGCTAAATATGTGCATACCGGCATTTCAAAATTTCCAATTCGAACACTGGATACCAGAAGGGCAGGGGTCCGGACTAAAGCCCACCGGACACTTGCCCACTATGGATGATTTGTAGAAAATATGTAACGTTGGAGGACGTTTCCGAACTAGTATAGGAAAACTGATCAAATAAATACTTATGGACCGTATAAAAATTGCACTTTGTTTTAGAAATTTTGAAATTTAAGGGGTTACCACCAAACCTAAACTAATGTACCCGTGTATCACCTTTCTTATGGGTTCAAAAAGCTCAAACTTAAATCATTAGACAACGCTATCAATAGATGAACAACGCACTTGAAAACTTGGAAAAGTTTAAATTTAGGGGGTGTTAACCTCCCCAAATGTAAACTAACAGATATAATCTTTTTCATATTTACAAATACCCAATATCTAGGTTGTAACTTAAAAATCTTCTAAAAAGACCCGTAGTGTGGGTATCTTGTCAACACCTGAATATCGATTCGTTGAGTCCATGTAGATTAGACTTTATTGCATGACATATACGAAATATTAAAATCATAACTCAAGATTTAGTGAGTCGCAAAGCTTCTACACAAACCTTGTGTCATTTTGATCTTACATACGCATTTATATCCCTAGGAAGACTCGTACATTTTGTTTTGTTCTACGAGGGAAACTCCCACACTTTAAAAACAAGACCTCGGAACAAAACGCAATTTGTATACGACCCCGTAACGTCGCAGACTCTGAAGACTCCAATCTCCTGGGTACGAATTTGCCGTTTCCGGTGGTGTGTCGTTTTTGATTTATATGCGGGGTGCTTTATTTTGGGATCTATTCCCCTCCCCTCCAGTTGAGACAATTCGAATTCTTTTTCAAAACGTGCGTTGGGTCACACTGCATACAAATTTTAAATTTCGGCTGGTGTAACCCGGTCCCCTTTCCAACAAATGATCAGAGGCCATCGCTAAGACCACTGCGCCACCTGGAAAGTTTCATAAATGTATACACATGTATGTGCCAGCTGAACTGTGTCAGGGGCTTCCTCATAACGTTAGAAATGTAATCTGTATAATCTGATATTTACAGCAGTGAATGATTGCTTTTTGAATGACAACTCCTGAAACCCCTTAACCACAGAAAATATCATTTTTTTTAATTTTTTTTACACTCTGTGTGTGAAGTCTTGTTGGCAGTTCAGAAATAATATCGTTAAAATATATGAACATGAAAAAAAAATCTTAGTCATATCTTCCGAATATATTAATACTTTTTTATACGAGGTCCGATCAGAAAGTTCCGAGACTAGGCCGATGTACAACGAAGTACTTACGTTACTTAAGTCTGGCTATGGTCTCCCTCAAAGTAGTCTCCTTTGGCAGCGATACACCGCTAGCAGCGTTCTTACCACTTTTAGAACGCTTCCTGGAAGTCCTGTTTGCGAATCGTGTCAAGCACCGTCTGCGATCAGCGCTGGATCTCATCCACGGTTTCAAAACGGCGACCCTTGAGCTTCAGCTTCGGGAACAGAAAGAAGTCGCAGGGGGCCAAATCCGGCGAGTAAGGTGGGTGAGGAAGGGTAGTCATGCTGTTGCGGCTGCGAAACTGGCGTGATGCTAACGCTCTGTGAGCTGCTGCGCTACCGTGATGGAGCAAGAAATCTCCCCTTCGCCACATTTCAGGTCGTTTGCGGGGAATTTCCTCCCTAAGACGCCGCAGAACATAGCAGTAAAAAAGGGCGATGACGGTCTGGTCCTGTGGGACGAATTCACGGTGCACAACCCCCCGAATGTCCACATTTTCGGGGGTTTTGCTCGTGGACGGTCGCCCTGACCTCTCGTCGTCTTCCAGTGCCGCTCTTGAAGAGCGAGTGCCACTCAAAACACCTCGCACGACTCATTGCCATAAGCCTGCCGTAGCATTTCATGCGTCTCCGTTCCCGATTCGCCGAGTTTGACGCAGAATTTGATGTTCGCTTGCTGCTCTAGTTTGCAGTCCATTCTGAAATCGTGTCACCAAATATCGTATAGCACAGCTCCCGATGTTCGCAGAACGACGCCACTCGGCACAGTGCCTCATGAAGGTCACTGCCCTCGACCGCTGTTCGCGCATCCGCGTGCTGCCATCTGTTGGCGCGCTACGTTCCTAGTCTCGGAACTTTGTGATCGCACTACATAAACTACGTCAACGGTCTTACCATAAGGTGCTACGATTTTTCTTTTCTCTGCCTTTTTGCTTCTTCTGTTACTATAACTTCATCTGCAGCCCTAAATTTCCTCTTTTGTAATGAAAGTGTGTTTGTAAACACACCCCGGAGAATTCCTTGTGGATCGTACATTGGTAAAACAATTTACTCGAATTCAATAGTGGTAGTGAAGCACTGCATGCATCGCAAGAGCGACGCGTTGCCATAAAAATTCCGATCCCCTCATAGGGAAAGTCGTTTGTTTCTTCCGATGCGCACGTGACAGGAACATTTTCAAGAAGGTGTCAATGGCAAGTGCTTTCCAGGTCACGTGTGCGTTCTCAGCTGTCTCTCCGGTTAGCACAGAAATAACACGGTAAATATTTTTGCTTCTAGCAAGCTCCTCCCACCTTTTTGAACTTTCTTCTTGGATCCATCCACTGCATCTCGGAGAAGAATCAGGAGGAACAACCGCCTAATTCTGAAATGCCTGCCACTATTTGCACAAAAGTTATGGATTCCGCAGACACACATTCTCTTATATGTACTATACATATAGCATGTGCCTCTAGTGAGGTCTTAAAACAACTGGAGTGCAACAAGACGTAAAATTCATTTGCTGGATGCCCCGCAACAGCACGTGGAATATATGTGTGTGAGTATTTGAGACAATTTTGCGAAACGTACGCATTGTAAGAGCTCAACTTATAAAATATAGATTTGTCCATAGGGGGTCCCACAACAATGTCCTTGTGAAACCTCTGACATTTTCAGATATTACAAGCTGAGTGCTTCAATCCACAGGCCTAAAAATAACTCGCTAAAGATACACACTACAGGATCAAACGTATCTGGACACCCTTTTTGCGTAGTAGATTTGCCCGCTATGTCACAGCCATGGCCCATGCAGGTATAAAAAGATGCATGTGGCCTGGCAAACATCATTGACAAGCATGAATGGACCATGCGGCAGAGCTCGGTGACTTTCAATGTGACATGGTCATAGGCTGACTTCTTAGCAGCAAGTCAGTTCGAGAAACTTCTACTGTAGCTGCCCCAGTCAACTGTACGTGATTTTATTGTGAATTGAAAATACCTAGGAGCAACAACAGCGCTATTGCGACTGGGTAGTCCACGTCAAATGACAGGCCGGTACCACTGAGTGCTAAATCGGGTGGTGCGACAACATTGCCTGTCCATGGTTGCAACACTCACCACCGAATTACTAAATGACTCTGAAAACCAAGCGAGCACAGTAACGGCTTGCCGAGAGCTGAAGAAAATGGGTTTCCATGTCCAAGCATCCGCTCACAAGCCTAACATCAGCAAGATCAACGCCAAGTCTTCGGTTGCAGTGGTGTAAAGCTCGGGGCCAGTGCACTCAGGAACAGTGGAAACGCGTTCTGAGCAGATGCACACAAGCCTAACATCAGCAAGATCAACACCAAGTGTCGGTTGGAGTGGTGTAAAGCTCGGGGCCAGTGCACTCAGGAACAGTGGAAACGCGTTCTGAGCAGATGCACACAAGCCTAACATCAGCAAGATCAACACCAAGTGTCGGTTGGAGTGGTGTAAAGCTCGGGGCAAGTGCACTCTGGAGCAGTGAAAACGCGTTCTGAGCAGATGCACACAAGCCTAACATCAGCAAGATCAACGCCAAGTGTCGGTTGGAGTGGTGTAAAGCTCGGGGACAGTGCAACCTGGTGCAGTGGAAACGCGTTCAGAGAAGATGCGCACAATCCTAACATCAGCAAGAACAACGCCAAGCGTCGGTTGGAGTGGTGTAAAGCTCGGGACCAGTGCACTCTGGAGCAGTGGAAACGCGTTCTGAGCAGATGCACACAAGCCTAACATCAGCAAGATCAACGCCAAGCCTCGGTTGGAGCGGAAGAAAGCTCGGGGTAAGTGGGGTCTGGTGCATTGGAAACGCGTTCTGAGTAGATGCACACAAGCCTAACATCACCAAGATCAACGCCAAGCGTCAGTTGGAGTGGTGTAAAGCTCGGAACCAGTGCTCTCTGGAGCAGTGGAAACACGTTCTGAGCAGATGCACACAATCCTATTATCAGCAAGATCACCGCCATGCGTCGGTTGAGTAGTGTAAAGCTCGGGGCCAGCAGTGGAAGCGCGTTCTGAGAAGATGCACACAAGCCTAACATCAACAAGATCGCCGCCAAGCGTCGGTTGGAGTGGTGTAAAGCTCGAGGCCAGTGGGCTCTGGAGCAAAGGAAACGCGTTCTGAGCAGATGCACACAAGCCTAACATCAGCAAGATCAACGCCAAGCGTCGGTTAGAGGGGTGTAAAACTCGGGGACAGTGCTCTCTGGAGCAGTGGAAACGCGTTTTGAGAAGATGCACACAATCCTAACATCAGCAAGATCACCACCAAACGTCGGTTGGAGTAGTGTAAAGCTCGGGGCCAGCAGTGGAAACGCGTTCTGAGCAGATGCACACAAGCCTAACATTAGCAAGGTCAACGCCAAGCGTCGGTTGGAGTAGTGTAAAGCTCGGAGCCAGTGCACTCTGGAGCAGTGGAAACGCGTTCTGAGAAGATGCACACAATCCTAACATCAGCAATATCAACGCCAAGCGTCGGTTGGAGTGGTGTAAAGCTCGGGGCCAGTTCACTCTGGGGCAGTGGAAACGCGTTTTGAGAAGATGCGCACAATCCTAACATCAGCAAGATCAACGCCAAGCGTCGGTTGGAGTGGTGTAAAGCTTGAGACCAGTGCATTCTGGAGCAGTGGAAACGCGTTTTGAGAAGATGCACACAATCCTAACATCAGCAAGATCAACGCCAAACGTCGGTTGGAGTGGTATAAAGCTCGGGACCAGTGCACTCTGGAGCAGTGGAAACGCGTTCTGAGCAGATGCACACAAGCCAAACATCAGGAAGATCAACGCCAAGCGTCGGTTGGAGCGGAAGAAAGCTCGGCGCCAGTGAGGTCTGGTGGAGTGGAAACGCGTTCTGAGCAGATGCACACAATCCTAACATCAGCAATATCAACGCCAAGCGTCGGTTGGAGTGGTGTAAAGCTCGGGGCCAGTACACTCTGAGGCAGTAGAAACGCGTTCTGAGCAGATGCACACAATCCTAACATCAGCAAGATCAACGCCAAGCGTCGGTTGGAGTGGTGTAAAGCTCGGGACCAGTGCACTCTGGAGCAGTGGAAACGCGTTCTAAGCAGATGCACACAAGCCTAACATCAGCAAGATCAACGCCAAGCGTCGGTTGGAGTAGTGTAAAGCTCGGTGCCAGTGGACTGTAGAGCAGTGAAAACGCGTTCTGAGAAGATGCACACAATCCTAACATCAGAAAGGTCAACGCCCAGCGTCGGTTGGAGTGGTGTATAGCTCGGGGCCACTGCATTCTGGTGCAGTGGAAAGGCGTTCTGAGCAGATGCACATAAGGCTAAGATCAGCAAGATCAACGACAAGCGTCGGTTGGTATTCAGCAAGATCAACGCCAAGCGGGTGGGAAATCGCGTAGCTGTTACTTTGTCCCCGTTACTGAAATATCACTGTCACCGTTACGACCAGTGACAAAAAGGAACAGTTCCAAAGTCACTGATAAGAATGTCACCATTAACCGTGTCAGAGCCATGCTTAGGGTAAAAGAGGGCACCATGTTACGATGCCGTTTCTGTTGAAACATCACAGAAGTCGCTAGTCATGCCAGCTTTCTTCAGAAGAAACCGGTTTTTCGTGCTGTCTCTTCATGAGGAGTCTTTAGGAACGCTAATAAAGTGTTAATGCTGTTCAGCATTCAACGTAATAGAATGTCTGACGCCAAGCGGACGAAAACCTGTGAGATATGGAATTATTTCACCGCCGTTGATGAAAATTTTGCTTTGTGTGATATTTGTAAGCAAAAGCTTTCTTATAAAATTTCGACTCGTCGTCCCGTTACTGCTCCATCATCCGTGTCGTAAACAGTGATTTTGTCATTGACACTGCCAAGACGGTGACTCGCCATCCCGTTACAACTGCGTCATCCCTGTCGTAAACGGTGATTTTGTCACTGTTTAAAGTCACCATTACTTCCGTGGAACTGTCACCGTTGTCACTCTGACAGGGAAATTACTGTTAAGTTCACCTCTATCGGTTGAAGTGGTGAAAAGCTTGGCGACAGAGGACTCTGGAGCAGTGGAAACCCGAGCTCTGGAATGATGAATCACGCTTCATGGCAATGCGACAGATGAGTCTGGGTGTGGAAGATGCCAGGTGAATGCTACCTTTCCGATTGCGTTATGCCATCTGTGAAGCTTGGTTATGGAGGCATCATATCTCCGGGGCTGTGTTTCACGGTTTGGGCTGGGCACTCTAGTTCCAGTGCCCGGGAGTCTTAACGCTGTGGCCCATAATTACATTCTCGACAATTCTTTGCTCCCAACACTATGGCAACAGCTGGATGAAGGTCTTTTCTTTTACCAACAAGACAATATCCCCGTCCACAAAATGAGGTTCGCTCAGGAATGGTTTGATGAGATGGATGTGGAAGAACTTGTTTGCCCTGGCATCCCCATGGAATACCTTTGGCATGAATTGGAACTCCGACTCCGAGCTAAGTCGAGTCGTCCGATATCGGTGGACAACCTGACTAATGCACTTGTGGTACAATGGAAGGCAATCCCCATGGCAACATACTAAAATTTAGTAGAAAGCCTTCCCAGAATAACGGAGGCTGTGATAGGAACAAAGGGTGGACTCACTCGATAGTAATTCCTTTCCGATTAGAGGGAGTTTGTGGATAGGCAAGTGTCCGGATACTCTTAACCAGATAGTGTATTTCTCTACTGGTGGTTTTACAACTAGTGGAACACATGCTCATAAATTGTACACGTAGTAAGATCTCAGTACAGAAAAGCATACATGTCACAAATTGTAGCGCGTAACTATTTTGTAACAGGTCTTACAAAAGTTTGGGGATCTCATATTCTTGTTGGAAGTATTTCACCTCATGGATCATACGTACCTCACTCGCATAAGTCAATTTGTGCCTTTAGAAGGTCCCAAAACAGCAAGTAAAATATGTTGGCATTAAGAACATATAACGAATTCGGATGAATTCCTTAATTCTTCGTCCATAGTTGTGTGCATTCGCGTGAATATCTGCAATTAACATTAGTTGTCTGTTCTATCCAGATTACGATTGCTGTTTATTGCGGAGCTCAGTAAACATATTCCAAATTTTCGTTCTATTGATGCAATCCGTCGGTTATTACATTATTAAGGGTGACGTGGATACGACTGACTGCGATATTATCTTGTCACCCAGGCCACTGGGAAGCTCAAGTGAATGAAGGCTGACAAGCTTCGATTTGCCTTGAACATTTTGCACTTCCAATGAAGGTGAAGGACACCTTAACACAATCAATAACCGTACAAGGTCAAACGATAATAGCCGAAGCAGGTGTTTCATTACAGAAACTCTGAACAATTAATAGCTTCTAGCACTATTCTCATTCAAGGTTACTAACAAAGTGCAAATCTTGAAACATGCCGCCTGGCGTTCGCAAATCCTGTTCGTTGTCGGTAATGATAACCGATGTAAATATCTAACTAAACACAGTCTTCCAACGTATAACACAGCCTGAAAAGAAAATACTCAAATGAAAACATTTCACCAAGGTAAATATATTCAAAATAGTCAATAAAGCTTAGCAGGCAGTAATTTTTATGGAAAACTTTCGCATATGAGTTTGATAAAGCATTTCTTAGGCAACGTAAAAAAAAAAAAAAGTTAAGAAAGGCAGATTTGTTCCAGTCGCTGTCAGACCAAGTATTAGAGGTGAACATGGGCTCCTTTTTTTTATATAATTATTTATGACTTGAACATTTGTGCATATTTTCCCTATGTGAATAAGGAAAAAATGAAACATATTGTTTTAACCTTATTTATATTTTCATTATCAGATAAAAATGTTAGGGCTTCCTGTTAATGTCGAATCCCCCCCGAAAAAAAAAGAGAGCAGAGAGAGAAAGAATTATTATTTATGCATCATATTCAGGTAGCAAGATATCCTTCATTTTGTTTCCCAAGTGTATCAAGTTAATTCGTTTACCTCAGTTCACCTTCATGTTTTCACCGAATGACCAAAAATTCCCATTTTTCATATTGTAGCTAGCAGAACTTTAAATTTTAGTCGCCAGAAAACTTTATACTATCAGTTTTAATCGTATCTAGTAAAAAACACATAGTCGTCACTTAAAACACTCACAAACGTTTTTGAGTTATGAAATGCACGCGGAAAACGCAATAAACAATAATAACGAATTTTAGGCAGAGAACAAAAGAGAGACTATAGCCTAACCATTCAGTTGTGAATTTCCCATTGCGTTACTTAATTCGGTTAGTAGTGTTAAATAAAATTAACTAAAAAAGTTAAAGAAAAAATTAACTTGAACCCGAGCCAGTAAGAGCCCTAGTTTTAGTCAAAGATTTGATATCAGAGCCCGCCCGGTCCTGAGGCTGTCCCGGATCCGTTTTCGGGCTTTTTTACGTTTCCAACTGTAGGTTGAAAAAGCGTATATGCTACAGCTTTGTCAGTCTGTCTGTCCGCACGATAACTCGGGTAAAAATGGTTCGATTTCGATGAAATTTTAGTATGTGGTAGGGGACAACCTGTTGAAAATGGACGAATTGAAGTCAAAAGTCAGGACACAGGAGCGGGATCCATTCCATCGCCCTTATGCGTCATAACTTACGTAAAACTGCTTCGATTGCGATAAAACTTTATGTTGTTCTGGAGGTATACAGAACCGGTTCTGTTGAATATCATAGGAATGGGGCCAAAGGTCAGGGCACAGGAGCGAGATTTATTCCACAGCCATTATCCTCATAACATGACATAAAATGCTTCTATTGCAACAAAACTTTAGTATGTTGTTCCGGAGATATACTGAACCAATTCTATTTAATATAATCGAAATGGGGTCAAAGGTCAGGGCACAGGAACGTGATTTGTTCCACAGCCATTATCCTCATAACTTGAGTAATAACTTGAGCAGTGCTGCACCGAGGAATTCGTGTTGGGGGGGGGGCAAGATGTATATTTAGGTATGTGTATATACGCACATAGTATATATGTACACATACACAGTATATATGCATGTATGCATACAATATATATATATATATAAGGTCAGGTGATGCGTAACATCACAGCCTCTCCTTGACAAATGTCAACCCCGCCTTCTCGTGGTACATCCTGTTCCCACTAAAGGGGCTCTGACGACCGCCAATAGCGGTATAACTATACCATCGGGATTAGAGGAAATGCTATAGCACACTCACCAACCCGCTTGGCCAGCGTGGTGAGTTATGGCCAAACCCCTTCAAAATGACTCCACAACTTAAATCTTGGCCCTCAGTCTCCGGCAGCTGGAATGTACCTGGCCAAGGCAGCGGCCAGTGCGACATGAAGGCAGAGGGTACTAAGAATCCCCGCAGGACCGGACTAGGCTGCCATCTGATGCTAACCTTGGCTACATATAACGGACGCTCCCTATCTTCTGATTCAAAGCTTCTTGAATTGGAAGAGGAACTACAAAGGATCAAGTGGGACATCGTCGGGCTAAGTGAGGTAAGGAGAAAAGGAGAAGATCTCATTGAACTGAAAAGTGGACATCTCTTCTACTATCGTGGGACAGATACTGGCAGAACTAGTGGTGTTGGATTTATAATAAACAAGAAACTGAAGGATAAAGTAATAGAAGTTGAACGTTCCTCTGACAGAGCTGCACGACTCGTTATCCAACTCTCGAGAAGATACCAGGCTCAGATTATTCAAACTTATGCACCCACCATAAGTCATGCTAAAGAAGAAATTGAAGAATTTTATGAGGAAATTCGTGATCTAAATAATAAAGGTAAGCAGCACTTGAAGATAATCATGGGAGATTTCAATGCAAAAATAGGGCAACGGCAACAGAATGAAACTTCAGTAGGTAAATTCGGTCACGGCAACAGAAACCAGCGTGGAAATACTCTCGTAGAGTTTGCAGAGGCAGAAGGGTTTTTCATCTTGAACTCCTTTTTCAAGAAAAAGCCACACAGGAAATGGACATGGAGACATCCAAATGGGACGACAAGTGAAATTGATTTTATTATGTGTAACAAAAAATTCGTCATAGAAGACTGCAGTGTGCTAAACAAGTTCAACACAGGCAGTGACCATAGATTGGTGAGATGTAAGATGCACCTCAACACTAAACTCGAACGTAGCAAGCTCATAAGACAAACAAAATGTATTGACATAACCAACCTTAAAAAACACCATAATACCTTCAAATTGGAACTGAAGAACAGGTTCTCTGCTTTAGAAGGCCTAACATCGGAAGAAGTTGATATTTCTGAAGTTAACGGAAAAGTAACCAAAGCTCTTATGGAAACAGCAACAAAATTAGCTGGGTCTAAGAACAAATTGCATGTGAACAAATTATCAGGAAAAACCAAAACAAAATGTTGATGCAAAAAAGAAGAGTGATGAGGACAACTAAAGAAGATGTGACTTCCAAAGTGGAATATATAGAGCTATGCAAGACAGTACGAAAAAGTATCACTGAAGACGTAAGGAAATTCAACTGTGAACTAGTAAGGAAAGCAATTGAAAACAACCAAAGCCTAAAAATAGCAAAGGGACATCTCAGTAAGGGAAAAAAACAGATTATGGCACTGAGAAAAGAAGATGGTTCTGTAACAAGAAATAGAGGCGAAATTTTGACAAGAGTGAAAGATTTCTACTCCAAATTATATGAAAGGGATGATACATGTACTCCAGACATCATGAAAGGTACCAGTACCAGAGTTCTTCCAGTCCTTCCAGCAGAAGTTGCACATGCAATCAAGAACATGAAGCGGGGAAAAGCTCCAGGAGAAGATGGAATTACTGTAGACATCATACAAGAAGCAAGTGGAGAAATCGAAACAGTACTCGCCCAAATTTTCACTCGATGCCTTAATGAAGGGAAAATTCCTGAGGATTGGAACAACGCTACAATGATCTTGCTACATAAAAAAGGTGACATTGAGGATCTCAGGAACTACAGACCTATCAGCCTCCTATCAGTGGTTTATAAAATCTTCACTAAAGTTCTTTCACACCGCTTGAAGGTGACACTGGACATGGCTCAACCGAGAGAACAAGCTGGATTTAATAGTGGCTACAGCACAATAGATCATATCCACGTACTGAGAGAACTAATTGAAAGAGCGAGGGAATATGAACTTCCATTGTGCATGGCTTTTATCGATTATGAAAAAGCCTTTGATTCGGTGAAACCATCAGCAGTTGCAATGGCTCTGAAATCCTGCGGTATTGAAGATGCATACATTAATATTATTAATAACATCTATGAAAATGCAAGTGCAAAGATTCGGCTGTTTGAAAATACAACACACATAAAAATTGGAAAAGGAGTGATACAAGGTGACACCATATCTCCGAAGCTCTTTAATGCCACATTGGAAAATGTCTTTCAATCACTGAACTGGGAAAACAAAGGGATAAAGATTAATGGAGATTATCTAACCCACCTTCGTTTTGCTGATGACATAGTCATTTTTGCAACTACCCCATCAGAGCTACAGAGTATGATCCAGGTACTTGCTGACAAGAGTAAAGAAGTGGGATTAAAAATGAACTTTCAGAAGACAAAAGTGATGTACAATGCTTTTACAAGAAATGAAGATTTATCGATTGATGGAGAAAAGCTGGAGATAACAGACAAGTACGTTTATCTTGGACAGCAGGAATCAAGTGAGGGTCACATTGATGAAGAAATTAATCGGCGTACAAAACTTGCCTGGAGAGCTTTTGGAAGAAACAGCATAATTTTCAAGAGCAATATGCCATTATGTCTTAAAAGAAAAGTGTTTGATCAATGCATCCTTCCAGTGCTTACGTATGGTGCAGAGACGTGGACCTTAGCTAAAAGAGACGTACAAAGGCTGCAGACAACTCAAAGACGCACGGAGAAGTGCATGCTTGGTGTAACCAGGAGAGATAAGAAGAGGAACTCGTGGATCCGAAAAATGACAAGAGTGGAAGACATCATGATCAGAGTAAAATCCCTGAAATGGCAATGGGCTGGACATATTGCCAGAAGGACAGACCATCGATGGACAGCCGAAATTTTAGATTGGATTCCAAGGGACAGGAAAAGACCCAGAAGAAGACCACATGGAAGATGGGTGGATGAAATTCGAAAGTATGCGGGAGTGACATGGAGGAGACTGGCACAAGACAGACCGTTGTGGAGGAAACTTGGGGAGACCTTCGTCCAGCAGTGGATTGATAATGGTTGACAATGATGATGATGATGATATCATCATCATGTAAGGTCAGGTGATGCGTAACATCACAGCCTCTCCTTGACAAATGTCAACCCCGCCTTCTTGTGGTACATCCTGTTCCCACTAAAGGGGCTCTGACGACCGCCAATAGCGGTATAACTATACCATCGGGATTAGAGGAAATGCTATCCCACACTCACCAACCCGCTTGGCCAGCGTGGTGAGTTATGGCCAAACCCCTCCAAAATGACTCCACAACTTAAATCTTGGCCCTCAGTCTCCGGCAGCTGGAATGTACCTGGCCAAGGCAGCGGCCAGTGCGACATGAAGGCAGAGGGTACTAAGAATCCCCGGAGGACCGGACTAGGCTGCCATCTGATGCTGACCTTGGCTACATATAACGGACGCTCCCTATCTTCTGATTCAAAGCTTCTTGAATTGGAAGAGGAACTACAAAGGATCAAGTGGGACATCGTCGGGCTAAGTGAGGTAAGGAGAAAAGGAGAAGATCTCATTGAACTGAAAAGTGGACATCTGTTCTACTATCGTGGGACTGATACTGGCAGAACTAGTGGTGTTGGATTTATAATAAACAAGAAACTGAAGGATAAAGTTGTAGAAGTTGAAAGTTCCTCTGACAGAGCTGCACGACTCGTTATCCAACTCTCGAGAAGATACCAGGCTCAGATTATTCAAACTTATGCACCCACCACAAGTCATGCTGAAGAAGAAATTGAAGAATTTTATGAGGAAATTCGTTATCTAAATAATAAAGGTAAGCAGCACTTGAAGATAATTATGGGAGATTTCAATGCAAAAATAGGGCAACGGCAACAGAATGAAACTTCAGTAGGTAAATTCGGTCACGGCAACAGAAACCAGCGTGGAAATACTCTCGTAGAGTTTGCAGAGGCAGAAGGGTTTTTCATCTTGAACTCCTTTTTCAAGAAAAAGCCACACAGGAAATGGACATGGAGACATCCAAATGGGACGACAAGTGAAATTGATTTTATTATGTGTAACAAAAAATTCGTCATAGAAGACTGCAGTGTGCTAAACAAGTTCAACACAGGCAGTGACCATAGATTGATGATGAATATATATATATAAATATATATATATATATTCTATTAAGCGACTGAAGCAAAAAAAAATTTATTTTGGCTCACGCCAAGGAAAATAGACTGATATACATTAGACAGATAAAAGAGTTGGCATACGCGGCGGGGGGGGGGGGTTAAGCCCCCCAGGTGCGCCAGTGAACTTGAGTAATGATTTCTGGTATGTTGGAAAGCGTATGTACCTAATCAAAGCATTGCATGATTTTAGTAAATTGTTGTTTAGCCCTGGACCGTGCTGATCTCAACAAGCAAACTCCAACACCTTACGGTTGATTTTAAGGTATTTTTCCCTTTGAAATTTTGTATTTTTTCTTCTGAATTGACGGAAACACCTTGATACAGGACTTCAGCTGACTATATTTCAGATTTGTGATGAACTTTCAGTGACCTCTGTCATGTGATATTCAAAATGCAATACAGAATAATGAAGGTCGCAAAAAGTCACTTACACGGAGAAAGTCCACAGCTGTTTGCTGTGCGCTCACCAGCTGAGGGAAGACACGGAAGTTAAGTTTTCAACGACGAACACAATAAGAACTTAACAGGAGCAGTTTATAACTTGGAACAGTCACAACACCTATAACTTCGACTGACAAAGTGATGTAGTAGATCTCAAGAAGCGAACATCAAACATCTCGCATAGAAGATTCCTAAGACTTCTCTCTTCTTACATCGTACGTACGGTATTTATTTTAACCCATTCCTCACTTGACTGACTGCCAGAGCTGCCACATTGTGGGAGAGTTTAAACATGACTTTTTTTGGTTGACTGTTTAACGACCACCGTGAGCAACTTAATGAACTACATTGCTAGCCACCCAAAATGCAACACCAAGAAGGTAGCATCTCATTGGTCTGAAATTCGCAGCATGCGTCGCCCGCTAGAGGACATGCAAACGATTAGCATTGCAGGGCATATGCAAATCATGTGCACCCGGCACGCCACCGAGAAGCACTATAAGAAGGGTGCACAGAGGGTGGGGTGTAAGTAGTGGAAGTGTGTTGTGCTGCCGGACCTGTGCGTGGGAAGCTTCCTGATGCCTTGTCGCAGAATACGACAGTCATTCCAGCACGTTTCGGAGTTCGACAGAGGACGAATAGTGGCTTATCGCGACAGCGGTTTATCGTACCGAGACATCGGCGCCAGTGTGGGACGACATTCAGCCACAGTGAGGCGAGTATGGATTCGGTGGGTGCAGGAGGGACGGACAGACCGACGCGAGCGATTGCCGCAGCCGCGACACACCACCGAACGAGAGGGCCGGCATGCTGTGCGGCGGGCATTGATGGCTCGCACCGCCACATCACGAACGTTAGCGCAGGAATTAGGGTGTGTTACGCAACAACCTGTGTCAGCACGTACCGTTCGACGTCGTCTGCACGAGCGGGGACTTGTCGCACGGCACCCATTGCTTCGATTACCATTGACGTTACACCACCGGCGAGTGCGGCGGCAGTGGCCCGTTTAACGCAGCACCTGGACTACGGAATGGCACGACATTGTCTTCTCCGACAAATTCCGCTTCTACCTGCAACACCACGATGGTTGGATCCACGTGTGGCGGCGCCGCGGCGAGAGACTGTATGACGCCTGCATTATGCATCGCCATACCGGTCTGTCGCCTGGCGTTATCGTTTGGGGCGCAATTGGATATGACACCCGCACCCCTCTGGTACGCATCGCCGGTACACTCAACAGCCACCACTACATCTCCGACGTTTTGGAGCCTGTAGTCGTCCCTTACCTGCAGGACCTGCCAGCGGCCACGCTTCAACAGGACAATGCGCGCAAGCACGTTGCACGCATCTTGCAACAATACTTCACCGTCAACCAGGTGTCACTGCGGCCGTGGCCCGCCTGTTCCCCCGATATGTCGTCCATCGAACACGTCTGGTCGCTGATCGACAACCGAGTGGCCCGTCAAGCACCACCCGCGGCTACGCCTGATGAACTGTGGCAACGTGTGGAAGCAGCCTGGACCGACATACCCCAAGCCCACATCCAAAGCCTATTTCGTTCGATGCCGCGGCGTGTAGCGGCCGTTATTACCAGCCATGGAGGCCACACGAACTATTGATGTGTGCGTGTTCCGCAAGTCGCACGGGCCTGTAAGCTCAATCGTTTCATCTTTGCATCTGTTGTTATGGGTCCAGTAAATCTGGCTTTGCTATCTCGTGTCCTTCTTGGTGTTGCATTTTGGGTGGCCAGCAGTGTATAAACAATCACCCGTCCTTAATTTAGGGTCATTGGTTCCAAGAAAGGCAGAGAGCCAGTGCCGTAAGACAAACACAACATCCATGCCTCAACGAGATTTGAACCCAGACCACTTGGACGAACAACCACTGGGAAACCGAGACGGCAAACATGACTCTAAGTGAAAAGTACAGCGAGGAAAGTATAACGAGTGGTAAAGAATATTTACATAAGAGCCAATCAACATAAACGGAAGGTTAAATCGGTAACATACGTCACACCATCACTTCCCGGACTTTTTTTTACACAAAAGCCTATCAAAACTTTTGACCTGGCAGCCAGACTTATATTTTATCTTCCAAACGTCTACTTATTCTCATATTATAAACGTTCAAGTTCTTACGATATATAAACATAAATTGTAGCAATTGTTAAGTCGTGATATGTATAATTTAAATTGCATCCAGAGAATTCCGAATATTGATGATATTTGTTTAATCCGTGGAACCAGCGTTGCATTCAGAGAGGTTTTTTTCGGGAAGGAGGGGGGGGGTGCGCAATTACAAATTTTAAAAGGGCTAAAACTTGTTGACTGGTTACATACATGTAAACACAGCTTTGTTACTTACATACACTCGTACACTGAAGAGCAATTGGATTAGAGACAGCTGGCGTTATGCAAATGTGGCGCTGTTTGCGGCCCTCTAAACGGAAACGGCATGACGTATGAAGCGATCCGACAAAATAAGGACTGATGCGTCGGGAATCAGTAAGATTCGGACACAGTATGGGTAAGACGAAAGATCTAAGCGCATTTGATCGTGGGCAAATTGACGGGGCCCGACGAATGGGTCACTCCATCTCGGAAATCGTGCAGGCACTGGGATTTTCACGAGCCACTGGGTCACGGGTGCCCCATGAGTACATCGAATCCAGTAAAACCATCTCTGCAAGGGCCAACTGCCGTGGACAACAGCGTGTGGATGAGCGTTGTCATCGTCGGCTAGCTCGCATTGTAACAGCGGATAGACGGGCAACAGTGCAAGAAATCACTCGGCAATTTAATGCTGGTGCACAAAAACGTGTGCGCAGCCACACCATCCAGAACCATCTCCTCGCTATGGGGTACAGGAGTCATCGTCCCACGAGGGTACCGCTGCTGACCGCACATCACAGGGTGAAAAGATTAGCATGGGCGCGGGAACATCGCCACTGGACCCTAGACATGTGGAAAAATGTTGCCTGGACTGATGAATCGAGATTCACGTTGGTACATGCGGATGGTAGGATACGAGTACGGCGCAAACCACATGAAGCGATGGATCCTTCTTGCCAGCAGGGTACTCTTCAAGCTGGTGGGGGTGGCACTCTCGTCTGAGGAATGTCTACGTGGACTGAAATGGGACCCCTGGTACGTGTGACATCATCCCTTACAGGTCAATGTTACCGGGATATCCTGGACGACCATTTGCTCCCGTTTGTGCGTCTTCAACATCCCACTGGGGACCTCATCGTGCAACAAGACAATGCATCGTGCCATCGCTCCCGAATTGTATCCGAATGGTTGGATGAACACTCCACCGACGTGACCTCGCTTCCTTTTCCAGCTAGGTCACATGACCTCAATCTCATCGAGCACATCTGGGATGCCATCGAGAGAGATGTTCAAGGCTCTGACCCCCTCCATCAAATCTTCGTGAACTGTTGGAGCTTGTTCAGGGGTCGCGGATCCGTATGGCTTCCCAACGCTTCCGGTGTCTTGTTGAGTCGATGCCGAGACGAATCACCGCCGTCATCAGGGCGAAAGGTGGTGCTACACGTTACTAGACAGGTATCTCTAATTCAATTGCTCTTCAGTGTATATGTCTATGGATTTTCGGAGGGGGGAGCACCACCCTCTCCAGAAGATGCCTGAATACATCACTGCCTTTCCACGCAGTGCAAAGTGATATACAGTACAGTACACCAGCACATAACAAGCCCGTATTAACGAGATATTACTACGGAACGATAGCAAAACTTACTCCTATAATACCAAGGACAATCAATGTATGAGAGAATATTTCTCCGGAATGTTAGCAAAACTTACTCCAATACTACCGATGTCAATGAGTGGGAGTATATTTCTCCGGAATGTTACCTAAACTTACTCGAATAATACCGAGGGCAATGTGTGAGATAATATTTCTTCGGTACGTTACCAAAACTTACTTGAATAATACCGAGCACAATGTGTGAGAGAATATTTCACCGAAACGTTACCAAAACTTACTCGGACGATACCGAGGACAACTGCTGCTGCCGTTCAGAAGACGAGCACCGGATCCGTTAGGTAGGTGGTCCTAATTAATTGACCAGTCAGTGTACATATGCATGTAAAAACATCGCGCCAATAGCGATTTACTTATTTGCTCCACGTGTCAATAGATTTTGTGGCACTGACTGATTAATATGAACTGAATTTTACTGGAAACAATGTTCGTGTAGTGTGTGCGGGAGGTGGGGGATCTTCGGTTGTCATCTTCCTCTTTCCTTTCCGCTTTCTCATTCCGTCGAGCAATTGGCTCCAAGTGACTAAGACAGTGATCCCAATGCATTGGAAACAAGACCTTGTAAAACTAAAGTTGTCGTTTTTGTCCTGTTTATCTCAAGATCCCGTCTTCCGGTTCTAATCTGCGGAAGAAACGTCGAGCAACCACGACGCCTAACAGGGTCCGAGTGATGATGCAACATGCTTTCTTCCTGCTGTCTATCGCTTCCTTTAACCTGGAACTCACTGAAGTCGATACCCGGAATAAGGCGACATTTTTTCGTCTTTTGGAAACTCTCGACTATAATTGTTTGACATCAGCCTTGAACTTCGCTCACAGCACTCGCTTTTAAAACGCACTGTAACAGAAAGGAGCCAAGATTACTTTTACATTATCAGCATCGAACACGGAATATCGGTTAAGATTATTACGAAACCATCGGAAATCGACGATTTCAGTTAGTAGTACAGCTAACGGATAAAAGAGACGCTCGTTTCTGAAAGACGCCGCCTAGGCCGCCCACTGTCTGTAGGCATGCGGTCATAAGAGTTTGCGGGCGGGAATTTACAGAACGATAGCTCGAGCTGTTTTATGTTCCTACTGAGGGAAAAATAAGAAAAGAAAAAAAAAATACAGTAGAATATATGCTTTTCTAAGAGATCGTCTTAAAAAACGTATGAAAGAAGTTTAAAAATGTTTGATAATATTGTATAATTTTGAATGCCTTAAAAGAAAAGAAAAAAACACTCGTACTTTTTGAGCACACTAATTTATTGTGTAACACACACACACACACACACCTGCATACCAGTGGCATATCTTGGGTCCGAGACCCGTGCTATCTCACAGCCCCTCCCCTCCTTCCGCCCCAGTACCGTTTTTTTAGCACGTCTTTTGTAAAAAAAGATCGTGCTTATGTTATCGGTTTGTCCGTCCGTCCGTCTGTACCCACTGTATCTCTGCAACTATTAGTCCGATTTGAAAAACTCTTTTTGCATCCGATAGCTTGAAATATGCGAATGATGATCCTTTATTTCGTTTTTTTTTACGATGTGCAATTTCGACGCTAGAGGGCGTAAATGCAGATAATGTCGAATTCAAAAATACGTTTTAATCCACACATTTGCTTCTAAACAACCGATTGAAAAAAATCTTTTATCTTTCGATTCCATTCATGTTGAAGAGTATTTTAGATATAGTTACTTTTTCAAATTACGCATAGATTTCCCGCTAGGGGGCGTAAAAGTAAATTACATTTTTCCCGATAACTCTTCTTCTAAAACTCCGATTTGAAATTTTTTTTTCAGCGGATACATCTCCTGGTACACAATCTTTTACATATAATTTCGAATTTTTGGTAAAGAATACTTTGGCCACCAGGGGGCGTAAGTGTTAATTTTCGCTTCTGATGTATGTGCCAAAAATCTGAGCTTCTAAAATATCGATTTCTTGGACTGATGCTACTCACATCGATAAACCATTTCGGAATATTTTCTTCCTAAAATATTCCACAGTTTCTCCGCCAGGGGGCGTAGATGTATATCTTATTTTTGTCAATATCTCTACTTCTAGGAGTCCGATTTGAAAAAAAATCCTTCTTTGTTGGATAGTGTTTTCCGTGTGACATGTTTTTCATATAATTTCAAAATTTCCAAGTAATTCATAGACTTTTCGCAAGGGGGCGTAAAGGTAAAGTGCGTTTTCCCCTATATCTCTGCTTCTAAATCTCCGATCTGAAAAATTCTTTCTTCACCGGATACAGCTTCTGATGGGAAATCGTTTGCACGTAATTTCAAAATTTTTTAAAAAATTGTTTGGCCACCAGGTGGCGTAAGTCTTAATTTCCGCGTGATGTATTTGCAGCAAAATATGAGCTTCTAAAATCTCGATTGAAAAAAAGTCTTTTGTGGACCGATACTACTCATGTGGACAAACATTTTAGGGTCGCCCCGGTAGCGCAGTGGTCTAAGTCCGAACGGGGTCCGGGTTCGATTCCCGGTAAGGCATGGATGCTGTCTTTGTCTTACGGCACTGGCTCTCTCCCTTCCCTGAAACCAGTAAGCCTAAATTAGGGACGGGCGACTGCTTATAGCCAATTGAGTCGTTAAACCTCCAATAAAAAAAACATTTTAGGAACATTTTCTTCTTGAAATAATGCATGGTTTCTACGCCAGGGTCGTAGATGTATATTTTATTTTTGTCAATATCTCTACTTCTGAAAGTCCGATTTGAAAAATTTCTTCTTTGTTAGATAGTGTTTCCGATACGAAATGTCTTTCCTATCAATTCAAAAATTTCAAGTAAATCATAGACTTTCCGCTAGGGCACACAATGGTAAATTGCGTTTTCTGCTCCTAAAACTCCGATTTGAAAAATTCTTCCTGTATCGCATACAAGACCTGACGGAAAATATTTTTCACGTAATTTCTAATGTTTGGTAAAGAATGGTTTGGCCACCAGGGGTCATAAGTGTTAATTTCTACATCTGATGTATTTGTAGCAAAATCTGGGCTCCTGAGAACTCGACTAAAATTTTTTTCTTGGACCGATGCCGCTCATATGGATAAACCTTTTGTGAATACTTTCTTCCTAAAATAATGCATGGTTTTTCCACCAAGGGACGTAAAGTCACATCTTATTTTTGTCGATAACTCTGTTTCTAAGAGTTCGTAAGCTCACGATTCCGTTTACAGCAATATCTGAGGGATTTTTTTTTTTTTTGATTGGAGGTTTAACGACCACCGTGAGCAACTCAATGGGCTATAAGCAGTCGCCCGTCCCTAATTTAGGGTCACTGATTCCAGGGAAGGGAGAGAGCCAGTGCCGTAAGACAAACACAACATCCATGCCTGAACGGGATTCGAACCCGGACCCCTTACGGACGAATGATCAGAGGCCTGCGCCACCGGGGCGGCATCTGAGGGATTAAAGACCCGATTGAAAAACTTCTTTCTTCCGTCAGATACTATTGTATTCCATAACGGTTCCATTGACTTTGAATAGCTTTGATAAATTTACTTTGCGTCAGAACGGATTCAAAAGACGTGCTTATTACACCGGAAAATTCGGTGTCATCTTTCTTGTTTTAATTGCGAAGTTTATTTTTCAGTCGTTAAGTAGTAGAAGGAGCTTTTTTTTCTAAATTTTAGGTACATGCTAATGAAACCAAATAATTATAAGGACTAGGATTTGAACATTTGTTTGTACATGAACTCCATTCTTCTTCTGAATACTTTATTTGTACATTAACTCTATTCTACTTTCGTTTTGTGTGGACTTGAGTGTTACGTTTTCATAAAAGTTTCTTCTATGAGTACTTTTTCATATTTAAAAAGAATATTTTTCTCTATTGACAAAACAGCCAAGTAGCTCGAATGTACATATCCTTGTGCGGCTCTAAGATATATCTTGGTTCTTTTTTTAATGCAGGAAAACTTCGTTCGGCAGTTGCAGTTGTTGATGGAAACTTCAATATTAAGTTTGCTGATTTGTACACTTCACTAAACATAATGTCCAACAATTTATTCAATTTTATGTAACAAGTAATGCATCTTACTGATTTCTTTTTGTATTCATCAAGGGAATCAAAAACCTTTAGTTAATTTTTAGTCGAGTTGTATCAAAATTTGAAGCATTGAGTTCTTTAAGTTTTAAGAGTAGATGTTCAGGAAAGCTTTCACAAATTTTATCAAAAAGTTCGAATCCAACAAAGCCTTGAATTTAAGATATAATATCATTGATTTTAATTCATTGACACTTCACACAAACTGAGATAACTCTTGCAAAACACATAATCTTACGGGCGGGAGCATGCAATAGACTAATACAGTCCTGAGCGAACGGTTTCCCAAAGCACTTTCTTTCACCTCTCATTCATGTTGTCATGGAAACACTATAGTTGGCGATCGTATCGAAGGTTTTCGATTCACAACAGCGCAGACTGACTGGTACAGCTGTTTGCGACACGATGATACCATCCCGCCGTTAATAGACCCGTTGCTCTTCGCTCTCCAGACTGATTCTCTTATTCAAAAGAAGCGAATCCGCACGTGTTTTTTTTTTTTTTTTCGCAGCGAAAGCATCGACATATCTCAATGCCGTTGCTAATTGGCTTTTATTTGTACATTCTCTGGGCTTCGCAGCTAGCCTAGAATATACGCCACTACTACTGTACGTACATACATACAGAGAATGTTCACATATTTTAGAACCATTTTCCAGCAATATAATTAATGCTTAAAATAAAATAATTTATTTCTTAAGTGTTCTACCTGATGGGGTAAACGGTAAAAATACCCCCGGAGAAAATACCCCTGAAAACTGAAAAGCGGAAAAAATGCCCCCGGAAAAATACCCCGGAAGAAATACCCCCCAATAAATGGTTCACTGTAAAGTGCCACACAGAAACACTCATGTGTGGCAGTGTTTCGGTGTGGCAATTTACCGGCAACCCTGCCATACATCTTTCAGCAACTTGGCCACAAAAGTTAAAGGGGGGGGGGGGGCATAAAGATTGCCGTTTCTGGGCCTATTTTGAGAACTGAATTGGGAACTCCATACGAATTTCGCGAAAACGTTCCATGTTAGCCAAGCGATAATTATACTTCAATTTGAAGAAATAAATTGCCGAGGATCCGAGGTACTTTTGGCGGGGGGGGGGGGGGGGGGGGGCTCAACCCCAACTTCTGTAATATTAGATTCTGAGCCGCGGGAGTCTGTCAGTGTATCCAGGCTGTTCCCCTTGAAGCGTTCGCGAGGTCCGTGAGCTTGGGGGGGGTCCCCAAAATGTTAAAATGGACGTAGCGCTGTAAACATTAGAACCATGCCTTACATAATTATTCTGTACACGATCACGAATTTTCAGGAGGGTGGGGTGCAAGTTTCTAAGAGCGCAGACTAGTGTTCAAGATAAGGGATTTGCTCGCAATTTCTATGCTTCATTTTGTGTTTAGTGGTAAGTTATGTATGCCCTTCCCCCTCCCCCAGAAATTTGGTGAAGCCTGTGAAAGGGATACAAGGTGCTTGGTTTGGAAAGCTCTACACCCAACTTCCGTAATTTTATATTCTGGACCTCTAGAGTCGGTCAGTGTATCCTCGATGTTACCCCTGAATAGCTCTTAGAAACGGGGGTTACCCCACCCTCCTGAAATTCTTGGTCGTGTACAGAATCATTATATAAAACATGGTACTAATGTTTACAGCTCTACGTCCATTTTAACATTTTGGGGACCCCCAAAGCTCACGGGCCTCGCGGACACTTCAAGGGGAACTTCGTGGTTACACTGACAGACTCCAGCACCCCAGAACATAATATTACGGAAGTTCAGGGGAGAACCCCCCCAACCAAGTGTACCTCGGATCCTCGGCAATTTATTTCTTCAAATTAAAGTACAATTCCCGCTTGGCTTACATTGAACGTTTTCGCGAAATTCGTTTGGAGTTCCCAATTCAGTTATCAATGTAGGCCCAGAAACGGCAATCCCCCCCCCCCCTTGAACTTTTGTGGCCAAGTTGCTGAAAGATGTGTGGCAGGGTTGCCGGTAAATTGCCACACCGGAACACTGCCACACATCAGTGTTTCTGTGTGGCAGTTTACAGTGAACCGTTTGTTCTGGGGGTATTTCTTCCGGGGGCATTTTTCCGCTTTTCAATTTTCAGGGGTATTTTCTCCGGGGGCATTTTTTCCGCTTTTCAGTTTTCAGGGGTATTTTCTCCGGGGGTATTTTTACCTACATCCCTACCTGATAGCCTTTTCTCTGGACTATGGATCTACATCTATTGGGTTGTCGGAAAATTCATGACGTATTTTCGCACCCGATGGCGGTTGGGCGGTTTTGGAAGTATTAGAGGTATGCGCAGCTCTGTTATCACTATGGCATTCGACAGGTGCCAGTTTTAACTGCAGTCTAACAGGAATAGTGAGCGATTTGGTTGATTTGCGGAGGTTTGACATCAAATTGAAGATGGAAGACCAAACTGTGCATTTTCGCCATATTTTACTGTTTTACTCCCGTAAAGGGAAGATCGCGCGTCAAGCTTGTGAAAAGTTGCGTAAAGTGTTCGGTGATAATGCTCCACAAGAACGTCAGTGCCAGCGGTGGTTCGCAAAATTTCGTGCTGGTGATTTTGACCTCAACGATGCCCCTCGGTCCGGGAGGACAACCGAAGTTGATGACGACCAAATCAAGGCACTGATCGAGTCAAACCCACGTTACACGACACGAGAGATTGCAAGACACATTGCACATCCATCATTCAAGCGTTCACGACCACCTGAAGAAGCTGGAATACGTAAGCAAGCTCGATGTGTGGGTTCCTCATGAACTCAAAGGATCTCAATTGACAGCGCGTATAAACGTCTGCGATATGCTCATTAAACGTGAGGAAAACGATCCTTATTTTAAGCGACTGATAACTGGTGACGAAAAGTGGATTGTGTACAACAATGTGCTGAGCAAATGGTCTTGGTCCCGAAGTGCTGCTTCGCATCAAACGACATCCAAAGCAGACATTCATCAGCGGAAGGTTCTGGTCTCTGTGTGGTGGGATTTTAAAGGTGTCGTGTTTTTCGAGCTCCTACCACGGAACCAAACAATCAATTCGAATGTGTACTGTCGGCAATTGGACAGTTTGAACGAATCCATCATCCATAAACGTCCAGAGCTCGTTCATCGTAAAGGTGTTGTGTTCCATCACGACAACGCGAGCCCACACACAAGTTTGATCACCCGCCAAAAATTATTGGAGCTTGGGTGGGATGTGTTGCCACACTCAGCATACTTGCCTGACCTTGCCCCGTCAGACTTCCACTTGTTTCGCTCTCTTCAACTGTCCTTGCGTGGTATAACGTTCAATTCAGATGAGGCTGTAAATCAGCACCTTGTACAGTTTTTCGCCACGAAAGACAGGCCCTTCTATGATCGAGGCATTCTGCAGCTCACTGAAAGATGGCAAAAAGTTATCGAACAAAACGGACATTATATCATTGACTGATCTTTGTCCTTTCTATCAATAAATGACCTTTGCAAAACATGGCTAAAATACGTCATGACTTTTCCGACAACCCAATAGATTTCTAAGATCACAGGGCATTTCTTAAAAAAATTGGTAGTGCTATTTTATTCCACTTCTCTTCCACTAATTTCCACAGTCCAATCATTGTTTTAGGTCTACGTTTAGAAAGCGCTCTTTTTTATCAGGCCGAACGCACAAATAGTCCATTGGTGACGCATCAGGAGACTTTGAAGGAATATGAGCAAAAAGATAAGACTTAATACCAGTCTCTTTTTTCATTTTTCTTTCAAGAAATAAATTTGGATGCATAACTGGTAGTAGCCTTATCTTGATGGAGTTCTACTTTTTGAATGCTCTGTGGATAAAGGGGAATGGTGTTTCTTCTTTAACTATAGGAGTTAAAACATTATTTTGGTAATATGGGCCGCGGATGGGTTAGTGGTCAACGTTCGTTTCTGCCACGGAGAAATCTCAGGTTCGATCCCATCAGGTACGAACGCTCGAACCACTAAATTTCCGCCGTGCGTCGGATGGGCACGTTAAGCCGTCGGGCTCCGGGTACTGGCTCCCCGGTAATAAATAAGGGCGTCTTCCTCCCGCTTTCTACCTCGCTTCCGTGTCACTTTCCTATATCGGGCATTCTAGCCCAAATTTCCTGGCTAAGGGTTGTTTAAGACCTGGGGTCAGAAACTCCCTTCCTAAAATGCTCTACTTCTGATCTATTTTGGTAATATGTAGAATTGATTTTAAAATTCTTTTCAACTTTTCTTAACTTTAATTTCCCGTTGTACGAGAAAACGGCAATAATCATGAATCCTTTGCTGAAACTTTCTTTGTATTCTTGGAACCAAGTTTGTAAGTCTTCTTCTGCTGTTTTGCGATAGCAAATCGATCTTTTTTTGTCACAGTCGTTTAGGTAGATCCATGCACCATCAACAGTCACGATAAATTTCATGTCTCCGGCTAAGTGATTTTCATAAAAAGTTTACACCGTGTTCTTCTACGCTCAGGCACGTGCTAGACAAACAAGTTGGTAAAATATTGCAATGCATTATGATACGCTTTCCAACATACCCGAAATCATTACTCAAATTATGAGGATAATGGCTGTAGAATAAATGTTGCTGCTGTGGCCTGACCTTTGACCCCATTTCGATAATATTAAACAGAATTGGTTCAGCATACCTCCGGAACAACATACTAAAGTTTTGTCTATGAGAATAATGGCTGTGGAATAAATCTCGCTCCTGCGCCCTGACCTTTGACCCCATTTTGATTATATTAAACGGAACCGGTTCAGTGTGCCTCCGGAACAACATGATACAGTTTTGTCGCAATCGAAGCATTTTTACGTAAGTTATGACGAATAAGGGCGAAGGAATGGATCCTCCTCCTATGTCCTGGCCTCTGACCCCATTTCGCCCATTTTCAAAACGGTTCGTCCCCAGGCTGTCCCCTACCACATACTAAAATTTCATCGAAATCGAACCATTTTTACGCGACTTATCGTGCGGACAGACAGACAGACAGACAGACGGACAAAGTTGAAGCATATATGCTTCTTCAACCTAAGGTTGGAAAGCGTAAAAAAGCGGTGAATATTATGATTTATTTTTTTTGCTTTTTCAGATTCAAATCTTTGTTTATTTCTTCGTTTACAGTCTATACAGATATTTTTAACGACTTCGTGATTGCTCTTTGGATGGGTGGATTTTCTTTTAAGACCAGAGATCTTACTTTTGAAGCAATCGTAAAAGTTCGTACCTTCTTCGGATATTTCTTGGGTGTTTCTTTTTCCTGTAAAAAGCAATGCATGACGATTTTCCCCTCAATTATTAACGATATTGCTTGTTTCACATTTAGAAATGCTAATTACATGATATTCACGGTATTTTTAATTACAGAATGCGAATATTTCTGTTCGTAAAGAGCAAGATCATAACCTTTTGTCCACAGCTTGTTTACGTGCGCCATTTTCTTAGCAGACGATATTCAACTGCAGCAGATGTTTCTTTCGTGTTCGTCTAACACGCTGTTGCCAGTTTAAATTCCTTGAACTTCTTTTATTTTCTGTAATTTCTTATCAAAAACGTTCTAAAAATGTGTGAACAACCTCTGTACATACATACATACTTTTTGCTACCTTAAAAGTATGTCTATTTTTAATTTGGTATTAATTTTTTTATTCTGATTTCATTAAAAAAAGCGAGGTTAAGAAATCCTGTACGATTTCATGTTTTTAATATGTGAAAAACTTGATAGTAAATCTGAATATGATTTATATTCGATAATATTATTATACATTCTTTTCTTGTAAGCATCGCTCATTCAAAGCAATTTGTCCTCTATAGTTGATATAGCGTTAGTGCTAATATATTAATTAACTTTTGCTTTTTTAAAATTTCTTAAATTCAGGGAAACAAAGGAATTGTGAACCTTATTTAGTAAATTTGTAGTTGCATCACCTATGTCCTATTTTATGTCAGTAAAAAAAAAAAAAAAAAATGCCCGCACCACATCAAAACAAGCTATAGCTTCCCGAAAAGTTGGTGACACGTTTTTTTTACCCAGAGTTAGGGATGCGAAACCAATTTTTCATCCACACCGAAAGTAAACAACATAGTTTTCTCTAATGGGTCAACGTTCAACTTTAGCTGCACGAACATAGACTCTGTCTCGATTTTCTCAAAGTTGTAACCTACCGGGTTGCATATAAAAGATTCAAAGAACTGTGTATTTTTGTTAATCTGATATTCAGAATTTAATGTATAATCGCAAAAAGCGTATAAACGAATTACCTAAAAAGGTGATCGAAATTGCAGTAAAATTTCGGAACTAACGCAAAATTATGTATATACGTGAAAAATGCATAAACGAAGTTCAACTGCACATACACATAGTCGTATCAGAATAATATAACCATCCCCGTAATCACAGCGTACCCTCCCAGGTGCGTCACAGGGTGCACGTGACAAGGTCAACCACACGGAGATATGAGCTGCCGGCCAGGACAGATGAGCCATAGTGCGTAACTTGAGCACAATGGGTAGAGGCAGTGATTTAACGTACGTTCAAAAAGGAACGATCATCGGCTACCGCGTCAAGGGTGGAGGCATCTCAGAAACATCAGACTTCGTGGGCTGTTCGCGAGGTGCTGTAGTAAGGGCGAAGTAGAGAATCTCGGGTTCCCATAAGTAAATGGGTGTAGTAAGGGCTGCAGTAAGGGCGTAGTAAGGGATCTCGGGTTCCCATAAGTAAATGGGTGTAGTAAGGGCTCTAGTAAGGGCGTAGTAAGGGATCTCGGGTTCCCATAAGTAAATGGGTGTATTAAGGGCTCTAGTAAGGGCGTAGTAAGGAATCTCGGGTTCCCATAAGTAAATGGGTGTAGTAAGGGCTGCAGTAAGGGCGTAGTAAGGGATCTCGGGTTCCCATAAGTAAATGGGTGTAGTAAGGGCTCTAGTAAGGGCGTAGTAAGGAATCTCGGGTTACCATAAGTAAATGGATGTAGTAAGGGCTGTAGTAAGGGCATAGTAAGGGATCTCGGGTTCCCATAAGTAAATGGATGTAGTAAGGGATCTCGGGTTCCCATAAGTAAATGGATGTAGTAAGGGATCTCGGGTTCCCATAAGTAAATGGATGTAGTAAGGGCTGTAGTAAGGGCATAGTAAGGGATCTCGGGTTCCCATAAGTAAATGGATGTAGTAAGGGATCTCGGGTTCCCATAAGTAAATGGATGTAGTAAGGGCTGTAGTAAGGGCATAGTAAGGGATCTCGGGTTCCCATAAGTAAATGGATGTAGTAAGGGATCTCGGGTTCCCATAAGTAAATGGATGTAGTAAGGGATCTCGGGTTCCCATAAGTAAATGGATGTAGTAAGGGATCTCGGGTTCCCATAAGTAAATGGATGTAGTAAGGGATCTCGGGTTCCCATAAGTAAATGGATGTAGTAAGGGATCACGGGTTCCCAAGACTGGACCGCTGGCACACCGACTACCTCCAGACATCATAACTGTGGAGCCCCAAAGACCAACGACCCCAGAGGAGAACGTCGCCTCCGTCGACTAGTAAAAGGCAATTGAAGCGCAACAGTGCAACAATTGGCCACGCAGTTGAACGCTGGGGCACACAGGAACGTGCCCCCGATAACAGTAGTGCGAATCCTGTTAAGCATGGGTCTACGGAGTTGACGCTGCGTCAAGGGAACCATGTTAACCCAGGTCCATCGGCAACGACGCCTGCAGTTCGCATGGGACTAGCGTCACTGGATAGTGGAAGAGTGGAAAAGTTGCCTTCTCCGACGAATCCATAGAAGTGACGGTCGGTGACGGATACTACACCATAGAAGTGACGGTCGGTGACGGATACTACACCATAGAAGTGACGGTCGGTGACGGATACTACACCATAGAAGTGACGGTCGGTGACAGATACGGCGTCAGACACACGAGAACCGACACCCGGACACGCTTGTCGGTCGTGTACAGGCCGGCGGTGGCAGAGCGCATGTCTGGGAGATGTTTTCCTGGTATGACCTGGAACCGCTAGTACCACTTGATGGGTCACTAAACTCCAATGGCTACCTGTCTATCCTCGCTGACCACATGCATCCCTTCATTTTGGACGTTTACCCTGGTGGTTATGGTGTCTACCAACAGGACAATGAGCCCTGCCACTTCATTAAGGGGGTGCGTTGACTAGTTCCAGGAACACGATAGCGATGTCTCATTTCTCACTTGGCCGGCGAAATCGCCCAGCCTCAATCCCATAGAGCACTTGTGGGATTATTTGTATCAACAGGTTCGACGTGCCGATCCACAACCACGCCATCTCTGGGACGACGAGATCTATTCAAATATATAAATTCGAGATCTATTCAATATATATATATATATTTTTTTTATTGTTTTAGTGTGAACGAATTAACATTTTTGACAATGCAGCAGAATTCGCAGAATGAATGCAAGCAAAAGTGGAGAAAATCAAAACGAGAAGCAAGAGCAAGTGATGAGGAATGTAAGAAGCCCAAGAACACAGATCACCACATTGGGTAATTCGTGTATCGATCTGCTTTGTGTTCGCAATGTATCCAGCATTATTTGTAAACATTATGTAAGCTAGTTTTCATATCATAGACCTGTGCTGGTTATAACAAGGTAAAGAAACGCTTTGAAATCATACTCGATTAGCTCATTTCAACTTTCCGATCTGCAAGTCGTAGTCCTACGTTCCAAACTGATGGCTCAATCAGAACTGAGAGTACCTGTATTTTTTTTATTATTTTTTTAACTTTCCGAACCAGCAAACTTTTGAAACCCTTCATTCGTCACGGTACAGATTTCTTGGATGCTCGGATTTACTTATAATTACTAAAGCAAAAATGTATGATGCCAAAAATAATAACATGAACGTTCAAGAAAGCGCATATTTTGTTTAATTACAATTTTCAAATTGGTAGCAACTGAGAATTGTAGATTTCCATTCTTAGGGTATATTATGAACAGATATTGTACTTGAAGAGCGCACCGTTAAAAATTTATTTCAAAAACTGATACTATGCGTAATGAAAAAGAAAGTCAGACAGCCTGTTACATCCGGGTAACCATGAATCCAACAAATCACTGGGCAACAGTTAAACATGATACGAAAAATAAAGGTAGAAATTGATAAAAGTTAAACACCGAAATAATCTCTAAGTTACAGTTGGCTCCTGGAGTGGAATTTCTGACATGAATGACGCAGTTTGGGCATCATCCAATTCTGCCACCAAGAATTTCCTGTAAAATGCAATGGATTTCCAGAAATATGAGTTGCTCCTTATTTACTTATTGGAACCCGAGATCCAATTTAGTAACCCCTAGGAGAGAGAGACTTTTCAAATAACTCGAGCTTGTGCATATTAGCATTTTCGTGGAGTTTAGTATGGGGGGGTATCCTTTGAAACGCTTTATTTGAAAGAACCCATTTCTGCGCTCAGCAATATTTTCGGGAAAAAAGAAGTCTTTACCATCTTGCCAAGCGGCTAAAAAGAAAATTTCACGAATATAGGGCTTGGGCTCGATCTCTAGTTGAGACATGAGTATTGCTGTGTTCTACATTTTTGATTCTCACCTTTCTCAACAGACAGGAACCTCAAATTAGGGTTCATCGTTCCCTCGTAACGTGCACTAAAGTATATCTCCACGGACGGGGTGGGGGTGGGGGACTTAGACCTTCACTGTCTCTAAATAGGGCTCAAGGAATGACTGCTCTGCGATGTGAAATTCCGCTTCTGCGTCCTTTTGTGTATTTTCCTCTGGAGAAAATTAACGTAATATTTTCGAATTTCATATGCCCACATGCATTTGGCTTCCATCCCCAAAAAGAGTTTGCGTCACTTTTAAGTATCATCATCATCATTGTCAACCATTATCAATCCACCCATCTTCCATGTGGTCTTCTTCCACCCATCTTCCATGTGGTCTTCTTCCACCCATCTTCCATGTGGTCTTCTTCTGGGTCTTTTCCTGTCCCTTGGAATCCAGTCTAAAATTTCGACTGTCCATCGATGGTCTGTCTTTCTGACAGTATGTCAAGCCCATTGCCATTTCAGGGAATTTACTCTGATCATGATGTCTTCCACTCTTGTCATTTTTCGGATCCACGAGTTTCTCTTCTTATCTCTCCTGGTTACACCAAGCATGCACCTCTCCATGCTTTTTTCAGTTGTCTGCAGCCTTTGTATGTCTCTTTAAGTTAAGGTCCACGTCTCTGCACCATACGTAAGCACTGGAAGAATGCATTGATCAAACACTTTTCTTTTGATATAAATTGTCACTTGGCAAATGTTTCATTCACGTTAACAGATCTGGAAAAAACGCTCTATTTATAAAAAGGAACAAATCAACAAAATTGAAATCTTAAAAGACGCAACTTCTCTCTGTAAGACAAACACAATATCAATGCCTCACCGGGATTCGAACTCTGACATACACGGTCGTATCAGAATAATATGACTACCCCGGAATCACAGTGTACCCGCCCAGGTGCGTCACAGAATGCACGTGACAAGGTCGATCAGACGGAGATATAAACGGCCGGCCAGGACAGAAGAGGCATAGTGCGTCATGAGAGCCCAATGGGCAGGGTTAGTGATTTGACGGACGCTCAAAAAGAAATGATTATTGGCTAACGCGCTAAGGGTGGAAGCATCTCCGAAACAGTAGACTTCGTGGGCTGTTTGCGAGGTGCTGTAGTGAGTGTGAACCAAGAATGGACCGTTGGGACACCGAGTACTTCCTGACGTCATAACAGTGGAGCATCAAAGGCCATCGATCCCAAAAGAGAACGTCGTCTCCGTCGACTGGTAAAGGGCAATCGACACGCAACAGTGCAGCAATTGATCACGCAAATGAACGCTGGGGCACCCAGGTACGTGTCCCCGATAACAGCAGAGCGAACCCTGTTACGCATGGGTCTCTGGGTCTTCCATGTTAACGCAGGTCCATCGTCAACGATGCCTGCAGTTCGCATGGAACTACGGTCATTCGACAGTGGAAGCGTGGGAAAAGGTTGCCTTCTCCAACGAATCGAGGTTTCTACTCCACAGAAGTAACAGGCGGTGGTGGATACGGCTTTAGACACACGAGGACCATCACCCGGACACGCTTGTCGGTCAAGTACGGACCGGCGGTGGCAGTGTGGATGTCTGGGGGATGCTTTCCTGGTATAACCTGGGACCGCTAGTGCCACTGGATGGGTCCCTGAACTCCAATGGCTATCTGTGTATCCTCGCTGACCACATGCATCCCCTTCACGTTGGATGTTTACCTTGGCGGTGATGGTGTCTATCAACAGGACAATGCGACGTCGCTTACGGGGTGCGTGACTGGTTCCAGGAGCACGACAGCGGTGTCTCCGTTCTTCCTTGTCCGGCGAAATCGTCCGACCTCAATCCCTTAGAGCACTTGTGGGTCATATTATTCTGATACGGCTGTGTATCCAGCACGATGGTCAGAAGCCAGCGCTTAGTCCAATGCGGCAACAGTGCAACTCTTATAAAACTTTAAATGTTAAGTAGCCTGTGTTGGAGGAAAAATCATATCTCTGGTGGTCCTATTGCCTTATTTCGTTTAATAGCAGAGAAAAACAAGCAATTGTGTTCTTAAACCCCAAAACGGTGCTCACGAAATTATCATGCCCGCTCTTTGGCCACAAACTATCTTGCTTATCGCCTGTGTCAGTGCATCTTCACTGATATTTAAACATTCGTGGGATATATGTCAGGGTTCTAGGCCTAGTGAGGCATTGATATTGTGTTTGTCTTAATGCACTGGCACTCTCCCTTCCCTGAAACCAGTGGCCCTACATTAGGGGCGGGCGATTGCTTATAGCCCATAGGCGTAACCACTGGGGGTCAGGACCCCGAGATTTTCAGAGTCGGGGATTCTCATATATATATCAGGTGATGCGTAACATCACAGCCTCTCCTTGACAAATGTCAACCCCGCCTTCCCGTGGTACATCCTGTTCCCACTAAAGGGGCTCTGACGACCGCCAATAGCGGTATACCTATACCATCGGGATCAGAGGAAATGCTATCCCACACTCACCAACCCGCTTGGCCAGCGTGGTGAGTTATGGCCAAACACCTCCAAAATGACACCACAACTTAAATCTTGGCCCTCAGTCTCCGGCAGCTGGCATGTGCCTGGCCAAGGCAGCGGCCAGTGCGACATGAAGGCAGAGGGTGCTAAGAATCCCCGGAGGACCGGACTAGGCTGCCATCTGATGCTGACCTTGGCTACGCACAACGGACGCTCCCAATCTTCTGATTCAAGGTTTCTTGAATTGGAAGAGGAACTACAAAAGAATAAGGTGGGACATCGTCAGGCTAAGTGAGGTAAGGAGAAAAAGAGAAGATCTCATTGAACTGAAAAGTGGACATCTCTTCTACTATCGTGGGACAGATACTGGCAGAACTAGTGGTGTTGGATTTATAATAAACAAGAAACTGAAGGATAAAGTTGTAGAAGTTGAAAGTTCCTCTGACAGAGCTGCACGACTCGTTATCCAACTCTCGAGAAGATACCAGGCTCAGATTATTCAAACTTATGCACCCACCACAAGTCATGCTGAAGAAGAAATTGAAGAATTTTATGAGGAAATTCGTGATCTAAATAATAAAGGTAAGCAGCACTTGAAGATAATTATGGGAGATTTCAATGCAAAAATAGGGCAACGGCAACAGAATGAAACTTCAGTAGATAAATTCGGTCACGCCAACAGAAACCAGCGTGGAAATACTCTCGTAGAGTTTGCAGAGGCAGAAGGGTTTTTCATCTTGAACTCCTTTTTCAAGAAAAAGCCACACAGGAAATGAACATGGAGACATCCAAATGGGACGACAAGTGAAATTAATTTTATTATGTGTAACAAAAAATTCGTTATAGAAGACTGCAGTGTGCTAAACAAGTTCAACACAGGCAGTGACCATAGATTGGTGAGATGTAAGATGCACCTCAACACTAAACTCGAACGTAGCAAGCTCATAAGACAAACAAAATGTATTGACATAACCAACCTTAAAAAACACCATAATACCTTCAAATTGGAACTGAAGAACAGATTCTCTGCTTTAGAAGGCCTAACATCGGAAGAAGTGGATATTTCTTTAAGTTAACAGGAAAGTAACCAAAGCTCTTATAGAAACAGCAACAAAATTAGCTGGGTCTAAGAACAAATTGCATGTGAACAAATTATCAGGAAAAACCAAAATGTTGATGCAAAAAAGAAGAGTGATGAGGACAACTAAAGAAGATGTGACTTCCAAAGTGGAATATATAGAGCTATGCAAGACAGTACGAAAAAGTATCACTAAAGACGTAAGGAAATTCAACTGTGAGCTAGTGAGGAAAGCAATTGAAAACAACCAAAGCCTTAAGATAGCAAAGGGACATCTCAGTAAGGGGAAAAAACAGATTATGGCACTGAGAAAAGAAGATGGTTCTGTAACAAGAAATAGAGGCGAAATTTTGACAAGAGTGAAAGATTTCTACTCCAAATTATATGAAAGGGATGATACATGTACTCCAGACATCATGAAAGGTACCAGTACCAGAGTTCTTCCAGTCCTTCCAGCAGAAGTTGCACATGCAATCAAGAACATGAAGCGGGTGAAAGCTCCAGGAGAAGATGGAATTACTATAGACATCATACAAGAAGCAAGTGGAGAAATCGAAACAGTACTCGCCCAAATTTTCACTCGATGCCTTAATGAAGGGAAAATTCCTGAGGATTGGAACAACGCTACAATGATCTTGCTACATAAAAAAGGTGACATTGAGGATCTCAGGAACTACAGACCTATCAGCCTCCTATCAGTGGTTTATTAAATCTTCACTAAAGTTCTTTCACACCGCTTGAAGGTGACACTGGACATGGCTCAACCGAGAGAACAAGCTGGATTCAGGAGTGGCTACAGCACAATAGATCATATCCACGTACTGAGAGAACCAATTGAAAGAGCGAGGGAATATGAGCTTCCATTGTGCATGGCTTTTATCGATTATGAAAAAGCCTTTGATTCGGTGAAACCATCAGCAGTTGCAATGGCTCTGAAATCCTGCGGTATTGAAGATGCATACATTAATATTATTAATAACATCTATGAAAATGCAAGTGCAAAGATTCGGCTGTTTGAAAATACAACACACATAAAAATTGGAAAAGGAGTGCGACAAGGTGACACCATATCTCCGAAGCTCTTTAATGCCATATTGGAAAATGTCTTTCAATCACTGAACTGGGAAAACAAAGGGATAAAGATTAATGGAGATTATCTAACCCACCTTCGTTTTGCTGATGACATAGTCATTTTTACAACTACCCCATCAGAGCTACAGAGTATGATCCAGGAACTTGCTGACAAGAGTAAAGAAGTGGGATTAAAAATGAACTTTCAGAAGACAAAAGTGATGTACAATGCTTTTACAAGAAATGAAGATTTATCGATTGATGGAGAAAAGCTGGAGATAACAGACACGTACGTTTATCTTGGACAGCAGATATCAAGTGAGGGTCACATTGGTGAAGAAATTAATCGGCGTACAAAACTTGCCTGGAGAGCTTTTGGAAGAAACAAGAGCAATATGCCATTATGTCTTAAAAGAAAAGTGTTTGATCAATGCATACTTCCAGTGCTTACGCATGGTGCAGAGACGTGGACCTTAGCTAAAAGAGACATACAAAGGCTGCAGACAACTCAAAGCAGCATGGAGAGGTGCATGCTTGGTGTAACCAGGAGAGATAAGAAGAGGAACTCGTGGATCCGAAAAATGACAAGAGTGGAAGACATCATGATCAGAGTTAAATCCCTGAAATGGCAATGGGCTGGACATACTGCCAGAAGAACAGACCATCGATGGACAGCCGAAATTTTAGATTGGATTCCAAGGGACAAGAAAAGACCCAGAAGAAGACCACATGGGAGATGGGTGGATGAAATTCGAAAATATGCGGGAGTGACATGGAGGAGACTGGCACAAGACAGACCGTTGTGGAGGAAACTTGGGGAGACCTTCGTCCAGCAGTGGATTGATAATGGTTGACAATGATGATGATGATGATATGTTTATCAATAACATCTATGAAAATGCAAGTGCAAAGATTTGGCTGTTTGAGAATACAGCACACATAAAAATTGGAAAGGGAGTGAGACAAGGTGACACCATATCTCCCAAGCTCTTTAATGCCACATTGTAAAATGTCTTTCAATCACTGAACTGGGAAAACAAAGGGATAAAAATTAATGGAGATTATCTAACCCACTTTCGTTTTGCTGATGACATATTCAACTTTACAACTACCCCATCAGAGCTGCAGAGTATCATCCAGGAACTTGCTGACAAGAGTAAAAAAGTGGGATTAAAAATGAACTTTCAGAAGACAAAAGTGATGTACAATGCTTTTACAAGAAATGAAGATTTATCGATTGTTGGAGAAAAGCTGGAGATAACAGATACGTACGTTAATCTTGGACAGCAGATATCAAGTGAGGGTCACATTGATGAAGAAATTAATCGGCGTATAAAACTTGCCTGGAGAGCTTTTGGAAAAAACAGCATAATTTTCAAGAGCAATATGCCATTATGTCTTAAAAGAAAAGTTTTTGATCAATGCATCCTTCCAGTGCTTACGTATGGTGCAGAGACGTGGACCTTAACTAAAAGAGACATACAAAGGCTGCAGACAACTCAAAGAAGCATGGAGAGGTGCATGCTTGGTGTAACCAGGAGAGATAAGAAAAGGAACTAGAGTGGAAGATATCATGATCAGAGTAAAATCCCTGAAATGGCAATGGGCTGGACATACTGCCAGAAGGGCAGACCATCGGCGGACAGTCGAAATTTTAGATTGGATTCCACGGGACAGGAAAAGATCCAGAAGAAGACCACATGGAAGATGGGTGGATGAAATTCGAAAGTATGCGGGAGTAACATGGAGGAGACTGGCACAAGACAGACCGTTGTGGAAGAGGCTGAGAGACCTTCGTCCAGCAGTGGATTGATAATGGTTGACAATAATGATGATGATATATATAATGTGTGAAAGGTCAGGTGACGCGTAACATCACAGCCTCTCCTTGACAAATGTCAACCCCGCCTTCTTGTGGTGCATCCTGTTCCCACTAAAGGGGCTCTGACGACCGCCAATAGCGGTATAACTATACCATCGGGATCAGAGGAAATGCTATCCCACACTCACCAACCCGCTTGGCCAGCGTGGTGAGTTATGGCCAAACACCTCCAAAATGACTCTACAACTTAAATCTTGGCCCTCAGTCTCCGGCAGCTGGAATGTACCTGGCCAAGGCAGCGGCCAGTGCGACATGAAGGCAGAGGGTGCTAAGAATCCCCGGAGGACCGGAATATGCTGCCATTTGATGCTGACCTTGGCTACGTATAATGGACGCTCCCTATCTTCTGATTCAAGGCTTCTTGAATTGGAAGAGGAACTACAAAGGATCAAGTGGGACATCGTCGGGCTAAGTGAGGTAACGAGAAAAGGAGAAGATCTCATTGAACTGAAAAGTGGACATCTCTTCTATTATCGTGGGACAGATACTGGCAGAACTAGTGGTGTTGGATTTATAATAAACAAGAAACTGAAGGATAAAGTGGTAAAAGTTGAAAGTTCCTCTGACAGAGCTGCACGACTCGTTATCCAACTCTCGAGAAGATACCAGGCTCAGATTATTGAAACTTATGCACCCACCACAAGTCATGCTGAAGAAGAAATTGAAGAATTTTATGAGGAAATTCGTCATCTAAATAATAAAGGTAAGCAGCACTTGAAGATAATTATGGGAGATTTCAATGCAAAAATAGGGCACCGGCAACAGAATGAAACTTCAGTAGGTAAATTCGGTCACGGCAACAGAAACCAGCGTGGAAATACTCTCGTTGAGTTTGCAGAGGCAGAAGGATTTTTCATCTTGAACTCCTTTTTCAAGAAAAAGCCACACAGGAAATGGACATGGAGACATCCAATTGGGACGACAAGTGAAACTGATTTCATTATGTATAACACAAATTTCGTCATCGAAGACTGCAGTGTGCTGAACAAGTTCAACACAGGCAGTGACCATAGATTGGTGAGATGTAAGATGCACCTCAACACTAAACTGGAACGTGGCAAGCTCATAAGACAAACAAAATGTATTGACATAACCAACCTTAAAAAACACCATAATAGTTTCAAGTTGGAACTGAAGAACAGATTCTCTGCTTTAGAAGGCCTAACATCGGAAGAAGTGGATATTTCGGAAGTTAACAGAAAAATAACCAAAGCTCTTATGGAAACAGCAACAAAATTAGCTGGGTCTAAGAACAAGTTGCATGTGAACAAATTATCAGGAAAAACCAAAATGTTGATGCAAAAAAGAAGAGAGATGAGGACAACTAAAGAAGATGTGACTTCCAAAGTGGAATATATAGAGCTATGCAAGACAGCACGAAAAAGTATCACTGAATACGTAAGGAAATTCAACTGTGAGCTAGTGAGGAAAGCAATTGAAAACAACCAAAGCCTAAAGATAGCAAAGGGACATCTCAGTAAGGGAAGAAAACAGATTATGGCTCTGAGAAAAGGAGATGGTTCTATCACAAGAAATAGAGGCGAAATTTTGACAAGAGTGAAAGATTTCTACTCCAAACTATATGAAAGGGATGATACATGTACTCCAGACATCATGAAAGGTATCAGAGTTCTTCCAGTCCTCCCAGCAGAAGTTGCTCATGCAATCAAGAACATGAAGCGGGGGAAAGCTCCAGGAGAAGATGGAATTACTGTAGACATCATACAAGAAGGAAGTGGAGAAATTGAAACAGTACTCGCCCAAATTTTCACTCGATGCCTTATTGAAGGGAAGATTCCTGAGGATTGGAACATCGCTACAATGATCCTGCTACATAAAAAAGGTGACATTGAGGATCTCAGGAACTACAGACCTATCAGCCTCCTATCAATGGTTAATAAAATCTTCACCAAAGTTCTTTCACACCGCTTGAAGGTAACACTGGACATGGCTCAACCGAGAGAACAAGCTGGATTCAGGAGTGGCTACAACACAATAGATCATATCCGCGTACTGAGAGAACTAATTGAAAGAGCGAGGGAATATGAACTTCCATTGTGCATGGCTTTTATCAATATTATTAATAACATCTATGAAAATGCAAGTGCAAAGATTCGGCTGTTTGAAAACACAACACACATAAAAATTGGAAAAAGAGTGAGACAAGGTGACCCCATATCTCCGAAGCTCTTTAATGCCACATTGGAAAATGTCTTTCAATCACTGAACTGGGAAAACAAAGGGATAAAGATTAATGGAGATTATCTAACCCACCTTCGTTTTGCTGATGACGTAGTCATTTTTGCAACTACCCCATCAGAGCTGCAGAGTATGATCCAGGAACTTGCTGACAAGAGTAAAGAAGTGGAATTAAAAATGAACTTTCAGAAGACAAAAGTGATGTTCAATGCTTTTACAAGAAATGAAGATTTATTGATTGATGGAGAAAAACTGGAGATAACAGATACGTATGTTTATCTTGGACAGCAGATATCAAGTGAGGGTCACATTGGTGAAGAAATTAATCGGCGTACAAAACTTGCCTGGAGAGCTTTTGGAAGAAACAGCATAATTTTCAAGAGCAATATGCCAATATGTCTTAAAAGAAAAGTGTTTGATCAATGCATCCTTCCAGTGCTTACGTATGGTGCAGAGACGTGGACCTTAACTAAAAGAGACATACAAAGGCTGCAGACAACTCAAAAACTCAAAGTAGCATGGAGAGGTGCATGCTTGGTATAACCAGGAGAGATAAGAAGAGGAACTCGTGGATCCGAAAAATGACGAGAGTGGAAGACATCATGATCAGAGTTAAATCCCTGAAATGGCAATGGGCTGGACATACTGCCAGAAGAACAGACCATAGATGGACAGCCGAAATTTTAGATTGGATTCCAAGGGACAGGAAAAGACCCAGAAAAAGGCCACATGGGAGATGGGTGGATGAAATTCGAAAATATGCGGGAGTGACATGGAGGAGACTGGCACAAGACAGACCGTTGTGGAGGAAACTTGGGGAGACCTTCGTCCAGCAGTGGATTGATAATGGTTGACAATGATGATGATGATGTGTGATAGGACCCACCCAGATTTTCAAACATGGTTACCCTACTGTTGCTCACGGTGGTCACTGAACCCCCAAACAAAGAAATATCACCCCTCTTGTCTAGGCGCCTCAATGCTTTTCTTACAGCCTTCAGACTAAATAAAGATACTGGAAGCTGTGTCCCTCCTAACATTTTAAAGGGAAAAAGTGATTGCCAATAGAGCCACCCCCGTAGTCGAGTTGAACCCAGGTTCGATTCCCGATAAGACATGTGTGCTGTGTTTGTGCTTGGCGCTGTCTGTTTCTCTTATCTGGAAGCGCGGCGACTGGCGATGTACATCTCAGATTTATTCTGATCGTGCAGACAAAAACGATATCCCCAGAACCCTCTTGAATCATCTCGCAAACTCTCAATCATGGGTGCAAGTCTTCTGTCTTTCAAATTTCATAAAACGGAAGTTAGACGGAGTGAAGGTTTCGCCCGTAATCGTATTTTTTTTCCGCAATGTTCCATGACCAGTGGCGTAGGAACGCTTTTGATTTAGGGGGTACAAGCTCATGAACCTTACATCTCAAGGATTAAGCCATCTATGGATGACCCCCTCCGAATTTTTTTGGGTGGTGGTGGTATATTAGAGTTTTTATAAAATACGTATACTGATCAGGAATTCATCCGAATGAATATTGTTATAATCATATTATTATTAATTATTACCATTATTTTTATTGCTGACAAAAAGTTCACATTATTAATTTCTTCTCAGAAAATGAATGGAGAAGTTTTTTTTTTTTTTTGTGTTCTCTCTTGTTAATTTTTGTACTTTTTTTTTCCATTAAAATATTGAGCAGGGACAAGTCAACATTAGGATGAATTTCTGTCAGCAGGGTTTGGAAAAGAGGGATTTCTCAGGAAATGTTAAATAACTCTTTACAAGCACGAATTAAATTTCTTATCATTTTTGTTTACGTTAATAAAGTAAAACCGCAGTAAGATAAAAGCTGTTCTACCCGCGAAGATAGTAGTACCATTGAAGCATTATGAAGTCTATATTAAAAACTTTGAACGATACATAGGCTGACAATTGATGTAAAAAGCACATTTATCTGGTGCAAAGCTAAATGATGGTGGAGATATCGAGAAATTGGAGTTCTATGAGTGCTATGTGAAATCTGTAATGCACTTGTTGGGGCTGCGGACGCTGAAATGTCCACTTGTGCATTAATTTTTTTTTTAAAAGTGCAGAAAGGACGACCTGATCAAGATGCATGGAATTTTAAGAGAAAAGAAACACTGATCACAAGTATGTTATCAAGCCCTAGCCCTACCATATGTTGTTTGAAGTTATTAACAAAAACCTCTCACTCGTCGTTTCCTTGCAGAACTAATTTGCTGGAGTTTCCCAGATGGTTGGCCAGTTTTTGGTGGATGAAAAGCCTCCCACTACAAGCTTCGGATATAAAAAAAAAACTTGATGACCCGTGATATTTCTTGGAAAAAAAAGAGAATAAAGAAAAGATAAGTAGCATATAAATTTTACAGTTCACTCTTTATGAATGATTGGTTTGTGTTTGCTCATATCTGGGGGGTACAGCAAATATTAATGTACCCCTCTCAAAAATTTGGGGAGTACATTGTACCCCTGTACCCCCCCCCCCCGTTCCTACGCCACTGTCCATGACAGTATCGTCCGGTATTATTTTAAATATCATTTTATTGCATAAATGTTTGTGCTTCAGTTTGAAAATGGAGGCAACACTTTCCGAAAACGGAAGTTAGACGGAGCCCAGTAATCTTAAATAAGTTCTTTTTCTCACGATGTTCCCTGTTTACTGTATGGTCATTAAATAACATTTTTTAAATATAAATGTTGGTATTTAAGATTGGAAATGGAGGAACATTTTCTGAAAGCCAAAGTTAGACGGAGCGAAAATGTCTCCCGTAATCGTAAAATGGCGGCAAAAGCTTTTAAGGCAGCGAAGATTCCTCCGTACTCCCCCCCCCCCCACACACACGAGTTTATCTCTGGAGTGTGTTATTGTTTAATCATCATTTAATTAGATAAATGTTTGTATTTGAGATTGAAAATGGAGAAAAAAATTCTGAAAACGGAAGTAGGAAGATTTCTCCTGTAATCGTGTTTTTTTCTTGTTTTTTTCTCTGTCCTTTATTTTTGTTAAATATAATTTTATTCCATAAATCTATGTAGTTCAGCCTTGGAACATTCTAGGTACAGTGGGCCACAGAGTTCTTGATCCTAGTTTTCATTACAATTGCTGTAGTACTTAGGTTAGACATTTTTTTTTTCAGGTACAATAAAAATATAATATGACCATTGTTTCCTTTCTTTTTTTTTTAAATTCTACGGGCGCAATCTTCTATTGTTTTTCGCATCTAGTAGTTATCTTGTCCACTGACCAGCCACAGATTATTTTGTGGCACCATAGTTGTCGCAGACTGATCAGGTTTCTACTATGGCGCCTGGAACCACTTGCCTTAATTACGGACGCGAAACTCCTTAAGGCGTTAGACGCTCAAGGAGTTATTTGCCACGAAATAAAAAGAAAAGAAAGTTTATGGCAAAAATTAACTTGCTGAATACAAATTTGGGAGAAGTGAACCCGTTTATTGGTGTAAATATGACATTGATGTTAAGTCAGATAATATTCGAAAACTTGAAAATTGCGTTGTCCTGGAGCGGAAACCGAATCCGCGTCTCCCGGATAGCGCCCGACTATGCTAACCACTACACCACCCAGGACGACCAAGTTTCAAGTTTCCGATTAATTTGAATTTCATTCATTGATAACTCACTGAATATGAGGAATAAGAGAAATACACTATCTACCAACAAGTAATTGGACACCTGTGATAGCAAAGGAAAACGAAGTTTATTCACCTTCAATAGTTGGTGGAGCTCCACGAGCGGCGATTGCAGCTGCGACTCTCCGGGGCATACTCTCAACCAGGCGTTGTACGATGGCTAGCGGTATTTTCTTCCACTCGGCTTGGAGAAGACAGGTCAGTTCCTTCACCGATTTCGGACGGTGGGGGCACCCCTTAAGTCGACGCTCCAATTCGTCCCAGCAGTGCTCGATAGGGTTAAGGTCCGGGCTCTGTGCAGGCCAGTCCATTCGATTAACCCCATTGTCACCATACCAAGCCATGGTGGACCTCGCAACATGACAGGTGGCATTGTCATCCTGAAAGTAACATGGGTCCACCCCGTAAAACTGCCACAACGTAGGAAGCGCATGGTCATCCAAAATGGCGCAGTAGTTCTCGGCGTTGAGTCTACCCGGAATTGCGACCAAGGGTCCCGTGCCATACCAGGAGAAACACCCCCATAGCATAATTCCACCGCCGCCGAACTTCACAGTTGGCACAATACATTCCGGCAGGAGGCGTTCTCCAGGCAGACGCCAAACCCAGACCCTGCCACTGAACGGTAGAGGGTGAACCTTGATTCGTCGCTCCAGAGAACCTGTTTCCACTGTTCAACGGTCCACTGTCGACGTTCTTTGCACCACGTTAGCCGAGCAGCGCTATTGGACTTGGTGATCAAAGGCTTGTGGGCGGCAGCACGTCCATGATAACCGAGCAGATGGGCTTCCTTACGGATGGTATTCATCGAAAGAACACTCCCGGATGCCTGTTGAATCTCCTCGCGGATGTGGCCCATCTATTTAGTGCGGCTCTTCCAATTTCTCTGGCCAGCACCCTTCGTTCTCTAACTCCCAATTTTGTGGGTCTGCCGGGTCGGGTCACATTCCGACAGTCACCTCTTATCTTCCACTTGCCAATCACGTAGGCCACTATCATTTTTTGGTAGTTCAACTCGCTGGATATGTCACGTATGAATCGGCCATTTCTGTGATACCCGACGATTACACCTTTCTCGAAATCAGAGAGCTCCGAACTGGTGCATCTTGCATGCGACTGGTTGCGTTGTTGTTTCCCACACGACATTTAACGGCGGCGGCCGTGACGTGTATCAGGACCGCAGATATCGTAGATTGCAAGGGTGTCCAATTACTTGTTGGTAGATAGTGTAGAAGTGCTACTTGTATTTAACAAGTTAGTAAAATCATGCAATGCATTGATTATGATACACTTTCCAACATACCAGGAATCATTACTCAAGTTATGAGGATAATGGCTGTGAAATAAATCTCGCTCTTGTGCCCTGACCTTTGACCCCATTTCGATGATATTAAACAGAACCGGTTCAGTACATCTCCGGAACAACATGTTGAAGTTTCGTCGCAATCGTAGATTTTTGCGTAAGTTATGACGCATAAGGGCGATGGAATGGATTCCCTCCTATGTACTGACCTTTCACCCTATTTCGTCCATTTTCAATAGGGTTCTTTCTCAGGTTGTCCCCTACCACATACTAAAATTTCATCGAAATCGAACCATTTTTACGCGAGTTTTTGTGCGGACGGACGGACAGACAGACAGACGGACAAAGCTAGAGCATATACGTTTCTTTAACCTACGGTTGGAAAGCGGAAAAACCGGAACCACGCAGTGCACAATATTCAACAAAAGAGAAGAAAGTTGGGAAAGAGAGAGAGAGAGTGAAAGTTCTGAGACGAATCTAACGGCATGCTATAAAATATGTGAAAAAAATCAACTCAGTTTTGTTACTAAACGACTGTCGGCAGTGATTCCACACCAACGATTGCCTGGAAAACTGTTCCCTTCAGCCGAACTGTAAGTATTGCTGCTTGGAGTACAATTAAGGAAAGTTTCTCAGTTTCTCGTAATGCTATACAACTAGCATTTTGCGACAACGTGGCTAATGAAGGGAATTCTAACGACTGAATGACATTTCCTGTATCATCAGCAACTATTCTTTTTGTTTGCCAAAACTCAATTAACATTTTCGCTCTCAGGGCAAAAGCTCAGGTGCACAAAAAGGCTAAATCTGCGTGCTGGGTTGATTCTTCAGGAAGTCGGACAGCAGTTTGAATTTTCCTGCTAGTGATGGTAGACCTCTTGCTGAAATAGGCCGGGCGAGAAGATTTGGCAGCAATGCGCTCAAAGATGTCATTCAGGAAGCTGTTCATAATGGACATGACTTTGCCGGAAATCCCAGTATCTGGGTGAATCTGTTTGAGTACCTTGAAGATGTACTCCAATGAGCCATTAAATTATGACCACCTACCTAATTAGCTGTAGGAAACCCTTTATTCCGCAAAACAGCGGCCACTCCGCGAGGCATCGATTCGATGAGGTGGCGATAGATATCCTGGGATATCTGGTACAATAATCTCAACACCAGGACCTCCAGTTCCCGTACATTTCCTGGTGGTGGTGATTTAGCGCGAACGCACTTTTCCAAGTCGAACCACAAATGTTTGGTTGGGTTCATGTCAGGTGAATTTGGAGGCCAGGGCATTAACAGAAAGTCACCAGTATGTTCCTCGAACCACTTCTTGACGATTCTAGCAGTGTGGCATGACGAATTATCCTGCTGTTAATGGCCATCACCAGCAGGGAACACAAATGCCATGAATGGGTGAACTTGGTCCGCAACGATGTTCAGATACCTGACAGCTGTCAAGAATTGTGCTCCAATGGGGGCTAAAGTGTCCCAAGAAAACATCGTCCTCGGCATAACACCGCTGCCGCCTGCCTGTTTCCGCCCAACAGTGCATCCAGTTGCCATAACCTCCGTTGGTAATCGGCTCAACTTGAGCTATGGTTTGCAACAAAAATCGGTACAAAAACTGTAACAGGCATCACGAGATAGGCTTGGAAGCATTACTCCCCCAAAAACTCGGAGGCAACAAAAAACGCGCCCCCAGCTCTCGTCAAACTTTACTCTGTTAGACTTGCAGCAATTCACGATACGGTAGGTGGGTGATGACGATCAGAAATTTGCAACGATGCATATTTTACGACGCGGACGAACGTCTATGAATACAATAGATGTGAATAGTCATTTTAAACAGATCGTTATAACTCCGTGTATGTCAGAGTTCGAATCCCGGTGAGGCATTGATATTGTGTTTGTCTTACAGAGAGAAGTTGCGTCTTTTAAGACTTCAATTTTGTTGATTTGTTCCTTTTTATAAATAGAGCATTTTTTCCAGATCTGTTAACGTGAATGAAAAATTTTCCAAGTGACAATTTATATCAAAATAAAAGTGTTTGATCAATGCATTCTTCCAGTGCTTACGTATGGTGCAGAGACGTGGAGCTTAACTAAAAGAGATATACAAAGACTACAACTAGCTTAAAGAGGCATGGAGAGATGCATGCTTGGTGTAACCAGGAGAGATAAGAAAATACTAAAGAAGTTGTGTAATGAAAAAATTATACTGCCATTACGCAATTACAGTATTCAGATAAAAATAGCTAACTAACCCAAGTGTGGTGTTTTGGCAGCGTCCTTGAAAAAGGATTGGAAGAGGGGGCACAATAAAAATTGATGTGGAAAAGGGGGCCACAAACACAAAAAGGATGAGAAACACTGCTCTAGATGCCTCAACAAAGGGAAGATACCCAATGACTGGAACAACGCTTCTATGATCTCGCTGCGTAAAAGATTGCACCTCGAGGATTTAGGAACTACAGACCCACCACATAACCATCAATCGTTTACGAAATCATCACTAAGGTACTGTCACATCGCTTCAAGGAAAAATTAGAGATGGCTCATCCTAGCGATCAAGCTAGATTCAAGAGTAGCTACAGCTCTATGGTTCATGCCCATATACTGAGAGAACTAACTGAAGGAGCGCATGATAATAAACTCCCACTACACAAGTTTTTTTTACACTTCCCAACCGTAGTTTGAAGAAGCGTATATGCTCCAGCTTTGTTCGTCTGTCTGCCCTTCCGCACGATAACTCGCGTAAAAATGGTTCGATTTCGATAAAATTTTAGTATGTGGTAGGGGACCACCTGGGGACAAATCCTATCTAAAATGAGCGAAATAGGGTCAAAAGTCTGGACATATGACGGAATCTATTCCATTTCCCTTATGCGTCATAACTTACGTAAAAATGGTTCGATTTCGATGAAATTTTAGTATGTGATAGGAGACCACCTAGGGACAAACTCTATGGAAAATGGGTGAAATGGGGTAAAAGGTCAGGGCACAGGAGTGGGATCCATTCCATTGCCCTTATGCGTCATAACTTACGTAAAAATGGTTTGATTTTGATGAAATTTTAGTATGTGTTCGGAGACCACCTGAGGACGAACCCAATTGAAAATAGGAGAAATGGGGTCAAAGGTCAGGACATAGGAGCGAATCCATTCTATCGCCCTTATGCGTCATAACTTTATCATGTTGTTCCGGAAGTATACTTAACCGGATCTCTTGAATATGATCGAAATCGGGTCAAAGGTCAGGGCATAGGAGCGAGATTTATTCTGCAGCCATTATCTTCATAACGCGAGTAATGATTTCTGGTATGTTGGAAAGCGTATCATAATCAATGCATTGCATGATTTTACTAACTTGTTTACGCTTTTCAACCGTAGGTTGAAAAGCGTAAACAAGTTAGTAATTCTGTTGAATACCATCAAAATGGGATCAAAGGTTATTCCGCAGCCATTATCCTCATAACTTGAGTAATGATTTCTGGTATGTTGGAAAGCGTATAATAATCAATGCGTTCCATGATTTTACTAACTTGTTATTGATTACGAAAAGGCTTTTGACTCCGTAAAACCATCAGCAGTTATAATGCCCTTGAAGTCCTGTGATATTTATTTTTTATTGTTTGTTTCGGGGTTTTATGAACACCCTGAGCAAGTCTATCGGCCATAAGCATTCATCCGTCCCTAATTTAGAGCAACTGGTTCCAGGAAAGGGAGAGTGAACCAGTGCTGCAAGACAAACACACCACAAATGCCTCATCAGGACTCGAACCCCGGCCCACTTGGACGAACGGTCAGAAGCCAGCTCTTAGACCTCTGCGTCACCGGGCGGTTTGGTATTGAAAATGTCTGCGTTAATATTATTAATAAGATCTATGAAAATACAACTACAAAGGTTCGGCTGTTCGAGGACACAGCACGTATATAAGTTTGAAAAGGACTGAGATAAGTTAGCACTATACTCGTATCTCCCGAGGTCTTCAATGCCACATTGCAGAACATCTTTCTCTCATTGAACTGGGAAGACAAGAGGACAAAGATCAATGGAAATAATTTAACCCACATTCGTTTTTCTCACGAAATAGTCATTTTTGCAATTACCCTCCTTAGATCTTCAAGCACGATCCAGGAACATGTTGACAGTAGCAAAAATATGAAGTTAAAGAAGAACTTACAGAAAGCAAAACTGATGAACAACGCTTTTATAAAGAACGAGGGATCAATGGTGAAAATTTAGAATTTGCTGATGCACACATCTGTATTGGACAATAGATATCAAGCGAGGATCACATGGGAGAACAAATTAATAGGCGTATGGGACTTGGCGGGAATCTATTTGAGAGAAATATCACAGTTTGCAAGAGCGATTTAAAGAACTGGAAGGATGCACTGCCATTATGTCTTAAAGGAAAAAGTGTTTAATCAGTGCATCGTTCCAGTTCTCAGTTATGGATCAGAGATATGGACCCTTCACTAAAAAAGACTGCAGACAACTCAAAGAAGCATAGAGAAATGTTCGCTTGGTGTAACCAAGAAAGACTGGAAAAGAAACTCCTACGTCAAGAAAACGACAAGAGCGGATGATCAAAGTAAAGACGCTGTAGTGGCAAGGGTAAGGACATACACTATATTGAAGTAAAAGTCACTGGACACCCCTTCAAAAGCAAATGAACGGATCCGCTGCGTTGTTAAGATACGCGGTAAAGCTGCAAAGGGTATAAAAACTAGCCTGCAGCTGACCGTGATTATATCGCACTGTGAGGTTGAGTGAAAATGTAGCGGCGGGAGAGAACTGACTTTTAGAAAGGAAAGATTGTTGGGCGTTATATTAGTGGGTTGTCCATAAGAGAAACCGAGAGGTCTTTAAACATATTCAAGTCAACTGCTTTGGATGTACTGAATAAGTGGAAGACACATGGCGTGCCTGAGGCAGCAAAACGTACCGGCAGACAAAAGAACATCAGTGATAGAGGACGTCGAAGCTTCAGGAGAGTCGTTACAGCTAATCGACGGAGTACAGCACAAGACCTCAGTGTACAGGTGAATAACAATGCTGGAACCTCGGCGTGTGTACGTACCATTCGCAGAGAACTTCATTCCATGGGTTACCGTAGTCGTGCGGCTACTCATTAGCTTTTCATCTCCAGTCGGAATGCTACTCTTCGGTTAGCATGGTATAAAGAACATTTATCGTTAACCGTAGATCAATGGAAACGGGTCCTATAGACTGATGAATCCAGATACACGATCCATCAGTCTGATGGCCGTGTGTGGGTATGGCGGCAGCCAGGGGAACGCTACTTACCACAGTGTAATGTTCCTATGGTCAAGTTTGGAACTGGCAATGTACGTGTGTGTGTGTGTGGGGGGGGGTGTTTTTCGTGGTATGGTCCCGGCCCATTGGTTATCGTGGATAAACCTTTTACCCAGCACGTCTACTTCGATATTCTGGACAATTATGTCCTACCAACCTGTGGCAATACTATGGAACCGAGCCTTGTTGATACCAGCAGAACACTGTTACGGCGTGGTTTGACGATAATTCCATATCGTGTGTGGACTGGCCAGCACAGAGCCCTGATCTTAATCCAAAAGAGCACCTATGGGATGAATTAGAGAGCCGCGTAAGAAGTATGGAACCAAGGCCTACTACTAAGCAACAGTTAGCGGCAGCATTATATACTGAATGGAAGCGTATACCTATCGTTGTGTTCCAAAACCTTGTCGAAAGCATATTTCGAAGGGTCAGTGCATGCATTAAGGCTATATAGGTGGACCGTCACCGTACTAATGTATGTCAATAAATGCTACCCCGCACGGGGATAACTGGTTTTCCAGTTATTTGGGGAGCGGCGCCCCCACGGCCCGAGCTAACCTTGTGACGGTTTCTTTTGCCTCTGCGGCTTTGACGATTACATAACCGAAGGGACAGCTGTTCATCCGGCTGATGGGGGATGGCGTCCCCACGGCCCGAGCCGATTTTCTCTTATTGTTTTGCTTTTTTCGTCTTAAGTTCATATCTTGACATGTACCCGCCTCAGTTGTAGGCTGCTGAGGTTGTGATGAGGCGCCTGCTCCGGGTTTTGTTCCTCGTTCACTTCTCTGTCTTTTCTCTTTTATGTTACATTTTCTGTTTTTCCGGAGCTGGTTAGTTTAGACCTACCTGCATGTTTGCCGTGTGCGGTGACCCGTACAGGTGGAAACGGGGATGCTGGAGGCTGAGGTATCTGGGGGCCGGGTTGTAGTTGTCTCCAGATGCCAATACTCCTCTTTGCCCTCTGCTTCACCCTAAACGGGAGGCTGGGAGCTAACCCACTCCTAGTCAGGAAGTCTGTGGCCGAGTGGTGTTCAGACTTCTAGCGGCTTGTCGTTCTGTTCGGCTGGGTGAGTTTGGGGGTAGGGTGGGCATGCCAAAGGGGTGTTCTCCGGGCACGGGAAAGTCTGGATGCACGCTGAGCGTGTGTCTGCCCTACCAACTTGCTATATCCGCTGACTATCCCTAGAGCCGTGTCCTGCGTCCTCTTGGGCTTGCAGACCTCCGGCTCTCCCTTGTTGGGCTCGGTAGTGGGTGGGGAGGTCGGCGGACGAATCTTTTCCCTCCTTCATGGAAAACCCAAGTGTTTCCCATGCTTCCAATTTAAAGCGCCCTGTGGAGGAAAGTACACCTTCCTCCACAAAGAAACTTGTCACATCAAATTGCAATGCTCTGTTTCTTTTGATCAAATCTGGTGACTCTTCACAGTCACTCAGTTCAAAGAGTCCCTTCTGGATCAACAAGGCTCTGCAAGCCGTTGCTGGCTCTCCAAAGAGTGTGAAGAAGCTCCCTTCAGGGGATCTTCTTGTGGAAACATCTAATCCACGCCACAGTGCCACCTTGCTGGATACGACCGTTTTGCTTGGCATTCCTGTCCAGGTTTCTCCACATGGTTACCTCAATTCCTCTCGCGGTGTTGTCAACTCCCACGACCTGCTTGAGTGCAGCGATGAGGAATTGCTGGAGGAACTTGGTGAACAGCATGTCATTGGGGTTCGACGGATTCTTTTCAGGCGGGATGGGAAATCTATTCCCTCCCGTAACATCATCCTGACTTTTGACTCCCCAACCCTGCCTACTTCCATCAAGGCAGGTTATTTACGGCTTGATGTTCGGCAGTATATCCCGAACCCCTTGCGTTGTTTCAGGTGCCAGCATTACGGTCACTCCCAGCAGTCTTGCCGTAATGTTGCTAAGTGTGGTCGCTGTGGTTCCACAGAACACTCTTTGGCAGATTGCTCAGCAGAGTCTGATCATTGTGTCAACTGCGAAGGGACTCATCTTGCATCTTCTAAGCAGTGTCCAAAGTGGATAGAGGAACAGGCAATCCAACGCCTGAAGACAACTGAGCATCTCTCATATCCCGAGGCTAGACGGCGGATCGCCCCTTTACAACCAGGCCGGCGGTCCTATGCTTCAGTTGTGGTGCAAAAGGCTTCAGTGGCGGTCCAGACTGAGGTGACCATCCCAGCGCGATGTCTTTATGATTTTGAGGACATCGTTGCTGCTGGATTGGAGGCACTGCAGTCTCGCCGCATTGCATCCAAGGCGACATCAACATTGTCGCCGAAACCTTCCTCTGTGCCGAAAACATCTGTCAGCACAGGGACCCAGGGCACTGCTAAGAAGAAGCCAGAGAAGATGAAACCAGGTTCATCCTCCCCGAAACAGAGCAGGCAAAAACCACCTCCTAACACAGGGGGCAAACACAGCCCTGTGTTGCCTCCAGACACTGCGGATGGCTTGGAGGTGATGGACGACACTGAGACCTTCTAGTCGTCTGTCTTCATTCTGTCATTTCATTTTTCATTATGGTCACGTTCATTCAGTGGAATTGCCGAGGTCTGCGATCCCACTTTGATGATTTGAAAGGTTTACTGTCTTCGAACACACCTGTGTGCGTTTGTCTCCAGGAGACAAAGCTTCGCACGACGGACACTCCTTCGCTGCGGAGACATTCAATTTTCCGCAATGATCACCAGGACGGCGTTATCGCCTGCGGAGGAGTGGCCGTCGTTGTTCCTCATGGTGTTCCTGTCACTGCAGTTGCTCTTCGGACGACTTTGCAGGCAGTGGCAGTGAGACTATCTGTGCACACACTGTTCACGGTGTGTTCCATGTACATACCACCAAATGAAGCTGTAAGCCTTTCGGATCTGGAAGATTTAGTTGACCAGCTGCCGCCTCCTTTCTTCATCTTAGGAGATTTCAATGCACACAATCCGTTGTGGGGTTCTCCCGCTCGTGACTCCAGGGGCCGTGTTGTTGAGTCCCTTCTCTCCAACACGTCTCTCTGTCTCCACAACACCGGGGCAGTGACGTATTTTCATGAACCCACCCGCTCGTACTCAGCCATTGATTTATCTCTGAGTTCACCATCATTATATCCTGCCTGGTCCTGGAGCGTGTCTGGTGATCCCCTTGGCAGCGATCACTTTCCCATCTTCCTCCGTCTAGCGAGTGGCGGGTACCGTTACCCTTCTCGCCCTGCTAGATGGAATATTGATCGTGCCAAGTGGGACACATTCACGGCTTCGGCCTTTCTTACTCCGGCAATGGTGACCTCAGGAACAGTCAATGACGCTGTTGCGGCGGTAACGGATTGTATTGTGCAAGCGGCAGAACTTACCATCCCCAGGACGTCGACTAAACTTCCACGTTGCCCGAGACCTTGGTGGAATTCCACTTGTATGGCAGCTCGTCGGGCCCAACATCGGGCTTGGGGTAGGTTTCGTCGGTACCCCACCGACGCGAACCTACTTGCTTTCAAGAAAGCCAAGTCCTACGCGCGATTGGTTCGTAGGCGTAGTCAACGGGAGTCCTGGATACAATATGTATCCGGGATTAACACCAATACCAGCCCTAAGATCGTTTGGGACAGGATCCGTAAGATTCGGGGACAGTACCCATCTGGGGAAATCTCCATTCTTGAGAGTGCTGGAGGAACGGTTGCTGACGCTCAGGGTATTGCTGACTGTCTGGGCGCCGCTTCTTCTTCGGTGTCCAGCAGCAGCAATTACCCTGCTTCGTTCCGGCAGTTACAGCCGCGGCTTGAACGGTCCAAGATTTCTTTTGGACCGTTTTCTGCCACAGATTACAACAGCCCGCTGACTGCCGTGGAGCTGAAGACCGCTCTGAATCAGTCCGGCCGGACATCTGTCGGACCGGATAACATCCATTACGAAATGCTGAAGCACCTTTCTCCGTCCTCTCTTGAATGTCTGCTAATCCTGTTTAACAGGATTTGGCAAGAGCATGTCTTTCCCGAATCTTGGCACACTGCCATTGTCGTTCCTGTTCCCAAACCTGGTAAAGATCCCACTAACCCGTTGAACTACCGGCCAATTGCTATGACGAGCTGCCTTTGCAAAGTACTCGAGCGTATCATTAATTTTCGCCTCATTTTTTATCTGGAGTTTCATCACATTTTTTCACCTCATCAGAGTGGATTTCGCAAATCTCGATCCACCACCGATCATCATCTTCGCCTTGAGACATCTGTCAGGGAGGCGCTTGTCCGACGTCAGCACATGGTCTCCGTATTCTTCGACATGGAGAAAGCCTATGACCGTACCTGGAGATACGGCATTCTTCGTGATCTGCACGAGTGCGGATTGCGGGGAAACTTACCATCTTTCATCGCCGGATTTCTCCAGGACCGGAGTTTCCGTGTGCGCGTCGGGTCGACCCTCTCTGCGATGTACCCGCAAGAACAGGGTGTACCTCAAGGCTCCATTTTATCAGTCACTCTGTTCATCCTTCGTGTGAATCACATATTCAAACTGCTTCCTCCGACGGTTCGTGGAACCATGTACGTGGATGATCTGCAGATCTCTTGCGCCTCTGTTAACATGCGCACCATTGAGAGACAGCTCCAGTCTGCCATTACCAAGATCTCTCACTGGGCTTCCCAAAATGGATTTAGCTTCTCGACACAGAAGACCGTTTTCGTGCATTTTTGCCGCAAACGGGGTCTTCACTCAGACCCCAGCCTCCGTCTGGGGTGTTCTACCATCCCCGTGGTGTCAGAAGTCAAGTTCCTTGGGTTAACTTTTGACCGAGCGCTCACCTTCCGGCCTCACATCCAGTCTTTGAAGGTGAAGTGCACGAAGTCATTGAGTATCCTGAAGGCCCTCTCTCGAACATCTTGGGGGGCCGACAGGTGCTCAATGCTTCGCATTTACCATTCTCTGTTTCGGTCAAAGTTAGACTTCGGATGCATTACGTACGGTTCAGCGCGTCCATCGGTTTTAAAGCCTTTGGACCCCGTCCATCACCAGGCATTGCGGCTATGTACTGGTGGTTTCCGTACCTCTCCCGTGCATAGCCTGTATGCGGAGGTTCATGAGCCGCCGTTATGCATCCGTCGTAAGCAGCTGTCTCTTCAGTTTTACACAAAACTGAAATCTCTTCCTGATCGTCCCCTGCATGGTTCCATCTTCCAACCGGACTGTGTCCGCTTGTTTTCCAACCGCCCCTCCTGTGTTCCGACGTTCGGGATTAGGATGTCTGCCATAGTGCGCGATGCTGGTCTAAACTTGTCAAGGATTTGTTTGCTTTTTCAACCGTCCTCCTTGACAGTCCGTTCAAGCAACGGCTGACCTTTCTCTTTGTGTGTGGCCAAAGTCTTCCACTCCTGCTCTGGTGTACCAGCAGCTCTTTGCTGAATTACAGTCTGTCTACCCGGATTTCGTGCCTGTGTTCACCGATGGCTCGAAGTCCGGGGATGTCGTTGGATCCGCTTTTGTGTGTGGCGAAGCCTCACATGCTGAGAGGCTTCCGCCTGAATCCACCGTCTTTTCGGCAGAGATGCGTGCGGTACACCTCGCTTTGTGCCACATACAGTCTCGATCACTTCGTCGCGCTATGGTTTGCTCTGATTCCCAGTCCGTCATCCATGTTTTATCTTCTCCGGAGGACGCGGACTCACCTGTCATCCGTGATGTCCGTCGTCTTCTTGGAACTTTGGAGGGTGATGGTTTCCTGGTCCGATTCTGTTGGGTTCCTGGCCATGTTGGGATCCGGGGTAACGAGCTGGCAGGTCTCTCTGCCAGGTCTGTTTCCTCCTTGTCGCCAGCTCGGCTGCCACTGTCTTTCCGCGATTTTACACCTTTGATCCGGACATTTCTCCTGGACGAGTGTGGCAGTCCCTGTGGTCTCAGCAGGGCGGCAATAAGCTGCATTCTATCAAACCACAGATCGGACTATGGAAGTCTAGTTTGCGGAAGAACCGTCGTGAGGAGGTTGTTCTTGCACGTCTCCGCATTGGGCACTGTCGTTTTACTCACCGCTTTTTGCTGTGTGGCGAGAGTGTCCCGGTGTGTGAGGCGTGCAACTGTCGTCTCACTGTCCTTCATGTTTTGTGTACTTGTGTTCGGTTTTGTGATCATCGTTTTCGTCATTTTCACTCTCATCTGTTGGACGAAGGAGCAGCTACGCTGCAAAACCATTATTGGCGATGCCTGCAACATGAAAGCAGTGTTTTCGTTTTTACAAGATATTGACTTTTTTAAACTTATCTAGCTTTTAACTTGTTCACTATCATATTCCATTTTTACCACATCAGCCTGTTTTTAACCTTGTGTACGGTTTTTATTGATTTTGTTTTGTTTTGATGTCTTTTGTTTGGCGCTCTTTGACCAACCATGGCCCTTGCGCCATTAACATCAATCAACCAACCAACCAACCAACCAATAAATGCTATACTGCGTTTCTCTTCTAGGTGTCGGGTGAATTTTGTCAATACAGTGTATGTATATTGCTAGAGAAAATGACCACCGTTGGACAACTGAAGACTGGATACCAAAGGATTGCAAAAGACCTAGGAGGAGATCACATGGGAAATGGGTGTATTAACTTCGAAAGCATGCAGGAATCAGACGGAAGGGAATTGCTTAAGACATGATTTGTAAAAGAGACTTTTGGGGGTGGTCTTCATCCAGCAATGCATTAAGAATGGTTGAGATGATGATGTGATCAACACGATAAAAATATACTGTATAAAGCTTAAGTATATGTTTTTTTTATTTCCAAGAGTGCAGATGCTTAAGGGAATGGGAATAAAATAAAAAATCCTTGGATGTAGTCTTTTTTGATTACCTGTCTCCTGAACAACACGCAACTCTGGTATAACGTGCAAATGAGATTCGCCACCGCTTATATCTTACAAGCCAAGCACCCTGTCTTCCGGTGGGAGTCACTGCCTTTTATGTAAATCATATCTGCAGACCGGAAGTACCTGGTCTGTAATTTGTTAATGGTCATGTTCTCCGCCACTAAACCTACCACCGCAACTTGCGTACTTTTTTTTTTTTTTTCAGGTTCGCTGAAAAAGTCTATTAAACGAGACCTGTATTTACCTCACTTAATATATACCTTTCCGCTGAGGCTTTATATCCATTATTCTTGCGCAGATAGATAGCTAGAACGATTACCCTCCCCTAGAATTTTTTCTGTCTCTCTTGACTCCGATGGCACTTTGCTGCAACTTTCCTTCTGCGTTTGTGTCGAAGGTGAATACGCTCTTATTTAAAATGCTGGAAATACAGAGTGTATAACGAATTAATGCATATTTTCTGCAGATTTGTGAATTTTAAAACATTTATTTTTTCTTCAAATCTACTTGTTAGCTAATTTCAACACTGCTGGCTTACACGTGAGTGTATTTTGATGAGCAGTTACCTCGTCCTAAATGTAATTTTGGTAGAAAAGTAAGCAAAATCTATTCAAACACCCTATCTCGGCAATTGTGATAGTACTGGCATAGTAGAATTTTTATTTTGTTCTTCATTGGCCAAAATACGAATTTGGAATAACAACTGCATACAAAACACACAGCTGGCTTAATTAAGTATATTTCATATATAGTTTAATTTTACTAGCAAAGGGACCCGGCTTTGCCCGAGTTTACAAAAAAATACATCCTGCTTCTGGGCCAGCATTTTCCGAGTTGTTCAGAAATTGTGAATCGAATGTATTGCACGGAAGCATTTAATTGAAATATGTCCCAGTAATAAAAACAAAAGTATTTAGAAAAAAATAAAAATAAAAAAGAATAAAATCCATAATACTCTTGCAAGAACAACTGGCTGAAACCAGTAGTCTTTATTGACTGTGAATATAGGAAATTTGAAATATCTGAAACGTCCATATTTTTAGCACGTCTTTTGTAAAAAAAGATCGTGCTTCTGTTATCGCTTTGTCCGTCCGTCAGTCCGTCTGTACCCACGATATCTCAGCAATTAGTAGTCCGATTTGAAAAATTCTTTTTGCATTGGGAAGCTTGAAATATGCAAATGATGATCCTTTATTTCGTTTTTTCTTTTACGATGTACAATTTTGCCGGTAGAGGGCGTAAATGCAGATGATGTCGAATTCAAAAATACGTTTTATTCCACATATTTGCTTCTAAACAACCGATTGAAAATTTTTTTATATCTTTCGATTTCATTTATGTCGAAGAGTATTTTAGATATAGTTACTTTTTCAAATTATGCATAGATTTTCCGCTAGGGGCGTAAAAGTAAATTACATTTTTTCCCGATAACTCTTCTTCTAAAACTCCGATTTGAAAATTTTTTCTTCAGCGGATATATCTCCTGATGGAAAATCTTTTGCATATAATTTCAAATTTTTGGTAGAGAATACTTTGGCCACCAGGGGGCGTAAGTGTTAATTTTGTTAATTTTTACTTCTGATGTATTTGCCATAAAATCGTAGCTTCTAAAATATCGATTAAAAAATTCTTTCGTGGACTGATGCCACTTACATCGATAAACCTTTTCGGAATATTTTCTTCTTAAAATATTCCACAGTTTCTCCGCCAGGGGGCGTAGATGTACATCATATTTTTGTCAATATCTCTACTTCTAGGAGTTCGATTTGAAAAATTCCTTCTTTGTTGGATAGTGTTTTCCGTGTGACATGTTTTTCATATAATTTCAAAATTTCCCAGTTATTCATAGACTTTCCGCTAGGAGGTGTAACGGTAAATTGCGTTTCCCCCTATATCTCTGCTTCTAAATCTCCGATTTGAAAAATTCTTTCTGCACTGGATACAGCTCCTGATGGGAAATCGTTTGCACATAATTTTTAATTTTTGTAGGAAAATAGTTTGGCCACCAGGGGGCGTAAATCTTAATTTGCGCTTCTGTTGTATTTGCAGGAAAATATGAGCTTCTAAATTCTCGATTGTAAAAAACGTCGTTTGTTGACCGATACTACTTATGTCGACGAACTTTTTAGGAAAATTTTCTTCTCGAAAAAATGCATGGTTTCTACGCCAGGGGGCGTAGATGTATATCTTATTTTTGTCAATATCTCTACTTCTAAGAGTACGATTTGAAAAATGCCTTCTTTGTTAGATAGTGTTTCCGATGCGAAATGTTTTTCCTATAAATTCAAAATTTTCAAGTAAATCATAGGCTTTCCGCTAGGGGGCACAAAGGTAAATTGCGTTTTCTGCATCATTTCTGCTCCTAAAGCTCTGATTTGAAAAATTCTTCCTGTATCGCATACAAGAACTGATGGAAAATATTTTTGACATAATTTCTAATGTTTGGTAAAGAATGGTTTAGCCACCAGGGGTCATATGTGTTAATTTCTGCTTCTGAAGTATTTGTTGCAAAATCTGGGCTCCTGAAAACTCGACTAATTTTTTTCTTCGACCGATACCGCTTATACGGAAAAACCTTTTGAGAATACTTTCTTCCTAAAATAATGCATGGTTTTCCCACCAGGGGACGTACAGTCACATCTTATTTTTGTCGATATCCCTGTTTCTAAGAGTTCGTAATCTCACGATTCCATTTACAGCAATATCTGAGGGATTAAAAACCCGACTGAAAATCTTCTTTTTTTGGTCAGATCTATTGTTTTCCATACCGGTTCCATTGACTTTGAATAGCTTTGATAAATTTAATTTGCGTCATAACGGATTCAAAAGACGTACTTATTACACCCGAAAATTCGGTGTCAACTTTCTTGTTCTATTGTGTTGTGATCAGCGTAATGTACGAGGTGATGCTGGAAAGTTCTCAGTCTAACCCAATTTCTGTAATTGTAGCATTATTTCGTCACTGCAGCTCGAAAGAGTGTTCTTTTGTATTCTAAAGTGCCAATTTTCAGACTAATAGCTCTTTTTTTTTCTTTTTCTTTTTTTGTTTAGCTGTTTGACATCCTGAACTGAATCATGTCAATGCAAAGTTTTGATTTTTCGAATGTGGCTGTCATGAAATTTCTATTCCTGCAAAAGAAAACTGCAAAGGAAATCTGTGAGTGTATCACGCAAACATTAAGTGACAACTGCCCTTCATTTTCCATTGTGAAGAAATGGTGTGCCAACTTTCAGCGTGGAGACTCTGAGACCGAAGATGCAGCAAGATCTGAGAGACCTTTAACAGTGACGACACCCGAAATCGTTGATCGTGTTCATAACTTGATTTTATAAGATCAGCGAATCTGGGTTAAAACAATAGCTGAGACACTGGAAATATCCAGGGAGCGTGTTGGGCTCATATTCATGAGCACTTGGATGTGCAGAAGATGTCAGCGAAGTGGGTGCCCAAATGTTTGAACGCCGATGAGAAACGAAAATGAGTGGACACTTCCCAATGGGTTTTCCAGCAATTTGCAGCGACTTGTCACTGTTGAAGAAACGTGATTACATCACTACGATCCAGAGACGAAACAACAGGCCCTGCAGTGGCGGCACTCGGGTTCTCCACAGCCAAAGAAATTCAAGACTCAAAGGTCTGCAGGAAAGGTCATGGCAAGAAAGTACAAATCATGAATCCCTACGATCCAGAGACGAAACAACAGTCCCTGCATTGACGGCACTCGGGTTCTCCACAGCCAAAGAAATTCAAGACTCAAAGGTCTGCAGGAAAGGTCATGGCAAGAAAGTACAAATCATGAATCCCTACGATCCAGAGACGAAACAACAGTCCCTGCATTGACGGCACTCGGGTTCTCCACGGCCAAAGAAATTCAAGACTCATAGGTCTGCAGGAAAGGTCATGGCAAGAGAGTACAAATCATGAATCACTACGATCCAGAGACGAAACAACAGTCTCTGCATTGACGGCACTCGGGTTCTCCACAGCCAAAGAAATTCAAGACTCAAAGGTCTGCAGGAAAGGTCATGGCAAGAAAATACAAATCATGAATCCCTACGATCCAGAGACGAAACAACAGTCCCTGCATTGACGGCACTCGGGTTCTCCACGGCCAAAGAAATTCAAGACTCATAAGTCTGCAGGAAAGGTCATGGCAAGAGAGTACAAATCATGAATCACTACGATCCAGAGACGAAACAACAGTCCCTGCAGTGGCGGCACTCGGGTTCTCCACAGCCAAAGAAATTCAAGACTCAAAGGTCTGCAGGAAAGGTCATGGCAAGAAAGTACAAATCATGAATCCCTACGATCCAGAGACGAAACAAGAGTCCCTGCATTGACGGCACTCGGGTTCTCCACGGACAAAGAAATTCAAGACTCATAGGTCTGCAGGAAAGGTCATGGCAAGAGAGTACAAATCATGAATCACTACGATCCAGAGACGAAACAACAGTCCCTGCATTGACGGCACTCGGGTTCTCCACGGCCAAAGAAATTCAAGACTCATAGGTCTGCAGGAAAGGTCATGGCAAGAGAGTACAAATCATGAATCACTACGATCCAGAGACGAAACAACAGTCCCTGCAGTGGCGGCACTCGGGTTCTCCACGGCCAGAGAAATTCAAGACTCAAAAGTCTGCAGGAAAGGTCATGGCAAGAGAGTACAAATCATGAATCCCTACGATCCAGAGACTAAACAACAGTCCCTGCAGTGGCGGCACTCGGGTTCTCCACAGCCAAAGAAATTCAAGACTCAAAGGTCTGCAGGAAAGGTCATGGCAAGAGAGTACAAATCATGAATCCCTACGATCCAGAGACGAAACAACAGTCCCTGCAGTGGCGGCACTCGGGTTCTCCACAGCCAAAGAAATTCAAGACTCAAAGGTCTGCAGGAAAGGTCATGGTAAGAAAGTACAAATCATGAATCCCTACGATCCAGAGACGAAACAACAGTCCCTGCAGTGGCGGCACTCGGGTTCTCCACGGCCAAAGAAATTCAAGACTCAAAGGTCTGCAGGAAAGGTCATGGCAACGGTTTTTTATGATTCGAAAGGCACTTTACGGATTGACTATCTCCCGAAGGACCAAACAATAAATGCTGAATACTATTCCAACTTGCTGTACCGATTAAAGGAGGCGTTAGAGGGGAAAAGACAAGGAAAACTACGGAAAAGTGTTCTCTTTTTGCAGGACAATGCGCCGGCTCACAAGGTTGGCAAGACAATGGATGTTTTGAGGGATATGGGGTTTAAGTGCATAGACCATCCACCCTACTCAATTCTGTTCCCAAACCTTAAAAAAAGTTTGAAAGGGAAGCATTTTTGAATGATTCGGAGGTGATACCAGCAGCAGAGCAGTATTTGAGTGATCAGACTTCAGAATTATTTTTTTGGAAGGGTTAAAGAAAATCCAGAAACACTGTGCCAAGCGTGTTGAACTTCAGGGTGAATATGTGGAAGTTTCATGCCTCTAGCCCATTGCCTTCTTGGTGAGGTCGAGAACTTATCAGCATCTCTTCCTAGCGCTATTCCGAAGCGCAGGTAAGTTATTCCTTGAAGAGCCTCTAGATAAACGACATTGAGTGTTTTTTAACTTCGAGCAAAGATGAAGAAGTTTTCACTTTTGCCAAATGTAAAGCAACCAACATAGATCTGACCATGGAGGAAAACATGAGTTTTGTTTTTACTCCAGCAACTTTTAACGATTGAGCCTTTGTCTCGTTGATACTCATGGCGAAACTGAGACGAAGAGGAAGCTAGTCTTTCAGTATTTTTCGGCCAGGGGTGTAAATATACACTGAAGAGCAATTGAATTAGGGAAACCTGTCTAGTAACGTGTAGCACCACCTTTCGCCCTAATGACAGCGGCGATTCGTCTCGGCATGGATTCGACAAAACACCGGAAGCGCTGCGAAGCCATACGGATCCACGATCCCTGAACAAGCTCCCACAGTTCACGAATATTTGATGGAGGGGTCAGAGCATCGAACATCTCTCTCGATGGCATCTCAGATGTGCTCGATGGGATTGAGGTCAGGTGACCTAGCTGGCCAAGGAAGCGAGGTACCGTCGGTGGAGTGTTCATCCAACCATTCGGATACAATTCGGGAGCGATGGCACGGTGCATTGTCTTGTTGCAGGATGAGGTCCCCAGTGGGATATTGAAGACGCACAAACGAGAGCAAATGGTCGTCCAGGATGTCCCGGTAAAGTTGACCTGCGAGGGACGATGTCACACGTACCAGGGGTCCCATTTCAGTCCACGTAAACAGTCCCCAGACGAGAATGCCACTCCCACCAGCTTGAAGAGTACCCTGCTGGCAAGAAGGATCCATCGCTTCATGTGGTTTGCGCCGTACTCGTATCCTGCCATCCGCATGTACCAACGTGAATCTCGACTCATCAGTCCAGGCAACATTTTTCCACATGCCTAGGGTCAAGTGGCGATGTTCCCGCGCCTATGCTAATCTTTGCACTCTGTGATGTGCGGTCAGCAGCGGTACCCTCGTGGGACGATGGCTTCTGTACCCCATAGCTTGGAGATGGTTGTGGATGGTGTGGCTGCTTACACGTATTTGTGCACCAGCGTTAAATTGCAGAGTGATTTCTTGCTCTGTGGCCCGTCTATCCGCTCTTACAATGCGAACGAGCCGACGATGACCTCGCTCATCCACACGCTGCTGTCCACGGCAGTTGGCCCTTGCAGGGATGGTTTTACCGGATTCGATGTACTCACGGTGCACCCGTGACACAGTGGCTCGTGAAAATCCCAGTGCCAGCACGACTTCCGAGATGGAGTGACCCATTCGTCGGACCCCGACAATTTGCCCACGATCAAATGCGCTTAGATCCTTCGTCTTACCCATACTGCGTCCGACTCTTACTGATTCCCGTCGCATCACTCCTTATATTGTCGGATCGCTGCATACGTCATGTCGTTTCCGTTTGGAGGGCCGCCCACAGCGCCACATTTGCATAACGCCAGCTTTTCTAATTCGATTGCTGGGGGCAAGTTTTCCATTTGCCATATCATCATCATCATCATCATCATCAGTGTCAACATTATCAATCCTCTGCTGGATGAAGGTCTCCCACAGTTTCTTCCACAACGGTCAATCTTGCGCCCGTTTCCTCCATGTCCCTTCCGCATGATTTCGAATTTCATCCACCAATCTTCCATGTGGTCTTCTTCTGGGTCTTTCCCCGTCGCTTGGAATCTAGTCTAAAATTTCGGTTGCCCATCGGTTGGCCGTCCTTCTGACAATGTGTCCAGCCCTTTAATATTTCAGGGATGTTACTCTGATCATGATGACTTCCACTCTTGTGCTTTTTTTATCCACGAGCTCGTCTTTGCCGTATATACACTGGCGTGCAAAACTTAAGGTACGTTCGGTTTCCCTACCCGTAGCTTCGCAACGAAGCAGCCTGGATAAATGAACGTCATACCACAGAGACCTCAGTATGTACCAAACAAGGGAATGAACAAACGCATAGGCAAAAATGAATGCAAAAGTGTACATTTGGACTTTACTAAGGAATGACCGTAAAGCAGTACACACCATGGTACAGAGCCATCGTTCCCACAGATGGATTACAGCAAAGATGTGGCCGTCAATAAGGAATATGATGTCCTCTAACAGCAATGGCTGCGTTGCAGCGTCTGGCTATATTTAGCACGAGGCTGTTGTGACGTATATTCTAAATTAAATTTCCTTTTTAGTTTCTTTCCCTATGTAAATTTTGAGTTTGTTCTCAGTTATACTTCACAATTTAACGTGACATCTGCTCTCTCAAACGAATACTGTTGGCAACACATTTGAGGTCAGAGTGAACGGGACGTATGACTGTATGAAATAAAAACGATAGATAAAAACTACGATACAACAGTCGCTCGTGTGGGATGTTGGATGTGTGTTGGAGATGTGATATGTGAATCATGTTGAAATGTGATATCTGATCTATTGATATAGTCCTGGAATAAAGCCAATTTCCGTAAGTTTGACTTCTGTTTAAATGTTTCGTCTGGCCGTAAAGGTTTAATTAAGGAAGTGTTCCATCGTATTCATACCTAATGATATAGACATAGCGTAAGAACGACAATATTTCAACACGAAAAGAAGATTACGTTATACTGTCGATGACTTCTTGGGGCAACTTTGACAATTCCTCTCGTAGTGCACGTTTCAACTGATGGACATTTTCCAGAGCATGTGGGCGTGCTGCAAGACATCTCCCCAGAGCATCCCACACATGTTCCATGGGATTTAGATCCGGTGAGTACGCAGGCCAATCCATACGAGTGATATCCTCACTTTCCAACAGCTCCTCTACTGCACGTGTACGATGGGGTCTCGCGTTAATGTCCATAAACACGAACTCGGAACTGATGGCACCTCGGAGTAGGCGTACATGGGGAAGGAGCACCTCATCATAGTAGCGGTTTGCGGTTACGGAACCTCCTTCAAAAATGTGGAGCTCAGTATGACTATTCAGCGTAATGCCTCCCCAGACAAGCACACCAACACCGCCATGCCGATCTCTTTCGGTAATGTTAGCCTCTCGATAACGTGTTCCCACCTCTCTCCACATTAGCTGACGTCCAGAATCGCTTGTGGCACCGAAACGACTCTCATCCGTGAAGAGCACCGTACCCCATTGCTCTATGGTCCAATCCTTGTGGTCCTTACACCATTGTAATCAATGTCTCCGATTGGTAGGCTTTAATGGGACGCAACGTTCAGGTCGTCAGGCAAATAGTCCACCTTTATGTAGATGTCTGGCAACGGTGAACCGTAATACGGCGTGTTCTGTGGTCATCTACAGTTGCTTCGCGATATTGCCCGCTGTCTGGCGTCGATCACGTTTGGCCTGTAGGATCATATGTCGGTCATCTCGTGCTATTGTTTTCCGTGGCAGACCACCACTGACCTTTCTAACAGCTGTTCCCGTCGTTTGTAAATTCTTCCATGCACGTGAAACAATGCTATGGGTCACGCCGAACGCGTCGGCGACACTTGTTACGGTTCGCCTCTCCTCCAACTTTCCGATTATTCAACCACGTGTAAAGTCATCTAAATGTCTCCGCGTGGACATTTTCCCATCTGCGACACACTTATAAATCACTCGAACCTCTTTACAACGCCGCACACTTTCGATTTTCGTTTCCCGCCTTGCTGCGAGACGCTCCTTATATATCAATTTCAGCGCTGTCATGTGACCTGCAGCATCATATTTCGGAAATTTGCATATGCATCGTCTTTCTACTGATCCACTTGCGTTATGTAAATCGCCTCAAGCTTGTGTGTTTCACTGTGGGGCTATAATCTGTGGCACTAGTGTGCGTTCTTAAGTTTTGCACACCAGTGTATGTAATTATATACATAGTTTTTAACTATTATATTTATATACACTGAAGAGCAATTGAATTAGAGACAGTGGCGTTATGCAAATGTGGCGCTGTGGGCAGCCCTGTAAACGGAAACGACATGACGTACGCAGCGATACGGCAATATAAGGAGTGGAATATATGCGACGGGAATCAGTAAGAGTCGGACGCAGTATGCGACGGAATCAGTAAGAGTCGGACGCAGTATGCGACGGGAATCAGTAAGAGTCGGACGCAGTATGGGTAAGACGAAGGATCTAAGCGCATTTGATCGTGGGCAAATTGTCGGGGTCCGATGAATGGGTCACTCCATCTCGGAAGTCGTGCTGGCACTGGGATTTTCACGAGCCACTGTGTCACGGGTGCACCGTGAGTACATCGAATCCGTTAAAACCATCCCTGCAAGGGCCAACTGCCGTGGGCAACAGCGTGTGGGTGAGCGAGGTCCTCGTCGGCTAGCTCGCATTGTAACAGCGGATAGACGGGCCACAGTGCAAGAAATCACGCGACAATTTAACGCTGGTGCACAAATACGTGTAAGCAGCCACACCATCCACAACCATCTCCAAGCTATGGGGTACAGAAGCCATCGTCCCACGAGGGTACCGCTGCTGACCGCACATCACAGAGTGCAAAGATTAGCATAGGCGCGGGAACATCGCCACTTGACCCTAGGCATGTGGAAAAATGTTGCCTGGACTGATGAGTCGAGATTCACGTTGGTACATGCGGATGGCAGGATACGAGTACGGCGCAAACCACATTAAGCGATGGATTCTTCTTGCCAGCAGGGTACTCTTCAAGCTGGTGGGAGTGGCATTCTCGTCTGGGGACTATTTACGTGGACTGAAATGGGATCCCTGGTACGTGTGACATCGTCCCTCACAGGTCAACGTTACCGGGATATACTGGACGATCATTTACTCCCGTTTGTGCGTCTTCAACATCCCACTGGGGAACTCATCCTGCAACAAGACAATGCACCGTGCATCGCTCCCGAATTGTATGCGAATGGTTGGATGAACACTCCACCGACGGTACCTCGCTTCCTTGGATGTTCGAGGCTCTGAACCCCCTCCATCAAATCTTCGTGAACTGTGGGAGCTTGTTCAGGGGTCGTGGATCCGTATGGCTTCCCAACGCTTTCGGTGTCTTGTCGAGTCCATGCCGAGATGAATCGCCATCGTCATCAGGACGAAAGGTGGTGCTACACGTTACTAGATAGGTAGGTATCTCTAATTCAATTGCTCTTCAGTGTATACAGAAGTAATTACTGCTTCAAACATTTCAAGAACAAACTTTCTCCAGCTAAAGGTGGGGTGGGGGAAGAATTCAAAATATTGCAAGCTGGGTTACAACCACAAAACCTCATTCTGAAAATTGTCAATCGCGAAATGAAATATTTAATCATCTAAATGATGACACATAAGTTGAAACTAGGTTAAAATGTGAAGTTTAACTGGTAAATTTTCTATAAAAATTATGCCAATAGAACTCTCAGAGTAGAGCAGCACTGTTTGTTTGTTAATAAAAAAAGAAACTAATGCTTACTAATTTAAAAGATATTTACACCCCTTTAAATGGAGGGGTGTTGAGGGTTTTTTTTTTTTTATGGGGTGCGGAAATTTGTAGGGTTTTGGATTGGTGTATAAATCCCTGTGCTTTGCTGTGTGTAAAAAAAAAGCTTTATTCTCATGCATCATCCAACATCTATATAGTGAGGAATTTTACAGGAATGGTGTACCAATTAGCGCTAACTATCTTCCGGTCTTTCAGCTCGGACAAAACTTATTCTCGGTAGAAAGTGTGGTATATCAGTTTCTTGTTTCCACGGTTTTTTTTTTTTTTTTTTCACTTTGTTGAATCTTTACAGCACCATAAACACAGCTTACTCAAAGAGCGGGGTCATCGTAAAGGGTTATGTAAGTTTATGTAAGTTTCATCATCTACTATGATTTTCGCAATAATGAGATATCTGCCGCTATTTGTTGGGGACTCACATAGAGTATTGGCCAAAATTGTGGAAACCTTTTGGAAATAGTGTATTTTTGAGGTTTGATGGCTCATAACACCACTTTGTTTCTTTTGGAGTAATACCATAAAATTATATATCAATGGAAAGATAATTTCATCAAGAATGTAATGCAATAACTTTTATGAAGGATTTTGTATTAGAACAGCAGTTATATAAAAAAGTGAAACTCATAGAATAAATGAGTTATACAAAAATTCTCACCATGTCAGTTAATACTTAGTTGGGTAACCTTTAGCGTTAATTACAGCCTTACAACACCTTCCCATGGAGTGAAACAATTTTTTTAGTTCTGCAGCTGTTATAATGTAAAACCAAGATTGAATTATTGCTTCTATTAATTGGGTTTCATTGCTGGGTTGCTTCTGACTAACAAGTTTCTTTAGTCGGCTCCATAGATTTTCCATGGGGTTAAGGTCTGGGCTATTCCCAGGCCATTCCAGCAGTGGAATATGATTATCTTGAAACCACTTTTTTGCACACAGCAGCAACATGACATGGAGCTGAATCCTGTTGAAATATAAATGCTTCGTTATCTTGGAAAAGATCACGTGCGGAAGGCTTCAGCTTGGATACAAGTATTCCATTAATGTATTTTTGGCCATTTATATTCCCATTAATCACGCAAATCCTGCCCAACCCCTTTTGATGTCATGTAACCCCAGATCATAACACTAACTGGGTGTTTCACGATACATGTAATGCAATCAGGAAGCAAATCTTCTCCGATTCTTCTCCTTACGCATTTTATGCCATCACTACCAAACAGGGAGATTTTGGTCTAATCACTCCAAATAACACTGTCCCATTGTTCTGCTGTTCAGTTAACATGCGTTTTAGCTAAGTTTAATCTTTTCAACCTTTCTTTGAAAGATAAAAATGGCTTTTTTTGTGGAATTCTAGCTTTTAGACCAAATTTCTGCAGTCTGCGCTGAGCAGTCCTTGCACTCAACTTCACATTGCATTGCGCCATTTCATCTTGTATACACGCAGATGCTTTTCTTCTGTCACCTAGGCACAGTCTCTTAATTCTTCTAACATCACTTGCTGTTGTGCACCTTTTCCTGCCTTTACCAGTTTGGTTTTGTAGTGACTGAGTCTTCTTATACCTCTTCAAAAATTTTGAAATGTCACCTTTGTTAAGTTTCCACCAATTTTTCTTCTAATTTCTTCATAACTGAAGCCTTGTTCACTTAATAGTACTATTTTACAACGCTTTCTGGGTGACCAATCAACTCTTTGCACTATTTCTTTAATTTTATTACGTTTTACAAGCTCACTAAATGAAAGAACACAAAAAAACAATCAACTTGATAACAATTACATAACACACTGACAAATGTCCTCCTCTCAGCTCCAATACATGACATCAATAGCTGAATCCAACTGTGACCTGATTGGCTCATTGCCAAAACAAGATGACACCTGATTGGCTCGCTTAACACTCATGCTCATTGGCTACATTCAAATGAAGGAAAGCTACTTCATATTAACCTAAGCAAGTTGTGCTTCCTTTTTCTGGTTATTTGGATATAACCTTTCATAGAATACAGATAATTGAACAAATGTTGTTGCATTACTTTCTTGATGAAATTATCTTTCCATTGATATATAATTTTATGGTATTACTCCAGAATAAAGTGGTATTCTGAGCCATCAAACCTCAAAAATACACTTTTTGTTAAAAGGTTTCCGCAATTTTGGCCACTACTGTACACTCGGTCTTCAAACGATATAAAACTACAAACTGCATGCCGACCGACTATTTTTGGCCGAAATTTACAGCATAAAATGGTAAACGTTGCAGCGGATTGTATATGTCAAGGTCTTTTCTACATTTTTTTTTTTTTTTTTTTTTTTTTTCAAATCCAGAGAGGGCGGCTGGAGAGATCGCCCATCTTAAAGCTGATTTGCCGCTTTAAGGCAGTCCAAACTGCATTTAATCAATTTTGCACGTATTTTTTCGTAAGCGCAGAGTTTTGTAAATCTCAGGGTATGCTCGACTAAAAAAACAAACAAACAAAAAAAGAAAAGAAAAATAGAGAAACCGCAAAAGCGTTTATGCACTACTTTTGCTTAAAATTATTAACAAAATAAATAAAAAATATGTTACTTTTAATCGCTGTCATTTTGAAAATAGTGCCCGTTTTTGATTCAATGCTCATGCTTGTGAGTAAATTTAATAAACATACGAGAGGATGCTGAAAAGTTCTCGGTCTAACCCACTTCCTGTAATTGTAGCATTATTTTCGTCACTGCAGCTCGAAAGAGTGTTCTATTGTATTCGAAAGTGCCAATTTTCAGACTAATAACTCTTTTTTTTTTTTTTTCTTCAGATGTTTGACTTCCTGAACTGAATCATGTCAATGCAACGTGTTGATTTTTCGAATGTGGAACTCCGGGCTGTCATGAAATTTTTATTCCTGCAGAAGAAAACTGCAAAGGAAATCTATGAGGGTAACAACCAAACATTAAGTGACAAGTGTCCTTCATATTCCACTGCGAAGAAACGTGTGCCAGCTTTCAGCGTGGACATTTTGAGACCGAAGATGCATCAAGATCTGAGAGGCCTTCAACAGATAACACCCGAAATTGTTGATCGTGTTCCTGACTTGATTTTGTCAGATAGGCAAATCTCTGCTAAAACAATAGTTCAGACACTGGAGATATCCAGAGGACGTGTTGGGTTCATAATTCATGAGAACTTGGATATGCAGAAGATGTTAGCGAAGTAGGTGCCCAAATGTTTGAACGCCGATGAGAAACGAAAACGAGTGGACTCTTCCAAATCAGTTTTGCAGCATTTACAGCGATCTGGTGATTATTTTTTGCTGCGAATTTTCATTGTTGATGAAACGTGGTTACATCACTACGATCTAGAGACGAAACAACAGTCCCTGGAGTGGCGACACTCGGGTTCTCCACAGCCAAATACATTCAAGACTCAAAGGTCTGCAGGAAAGGTCATGGCAACGGTTTTTTTGGGGGGATTTGAAAGGCGTTTTACTGACTGACTATCTCCCGAAGGACCAAACAGTAAATACTAAATACTATTCCAACTTGCTGTTCCGATTATAGGGGATGTTAGAGGGAAAAAAGGCGAGAAAAACTGCGGAAAAGTGTTCTCTTTCTGCAGGACAATGAGCGGGCTCACAAGGTTGGCAAGACAATGGATGTTTTGAGGGATTTGGGGTTTGAGAGCATAGATCATCCACCCTACTCAACAGACCTTGCTCCATGACTATTTCCTGTTCCCCAACCTTAATAAAAAATGTTTCAAAATGGAAACAGTTTTCGAATTATTCGGAGGTGATATCAGCAGCAGAGCAGTATTTGAGTGATCAGACTTGAGAATTATGTTTGGAAGGGTTAAGGAAACTCCAGAAATGCTGTGGCTGAACATCTGGGTGAATATGTGGAACAGTCTGTAAATTTCATGGCTCTAGCCCATTTCCTTCTTGGTGAGGGTGAGAACTTATCAGCATTCCCTCGTATTACCACCAAAAAATGCATTGATGAAGCCCAGCCAAACGCTCAGCAAAACTACAGTAGACCTTAAAAAATAAAAAAATAATAATTGTGAGTAAATATTGCAGATTTAATATGTCTCATCGTCACAAATATTGTAGTCACAAAATATTTTATAAAATGTTATTGTTTCCTTTCACATTTTTCTTGATGATTGTTTCGTTTCTCTGTAGATTTTGAAATCGTTTGTTATATTTGAATTCAGCATATATTTATAGCTGATATAACATATTACAGAATCCATTTATACTAAAATAATATACTCAGCAAACACTATATCAAAAGTGTGTGTTGAATTTATTAATTTTGTTTTTTAATAATCTTTGGCTGATGTTAACTGATAGAAACATCTTACCTACACATAGTATAAAATAAAGTTCCCGCTAGGCGTCTGTCTGTTTGTACGGGCTAATCTAGAGAACCGCTGGACGGATTTTGACGCGGTTTTCATCATTTCATAGAGCATTTTTCCAGGAAGGTTTAGGTGTGTGAAACATTGATCTATGACAAAAGGGAGCCGAGCAGTAACGATTTTTGTGACAAGTCAAAGAAAAAACCGCCGTTTGCATTCTTTCGTGGCTTCCACTGCCTAAACAACGATATGGGGCAATCGGTTTACGAAACGTTTTTGCTCATTGGAAAAAAGCCGCGATCGCATGCGCGGCGGCCGGTCTGACAGCATGTAAGGCCACAGACTAAATGCGTAGTTACATCGGGAGCTGAAAGAGAATTGGTTTATTGGCGCTCGCACAGACTAAATGCGTAGTTGTTTTTGTCCACACGTATGTATCTCTTTGAATAGCTCTTTAATTAAAATTTAAATATTTTAACATTATGCCGAGACGAAAACCGAATACAGGTCGTAGTACATCGGATCATAAAAGAATTTGTTTATCCCGTCATAATGAAACTTTCCAAGAAACAGAATCTCGATTGGCAAAATGACAGACAAAGAATGGCTTTACAAAGAAAAAGACAGTCGCCTGTTGAACGTAATAATCGTCTCTCTTTTGATTCGCCGTAAATTCTAAATTGCTACTGTGCGATGCCGGGCCGGGTCGCTCGTATTCCGTAAGTAATTCAATTTACAATATACAAATAGTTGCAGAAAGATAATTTAAGTTGCTGGCAGAAATCTGGGCATGGTGAGTATGCCCTAATTTCGGAGGAGTCATGATTAAGCAACAGAGCATGACCGTAGTCGGCACCTGTGATTTCTTTTGCTTCCAAACGTATTTTTTTTTTTTTTAAATATCGCATTGAAATATACTGTAGATTTGAGAATGAAAAATACTTTTGATATAGCTTTACGCGAAAGAATTTTTTTCCCCATACCTGTTCGGAAAACATCTTTTCTAAGCATTTCTTCAGTTCTTGATTTCGAATGACATATTTTAAGCAACAGCATTTCTGTTCTTAGGGAGACATTTTTTTAAGTTTGTGGTCACCCTTCTCAGAAACTATATAAGATGACGTCACGAGCTCATCTCGTCTCCCTCTTGTGTATGACAATAACACTGAATGACGTCACGAGGTCATCTGACTTCTTTCTCGGGACAGACGCGAATGTAAAGAGACAGTGCATTCCATGTTTTCGATCGAGTAGGACGTTCAATGAGATGGCTGCGTATAAGTTACAGTATATCTGACGTTTGTGCATTGTCGAAGATAGTAATGGAAGAGTTGTATTAACGTGTACACGGATGAGCCATTGCATTATGACCACCTTCCTAATAAGCTGTAGGACCCCTTTAGCCCACAAAACAACCGCCACTCGGCGAGGCATTGATTCGATGAGGTGGCGATAGGTATCCTGGGGTATCTGGTACCATAACGTCAACAGCAGGTCCTCCAGTTCCCGTGCATTTCGGAGTGGTGGTGATTTAGCGCGAACCCGCTTTTCCAAGTCGAACCACAAATGTTCGATTGGGTTCATGTCAAGTGAATTTGGAGACCAGGGCATAACAGAAAATCACCAGCAGGTTCCCCAAATCACTCCTTGACGATTCTGGTAGTGTGGCATCACCTGCAGGGAACTCAGTTGTCATGAATGGGTGAACTTGGTCCCCAATGATGTTCAGTTACCTGTCAGCTGTCAGGGATTGTGCTATTGGAATAATGGGGAATAAAGTATCCCAAGAAAACATTGCCCACAGTATAACACCGACGCCGGCGACCTGTTTCCGCGCAACAGTGCATCCAGGTGCCATAGCCTCCGTTGGTAATCGGCGTATCTGCGCTCGGCCGTCTACGTGATGCACCAGGAATTTTGATTCGTCAGACCAGGCCACTTTCTTCCAATCATCCACGGTCCAATCTCGATGATCTTGGGCCCTTTTGGTGATTTAGCACTAACCCGCTTTTCCAAGTCAAACCACAAATGTTCGATTGGGTTCAAGTCAGGTGAATTTGGAGAACAGGGAATTACAGAAAGTCACCAGCATGTTCCTCGAACCATTCCTTGACGATTCTGGCAGTGTGGCATGGTAATGGCCATCACCAGCAGGGAACACAGTTGCCATGAATGGGATAACTTAGTCCGCAATGATGTTCAGCTACCTGACAGCTGTCAGAGATTGTGCTATTAGAATAATGGGGCCTAAAGTGTCCCAAGAAAATATCACCCACTGCATAACACCGCCGCCTACGGCCTGTTTCCACCCAAACGTCCGTGGTATTCGTGCCAACTGATAAGCATCAATCATTTAACTGCTCTCTATACACGATATTAAAAAACGGAGACAGTTGCAAACTAAAAGATGAACTTTATTTACAGCTAAAACCAAGTTAAAAAAAATGCGAGATGTTTCGGAGCCACTACGGGTCCATCATCGGGCACCGCATAGGTAGGATTCCGATCTTTTAAACTCGGAGATCCATACCACAATGCATCAGCATGAAGGCGCTGCTCCCAAATTCACACATGCGCACTTGATAAAATACACATAACATGCAAATAATGTGAAACTACAAAATAAAGACGGTTATGGATTACAATGGTAAATACAATGGTTTAAAATATAGTATTTCCAAGATGAAGGCAATGTGCATGGTGCATCGTCATTACAACATTGATTAGACAGCATATAACGAAGTAAATTTCTCCGTCATTTTTGGTCTACGCCGGGATTCGAACCCGAGTACGCTTATTCCGGAACAAGCCGCTCTACCAACTGAGCTACGCAGACATGTATTCTGATTCCTATCTGCCTTTATGTCGTGTGCGTCCTGCTGGCAGGTACGTCACATCTCCCCCCCCCCGAAAGAGGGCCGGGGGCATGGCCCACGGGTCAGCCGTGACCATGAATCGTTGCAGGCAGACAACCACTGAAGAACGTGCACTTGAGAACTCCCCGTCAATCTGGTGTGTGGAATGCAACGTCACACACATTTATTTTTCGAAGCACTGGAGAAGGGATTCTCTGATTTTCCTATCTCGCGGTGTGGAAATAACATGACACCAATGCGAGATTTTGAACGGTCGGGTCATCCGGGTCCCTGTTCGGGCGCCATTATAACGAAGTAAATTTCTCCGTCATTTTTGGTCTACGCCGGGATTCGAACCCGAGTACGCTTATTCCGGAACAAGCCGCTCTACCAACTGAGCTACGCAGACATGTATTCTGATTCCTATCTGCCTTTATGTCGTGTGCGTCCTGCTGGCAGGTACGTCACAAGCATAGTAAAGTATATGCTTTCTGTGAATAACAAACTTGGTTTTGTTGTGGTCGTTGCTAAACAAGTGATGTTATTCCAATCCGGGGTGTGCAGACCTTGATTTATTAGTCTGGACAAAGCGGTGGCCTTCGATCTCGTCCGGACGTTATACGTGTGTTCGGACACTCGGGTCGTAATAGTCCGCAGCGTAGATCCTATGTACCTAGAATCTTTAACATTGGAGTCAATCGCTTTTAATGCGATAGAGTAAACCCCATGTTTTTGTAGTGGGGCAACTGTGTCACGATTCTTTTTGATAAAGGAAAATAACTTATATGTTTGTATGTCAAAATCCATGTTTTGTTTATAACATGCTCTTTTTAAAATACGTATAACCTCAGGGACAAAATCTATGGAGCCAACGTATGAAACCACATCCTTATTTCCTCGTAAAGTGGTTCCTCGTAAGAGGAACATCAAACAGAAGTCATCGCTCTTTCCACGTTTATAAGTGAGTCACAGAAAATTCTCATCGGCCGCCACCGGGAACCGAACCCAGGGTCTTCCAGTTACGCGCCGGGCATGCTACCACTGCACCACCTCGCATGACTTGCAATTAACCCGCATGATGAGAATTTTCCGTGACTCTGTTTGATGTTCCTAATCCATGTCATTAGTGTGTATTACAAGTTACTTCATTCAAAAATTTTGATTCTAGCATCAAAATTAAAAGGAACAGTCTTAACGTTACTGCGGAGGGACTTTTCGACTCTCGCAGATGTTATAACGATGTTGAAAAAGTTTCTCCGGAATTTATAGTTCAACGCCAGATTTCGAACCCGGGTCCAATTATACGACTTCCCGGTTCAAAATTTTTGATTCCAGCATCAAAATTAAAAGGAACAGCCTTAACGTTGCTACGGAGGGCCTTTATGTCGTGTGCGTCCTGCTCGCAGGTACGTCACAATGTGTTTGAAAACATTACATATGTTGAAAAAAGTTTGGAATTTATAGTTCAAAGCAGATTTGTCGGGTCCAATTATACGACTTCCCGGTCCAAAATTTTTGACCCGTTTCCAACTCTGGTTCTGTAGCGAGGTCGCATATGGTAGATAGTACATCGCATGATATTTAAGTTATTGTAGTGACGGGTATACCTTCCCCTCTCCACTCATTTGATGCACCAGCTGTGTTGCCACAAGTGAACGTGTACTTAAATTATTGTACAGGTGTTGTATGATGTCCATGTATCAGTCTCTGGACTCCTTAAGACAACAAAGCTATTACAGCTATCAAGATTATGAAGCAGTACATTTCCTCTTTTCTTAAACATAACTGAAAGTCAATGTCAGTTTGAAAAGATCTCAAGTTCCAAAACATTCTGTTGCTTCGAAAAATCACGACGAAAAGAAAAATAATTGTCATAAGTCTTCCTATAGAAAAAATAAAATCATTACAAACCTTTTCAGAAAAATAATAAGCTCCTACAAAAAATGAATAATTGACCAGCATTAATAGCAAACAAGTTAGTAAAATCATGCAATGCATTGATTATATAATACGCTTTCCATCGTGCCAGAAATCATTACTCAAGTTATGAGGATAATGGCTGTGGAATAAATCTCGATCCCGTGCCCTGACCTTTGATCCCATTTCAATTATATTCCACAGAACCAGTTCAGTATACCTCAGAAATAACATTATGAAGTTTTGCCGCAATCGAAGCATTTTTACGTAAGTTATGATGCATAAAGGCTATGGAATAGATTCCGCTCCTGTGTCCTAACCTTTGATCCCATTTCGTCCATTTTCAATAGGATTCCTTGACCCCGTTTCGCCCATTTTATAGGCAGGCCCCTACAACATACTAACATTTCATCCAAATCGAAGAATTTTTACGTAAGTTATGGCGCATAATGGCGATTGAAGTGATTCCGCTCATATGTTCTGACCTTTGACCCCATTTCGCCCATTTTCAATAGGGTTTGTCCCCAGGTGGTCCCCTACCACATACTAAAATTTCATCGAAATCGAACTATTTTTACGCACGTTATGACGCATAAGGGCAATGGAATGCATCCCGCTCCTATGTCCTGACCTTTGACCCCACTTCACCCATTTTCAATAAGGTTAATTCCCAGGTGGTCCCCTACAATATGCTAAAATTTAATCGACATCGAACCATATTTACGCAAGTTATGACCCATAAGGGAAATGGAATGGATCTCGCTCCTTTGCCTTGACCTTTGACCCAATTTCGTCCATTTTCAATAGGGTTCGACCCCAGGTGGTCCCCTACCACATACTAAAATTTCATCGAAATCAAACCATTTTTACGCGAGTTATCGTGGCGACAGGCAAACGGACGGACAAAGCTGGATCATATACGTTTCTTCAACCTACGGTTGGAAAGCGTAAAGAATTTCGTTTTTCGTCAAACTTTTCCGTCATATGAATACGGTAAAAGTAAAAACAGAATTTTTCCGTTAATACAAAGGGCGAGTCGAAAGTTTTGCAATATTTGCGTAAACGCATGTGCTGCGGCGGGTATGTCACGTGTTTAAACTAATTCAAGTAGCGCGCTGCAGTCAATCGAAAGGTCGTTGCTGTGAACAGCATTAGATGTCGTCGTTCTGTCTGTGGTTGGCACGCCTAAAACATGAACAGCGACAACCGACTAATTCGCGAACTTTTGCTTTACGAGTTTGAACTCAGCCATAACGCTGCTCAAGCAACACGAAACATTTGTCATGCGAAAGGGGAAGTTCCGTGGACCACAGCACCGCAACCAGATGGTTCAAGAAATTTAGCTCTGGTGACAGAAACCTCGACGATCAGCCAAGGTCAGATAGGCCACGAACCAAGAATTCGGAGGCCGTGCGCCAGGCCGTAGAGGCAAATCCGACAACCAGCATTCGGAGATTATCAGGCGAGCTGGGCATATCACAGACCACCGTGGTTCGTCACCTTTAGGACCTAGGCAAGGTCTACAGGAGCTGCCGCATTGTTTCTCACGAAGTGACGCCAGCTGAAGCAAACCGCCGAGTGGAGGTGTGCACGAAACTCTTAGAAAACTCGCGCGATGTATTTTTCATGAAGAGAATTGTTACGTGCGATGAAAAGTGGATATATTTCCGTAATCCTAACACACAACGGCAGTGGTTGAGCCTCAGCCAGCTTCCAGAACCTGTTGCCAAAGGTGGGAGCTTCGAGCATACGGTGATGGCATCTGGTGAAATCTCTAGGGGATAATCCATTACGAATTTGTTCCAGAGTCGAAACATCAACGCCAACCTCTACCCTGAACAGCTGGAGCGGATTTAAATGTATATTAGGACAAAGTCCTCTATAATACTTAGTATATGAGTTTCGAACAGACAAGTTTACTTCAATGATAATGGAATATTTATAGTTCAAATTAAGAATATTTCTTTATGTACGGTATATATACATTTAAATGTTGAAACCTCACATAGGTTATATTTAGTGAGACATAAAAACGGCAATGAAGCAAATGGAGCAACACGTATTGCGCTCACCTTACTCCGGTTTCAATCCTTCTGGCTTGCAATCGATCATGCTTCTTGTCTGGTGTTGTACCACATCATTAAAGGTATTCCACGTTAAAAGTTCAACACAAATACGAACATCAGCACAATTCTACAAGAAGGGGTGATGAGTTAAAATAATTTTGAGATCACTGTCAAGACTAGATTACGTTGACGCAGCCAGAATTTTAGCAGTTGAAACATTTCGCTGTTCTATGCCAAGCTGTTATGAAATATCCAAATTAAAAAATTTAAAAACTTTAAAAAAATTTAAAAAAGTCAACAACTCCCTCCTTTCTCATCCGAACATGTTTCTGGCAATACTGTGCCCATCTTCAGCGGTCCTTGCCGTTTTATGTCTGCCTCATTTCCGTTTTTATGTCTCACTAAATATAACCTATGTGAGGTTTCAACATTTAAATGTATATATATACTGTATTTAAATGTATATATATACAACATTTAAATGTATATATATGGACAGCCGAAATTTTAGATTGGATTCCAAGGGACAAGAAAAGACCCAGAAGAAGACCACATGGGAGATGGGTGGATGAAAGAAAGTGCGCTCTCCTACAGCATGGACAGCCGAAATTTTAGATTGGATTCCAAGGGACAAGAAAAGACCCAGAAGAAGACCACATGGGAGATGGGTGGATGAAATTCGAAAGTATGCAGGGGTGACATGGAGGAGACTGGCACAAGACAGACCGTTGTGGAGGAAACTTGGGGAGACCTTCGTCCAGCAGTGGATTGATAATGGTTGACAATGATGATGATGATGATATACTGTACATAAAGAAATATTCTTAATTTCAACTATAAATATTCCATTATCATTGAAGTCAACTTGTCTATTCGAAACTCATATACTACGTGTGTAACAGTATTATAGAGGACTTTGTCCTAATATACATTGCCTATCTCCCACGTAATTTGGTGTTCAGGTGTATGTATGTATAGATTGAACTTCTACTAAAATGGAGCGGATTTATGCCGTTTTGGAGGAAGTACTCGGCACTGGTAAACAGAAAGTGCGCGTGAGGCTGCGGATGGCCTACGGGTCAACGTTCGTGACTGCCACGAGAGATCTCAAGTTCGATCCCAAGCTGGTACGAACGCTCAAACCACTAAATATCCGCCGTGCATCGGATGGGCATGTTAAGCCGTCGGACCCCGGGTACTCTACCCCCCCTCCCGGTAACAAATTAGGATGTCTTTCTCCCCCTTTCTACCACGCTTCCGTGTCACTTTCCTATCGGGCACTCTAGCCCAAATCTCTTAGCTTCCTATTTCTAAGGGTTGTTTAAGACCTGGGGTCAGACACTCCCCTCCTAAAATCTTCTACATATGATCTGATCAGAAAATGCGCTCTCCTACAGCAGGACAACGTTTGGTCTCATACCGCGGGATCGACCCGGGCAAAACTCCAGGAACTTGAGGGCATCGAACTAATACCACACCCAGGATATAGTCCGGACTTTGCCCCGTCGGATTATTATTTGGTCCGGTCCATGGCCCACTTCTTTCGCGGGCGTTTTTCAACAACCAGGAGGAGGTGGCAGCTGGATTGAAGGGTTTCTTCGCATCGAAGAACAAGAAGTGGTACCTCCGCGGAATCAAAGAACTGGAAGACAGATGGCTAAAGACGGTGCAACAAGATTTCCTATACTTTGAATGCTAGGCAGCTTTCTTCGTAAAGGTACGTGTGAAGACATAAAGTGATCCAAATATTGCAAAACTTTCGACTCACAGTCTGTATATTTTGAAAGGGGGGGGGGGGTCAAAGGTCGAGGCCCTGGGCAAGTGCCCCGAATGCTTGAAGAAGCTGTTTTTATTTAGCTAAAAAAAATATTAAATAAATAAATAAAAAGGAGAGGCAGTTTTTGTTCATGTCAGGCTCGCAGTGACATTTGTTATCAGTTGATGTGAGAAATGACCTCTGCAGAAGAAGGATGTCACCGAAGTCTCGAAAATAATGATCACGACTTTTTTTTTATTTTAACAAAACTGAACGCCAAATGCATTTCAAGGTTGTTGTTTTTTCATTGCGCACTCAGAAGTTTTTTTAACAAAGAATCAGATTTTACACCACGACTGGAAAAACCTCCCAAACAGAAAAAACCCTCGAAGTCTTGGTTCAGGTTGTAGAGATCAGTTATAAAAGAAAGTTTTAAAATAGAACTTTGAGTATCGCAGATCAAATGCAAATCCATGGAGGGAGCGGACAAAATAATGGAAATACCCCATAGAAGAGTTGCGGGTATGCTTTAATAGGGTCTTGCTACTCTTTACTTTTACAACAGCTGGTATTCGACGTGCAGTAGAAAAATATAAAGCCTGAACAGTGGGAAGTAATAGTTAAATATTGGGTATTAGTTTGTCTGTAACTATTATCTTAATGGGTTAACTTAGTGCTTCACTGGATGCTTAAATTTTCACTTTAACTTAAAGTTGCTTTCCTGTTGGATGAGTCTTAGCTTTCGTTGCTGCTGGTAGGGGCGTTTTTAAAGAGAGGGGGGGCAGTGAGACCCCGCCCGGCACGAAACTGTTTCATTTCTTTGTTAAAATGTTACTTACATTAGAAAACATTCTTTAATTTAATAAAAATGCATCAACTTACAATAGAAAATAATGCTTTAATTTTTTACGCTTTCCAACCGTGCGTCGGTTGAAGAAGCGTAAATTCTCCAGCTTCGTCTGTCTGTCTGTCTGTCTGTCCGTCAACGATAACTCGCGTACAAATTTTTCGATCTCGATGAAATTTTAGTATGTGCTAGGGGATAACCTGGAGAGAAACCCTATGGAAAATGGACGAAATGGGGTCAAAGGTCAGGACATCGGATCCATTCCATCGCCCTTATACGTCATAACTTACGTAACAAAGCTTCGATTACGACAAAACTTTATTATGTTGTTCTGGAGGCATACTGAACTGGTGCTGTTGAATATCATCGCAATGGGGGCAAAGGTCAGGTCATAGGAGCGAGATTTATCCCACCGCCATTTTCCTCATAACTTGAATAAAAATGCTTCCATTGCAACAAAACTTTGGTATGTTGTTCCGGAGGTATACTGAGCCAATTCAGTTTAATATCATCGAAATGAGGTCAAAGGTCAGGGCACAGGAGCGAGATTTATTCCACAGCTATCATCCATATAACTTGACTAAAAATGATTCGATTGCGGCAAAACTTTAGTATGTTGTTCCGGAGGTATGCTTAACCTATTCTGTTAAATATCGTCGAAATGGGGTCAAAGGTCAGGGCACAGGAGTGAGATTTATTCCACAGCAATTATCCTCATAACTTGAGTAATAAATTGAGTAATGATTCCTGGTATGTTGGAAAGCGCATCATAATCAATGCATTACAGGATTTTATTAATTTGTTTCTTTTGTTTTTAATAACCTTTTATTTTGTCCTGATGAATTTCAAACACTTTTATTTTCGGTCGCACCCCACCCCCCGAAATTTTTTTATATATACTTCCCTGACTGCTGGAAACTTAATTACAAATCACTTTAGGAAAATATAGGATTAAGCGACAAAAAAGGTTACTTACGAGACCAAACTGTTATTAATCAGGATTTCAGCACGTCATCATTTCAAATATACACCAGCCTAATATATACACCAGGTGGCGCAGTGGTCTAAGCGATGGCCTCTGATCATTCGTCCGAAAGGGGTCCGGGTTCGAATTCCGGTGAGGCATGGATGTTGTGTTTGTCTTACGGCACTGGCTCTCTCCCTTCCCTGGAACCAGTGACCCTAAATTAGAGACGGGCGACTGCTTATAGCTCATTGAGTTGCTCACGGTGGTCCTTAAACCTTCAATCACAAAAAAAAAAAAAAAATTCACCATCAATAAGCAGTAGTAACTCAAGCATCGTCTTTCGTAGTAGCGTTTAACTCCATTTTTTTTTTTTTTTTTTTTGTGTGGGGGCATATGCTTCGAAACTTTTAAATACTATATACAAAATTCGCTACATAAAAACTGAGAGTAATCAGCTGGGAAGGTGATGATAATTTTATCTGATCATAAAGGTGTAGTCTACCAGCATGCCGTTCCTCCACAAATTACTGTCAATGCTGAGTATTATATTTTTCAGTCTTGAAGCGTTTGCTACGAACATATCGATTAACCGGCCGGAACTTGTGAGCAAGTGAACCCTACACTATGATAACACGCATGTTGGTAGACTACCCATGTGGCTGCTTGTGTTCAACAGTTTCTTACGAAATGTTAGTATTGAACTCATGCCACAGCCTGTCTACAATCCTGACCTCATCTCATGCCACATGCTTTAAAAAGTGGACTGAACGATGGGACCGTTGCATAACATCTGTAGGAAGATACTTTTAGAAAGAATAACATATATTTTGCTGTACCTATATTTCTTCATTTTGTGTGATTTTACTCAGTTTTTATGGAACAGCCCTTGTATGTACAATATGTACATGGATCTTTTATGTATAGAGAGGATGTTGTTACTACAAAAGAAAGAGTCCGTGCTATTAAAGCGGTTTTCGTTAATATAATACTTCACCAAGGTAAAAGAAAAGACACGAATCAAGTATTCAAAAATGCAGTAATTATTTGTAGTACTTACCGAATGGATGTTATCAGTGCTGTAATCGTAAAATCAGCAGAGGGTATAATACTATGTGCAAATCCTAAAAAATCAGAGGTTATACTACATGGATAAAGAGAAAAAGGTATGGTACCCCCACTGAAGCTTGCATTTCATCAACATTAAAATGTCTACAGATTCGCCTTGTTTCTAGTTCTCCATAGCGCACGTCGTCTGTTTTAATATTTATTCGCTCTAATGAAGAAATATCTTTAAGAAGTTGTACATTTTCACTGTTTGAATCTGAACACAGTCTTGATTTCATCCTGTCAACCGTGCTTTAAATAAACTGGTTTGGTTTTTAGATACAAATTTGTTGTTAGGAATCAATGGGATATTTTAAAATAACACTCCTCGTTCGCTGCTAATGCCAAATGAGTCCCCCCCTTCCCCCCAGGATTTTCTCTGAAGCTCTCTATAATTCTTATGGTTCTTTTTATTAGACGTTCAGCTCTTGGCAGCGATGTTGTTCGAGATTGAAGTTCTGTTGATAATATGGACATTGAAGGTATACGCAATTGTGTAAAAAAAAAAAAAAAAAAAAAAAAGCAGACCGTGTACGGCGTATGCCACCGTATACCCTCCACTACAGACCTGGATGTTATGAACACAATATTTGAATTTTCCAAAGAACATTTTTCCTAGGAGCAGTTCGTGACACAAAGGCCCAGGCTACATCATCCAGTTCCATTTCATCTGTTCGGTCTTGGTAGGTATACAGGAAATTTTCGGATTTACGTGACGGAAGGTGCTCTAAGTAACTAAGGAAATCGCTTTTCGTTTATATTGCGAGCGTTCAAATTTGACCTAGACTTTTGTTTCTGATGCATTAATTAGAAAAATTATGCGTATTATTATTGTGCGTTTGGCAACACCGGTATCTCACGCTACCAGAACGCCACTCGTTTCGTTAATTTTCGTTGCCATGCAGCGGCGGATTTACCACTAGCCCAACTAGGCCGCGGCCTAGGGGCCCCAGGCTTTAGAGGGCCCCTAGTGTAGAATCCAGAAAAATGGTGAGCGTGGAACAGAAAAACTTAGAAAAGGGAGGTACCGTTATTTTAATTTACTTCAATATAATAAAGTAGTGGTAATTTTTTATTTCATCTTGAATGATAACTAACGAAATAAGAACGTAATAATAGCTCTATCGCGAGCACACCCGTGTTCGTACGAGTGCGATAGAGAACGCATGCGACGTTAAGTGTAGTTCTTTAGATTTTGAATGTGAGATAGAGAGCTCATTCAAAATGTAAAGTGTTGTTCCTAGATAAGCATGAACCTCTTTGACTATGTTTACAAATATTTTTTTATAACTTTAATTTCATAACAAGCTAAATCAAAATAATTTTTATTTAAATAATACTTGTACACTGAGTGGCCACTTTATTATGACCGCCTGACAGTTTTAAGCAAATGAGCTGTGGCTGCACGCTGTTGCCGCCAGAGGGTAAGGCTAGTATAAAAAGGGAAAGCTTAGTGCTTGCGACAGCAGTAGAAGTGATTTTTGGGTGACGAAATGGGTAAAAAATGCGATTTCACGGACTTTCAACGTGGGATGATTGTAGGAGCTCGGAGCCATTATGTAGGTCTTGTGCTCCTTCAATCGAAAACGCAAGGCTCTACGAGTCTGTCCTATGTACGAAGCGCCACATTCACATGGAATTCGATAAATTCCCCACGAGTTTTTGTCTTCAACATAGTCCTTTGATCCTAAAAATCTCATTTTGTTTATGGGTTTAAAAATCACCTTAAAATTAAAGGTTTTGAGAATTTTTGTAATTTTGAAGACAATGTCACGGGAAAATGGAATAATGGCAAAATTCTCTCGCAATGGGCGCATCACAGGAGTTCATGTCTAGATGGGCTTCGGTTTCCGGAATTTCGTTAGAGCTTTGTCTATAATGGAAGGGTTGTATCCTCGCTGAACTGCAACACGTTTAAGGAAATAAAGAAAAACTTTTCAAACTCGTTAAATTTGACTTATGGATACGATATGTAGACGATACTTTCGTTCTATGGAAGGGAAAACATTCTGAAATTCCGGAATTAGTCAAACTTATAAATTCCATTGATCCTCACATTCAATTCAGCTACGAAACTGAAAATAACGGATGCCTACCATTTCTTGACGTCCTGGTAACTCGCTTAAATCAATCTCTCGCAACCACAATTTATCGGAAGCCTTTCGCTATTTTTTCACCTCCACATGCCAAATCTAATCACCCTTATCAACAAAAACTCAGCGCCTTTTACAGTTGCGTATGTCGCGCGATACATATATGTTCAGATAAGGACAGTTTGGAAAAAGAACTTTATTTCCTTAAACGTGTTGCAGTACAGCGAGGATACAATCCTTCCATTATAGACAAAGCTCTAACGAAATTCCGGAAACCGAAGCCCATCTCCACATTAACTCCTGTGATGCGCCCATTGCGAGAGAATTTTGCCATTATTCAATTTTCTCGTGACATTGGCTTCAAAATTACAAAAATTCTCAAAACCTTTAATTTTAAGGTGATTTTAAAACCCATAAACAAAATGAGATTTTTAGATTCAAAGGACTATGTTGAAGACAAAAACTCATGGGGAATTTATCAAATTCCATGTGAATGTGGCGCTTCGTACATAAGACAGACCCGTAGAGCCTTGCGTTTTCGATTGAAGGAGCACAAGATCTACATTCGGAATTGTGACCTAAAGAAGTCATTGATGGTTAAATACTATTACGAAAAGGACCACAAATTTCTCTTTGAAGAAGCAAAACTTATTGACAAGCCAGATTCAACCACCAAACTTGATATTTTGGAAGCTTTCCATATATATCAGAAGTCTTCGCAACTTGTTAATGACATGGCATCCACGCCATTTCTATCAAACGCGTGGAAGCATCTAACCAAAACACGTGACTGTAAACACTATAGATGATGTCATATACAATTTAAATATTTACGTGCCATTCGGCCTGATGAAGCTAGGTCAATTCCCAGCGAAACAACCAGATATTTTGTTAGGGCAGCAAGAACTACTTTCTACAGTAACCAGAAATCTTGATGCTGTTGCAAAATGTATTCAGCTAAACCAGTTAGTGTACATAGCAATTCTATTTGCTGTGCGTGCCTATTTTGCACTACCGAAATTTGCCACCACTGCAATTTTTTGCTGTTATATCAAAGTATTTTTTTCACTGTACAGTTATTCTGAATACGTTCAACAGGTCCGCTGTTTCAGACAACAATGCCCCATGCAAAACGGGCTCCAACAATTTGACGTCTTTGCAATTCACACAAGGCGGTCATTTTGTCTCGTGCAAATTTTGTATCAACCCAAAAGAAGCTACTGCTTCTACCCTCGGTTTTTAACAATACCACGTGCATGAAATATACACACTAAAAAATTAAAGTCATGCTCAGTATCTCATCGAAGAAAAAAAAATTTTTTTTTTTTTAATCCGTCTCATGAATGCGGAGGTCTGCCGACAGATGGACAGACAGATGAACAGAGTACATTGTCTCGCTGCCATTTTTTTTATTTTGATGTAATAAAAATAAAGGACAAGTGCATGGGTTTCTTTTCGGATACGCACACTACATTTTAGCAACTCCCACAGTGTTCAGGTTCAGCATTGCATACGGAAGCGGCAAAAAAGTTGGTTATCACGTATCCATCTTCGCTGAAAACTGAAAACAGCAACTGTAATGTCTTTATAGCTATTTTAACTTCGCCCGAACACTGTTTAAAAGAATTTCTGGAAACAAACCACGAAATCTCTTGGAATATGAGTGATCAGGATTTCCTCCATTCTTCAAAGGACATCATTGTCTTTCAATTCTTTTTTAACCGGATTTAGATTTTTTTTTATGTAGAGCGTTCACTAAGCTTGTTTATTGTAGAGCCGCTAATGAGCCCTTTTCCTCTTAAGAGGCTTTTCAACAGAGCATGAAAGCTCCTTATCAAACCATTAGAAAGGCAATTAATCAGAGGTTTATCCCTCTTTTCTTTTCTTTTTTTTTTTTTTTTTTTTCAGGCGTTTCTCTCACGCTATTTGACTACCCTTTGGTGTTTGATTTGCAGTTAATGGAATTATTTCAATTAACAACGACTTTTTTTTTATTACTGTCATGCTTTTAACTAAGTATGTTGATAACCTAGAAACCTTGTCTTTTTGTTTGGGATAGATGGAGAGAGATTTAACTATTCTCATGACCGTCGCCATTGAGCACGGCCGAAGAATGAAAGCATTCACGCAACACAACTCAGGAACTGAGTGAGAGATATTAAATGCATAACCATTCTGCTAGGGGAGGGAGATGGTGCGCAAAGTGTTGCATCACCAGCAAAAGCCCTGAATTTTTAAGTTTAACTCTTTTTTTCACTAACTATTTTTCATAGTTATTTCATCGCGTATATGTCATTCGATGCGAAATTTAATGGAGATTTCAAAAATGTTTTAGTTTTTTCTCTAGCTACTTCTGTTCTTAAGATATGACGCAAAATATGGTGTTTGGCAAACACATTGAAATCCACGTTAGCTGCGAATCAGTGGTTACAGCCAATCATAGACATTATTTTACCTAATTGGCTGCTTCCTAATGCCATCCTGATCGTACTTCAGCGCTTATAAGTGTTGATGCAGAGATACTAGAGCATTGTGGGCCGCGGGTGGCCTAGTGGTCAACGTTTTTAACTGCCACGGAGAAGACCTCGGGTTCGATCCCAGCAGGTGCGAACGCCGTGCGTCGGATGCGCACGTTAAGCCGTCGGGCCCAGGGACTCTACCCCTACCCCTCGTTATTAAATAAGGGCATCTTTCTACCTCGTTTCTGTGTGACATTACTATCGAGCACTGTAGCCCAAATCTCCTAGCTTCCTATTTCGGAGTGTTGTTTAAGGCCTGGGGTCAGACACTCCCTTCCTAAAACCCTCTAAGTTATTTCTAATGTCTGTATTCTTACCGGATGTGACGTCACGAACTTTCGCCGCGTATATCTCCGGAATGCGACGTCCGTTCGGACAGCGGGTTTCGGCTTCTTTCTCCACGAGGAATCGCCCGGTAGGTTTATTGTGCGGTCGATTCTGATCACCCTGTATAAATGTTATTGTAGCTATGCTTCTGCCTACTAGTTAGGGCAAAATATAGGTATGTAGTCTATATGTAAAAAAAAAGGCATGACGCTCTTCCTTTGCAAATTCAAATAGGAATACCAATATAAATAAGAACTGAACGTGACACTGTGGAATTAATCGTAACTTTGACCGAACTATTAGGGGAAACGGGAATCGTAACTTCTGACCCAACTATATTAGGAAAAACGGGAATTGCAGTAGCAATATTAGGGGAACCGGGAACATATATATACATAGGGAGAATGCACATCGAGGAACCACCCAATTAGGGGAACCGATAATCGGGGAAACGAGAGCACACCAGCCGACGGACCCCGGGTACTGCGGGGAGCGGTCCTATTTTTCCCGCGGTAATAAATAAGGGCGTCTTCCTCCCCCTTTCTACCTCGCTTCCGTGTCACTTTCCTATCGAGCACTCTAGCCCAAATCTCCTAGCTCCCTATTTCTAAGGGTTGTTTAAGACCTGGGGTCAGACAATCCCTTTCTAAAATTCTCTACATATGATCTGATCTGATCTACTAGAGCATTGTAGGGCCTAGTGGTCAATGTTCGTGACTTCCACGGAGAAACCTCAGGTTCGATTCCAGACAGGTACGAACGCTCGAACCACCCATCCGCCGTGCGTCGAATAGGCACGTTAAGCCATTGGACCCCGGGTAATGCCCCCCCCCGCTAATAAATAAGTGCGTCATTCTACCTCGCTTCCGTGGCACTTTCCTATCGGGCACTCTAGCCCAAATCTCCTAGATTCCTATTTCCAAAGGTTCTTTAAGGCCTGGGGTCAGGCACTCCCTACATATGATCTGATGATCTACTAGAGCTTTTTAGTGGTTGCTTCTTGTTGTTATTATGGTATAATTTGTGTACATTCTCAATAATGATTAAAACTGCGGAACTGGCCACAGCGGACAGATTTAAAATTAGTTGTTCTGCATGAAGAGGGAAATTCTTCAAGGCAAATTGCTGAAACTGTGCGCTCTAATCAATCTACAGTTATTACGCTACTGAAGAAAGTAAAAGACACTGGTGATATTAAAAATATGTGTAGCAGTGGAAGGCTCAGATTCACTACAACCCGGCAGGACAAAGTGCTCAGAAAGCTAAGTTTGGCAGACAGAAGGCTCAATTCACCTGAATTGCTTCAGAGATGGTCTGAAGTGACTGATGTTACTGTTAGTACATCTACTGGTAGGAGGAGGCTGCTTCACTGTTACTTACGTGGCTGCAAAGGCTGGCATAAACCACTGTTAACTGCAAATCAAAGACAGCATAGACTTCAATGGGCAAAACAGCATGTCTCGTGGACAACCAAGCAATGGGAAAATGTTCTTTTCCGTGATGAATCAGAATTTTGCCTTAATGGAAATCAGAGTAGTGCCTATGTAAGGAGATTCAAGCATGAAGAATTCCATCCAAGTTGCTTAGTGACTACTGATAAGCAACCAAGCAATGGGAAAATGCTCTTTTCAGTGATAAATCAGAATTTTGCTTTAATGGGAATCAGAGTAGTGCCTATGTAAGGAGATTCAAGCATGAAGAATTCCATCCAAGTTGCTTAGTGACTACTGATAAGCAACCAAGCAATGGGAAAATGTTCTTTTCAATGATGAATCAGAATTTTGCCTTAATGGGAATCAGAGTAGTGCCTATGTAAGGAGATTCAAGCATGAAGAATTCCATCCAAGTTGCTTAGTGACTACTGATAAGCAACCAAGCAATGGGAAAATGTTCTTTTCAGTGATGAATCAGAATTTTGCCTTAATGGGAATCAGAGTAGTGCCTATGTAAGGAGATTCAAGCATGAAGAATTTCATCCAAGTTGCTTAGTGACTACTGATAAGCATCAAAGATGGTCTGAAGTGACTGATGTTACTGTTAGTACATCTACTGTTAGGAGGAGGCTTCTTCACTATGACTGATGTTACTGTTAGTACATCTACTGTTAGGAGGAGGCTTCTTCATTATGACTTACGTGGCTGCAAAGGCTGGCGTAAACCACTGAAAGACAACGGAGACTTCAGTGGGCAAAACAGCATGTCTTATGGGCAACCAAGCAATGGGGAAAATGTTCTTTTCAGTGATGAATAAGGATTTTGCCTTAATGGGAATCAGAGTAGTGCCTATGTAAGGAGATTCAAGCATGAAGAATTCCATCCAAGTTGCTTAGTGACTACTGTTAATCATCCGGTGAATGTCATGGTTTCGAGGTGAAGGTGTTCACATGGCGTTGGGAGCCTCCATATTGTCGATGGTACGGTAAATGCCCAGAGATACATGCGGATATTAGAAAACAAGACGCAACCACATCTAGAAGACTTTATGGGAGCAATTTTATTTTCCAAGATAATAATGCTCCATGTCATCGTGCTAAAATAGTGAAAAAGTGGTTTCAGGAAAAAAATATTCAGCATCTTAATTGACCACCACAGTCACCGGACTTAAACCCGTTCCAAAATTTGTGGTTCAAAGTGTCGTACGAACTATCAAAAGCGAAGCCAAAAACTAAAATTCAACTCATTGAAGATGTAATTCAAATTTGGAATCGTATTGCTCAACCCCATCTTTTACAAAACCTTGTTCACAGTACATCATCAAGATGCGAAGCTGTGATTAAAGCTAAAGGCTGGTCAACAAAATATTAGGTACATTTAATAATTTTGTTTCATTATATTTCTGTATTTAAATGTTATTTCATTCCTTAGGAATTACAAAAACGATTTATTGCTGTAAACCTAAGTATTGGATAAATAATCCTTTTCATAATAATTTCGACTGGGTCATGATTTTTGTAATGTATCTTAAGAACAGAAGTACGTACATGATGAAAAACTAAGACATTTTTGAAATCTCCATTAAATTTTACATCTAATGACATATAAATGATGAAATAACTATGAAAATTAGTTAGTTAGAAAAAGAGTTAAACTTAAAAATTCCAGGTTTTTGCAAGTGATGCAATACTATTGCCCACCACTGTACGTATTAAAGAAATAAGCCATAAATTCATTATTTCAATTAACACACTTTAATAAAAAAGTATGGATATATAAACTGTGATGCCGGTCTATTAGGTACATAATAGACCGGCATCACAGTTATATATCAATGTTATATATCCATATACACTGTAAAAAGTTCCTCAAATTCACGAGTTATTTTGCGTCATTTCTTTCGTGAATTAACGAAGCATACTTCCGATTCAAACATTTCCCTCAAATTACGCAAAAAAAAAAAAAAAAAAAAAAAAACTGAATTTCACGGAGTTTTCATACGCGAATTGACAGCAATACTACTTACTCGTCATCTTCCTGCGGTTAATAACTGAAAATTACAGTTTTTCAAAGGTGTTATCGGAAAATCCTGAATTTTCAGAAAAATTTTCCGAGATTCCGTTTGTACAATTTTTTTATACCCATATAACGGGAAACATCCGCTTTTAGCACCTCTTCTGTAAAAAAAGACCGTGCTTATGTTACCGGCTTGTCCGTCCGTCTGTACCCACGATATCTCTGCAACTTATAGTACGATTTGAAAAATTCTTTTTGCATTGGGAAGCTTGAAATATGCGAATGATGATCCTTTATCTCGTTTTGTTTTTTTTTTTACGATGTACAATTTCGCCGCTAGAAGACGTAAATGCAGATGATGTCGAATTCAAAAATACATTTTATTCCACATATTTGCTTCTAAACATCCGATTGAAAAAATTCTTTTATCTTTCGATTCCATTTATGTCGAAGAGTATTTTAGATGTAGTTACTTTTTCAAATTACGCATAGATTTTCCGCTAGGGGGCGTAAAAGTAAATAAAATTTTTCCCGGAAACTATTCTTCTAAAACTCCGATTTAAAACATTTTTTCTTCAGCACATACACCTCCTGATGGAAAATCTTTTGCATATAATTTCAATAATTTTGGGTAAGGAATACTTTAGCCACCAGGGGTCGTAAGTGTTAATTTTTGCTTCTGATGTATTTTTCATAAAATCTGAGCTTCTAAAATATCGATTGAAGAAATTATTTCGTGGACTGATGCCACTCACATCGATAAACCTTTTCGGAATATTTTCTTCTTAAAATATTCCTCAGTTTCTCCGCCAGTAGGCGTAGATGTATATCTTATTAGATATATCTCTACTTCTAGGAGTCCGATTTGAAAAATTCCTTCTTTGTTGGATAGTGTTTCCAGTGTGACATGTTTTTCAAATAATTTCAAAATTTTCAAGTAATTCATAGACTTTTCGCTAGGGGGCGTAAGGGTAAATTGCTTTCCCCTACATCTCGTCTTCTAAATCTTCGATTTGAAAAATTCTTTCTGCACTGGATACAACTCCTGATGGGAAATCCTTTGCACATAATTTCTAATTTTTGTAAAAAATGATTTGGCCACCAGGTGGCCTAACTCTTAATTTCTGCTTCTGATGTATTTGCAGCAAAATATAAGCTTCTAAAATCTCGATTGAAAAACAAAATCGTTTGTTGACCGATACTACTCATGTCGGCAAACCTTTTAGGAACATTTCTTCTTGAAATAATGCATGGTTTCTACGCCAGAGGACGTAGACGTATATCTTATATTTGTCAATATCTCTACTTCTAGGAGTCCGATTTGAAAAATTCCTTCTTTTCGCATTGTTTCCAATGCGAAATGTTTTTCCCATAAATTTAAAATTTTCAAGTAAATCATAGACTTTTCGCTAGGGGGCGCAAAGGTAAAGTGCGTTTTCTGCTTTATTTCTGCTTCTAAGACTCCGATTTGAAAAATTCTTCCTGTATCGCATATAAGCCCTGATGGAAGATATTTTTCACGTAATTTCTAATGTTTGGTAAAGAATGGTTTGGCTACCAGGGGGCATAAGGGTTAATTTCTGCTTCTGATATATTTGTAGTAAAATCTGAACTCCTGAAAACTCGACTAAATTTTTTTTTTTTTTTTTTTTTTTTTTTTTTTTGAACCGATACCGCTCATATGGAAAAACTTTTTGAGAATACTTTCTTCCTAAAATAATGCATGGTTTTCCCACCAGGGGACGTAAAGTCACATATTATTTTTGTTGCTATCTCCGTTTCTAAGAGTTTGATTTGAAAAATTATTTCGATGATGGAGACTGTTTCCGGCGCGAAATGTTTCTCATGTAAATTCATGTTTTTCTTAACGCACAAGTCTGAAACCAGAGGGCGTAAGCTCACGATTCCGTTTACAGCAATATCTGATGGATTAAAAACCCGATTGAAAAACTTCTTTCTTCTGTCAGATACTATTGTTTTCCATACCGGTTCCATTGATTTTGAATAGCATTGATAAATTTAATTTGCGTCAGAACGGAATCAAAAGACGTGCTTATTACATCCGAAAATTCGGTGTCATCTTTCTTGTTAAAAGGTGTAAATTTTCAAGGAACCTTTTCGTGATTCTCTTTGTACAATTTTCCGTACCCATAAAACAAGAAATTGCCGTTTTTAAGTGCTGTTATCAGAAAATCCTAAATTTTCAGGAAACTCTTTCGTGATTCCGATGGTGCAATTTTTTTGGTACTCATATAACGGGAAATCAGCAGTAACAAGATCGGTTAGCGGGAACACTTGAGGTTTGATTAACGATTAAATTTTAATTCAACCGTTTTGCTGAATGACTCATCATTTACACCATCGGAAGTCGTAACCGCAATGGCCTTGCTAAAACTTTTTTGGTGGCAGCACTCTTACCATCGTCTGTTACCGAATCTGATTTTGAGGTTCTGTGGTGAGACCGGATATTGTGGTTATCATATCGCATGCTATTGTGTTAATTGTGGCAACGGATACCCCCCCCCCCCCGCCCTCCAACTCCAGTTAGTGCACCTGCTATCGCATATTGTGTTATCGTAAAATACTGGATACTGAAAGTGTCGTATAGGTGATTGTATGGTTTTCTGTGTATCATTCTGTGGACCCCTTAACCCAAAAGCTATTACACAATGTGAAAACACATTTTTGTCGGCGACGGGCATCGCCTCACTCCGAAGTAAGTCGCTTTCCCAACTGAGCTACGCGGACAGATTGTCTCGCTGCTGATTTGTCGTCTCGACACATGTTTTCACCTCTGTAGTATGTCACATCCTCTCCCTCTTAAATTTTTCTTTTCTTCGAAGCGAACTAGGAATTTTTCATTAATTCCAAACAATGTGTGGAACAAACATCGCACATTTTTCGAAGACCCCAACGGTCAGTGGATGCATTTTCCACAATCGGGTGCCAATTGGAAAACACTTTTTTGTCCGCGACGGGCATCCCCTCACTCCGCAGTAAGTCGCTCTCCCAACTGAGCTACGCGGACAGAATGTCTCGCTCCAGATTTGTCGTCTTGACACATGTTTTTACCTCTGTTGTACGTCACAACACCGAAGAGCCAAAACATCATGACCATGCCAATTGAAGCAACTGCAGGTAAACGAGGGCGTTTGTGAAGGTCATGAAACGGTGCAAATAACACCTGATGCTGAGCTCTGTCAATCAGCGTCATTCTTGTTCTTCAGATGGGAAAGGCAGCGGACTTCAGCGAGTTTGACAAAGGACAAGTTGTTGTGGCCATACGAATGGGTCAGAGCCTTTCCGAGACAGCAAAGCTAGTGGGGTGCTCACGGTCACAGTTGTGGATAGTACTTTCAAAAAGTGGTTCGACGATGGCAACCACGGACTGCCGGCAAGGCGTGGGATGACCACTGCTCATCGATGTTAGAGACGAGCGAAGGCTATCCCATACGGTACGAGCCAATAGAAGAGATACTGTCGCACAACTCTGCGGTAATTTGAATGCCGGTGACGGGAGTAATGTGTCACAACACACAGTTCATCGAAGCCTGCTGAAAATGGATTCCGAGTGCCCATCCTAACCTCGGTTCAGCGTCAAAAGCGCCTACAATAGGCACGCGAGCATCAAAATCTGACCTTGAATGAGTGGAAGAAGGTCGCCTGAACCAATGAACTTCGTTTCTTGTAGCACCATGCGGACGAAAGAGTGCGTGTGCGTCGTTTACCTGGGGAAGTGTTGGCACCAGGATGCACCATGGGATAAAAACAAGCCGGTGGAGGAAATGTAATGCTTTGGGCAATGTTCTGCTGGGAAACCCTGGGTCCAGTCATTCATGTGCAGGAAACTATGACGCCTACCACCTACCTAAACAACATTGTAGACCAGGTTCATCCTATCATGGCAACGGTATTCCCCTGTAGCAGTGTCTTCTTTCAGTAGGATAACGCGCCACACGACACTGCCCGGATTGCTCGAGAATGGTTCGAGGAACATGAGGAAGACTTCCAGGCATTACCCCGGCCTCCACATTCCCCAGACATCAATCTATTCAAGCATTATTCCACAATGGTTTGTGGAACATGAGGAAGACTTCCATGTATTGCCCTAGCCTCCGAATTCCCCAGATATCAATCTAATGAAGCATTATTCGAGAATGGTTTGTGGAACATGAGGAAGACTTCCAGGCATTGCCCTGGCCTCCACATTCCCCAGACATCAATCTATTGAAGCATTATTCGAGAATGATTTGTGGGACATGAGGAAGACTTCCATGTATTGCCCTGGCCTCCAAATTCCCCAGACAACAATCTAATCAAGCATTATTCGAGAATGGTTTGTGGAACATGAGGAAGACTTCCAGGCATTGCCCTGGCCTCCAAATTCCCCAGACATCAATTTAATCAAGCATTATTCGAGAATGATTTGTGGGACATGAGGAAGACTTCCAGGTATTGCCCTGGCCTCCAAATTCCCCAGACAACAATCTAATCAAGCATTATTCGAGAATGGTTTGTGGAACATGAGGAAGACTTCCAGGCATTTCCCTGGCCTCCAAATTCCCCAGACATCAATTTAATCAAGCATTATTCGAGAAAGATTTGTGGGACATGAGGAAGAGTTCCAGGTATTTCCCTGGCCTCCAAATTCCCCAGACATCAATCTAATCAAGCATTATTCGAGAAAGATTTGTGGAACATGAGGAAGACTTCCAGGTATTTCCCTGGCCTTAAAATTCCCCAGACATCAATCTAATCAAGCATTATTCGAGAATGATTTGTGGAACATGAGGAAGAGTTTCAGGCATTGCCTTGGCCTCCACATTTCCCAGACATCAATTTATTCAAGCATTATTCGAGAAAGATTTGTGGAACATGAGGAAGACTTCCAGGTATTTCCCTGGCCTCCAAATTCCCCAGACATCAATCTATTCAAGCATTATTCGAGGATGGTTTGTGGAACATGAGGAAGACTTCCAGGCATTGCCTTGGCCTCCACATTCCCCAGACATCAATCTATTCAAGCATTATTCCAGAATGGTTTGTGGAACATGAGGAAGACTTCCAGGTATTGCCCTGGCCTCAAAATTCCCCAGACATCAATCTAATCAAGCATTATTCAAGGATGGTTTGTGGAACATGAGGAAGACTTCCATGTATTTCCCTGGCCTCAAAATTCCCCAGACATCAGTCTAATCAAGCATTATTCGAGGATGGTTTGTGGAACATGAGGAAGACTTCCAGGTATTTCCCTGGCCTCCAAATTCCTCAGACATCAATCTAATCAAGCGTTATTCGAGGATGGTTTGTGGAACATGAGGAAGACTTCCAGGCATTGCCCTGGCCTCCAAATTCCCCAGACATCAATCCAATCGAACATTTGTGGTTTGTATTGGAACAGAAAATCCGATTTGCGGCGGTTCAACCACGTAACTTAGAAGAGTTAAAGGATTTGCTTGCAACGTGTTGCTACCAGATACCACAAAACACACCTTTAAAAATCTTGTAGCGTCTACGCCTCAGCGGGTAAGAGCTGTTTTGGCCGAACGTGGAGAACCAACATCATATTATGCAACTTTTAGGCTCTTTGGTGTAGCTACATTGTAAAAAATAAGTGGTGTGAATTCACGGAAAATTTCTGAAAATAACGTGCAGCAAAGTTGCCGGTAGGTATCCGTGTTTTTCAGAAATTTCCGTTTTTAAAAGTGCCCGTTCATTTTAATTTCCGTATTTTCACAAATATTTCCGTAGACGGAAATTCCGTTTATTTCAGAAAAATCCATTTCTCGTTTTTCCATATTTTAATTAAAATTCCGCAAAATCAACAAACCTGCACAGCACTCAGCCGCAGCGGTCAGAATCGGATACCCGACACTATATAGCTCGCTGGACAGACAACTTGTGCCTTTACCAACTGATCCACGAAAACCCGGTAACTAGACTCACGTAGGTCATAAAACTAAGCACACGACAAAGAAATTTTGTTTTGTGTCATTAATGTGAGCGATTTAGTCATTTTATTTTCTGTTGGATCTTATTAATTTTCTGAAGAGGTTTGTAATTTATTCTTTTTTCCTATAGGAGGACATTTCAAATATTAAGCATTTTGCATCGTAGTTTTTCGAAGCAACAAATTGCTTTGCAACATGATTTTTTTAAACTGACAATGACTAATTTATCTTTAAAAAAGGTGAAATGTACTTTTTATAGTATTATTTCACACACACACACAAAACTAAATATGAAATTTACTCTCGATAGTTTTAATAGATTTTGTCTTAAGTTGTCCAAAGACTGATACACAGACATCGTATATATAGTCATCTTCTGTACAATAAGTACCTGGTTTCTCACAGTAACACAATATATAATAAGTAGCTGGTGCACCAAATAGGGGAAAGGAGAAATATCCTGGGCCACAAAAAACAAACAAAATCTATGTGATATGCTATCCACAATATCCGATCTCGCTACGGAACTTCAAAATTCGATAGACGATTGAAATTTGAAAGTTAATCAAACCTCAAGTACTTCCACGAATCGCTACTATTAGAGGAAATTTCTCGTCATACGGATACGGAAAAAGTGAGAACGGAGATTTTCCGTTAATATACGAAACGAATTGCGGAAAGATTTCTGAAAATTCAGAATTTTCCGTTAACAGTTTTCTAAAACGGTAATTTACCGTTAATATAAGAAAGAAACTGCGGAAAGGTTTTTGAAAATTCAGAATTTTCCCGTGGCACGAAAAGTCCGTTAAATTCAGGTTTTTTTCCGTCATTTCACGGAAAAGCCTGTATCAGAAACATGCTTCGTTAATTCACGAAAGAAATGACGGACAGTTGTCCGTGAATTTCAGAAATTTTTTTACAGTGTATCAAGAGAGAATTTTATATTTAAGTGGTACCAATAGGCGCATGGTGCCCATAAACGAAAGGCAGATGGACCGGAGAACATAGTGATACTGTAAGCACGCATTGTGTTTCAAAAGACGCTCAGAAAACTAGAAGAATGAAATATCTGAATATTTCTTACAGATAAAAGAATCTGGGAATGTCTTTATGTGATATTTTACCAAACAACAACAAAAACAACAAAAACAAAAAAACGTATAGTTTGCGAAAAAAAATTATTTTCTTGTTAAAACATTTTTTCTGCACGTCCTTTGAGTCCTTTCCGACACGAAAAGTCTATATCAGAACAGATTTTTAGAAAATCTAAATATTCAGCAAAAAAGAACATCAACGTGGGAAAAATTGCTCATATTTTTAAATGCGTAATGTGAGCAGGGTTATTCATAGTCAATGGAACCAGTTAGAAAAAAAAACCGGTTTTATAAAATCGATAAAGTATCTTGAAACATAAAAAGCTACTTTCACCCACTAACAGTTGTGAAGTATACATAACGGGCTCACAAAAAAAAATTCACAACATACTTCTGCACAAGAAGTATGTTGTGTGCACAAAGAAGTGTGCACAAAAGGTCAGATATTGATCACTACGAAAACCTTTTTTAAAATACTTTCTGCATAAAATAATGCATAGTTTTCCCGCCAGGGAACATAGATCTATTTCTTATTTTTCTCGACATCTCTGCTTCCGACAGTACGATTTGAAAAATCTTTCTTTGTCGGAGAGCGTTTCTGGTGCCAAATGTTTTACATATAATTAAAAAAAATTCCTAACTTACAAGATTGCCACCAGAGGGCATAAGCTCACTTTACAGCAATATATCTACGCGTTTAAGAAACCAATTAGAAACATTATTTTTTCATTCAGATAATACTAACTACGAAAAATATTTGTGGGCATTGCCTCCCCAAAACAATCTCCGATTTCTCCGCTTTGGGCGCAAATATTTATTCTGTTTTTCTCGATATCTCTGCTTCTAAAAGTTCGATTAAAAAAATTATTTTAACTCCGGGTAGGTGCATCGACAGAAAAGGCCTACATTTATGCGCCGTAGTATCGGAATTGGACCTCCGCTGATTGGCAAAGGATTGCCTTCTCCGATGAGTCACATTTTCTGCTTTATCTAACGGATGGACGTTGGCGAATAAGGAGAGAAACATCGGAGAACAAACACTCTTCAACCATTACCTGAAGAACACAAGCTAGTGGGGGTAGCGTTATGATCTGGGGAATGTTTTTGTGACATTCTCTGGGTACACTTATACCTGTGGAAGGCACTATGGACCGAATTCGATATGAATCCATCCTTGCAGACCATGTACACCCACGCATGCCGATTGTCTTCCCTGTGGCGGATGTGATCTTCCAGAACGGAAATGCAACGTGTCACCCAGCTAGAAATGTCCGGGAGTGGTTGGAAGAGCCCGATGAAAACTTTAAAGTATTTACCTGGCCCCCTAATTCCTCAGACGTAAACCCGAATGAGCATATGTGACACCACCTCGATCGTGTTGTTCGTTCTAGGTATCCTCCACCACGCACCCTCCAGCAGCTGTCAGATGCATTGCATGGCTCACATACCTTAGAACACCTTCCAGCATCTTATTGAGTCACTCCCAGCCCGGCTAGCTGCTGTCCGCGCTGCACACGGCGGTTGCTCTGGATATTAGCTGGTGGTCACAATAATGTGACTCGACTGTGTATTTTCCTTTATATCTCTTTCTCGAACTGTTCGATTTGAAAATCCCTTTGCCTCTTTCACCTATGAGAAAAATTGTGTGCACAATTTTTTTATTTTCGTAACATTCTTTTCAGCCACTAGTGGAAGAAAGCACCTATTTCTGCTTGGTTTATGGATTGCAGAAATCCGGTTGATTTTTTTAATGGGTTACATGGATTATTTATTTATTTATTTTTTTTTTGATTGGAGGTTTAACGACCACCGTGAGCAACTCAATGGGCTATAAGCAGTCGCCCGTCCCTAATTTAGGGTCACTGGTTCCAGGGAAGGGAGAGAGCCAGTGCCGTAAGACAAACACAACATCCATGCCACACCGGGATTCGAACCCGGACCCCTTTCGGACGAATGATCAGAGGCCATCGCTTAGACCACTGCGCCACCGGGGCGGCAACATGGATTATGAATGACTTTGAAATATTTAATTTGAGTTGGAAAGGTTTAAAAAAGACTTGCTCATCACAACCGAAAAAATTTAGTGGCATTTTTCTTGTTTTATATATTATACACCGATGAGCCATTACATTATGACCACGTGACTAATAAGCTGTAGGACCCCCCCCATTTTTTGCCCGCAAAAACAGCGGCCACTCGGCGAGGCATCGATTCGATGAGGTGGCGATAGGTATCCTGGGATATCTGGTACCATAATGTCAACAGCAGGTCCTCCAGTTCCCGTACATTTCGTGCGGTGGTGGTGATTTAGCGCGAACCCGCTTTTCCAAGTCGAACCACAAATGTTCGATTGGGTTCATGTCAGGTGAATTTGAAGGCCAGGTCATTAACAGCAGCGAACTACTCCTTGATGATTCTGTCAGTGTGGTATGGCGCATTATCCTATTAGTAATGGCCATCACCAGTAGTGAACACAGTTGCCATGAATGGGTGAACTTGGTCAGCAACGATGTTCAGATACCTGACAGCTGTCAGGGATTGTGCTATTGGGATAACGGAGCCTAAAGTATCCCAAGAAAACATCGCCCACAGCATAACACCGCCGCCGCCGCCTGCCAGTTTCCGCCCAACAGTGCATCCAGGTGCCATAGCCTCCGTTGGTAATCGGCATATCCGCACTCGCCGGTCTACGTGATGCACCAGGAATCTTGATTCGTCAGACCAGGCCACTTTCTTCCAATTATCCACGGTCCAATCTCAATGATCTTGGTCCCATTTCATGCGTTGTTTGCGATGACGTGCAGTGAGCATGGGGACCCGGCTAGGTTTTCGGCTACGCAGGTCCATGCGCAGAATGCTGCGATGAACTGGGTGCTGTGACACATTGCCCTGATCACCACAGCTGCGGATGATTTGTCGCACTGTGGCCCCGCGGTCGCTGTTAACAATGCGCGACAGTCTCCGCTCTCTTCTGGCATCAATGAGCTGCGGACTACATACGGCTGGACGACGGTTCATCGTTTGGTCATCTGTGCACCACTTTTGATACGTACTCACTATAGCGGCACGTGAACAACCTACTCAGATAAATTGGCGGCTTTTCCCTTTCTGACTCCGAACACTCTACTAACCGAAAGCCGGTCGTCGGGTTGTATATATACTGCTCTCTGAACTTCGTCTGGCTGCCGCCCCGGTGGCGCAGTGGTCTAAGGCGCTGGCCTCTGATCATTCGTCCGTAAGGGGTCCGGGTTCGAATCCCGGTCAGGCATGGATGTTGTGTTTGTCTTACGGCACTGGCTCTCTCCCTTCCCTGGAACCAGTGACCCTAAATTAGGGACGGGCGACTGCTTATAGCCCATTGAGTTGCTCACGGTGGTCGTTAAACCTTCAATCAAAAAAAAAAAAAAAAAAAAAAAAAAAAGAACTTCGTCTGCGCCACCGTTCGGTCTCCAGGTGCGCTCATTTCTCTAGACTGGGGGTGGTCATGCTGTAATGACTCATCGGTGAAAAGACATGCAAAATGGTATTTTCTGTCGACTAAGCTAACTTACAAAATGAAATCCTACAACTGGATACATGAACAATTTTTACATCATTAACCTTTTGTCACATGAGCCCTGGAACGTTGTGTTCTGGCGTCAGAAGGGGTCTCTGAAGTAAAAGTTTGTGGCTTTTAGCGCAGAAAGTATTTAAATCGGTAGGTATTTCTCCGGCAAAGGATTTTCTTCTCCTTGAGTAATCGCACTTTTTGGAAAGTAAGCGTATAGGATTTCTGGAACGGTCTTCTCTAGATTTACTTTCTCATGAGGAAATCAAACGTATTCGGTTGCGAACGTTACACAGTGAAAAGAAAAGTCGACGATAACAACAAAACCAATGTTCCGAACATCTTAAATTCAATGTTTGAGAGGAAAGTCTCGTAAACAGCGCCGTTAAAATAAATTCATTCCTCCGAGACTCCGAAACGGATAGGCAGGAAGAAGGTCATAAAACGATGGCGAAGTATCTTGGCTTCTGACACAACAAGCAGTTAGTCAAAATCAGGGTCGGCGCAATAAATTTTTCTCCGGAATACGATAAAATCAGGACGGAACGTACAAACCGACGGAGCAAGGAAGCTTCCATTTGCAATATCTGATAACATTTGAACTTCGCGAAATTATTGCAACATAGCTGTAAACGTGACAGAGAACCAGTAGCGGATCTAGTTGGTTGGGGCCATAGCTCCTACCCACACCCCCAGGCTGATTTTCTCGTTTAAAATAAGCAAGATCGTAAATAATAAACTTTGCATTTACTCATTTCATTTCTAGATTTGCTTGGCCCGGGGCTGGCACTGACTTGCGGTCCCTTTCAGAAAACTTTTCCTATTTATGTAAATTATTTTGCTATAAATAATGTATAGTGAAACATGTGACGTATACTTTAATTTAACTTTCCTTTTTAATTTCTTTCTCTGTGCAAATTTGAGTTCATTCTCCTTCGCGTTTTCAAACTTAACATGATATCTTCTTTCTCGCAAGAGTATGGTTGGCAACACCTTGAGGTCAGAACACGTGACGTGTGGATGGGTCAGATGCAAGGAATTTCAGTCTTGTGGTCCACTACAGAAACACGCGCGTACCCACAGGGCAACTCTTCATAAATTTCCTCATGAAAGGAAATTCCTTACTCCTGAATGAAAGAGAACTGTTGAAATATACATTGCAAAACTATTTAAGTCGTGGACAAATTATCCCAGCAATTTAAGGGTGAAAGAATTTTAAAATTCCACTCAAGATTGAATATAGCAAATCAAACCATGCTCAAAACTGGGCGTTGTACCACATAATTACTATATCTGTTTGGTCACTGATTGTCCACTGCACAATTGTATTCGTACCACCTCCTTGAATAGACGCCTTTTTTATGCTTTCCAACCGTAGGTTGAAGAAGCTTATATGTCCCAGCTTTGTCCGTCTGTCCCGTCCGCATGATAACTCGCGTAAAAATGGTTCGATTTCGATGAAACTTTAGTATATGATAGGGGATTACCTGGGGACGACCCTTAATGAAAATGGACGAAATGGGGTCAAAGGTCAGGACATAGGAGCGGGATCCATTCCATTGCTCTTATGCGTCATAACTTGCGTAAAAATGGCTCGATTTCGATGAAATTTTAATATGTGGTAGGAGTCCACCTGGGGACGAAACCTTTTGAAAATGGACGAGATGGGATCATAGGTCAGGACATAGGAGCGTGATCCATTCCATTGCTCTTATGCCTCATAACTTGCGTAAAAATGGTTCGATTTCAATGAAATTTTAGTATGTGGTAGGGGACCACCTGGGGACGAAACCTTTTGAAAATGGACGAAATGGGGTCTAAGATCAGGACATAGGAGTGGGATCCATTCCATTGCTCTTATGCGTCATAACTTGCGTAAAAATGGCTCGATTTCGATGAAATTTTAGTATGTGGTAGGGGATCACCTGGGGACGAAACCTTTTGAAAATGGACGAAATGGGGTCAAAGGTCAGGACATAGGAGTGGGATCTATTCCATTGCTCTTATGCCTCATAACTTGCGTAAACGTGGCTCGATTTCGATGAAATTTTAGTATGTGGTAGGGGACCACCTGGGGACGAAATCTTTTGAAAATGGAAGAAATGGGGTCAAAGGTCAGGACATAGGAGCGGAATCCATTCCATTGCCCTTATGCGTCATAGCTTATGAAAAATTGCTTCAATTACGACAAAACTTTAGTAAGTTGTTCCGGAGGTACACTGAACCAATTCTGTTTAATATCATCGAAATGGGGTCAAATGTCAGGACACAGGAGCGAGATTTATTCCACAGCCATTATCCTCATAAGTTGAGTAATAACTTGCGTATCATAATCAGTGCATTGCATGATTTTACTAATTTGTTTAAGTCTACCCGTTATTTTGACTGATGAACTACCATTTTGATCCACGAACCAGTACCTGTAAATCGTTGTTTTTTTAAGAATATTGTGGATGGGACACGGATTTCGAAACATTTCTGCCGGAGAATCGCTTTGTGCTCTATGCCTGTATGTGGATAAGGGAGTGGGGATGATCTACCATCAAAACTGTTACTAGTGCCTCCTTCCGGATTGAACAATGAGGGTAAGGCCCACCAATGATCATTTGACTCCAAGTTCAACGACCTACGCTTAACCGTAGTTGGTGTGCTCAGTCCAGCGGCAAAATTTTCACTGAAGTTGAAAAATTTTGCTTTGTAATTTTAGAGCAAACGCTCAACATTTATGTACATAGAAGGAAGCGCCAAATTTTTTGTAAGACAATAACGTTTTGGACAAATAGTATAAAGCTCAAATGAAGTTAGCAATTCTTATTCATAAGTACCAAAACAATTATTCGTTCTTTTCAAACAATCCAAACGAAGAAGATACGAGAAATAGTCGGCCATTTCTCGAGTGGTTCGCCGGAAAATAACCCGGTATCCCGTTGGGCCAATCCGCCCCTGGTCAAATGAGAACGATATACACTGGCGGAAAGTGGAAAAAGAACACCAAGAAGGAATTGGCGGACGATCATGAAATTTACTACATATGTTAATGGGGTCGAGTTTACGTAGGTGTGATGCTAATTTCGGGACCAACCGGTGAGCGCTTACGCCACAGCACGGCATAATACGCAAATTATCGTCGGTGGTATTTAAGGAGTACGGCGAAGTGAATGTAATCAGTCGTCGGCGTACGGACACGTGCGAAGACCTTTAAGAAGCTGCAATGCCTGGACATGGAAGACGTGTACGATTTCAGCAGTTATCGAACTTTGAGCGAGGTCGTCTAGTCGGACTTCGTGAGGCCGGGAGGTCGTATCGTTGTATTGCGGAGCGAATTGGACGGGAAGTATCGGTGGTGGCACGATGGTGACATCGATGGTCCGAGGAACATTCCCACACGAGAAGACGTGGAACCGGAAGTCACATACGGACTGATGAGCGGACCGATCGACGCATAAGAAGAGCGGCGTTGTCAAGTAGAACATCCACTGCGACGCAAATCCGAGCTGCCGTTGCACTTGAGGTGACCGTGCGAACAATCCGCAACCGTCTACTGGATGCAGGACTACGTGCACGTGTGCCTCTGGCATGTGTACCTCTGACTCCAGCCCACCGTCAGGAACGGCTGCAGTGGTGTCGCCAACGTCTGCACTGGAGAACGCAATGGCGATCTGTCGTGTTCAGCGATGAAAACAGATTCTGCTTGGGAGCCTCTGATGGCCGTATGCGTGTTCGCAGACGCACAGGGGGCGTCTCCACCCTTCTTGCATCCGCCGGCAACACACAGGGCTTACACCTGCCCTCCTGGTGTGGTGAACGATCAGCTATCACTCCCGTACACAACTAGTGTTTTTACCGGGTACGTTAAACAGCACCTTCTACATCAACAACATCATTCAGCCCGTTGTTGTGCCATTTGTAAGGTCGGTCCATCGTGGTGTTTTCCAGCAAGAAAACGCACGCCCACAGACGGCACGTGCAACGCAACATACACTTCAGGGTGTGAGATAACTTCCATGGCCTGCACGTTCACCGGATTTGTCCCCCATTGAGCACGTGTGGGATTTTATGGGACAACGATTTATCCGGTCTCCACGGCCAGCCACGACCACCCCCGATTTACGCGTCCAGGTTGAGGATGCTTGGAACTCAATACCCCAAACTTACATTCAACATCTGTACGACAGACTCCATGCCAGAATTGCACAGTGTGACGCAGTTCATGGAGGTTCAACCTCGTACTAACCATGTTACATGGAAATGTTAATTTTCAGTTTACCAGCAAATACAGCTGTATTTTGCCATAATGTTTTGATCACGTTATGCTCTGTATTCCGTTATTATGCTATATAAATTTCGTTGGTATCAGACGTCTCCTTCTTTGCGTTCTTTTTTCACTTTCCGTCAGTGTAATAATTCCAAACACTTTCAGAACGGGCAACAGAAAAATGAAATATTGAAAACCGACTGTGGAATGTAAATCAGAAACAAAGAATGGGTTATGTTTCCTTCATACAGCCGGGAATGGGGAGATCAAACTACCTTACACGGAAAATTCCCAAATACTGATTTTACACTTTAAAGTTCTCAGGTAATTTTTTACGCTTTCCAACCGTAGGTTGAAGAAGCGTATATGCTCTAGCTGTTTCTGTCCGTCTGTCGGCACAATAACTCACCTAAAAATGGTTCGATTTCGATGAAATTTAGTATGTGGTAGGGGACCACCTGGGGACGAACCCTATTGAAAATGGTTGAAGTGGGGTCAAAGGTCAGGACATAGGAGCGGGATGCATTCCATTGCCCTTATGCGTCATAACGTGCGTAAAAATGGTTCGATTTCGATGAAATTTTAATGTGGTAGGGGACCACCTGGAGAGGAACCCTATTGAAAATGGGACAAATGGGGTCAAAGGTCAGGACATAGGATCGGGATCCATTCCATCGCCCTTATCCCATACTACTGTATTAACGTGGACGTCAAGTAATTTTGCTTCCTATATTTCCAATGGAAAAACTTTTCGACACATTTCCTTCACAATTAGTGTGTTCCCAAGGATGGAAATTTGAACATCGATTAAAATAACTTCATATTATAACTTGCAATACTTAACATTTTCTAAAACATAACCACAATTATATTAAAAAACAATAACGTTTCCCTTGGTGGTGTTGAAACTAGAAAAAAGATGGCGCGACCTGCACTTTGATGACGTCAGTAGACAAATAAATGTTGGATTGCATAATTATGGTTATGTTTTAGAAAATATTAAGTATTTCAAGTTATAAAATGAAGCTATTTTAATCGATGTTGAAATTTTCATCCTTGGGAACGCATTAATTGTGAAGAAAATGTGTACAGAAGTTTTTCCATTGGAAATATAGGAAGCAAAATTACTTGACGTCCACCTTAAAAGGGCAATTCTTTTATCTATGAACATTTTATTTTGAGAACGGCTGTAAGGATTTTGATGAAAGTCGTTAACCTACCGTTTTCTGGTACTAGAAATCGATTTAGCTTGATCTCGACTTTAGGAAAATTCGTTTAGTGGGTTAAATAACCACCCCAAATTACCACGTTTTCAGTGTCATAGCGTCGTTCCATTAATGTTACCCATCCTTAGAAAACGTATGACGTCACAAGCTCGCGATTGAGATGTTGGCGCGCGGTCACGCCATCTGTATCATTACGTCACGCGTTGTGTGTGGATCCTATTAAAGTTTTATGACGTCACACTCTTTCGAGCAGATGGTCGCGATTCCCATCTGTCTCATTACGTCACGCGTTGTGTGCGTATGCCCGACCGCACGATAACTCGCGTAACAGTTGTTCGATTTCGATGAAATTTTAGTATGTGGTAGGGGACCACCTGGGAAGGAACGCTATCGAAAGTGAACGAAATGGAGTCAAAGGTCAGGACATAGGAGCGGAATCACTTCCATCGCCATTATGCGTCATAACGTACGTAAAAATGCTTCGATTTGGATGAAATGTTAGTATGTTTTAGGGGCCTTCCTGGGGACGAATCCTATTGAAAATGGGCGAAATGGGGTTCAAAGGTTCGGACACAGGAGCGGGATCTATTGCATAGCCCTTATGCATCATACTTACGTAAAAATGTTTCCATTGCGACAAAACTTTATCATGTTATTTTGGAGGTATACTGAACCGGTTCTGTTGAATATCATCGAAATGGGATCAAAGGTCAGAGCACAGGAGCGAAATTTATTCCACAGCCATTATCCTCATAACTTGAGTAATAACTTGAGTAATGATTTCTGGTATGCTGGAAAGCGTATTGTAATCAATGCATTGCATGATTTTACAAACCTGTTTTTTTCTTTCGATTAAAACATTAAGTCCCTTGATTAATGCGAGGCTCGAGACTAACCCATTAAGATAGCACTGTATGTACGAAGGTATCTAAAGAAAAACAGGGATTGAGGAGTTACCTGAATTTTGTAGTGTACGCATTTTTATTTAGTTTCTCTTTTTATGATATTAACAATCTGGATTTCATTAGCAATTAGGTTAAAACAAATAATTCAAAATCCTTCGAAAGTGAAATTAAAAAATATATATATTTCCTTTTCCACTGTAATCCCAATTTTCCTCTAAATGATTAGAGTATTTTTCCTGTATTCTGTCTCTTCACCTCATATGGGTAAAATGAGAATTGCTAAATCACATGTTGTACCAACCAAACATGCCGATTCCCTACTCGGTCCTAGGAGGACAAATATTCACTCTGAAAACAAATATTCCCATCGAAGAGGTCATACCGTCCTCCCTTTCATGGTGTAATCAGTTTAAAGTGCGGATGCGGTCACTTTGAAAATGATACCGTGTTATAGTGGTAGGGCAACGGGGAGAGCTCCTAGGATTGTTTCCGTCCTGCTCCTGGCCTCCTGGAGGAAGTGGTTGATCAAGAAGCGAGTGACAAGCGTACTTTGGAAACATTTTCATGACTGTAGCCTCAAGGCGAGTAATGTTGTCTCAGGTCCAGGAAGAGACACAAAGATACAGACTTCAAAAATTGAAAGGCTCAATATACTGGCTTAGAAAAACGGCAGAGAATGAGAACTGCTATAAAATATTGCAATTAAGAATTCGCTTTTATGTAATAATGCGGATGAAACAAACGCGATTAATTCACAAAGAAAAAAGGGCAAATAATAAGTATTTTATGAAAGAGTATATTTCAGATCCTTATCATATAAACATAATATATATATTTATATAAAAAAGCTAAAGCAAAATAACGGCAGTCTACCGGCCAGCCGCCCTCCATATGACCGTCGACGTGGGCTTGCGCCCACGTCGCCCACGCCTAGGGCCGGACTTTTTTACTGAAAACTTCAGTTCCACTTTTATTCTCCTTCAGTTGTCGATATGCAACTTTGTCGTACAACTTAGTGAACACAATTCACATACTCGTCTTAATATACTAGCAACTAACAAGATATACCTCATGGAACAGCAATTAACATTCGTCACATGTGCAGCTCGTCATCAAATCGTCGGCTCCCTTTCATTCTGACGACATACTTCTTTTATATACCAACTGACTAGCTGTCGGTTGTTGTCAAAACTTACGTAGAAACTTTGAGGTTCCGATATGCCATTCAGAAATATAATTTAATAAAGGAACAACATAATTTTCATATCAGAAAGGGGCTAAAAAAGAAGGGTAAATAAAGATATACGTCACACACCATCTTTCAGTAAGATTAAAAGAGAATTTTACAACGGGATTAAGGACTGATCAACAGCTATAACAGTCATCAGGGACCATTCAGCAGCTGTTCTCAGAGCATCAAACAAAAGTCAGAAAAAGGGTTTTTACAGCTTAAAGTCTGCAACGTTATTAAAGACCGATCAGCAGATTTATCAATCATTAGGGGCTGTTGAGCAGCTGTTCTCAGAGCATCAAACAAAGCCATATGAAGAGTTTCTGAAGCTAAGTTTACCACGCCATTAAGGACCGATCAGCAGTTTTTCTCAGAGCATCGAACAATTATAGAAAAAGGGTTTTTAAAGCTTAAAGTTTGCAACGCCATTAAGGACCGTTCAGCAACTGTCCTTAGAGCATCAAACAGTCATATGAAGTGTTTCTACAGCTAAGTTTACAACGCCATTAAGGACCGATCAGCAGCTATAACAATCATTAGGGACCGTTCAGCAGCTGTAACAATCATTTGGGACCGTTCAGCAGCTGTTCTCAGAGCATCAAACAAATTTGGATAAACGATTTCTACAGCTAAGTCTGGTTAAGGCTTTTACATCAGCAATCAAAAATAATTTAACAGTCCCTCAGGCGCGCGATAAGTAAGGATGGCACGAAAGAACCAGACAGAAGGTAATGGTTTCACAACATCAACGACGTCACTAGCTTTTTCTTCAGAGCAAGGGAAAAGCGGGAGAAAATTTCTGAACAAAGGGCCTGTTAGGAATTTTATACAATGTTACGAAACATAGGAGCGAAGATGTGATAAGTGAATTTGAAGGAACAAAGCGACGAGCGAAAGTTCGAGACTCTCGAGGCTCGGACGCGTGACACGAGAATGAGGAAGAATATGAGCGATTAATAGCTAGAAACCAGAAAGTAAAATAACTGCAAGTTAGTGAAATAAATAAGTTAACCTGGGACAAGCCCTATGCGTTTAACTATAAATCTTATCTGAAAATAAACGTATTAAGAATTACTGTTGTCGCTATTACTTCATCGATATCGCAAGTATTTCTCGACTTGGAGATGCATTTAAATCGACCATCTCAAGTAACAATAGTGCCACTTTCACTTATTTTTACATTATCAATTTATAGTACCAAATAAATAATATAATAACAATAATGGATTATTAAATTCTAAATGACATACAGATAATTACAAAAATTTAACATGACTTAAATATTTTTGAAGATTTCTTTTCACTTTTGGAGACCCTTTATATCTGATTTGGAGACTTTTAGAATGATTGAGTTGGCAACACTGCTTACCACAGGAGAGTTTCATCTAATATCCCTGCCCCCTCTCTGATAGCGTATCAGCAACGCCACACATCTTGCCTAAAAGAAAAACAAATTCTGTTACCCCAAAATATACAAAATTTTGAGGAAATAATAAAACGGTACTGTACTGTTGATTAAATGCATTGGAATGCAACAACTATAGAACTATTGCGCTGCTTAGTCATCTGGGTGAAATTTTGATGATTATATTAACTGAAAAATTAAAAAGACAGGTTGAAGAACACCTGGCTGATGAACGAGCAGGCTTTCGGAAAGACAGCAGTACTATACTGCATTAATACAGACATTTAACGTGGACCAGGAACATCAAACAAAGATCCTCGCTCTTTCCACGTTTATAAGTGTTCTTCGCTCTTTCCACGTTTATAAGTGTTCTTCGCTCTTTCCACGTTTATAAGTGTTCTTCGCTCTTTCCACGTTTATATGTGAGTCACGGAAAAATTCTCATAGGCCGCCACCGGGAGTCGAACCCAGGGTCTTCCAGTTACACGCCGGATATGCTTCCGCTACACCACAGCGGCCTCGAATTCCTCCAGACTCACACACTCTAACTGCCAAGCCAATTTGGCAGGTTGCTTCTTGGAGCCCCGCACAATGCTGGGGATTCACCAAAGATGGCAAGCAGCAACTGAAGAAATAATTAGAAGGCGAATGGATAATTAATACAGACATTTAACGTGGACCAGGAACATCAAACAAAGATCTTCACTCTTTCCATGTTTATAAGTGAGTCAAAACCTGGGTTCGACTCCCGGTGGCGGCCGATGAGAATTTTTCCGTGACTCGCTTATAAACGTGGAAAGAGCGAGGATCTTTGTTTGATATACTATACTGCAGATATTAGCCCTAAGACTCACTGCATTAGCCTCAGAAAAGGCACGAGGAAAGAACAAAAAAATTTTCACATGCTTTGTGGACTTCCAAAAAGGTTTTGACAGTATTGCTGAAAACATCACTTGGGCTGTGCTGGAATCACATGGCGTAGATGCCTGGATAATTCGGCTTCTGAAAGAAATAAACACGAATGCACAGGCAGCTGTCAGGATAGGAGACAGATGTGGAGCTTGGTTGGTTTTTTTTGTTGTTTTTTTACTGTAGGTTTAACGACCACCGTGAGCAACTCAATGGGCTATAAGTAGTCACCCGTCCCTAATTTAGGGTCACTGGTTCCAGGGAAGGGAGAGAGCCAGTGCCGTAAGACAAACACAACATCCATGCCTGACGGGATTCGAACCCGGACCCCTTTCGGACGAATGATCAGAGGCCATCGCTTAGACCACTGCGCCACCGGGGTGGCGGAACTTGGTTTACCACCAGCAGAGGTACAAGACAAGGAGATCCAATATCGCCAAGCATCTTCATCTCATATCTGGTGAGAATGTTGGACAGAATCAGGTATGAGGACACTGGAATTTCTATTGCAGGACAAAGATTCAACGATCTGTGTTTTGCAGATGATATTGTACTGTGTGACGTGCCTGCCCAGCAGGACGCACACGACATAAACGCAGATAGCAGCGACAACGAACGTCCGCGTAGCTCAATTGATAGAGCAACTTATTCCGGAATGAGAGGACCCGGGTTCGAGCCCCGGCGTGGACTAAAAATGACGGAGAAATTTACTTCGTTATAATGGCGCCCAAACTTCCCGGATGACCTGGCCGTTCAAGATCTCGCAATGGTGTGATGTTATTTCCACACCGCGAGATAGGAAAAATAAGAGAATCCCATATCCAGCGCTTCGAAAAATAAATGTGTGTGACGTTGCATTCCACACACCAGATTGACTGGGAGTTCTCAAGTACATTCTAAAGCGGATGGCTAACTGCGACGATTCGTGGTCACGGCTGACCGGTGGGCCATGCCCCCGGCCCTCTTTCGAGGGGAGGGAGATGTGACATGCCTGCCCAGCAGGACGCACACGACGTAAAGGCAGATAGCAGCGACAATGAACGTTCGCGTAGCTCAATTGGTAGAGCAACTCATTCCGGAATGAGAGGACCCGGGTTCGAGCCCAGGCGTGGGCTAAAAATGACGGAGAAATTTACCTCGTTATAACTGATTGAAGAAGATGAAATGAAACTGGATCAAATAGTACAAGAAGTGAATAGAGAGAGTAAAAAATATGGACTAAAAATGAACATAAAAAAGACAAAAGCAATGGTATTTGGCGCAAAAGAGATCCGGAAAAAGATCATTGTGGAAGGCAAAGAACTTGAAAATGTGAAAAAATTCACTTATCTCGGAAGCTGCAGGGCCCGACTTAGGTTAGTCGAGGCCCTACGCACATCCTATGTCTGGAGGCACCTCGATTAAAATTTTCAGTCAACAGGTGAAAAGAATATTTAGTGGTAAACGTTTTTTTTTTTTTTTTTTTTGCAAGCAGTTTTTCTAGTAGTAAAAACATTAAAACACATCCCATATGTTAGTCAATTTTATAGCCAATGTGGCTTGTAATAGACGAGCATTCACACCACTTATACTTCTCCGCACCCGTAGAGCTTACAGCTGTAACATTAATTACTATGGAATTCTTTTTTTGCTTTATAGTATCATTTACGGAAACAAATAACTATCCTTGCAATCCCAAAGATATAAATTAAAACTTACAGTTTACCATAAATAAATGATGAACGATGGTAGTTTTAGCTGTACGAAGTAATCACTCACAAAGTGTTACAGCTGACCGCACACAAATTTGGGGGTAAAATTATGTCAACACTCCATGTAACTTATTACAACAGTCTTTAAATAAAGTAGTGTCAATTGAACTTTTTTTTGTATTTCATTTATGAAAAAATAAACCCAACATAATTATGAATATTGACTCACAATTTTTTTCTCGCAAGACTAATATTAATAATAAAAATATTTTTTAGTAAATTCTACATGTTTGCTGAAATGCTTTTCATGTATAATATACCGTATTGCTCCAAATAATGGCTGTTTCCATTGCGTTTTGATTGTTACAAATAAGGGTGAAATTAAGATGTTACACTGGCCGATCACAGCTCGGCGAAAACGCTTGAGCTTTATTATACAAAATAATAATAATTTGGTTTCCAAAATCTCATCCTAAATTTTGAAACCGAACCGTATTATAATTCCGTGCTATAACGGAAAATATATTTTGGTTCTCAAAATTTATATTATTATTTTCAAAGTTGTTTGGAGGCCCTCTCCGAATTCTGAGGCCCGGTGCACGTGAAGAAATCAGGCCCTGGGAAGCTGTATAACATATGACTTAAACAGCTAAAAAGGAATTTTAATTAGAATTGCAAAGGCTATAACATTGTTAAAAGCCATGGATAAAAATTGGGGAGCAGAGCTATTAGCCTCAAAACTAAGTTAAGACATGCATCTTCAGCAGCATGCAATGTGGATGCTAGACTTGGACATTGGCAAAAGAATCAGAGAGAAGGGTACTTGCTTTTGAAAGAAAGTGCTATTGTAAAATCTTAGGAATCGGACGGACCCAGAGGATAAAAAATGAATAACTGTACAGAAGAATACAACTAAAAGAGACCCTGTTCCAAAAAATCATACAGAGAAAACAGACTCTTTGGACACATTTGCAGAAGGAAAAATGATAGAAAGTTAAAGACATTGGTGTTTGGCTTAATGAACGGAAGAAATGCAAGAGGACGCCCTCACCGCGTGTGGGCAGACGATATCAAAGACTGGTGTGGTGGATGGAACTCTTCAACAACTAAGCCACGCTGCAACGAACAGACTTCAATGGGACAATATAGTTAAAATGGCAATGATAATTATCATATCCGTGGTTGTTGTTGATGATGATGATGATGACTGTATTGTAGTTTTGAGAGCAGAAAGACAAAGAAAAGATTTTGAGAGCAGATACAAAGAAAACGTGAGAGTACAGGCAGATATTTAAGGAATTATTATACTGATTTCGAAAATAAACTGGGTACGCAGCATTTCCCATCAACACTATCAATTGGCGCCATTAATATGTCCTCTTCAAAGCAGGAAATTTGCTGGTAGGCAATGCAGACGTTGTAACTTTCCTTTTTGAATTTGATATACTATCATTGAGATGTGGGCCTGCATCCCGTGTGACACCTGCACTACATCGTTTAGGTTTATGTATTAACACAACATTTTTTTTTTTATGTTTACGACCTTTTCCTGTCTGTCTTTCGAGCCCGTTACTTCAGTTTCCCTAAATTTCTCAAGAAAAAAGAGAACGGCAGTAACTGGTATAAAATGTAACGACGTGCTGTGTGATTAAATGAAGCCAAGAAGATAAAGAAGAAAACCAGAGCGTCGGCAGGTGTGCCCTGGGCACACCTGCAAAGAGGGTGCATGCATGTCTTTTGGATAAATGGTGTTCTTCTTCTTCGTCGTCTTCTATTTTTCTCCCGGTTTTGTTTTTTACTGTCTGTATAGGTGTACAATAAAAATTCACGTGCGGGCCAAACGTGTTGAGAGACGAAGCAATTATGCGCAGAAGTGAGACCGTTTTTCTGACATCAGGTGGCCATATGTATCTATTTTTCTCTTTCCTTTTTTTTTTTTTTTTTGTTTGTTCCCCTATCCTTTCCGCTATCTATAGCAAACGCACAATGCTCCGCATTCTACATTTCGCCTCACTTCAACGTTTAAATTTGTGAATGCATTTCTTGATTCGTTCCCAAAGGTATTCATAAAAACAGATTAGGACAACACGAAATTGAAATAAATTTTTAAAGCAGGAACATTATTCACAATTAAATATTTTAAGATCTACTATAGTTTCGCTGAGCATTTGGCTCGGCTTAATCAGGACAAACGAAGAGTGAACATTGAAATCATTGCGACGAGATCAGCGTCCTGACGGTCACGGATTTTGGTGAGTTATTTCACAGTGCTTGAAAGAAGTGGAGTAGATGTCATGTCGTTGACAAGCCGTGGAGAGTTGCGAGGTATGTGGGAAGCTTTTTCGTGCCATTTACTTGCAGATTTGTCGTCTTGAGACGTGCTTTACCTCTGTAGTACGTCACAACATCATCTCCGGCTTAATCTTTTTGAAGCCAAGAACGAATTTTCATTAATTCTCGATGATGTGTGGAACAAATATCACGCATATTTTTGAAGTTTTTGAAGAACCCAACGGTCAGTAGATCCATTTTTACGTTCGGGCGCCCATGTGAAAACACAAATTTGTCCGCGTCCCCTTACTCCGAGTAAGTTACTCTCCCAACTAAGCTACACGGACGGAATGTATCGCTGCAGATTTGTCGTCTTGACACATGCTTTATCTCTGCAGTGCGTCACACCTAAATAGTAGAATTTGGGGACTCATCATATGATTCACAAGGTTTTGTTCAATATAGATACCGGAAAACGTGATAGCTTCCTCTTTCAACAATGGCTCATTTCGCACTTTCCATTCAACTTGTTCTAGGTCGATCTCTTAGTCTTACCCATGGTGCCACAAATGTTAACAACTTTTTAGGCAGTCTATCATCTCCCATTCGAACCATACTTCTAAACTACATCCGTGTGAGAAAAAGTTAATTTTGCTTAACCTCTCTCTCTCTACTGAAAAAGTGCTGAACTCAGTTCTAATGCCTGCAGTTCCACTTTTTTGCCACTGGATCCAACGATTTTTTCCAGATATTGTCCTTAACACTTTCCTGTCTGAAGCTTCTACTCTGTAAAGAAAAAAATTCTAAAATTCACGAGCTGCTTGCCATGATTCCTTTCGTGAACTAACGAAGCATAATTCTGAAAGTTGTGGAGTCATTTTGGAGGAGCTTTGAAATCCTGCGGTATTGAAGATGCATACATTAATATTATTAATAACATCTATGAAAATGCAAGTGCAAAGATTCGGCTGTTTGAAAATGCAACACACATAAAAATTGGAAAGGGAGTGAGACAAGGTGCCATCATATCTCCCAAGCTCTTTAATGCTACATTGGAAAATGTCTTTCAATCACTGAACTGGGAAAACAAAGGGATAAAGATTAATGGAGATTATCTAACTCAATTTCGTTTTGCTGATGACGTAGTCATTTTTGCAACTACCCCATCAGGGCTGCAGAGTATGATCCAGGAACTTGCTGACAAGAGTAAAGAAGTGGGATTAAAAATGAACTTTCAGAAGACAAAAGTGATGTTCAATGCTTTTACAAGAAATGAAGATTTATTGATTGATGGAGAAAAACTGGAGATAACAGATACGTATGTTTATCTTGGACAGCAGATATCAAGTGAGGGTCACATTGGTGAAGAAATTAATCGGCGTACAAAACTTGCCTGGAGAGCTTTTGGAAGAAACAGCATAATTTTCAAGAGCAATATGCCATTATGTCTTAAAAGAAAAGTGTTTGATCAATGCATCCTTCCAGTGCTTACGTATGGTGCAGAGACGTGAACCTTAACTAAAAGGAGACATACAAAGGCTGCAGACAACTCAAAGAACTCTTGGAGAGGTGCATGCTTGGTGTAACCAGGAGAGATAAGAAGAGGAACTCGTGGATCAGAAAAATGACAAGAGTGGAAGACATCATGATCAGAGTTAAATCCCTGAAATGGCAATGGGCTGGACATACTGCCAGAAGGACAGACCATCGATGGACAGTCGAAATTTTAGATTGGATTCCAAGGGACAGCAAAAGACCCAGAAGAAGACCACATGGCTTATGAGTGGATGAAATTCGAAAGTATGCGGGAGTAACATGAAGGAGACTGGCACAAGACAGACCGTTGTGGAAGAGGCTTGGAGAGACCTTCGTCCAGCAGTGGATTGATAATGGTTGACGATGATGATGATGATGATGATTTCTGAAAGAACCTTTTCTGTGAAATTACGGAAAGAAACCTGAATTTCATGAATTTTCAGAACCCATTCCGCAATTCCTTTTTTAAACTGACGGCCAATTGGCGCTTTTAAGATGTGTTAACGGAAAATTCTGAATTTTTAGAAACCTTTCCGCAATTCTTTTCATATATTAACGGAGAAACTCCGTTCTCACTTTTTCCATATCCATATGACGAAAATTTTCTGTTAATAGGAGAGATTCGCCAAAAACTTGAGATTTGATTAATTCCTAAATATCCACAGTCAGTTAAAGAATCTGATTTTGAAGTTCAGTAGCCAGATCGGATCGATATTGTGGATAGCATATCGCATGAATTTTGATTATTGTGGCATAGGATATTTCTTCTTCTCTCCCTCATTTCGTGCACCAGCTATTATTGTGTACCGCAAGAAACAGAACACTTAAATTATTGTACGGGTGATTTGTACAATGTCTTACTGTCAGTTAAAAAAGCGATCAAGTTTCAAACCATTCAGTTGCTTCGAAAAATCTCTAAGAAAAAAAGCACTTAATTTGTGCTAAGTCTTCCTACAGAAAAAATAAAATTATTACAAACGTATTCAAAAATATGATAAGCTCCCACGAAAATAAAATGACTAAATTACTCGCATTAATAGGGTGGTGGTGGAGGGGGGATTCATCATCGCGCAATTAATTTTAACTTGAACATGAGTGCGATTCCGAAGACATTCTGGCTCAGTGGTTAAGACGTTGGGTTTCTTACCCAAACGACCACGGTTCGCTACCGGCGCGAAAGGGGTCTCTGGTGTAAGGGCTGAAAAACTCAACTTCTTCGATTTTGCGAAATTTCTGTATAAATACGGAAAAACTTGAAACGAACTTTTTTGAAATAAACGGAATAACTGAATACGGAAAATCTGAGAAAATACTCGAATTAAAATAAACGGGAACCTTTAAAAACGGAAATTTTGTTAAAAGGCGGCCGTTATTTTCAGAAATTTTCCGTGAATTCACACCACTTATTATTTACAGTGCAAAGTCATTCAGAGCCCATTTCTTTGTATCTAACTCTCGCTGCCGTAAAATTGGGTGGGTATTAGTGTAATGTATCGTACACACCCAGTCTACTTCTCTTAACAATGTCTGTCTTTATAAATATAGTGCTATACAGCTGATAAAAGACTTCCTTTTTCGCTTATTCTGTTCTCTAGTTCTTTGCTGACATTTCCCGTATCAGCAATAACCACATCAACACAAATAACACCCCTTTCCTGTTCGTCCGTCTGTCTGCGGACACAATATTTCTGCAACTATTAGTCTGATTTGAAAAATTCTTTTTGCAGCCAAAAGGCTGAACAAAAACTTTAGTATCCAAATCAGCATACTCGTGCACCCAATACCACTGACGCCCAGTCGACTTTGCAATCAAATCAGGTTCATTCAATTCTTCCATCAAATACAAAAACCTTAACGAAGGTAAAGCAAAAAGAAACAAGGCAGGGAGAACAGTCCACACTCTTTCTAACTCCTGACCCTCTTTTACACTCCGATGAAAATTCAATGTTACTAAAGATCTCGCCAACATGTACCCCACCAAAATCTATATATTAATTCTATAAGGTTTTTCACTGTGAGTCATATTTTAAGAGAACGGCTGAACGTAAAGATATGGTTGAGGTATCAAAATAAAGGTCTTACCATGTAGATGTGCCAGTCGAACAGAAAAATGAGATTGGGGCAACGGTTCGGGCGTGGTGGGGCGGCAAAGTTCCCATGTAAAGTCTATGGGAGAAGCATGCGCTTGACTCACGCGCTATTGAAAGCGGAAGCATCGAGGGACTGAGATAGTCCAAAGTCCGAAGTCTTCTCTTTTTTGAGCGAACCGTTGCACAAAGCAACGCTGGCAGGCATTTGTAACAAAGTTCTTCTCATCGGAACAGCGAACACTCTCGAAGACCTACTTGCGTTATGCCGTTGGACTGTGTGATGTATATATACAATTTAATATTCATTCGATTTTACGTTACCCATTATGTAAAGATGTAAATAAACATTCCGTTGACCATTGTCAGTGAAAATATTTTGTGAGTTGCGCCATCTATTTATTCGTTCTATAAGGTTTTTTACTGTGATACCTATTTTGAGAGAACGGCTGAACGTAAAAATATAGTTCAGGTATCAAAAGAAAAAAGAAGTCTTGCCATGTAGATGTGCAAGTCGAAAAGAAAACTGAGATTGGAGCAACGGTTCGGGCGCGGCGGGGCAGCAAAGTTCCCATGTAAAGTCTATGGAAGAAGCGCGAGGCCATTATCTACATCAGGCGCTCAGTTCAGTGTCAGACTTGGTGTGTGCATGGTGTTCTATGATCAGTCTTAAAGTAAATAAATACTTTACTGCATACTTACCCTTAACAGAATGTCTCTACCTAAAATAAAAAAAAATAAAAAATAAAACGTAAGAGCTTAACTGGAAGGCGTCAGCGATCAATGGGTCTGAACTACACTGAAGAGCAATTGAATTAGAGACAGCTGGCGTTATGCAAATGTGGCGCTGTGGGCGTCCCTGTAAACGGAAACGACATGACGTATGCATCGATCCGACAATATAAGGAGTGATGCGACGAGAATCAGTAAGAGTCGGACTCAGTATGGGCAAGACGAAGGATCTAAGCGCATTTGATCGTGGGCAAATTGTCGGGGACCGACGAATGGGTCACTCCATCTGGGAAGTCGTGCAGGCACTGGGATTTTCACAAGCCACTGTGTCACGGGAGCATCGTGAGTACATCGAATGCGATAAAACCATCCCTGCAAAGCCCAACTGCCGTGGACAACAGCGTGTGGATGAGCAGGGTCATCGTCGGCTAGCTCGCATTGTAACAGCGGATAGACGTCCACAGTGCAAGAAATCACTCGGCAATTTAACGCTGGAGCACAACAACGTGTAAGCAGCCACACCATCCAGAACCAACACCTCGCTATGGGGTACAGAAGCCATCGCCCCACGAGGGTACCGCTGCTGACCGCACATCACAAGGTGCAAAGATTAGCATGGGCGCGGTAACATCGCCACTGGACCCTAGACATGTGGAAAAATGTTGCCTTGACTGATGAATCGAGATTCACGTTGGTACATGCGGATGGCAGGATACGAGTACGGCGCAAACCACATGAGGCAATGGATCCTTCTTGCCAGCAGGGTACGCTTCAAGCTAGTGGGGGTGGCATTCTCGTCTGGGGACTGTTTACGTGGACTGAAATGGGACCCCTGGTACCTGTGACATCGTCCTTCACAGGTCAACGTTACCGGGATATCCTGGACGACCATTTGCTCCCGTTTGTGCGTCTTCAACATCCCACTGGGGACCTCGTCCTGCAACAAGACAATGCACCGTGCCATCGCTCCCGAATTGTATCCGAATGGTTGGATGAATACTCCACCGACGTGACCTCGCTTTCTTGGCCAGCTATGTCATCTGACATCAATCCCATCGAGCACAACTGAGATGCCATCGAGGGAGATGTTCGAAGCCTTGACCACCCTCCATAAAATCTTCGTGAACTGAGGGAGCTTGTTCAGGGGTCGTGGATCCGTATGGCTTCCCAACGCTTCCGGTGTCTTGTCGAGTCCATGCCGAGACGAATCACCACCGTCATCAAGGCGAAAGGTGGTGCTACACGTTACTAGACAGGTATCTCTATTTCAATTGCTCTTCAGTGTATATGTCTCAGACAAGAGAGAATGAAGAGTATTCGCAACGCGAATCTCATTCCAACAACATTTACAAACCCAATTATTGTGACTGAACATGAGAGTGAAAGAGTGCGCTATCCAGTTGAACTTTTGCACACGATCGAGATGAGTGGACTTCCGCCTCACATGCTACGACTGAAAAAGGGTGCAGTCCTGATGGTCATCACGAACCTGGCCGCCCCGGTGACGCAGTGGTCTAAGCGCTGATCATTCGTTTTTGCAGGGTCCGGGTTCGATTCCCAGTGAGGCATGGATGTTGTGTTTGTCTTACGGCAAACACAACACTCTCTCTTCCCTGGAACCAGTGACCCTAAATTAAAAACGGGCGATTGCTTATATCCCATTGAGTTGCTCACGGAGGTCGTTAAACTTTCAGTTAAAAAAAATCACGGACCTGGATTATTGTCTTTAGGTTGAATGAATTGGTCAATAAAATAAAGTTTACATTATTACATTTGTTGTTTCATATGAGCTTAATCTTTTCAAAAAAAAAAAAAAAAAAAAAAAGACAACAACCTCGGTTTCAACGGGTTTTGTCTAGTAGTGATTAAAACCAACACGATCATTGTGAGGTCATTAAAAAAAATTTAACCGCTCTATTACAAAAGGAGCTGCGTTTTGAAAATACAAAGAACCTCAAACTGGCAACTATCAGCTAAGTGATCCAAAAGTGGGATATCAAGTTGTCATTCCATCGGCCCTCTAACATAATACCCTCTCCCCAGTTCCAAATTTCGCTACCAAAGATTCTTACACTAAAATGACTTATAAAACAGCTAAGAAAGACATAATAGACCCTAAAGAGGAAACAACATTCCAAGCAAGAAAACTATCAGGATAATCAGAATATCGTCAAGGAGGCCCCGACGATATTTTGGTTGTGAGGACGACAATATATACGTTTTTATCTTTTTCTCATGCATAACCTCGCAGTTAGGGGGCATAAATGTCCAGAACTATTAAATTCAAAATATACTTTTTCTACTCTGTGTGATGGCTTAAAACAAGAGATTCGAAAAAATTTCTCTCTCCTTTTACCTTCCGATACGTTTCACCACGAAGGGCCATTTTACGTACAGTTTGTATCTGAAATAACGCATGGTGTCTCTTCTACTGGGCGTAAATGTATATCGTGTTTTTCCCGAAATCTCTGCTTCTAAAAATCAGGTATAATTTTTTTTTTTTTTGCTTTGGGTGGAGGGCAGAAGACGTAAGTGCATATTTCTGTTTTTAGCACGTTTACAATAATAGTTTTTTCACTTCTGAAAATCTAACTGAAAAAATATTTTATAATCAGACGCCATTCACCACGGAAAACATTTATGCGCATATTTAAAAAAAAAAAAAAAAATGTTCACAGCTAGGTGGCTTTAGTGTAAATTCCCGCAATGATGACATACACTGGCGTGCAAAAATTAAGGACGAGACGGTTTTTCGAATGTAACGTCGTGCAGAAGTACTCCACATCGACTCAAATCATACCATAAGATCCCCAAGATGTAAGAATATGGGACAAGTTAGCAAAACCGTCCAAACAAAGAATCCAAAGGATACAAAGGCACTTTATTGAAAAGGTAGCTTCGAGCACAACTGGACAGAAGACAGAAACGTCCACGTGGCAGGCGGCTGCCAAGAAAAATCCAGTCTTTAGTAGGGGATATGATCACCCCTGACTGCGTTGCAGGATTTACAACGTCTGTCCATGCTGAGGACGAGGTTGTCAAGGAGCTGTTGAGGCATCGCGGCCCATTCCTCTTGTAGCGCCAATCGCAGCTGCGGAATAGTTGCTTGCGGCTGGTGACGTGCTGCCAAGCGTCTCTCGAGAAGGTCCCACACGTGTTCGATTGGATTTAGGTCCGGGGACCTTGCGGGCCAATCCATGCGTTGAATATCTTCACTCTCCAACAGCTCTGCGACAGCCACTGTACGATGAGGTGAAGCGTTGTCGTCCAGGAAGAGGAACTTAGGACCCACAGCACTTCTAAACAGACGCACGTGAGGCAGGAGAACCTCGGTTCAATAGTGGACACCAGTGACTGAACCTCCTTGGAAGATGTGCAGGTCAGTACGGCTACCAAGCATGATACCGCCCCAAATGAGAACAAACCGGTCTCTTTCGATAATGTTGGAGGTGTGATTGCGTGTTCCCTGCTCTCTCCAGATTTGTATACGTCCATAATCGCTCGTCAGACTAAATCGGCTCACATCCGTAAAGAAAACTCGACCTCATTGTTGATGTGTCCAGTTCTTGTGTTCCTGGAACCACAGAAACCGCCGTCTACGATGAGCAGGCGTTAACGACACACACCATACTGGTCGTCGTGCAAATAGACCACCTTTGTGCAGCCTCCTGGCCATGGTAAAACGCGATAACGGACGTCCAGTTGTATGTTGCATGTGCCTTGCGATTTCTCCCGCTGTCTCTTCTCGCCTGTACAACAATATACCTGTCGTTCGCCGCCGTGGTTGCTCGTTTACAACCACTGCTAAACTCTCGGACAGCTGTTCCTGTCGTTTGAAATGCTCTCCAAGCTCGTCAAATAATGCTGTGAGCGATCCCGAACTCCTCGGCCATACTAGTCACACTTCGACCTTCTTCCAATTTCCGAATGACGCGACCACGGGTAAAGTCATCCAGATGTCGTCTAGTGAATTGCCTGTTGGCCATATCACACGGTGGCAGCAACTCGACGCCGTTCAAACCGATGTACTCCGTGCAATAGCTTTCACCGAATTGCTGAGCGTACACTGCCCGTGCACTTTATACCCTTCCGACACCCCCCTCCCCCCTTGTCATGCTGCATATATGCGCATGCCCTACCATACCGGAACCTAGTCTATCTCCTGAGTGGCTTTCGGTCCGTCCTGCCTGCTCGTTCCGCTGTGATGCTAATTTATCCTCTTCGTCCTTAATTTTTGCACACCAGTGTATCTAAACGTGCGATTCAGAAAATTATTTTTGTGCTATAGCGTTTGTGGTGAAGAATATTTTTCATATGTTTACCAATTTTTGTACGATACAGTTTTGCCACTGCGGTGGGGTGGGGGAGAGGGTAATGTTTATTTCGATTTGTACCACACTTGGAACCGTATCTTCGTTTCTATGCAGCGATTTAAAAAATCTTCTTTGCTTTGGATATCATCCGTTATGAGAAATGTTTTGTGCACATTTTGTGATTTTTCGCAGCACACATTTCAGCTGCTAGTGGCCAAAAGTATAGAGCTATTTCTATTTGTCGATGTTTTACCAATTGTGTGGAAATCCGGTTGTTGTTTTTTTCAATTGGTTCAGGACAGCGGATGGCCTTGTGGTCAACGTTCGTCACTGCTACGGAGGAACCTCAGGTTTGATCCCGGCAAGGTACGAACGCTCGAACCACTAAATATCCACCGTGTGTCGGATGGGCATGTTAAGCCGTTTCACCTCGGGTACTGCCCCCCCGTGCAATAAATAAGGACGTCTTCCTTCCCCTTTCCACCTCGCTTTCGTGTTACTTTCCTATCGGGCACTCAAGCCCAAATCTCCTAGCTCCCTATTTCTAAGAGTTGTTTAAGACCTGGGGACAGACACTCCCTTCCTAAAATCTTCTACATATGATCTGCTCTGATCTTTAATTAGTTCTATACATTAGGAATAACACTGGTCACATGCACATTTTAAATTAGGCACAGATTTTATCTAGGAGGCGCAAATGCATCGTCTTTTTCACGAATTTTTTCTTCTAAAAGTCTGTTTTGAAATAGCTTTTCGTGTCGTAAAAGATTCCAAAGATTTGCTCATTACACCAGAGAATTCGGTGTCACCTTTCTTGTTCGAGCTCAGCTCTGTGCGAGGTTACAGTGACTCTTGTTTGCACTTTTAGAAATTGCCCCTTTGTCAAAAGCATACAGCGAACCACCCACTTCAGCATCTAAAATTAAGGCACTTTCTTTTGGCCAGCTTGGCTATACAAGTCACAAACAAAAATAGAGACAATAAACATCTTTAGGGGGCGCCAAGCGGAGGTTTAACGGTGGTGAAGCATCGGGACGCTACGAACAGGCGGGCGGTAAGACGCCTCAATCAAATTTTACGGTAGATAAATTAATATCAGTGGCCTGGAAAAAGTTAAGAAAACGTTTTACTGTGAGAAATCGTAATGCTACGTGGCACCTTTATTTTTTTTTAGTAAAAATAATTCATTATATAATTTGATAGAAAACGACTTCAAATCAGAGAATATTTTTTATTGTTTTGTTCAGTAACGGATACCGCGGGCAAAAGACTAACAATTCTTTTTCTAATTTTTTTAAATCTTGAAGATTTCAGCATTCATGATATGCGAGGCCAGAGCTATGACAATGGGCACAATATGAAGGAAAAATACAATGGACTTTAAAAAAAGATACTTTTTCGACCTAAAACCGTTATGCATGTTATGTACTTTGAACTGCTCATACTTTAAATCTGGTTGCGAATAACGACGAAAAAATTTCTCTAGAAACTGTGAACATTTTTAGCATTGTGCAAGAAATATATATGCTGTCTTTTCTACCTTACCGTTGAAAAATTATAAAGTAAGAGCTTCCAGCGTTGACAGTAAAACCGTGCTGTGAAACAAGGTGAGAAAATAGGACCGATGCAATAAGAGTAAAGAGAACTGGGGTACAATTTCGATGTTATCCACGATACGCGCTTTAATGAATCTTTTAGAGACAGTGATACACGAAATTTAACCAATCTTTCTTAGAAAAAAGAATAAAAACAAAAATGCATGCATGTTTATTTGTTCCCGAGAGATTTGGTACATTCTTTCCTCAAAAATTAATGTTAGTAGCAAATTAATACCAACTTGTGTTGTAGTTATACCAACCATAATAGAAATGTTAAAACAAGTAAATGGCTATTTAGAAGAATGTAGAACACGTGGGGTCTTTAAAGGCATGTTAGCTGAAAATAAAACACTTGCCGAGAAAATAAATTGCGAAACAGAATTTCCAACTGTTGAACTGGTTACACCAAATAAGAAAAAAAAGCAAGAATAAAATAGAAATCTTTGGCATCAAAACACGGATGAGATATTAATCTGCCAAAAAGAAATGAAAAAAACAAAAACAAAAAAACTCTTATTTTTTTATACAACGATAAGATCGGTTCGAACACCTAAGCATGCATAACGAGACTTTTCAACCTTCATTTTTTATTGACACTAAGCAGAAATATAAAAATAAAATATCATATGGGCTTACAAATAAAATTGCCAGGTATTGCACAAAAAGAAAAATTGCTTCATATTTGAGTGACTAAATTAAAATTCTTTGGCTGTTAAGAATACATATTTTCAAATACTCATATCACGATTCAGAATATATATTTTCAAATGACTCATTAATATGTTTTCAAACAATTCCGTAGCTTTAAGAATATTTTTGATGATGCTTGTAGCAAAATACGGTCGGGCGGGGGGGGGGGGGCATGTGCTCCATGTTAAGTTAAACGAAATTTTCTTGGTATTTTGTGGACTTTTTAGACTGCCGAAAAACGAAAAATAAGCACCTTTCTTTTTCTTATTGTTAAGCTTGAAATCCAAAAAGGTCTTTAAAATTACAATGTCCCCTTTTCCATTCCATGAAATTGATAGCGGTAATAAGATGCGCTAAACCCTCTTCTAAATTTTTCCTGTATCTAACAGTGGCTTACGGGGAAAGATCGTTTCACAAACTTAAAATCATGAAAAGTTGCTTTTGATTAAATATGAAATAGGAACGACTTTCAAGTTTAAGTATCGCTATAGCATTGAAAAAAATTGCTACAGACTTAGACCTAATTCGGACATTGTTAAAAATTTTACCACAAAAAAAAAAAAAAAAAAAACTACAAAAGTTAATTTTAGCTGAAACTACGCATTTTTGTGCGCCTTCTTAAGACTTCGGTTTTTAGTTTATAGGAAAAAATATTTTTATTCAATAGGGAAACCAATTATTTCGAATTCTGCTTTTAGTTTTATACAACTTATTTATATATGTACCCACATGAGAGATTTTTGGGTTAGAATAGTTAAACAGACGCCCATCATGCTCAATGCTATATATCATCATTGTCAACCTTTATCAATCCACTGCTGGATGAAGGTCTCCCCAAGTTTCTTCCACAACGGGCTATCTTGCGCCAGTCTCCTCCATGTCACTCCCGGATGCTTTCGAATTAAATCCACATATCTCCCATGTGGTCTTCTTCTGTGTCTTTTCCTGTCCCTTGGAATCCAGTCTAGAATTTTGGTTATCCGTCGGTCGTCCGTTCTTCTCGCAACATGCCCACCAGCCCTTTGCCATTTCAGGGATTTTACTCTGATCATGATGTGTTCTACTCTTGGCAGTTTTCTTATTATGTTTGTCATCGTACATGACGGAACTTTTTTTGCCGGCAAAGCGGACTTTTGTATAAACTGACACAGAGGAATTGACTTCTTGGATTTTTTTTTTTTTTTTTTTTTGATTGGAGGTTTAACGACCACCGTGAGCAACTCGATGGGCTATAAGCAGTCGCCCGTCCCTAATTTAGGGTCACTGGTTCCAGGGAAGGGAGATAGCCAGTGCCGTAAGACAAACACAACATCCATGCCTCACCGGGATTCGAATCCGGACCCCTTTCGGACGAATGATCAGAGGCCATCGCTTAGACCACTGCGCCACCGGCTTGGATTATTGGCAGTGTCATCTGAACTAGTTTTAGAGATTTTTTTCCTTCAGTTTTATATGAGACAATTGTGTTTTACGAAAACTCTTCATTTACAGGAAATATGATGTTGCTAAAGGTATTTATTTCACGTAGTAATGAACAAAAAATTCAATGTTCTCATTCAAAGGGTGGGAAATCGGGACTTGCACCCGGTCGACAAACGTCCTGGGCGCACATTTGCCGACCAGAGTCAATTTCTTTTTTATTGAAGCTTTAGCGATCACCGTGAGCAACTCAATGAACTATAAGCAGTCACCCGTCCCTAATTTAGGACCACTGGCTCCAGTGAAGGGAGAGAGCCAGTGCCGTAAGACAAACACAACATCCATGCCTCACCGGGATTCGAATCCCAGACCCTTTCTTGGATGAATGGTCATAAGGCAGTGCTTAGGCCACTGCGCCACCTGTACCGCTGAGAGGCAATTTCAAGCCACTTAGCATTACGTTCCTCTAACCTGACTTGTAAAACTTGCTGTATCGGTTAATGATTGGTCTCAATAGCCTCCGAAGCAACACTCTACGACCATTTCATTGCAGAAGTATTTATTTATTATTTACGTACATTGTGCATAAGAACCATCATCACACTTTTTTTTTTTAGATCTTCACCTCTAGGAAATCTGTTTTCTTTCGGGCGCCAACATTTCTTTACCGACAGTGAGATTCAAACCTACATAAATTAAGATAATACAACGTTTGTCACAAATATTTATTTTTCCAAATCGACCATGGTTTCGCTGGGTATTCTCCTAGCTTCATCAGGACGAATAGCACGTAAATATTCAAATTGTATATGATATCGTAAATGGTGTTTACAGTCATGGGTTTTGGTTAGTTGCTTCCACGCGCCTGATAGAAATGGCGTGGATGCCATGTCATTAACAAGTTGCGAATAATTCTGATATATTGTATATACATATAAGGAAAGCTTCCAAAATATCAAGTTTGGTGTTTGAATCTGACTTGTCAATTAGTTTTGCTTCTTCAAAGAGAAAATTATGGTCCTTTTCGGAACAGTGTTTAGCCATCGATGACTTTTTTAAGTCACAGTTCCGAATATAGGTCTTGTGCTCCTTCAATCGAAAACGCAAGGTCTGTCCTATATACGAAGCGCCACATTCACATGGAATTTGATAAATTCTCCACGGCCGCCCCGGTGGCGCAGTGGTCTATGGCGCTGGCCTCTGATCATTCGTCCGTAAGGGGTCCGGGTTCGAATCCCGGTCAGGCATGGATGTTGTGTTTGTCTTACGGCACTGGCTCTCTCCCTTCCCTGGAACCAGTGACCCTAAATTAGGGACGGGCGACTGCTTATAGCCCATTGAGTTGCTCACGGTGGTCATTACACCTCCAATCAAAAAAAAAAAAAGAAATTCTCCACGAGCTTTTGTCTTCAACATAGTCACTTGATCCTAAAAAGTTCATTTTGTTTATGGGTTTAAGAATTACTTTAAAATGAAGGGTTTTGAGAATTTTTGAAATTTTGAAGGCAATATCACAGGAAAATGGAATAATGGCAAAATTCTCTCGTAATGGGCGCAGGAGTTAACGTGGAGATAGGTTTCGGTTTCCGGAATTTTCTTAAAGCCTTGTTTATAATGGAAGGGTTATATTCTCGCTGTACTGCAACACGTTTAAGGGAATCAAGTTCTTTTTCCAAACTGTCTTTATCCGAACATATACGCAACTGTAAAAAGCGCTGAGTTTTTGTTGCCAAGGGTGATTGGAGTTGGCATGCGGAGGTGAGAAAACAGCGAAAGGCTTCCGATAAATTGTGGTTGCGAGAGATCCATTTGAGCGAATTACCAGGACGCCAAGGAATAGTAGGCATCCGTTATTTTCATTTTCGTAGTTGAATTGAATGTGAGGATCCATGGAATTTATAAGTTTGACTAATTCCGGGATTTCAGAATTTTTTCCTTTCCATAGAACGAAAGTATCGTCTACATATCGTATCCATAAATGAAACTTCAGGAGTTTCACGAAGTCTATCAACTATCATCATCATCATCTATCTATCAAGAACGTCATCTATCTATTAAGTTCATCTATCAAGCGCGTGGAAGCAACTAACCGAAACCCGTGACTGTAAACACCATTTATGATATCATATACAATTTGAATATTTACGTGCCATTCGTCCTGATGAAGCTAGGTCAATCCCCAGCGAAACCATAATTGACTTGAAAAAATAAATATTTGTGACAAACGTTGTATTATCTTAATATACAGGGTGATTCGAAAATTTGGTGCAAAAGTAAAATGAGATTAAAAAAGATCTACGTACCGGAGAGGCATGCGGTTTGCAGATTAACATTCACCCGAGGAACGGGATTTTGTATGGCATCAAGAAAAAAAAATAGTTCCAAATATCGACAATAGAGGGTGTCGCTGCAGAGATAACAACGAGAGGTGAGAATTATGAAATGCGATCTACGTTTAATCAGTGAAACTTACTTTTTTTCAGCATGATCTACAGATGCAAGTGTTCAATGTGTCCACTACCACATTCCAGTACTTCGTGCAGTCGTGGTATTACGTCTGATACATTGAACAACATGTCAACGGGAATGGCTGATACCTCCTGCCGTATGGCGTCTTTCAGCGATGGTAAGATTTGGGATTTACCTTTACAGACACAAGATTTCAATACACAGAACAACCAGAAATCAGCAGGTGTTAGATCTGGAGATCTAGGAGGCCATTCGTGTGCATTATGCCTGCTGAATAGACGATCGGTGATAAACGTGCACGCCTGATGTGATGATGCAAAAATATATAGGACAGGGAAAATGCAAAAAAATCCGAAATGGGAGACGGGACGCCATTTTTGCCCTGTAGGAAGAAAAACGACTACAAGTCGGCCATATTGTGCGCCATGGTTCCACGGAGAGAAGAAGGGGGATGGAAATTATTTCCTTAGTGAATTCTGCATTGAGCCAGAAGTTCACAAAACATGGGAATCTCCTCGTAGCTCAGAGAGTTACAGGCAGCTAGAGACAGGCGGAAGAGTGTAATATATTTACCACATGGCCCTCTGCTCCAAAGACGTGCGCTTACGTGATTGGTCGTGCGAGGGCTGGGCTGCACAGTTTGAGCGGGAAAAAGTTATTACAAACTTGTGCGGGTCACTTCTCGCTCGAAAAGGAAATAAGAGAGTGGATCTGTAGTCGTCGCTCAAGGGATGAGAGCACTCGATAATTACGCAAGCTAGTCGGCTGCGGCTGACTAGAAAGGGGCCTACCTGCGGATTAGGTGAACCAGTATATGCGCATTACCTGCGGGTAAAGGTATTATCTAAGAATCGTCTGATGACAGACTGCAGTCTGTCTAGAAAATCATCCACCTGAGAGATCCTGCATACTTGAAAGCAACTAATTCCAGTGATATTGTGATAAATTCTCAGTGCTCTATGTATACACAAATGTAGTGCAGGACTGTACTAAATGAACTCTGACCGTGCTGTGATGTTGGTTTGCTGGACATCGAGAACCTTGGTACTTCGTCATCTAAACTGTATCCTCATCATTCTTGTCATCACGTGAAATCACTCCCTGCTGAAGGGTATCTATGTACATAAATAAAAATTGTATATTGTGTAACCAAGGCTCAGCTCTGTATCAACGATATCACTTTTCCTTCACCATGCCTCTGAGGAGCAACAAAGCAGAGTAAGTTTGACCAGGACTAACAAAATAAAAACCTGGTCTAGTGGTAGCAAACACTGAACCGGAGTCACTTACCCAAACTCCAATCTACTCACACAAATCTGAAAGAACCAGTAATGATCACAATACCACAAAATAGTTATGACACTTGATTCGGTGCACGTCTGATTTCACGTTGCACGCCTGATTTCAAGTTATATGTAAAATATTAGCTTAATAAAACCGTGTGGTTTTGCAATCAGAAGGACAGCATCAACCTTTATTATTATCGCACATGGAAAATGTGACTGCATTTCTCCGTAATGGTTTTTCTGTCTCACCCTAACATTGCTTTGTGCGAATAATGTGCAAACGTCACTTATGTGGCATTTCCTGCAGCAGCGCCATCGATTGTCGAGATTGTAAACTATTTTTTTCGTGATGCCATACAAAATCCCATACCTCGGTGAATATTAATCTGCAGCCCGCATGTCTCTCCGAGCCATAGATCTTTTTGAATCGCATTTTATTTTTGCACCAAACTTTTGAATCACCCTGTATATTCAATTCAATTCAATGTATTAGTTTAGCTGTTATTATACACAAACAAAATGCTCATAAGAAGAGAAGTAACAAATTAATAGACATATAACAGCTAGGGAGATAAAAAAAAAAAAGGCCGAAATGACCTGACAAGTCCCTATTTCCCTTCGAAGAAAGCACAAGTCAAGAAATAAAATACATTACATCAATTGTGCATATTGTTAGTTATATTAGTAGTTAGTAGTAAATGCATGGTAACGATACCCAGTATGTTGAGAGCAATATTTATAGGGAACAGTTAGTGGTGTGAAATTATATTTAAAAAAATCATACATTGTATTTCATATTTTTTAAATAATGTGGACATCTTTATCAACGTTTAACTCCCTATCTTCTGATTCAAGGCTTCTTGAATTGGAAGAGGAACTACAAAGGATCAAGTGGGACATTGTTGGGCTAAGTGAGGTAAGGAGAAAAGGAGAAGATCTCATTGAACTGAAAAGTGGATATCTCTTCTACTATCGTGGGACAGATACTGGCAGAACTAGTGGTGTTGGATTTATAATAAACAAGAAACTGAAGGATAAAGTGATAGAAGTTGAAAGTTCCTCTGACAGAGCTGCACGACTCGTTATCCAACTCTCGAGAAGATACCAGGCTCAGATTATTCAAACTTATGCACCCACCACAAGTCATCCTGAAGAAGAAATTGAAGAATTTTATGAGGAAATTCGTCATCTAAATAATAAAGGTAAGCAGCACTTTAAGATAATTATGGGAGATTTCAATGCAAAAATAGGGCAACGACAACAGAATGAAACTTCAGTAGGTAAATTCGGTCACGGCAACAGAAACCAGCGTGGAAATACTCTCGTTGAGTTTGCAGAGGCAGAAGGATTTTTCATCCTGAACTCCTTTTTCAAGAAAAAGCCACACAGGAAATGGACATGGAGACATCCAATTGGGACGACAAGAGAAATTGATTTTATTATGTGTAACAAAAAATCCGTCATCGAAGAGTGCAGTGTGCTGAACAAGTTCAACACAGGTAGTGACCATAGATTGGTGAGATGTAAGATGCACCTCAACACTAAACTGGAACGTGGCAAGCTCATAAGACAAACAAAATGTATTGACATAACCAACCTTAAAAAACACCATAATACTTTCAAGTTGGAACTGAAGAACAGATTCTCTGCTTTAGAAGGCCTAACATCGGAAGAAGTGGATATTTCGGAAGTTAACAGAAAAGTAACCAAAGCTCTTATGGAAACAGCAACAAAATTAGCTGGGTCTAAGAACAAGTTGCATGTGAACAAATTATCAGGAAAAACCAAAATGTTGATGCAAAAAAGAAGAGAGATGAGGACAACTAAAGAAGATGTGACTTCCAAAGTGGAATATATAGAGCTATGCAAGACAACACGAAAAAGTATCACTGAAGACGTAAGGAAATTCAACTGTGAGCTAGTGAGGAAAGCAATTGAAAACAACCAAAGCCTTAAGATAGCAAAGGGACATCTCAGTAAGGGAAGAAAACAGATTATGGCTCTGAGAAAAGAAGATGGTTCTATAACAAGAAATAGAGGCGAAATTTTGACAAGAGTGAAAGATTTCTACTCCAAATTATATGAAAGGGATGATACATGTACTCCAGACATCATGAAAGGTACCAGAGTTCTTCCAGTCCTCCCAGCAGAAGTTGCTCATGCAATCAAGAACATGAAGCGGGGAAAGCTCCAGGAGAAGATGGAATTACTATAGACATCATACAAGAAGCAAGTGGAGAAATTGAAACAGTACTCGCCCAAATTTTCACTCGATGCCTTAATGAAGGGAAGATTCCTGAGGATTGGAACAATGCTACAATGATCCTGCTACATAAAAAAGGTGACATTGAGGATCTCAGGAACTACAGACCTATCAGCCTCCTATCAGTGGTTTATAAAATCTTCACTAAAGTTCTTTCACACCGCTTGAAGGTAACACTGGACATGGCTCAACCGAGAGAACAAGCTGGATTCAGGAGTGGCTACAGCACAATAGATCATATCCACGTACTGAGAGAACTAATTGAAAGAGCGAGGGAATATGAACTTCCATTGTGCATGGCTTTTATCGATTATGAAAAAGCCTTTGATTCGGTGAAACCATCAGCAGTTACCACGGCTCTGAAATCCTGCGGTATTGAAGATGCATACATTAATATTATTAATAACATCTATGAAAATGCAAGTGCAAAGATTCGGCTGTTTGAAAATACAACACACATAAAAATTGGAAAGGGAGTGAGACAAGGTGACACCATATCTCCGAAGCTCTTTAATGCCACATTGGAAAATGTCTTTCAATCATTGAACTGGGAAAACAAAGGGATAAAGATTAATGGAGATTATCTAACCCACCTTCGTTTTGCTGATGACATAGTCATTTTTGCAACTACCCCATCAGAGCTGCAGAGTATGATCCAGGAACTTGCTGACAAGAGTAAAGAAGTGGGATTAAAAATGAACTTTCAGAAGACAAAAGTGATGTTCAATGCTTTTACAAGAAATGAAGATTTATCGATTGATGGAGAAAAACTGGAGATAACAGATACGTACGTTTATCTTGGACAGCAGATATCAAGTGAGGGTCACATTGATGAAGAAATTAATCGGCGTACAAAACTTGCCTGGAGAGCTTTTGGAAGAAACAGCATAATTTTCAAGAGCAATATGCCATTATGTCTTAAAAGAAAAGTGTTTGATCAATGCATCCTTCCAGTGCTTACGTATGGTGCAGAGACGTGGACCTTAACTAAAAGAGACATACAAAGGCTGCAGACAACTCAAAGGAGTATGGAGAGGTGCATGCTTGGTATAACCAAGAGAGATAAGAAGAGGAACTCGTGGATCCGAAAAATGACGAGAGTGGAAGACATCATGATGAGAGTTAAATCCCTGAAATGGCAATGGGCTGGACATACTGCCAGAAGGACAGACCATAGATGGACAGCCGAAATTTTAGATTGGATTCCAAGGGACAGGAAAAGACCCAGAAAAAGACCACATGGGAGATGGGTGGATGAAATTCGTAAATATGCGGGAGTGACATGGAGGAGACTGGCACAAGACAGACCGTTGTGGAGGAAACTTGGGGAGACCTTCATCCAGCAGTGGATTGATAATGGTTGACAATGATGATGATGATGATGAATTCGATAAAACATTAGCGTACGCAGTCGAAATGGTATGGACATATTTCATCCATTCTATCTTATGGGTAATTTCTCCTCCACCCCTTTTACTTCCATTATCGACTCGCTGGTCCAACCGATTCCTTGTTGTTTTTTAATACAATGTTAGCGAGTAAGTAAGTAAATAGTTATTTTTTAAAAATAAGCTGTAGTTATTAATATAATGAATTTCCTTAGGTAAGTCATTCCAAAATTTTGGCCCTTGATATCCAATGCTGAGTTTTATTTCTTGATTTTTCTGAAAGCATGGCTATAACGTACACTGAAGTGCCAGAAAAACTGGTACACCAGTCTGATACTTGGTAGGTCCCCCACGGGAGCGCAGGACTGCAGAAATACGGCGGGGCATGGACTCCACTAGCTTGCTGTAGGCAATGCACACCATACTTCCTGCAGAGCGTTCCAGAATTCGGGTGTATTCCGAGGTCTGGGATTCCTGTGTACGATAGCGCGTTGCATGGCATCCTAAATGTGTTCTATCACATTCAGATCTGAGGACTTGAGTGGGTTTGGCAACACCCCAAACTCAGATGAATGCTCCTCTAACCATAATGCGGAGTCCCGACACTTGTGCATTGTCCTGTTGGAACAGGCCCAACCCATCAGCATGAATGCAGGATATGAACGGGTGTATCTCGTCAGAAAGGATGCGCACATAGCGTTGGCCGGTCACAGTTGTTTGTAGACGTACCAGGGGTTCCAGTGAAGTCCAGTTAAACACACCCCATACCATTACGGAACACCCACCAGCCGGTACAGTTCCCTGTTGACAGGCGGGATCCATGGCTTCATGGGGTTTGCGCCACTCACGAATCCTTCCATCTGCCCGATACAGTTGGAAACGCGACTCGCCAGACCAGGCTACTTGTTTCCAGTCATCAAGTGTCCAGTGGCGGTGTTGCCGCGCCCAAGCGAGGCGCATAGCTCTGTGTCGTGCACCCATCAAGGTGACCCGAGTTGGGCGTCGGCTCCCAAAGCCCATATCGTGCAGGGTACGTTGCACAGTCCGGACGCTGATGCTTGTTGAGGCTCCAGCATAGAATTCCGATGATACCTGCGAGAGTGTTGCACGCCTATCGCGCGAAACGATTCTTCACAGCCGACGATGGTCACGTTCATCCAATGTCTTTTTACGGCCACATTGGTATGGTAGGTTGGAGGTTTTGCCGGAATTCTTGTAGTCACGGTACACCCTTGCAACGGTCGTTCGTGAAAATCCGAACTTCGTTTCTACCTCGGAAATACCATGGCCCATCTCACAAGCGCCAACTATGACACCTAGTTGAAAATCGCTTAAATTGTTATTACTTGTCATTCTCATGCCGAAAATAGCTCTGACAGCTGGCAAGGATGTCTTTCGCTTTATATACGCACTGGCGGACCCAACCGAGTACGGCCGCCCCGGTGGCGCAGTGGTCTAAGCAATGGCCTCTGATCATTCGTCCGAACGGGGTCCGGGTTCGAATCCCGGTGAGGCATGGATGTTGCGTTTGTCTTACGGCACTGTCTCTCTTCCTTCTCTGGAACCAGTGACCCTAAATTAGGGACGGGCGACAGCTTATAGCCCATTGAGTTGCTCACGGTGGTCGTTAAAAATCCAATCAACCGAGTACGCGCATAGGTGACGTTTCTATGTATTTTGCATAAGCTCGTCTGCACCATTTTTTCTGGCACTTCAGTATATGTCTATATCTAGTATCATATTCACGAATTTCGTTATGAATGTCAATGATATCATCATTAAAACCCAATTTAATTCTTTTAAACATATTAGTACCCAGAGAGCGTAAATATAACTGGTTAATGTTCAAAATGTTATGTTTATTAGGATCAAAACTGATTCGACCATAGTTTTGTGAACTTATAATACCAATTAAACGTGGATTTAATTTCAGTTCTAAAAATCTAATAATTTTATTCTGAAGTACTTGAAGTTTCCAAAGGTTACGCTTAGTAGTGGATCCCCAACAACAGAGACAGTAAATTAAACGAGAGTGCACTAAAGAATAGTACAGTAATTTAATGGTTTTTGTAGTTAGACTATTAAACACTCTGCCAATAATTCCTATTATAATCGGCACAAGGCTGTAGTCTCTGAATTCATGAATCAAACTTACATATTTCTATATTCCGAAGCCGCTGTTTTCCCTATTGAACGACACCGGCAGGCTTTTCGCTGGCCATTTTTGACTCGTGCGTAACAAAACGATAACGGCGCAGTATCGGAAATGAGTCCCAACCCACGAATCTCGAAGGAAGGCAACAATGACATAAACACCGGTTTGGTGCGCTCCTTTGGAGACAACCAATAAGGCCAAATGGTTTGAGGCAAAGCGTGAACTGCTCCGCTATGATAAAACGAGACAACCAACCATACACTAGCGCTCTGATCTCCCAAGATTAAACCTTGGACGCAGAGGCCGTTCTTCCGAGCATTTCAAGCCAGTAAAAGTACAAATGTTGATTAGTTCAGTTGCGCTAATTCTGTAATATAAGCTTACACCATCCCTCTCAGTAGCCATTCACCATTATAAGAATTCTCTAACAACTGCGCCGTAAATTCTTGTAATTGTTACGACGCTGTGGTTAGGGACAAATTTCTGGTATTTGATAGGAATCATTCCTGCTACTTAAGAATTCTAAGCATTTCTGGAGCCACGCTGCAACACATTAAAAATTAAATGAATTCTCGGCAACAGCAACGCACCAATCGGATTCCTCACTGCTCTTTTCTCCGGACGATGCTCGGGAGAAAATGTATCTCGAGAAAAATGCTCTGTCGGCAGATGAAGAAGGAGCAAGGGATGATAAGGAAGCATGCTGCTGCACCTATCCACCATGATTAATTAATTTAAGCATTTGAGCTCCGCACGTGCATTTGGGATCGTCTTCCGAGAGAGGTGCATCCGAGTTTAATGCGATGGTGTGGCGTTGCTATGGCAACATCCATCTGTAATGATCCGGTTTTTGTTTCGAAGGGAGAAGTGGATGACTTGCGCAGAAGAGATGCAAGCCTAAAGCGGAGCAGAAATGGGTTATTATAAAGGCGAAATTGCCGTGGCTGATTGCAACAAGCAGCAGTTCAATTCCACTCAAGCGTAACTGAACCCCGTGAACGATGATGCGATGGCTGGGTGATCAAACTAGAAGCAAATGCAATTTCCTGGATCAGGTTGGCATATAGTGTCTTCCAGATTTCTGACACCGATGGTGCTACTAGTAGGGTGATCAAGGGAAGGAGATTTCCGCTTTTTTCCCCCTTTCCCCTGATTTTTAACAGCATTGTTCTCACTTTCCTTCCTGTATTTTTTCCCGTCTCCTTTCCGTAAAATCGAGACACAATAATAGTTATACGGTTTTGTATTAGCTCGTGAATTCTGAAAGACCCATTTTATTCCTTCGGAAGGCACATTACCCTTCCAGTGATCACTTGGTTATCGTCGTCATTCCGTATAACTCGTGGCTTAAAAATCTCGTAATGCGCTTGTTTGCCTTCGCATCATCTTCGGAGGTAAGGGCTGCAAAAGCGAATGGCTATCCAGCTTTTTTTTTAATTTCAGTTATATACTGTAAAAAAATTCCTGAAATTCATGAGCCATTTTTCGCGATTCCTTTCGTATTAACGAAACATACTCCTGATTCAACCTTTCACATCAAATGACGAAAATAAATCTGAGTTTCACGGATTTTTCATTCGTGAATTGACGAAAACAACCCTATTAATCTTTCTCCGGTTAATAACGGGAAACTTCCGTCTTTAAGAGGTGTTGACGGAAAAATCCTAAAAATGAAGCTTCCTGGCATTTTCAGACGAAGATATCCCATCTCTTCTTAGAATGAAGGAAGAGGAGGGGGGGGAGCTGAATTTTAGCACCATCAGATACACTATGTGGAAAAAAGTTTCCGAGCACCAGTGCTTTTATATTATACTGCATTTATGGCAAAATAAATAAGGAGTTGGCCGCAGTGGCGCACTCACGGGGGTGGCCAATGCCCCACCCCCACCCCTTGGGCTGACAGATCGGAAAATTGTTACGTCGAAGTTTGCAACAAAAAGTCACGATACGCGATCTACATTTACTTCTTATTCATGTACCGTATAATAATAACATACATTAACTATAAGGGAATAGTTCTGTTAAATAAATTTAATAAAATCTTACCAGGAAAAGAATTTCCTCTACTGTTTCTAACCATTTAACTTTCTTGTACTGTAACATTACTAGTAACTGGAATCGAATAAATGTACAAAAGTTCACCTCCTTCTTAATTGTTATAGCATCTGACTATTTTCCCCGGTAAATTTAGAGGGCGTCACTCCACCCTTGGGAAAATTCTGTGTGCCACTGCCCATGCCCCCTCCCCCTTGGGTAATTTCTGGGTGCGCTACTAGTTGGCCTACCTTTGGTCGCAGTTACATTGTGCACTCCCCATGGCACACTTTCAATGCGATTCTGGTAAGTAGTCGCAGGTATATTGTTCCATTCTTTCAGCAAAATAGTGGTCAGTTCAGACGCAGAAGTTGGACGTGTCGTTCTAGTCTGAATCCGACGTTCAAGTTCATGCCAAAGAGCCTCTATAGGATTGAGGTCGGGGCTTTCAGCTGGCCACTCCAAATTCTGTACACCCATATTCACAAACCATATCGAAATTAAGCGTTCTTTACGGCACGGGGCGTTGTCTTGATGAAAGAAGAATCGCCCGTCTCCGTGAAACTGATAAAGTGTAGGCACGGCGGCGTTGTCTAGAATGTCCCGGTACTTCGTGGGATTCATGTCTCCATTCACAACCACCAACGGTCTGAGTTTACACTACGAGAAACATCCACACACCATGACACTGCCACCACCAAATTCAACAGTTGGGATGACACATTCCGATACATACCGTTCACCTGGCGTACGCCACTCTGAGCAACTTGTGTTTTTCCTGAGAGGTAGACATCGGCGGCTTGAACCGAAATAGACAAACACTTATTAAATCAATATACACTGCTGGCCACCCAAAATGCAACACCAAGAAGGAAGCATCCGATTGGCCTGAAATTCGCAGCGTGCATCGCCCGCGAGAGGACATGCAAACGATTAGCATTGCAGGGCATATTCAAATCATGTGCGCCACCGAGAAGCACAATAAGAAGGATGCACAGAAGGCGGGGTGTAAGTAGTGAAAGTGTTTTGTGCTGCCGGACCTGTGCGTGGGAAGCTTCCTGATGCCTCGTCGCAGAATACGGCAGTCATTCCAGCACGTTTCGGAGTTTGACAGAGGAAGAATAGTGGCTTATCGCGACAGCGGTTTATCGAACCGAAACATCGGCGCCTGTGTGGGACAACATCTAGCCACAGTGAGGCGAGTATGGATTCGGTGGGTGCAGGAGGGACGGACGGACCGACGTGAGCGATTGCCGCAGCCGCGGCACACCACCGAACGAGAGGACCGGCATGTTGTGCGGCGGTCATTGACGGCTCGCACCCCCACATCACGAACGTTAGCGCAGGAATTACGATGTGTTGCGCAACAACCTGTGTCAGCACGTACCGTTCGATGTTGTCTGCAGGAGCGGGGCTTGTCGCACGACGCCCATTGCTCCGATTACCATTGACGTTACACCACCGGCGAGTGCGGCGGCAGTGGGCCGTTGAACGCCGCACCTGGACTACGAAATGGCACGCCCTTTTCTTCTCCGACGAATCCCGCTTCTGCCTGCAACACCACGATTGTCGGGTCCGCGTGTGGCGGCACCGCGGCGAGAGACTGTATGACGCCTGCATTATGCATCGCCATACCGGTCCGTCGCCTGGTGTTATGGTTTGGGGCGCAAATGGATATGACACCCGCACCCTCTTGTACGCATCGCCGGTACACTCAACAGCCACCGCTACATCTCCGACGTTTTGGAGCCTCTAGTCCTCCCTTACCTGCAGGATCTGCCAGCGGCCCCGTTTCAACAGGACAATGTGCGGCCGCACGTGGCACGCATCGTGCAACAATTCTTCACGGCCCACCAGGTGTCACTGCTGCCATGGCCCGCCTGTTCTCCCGATATGCCACCCATCGAACACGTCTGGTCGCTGATCGGCAACCTAGTGGACCGGCAAGCACCACACGCGGCTACGCCTGATGAATTGTGGCAACGCGTGGAAGCAGCGTGGACCGACATACCCCAAGCACACATCCAAAACCTCTTCCGTTCCATGCCGCGGCGTGTAGTGGCCGTTATTGCCAGCCATAGGGGCCGCACGAACTATTGATGTCTGCGTGTTCTGCAAGTCGCAAGGGCCTGTAAGCTCAATCGTTTCATCTTTGTATCAGTTGTTACGTGTCCAGTAAATCTGGCTTTGCTATCTCGTGTCCTTCTTGGTGTTGCATTTTGGTTCCAGCAGTGTTTTTCACATAATGTCATGTCACACTGAAAACACTATCCAACAAAGAAGGAATTTTTCAAATCGGACTCCTAGAAGTAGAGATATTAACAGAAATAAGATATACATCTACGCCCTCTGGCGGAGAAACTGTGGAATATTTTAAGAAGAAAATATTCCGAAAAGGTTTATCGATGTGAGTGGCATCAGTCCACGAAAGAATTTTTTCAATCGATATTTTAGAAGCTCAGATTTTATGGTAAATACGTCAAAACCAAAAATTAATACTTACGCCCCCTGGTGGCCAAAGTATTCTTTACCAAACATTTGAAATTATATGCAAAAGATTTTCCATCAGGAGGTGTATCCGCTGAAGAAAACATTTTTGAAATCGGAGTTTTAGAAGAAGAGTTATAGGGGAAAATGTAATTTACTTTTACGCCCCCAAGCGGAATTTGAAAAAGTAACTATATCTAAAATACTCTTCGATGGGTAATTGAAAAAGTAACTATATCTAAAATACTCTTCGACATAAATGGAATCGAAAGATAAAATATTTTTTTCAATAGGATGTTTAGAAGCAAATATGTGAAATAAAACGTATTTTTGAATTCGACATCATCTGCATTTACGCCCTCTAGCGGCGAAATTTTACATCGTAAAAAAAAAAACGAAATGAAGGATCATCATTCGCATATTTCAACCTTCCCAATGCAAAAATAATTTTTCAAATCGAACTAATAGTTGCAGAGATATCGTGGGTACGGACGGACGGACAAACCAGTAACATAAGCACAATCGTTTTTTACAAGAGGCGTGCTAAAAATACGAATATTCAGCAAAAGAATATTTGTTTTCTTGTTCACTTGCTGATGAGTAAGTACAATTGCGTTTTTTGAAATATACCTCGAATCATAGTTTCTCTTTTTCCCCTTATTTTTTTTTTTTATTTTGATCCTAACAATGGAAGAAACGTTCCCCTCCCACGTATGATCTCGTCTCGCCTGCCCCCCCTGCTCCCAACTGCTTCGGGTATCTTGTAGAATGGATGCCGCATCGGATAGTGTATTAGGCTAGTGGTCATAATTCAGTGATCTCAGTGCATTTTAGGAGTCTTGATTTCACTGAATTTATAATTTTTTATTTTGTGTTTCTGATCAGGGTTCTACCGTGGCAACCTTCCGGTGAGTGAAAAAAAAAAAAAAAAAAAAAAAAATCGCTATCTAGACTTGCACTAGGTACAATACCCGGAAGTGAAATAATTGAAAACCTTCGTGCTTTGGTGCGATTTCTGTACATCCACTGTTTACGTGATGTGCTTGTTTGACTAGCTTGGTTACGAGGAAGAGAATTTGGGGATGATTATTTTTACAGGGCAGGGCTCAACAGCAAACGCCGTATGGCAAACACGCAAGAACGCGCCCAACAAATCAGACAAGCGGCCGTCTGCTGTTACTTCCAGCCAGCCCGAGGCCGAACGCCGCTCGTCGATTGCCGAGTTGTTTACCGTCGTCTCCTGACCTCCTTCAGTGATCCCCATAGCAACACAACCAACAGGGGTGCACCGGCTACGACTCGGGAGATGTGAAAAGCCAGGGGGAATCAATGCTAAAAGGCTTTGAAATCAAGGTCGTGAACTCTGCGTCTGTTCAGGCTGCGACGGGGATGCGTTTTAGGGAGGCCCTCCTTTGGCAACGGAAGATTTGTTTACGAAGCAGGCCGTTGACCTGCTTCATCTAGCTCCCCCATTCCCCCTACTTCAGTATACTGTGGCAGTTGTTACGTTAAACAGTAAGTCTTATTATGATGTGGCAGGAGAACCATATCGTTTCGCAGCTCTGTCGTACAAAAATAATCTGCTGCTTCGTGGAAACTTTTAATAATGTCAAACTCATTACACAAACAATACACCGGTTATTACAGACGATGAATTTCTTAACAGCGATTAGTTTTAGTTCACGAGGTAAAATAAATAAATAAAACACAAGGGTGATGTCACCAAGTTTCAAAACAAACAAAAAGATGTAGCAGAACAATCGCGCCCGTTTATAACGAATTTTTTTACAGTGGTAACTTCTTTATTTGTTCTTTATAAAAATAATCGAGGGAGTACTCTGGTACTCTTTGTAGAAAATGTATAATATGCATCTCTCGCATGCCAGTCTTTGTGGGTATGAAATAAAAGAGTGATTCGAGAGTATACATGTATCGGGGGGAGGGGGCTTTGCTGAATCTTAACCCCCGCAAGGAGATTAAGAGCGACGTACGTCACAAATTAAACATTCAAAAATATTATTTTACATGTTCAAAAATTACATAGTGTCTGCTAGGTATATCCCAAAGCCACAAAGACATTAACAAATTAAACATTCAAAAATATTATTTTGCATGTTCAAAAAATTGCATAGTGTGTACCAGTTATCTTTTGTGCCCTATATGTACGATTTTTCCTTCATCGTCGGCGCAAGAACTTTTCGGACACCCTACGAATTTACTTATTTATTTATAAATAAATAAATAAATATCTAATGCATGTACTATGTGCGTATACTATATATACACACACACTATGTACGTAAGCTATACATTTATGCACTAATGTGCGTATACTATATACAAATTTTGTAATATGTACGCATACTATAAATATATATACTCTATATGTGTAACCTATATGTATACACACACACACACACTATGTACTATATAAAAATTATACAGGGTGATTCATAAAGAAGTATACACTTTCCAGATGCTGTAAAACAGTAACAGTTGAAGACACGGACCACAACTGCGAACCGTTAGGCAGATATACTCATAAAATTTGTGTCCCGCTACTGAGGGAAGTCACCTAACCGCACTGGTTTGGTGACGTGCGAGATTATCTCGATGAACATCTTCCTCACCGATGGATTGGGCGATCCGCGGACTACAACATGCCACTGACCCAATGGCCACGCAGAAGTCCTGATCTTGTGACTTTTTCCTGTTGGGGTACGTAAAGGACAAGGTATTCGCCCCTCCCCTTCCTGTTGATCTAGCGGAGCTGAAACAGCGTATCACAGCCACTATCACTGCACTTGATTCAGGTATCTTACCTCGCGTTTGGGCGGAAATGGATTACTGGCTTGGTGTGTGTCGTGTGACTAAGGATGCACACACAGAACATCTGTGACTGTCTCTAAAAAACTTGAAACATTCCCCTACACCTCTGTAACAGGTAACATAAAATATCTTGCATTGTTCTTGTTTTATAGTGCGTTGAAACTGTGTACTTCTTTCTCAATCACCCTGTATATACACTATATGGACAAAAATCACCGGCACCGGACACCTAGAAGAGAAACACAACATAGCATTTATTGACATACATTAGAACGGTGTCGATCTACCTTTGGACTTAATGCATGCACTGACCCGTCGAGACATGCTTTCGACAAGGTTTCGGAACACAGCGATAGGTATGCGTTTCTAACTGTTGCTTAGTAGTAGGCCTTGGCTCAAAACTTCTTATGCGTCGCTCTATTTCATCCCATAGGTACTCTATGGAATTAATAAGATCAGGGTTTTCTGCTGGCCAGTAAACACACGATACGGAATTATTGTCAAACCACGTCGTAACAGTCCTTGCCTTATGGCTCGGTGCATTATCCTGCTGGTACCAACAAGGCTCGGTTCCAAAGTATTGCCACAGAGTTGGTGGGGCATAATTGTCCAGAATATCGAGGTAGACGTGCTGGTTAACAGATTTGTCCACGATAACAAATGAGCCGAAAAACACTCCCCACACGAGAACACTGCCGGCTTCAAACTTGACTGGAGGAACAGTATGCTGTGATAAATAGCGTTTCCCCGGCTGCCTCCATACCCACACACGGCCATCAGACCGATGGATCGTGTATCTTTATTGATCAGTCCATAAAACCCGTTTCCATTGATCTGCGGTCCACGATAAATGTTCTTTACACCATGCTAAACGACGGGTGGCATTCCGAATGAAGATGAAAGGCTTATGAGCAGCCGCACGACCACGGTAACCATGGAATGAAGTTCCCTGCGAATGATACGTACACATACCGAGGTTCCAGCATTTTTACTCACCTGCACACTGAGGTCTTGTGTAGTACTCCGTCGATTAGCTGTAACGACTCTTCTGAGGCTTCGACGTCCTCTATAATTGATTTTCTTTGGTCTGCGGTAGGTTCTGCTGCTTCAGGCACGCCATATGTCTTTCACTTATTCAATACATCCAAAACAATGGACTTGGGAATGTTTAAACGCCTCTCGGTTTTTCTTATGGACAACCCACTAATACAACACCCAACAATCTTTCCTTTGTCAAAGTCAGTTCTCTCCCGCCGCGACATTTTCACTCAACCTCACAGTGCGATATGATCGCTGTCCTCTGCAGGCTTGTTTTTATACCGTTTGCAGCTGTACCGCACATCTTAACAACGCAGCGGATCCGTTCATTTTCTTTTGAAGGGGTTGTCCGGTGAGTTTTGTCAATACAGTGTATATATTAGGTGTGTAACTTAATTCTCGGACATAGGCATGACACACTGACAGCAAATTATAGCAAAATCGAATATGTACCTAATCAGGGAAATAATCCCCGTCGTGTTGGATACATTTGAGCCATCGGTCAGGGAGCTACCGAATGACACTGCGGAAAAAGGAGGGCTGTTTCGAGTTGATAAAGTTATCAGTACTTGTGTGGACCTCCTCAACAGAAGTGAAGTGCGTATCACTCAGGTGATGTTGCAGGGAGCGAAAGAGGTGATAATCCGACGGGGCGAAGTCTGGAGAATACGCCGGGTGAGACAAAATCTCCCATCCCAGGTCGGTGATCGTGTTTAAAGTCGCTTTTGCTGTGTGAGGAAGCGCGTTATCCTGAAGCAACAGGACCGACCTTCTGCCGTTGCATGGCCTTTTCGCCTCCATTGCGTCACTCTCACGAATTAGCTGCTGACAATAACGCTCAGCATTGAACGTTTCACCAGGTTTGAGCAACTCATAGTGTACGACACGGCGCTGATCGCACCATATGCACAGCAACAACTTCATGGCATGGATATTCGGTTTGGCGGTACTGGTGGTAGGCTGCCCTGGATAAACCCACGATTTGCGCCGCTTAGAATTATCGTAGAGGATCCACTTCTCATCACAGGTCAAAATCTTGTGGAGGAACTCTTTCTTCTTGAATCTGGAGAACAAGGACACAGCAACATCGTAGCGCCTAGACTTGTTTGCAGGTGTGAGTTGGTGGGGCACCCAACGGCCCTCCTTGTGAATCCGTCCAAGCTTGTGCAGGCGCTTTGTAATGGCTTGCCGTGTTACTCCGAGTTCCTGGGCGATCTCTGACTGTGTGCGACAGGTATCCGCGTCCAACAGTTGTACCAGTTCCTCATCGTCAACTTTCTGTTGCTGTCCGGGACGTTCTTCATCACGGAGATCGAAATTCCCCTTCTTAAACCGCTGGAACCACTTCTTACACGTACTGTAGGACACAGAAGCCTCGCCCAAAGCAGCACAGATCATTTGCTGGGGACTTTTTTCAGCTGAAACGCGAACAGGAGGCAGTGCCTCAAATGTTGCTTCTCGAACGACATTGCTTTCACCGTCAACTTTCGTCCCTTCTGTCACTACAGCTGTTAGCGGTTACGGTTGCCTGGAAAGCTGTTGGATGGCGCTGCAATCAGCCATTATCGCACACAGGTATCTGCATTTTCCGACGTTCTATTATCGCTTGCAGTTAGGGGCCGAGAATTAGGTTGCACATCTAATATATAGCCCCCTCCTAAATAGGAATTCCTGGGTGCGCCACTGGTACAAAATGTTTCATTTATTCGCGTCACTCACGACCACACCGAAACACAGTCTGGCACATACTAAGTGGAATTAAATCATTACAACAAACAATAAGGTTTACTAATACCTCACATTGAGCAGTACATAGGTAGTTGGATTAGTGAATATTATTGTCGTAAAACCAATGAAAAAAATCGATATGTGAGTCGTAAAAGTAAATATTTACTAAACTATAGAGGCGGCATTAGTAAATAATTCTTCTGTTTAGTTTTTCAAAAATAATATGTATCATTACACCGGTGTGCAAAAATTAAAGACGAAGAGGAGAAATTAGCATAACAGCGGAACGAGCAGGCAGAACGGACCGAAAGACCACTCAGGAGATAGACTAGGGTCCGGTACGATACGGCATGCGCATATATGCAGCATGACTAAGGGGGGGGGGCCGTGTCGGAAGGGTATAAAGCACACGGGCGGTGTACGCTCAGCAATTCGTTGAAAGCTATTGCACGGTGTGCATCGGTTTGAACGACGTCGAGTTGCTGCCACCGTGTGATATGGCCAACAGGCAATCCAGTAGACGACATCTGGATGTCTTTACCTGAGGTCGCGTCATTGGGAAGTTGGAAGAAGGTGTGTCCGAGGAGTTCGGGATCGCTCAAAGCATCGTTTCACGAGCTTGGAGAGCATTTCATACGACAGGAACAGCTGTCCGAGAGTTTAGTAGTGGTCGTCCACAAGCAACCACGGCGGCGGACGACCGGTATATTCTCATACAGGCGAGAAGAGACAGACGGCCGACAGCGGGAGAAATCGCAAGGCAAATGCAACAGACAATTGAACGTCCGTTATCGCGTTTTACCGTGGCCAGGAGGCTGCACAAAGGTGGTCTATTTGCACGACGACCAGTACGGTTTGTGCCATTAACGCCTGCTCATCGGAGACTGCGTTTCCTGTGGTGCCAGGAACACAAGAACTGGACACATCAGCAATGGGGTCGAGTTCTCTTTGCGGATGAGAGCCGATTTAGTCTGAGGAGCGATTCTAGACGTATACACATCTGGAGAGAGCAGGGAACACGCAATCACACCTCCAACATCATCGAAAGGGACCAGTTTGGAGGTGGCGGAGCTCTCGTTTGGGGAGGTATCATGCCTGGTAGCCGTACTGACCTCCGCATCTTCCAAGGAGGTTCAGACACTGGTGTCCGCTATTGTACCGAGGTTCTCCTGCCTCACGTGCGTCTGTTTAGAGGTGCTGTGGATCCTGAGTTCCTCTTCATGGACGACAGCGCTACACCTCATCGTACAGTGGCTGTCGCAGAGCTGTTGGAGAGTGAAGGTATTCAACGCATGGATTGGCCCGCAAGGTCCCCGGACCTAAATCCAATCGAACACGTGTGAGACCTTCTCGGGAGACGCTTGGCAGCACGTCACCAGCCGCGAGCAACGATTCCGCAGCTGCGATTGGCGCAACAAGAGGAATGGGCCTAGATGCCTCAACAGCTCCTTGACAACCTCGTCCTCAGCATGGACAGACGTTGTAAATCCTGCAACGAAGTCAGGGGTGATCATATCCCTTACTAAAGACTGAATTTTTCTTGGCAGCCGCCTGTCACATGGACGTTTCTGTTTTCTGCCCAGTTGTTTTCGAAGCTACCTTTTCAATAAAGTGCCTTTGTATCCTTTGGATTCCTTGTTTGGACGGTTTTGCTTACTTGTCTCATATTCTTACATCTTGGGGATCTTGTGGTATGTTTAGAGTAGATGTGAAGCACTTCTGCACTACGTTACATTCGAAAAACCGTCTCGTCCTTAATTTTTGCACGCCAGTGTATTATGCATGTATATTATTCAGATTTAGACGAACGTAAGAAACGGCCCTGGCACAAATGAAATGCGAACGAAAATCCATCTGACCATGCGCAAACTATAATCTGACATCAAATTAGAATTGCAAGTGTGTTAGTGAGGGGAGTGGTAACTTTTGATTTAGGACAGGGGTTCTTAACCTTTTTTGACCACGACCAAAAATCAACAACACGGTCAACTTCGTGTCCCATGGGTCTATTTTGAAATTAAAAATGCTAATATACTGTATAAACAAGTGTAGTAATTATTCATTATTACACAAAATATTTGGTTTTTGAAATTACAGTTAAACCAGTGGCGCAACTAAGTGGGGGAGGGGGAGGTTAGGGTTATCTATATAGTGGGAAGGTATGAATTATAACATACTATGAGACAAATGATATAAACAACTGCAAATTAAAACCTTTTACAAAACAGATTTCAATTTCTCCAATTTTTGAAATAACAGAATGCAATTTTTACAGTATCCAAGACACGTCAAAATAAACTCCCATTTGAAATTTCGTCCGAATCAGATGAAAACTTTAGAAGTTAGGCATTTTCTTTTTATTATTGTTAATGAATGTTCGCTGAAAGCCTCCATAGTCCATAACACTCCCTCTGTCTCTCTTTTTCTCTGCCGTCACCCTGCCGTGTCGCATTTGTTGATCATTAGGCATAGGATTCTTGGGGCAGCCAATGTTGCCAAATTGGGGGTTTCCCCGTTAAATTTAGGGAGAAAATTTAGGTTTAGGGGGAAATTTTGCAATGCTGTGACGTCCTAAAATTCCCACAATCCAAGTGATCGGAAGAAGCAATGCTGGTGAACCCCATAATGTCATCTCCAGAAACTGCGGGGGCCTTTACACGTGTTAAACACGAAGAAGGTGTGACGTGCCTGCCCCGCAGGACGCACACGACATAAAAGCAGATAGCAGCGAGAACGAACGTCTGCGTAGCTCAGTTGTTAGAGCGACTTGTTCCAGAATAAGAGGATTGAGTTCGTTCCCCGGCGTGGACAAAAATGACGGAGATATTTACTTCGTTATAATGGCGCCTAAACTTCCCTGATGACCCTGCCGTTCAAGATCTCGCAATGGTGTGATGTTCTTTCCACACCGCGAGACAGGAAAAATAAGAGAATCCTTTCTTCTGCCTGCCCCGCAGGACGCACACGACATAAAAGCAGATAGCAGCGAGAACGAATGTCTGCGTAGCTCAGTTGTTAGAGCGACTTGTTCCAGAATAAGAGGATTGAGTTCGTTCCCCGGCGTGGACAAAAATGACGGAGATATTTACTTCGTTATAATGGCGCCTAAACTTCCCTGATGACCCTGCCGTTCAAGATCTCGCAATGGTGTGATGTTCTTTCCTAACCGCGAGACAGGAAAAATAAGAGAATCCTTTCTTCAGCGCTTCGAAAAATAAATGTGTGTGATGTTGCATTCCACACACCAGATTGACTAGGAGTTCTCAAGCGCACGTTCTCCAGCGGATGGCTGCCTTCAACGATACATGGTCCCAGCTGACCCGTGGACTATGCTCCCCGGCTGACCCGTGGACCATACCCACGGCCCTCTTTCAGGGGGGGGGGACCTCCTTAGAAGATGTGGAGGTCAGTGACTGAACCTCCTTGGAATATGTGGAGGTCAGTACGGCTACCAAGCATGATACCACCCCAAACGAGAACTTCGCCACCTCCAAACCGGTCCCTTTCGATGACGTTGGAGGTGTGGTTGCGTGTTCCCTGCTCTCTCCAGATGTGTATACGCCCAGAATCGCTCGTCAGACTAAATCGGCTCTAGAACTCGACCTCATTGCTGATGTGTCCAGTTCTTGTGTTCCTGGCACCACAGAAACCGCCGTCTCCGATGAGCTGGCGTTAATGGCACACACACCGTACTGGTCGTCGTGCAAATAGACCACCTTTGTGCAGCCTCCTGGCCACGGTAAAACGCGATAACGGACGTCCAGTTGTCTGTTGCATGTGCCTTCCGATTTCTCCCGCTGTCGGCCGTCTGTCTCCTCTCGCCTGTAGGACAATATATCGGTCGTCCGCCGCCGTGGTTGCTCGTGGACGACCACTGCTAAACTCTCGGACAGCTGTTCCTGTAGTTTGAAATGCTTTCCAAGCTCGTGAAACGATGCTGTGAGCGATCCCGAACTCCTCGGTCACACTAGTCACACTTTGACCTTCTTCCAACTTCCCAATGACGCGACCTCGGTAAAGTCATCCAGATGTCGTCTACTGGATTGCCTGTTGGCCATATCACACGGTGGCAGCAACTCGACATCGTTCCAACCGATGTACACCGTGCAATAGCTTTTACCGAATTGTTGAGCGTACACCGCCCGTGTGCTATATACCCTTCCGAAACTCCCCCCCCCCGCGTCATGCTGCATATATGCGCATGCCCTAGCGTACCGGACCCTAGTCTATCTCCTGAGTGCTCTTTCGGCTCGTTCCGCTGTTATGCTAATTTCTCATCTTCGTCCTTAATTTTTGCACACCATTGTATTTGTTGCGTCACTTACATGGGACAGCAGCATGCGGCGCGATCAGATTTCAACAATGGTTTGGACAATGACGCACCGTTTCCCATTTTCGTTACATCGAAATTTTTTACTTGGGATTTACTGACGAAAACGATGCATGACATCAAAACTGTTGATTAAATGCATGGCTAGTACGTAGCATGTACAAAAGCCATTTCATAAAAACTAGGAATAATTTTTCTTTTAGTTGGCAACAGTGCGAAGGGGAAAATAACCACGCACACAACTAACTAAATTAAGGAAGTATCTATTGCAACAGTTATTAGCCGTGGCAGACGATTCTGCTAATGTTATTGCGCAGTTGTTTAAGGTACGTCTGCAGTTTGCCATACAGCTATGGAGGAGAGTGATTCAGAGTTATGAAGTGAAACGCGTTATGCGATAAAGTTTTGCTATCGTTTCGGTAAAACGGCTCCACAAACAGTTGATTTAATAAAAAAAGCTAACAAAGATAAATGACTGGGTAAGTCAACAATTTTTAGATGACACCATGATTTCAAAGAAGGGCGTTTGTCGGCAGAACTCTATCCTAAGCCTGGTCAACCTGCAAGTGTTGTTACGAAGCGCATTGTTAACACCATTTGGGAAATCCTGCAAGAACATCGACGAATGCCGTGTGAAGACATAGCGGTGTCAACTAATATTTCAAAAACGTCGGCATTCCACATTCTACGCGACAAATTACTGCTGCATCGTATATTTTCCAGATGGGTATCTCATCACCTGACGAGAGAACGATTGTTAGCCAGAGTTCAGGCGTGTTATGACTGGACACAAATGATTGCAAAGAATCCAATTTTTCTAAACACAGTAGTAACTGCCGATGAAACGTGGGTCCACTATTTCGACCCTCTCACGAAGCGCGGAACGTGTGTCTGGAAACACACTGGCTCACCTCCTCCAAAAAAAAATCCGCCAAACCAAATCAGCTGGGAAGGTGATGATGATAATTTTCTTTGATCATAAAGGTGTAGTCTACCAGCATGCCGTTCCTCCACAAATTACTGTCAATGCTGAGTTTTACATTTCAGTGTTGAAGCGTAACGTATCGATTAAGCGACCGGACTGGTGGACAAGTGGACGCTACAACATGATATATATATATATATATATATATATACTTAAGAGCAAAACTGAAGACTAAGGAAAAACTTTAGAATTTAAAACGAAGGTTGCAAAATAACCTGAAAATCAAAACGCGCAACGCAGCAGTTTTGAAAATTCAGAATTCACATTCTATAAAGAAGATACCTAAGCAAAAAATACATATATAATTTTGACTCACACCTAGTACAACATAGAAAAGGTTATGTATCTACCTGTGTGAGTAAAAGGAGAAAAGATAAAAAAATAAAATAAAACAACCGAATGTAGAAGGTGTCGAGAATACTGAGCCTTGGCTTTATCAAGGACCAGCAAAAACTCTGCATTTTCTCACTTCCACAAAGACCTAGTTGGAAATGGGTTTCTGCAAGGCCATAGATGCAAGTAACATTCCCACCTAAAATAGTTTAACAAATATATATATGTCATGTCCTCCGTAGAGTTGCATGACCTAGCACTAGTTAACAATTTCGCTTGCATCCATTAACCTTCCTGGCCCGACCCATGCTCTTCATCTGTTACTATTAAACAGAGAGAAGAAGATTAAAGAGAACTCAAGCTGTGAGAGTGACATAATAATTAGAAATGATTTTCAGCCATAACGAAATTCCAAGTTCGTTTGAGAGAGAATTTAAACCTGAAAATCAATGCAAAAGAAATTAAAATTTTTACATTGCAATTAAAAAAGGAAATATTAATTTTTAACGAACAGATTTTTGAAAGAAAACTTGAGTCTAAAACCCCCTACTCTACAACTTATGACAGCTAAAAACGAGAATAAGTTAAAGATAATAATTAACTAAAGAAAACTTTGTGAAAGTTATATACCTTAAACAGTTAGTTGCAATATGTACAAAGTATTTCAGCAGTGCTTTAAGTGCATAATTAATTAGTTATTAAGAACTTAACTACTTTGAAAAAACAGCGCATAGACAGCGCATAGAAAAGGAACATATATATATATATATTGTGGGATGTAAGGTCAGGTGATGCGTAACATCACAGCCTCTCCTTGACAAATGTCAACCCCGCCTTCTCGTGGTGCATCCTGTTCCCACTAAAGGGGCTCTGACGACCGCCAATAGCGGTATAACTATACCATCGGGATTAGAGGAAATTGTATCCCACACTCACCAACCCGCTTGGCCAGCGTGGTGAGTTATGGCCAAACCCCTCCAAAATGATTCCACAACTTAAATCTTGGCCCTCAGTCTCCGGCAGCTGGAATGTACCTGGCCAAGGCAGCGGCCAGTGCGACATGAAGGCAGAGGGTGCTAAGAATCCCCGGAGGACCGGACTAGGCTGCCATCTGATGCTGACCTTGGCTACGTATAATGGACGCTCTCTATCTTCTGATTCAAGGCTTCTTGAATTGGAAGAGGAACTACAAAGGATCAAGTGGGACATCGTGGGGCTAAGTGAGGTAAGGAGAAAAGGAGAAGATCTCATCGAACTGAAAAGTGGACATCTCTTCTACTATCGTGGGACAGATACTGGCAGAACTAGTGGTGTTGGATTTATAATAAACAAGAAACTGAAGGATAAAGTTGTAGAAGTTGAAAGTTCCTCTGACAGAGCTGCACGACTTGTTATCCAACTCTCGAAAAGATACCAGGCTCAGATTATTCAAACTTATGCACCCACCACAAGTCATCCTGAAGAAGAAATTGAAGAATTTTATGAGGAAATTTGTCATCTAAATAATAAAGGTAAGCAGCACTTGAAAATAATTATGGGAGATTTCAATGCAAAAATAGGGCAACGGCAACAGAATGAAACTTCAGTAGGTAAATTCGGTCGCGGCAACAGAAACCAGCGTGGAAATACTCTCGTTGAGTTTGCAGAGGCAGAAGGGTTTTTCATCTTGAACTCCTTCTTCAAGAAAAAGCCACACAGGAAATGGACATGGAGACATCCAAATGGGACGACAAGTGAATTTGATTTTATTATGTGTAACAAAAAATTCGTCATAGAAGACTGCAGTGTGCTAAACAAGTTCAACACAGGTAGCGAACATAGATTGGTGAGATGTAGGATGCACCTCAACACTAAACTTGAACGTGGCAAGCTCATAAGACAAACGAAATCGATTGGCATAACCAACCTTAAAAAACACCATAATACCTTCACGTTGGAACTGAAGAACAGGTTCTCTGCTTTAGAAGGCCTAACATCGGAAGAAGTGGACATCTCTGAAGTTAACAGAAAAGTAACCAAAGCTCTTATGGAAACAGCAACAAAATTAGGTAGGTCTAAGAACAAGTTGCATGTAAACAAATTATCAGGAAAAACCAAAATGTTGATGCAAAAAAAGAAGAGAGATGAGGACAACTAAAGAAGATGTGACTTCCAAAGTGGAATATATAGAGCTATGCAAGACAGTAAGAAAAAGTATCACTGAAGACGTAAGAAAATCCAACTGTGAACTAGTGAGGAAAGCAATTGAAAACAACCAAAGCCTAAAGATAGCAAAAGGGACATCTCAGTAAGGGAAGAAAACAGATTATGGCACTGAGAAAAGAAGATGGTTCTGTAACAAGAAATAGAGGCGAAATTTTGACAAGAGTGAAAGATTTCTACTCCAAATTATATGAAAGGGATGATACATGCACTCCAGACATCATGAAAGATACCAGTACCAGAGTTCCTCCAGTCCTTCCAGCAGAAGTTGCACATGCAATCAAGAACATGAAGCGGGGAAAAGCTCCAGGAGAGGATGGAATTACTGTAGACATCATACAAGAAGCAAGTGGAGAAATCGAAACAGTACTCGCCCAAATTTTCACTCGATGCCTTAATGAAGGAAAGATTCCTGAGGATTGGAACACCGCTACAATGATCCTGCTACATAAGAAAGGTGACATTGAGGATCTCGGAAACTACAGACCTATCAGCCTCCTATCAGTAGTTTATAAAATCTTCACTAAAGTTCTTTCACACCGCTTGAAGGTAACACTGGACATGGCTCAACCGAGAGAACAAGCTGGATTCAGGAGTGGCTACAGCACAATAGATCATATCCACGTACTGAGAGAACTAATTGAAAGAGCGAGGGAATATGAACTTGCATTGTGCATGGCTTTTATCGATTATGAAAAAGCCTTTGATTCGGTGAAACCATCAGCAGTTACAATGGCTCTGAAAACCTGCGGTATTGAAGATGCATACATTAATATTATTAATAACATCTATGAAAATGCAAGTGCAAAGATTCGGTTGTTTGAAAATACAACACACATAAAAATTGGAAAGGGAGTGAGACAAGGTGACACCATATCTCCGAAGCTCTTTAATGCCACATTGGAAAATATCTTTCAATCACTGAACTGGGAAAACAAAGGGATAAAGATTAATGGAGATTATCTAACCCACCTTCGTTTTGCTGATGACGTAGTCATTTTTGCAACTACCCCATCAGAGCTGCAGAGTATGATCCAGGAACTTGCTGACAAGAGTAAAGAAGTGGGATTAAAAATCAACTTTCAGAAGACAAAAGTGATGTTCAATGCTTTTACAAGAAATGAAGATTTATCGATTGATGGAGAAAAGCTGGAGATAACAGACACGTACGTTTATCTTGGACAGCAGATATCAAGTGAGGGTCACATTGATGAAGAAATTAATCGGCGTACAAAACTTGCCTGGAGAGCTTTTGGAAGAAACAGCATAATTTTCAAGAGCAATATGCCATTATGTCTTAAAAGAAAAGTGTTTGATCAATGCATCCTTCCAGTGCTTACGTATGGTGCAGAGACGTGGACCTTAACTAAAAGAGACATACAAAGGCTGCAGACAACTCAAAGTAGCATGGAGAGGTGCATGCTTGGTATAACCAGGAGAGATAAGAAGAGGAACTCGTGGATCCGAAAAATGACAAGAGTGGAAGACATCACGATCAGAGTTAAATCCCTGAAATGGCAATGGGCTGGACATACTGCCAGAAGGACAGATCATCGATGGACAGCCGAAATTTTAGATTGGATTCCAAGGGACAGGAAAAGACCCAGAAGAAGACCACATGGGAGATGGGTGGATGAAATTCGAAAGTATGCAGGGGTGACATGGAGGAGACTGGCACAAGACAGACCGTTGTGGAGGAAACTTGGGGAGACCTTCGTCCAGCAGTGGATTGATAATGGTTGACAATGATGATGATGATATATATATTGTAGGTTTAACGACCACCATGAGCAACTCAATGGGCTATAAGCAGTCGCCCGTCCCTAATTTAGGGCCACTGGCTCCAGGGAAGGGAGAGAGCCGGGGCCGTAAGACAAGCACACAACATCCATGCCTCACCGGGATTCGAACCCGGACCTATCTCGGACGAATTATCAGAAGCCATCGTTTAGACCACTGCGCCACCAGGGCGGCATCCCATGGTAATACCTACCCACATATGTGTCTGCTTGTGTTCAACAGTTTCTTACGAAATGAGGTACTGAAATCATGCCACAGCCTGCCTACAGTCCTGACCTCACCCCATGCAATTTCTGGTTGTTTCCAACAATGAAGGAGAAGTTCCGTGGAGCAGCATTCAACACACATGCTGACCTTATTCAAGCTATATACAGGGGTCGCTAAAGGAGCTTCCACAAAATGCCTTCGCCACATGCTTCGAAAAGTGGACTCAACTATCGGACCGTTGCATATTATCCGAGGGAAGATATATATTTTGAGAAAGAATAACATATATTTTGCTGTACCCATGTTTATTCATTTTGTGTGATTTTACTGTCAGTTTTTGTGGAACGGCCGTTGTGTATAACAGCAGCATGTACGTGTGTACGCAGTTCATATAGACAGGAAAACTCCATGAATCTAAAGAACTTCGCTTCTTCGCAGCACATGGCACTTTTAATTCTTTTGTGGAATCGTTTTTATGCTGCACTAGAAGCATGGACGTTGTGTGACATCGAAAATCTTATTACGGTGTTCAATGAAAATATTGAAAATGCAGCCGATAATGTCTGTCCTGTAGTTCATCCTCTTCTTAAGTGTGAGCGTTCGAAATGTGAGTCCTCTTCCGTTGAATTTGATACACAATCTCAGAATCTTCTAGAAGTTGACTTTCAACAACATCATCGTAGGCAGTGGAAAACCCCGACGTCGCTCCGTCGCTTAGTTCGTCTTGCACAATTTTGTCCCACATTTGAACCAGTTGAGGATCTGCTTTCCCCCTAAGCGCTTCATTCCCACCACAACCCAATCAAAACCTCTTGCGTGGAAAGCAATTACAGATGCTAGAAGTCTGCTTTTCCTTGAGGTTTTTTTTTCCAGATATTTCTCAGTTTCTCTTTCCCTGTGATATTTTGAGCAACACAGTAAAGGTTTTTCAACAATTCGTAATTTCCGTAACCGGGAATTTTGACTTTATAAAATAGTCTACATGTAGTTTTCTACCTAAATCAAGTTTTTAGACATTCCGGGCCATGCAGAACATTGTCCTGCTGGAATATAGCGCCAGAACAACTCTGAAGGAAGGGTATCACCTCTGCTCTGAAACATCCCTGGTGTATCGGTGGCTGTTAAGGGTTCCCTCAATTCGTATCAATCGAGATCTCGAATTGAACCCCATGGAGCCCCAAACCATAACGCTTGGCGTTGGGCCGGTATGACGTTGAAAGGTGCCATTCACTACGATGTCTTCGAACACGTATGCGACCATCATGGTGCATCAAATTGAATCGTGACTCGTCAGAAAACACGACACGTTGCCAATCAGCGCACCAATGTCTGCGTTCGAGACCATACTGCAGCATGAAGCGTGTGTGGTTGAAGATCAAAGGAATGTGCCGCAACTGCTGCTAGCGACCAGTACCCTGTTAGACGTCGAATTGTGGTAGAGGACAAAGTTTGACTTGTGACAATGCTCCATTGCTGCGCTAAGCCTAACACCGTGCATGTCGCTGTCCGATAAATCCCCATGTAGCCCAGCCTTGCAATTTAACATAAGCCTAATACTGAGTCACCTCCTTCTATTCCTATAAAAGATAGTTGCTCAGTGTTGGGCCTAGGTTAAATAACAAGCCTGTGCTACCTGGGTCACTGCCATATGGTACATGTGTCTGTCTCCCCCTGCGGGCTTGTAATTTTGCGCTCCTTTTCTTGGATTTCTATGCGTCCGAGCTTCATCTGTCCACTGACGTCACGTTCGTATCAATCACTGTACTAGCGAACCTTCCCGTACGAATGGATATTTCGCGGTAGGAAATTCCATCTTCTCTCATCCCAACCATTGTTCCTCGCACAAAGTCCGTCAGGTGCTCATAATGAGACCGTCTTCGGCAACGGGGCATAGTGAGCCACAAGAAACACCCTTTCGACTCAATGTCGTCTCTTCACAGAAGACAACATTTCGTTTGAGCCAGCTCTTTATACTGTGACGTATATTCTAAATTAACTTTCCTTTTTAGTTTCTTTCCCTATGTAAATCTTGAGTTTATTCTGTTATTCTTCACTCCTAACGTGAGATTTTTTCTCTCAAACGAATACGTTTGGCAACACAATTGAGGTTGAATGAACGTGACGTATGTCTGAGTTTTGATAAGAACAAGAGATAAAAACGACGACTGATCTATTGCTGGAGAGCGTTGTAAGATAGAGCGTTGGACTGTAAACTGATTATTGAAAAGAGCGTTGTGTGGTGTGTGGAGAGTGTAGTGCAATAGGCTATGCTACGATGTGTTTGCTAAATCCTGAATAAAGCATCTTTTCCCGTAAGTTGACTTCTGTTGTTTTACATGTTTTGTCTGGCCGTTAAGGTTTCTTTCATTTAGGAATTATTTCTTAGTATGTTGATGTGTTAAAAAGACGTAGAAGTAGAAAAGACTTTTACGCTATAATACTTAAGAATGGACACTTCAGCGCGTGTTGCTCGGAAACCGTATGCGTATTTCCACTGAAATTTTAATAATTTACATGCCTCAACCTTTTGTTCATATCCTTTGAGTTTCTAGCTAATACAACCAGTCCTTGATGGTGTTGCAATTTTCACAAACAGCTGTGTATATACATAAAGTACAGATACTCAGTCAACTCACAGTATTGTGACCACCTCCTCTTTTTGACGTCAACAGCGCGTAGCCAATGAAAGAAGTCACGTCTCGTGAGCTGGCTGGTAGGGTACATAAGGTGTGCTGTAGACATTCTGAAAACATATCACTCGTTGCTGTCATGGATAAAATTAGCGATTTATCAGATTTGCGAAAAGGGATGATTAACGGCTTTCGGGCCAAGAGTGGCAGTATTTCTGAATCAGCGCAGTTCGTGAACTGTTCGCGCGCTGCTCTGGTTAAAGTGCATCGTGATAGGAGAAATGGCACCATTGCGAATAAGCTACGTGGAAACTGCGGAGCACCACGTGCCATTGATGAGAGGTGAAAGTGGGCTTCAAAGGTACGTGACGGCCGATCGACACCCTACAGTGGAGCAACTCACGGGCCGAATGAACCAGGGGGCTACCAAAAGTGTGTCCAAAACCACAGTTAAGCGAACCCTACTGCGTATGAAGCTGCGATGCAGACGGATGGTCACTGCACCTATGCTAACGAAGGTGCATCGGCAGATAATGTTTACATTTGCACCGCAGTATCAGAGTTAGAACTCCGCAGATTGGCAAAGGATTGCCTTCTCCGATGAGTCACGTTTTCTGCTTCATTGGACGGATGGACTTTGGCGTAGAAGGGGAAAAACATCGGAGAACAAACACTCTTCAACCACTGCTGGCAGAACACAAGCTGGCGGGGCCATCGTTATGGTCCGGGGAATGTTTTCGTGGCATTCTCTGGGTCCACTCATACATGTGGAAGGCATTATGGACCGAATTCGTTATGAATCCATCCTTGCAGACCACGTACACCCATCTAGACGGCGGTTAATCTGGATATTAGCTGATGGTCACAATTATGTGACCATCAGCTGTATGTATGTACCATATACATACATATATATATATACACTGACGGAAAAAAATCCCAACACCACGAAAAAATAGTTGTAGAGGAATGAAATGGCGGCAATACATTCGTATAAGTAACATATTTAATACATTAAGGTTTCAAGATCACAGCTTATTGTAAGCGCGAGAAGAGCCATTTTATATGTGAAATGATGGTACATTAATAACCGGTGTAACCGCCAAAATGTTGAATGCAAGCACGCAAACGTTCATGCATTGTGTCGTACAGGGGCTGGATGTCAGTTTGTGGGATGGAGTTCCATGCCTGTTGCACTTGGTCGGTCAATACAGGGACGGTTAATGCTGGTTGGGGGTGACGCTGGAGTTGTCGTCCAATGATGGCCTATAAGTGCTCGATTGGTGAAAGATCTGGTGATCTAGCAGGCCACGGCAACATGTCGACTCTCTGTAGAGCATGTTGGGTTACAACAGCGGTATGCGGGTGAGCGTCATCCTGTTGGAAAACACCCCTGGAGTGCTGTTCGTGAATGGCAGCACAACAGGTTGAATCACCAGACAGACGTACAACTGTGCTCTTCAGGGTGCGTGGTATAACCACGAGAGTGCTCCTGCTGTCATAGGAAATTGCTCCCCAGACCATAACTCCAGGTGTAGGTCCAGTGTGTCTCGGCAGCAGACAGGTTGGTTGCAGGCGCTCACCTGGCCTCCTTCTAACCAACACACGGCCATCACTGGCACCCAGGCAGAACCGGCTTTCATCAGAAAATACAACAGATCTCCACTCCGTCCTCCCATGAGCTCTAGCTTGACACTACTTACGTCGCAAACGGCAGTGGTTTGGAGTAAGTGGAATGCACGCTACAGGGGGTCTGGCTCGGAGCTGTCCTTCAAGTAACCGATTTGTAACAGTTCGTTGTGTCACTGTGGTGGCCACTGCAGCTCGAATTGCTGCCGCAGACGGTTCCGGCTGGCCACGTGCCACGTGGCCAGCCGGAACCCGGACTTCTTGAGACATTACCTTCCCTTGACAACCGCTGCCAACAATCATGCACAGGGGCTACATTCCTGCCAAGTCGTTCTGCAATATTGCGGAAAGAAGATCCACCTTCTCGTAGCCCTATTACACGACTTCGTTCAAACTCCGTGAGCTGTTGATAATGGCTTCTTCGTCTTCTTAAAGGCATTCTTGACTAACATCAACACCCTGCGTCGAATCTCAACGATAACTAACGCTCACGAACGTTACAGCGCGTATTTACAGCAAATCTGCTTTGCGTGTTCCGAGGGGCGCTACTAGCGCCACACGTATGCGCCGAGCGCGAAATTTGCATAGACGTCATCTTACAGATGTACTCTCACCGCCTAACAACTGTCGTTTATCTAACACAACCCCTTCTTGGTGTTTGGAGTTTTTTTCCGTCAGTGTATATATCATCATCATCATCATTGTCAACCATTATCAATCTACTGCTGGACGAAGGTCTCCCCAAGTTTCCTCCACAACGGTCTGTCTTGTGCCAGTCTCCTCCATGTCACCCCTGCATACTTTCGAATTTCATCATATATACGGATATATACACCAGTGGTGTCGCGTGCCCATTTAGGTTGGGTGTGCGCTCTTATGGGAAAAAATACCTTAAAATTTTATTATGTATCCCGAGCTGCGAAATACGCGCATTGATTTTGAACACACGGAAGTATTTCTTTTATTTACGTGTCGTCTAATAACTTACGGTAAGGATCTTTACATACACTCCGTTGTAAGAAAAATCTGAATTTCCTGTGCAAGTACTAGAGTAATGAAGGAATTTTCGGTATATATATATATACACTGAAGAGCAATTGAATTAGAGATACCTGTCTAGTAACGTGTAGCACCACCTTTCGGCCTGATGACGGTTGCAATTCGTCTCGGCATGGACTCGACAAGACACCGGAAGCGTTGGAAAGCCATACGGATCCACGACCCCTGAACAAGCTCCCACAGTTCACGAAGATTTGATGAAGGGGGTCAGAGCCTAGAACATCTCTCTCGATGGCATCCCAGATGTGATCGATGGGATTGAGGTCAGGTGACCAAGCTGGCCAAGGAAGCGAGGTCACATCAATGGAGTGTTCATCCAACCATTCGGATACAATCCGGGAGCGATGGCACGGTGCATTGTCCTGTTGCAGGATGAGGTTCCCAGTGGGATGTTGAAGACACACAAACGGGAGCAAATGGTCGTCCAGGACATTCCGGTAAAGTTGACCCGTGAGGGACGATGTCACACGTACTAGGGGTCCCATTTCAGTCAATGAAAACAGTCCCCAGACGAGAATACCACCTCCACCAGCTTGAAGAGTACCCTGCTGGCAAGAAGGATCCATCGCTTCATGTGGTTTGCGCCGTACTCGTATCCTGCCATCCGCATGTACACACGTGAATCTTGCTCTTCAGTCAGGCAACATTTTTCCACATGTCTAGGGTCCAGTGGCGATGTTTCCGCGCCAATGCTAATCTTTGCACCCTGTGATGTGCGGTCAGCAGTGGTACCCTCGTGGGACGAATGGTTCTGTGCCCCATAGCGAGGAGATGGTTCTGGATGGTACACGTTTTTGTGCACCAGCGTTAAATTGCCGAGTGATTTCTTGCACTGTGGTCCGTCTATCCGCTGTTACGTGACCCGACGATGACCCCGCTCATCCACACGCTGTTGTCCACGGCAGTTGGCCCTTGCAGGAATAGTTTTATCGGATTTGATGTACTCACGGTGCACCCGTGACACAGTGGCTCGTGAAAATCCCAGTGCCTGCACGACTTCCGAGATGGAGTGACCCATTCGTCGGGCCCCGACAATTTGCCCACGATTATATACGCTTAGATTCTTCGTCTTACCCATACTGCGTACGACTCTTACTGATTCCCGTCGCATCACTCCTTATACACTGCTGGACAATTGCTAAGGATGGATCATAAACGGTTATACAGCGCATAAAAAAGTAAGTGTGGTTGGATGCCAAGTGAAATAAAATAATGTCAGAATGCGAGGACATTACAAGAAAGACAATTTATTGTGCTCTGAAATCCAGAAGGCTTTGGAACGTGTTGAATTGTCAAACAGGCCATTTTGTGCAGAATACGTAAACGTGAAAAATGCAATTACCGTCCTCAGGCGTTCCGGCGTAAGATGTCAATACGAGATATGGCCACCATGGAGGGCGATGCAAGATTCCACACGTCGTGTCATGCTTTGCACAACATTATCAAGCAGCTGTTGGGGTAATTTATCCCATTCCTCTGTCAGTGCACGGATGAGGGTGTCCTTGTTTATTGGAGGGCATTGGCGACCAAAAAGACTCCTCCCTAAAGCATCCCCCACATTTTCAATGGGATTCAGATCTGGGGAACGTGCTGGCCATACGAGGCGTTGAATATCCTCGCTCTCAAGACACTCCTGGACAGCGACTGTTCGATGACATGTTGCGTTGTCGTCCATGAAAATGAATCCATCACCGACAGCACCACGGAACATGCGAACATGAGGTAGCAGAACATCATTAATGTATCGTTGGCCAGTCATAGTCCCAGTTGGAAGCACATAGAGGGACGTACGGCCATTGATCATGATGCCAGCCCATACCATGACACTACATGTCGGATATCGGTCCCTTTCCTGTATGTTTGCTGGACAATATGCAGTACCACTATCACGCCAGATCAGTTGTCGTCGACAATCAGACGATAGACTGTATCTACTCTCATCTGAGAAGAGGACAGCAGACCAGTCGTTATCAGTCCAATTGCGATGTTGATGGCACCATTGCCAACGGGTGGTACGGTGACGTCTGGACAATGGGATGCACACAACAGGACGGCGGGCGTATAGTCCTCCTTCATGCAAACGTCTGGCGACAGTTTTTCGGGAGATCCGCTTGCCAGTAGCAGGCATAAACTGATTTGCTACCTCACTAGCTGTGCTGCGCCGGTGTGTTTTTGTTGATAGCTCTATGTACCGATCTACTGCAGGTGTCGTACTGCGAACACGACCTCTCCCGTGACGTTTGCTACACTCTCCATTTGTTTGAAATGATTTCCAAAGCCTTGAAACAACACTGTGGCTGACGTCGAACTCCCTGGCAACATCTGTTATTTTTCGCCCTTCTTCAATCTTGCCAATAATACGGTCACGCGTAAAATCATCTAGGTGATGTCGGGAAGACATACTAAAAATTGCAAGTTCGTCAATTGATTCCTTCCCTTTCAACTTTGCGTTTGAACAACAACGGTCAATACGCGTCAAATCCTTTGTATCTCTTATCAGCGCTATGACGTCACGAACAAGTTCGGCAGTCCAAAATATGCATGCGCACAACACGTCTTACTGTATTTCGCACTTATGCTAATTTCCACAGTTTCCTGCCTTACATTTTATGGTTGCTATCGTTGCTATTGTCATCCGTCCTTAGCAATTGTCCGGCAGTGTATTGTCAGATCGCTGCATACGTCATGTCGTTTCCGTTTACAGGGCCGCCCACAGCGCCACACTTGCATAACGCCAGCTGTCTCTAATTCAATTGCTCTTCAGTGTATATAGCTATACTTAATATAGATATATATCATCATCATCATCATCATTGTCAACCGGTATCAATCCACTGTTGTATGGTCTTCCCAAGTTTCTTCGACAACAATCTGTGAAAGAAACTTGGAAGACCAATCTCCTCAGTGTCACTTGGACATGCTTTCGAATTTCGTGCACCTATCTCGCATGCGGTCTTCTTCTGGGTCTTTTCCTGTTTCATGGAATAAAGTCATAAATTTCGTTTGTCCATCGGTGGTCAGCCTTTCTGGCATTATGTTCAATCGATTGCCATGTCAGGCATTTTATTCTGATCATGATGTCTTCTATTCTTGTCAGTTTCTTTATCCACGAGTTTCTCTGCTTATCTTTCCTTGTTACGCCAAACATGCGTCTCTCCATGGTTCTTTCAGTTGCGTGCATTCTCTGTATGACTTTTTTAGTTAAGGTCCACGTCTCTTCTCCATACGTAAGCGCAGGAAGGATGTATTGATTAAACACTTTTCTTTTAACACATAATGGCATATTGCTCTTAAAAATTGTACTGTTTCTTCCAAAAGCTCTCCAACCAAATTTTATACGCCGATTAATGTCTTCATCAATGTGACTCTCGCTTCATATGTGTTGTCCAAGGTAAATGCAGGAATTGGTTATCTCAAGCCTTCAACTGATAAATCTGCATTTCTTGTAAAAGCATTGTACATCAGTTTTGTCTTCTGAAAGTTCATTTTTTAATCCCACTTCTTCACTCTTGTCATCAGCGAGTTCCTGGATTATATGCAAAGATAGGATGACATGGCCTCGCGCTCTGCTGCAGGAGTCAATGTGATCTAATTTATAAAATACATGAATAAAATAAACACTTCAAGCACTATAGAACTCATAATAACTTTGTGACAACTATAAATTATACATAGTCTGCCATCGGGTGATAATCTTCAGGGAAGGACGTATCCCACGGTTGAGCCACTGACAGGTTTCATGCGGATGTCTAAATTTAGAAACCCCGGCCGAAAAAGAAACAAGTGGACATCCCATCCTTCCATGCCTGTCAGAAAATCAGTATTAAAGTCATCTCAAATAAAAAATAATTTTTCAAAAATGGACCTACCTTTACCCAGGCTGGTGCCTAAATCCAGTAAACACAATTTACCGTTGCCATCCACCTCACTGAATAATTATTATTTATTTGAGATGACTTTAATATTAATTTTCTGATAGGTAGGGAGGATGGGATGTCCACTTGTTTCTTTTTTTGACCGGGGTTGCTATAAATTTAGGCATCCGCATGAAGCTTGTCAGTGGCTCAGCTGTCGAATGCGCCCTTCCCTGAAGATTGCCACCCGATGGCTGACCATGTATAATTTATAGTTGTCGTTCTATAAAGAAGATACCTAAGCAAAAAAATACATATATAATTTTGACTCACACCTAATACAACATAGAAAAGGTTATGTATCTACCTGTGTGAGTAAAAGGAGAAAAGATAAAAAAATAAAATAAAACAACTGAATGTAGAAGGTGTCGAGAATACTGAGCCTTGGCTTTATCAAGGACCAGCAAAAACTCTGCATTTTCTCACTTCCACAAAGACCTAGTTGGAAATGGGTTTCTGCAAGGCCATAGATGCAAGTAACATTCCCACCTAAAATAGTTTAAAAAATATATATATAAGTCATGTCCTCCGTAGAGTAGCATGACCTAGCACTAGTTAACAATTTCGCTTGCATCCATTAACCTTCATGGCCCGACCCATGCTCTTCATCTGTTACTATTAAACAGAGAGAAGAAGATTAAAGAGCACTCAAGCTGTGAGAGTGACATAATAAATAGAAATGATTTTCAGCTATAACGAAATTCCAAGTTCGTTTGAGAGAGAATTTAAACCTGAAAAACAATGCAAAAGAAATCCAAATTTTACATTGCAATTAAAAAAGGAAATGTTAATTTATAACGAACAGATTTTTGAAAGAAAACTTGAGTCTAAAACCCCTACTCTACAACTTATGACAGCACGAAAACGAGAATAAGTTAAAGATAATAATTAACTAAAGAAAACTTTGTGAAAGTTATATACCTTAAACAGTTAGTTGCAATATGTACAAAGTATTTCAGCAGTGCTTTAAGTGCATAATTAATTAGTTATTAAGAACTTAACTACTTTGAAAAAACAGCGCATAGACAGCGCATAGAAAAGGAACAAGCTTAGCCTTCTTCTGTTCCTAGGTACCCCAAAAGACGCTCAAAGTTACAAAGAAAAGTAAGAGTTAAAACCCGCATAAATGTTAACAGACAAACCAATGCTTAAAAGCTGAAAAGCTAAAAAACGACAGAGAAAAGGTACATAAAGTACAAACATTGAACTTATAAAACCTAGAACCCAAAAACAAGGAAGAGAGCTTACCTCTTGTGTGACAAAAACTTTTCTCCTCACAAGAGGAGAACATGGCTGACCCCTTCCGCCACTCCCTAGACGCTGGGGGCAGTGAGGGTGGGGCTGATGGCCTCCTCATACAGCAAGAAACCAACGTGCGGAGATTTTAACCAGAGAAAAAAATATATAAACTTAAGACTGTGGATCTGTATGATCAGAATGAGCAGAATTAACTCTCCAGAATACATGAGAAATATTATAAAATACACGAGCAGTTTATTTAATAATCTTTGCATGTATTAAATCACCTTAGTGAGCTTCTATAGATTAATCAGAATCTTATTAATTTTAATGTTGGTTTTACTATTTTTAGTATAGCTATCCTAGTGATGAATAACTAGTTTTCTTTTTTATTTGTTTTTATTTTCTTTTATAAACAGATTTTTAAGCTTTTTTTGTGATTTTGTTTATATTATTTAATTTTTTGTTTTAATAGGACCGTCATATCCATAGCACTAAGGTTCCTTTAGGTAGTTAATAGGCATCCTCTAGCCAACTTCCTTACGGCTTTGATTGGTCAGAATCATATTATTAACTGTGTAGAAAATTAAAGCAGATCTGCCAACCTTACTCTATTATTCAGAATAATTTTTCTTAAAGTTCTTTTGATGAAAGAAGAAGGAATTTCGTTCTCTAGAAAACTTTCTAATAGTATATTAATGTGGTAATTGAAATCCAAATTGTTGCTGCAAATTCTTGAAATTCTTAGGACCTGAGAAATTAGTACATTCTCAATTACTTTGGTTGAAATGTTATTATTCCAGTGTAGATATTTAATTACTTTGAAAGGAAAATTAACTCTTTTATCAAAGAGGCTAACAGATGGGTTACCTCTGTTGAGCTTAATGCTTAAGTCTAGGAACTCAAGTTCCTGATTACTGTGGTTGGTTTTACATAAGTTAAGAGAGCTAGGATAGATATTATCAAAATCACTCTCTATAACTTCTGAAGTATTGATACACAGCAGATCATCAATATATCTAAAAGTGTAAAGGTAGTTATCTGAGCAGGTGGGGTGATTTTTAATGAATTTATATTCCTTAAAGAACAGGAATAGATTAGCGATATTTGTGGACGTTGATGTTCCCATTGGAATACCGTTCACTTGCTTATAGAGAGTATTATTATATAAGATATGGTTATTTTTTATGCAGCAATTGAGATAAGAGTTCCAAGTTCCTACATCAACAAATTGGTTAAGTTTAAATTCTGCATACAGCTCTTTAAAGGTAGTGATTATATCTGATAGAGGCAGATTAGTATATAGGTTTTCAAAATCATAACTATTAATATCTAGGGGACAAACTTTGAGTATAGTAGAAATTACTTCTGCATTATTATTAATTATCCAAAAATCTCTGTACATCAAGTTAGAACAGTTTCTAATGTGTTTCAAAACCTTCTTTAAGACATCTTCAAAAGCAAGATCTATTTTCTTTTTATGACTCCTTACTCCACTAGCTATGAACCTGAACTTCACAGGATCCTTATGAAACTTAACCGTTGCAAAAAGAAATGGAAATTCAGGCCCATATCTTCTAGTTTGTGGAATTTTAAGTTTCTTGAAGAATGCCTTAAACCGATTTTCTAACTGCTTGGTAGAATAACTTACGGGCTCGTATGTTACTCTATTATTGAGTTCCATAGTTAACAATTCAAAATAGAACTTCTTACAGATAATTGCAAAATTATTGCTAGCTTTATCCGTAGTGGTAAAAATAAATTGGTCTTGTAGTTTGGAGAGTGACCTTTTAGCTTCTCCAGAGAAAAAGAGATTTCTGTCGAAACAAAAGTCCAGACCTGCCAACTCACCGGTGAAGCTATTGATTATATTATATTTCCATTCTGCGAAGGCCTCAATAGGCTGATTGTACGTTAAACTGGTTTTTACGATGTACTTATTTACATCTTGAGTGAAGCTCTCAAGAATCCTTTCTTTGGAAATTGTGAAGGAAGGTCTGAATTTAGAGCCATACTCTAATAAATTCCTAAGCTTTTCATTTTCAACATAACTCAAGTTTCCGGTGATAATATGGTTGTAATTCTTATCATAGTGAACTGTTTCTTTATGTTCATCACAAGAACAAGTAGTAATTACAGGAATGTAGCTCGAAGAGTTAAGTTTGTAGTTTTTAACTATTGACCCTAAGGTCTTAACATATTTAAAACTTACAATAGACTGGTGCCTGTGGATGGGAAAAAAAATTGCATTATTGTAGAACAGCTTCCTTACATTGAGATTATCGTAGGCTTTATTTAGGAACCTGATGGTAACAAAATTACTGGAAAATTCTTTAAGAGAAATTTTATCTTTAAGAATATGTTTAAGAATGTCCAGAACCAAAGCAAAAACATGCTTATCAACATGGTCAGCAGTTTCATTCCAGAATTTGAAAAAACATTTAAGGACAGAGTGCTTGAAGGACTTGAGAATTTTGTAAGTATTTTTAACAAAATTAGTGCCAGTTTTAAAGCTTTCCAGAGTTTTTAGCAAGTTAGCAAAATCAACTTTGCTTGATGTGCGAAATAACCTCTGTCCTCTATTACCTCTAGAGCAGCTCTTATTATTAACAAGAAAGAAGAGTTCACGAATTGAAAATTTATGCTGATTATGCTTATTGTCAGATAGAGTGGAATTAAGGCCATAGGGATAAAGAGACTGATGCTGCAAAATTTCAAGGGATTCAGTTTCTAGCCGAGCATAGAGGTCAGGAATAATATGTAGTACCTCTATTTTCACTTTGTCAAAACCATGAGTATGGAAATGCTCTAATTCAAAGGTAGAGTACTGGTTGGCGTTTGTGGAGGGGTTCACTCCTGAATTAGAGAACTTGTTTACTAGAGACCTGTGACCATTAATCCTAAGATGAAGAGGATTTTTACTTTGGCCAATATAGCTAAGGTTGCAGACAGTACAGGTGAGCTTATAGATGGTATTGTAGGCTTTGCAAAACTTGTTGGAGCAATTATCCTCAACAGAAGAATACAGGTTAGGATCTGCAGATTTACATGTCAAACAACGTTTGTCATTTCATAACTTTAGATTACCTTTGCCAGCGAGTTCATACACTATGGGAAAGGGTGCTAGCCTAACCGAGCGGGAGGACTTAAAATATCTGAGCTGACCTCCAATCCTTTCATCGTCCTTAGAACTCCACTTATATATATATACATGCAGGGTGTGAGAGAATTATTGGACACATTACAAAATTATACAATGAGTGGCCACTTTATTATGACCACCCTCAGTACTTCATTAGGCCAACTTTTCCTTTAACACTGCGTGGATTCTTCGTGGCATGGACTCCATAAGATGTTGATAGGTGGTTTGTGGGATTTGAGACCATGCTTGATGAATAGTACTTTCCAGGAGTGTGAGATTGCAAGGTTGTGGATCCAGCTGTCTGATGGCTCGTTCAACTTCATTCCACATATCCTCAATGGGGTTGAGATCTGGAGATTGTGGGGGCCACCTAAGCAAACCAAACTCACCGGCATGTTCCTGAAACCAATCCTGTACAATACGAGCACTATGGCAGGACGTATTATCTTGTTAAAAGTAGCCATCGCCATTGGGATAAACCATCCTCATGACAGGATGCACTTGGTCGGCAACGATGTTTAGATATGATGTGCCAGTCAGACGTTGATCAACACGAATTAAAGGGCCTAAAGCATGCCAGGAAAGCATTCCCCAAACCATAACGTTGCCTCCACCAGCTTGAAGGGTTGTAGCAATGCATTTGGGGTCCATGCTTTCGTGCTGTTTCAACCAAATTCTCACTCGGCTATCGGCATGGTGCAACTGAAAAGGTGATTCATCGGACCACATAATTTGTTTTCAATTATCGACTGTCCAATCATTGTGCTCCTGTGCGAACTGGAGTCGTTTTCTCTTGTTAACTGCAGCCAGCAAAGGTGTTCGAGCAGGCCTTCGGCTGCCATATCCCATCCGATGCAGTGAACGGCGAACAGTGCGTGCAGAGATCATTTGAGGGGATCCTTGATTAAGATGGTCAGTAATTTGCTGCACTGTTGCCCTTTCTGTTGTCTGTTATCAGTCTGGACACTCTCCGTTCCGCCCGAGCAGTCAGTAGTCGATGACGACCACACGTTGCACGTAGAGACCCAGTTTTTTGGCTGATAGTCCAGTCTTTAAACACTTTAACAACAGCTGCTCTGGAACATTTCACGAATGCGGCAGTTTCGGTGATACTCGCTCCATTGCTCCGAGCTACTACAATCATCCCACGTTGAAAGTCCGTCAAATCGCATTTTTTACACATCTCGTCACCCAAAAATCACGTCTATTACTGTCGCAAGCACTAAGCTTTCCCTTTTTATACTAGCCTCGCCCTCTGGCAGCAACAGCATGCAGCCATATCTCATTTGCTTAAAACTGTCAGGTGGTCATAATAAAGTGGTCACTCAGTGTATAAAACAAAACGTTAAACAGTTAAACATATAGAAAGAAACTGACTGTACTAACTTACAATGTAACTATACACAAGTTAATAAATTTCGTTGAGAGATCCCTTGGTTGCTCGTAGTACGTCCAAGCGATACTCGATTTCATGCCATGTATTGGCAAGCATCTGAGGAGTTATGGAATTAATAGCAGCTGTGATACGCTGTTTCAGTTCCTGCAAATCAGTACAAGGCGTCTGATAGACACGATCCTTCACATAACCCCACATGAAATAATCCAATGGAGTTAGATCTGGAGAGCGAGGAGGCCACGGAATGGGACCACACACGCCCAATCCATCTGTTGGGTAAATGCTCATTTAGGCACTTACGTACACACGTTGACCAATGCGGAGGCGCGCCACCTTGTTGGAAAACGACGTTGTCATATATTTTGATCTGGGGTATAGCGAAATTTTCTAGCATATCCAAGTAAATATCACCATTTATGGTTTTTTCTCAGAACAAAGGGCCAGTCACTTCTCTTTTTGATAGGGCGCACCACACATTAACTTTTGGAGAATTACGTTCCAGTTTAATAGCAGCATGAGTCGGTTCACTGCCCCATATATTACAGTTGTGACGATTCACAATACCTGATACATGAAATGTGGATTCATCACTAAAAATTACAGAACTGAGAAAGTTTTCGTCGTTTTTAACTCGATTCAGCATGTCCACAGCGAAATCGTATCGTAGAGTGTGATCATTTACATGCATCTTTTGTACCATTTGAATTTTATAAGCATAAAACTTTAATTTCTTGTGCAAGATATCGTGAACTATCGATTTCGGAATGCACAGTTCTCTGCTTGCTTTACGAACGGATTTCCTGGGGCTTTGTCGGAAACTTTCATTTACTTGGTCAACCGTTTCACCGCTGACGCTAGGCCTAGTCGCTCCTCCACGATGTTCTACATTGCCAGTTTCTTTAAACTGTTTCATCCACAGCTTAACTGAATTCGTTGACGGAGTATTAGAACCACACTCTAAAGGATACCGTCTTTTAACTTTAATGAGAGAATTTGATTACGCAAGCCATAACACACACATCGCCTTCTGCTGTACGGATGACATGACTACTGATTGCGCATTTCTCATACATTCCTCATTAGGCCACGCCTAGCGCCATCTATCGGATTCTGGGAATAACAATTCTGCAAAACAAAAATATAGAAACCGTGTTAGTTATACGTGTCATAGAAAAGCTGACAATGCTCATAGTTGTTTTTTTTTGTACATAATTTTGTAATGTGTCTAACAATTCTCGGACACCCTGTATATTTTAAATGAGGTCAAGCACATACGTCATTGTGTCAAATCGCAACGCAAATACGAACCGTTGAACAGTGTAAGAAGTGCGGCAAAGTCGAAGGTTCAGAGATTTTTGTGACGCAAAGGCCGTTCCGTAACAAAGCCCCTAATTAATCTAGGAATTCACAACCATACCTGTTCACTGTGATCTATTAATCAAGGGCCCTGTAAGGCCGTTAATTAATAATGATAACAGGTAGTAGTTATCGTGAACAATCCCTTGAATACTCCCGTACGATTTTGGCCTTTCTCTACGCAATTTCGCATTTTACACAATTTGGGGACCGAGGCAAACGGGTTTTGGAGAGCCTATCCAATCCATATATTGCACAATTGTGATAAAAACGATTCTTGCGCAATGCTCAAAAATCAATGGGGGGGGGGGAGTCGCACGAGAACATCAGGTACTCCGACGAATACAGCAGAAGCTCCGTGGCTCCAACTTTTAGCAAGACAAAGCTCGGCTAGATGCGACACGAAATATGTTAGTTCTCCTGGATGCTCGACATGTCCCTTTCTTTCTTGGTGTCCATGCTTCCCAGATTTACCACCTACTAGACGAAGCCCGTCGAAATCAACGGTAAGTTTTTTTGTTTTTTTTTTTTGAAAGAAATAAACTCATGTGAAACAACAGATGGAAACTTTATTTGATTGACAAATTCATTCAACCACTTCAGTAAAGACGTCCAGGTTCGTGATTTTTGTTTTGTTTTTTGTGACTGGAGATTTAACGGCCATTGTGAGCAACTCAATGAGCTATAAGCAGTCGCCCGTCCCTAATATAGGGTAAGTGGTTCCAGAGAAGTGAGAGCCAGTGGCGTAAGACAAACACAACATCCATGCTTCACCGGGATTCGAACCCGGATCCTTCACGAACGAATGATCATAAGCCAACGCTTGGGCTATATAAGCAGTCGCCCGTCTCTAATTTAGGGTCACTGGTTTCAGGGAAGGGAGAGAGCCAGTGCCGTAATACAAACACAACATCCATGCCTCACCGGGATTCGAACTCGGGAGACGAAACCCATCGGAATCGACGATTAATTTTTTTTTTTTTTTTTTTTTTGAAAAGAATAAACTCATATGGAAAGTTTATTTACATCTTTACATAATGGGAAACGTCTTACCTACGTGAATAAACTGGATCGAATGAACGTTAAATTGTATATATACATCACACAGTCCAGCGGCACTACGCAATCAGGTCTTCGAGTGTATTTTGTTCCGATAAGAACTTTCAAACAAATTCCTGCTAGCGTTGTTGTTGCACAACGGTTCGCTGAGAAGAGATACTTCGAACTTTGGACTATATGAGTCCCTCCATACTTCCGCCTTCAACGGCGCGTGAGTCAACCGCACGCTTCTCCCATAGACTTTACATGGAAACTTTTTTTGCCGCCCCACAACGGCCGTTTTTTTTCTCTTCGAATGGCACATCTACATGGTAAGACCTTTAATATGATACCTCAACCATGTGTTTACGTTCAGCCGTTCTCTCACAACTAGTCTTAGAGCAAAAAACCTTATAGAATTAATATATAGACTGAACACGTCTAGAAAATGTCACTTGGCGACAGGCCCGTCAGGTCACGCCGGCATCTATAACTGCTTATTTCTAAAAAGTTTTTCCTAGTTGGTTTGCTCAGAATTTGTATGTTTTGGCCCAAGTGGAGTTCTAAGGACGATGAAAGGATTGGAGGTCAGCTCAGATATTTTAAGTCCTCCCGCTCGGTTAGGCTAGCACCCTTTCCCATAGTGTATGAACTCGCTGGCAAAGGTAATCTAAAGTTATGAAATGACAAACGTTGTTTGACATGTAAATCTGCAGATCCTAACCTGTATTCTTCTGTTGAGGATAATTGCTCCAACAAGTTTTGCAAAGCCTACAATACCATCTATAAGCTCACCTGTACTGTCTGCAACCTTAGCTATATTGGCCAAAGTAAAAATCCTCTTCATCTTAGGATTAATGGTCACAGGTCTCTAGTAAACAAGTTCTCTAATTCAGGAGTGAACCCCTCCACAAACGCCAACCAGTACTCTACCTTTGAATTAGAGCATTTCCATACTCATGGTTTTGACAAAGTGAAAATAGAGGTACTACATATTATTCCTGACCTCTATGCTCGGCTAGAAACTGAATCCCTTGAAATTTTGCAGCATCAGTCTCTTTATCCCTATGGCCTTAATTCCACTCTATCTGACAATAAGCATAATCAGCATAAATTTTCAATTCGTGAACTCTTCTTTCTTGTTAATAATAAGAGCTGCTCTAGAGGTAATAGAGGACAGAGGTTATTTCGCACATCAAGCAAAGTTGATTTTGCTAACTTGCTAAAAACTCTGGAAAGCTTTAAAACTGGCACTAATTTTGTTAAAAATACTTACAAAATTCTCAAGTCCTTCAAGCACTCTGTCCTTAAATGTTTTTTCAAATTCTGGAATGAAACTGCTGACCATGTTGATAAGCATGTTTTTGCTTTGGTTCTGGACATTCTTAATCATATTCTTAAAGATAAAATTTCTCTTAAAGAATTTTCCAGTAATTTTGTTACCATCAGGTTCCTAAATAAAGCCTACGATAATCTCAATGTAAGGAAGCTGTTCTACAATAATGCAATTTTTTTCCCATCCACAGGCACCAGTCTATTGTAAGTTTTAAATATGTTAAGACCTTAGGGTCAATAGTTAAAAACTACAAACTTAACTCTTCGAGCTACATTCCTGTAATTACTTCTTGTTCTTGTGATGAACATAAAGAAACAGTTCACTATGATAAGAATTACAACCATATTATCACCGGAAACTTGAGTTATGTTGAAAATGAAAAGCTTAGGAATTTATTAGAGTATGGCTCTAAATTCAGACCTTCCTTCACAATTTCCAAAGAAAGGATTCTTGAGAGCTTCACTCAAGATGTAAATAAGTACATCGTAAAAACCAGTTTGACGTACAATCAGCCTATTGAGGCCTTCGCAGAATGGAAATATAATATAATCAATAGCTTCACCGGTGAGTTGGCAGGTCTGGACTTTTGTTTCGACAGAAATCTCTTTTTCTCTGGAGAAGCTAAAAGGTCACTCTCCAAACTACAAGACCAATTTATTTTTACCACTACGGATAAAGCTAGCAATAATTTTGCAATTATCTGTAAGAAGTTCTATTTTGAATTGTTAATTATGGAACTCAATAATAGAGTAACATACGAGCCCGTAAGTTATTCTACCAAGCAGTTAGAAAATCGGTTTAAGGCATTCTTCAAGAAACTTAAAATTCCACAAACTAGAAGATATGGGCCTGAATTTCCATTTCTTTTTGCAACGGTTAAGTTTCATAAGGATCCTGTGAAGTTCAGGTTCATAGCTAGTGGAGTAAGGAGTCATAAAAAGAAAATAGATCTTGCTTTTGAAGATGTCTTAAAGAAGGTTTTGAAACACATTAGAAACTGTTCTAACTTGATGTACAGAGATTTTTGGATAATTAATAATAATGCAGAAGTAATTTCTACTATACTCAAAGTTTGTCCCCTAGATATTAATAGTTATGATTTTGAAAACCTATATACTAATCTGCCTCTATCAGATATAATCACTACATTTAAAGAGCTGTATGCAGAATTTAAACTTAACCAATTTGTTGATGTAGGAACTTGGAACTCTTATCTCAATTGCTGCATAAAAAATAACCATATCTTATATAATAATACTCTCTATAAGCAAGTGAACGGTATTCCAATGGGAACATCAATGTCCACAAATATCGCTAATCTATTCCTGTTCTTTAAGGAATATAAATTCATTAAAAATCACCCCACCTGCTCAGATAACTACCTTTACACTTTTAGATATATTGATGATCTGCTGTGTATCAATAATTCAGAAGTTATAGAGAGTGATTTTGATAATATCTATCCTAGCTCTCTTAACTTATGTAAAACCAACCACAGTAATCAGGAACTTGAGTTCCTAGACTTAAGCATTAAGCTCAACAGAGGTAACCCATCTATTAGCCTCTTTGATAAAAGAGTTAATTTTCCTTTCAAAGTAATTAAATATCTACACTGGAATAATAACATTTCAACCAAAGTAATTGAGAATGTACTAATTTCTCAGGTCCTAAGAATTTCAAGAATTTGCAGCAACAATTTGGATTTCAATTACCACATTAATATACTATTAGAAAGTTTTCTAGAGAACGAAATTCCTTCTTCTTTCATCAAAAGAACTTTAAGAAAAATTATTCTGAATAATAGAGTAAGGTTGGCAGATCTGCTTTAATTTTCTACACAGTTAATAATATGATTCTGACCAATCAAAGCCGTAAGGAAGTTGGCTAGAGGATGCCTATTAACTACCTAAAGGAACCTTAGTGCTATGGATATGACGGTCCTATTAAAACAAAAAATTAAATAATATAAACAAAATCACAAAAAAAGCTTAAAAATCTGTTTATAAAAGAAAATAAAAACAAATAAAAAAGAAAACTAGTTATTCATCACTAGGATAGCTATACTAAAAATAGTAAAACCAACATTAAAATAAATAAGATTCTGATTAATCTATAGAAGCTCACTAAGGTGATTTAATACATGCAAAGATTATTAAATAAACTGCTCGTGTATTTTATAATATTTCTCATGTATTCTGGAGAGTTAATTCTGCTCATTCTGATCATACAGATCCACAGTCTTAAGTTTATATATTTTTTTTTCTCTGGTTAAAATCTCCGCGCGTTGGTTTCTTGCTGTATGAGGAGGCCATCAGCCCCACCCTCACTGCCCCCCAGCGTCTAGGGAGTGGCGGAAGGGGTCAGCCATGTTCTCCTCTTGTGTGGAGAAAAGTTTTTGTCACACAAGAAGTAAGCTCTCTTCCTTGTTTTTTGGGTTCTAGGTTTTATAAGTTCAATGTTTGTACTTTATGTACCTTTTCTCTGTCGTTTTTTAGCTTTTCAGCTTTTAAGCATTGGTTTGTTTGTCTGTTAACATTTTTGCGGGTTTTAACTCTTACTTTTCTTTGTAACTTTGAGCGTCTTTTGGGGTACCTAGGAACAGAAGAAGGCTAAGCCTGTTCCTTTTCTATGCGCTGTCTATGCGCTGTTTTTTCAAAGTAGTTAAGTTCTTAATAACTAATTAATTATGCACTTAAAGCACTGCTGAAATACTTTGTACATATTGCAACTAACTGTTTAAGGTATATAACTTTCACAAAGTTTTCTTTAGTTAATATTTATCTTTAACTTATTCTCGTTTTCGTGCTGTCATAAGTTGTAGAGTAGGGGGTTTTAGACTCAAGTTTTCTTTCAAAAATCTGTTCGTTATAAATTAACATTTCCTTTTTTAATTGCAATGTAAAATTTGGATTTCTTTTGCATTGTTTTTCAGGTTTAAATTCTCTCTCAAACGAACTTGGAATTTCGTTATAGCTGAAAATCATTTCTATTTATTATGTCACTCTCACAGCTTGAGTTCTCTTTAATCTTCTTCTCTCTGTTTAATAGTAACAGATGAAGAGCATGGGTCGGGCCATGAAGGTTAATGGATGCAAGCGAAATTGTTAACTAGTGCTAGGTCATGCAACTCTACGGAGGACATGACTTATATATATATATATTTTAAACTATTTTAGGTGGGAATATTACTTGCATCTATGGCCTTGCAGAAACCCATTTCCAACTAGGTCTTTGTGGAAGTGAGAAAATGCAGAGTTTTTGCTGGTCCTTGATAAAGCCAAGGCTCAGTATTCTCGACACCTTCTACATTCAGTTGTTTTATTTTATTTTTTTATCTTTTCTCCTTTTACTCACACAGGTAGATACATAACCTTTTCTATGTTGTATTAGGTGTGAGTCAAAATTATATATGTATTTTTTTGCTTAGGTATCTTCTTTATAGAATGCTTACGGCGGCATCTATACTTCTGGGTTCGAACAGAGGGAGCATAGCTGGACATTCCATAAACACAGACATTCAAGACCTCTTCAGATCAATGCTACGCCGCGTACACTCCGATATCAAATCTCGTGGCGAGTACACTTAATACTGAATATTGTGTCGTGCTTCACACCTACAGCACTGTAATTCTGAATTCATGTCTTTTATCGTAAGTAATCTAACATATAAATTTATGGAAACAAGTAGTTTTATTTTGACAGAGAAAATCTGAAAACTAAAGAAGAGCGTTTGAAGATTGGGGAGGGGTTGAAGATGAGGAGAGCCTAAACAGAGTGCGACGTATACTGTAATTTAACTTTCATTTTTAGTTCCTTTTCCTATGTAAATTTGAGTTTGTTCTCTTTTGCAATTTCCAAACTTAACGTGATATTCTCTCTCACATGAATGAGGTTGGCAACACTTTTTAGAGGTCAGAGAGAGTGACGTATGAATGTGATAAGATCGTTAAATAAAAAGGGTGATACAGCAGTTGCTTAAGTGTATGTGTGTGTGTGTGTGTGTGTGTGTGAGTGTGTGTGGAGATATTCGATCGCTATTAAGATAGATGTGAAGTTTACAACCTACAGTGCTATATTGTTCATTCCATCAAATATTGCTGGACCCATAAAGGTTATCTGCATATGTTTCGTCTGGCCGTAAAAACTTAATTAGAGCTATTTCGTGCAACTATTGCATCGTATTCTCATTTAGTTCAACATTTCCTTGATCATGGTTTTAGACATAGCGTAAACACCAATCTCGCACACGTAAAAGGCTTACGTTATAAGAGTTTATCTGCAACAATGAAGCAGTGAAAGATAAGAGAATCAGATTGACAGCGTTAATTTCAAGGAAGGAGTGATAAAAATAGCGAGAAGATTCAAATACCTGGAATCGATGTTGGAGGAGGATGGAGATCTGAAGTGGGAGAGGTAAGAAACAGAGTGCAAGTAGGATGAAACAACGTGAGAGAAGCGACATGTGGGCTTTGTGTTAGAAGTACGTTACTGGGGCTGAAAAGATGGGATTTCAGTAACTTTAGTTAGATAACATATCTCAGTAACTGAAAATACTGCAGGAAAAAGGAAGCTTGGCGGTCGCGCGTAAGATGGATTCCCATCATGAAACGAAAAACCAGTCATCTGTTTCAAGCAGCACACCAATGAAAAAGTCTCCTACTGATTTTTCAACCGGTCATTGACGGACGAGATACTGAATAGATTGGCAATGACGTTGTACAGGCCATCCTGGTGGCGCAGTGGTTTAAGTTCTGACTTCTGGACGTTCTTTTCGAGTGAGCTCGGGTTTGAGTCCCGAGTGAGGCATGTGTGATGTGTTTGTGTTCAGGTACTGGGTACTTCTCTTCCCTGGAATCAGTAGCCCTAAATCAGGAATGGGCGACTGCTCATAATCAGTAGAGTTGCCCATGGTTGACGTCAAGCCCAAAAGAAAACAACAACAAAATGATAAACAGTACTGTGACTGGAACAATGAAAATATATATGGAGAAAAAGCTAGATACTGCTGAAACGAAGATGTTGAGTTGGAGGTGTATTGTCATTAGAAAGGACAGGAATAGAAATGAAATGATAAGGACAACATTTAAAGTAACGGAGGTTTCAAAGAAGGTCCTAGAAGCAAGACCAAGCTGGTATGCTCATATTTTGATAATTAAAAATGAGAGGATAAGAGGAATAGTTGAAGCAAAAGAGGTTCCAAAGAAGACTTATGAAGAAAGATTGCCCTGGTATGGGCATGTTCTGAGAATGGACAAGGAATGCTTGGGATTTACACCTCCACGCTACCTCCACCTAGCAATATATTGTAGGGTGTTCACCCATATTCCTCTGAAAGATTTAGATGCAACCGCTTATGTCCTATGGAACTTTTATGCTCCGTAACAGAAACGAAGTTACATTACATTGAACCTAGATTCTCAAATACGACAGAATGTAGACAGGTCAGAGAAATAGCAGTGTCAGATGAAAAATGTGAGTCGACATAGTTGGAAGTACCAGACCATAATGTAACAACGGGAAATTCCGGTGAGAGAGAGAACAAGGCAGGGTGGAAGGAACAGATGACCTCATTTGCAGGGGATCCAATACCCGGGATCGACGACTTAACGCAAAAAAAAAAAATAAAAAAAAATGACTTAACGAACGGAAGGAACAGATGACCTCATTTACGACTTTGGGGGTCCAATACCCCCATCCGACTCATGGGGAGTGGTTAAGAGCAACTTAACCTACCTCTGATTGATCCCGTGACCATCTGGTCGGAAGGAGGTTGCATTAACCACTAAGCCACTCGCGAGACTTGGACAACACTTATTGTAAATTTCACACTCCCAGAGGGAGAGAGAGAGAGAGAGAGGCGTAGCCTAGCGGGCAACGTTCGTGACTGACACGGAAAGGACCTCAGGTTCGATCCCAGGCAGGTACGAACACTCGATCCACTAAATATCCGCCGTGCCTCGGATGGGACCGTTAAGCCGTCGGACCCCGGGTACTGCCCCCCCCACCCCCGGTAATAAATAAGGGCGTCTTCCTCCCCCTTTCTACGTCGCTTCCGTGTGACTTTCCTATCGGGCACTCTAGCCCAAATCTCCTAGCCTCCTATTTCTAAGGGTTGTTTAAGACCTGGGGTCAGACACTCCCTTCCTAAAATACTCTACGTATGATCTGATTTGATCTGAGAGAGAGAGAGAAGATTCAGACTCGACTAGCTATGCCTATCACAGGCTTTTGAGCCTAGTACCAGAAACGAAGAAACAGATTGAACCTAGAGGCTCACAATAGGAAAGTAGGGAGACAGGGAGAAGTCAGAATGCCTAACTACTAGTGCACATCACTGATGCAAATGACGTCACACAACGTTAAAGTGCTCACTAGCATTGGGGGAAAGAGAAAGTGGTGGGGAACGAACTGACACCCTTATTTTTATCTGAGTGGCGGGAGTACTCCGGGTCCGACGGCTTAACGTGCCCATCCGACGTACACGGAGGATATTTTGTGGTTCAACACATCTGATATTTCCTTTGGCAGGCCGACGCTGTAATCTCAAGGCCATCGGCAGCTCCATGTGGTTTACAATTACGGTCATGGAGCTAGTTACCTGGACAGCGAACTACAGGGAACCTTTGTGATGCCAAATGGAAAGCACTATGTGCCAACAACAATATGAAGGAGAAGTTGAAGTGCCAGTTAACGCAAGTTAGAAAAGGATTTGAAAAACCAGCGATTTTTTATTTTTTATTTCTTACGATATGCAACGGTACGGAGTACCTTTTCTAACGGTGACTCATCAGATGCATGATGGAAGGTGTCTATTGTTTCCAACTGTTCCTGCCATCGGCACTACCTTTTTCTCCCCCTAAAGAAAATATCATTAGCGGAAACCCACCGCCGTGATAAACGTTACAACACTGCTTGCTTGCACAATATCGTATAATCTGTGCGATGTGAACTAGAACAACAGCTCGGTTTTGGGGCCAAAACTCTCAGGCCCCCGGGCACGTGTCCCTAGTACCCTGCAGTAAATCACTCCGTGTTTCCGCTATTTGATTTTAGCCTTCAGCAAAACTTTCTCCTGGATAAGGATTTCCGCTCATGATTTTGGGATGAAGTTTAAAAAACAATGTTACCCTTCTTCGTGCTCGTATACAAGTGCACCGATTCACATCGACAGTAGTTTCGCATTTCTTTTTCCTGTTTTAAACTAATACCGTTTGGGGGGGGGGGGGTATCTGTGAGGTAGAGAATTTATTTCGTACTTTTAAGTGAGACCTCAAAGAAAATATATCCTACAGATGCAATGTGCATTTGTTTTTTACACCTTTTATCAAAAAGCATTGCGTTCTAGTCTTCAAAATTTTGAGCGCAAATTAAAAAAAAAAAATCCTTAGCTGAGGTTTCGAAAAATCTATCAGAATTTTTTAAATTCAATTTATCTCAATCGGTACCAAATCAGAATACTTACCGAGTGAGATAGATTGAATTACAAAAAAAAATATTGTGGTATTTATCAGAATACTTACCGAGTGAGATAGACTGAATTACAAAAAAAAATTCTGGCAATTTTTTCGAAATCACAGCTAGGGTATGTATTAGTTAAAGATTTCATTTGGCTCAAAACCTTGAAGACTACAACGCAATGGTTTTTGAGAAAATGTACATAGAATAAATTAATATCGCAGGTATAGGATAGATTTCCCTCGAGGTTTCTCTTAAGCTTCCCTATTTTGGAATATGATATATCATTATAATCATCGTCAACCATTATCAATCCACTACAGGATGGTCTCCCCAAGTTTTTTCCACCTGTCTGTCTTGAGCCTGTCTCTTCCGTGTTACTCCGGCATGCTTTCGAATTTCATCCATCCATCTCCCATGTGGTTTTCTTTTGGGTCTTTTTCTGTCTTGCCCACCCTGTCGCCCACCCAATTTAAAAAGGGGCATTTCTCAGTTATTTAACTTTAAAATTTAATCTGGACTTTGCCAAGTAATAAGTCTTGTGTTTTATTTCATGTAACCCCTACGTATTTTCCCATAGAAAGTGCGTTGTTTACTTCTCCGTAGAAAGGTTAACAAAATAGCATCCGTAGGGCCATGAAAATTCAATTGCTCTCCACTCTTCCAATTCCTTAGTTTAAGCCTCTGTTTCATGTTTGTGTGCATGCTCATAAGAACGGAACCGCTCTCAAGAAAGGGCGTTCTGCAGGGATCGAAACAAATGATAATCTGATGGCGCGATGTCTGGTGAATACGGCGGGTGGAGTAACACATCCAAGCAAAGCCAAGCCCTTCTAAAGTTTCCTTGACCCGTATCGCGACATGAGGTCTGGCGTTGTCATGCTGGAGAACAGCCTTGCCATGTCTTTTCGCATATTCCGGACGTTTCGCTCTCAATGCACGGCTCAAATTGATTAGTTGTTGTTGATAACGTTCAGCACTGATGCTCTGGTACGGTTGCAGCAGCTCATAGTACACCACACCTTTCTGATCCCACCAGATACACAGCATAACCTTACTGCATGAATATTCTGCTTTGGCGTTGATGGACCTGGTGTACCTGGACGCACCCATGCTTTTGGTCGTTTCGGAGTATCGTAGTGAATCCATTTTTCGTCTCCCGTAACAATTCGATGCAAAAATGATTTTCTTGTGCAGGAGCAATTCACATATGGTTATGCGCTTTGCAATGTCTCTTTCTCTCAATTCATGTGGGACCTAATTTCCTTGCTTTTGAATCATTCCCATTGCATGCAGACGTTGAGAAATGCATTGTTGGGTAACTTGTAATGCCATTGCTAACTCTGTTTCTGTTTGGCACGGATCTTCATCGAGTAATGCTTCCAAAGCAGCATCTTCAAATTTTTTGGTGCACCTTCACGCTCTTTGTCTTCCAAGTCGAAATCATTCCCTTTGAATTATCAGAACCACTGTCTACACGTGCTTTCAGCTAGAGCATGTTCACCATAAGCTTTCACAAGCAAACGGCGACTTTCAGTAACGGTTTTCTTTAAAAAAAGTAATGACAGCAAAACTTCCCGCATATGCTGTTTTTTTTTGGCACGAAATTCGACATTTTCAATGCACTGACAAACAATGATGTTCATTCACACTGCAACGAACTGTCCTCCACTAATTATCAAAGCTTGTTGCAAGGACTTTCTTATACACGCGTTGTCCTTCGCAATTACATGAAATCTGTGCTAGTTACGCCATCTATTCGCAAACGATGTAAACTTATTTGCGTACCCAATAATTCTGGCAACAGTAATCACTAGGGCGCGGATTTCTATGACATGTCATATTTTATCCTAGAAAGTCACATTTTGATCTTTTGAAAATGTTAGGTCATATTTTTGACTAATTTCGTAATAAACGGCATATTTGGTCATATTTTAGCCAGTCGTTGGCTATGCGAATGCGAAATGACGTCATAAGGACTCAACGACTCGTAACGGAAGCATTTCGAACGGCCTGACTTTTCCGTGGAAAATTTTTCCAGAATATTGTTTTGCTTAGCCTCGTTTGGATTATTATTCTTGGTATCTTGCCAACCACTGAAACGAGCCTAGCGCGGTGGTGTCTTCACGAGTACTTGTAAACTAGAGCTTAATTCTCTTTTATTTTTGGTTTACTCTATCCAAACTAAAAGTAAAACTCTCGTCTCAACTTCAGTTTAATCTCTACATGTCTAAAAGCGGGTGTTCGATGAGCGTGAAATTACGGTGTTTTGTTCAAGAGTTTGGGGGGGGGGGCGGATTTTCAGTAGCGATGGTGATATTTTCCTTTGTAAATTGTGGGAAGTCCGAGTATCGGATCAAAAGCGTTTTAATGTTCAACAGCACTGTGCAACTGTGAAACATCACAGGTGTTTAGTAAGATGTTCCTCCGCTGAGAACAGCCAGCGTCTCCTTTTCGAGACATCTTCTTCAACTGCAGGTTCGTCAAATACACTGCCAGAATATTGTAAGGACCTCTGTAAAATGATATTTACTTCGAATATTCCCTTAAGGAAATTAAGAGATTTTTGGAGAAGTACACCAGTCATCCGATTCCAAATGAATCAACTCTTAGGAAAACTATATCTCTGCCTGCTATGAAGATGGTTTAGTTAAGACTAGATCTGCTGTTGCCAACAGTAAGCTATGGGTTTCAATAGATGAAACAAATGATGTAGATGGAAGATACATAGCTAATGTTATTATCGGCATTCTGAAATGTGACAAGCCTGATGAAGTATTTCTTCTAACGTGCGAAAATCTGCAAAAAGTAAACAATTTCACTATTGCTATACTCTTCGACGATTCAATGAAATTACTCAGGCCAGATTGTGTACAAAGAGAAAACATCCTCTTGTTTTTAACAGATAGCGCTCCAAACATGACTAAGGCAGCAAAGGGACTTAAACTACTTTATCCGAAAATTGTCCATATCACATGCCTTGCGTATGGTTTACACAGAGTGGCCGTAGAGATTCAAAGCAACTATCCCGATGTAGATAAGCTAATTTCAAATGGTAAAAATTTTTTCATAGAAGCTCCGCTTCGCATGCAGAAGTTAAAAGAAATTGCTCCTACTTTGGCACTTCCTCCCCAACCTGTCCTAACGCTGTGGGGGACCTGGCTGGATGCGACTTTGTATTATTGCACAAATTATGATTCTTTAGACAGGGCAGTTAAAGAATTTGGCTGTTGTGATTTTTCTTCCATCAAAATTATGCAAGATTTTTTTTCTGATACCTTGGCTGGAAACTTGGCATATACACAGTGCGTCAAATAATTTTTAAGACTGGCGCTAGATTTCGGCCTACGGTGGCGCCACCAGTGTAATCGCGAATGCGTTATAAACCGTGACCATCTGCTTGCTTTCTGCCAAAAGTACTGCGCAGTTGTTAAAGTAACTCAAACGAAACGGCCGTTCATAGAGAAGTAAAATTTTTTCATGTTGAATTATTAAGATGGAACAAAGGGCTGTTATTAAATTTAATGCAAAACTTGGTAAAAGTGCCTCGGAAACGCACCAAATGATGAAACAAGTTTACGGTGAGTTTTGTTTAAGTAGATCAAATGTTCTCCTGTGGCATAGACGTTTTTTGGACGGAAGAGATACGCTAGAAGATAATAAGCATACCGGAAGACCAAGTTCATCTAGGACACCTGAGATTATTGAAAAAGTGCGTAATTTCGTGGAAAACAATCGATGTGCGTCACTAAGAATGATGGAAGAGTCTTTAAACATCAACAAAGAAACGATTTAAACCATCCTGCATTAAGATTTGGACAAAACAAAAGTCTGTGCTAAATTTGTTCCACACACGTTAACCAATGAACAAACATCAAGGAGAAGTGCACATTGCAGAGACATCATTTCAGCTGCTGAAAATGATCCAAACTTCTTAAAATCGATTGTTACAAGTGATGAAACATGGTGTTTTCAATATGATCCTAAAACAAAGCGACAAAGTGCGGAATGGAAGTCAAAAAACTCGCCACAAGCCAAAAAAAACAAGAAAAGTTCCATCGAAAATCAAAACAATGCTCATTACATTCTTCGATAGTAAGGGTATTATTATCCACAAAGAACTTGTTCCAAGTGGACAAACAATTACTGGTGAGTTTTATTTAAATGTTTTGAGGCATTTGATGGGCAGAATTCGTCGCATTCGTCAAGAATATCGGGATAAAAACAGTTGGTGTTTGTTGCACGATAATGCACCTAGTCACACCTCACTTCCTGTTTGTAGATTTTTGGCGAAAAATAACGTCTGTATGTTGAATCATCCACTGTATTCATCTGATTTAGCACCCTGCGACTTTTCTTTATTCCCAAAACTTAAAATGACGTTAAAAGGGTGTTATTTTGTTGACAAACAGCTTCGACGCGTGCTTTGGAGGCTATTCCGCAAAGTGAACTGGAACAGGCATTCGAATCATTATTAAATCGCTGTAACAAGTGTATTGAAGCCGGAGGGATTTATTTTGAATAACAAACCAAAACAAATTATAATTTCTTGTTTCTATTTCCTTTTACAGACCCAGTTTTAAAAATTCTTTGCCACACTGTGTATATAAAATGTAACTTCAGTGGAATATCTAGTGCAATCACTAGCCTTGAAACTGTAGGAATGAAACTTATCGAAGAACTAGAAATTGTGAGACAAGCTGTGGGTGATTTAAAGCAAGCAAAGGTGAAAGTATAGCTGAAAAAGTGAAGAACTGCACAGAGTGTTGCAATCTAATCCAGATTATTCAACACTTCGCAAAATAAGTGACATTCTTTGTGGAAGTACAACAAAATTTGATGACTTCAAGCCATAATTTTCTCTAGATGAGTTGGCGTTATTCAAATTTTCCCCTGTAACCTCTTGCGATGTCGAGCGGAGTTTCTCTAGGTACAAGAACATACTGACGAGCAACAGAAGGAGTTTTGAGTTTGATAAACTGAAGATCCACGTAATCATCCAGTGCAATTCTATGATCGACGATTTTACTCTCAAAATGTTCATTTGATTCCTTCAACTCTAGCCCTTTTGCACTGATTAGTGCTAGTTGTTTAATTAAATAGAAGTGATCAAGTTCTAAGTATGTAGAAGTGATGAAGAATAAACCTTTTAGTTAATAACTATAATCTATATGTGTATAAGCACTGAGTTTTAAAAATTGGGGGATAATTTCATAAAATTTATGGTCATATTTTCGTCATATTTAAACAACTTTAAGGTCATATATGTATGCTTGCATATTTTTGACATTTTTAGGTCATAAAAATCCGCGCCCTAGTAATCACGCATGTCGTACATTTATGAGTCTTAAAATTCGACGTGGAGTTCAAATTTCTGCGTACTTATATTGCATATAATTTACAATGGAAATGTAAATTTCATGTAAACATTCAAAATCATTTGTACGATTTGTGTGTAGTAAGAATTTCAGTCACTGTATTAAAAATAAATCAAATTTAAGATCACTCTTTCAGCATGGAGCTTTTCGAAGAATGTGCACAATTTTTTATGAGAATTATTATAGCGATCGATTCTTTTCTGGTTGGATGTTTTTTATATTTTTGTATTTGCTTTTCCTATCTCCTTTACTGGAATCACGGACTGTTAGCAATTAATGATTCTGTAAATGATAAATTCCGGGCATTGTGGACTTCCCGATCAAACATCTAAATAATTCCGGATATCGCATAGAGAACTGACCACAATGTTGATATAATGTTTCGGTTAAGTGATCTTTCGGTGAAACGACCTTTCGGTGAAATGAACCCGTGTCTTTCCATACTGCTCTTTCTCATTCTGCTTTATTTCCCCTCTCGTTTATATTGGGGTCATTAGTGGCTTTAAAGCGGGGACAATTTTTTCAAGATTTCTTTCGTAATTATTTCGTTTGTGACAGGTAAGTCTTAAAAAATAAAATGAACTTTTTGCACAATTGACTGACAGCACAGACTATTATAATTCTGAATTCAACTATCGCAATAAAATTTACATAACAATGGAATAAAATCTTGATAGTTTCACTCAGAGAGCATACCTTGTCTGTTGCTTCTCAGCAAGGGAAGTAATTTTCTTACGTAAAATTTTAGTAGGGATCTGCGGTCCAGGAATATAGGCAAAATGTTTTCAAATAATTATTGCCTTAATACATAAACTGTAATAATTCGCAGACTTTTGTTGGAAATATGTTTAAACAGGAAATTCGCAGACTTTTGTTGGCTCACCTTGAATTTTGAAATGTTTAAACTGACATACTGTTTATTTTAAAAATGGCTCACCTTGAATTTCCCCAAAAGTGGGCCGCACACAGTCAGCTTCCAGGGCCTGGGTGTGGACCGCCAGTCCGTCACTGACAGCCATTCTCGTTCTTTGAAGAAAGACTGATTTTATTGGACTGATGCATAAGTTCCTGACTTTTTTTTTCACCGCACTACCTACAGGAATGTATTACATCAAAAGGGAACACGGAATCAATCAACTATGTATCCCCCTCCCCCTCCCACTGTTTACGATGGTGTCCCAACGTCTGTATAGGTCTGCAATGCTATGCAGGTTTTGCTGCAAAGAAATCAAGGAAATTCTGGAGATCAACATCATTGTTGAACGTTCTGCCACGGAGTGCATTCGACAGAGATCGGAACAGGTGATAGTCTGAAGGGGCGACATCTGGGGAATAGGCCGGATGTGGAAGGATCTCTCATTTCATGTCCTGAATGGCCATTTTGGTCATGTTTACACTGTGAGGGCGTACATTTTCAAATTGGAAAACGACACCATGGCGCCGATGTGGCCCTTTCTGCTGAATTTCTGTCTCCACACGGCGGAGTTGTTCACAATAGAGTGCAGCGTTGATGGTCTGATTCCTCGGCAGCATTTCCCAGTGAATAATGTCTTCCATGTCCCACCAGACACACAACATGATCTTCGCAGGATAAAGGTCATGTTTTGGACGTGGTGTGGGCGTTTTGTTTGGGCTTAACCATTCCCTCCGATGCTTGAAATTCACGTACAGGCACCACTTTTCATCTCCAGTAACAATACCGGACAGAAAGGGTTTTCGTTGCTGAGAACATTCGCGATAACGGACGAGCAACGAACCACATATGGCAACACGCTGGTTCTTGTTGTCCACGGTGAGAGTGTGAGGAACTCACCCCAAATTCTGGACCTTTCCCATACGTTCCAGGTGTCGCATCACTGTGGCCTGGTCACAGTCCATCTCATTGGCCAATTCGCGTGTGATTTGACACGGATCCAAGTGAATGAGATGGCTCAAACGATCCTCATCAAAGTAAGATGCACGACCAGAGCGTGGAGAGTCGTTGAGGACAAAATCGCCACCTCGGAACTGCTCAAACCATTTGTGGGCTGTCCTTGGAGCAATAGCGTCCTCCCCATACACAGCACAACTTTGTCGAATAGCCTCGGCGGCTGTAGATCCCTTGTTAAACTCCTAGAAGAGCAGATGTCGGAAATGTTCATTCCTCTTTACTTGACACTGCATACTTCCGGACCTGAAAACCAAAAAACCATTAGCCACAATCACACAACGCAGTGTGATTTAGATACACAATATTACTGGCTACATTTTGATATACAACTGGCCATCTGCACCGTCATTACTGACCTGAGAAACACACGTGAAATAAAACGGCGTGAATTTATGCATCAACCCAATATTATACTTAAATCAAACAGAAAACGTTCCTGCTCTTCTTGTAAAAACACAGTACCTTCCAGAAATTTCAGGAAAACTGTTTTCTAACATACTGATACTTCGTGAATTTTTTTTCCCTTCTCGTAGGTGACATACAACGAGAATGCAACCAGCGTCTCATTAAGAATCCATAGTTTTAGATGATTAATAATTATAACAAAAAGCAATATTTAGTTTTATCAGAAAGAGTTTTAAATGGCAAGAAATAAAAAATGCAGATATTTCTCCGATTTTTGATTACGGACATAATTAAAAAGGAAGAAAATTGAGGGGGTAAAGATGATCTCTCGCCCCTGCACGGAAATGGATAAGGGGGCAGCTCCCACGGTTTCACGCCATTCAACGAAGCTCCACCTCAAACAAAGCCCATGCTAAATTTTTAAAGTTCCATTGAATTTTGATTTTTTGAAGTTTTTTGACATGGAACAGTGAAACATTTTGTTGGTACTGAGTCGATGAAGTTTGATCTTAACTATAGTCTTAAAATGATTTTAACTCATCCCCCTCCCCCCTCCTTTTTTTTTTAAAAGTGTGCAATTGTTTCGTATTTGTGTTGAGTTGAGCTATAGACATGAAATATTCTGTAATGGTGTACTGCGGCAGAAGATACCAAGCAAGTGACATGGCTGAATTGATATGTAATATGTACGCTTACAACTCACGTGGGCAAACAAAGAGGACTGAAACTGAAATAAGGTGAGCGTAGTATACACGCTCGTATGAAACTTATTGAGCTATACACGGTGTATGTAACTCAATAAGTTTCATTGGTGGTTTTGTCCCGCTGGATGAAATATCAGCTTGCAAAATTTAAAGGAAATGTGTTGAATACGTAGCGATGTTTTTAAGTTCTGAAATAATATTTCCTTATCATTGATGTCAACTGCTCGTTTTTAGGCTCCTGTACAATAACGTGTGTAACAGTATTTTATGGGACTTTATCCCAATATGCATGTGACAAACAAACGTGGTACTATTATATCCTAAAAGGTAAACGGTAAAAATACCCCGGGAAAAATACCCGCGGAGAAAATACCCCCGAAAACTGAAAAGCGGAAAAAATACCCCCGAAAAAAGTTCCCCCAGAACAAACGGTTCACTGTAAACTGCCACACAGGAACACTGATGTGTGGCAGTGTTCCGGTGTGGCAATTTACCGGCAACCCTGCCACACATCTTTCAGCAACTTGGCCACAAAAGTTCAAGGGGGGGGGCGCTATAAAGATTGCCGTTTCTGGGTCTATATTGATAACTGAATTGGGAAGCGAATTTCGCGAAAACGTTCCATGTAAGCCAAGCGAGAATTGTACTTTAATTTGAAGAAATAAATTGCCGAGGATCCGAGGTACATAGCGGGGGGGGCTCAACCCCCAACTTCCGTAATATTGGATTCTGGGCCGCTGGAGTCTGTCAGTGTATCCAGGCTGCTCCCCTTGAAGCGCCCGCGAGGTCCGTGAGCTTTGGGAGGTGGGGAAGGGTCCCCAAAATGTTGAAATGGCCGTAGAGCTGTAAACATTAGAACCATGCTTTACATAATGATTCTCTACACGACCACGAATTTTCAGGAGGGTGGGATGCAAGTTTCTAAGAGCGCAAACAAGTGTTCAAGGTAAGGGATTTGCTCGCAATTCCTATGCTTCATGTTGCGTTTAATGGTAAACTATGTATGCCCTTCCCCCTTCGACCAGAAATTTGGTGAAGCCTGTGAGAGGGATACGAGGTGCTTGGTTTGGAGGGCTCTACCCCCAACTTCCGTAATGTTATATTCTGGACCTCTACAGTCGGTCAGTGTATTCTCGATGTTACCCCTGAATAGCTCTTAGAAACGGGGGGGGGTTTAGCCCATCCTCCTGAAAATTCGTGGTCGTGTACAGAATCATTATATAAAACATGGTACTAATGTTTACAGCTCTACGTGCATTTTAACATTTTGGGGGATAGCCCCCAACTCATGGACCTAGCGGACACTTCAAGGGGAACTTCCTAGATACACTGACAGACTCCAGCGGCCCAGAATATAATATTACGGAAGTTCGGGGTAGAGCCCACCCCCCCCCCCGGCTTCCCACCAAGTGTACCTCGGATCCTCGGCAATTTATTCCTTCAAATTAAAGTACAATTCCCGCTTGGCTTACATGGAACTTTTCGCGAAATTATTTTCCCAATTCAGTTATCAATATAGGCCCAGAAACGGCAATCTTTATAGCCCCCCCCCCCGCCCATTTGAAGTTTTGTAGCCAAGTTGCTGAAAGATGTGTGGCAGGGTTGCCGGTAAATTGCCACACTGGAACACTGCCACACAGTGTTCCTGTGTGGCAGTTTACAGTGAACCGTTTGTTCTGGGGGTATTTCTTCCGGGGGTATTTCTTCCTGTGGGTGTTTATACCTACATCCATAATAGAAGTGTGTAATTCCACCTCTAACAAAGTCGATTCTACCGAAAGTGTGACAAGCAAGCATGATGCTACTCAAAAAAGTTTAATTCCACCTCAAACAAAATTGATACTACCGAAGTGTAAAGATATTTAAGCCCAGGTGATGCCACCAAACTCATCCGAGCTGTCACTGTCAGCTACTTGTAATTTTATTCTGCTTATTCCGTTTTTTTTTTTTTTTTTTTTTTTTTTGTCAACCGCATCAACGAAAATAGTTCTCTTCACACACAAGCACATGAAAAATTTAGAAACATTTCACGCCTTGTATGGGTGAGAAAATTACACGTGCTTGTGTAATCCTTGTTGTTTTCGATGCGAGGAGTTATTGGTCTAACGGCCCCGTTTGTTGCGATACCATCTGTCGCCTTTGCAGGTTGGGATTTCCGAATTTCCACTCGATCACCCTAATCGGCGATTAGCGATGGTTCGGGATCCGGTGGAGGTGACAATATGAGACCAGCCAAGGGATCACCAGTTACACTGCAGGAGATTCGGGGAAATACGAGCAGGTTTCATTCAGTCTTCCCTCGAGGCTCATACATATAAAGTGATTCATTGGAATCGGCCCAATCAGGGGTAAGGAAAATAGATGGGGACGTTTCTCATTTGATGCTTTGTAGCAAGCAGTCAGCGCATAAGGTAGAATTATGCAGTCTTGCGGGAACAAGACAAGGCGATGGTATCTCTGGAGTACGGGATTTGGAACAGCTCAGGGACGGAAATTACCTAAACAGCTGTTACTCCTGAAACACCAATGACCATCATCGTTGATGGTCATTGGTAAAAGTGGCACTGCAATCAAGATGAGATGGATGCTGTCTGATTTCACTGAAGAACAGAAGGGACATTTCCTAACAGCTTTGCGCAGAGGTCAAATTTTTGAATGAGAACAACCGCGCCATTGATTTTTCAGCATAATGAATCACAGCCTCGTCCACAGTATCGGGCCATTATTCTACGAGATATGGGGGCTTATATATATATAAAGTCTCTGCGCGCTTTAAACTTTTAGTAATATTTAACATGCATGAACGGGGGCAGAGCGGGAAGGGGGGGTCATCCCGAGCTTGGGCACAAGTTTTTGTACAGAAGACGGATGTAGTTCAAATCAGCAAGTGCCTTAGGGGTGTGAAAGGTGGAATAGCCACATCCTATTAGGATAGCCATATTCATATCTTGCATATCCTTTAGTCATATCCTATATATACAGTATATACAGCAGACAACTCAAAACAGCATGGAGAGATGCAGGCTTGGTGTAACCAGAAAAGATAAGACTAGGAAATTGTGGATAAGGAAAATGACAGGAGTGGACGACAAAATGACCAATGAAATTACTGAAATGGCAACGGGCTGGACATGTTGCCAGAAGAACAGACCACCGATGGACAACTGAAAGTTTAGACAGAAAAAGACCCAGAAGAAAAAGGGACAGAAAAAGACTCAGAAAAAGACCATCCATGGGAGTTGGATGGATGAAACTCGAAAGCATGCCGGAGTGACATGGAGGAGACAGGCTCAAGACAGACAATTGTGGAAGAAACTTGGGTAAATCTTCATCCAACAGTGGATTGATAATGGTTGACTACGATGACGATGTTAATATATATACTCACTACAAGAAGAAGTAATTTCAACAGGAGCCAAAAAAAGGAAAAAGGAAAAAACGCCAATGCAAACGAGCAGAGAAAAACATGCAAGAATGCAGAAAGTATTGATAATGCCGAGCTTTGGCTCTATCAAGGACCAGCAAAACACAGCATTAACTCATCTCTGCAAAGACCTAGTTGAACATTGGTTTCTGCTATGTCATAAATGTATTTCGGGCAAATGACCCCACAAATCAAAAACACCTTCTAAGCCACAGAAAGGTAAAAATTAAGAATTTAGCAATACACTCATGACATATACCTGACCCAAGCCACACGACTCATCGTCCACAATTCCGAGAAAGCCTAGTACAGAGCCCATTAGCAAAATAAAAAAATATATTTAACTATTGCCAGACAAGTGGAGAATTTAGACCACTGAAACGTAATACAAAACCTGGGAAAAACTTAAAAGAAAGGAAAAATTTGTATATGTACATAGTAGTGTAAAAAATGATTTACTTGGTAAAACACTAAAAACAAAAAAAATAGTTTTTTTTTCAAATGAACGCAGCAATGTCAAAATGCTTCACTTGAAGGCACAAGCTCCATAAAATGAGACATCAGAGCCACGTGGCTCAAAACACGAAGCAGGCGACGTGAGCAAACCCTCAACAAGGATGCAAAGCAAAATATATGTATATATATAGCAAAATCATATAAAGGAAAATAAGCAAAAACCAAGAACATAAGCAAAAGCAAGAGCACTTTGGTTTTAAACTTTAATTTTTTTTTAATTTTTTGCTGTTGGTATTGGGCATTTACCTTGCCATTCTGAGACATGCAACTTGGTTATTTGGGTTCACTCTCGGGATTTGCAAATGTAAATTGCTCCTTGAGTAACTTTTGCTTCCTTTTCCCTAAGTTTGCTCCTTTGCATCTCAACAGGCCAAAACGTGGCTCGTCCTTAAGGAACAACTTTATAAATTCTCTGTTAGATGAAGGTCCCCCCCTTCCCCCACAAGTTTCTCCCACAACTGTCTATCTTGAGAAAGCCTCCTCCAAGTTACTCCCGCACGCTTTCTGATTTCATCCCCCCTAGTCCCACGTGACGTTCTTCTGGGTCTTTTCCGGTCCCTTTGTATCCAGTTTCATATTTCAGATGTTCGTCGGTGGTCCGTTCTTTTAGCAATATGTCCAGCCCATTACCATTTCAGAGATTTTATTTTAATCATGATGCCTTCCACTCTTGCCATTTTCCTCATCCAGGAGTTCCTCTTCTTATCTTTCCTGGTTACACCAAGCATGCATCTCTCCATACCTCTGTCGGTTGTCTATAGGATATCTTTTTTAGTTAAGGTCTACGTATCTGCTCCGTACGGAAGCGCTGGAATGATTCACTGATTAAAAACTTTTCTTTTAAGACATAACGGTTAATTCCTCTTGAAAATTGTACTGTTTCTTCCAAATGCACTCCAGCCAAATTTTATGCAACTATTCATATCTTCTCCGATGTTGTCCTCGCTTGATACTTCTCGTCCAAGGAAGATGAAAGCATCAGTTGCTTCTAATTCCATCAACCTCGAATACTTCAGTTATTGTGAAAGCGTGGTGCATCAATTTTATTGAACTTTAATCCCAAGTCTTTACTCTCGTCAGCAGGTTCTTGGCCCATGTTACGTATATTATGATTATCCACAATATCAAAAAGTCGAAATGGAGCCGGCCATTTTGATACGAGAGCAGAAGATAGAAAGAGACGGTAAAGGAATGCTTACCATGTCATGCCGAAAGACGTAGGTAGAGGAAGACCAAAAAGAAGACGGTGTGATGAAATATCATTGTACGTGGAAGGAGCCGAAAAATTTTTGAATGGAAAACTTTTGGCAAAAACTCATGAGCGTATTGATAGCCCCCGCAACCCCGGCGTAGAGGAAGACCAAAAAGAAGACGTTATGATGAAATAGCTATGTACGTGGAAGGAGTCAGAAAAAATTCTGAATGGATAGCTTTTGGCGAAAACTCATGGGTGTACTTACTGACAGCTCCGGCGTAGAGGAAGACCAAACAAAGAAGACGGTGTGATGAAATAGCGATGTACGTGGAAGGAGTCAGAATATTTAAAAAAAATAGCGATTTTCGTGGAAGGAGTCGGATAAAAAACCTGCATTGCGGGGGGGGGCCTCACGGCTAAGAAGGCCTCTAGCCTCAATAGATGGATTTTATACAAAAAATTACCTAAATATATTCATATGAAACTGGTTAAAGAAATAGCAGGAATTTTCGACGGCAACTTTGAATGAAGTATTAAAAAAAACATTTTTTTTTTTTTCAGTAAATAAGTAAAATCTTCAAGAAATCATTTTCGCCTTAGTTTATAAAAACTGGGCGACTGGGATGAAGGAAGCAGCTATTCCAGATGACTTGAGGCCCTTTTTCACACCCACAGCAAAAGTTCCTATATATGTATATTAACAAGAGAATGTAATTGAAATATCAGTTGAATAAATGACATTTTTATATCAATAAAGATCACGTGTTATGTATTGCACTTGTTTGCACATAAATGCGTATGCTTCAAAATATAATGAGCTAAAACGTGTTTTTCGCAAGAAAGAAAAACAGAGACCTGTGCCATTTTTTCAAAGAAAATATTTTTACTGTGTGCTAGCAAAACATTGTGACATTACATTATGTTCAAGTGTGTTTTTTTATATTAAAGAGTAAATAATTTCACTATTTTTGTCTCACAATTCTTAACTGTTGTTTTTTTATTTGCTTACTAATTTTTCGTATAAATCGTAAAAGGTCCTAAAATACTGTCAGACTGCAGTAACTTGTTCTGTGTGTGTGTGTGTGTGTGTGTGTGTGTGTGTGTGATCATGAGGGATTTCAAAGAGGCTGACCTTAGTTCTATAAAACAATAAAATTTGGATGATATGATTAACTTTGGCGTGTTTTGCAATACTTTGTATTGGTATAAAACCAGGGCACTCATTTTACTTACAACGTGTACATTTGTGTTACACGCAATTAAGTGTAACCATTTTGATTCTACGAAAGATACCTATAGGTTCCAAAAAAATGTGAATTATTAAAACGCTGTTTCCGCCAGAGGGCGAGGCTAGTTTAAAAAGGGAAAGCTTAGTGCTTGCGACAGTAATAGACGTGATTTTTGGGTGACGAGATGGGTAAAAAATGCGATTTGACGGACTTTCAACGTGGGATGATTGTAGCAGCTCGGAGCCATGGAGAGAGTATCACCGAAACCGCCGCATTCGTGAAATTATAACGAAGTAAATTTCTCCGTCCTTTTTGGTCTACGCCGGGATTCGAACCCGAGGCCGCTTATTCCGGAACAAGTCGCTCTACCAACTGAGCTACGCAGACATTTGTTCTGATTGCTATGTGCCTTTATGTCGTGTGCGTCCTGCTGGCAGGTACGTCACATCTCCTGGTACGTTGCATCATCTCCCCCTTATTTTTTTTTTTTTTTTTTTTTTCGAAGTGCTGGAGAAGGGATTCTCTTATTTTTCCTATCTCGCGGTGTGGAAATAACATCACACCATTGCGAGATTTTGAACGGTCGGGTCATCCGGATGCCATTATAACGAAGTAAATTTCTCCGTCATTTTTGGTCTACGCCGGGATTCGAACCCGAGGCCGCTTATTCCGGAACAAGTCGCTCTACCAACTGAGCTACGCAGACATTTGTTCTGATTGCTATGTGCCTTTATGTCGTGTGCGTCCTGCTGGCAGGTACGTCACATCTCCTGGTACGTTACAAAATGTTCCAGAGCAGCTGTTGTTAAAATGTTTAAAGACTGGAGTGTCAGCCAAAAAACTGGGTCTCTAAGTGCAACGTGTGGTCGTCATCGACTAGTGACTGCTCGGGCGGAACGGAGAGTGTCCAGACTGGTAACAGACAACAGAAAGGGCAACAGTGCAGCAAATTACAGACCATCTTAATCAAGGATCCCGTCAAATGATCTCTACGCGCACTGTTCGCCGTACACTGCATTGGATAGGATATCGCAGCCGAAGGCCTGTTCGAACACCTTTGCTGTCTGCAGTTAACAAGTGAAAACGTCTCCAGTTCGCACAGGAGAACAAGGATTGGACAGTCGACAATTAGAAACAAATTATATGGTCCAATGAATCACATTTTCAGTTGCACCATGCCGATGACCCAGTGAGAATTTGGAGGAAACAGCACGAAAGCATGGACTCCAAATGCACTGCTACAACCCTTCAAGCTGGTGGAGGCAACGTTATGGTTTGGGGAATGCTTTCCTGGCATGTTTTGGGCCCTTTCATTCGTGTTGATCAACGTCTGACTGGCACATCATATCTAAACATCGTTACGGACCAAGTACATCCTGACATGTGGATGGTTTATTCCAATGGCGATGGCTACTTTCAACAAGATAATGCGTCCTGCCATAGTGCTCGTATTGTACAGGATTGGTTTCAGGAACATGCCGGTGAGTTTTCTTTGCTCAGGTGGCCCCCACAATCTCCAGATCTGAACCCCGTTGAAAATTTGTGGGACGAAGCTGAACGAGCTATCAGACAGCTGGATCCACGACCCTGCCATCTCACACTCCTGGAAAGTGCTATTCATCAAGCATGGTCTCAGATTCCACAAACCACCTATCAACATCTCGTGGAGTCCATGCCACGAAGAATCGACGCAGTATTAAAGGCAAAAGGTGGCCCAACGAAGTACTGAGGGGGTGGTCATAAAAAAGTGGCCACTCAGTGTATGTTCTGTTGCTCTTTACCATCCCAGTATTGTGCCGGGCTCCAAGAAGCAAGCTGCCAAATTTGCTTGGCAGTTAGTGTATGTGAGTCTAGAGGAATTCGAGGCTGCTGTTGTGTAGTGGAAGCATATTCGGCGCGTAACTGGAAGACCCTGGATTCGATTCCCGCTGGCGGCGACTGAGAATTTTTCCGTGACTCACTTATAAACGTGGAAAGAGCGATGACCTCTGTTTTTTAGTTAATAATATTGAGTTTAAAAATTTCAGGAATTGAAAAGCAAAAGGGCCTCGAAGATATTTTTTGATGGGGGTGGGGAGGTTTTCAAGTACGCCACTGCGAAAACTTCTCCTGGTAGAAAATTGATCATGGTTGAAGAGAGCAAGAGGAACAGGAAAATATTTTGTCGGGGCTTTCTTCCTTCATTTCTTTTATTTCTTTCATTGTTGTTTCTTGGATCCCAATCAAGAGATACGAAAAGACCTTCCTTTATATCTTATGTCTTAAACAAGATCCAAGTCATCATGCAGTAACATCCTGGAAAGAAAAAAAAAAGACAGATCTTGCCGCAACTCGATGAATTCTTTAATTTAAAAATGTTACACTCTAACTGTTGCACTCTTAGGCGCAATATGTAAGATACATTAACTCTTAATAGCCAAAGGCTGCGGTAAAGAATTTCCTTCTCTGCGTGGTATGAACTATACAGGAAGCCTTGTCACGTGACATCTCTTAAAATAAAAGCTTGCAGCTCACGAAAAGAAAGGTGATTGGAAAAGAAATCACCTTAAAACAGGTGCGTTTAAAGATCCGGACAACAATACATAGGACAGGTAATAAATCAAATGAGTCAATCCGAAATGATTAGTGATTTGGTGCTCGGGTGGTTTAATGAAATTACCCTCCATTTTTTGCGCGATGCTATGCCATTGAATCTTGACTTGGATTTTTTTTTTTTTTTTAACCTGGACACTTCACAGCAACCTTCTATTGTTAAAACCAGCAATACAGGTTTTCTCACGCACCTTCATTTAACCCGATTATTATTTTGAGACTTGCTTCGATTGTCCTTGTATCAATAGGTTCACTCGCGAACACAGTCCGACTCCACCCTTTGTATCTGTTTAAGAAAATACGGAGGGGTGGGGGAGTCCCTTTAACCTTCTTGCAGCGTCACATTCACCACTTGCATGGTTATGGGCAGGTGCTTTCAATATTTAGGCAGGTTTTCTTTGCAAAAATGTGCATACTTTCTAATAAAAAGAAGAAAAAAATCTTCAAAGGGGAATACCTCCCAAGACTCGTCTCGAAGGAGAAGAACGTCTTTCAGAAAAGAAAGAGAAGAAAAAGAAACTTTATAATAAATAAAAATTCGCATATTGCACGAAATTAAATGGATGGATAAACAACATTGCGTGCTTCCAAGTAAATGATACCACGTGGCAGTCTGGAGAAAACACTTTATGCTGAGAAAAATCCGAAAAGCTTTTTTCATGTACATTTCTATCACATGAAAGAAAAGAAAAACAAGAACTAAAATGCCGTTCCTAAAATGCCCCCTACAAGTGAAGGTATTGTGGCAAATATACAGAAAATTGTGTGCAGGAAAACAGAAAACATGTCGGAAATCTTAGATCTATGGATAAAGGAATTCTTCAAGAAAGACTTTAGAGCGCAAATCGCAGTCACAGACAGACAAAACCACAACATACGCACTTCATTTTTTGACATACATGTGCACGATAGTCTTGCACAAAAAAGAAGTATGCAGTGGAATTGTTCAGTCCATTTGTCTGCCAATTTTTTTTAGGTTATCTCATAGAACTCTTTCATTCCTAAAACGTTAGAAGAGAAAAAACTGATATGTAAAACCAGAGATTAAAAAGTTATTTCCTCATCTCAAGCGATCACCTTTTCCTCACATTGAACAGATTCCCAGGTCTATCACGATAAGTTTCCTGCTTTGAGGACCAAAAAAATTAAAAAATTAGCGAATTCATTTCGAATACCCCCGCCCCCTCTGTTAAAAAAATATTGTTTGGATGATAAGAAAAATGAGACGAGCTCTGGAGAATACGGTGGACTCTAAATAAACTTAAGGGTAGTACTGCAGCAAGGGTACTGCAGAACAGGGATTTTTGAATTATAAATAACAATTCCGAGGTGATTTCTTCTATTTTTAGTTTAAGGCCCATAGATACTAATAGTTATGATTTTGAGAACCTATATACTAATCTGCCTCTTTCAGATATTATTTCCACACTTAAGGAGATGTTTGTAGAATTTTAAATTAACCAAGTACAGTAGACTCTCGCTAATCCGGCCTCCTTGCGTGGTTTTTGGTTGTAGAAATCGTGTTAACATCAGACCGCAATTAATTATACTTCATGCACGAGTGGTTTTCAATTTTAACTTTATGTTTTGTTTTGAATTGGCACTAACGTTCATGTAGTTCAATTTAAAATAAAAGTGAAAAGGATCCCCAAAGTAATTAAGAATATTACAAAAAGCATCTTCATTAAAGCAGAAAAAAATCTGTGACATGTTTCAAAGTGACCACACTGAGTAGAAAATGTAAGATTTCATCTGTGCTCTGTGCAATTGTACGTTTCTTTTACTGTGTATAGTACGTACACATACATAATGTGCTTTACTGTATTGATAACATGAAAAGATCATTTCATTGTTGTAAATGAGACAGTATAGTACGTACTGATCGTGTTCTTTTGCTATTATAATATGCTTGTCTCTTATTTATGTTTTTTTAAATACATATGTATTACACATAGTAAACTTGTAATTGCAACATTAAATTTAATGAAATTTAATGAAAATTTAATTTCATCACAGTTAATACAATGACTCTGGCCAATGAAAGCCTTTTTGGAAGTTGGTCTAAAGGATGGATATTAACTATCTTTTGGAACATTTAGTGCTATAAATAAAACATTTTCATTATAAAAATAAAAATAAAAACTATTAAAATAAAAAATGCTAATAAAAAAGTTTAAAATGTAAAAACGTTATTCAATCTCTAGAATAACAAACATATGAATTGTATAAATTAAGAAAAAATAATAAAAAATTGAATAATTTCTGTAGTTTTACTTTAAGGTATACTGGTGAATAACATTAAATACATTTTCGATGTGTTTGATGATATTTTTCTAGTATTCCGTTGAGTTCTGCTCTTTCCAGACAATCAGTTTAATATTATTTTTTTCATTTGGAAGTTTTGATTGGTGGATTGCCGTTTTCTGCGGACTGCGTTGTTTTGTGCGGTCCTTCTGTTAGGTGGGTTCCTTCTCAACGCCAGAGGGAGTTTTGTGGCTGGCGGATGGTTTGAACAGCCATGTTGGTTTTTCTACCGTCGCTTTTGAAGAGAATGTCTCCTAGGTCAGTCGTTCGTTTTTTACGCTTTCCAACCGTAGGTTAAAGAAGCGTATATGCTCCAGCTTTTTCCGTCCGTCTGTCTGTCGGCACGATAAGTCACGTAAAAATGGTTCGATTTCGATGAAATTTTAGTATGTGGTAGGGGACCACCAGGGGACGAACCCTATTGAAAATGGGTGAAGTGGGGTCAAAGGTCACGCCATAAGAGCAGGATCCATTCAATTGCTTTTATGCGTCATAACTTGCGTAAATATGGTTCGATTTCGATGAAATTTTAGTATGTGGTAGGGGACCACCAGGGGACAAACTCTATTGAAAATGGGTGAAGTGGGGTTAAAGGTTGCGCCATAAGAGCGGGATCCATTCAATTGCCTTTATGCGTCATAACATGCGTAAATATGGTTCGATTTCGATGAAATTTTTGTCTTTGGTAAGGAACCACCTGGGGACAAATCCTATTGAAAATGGGCGAAATGGGGTCAAAGGTCAGGGCATAAAAGTGGAATCCATTCCATTGCCCTTATGCGTCATAACATGCATAAATATGGTTCGATTTCGATGAAATTTTAGTATGTGGTAGGGAACCACCTGGGCACGAACCCTATTGAAAATGGGCGAAATGGGATCAAAGGTCAGGCAGGACAAAAGAGCGGGATTTGTTCCATTGCCCTTATGCGTCATAACTTGCGTAAAAATGGTTCGATTTCGATAAAATTTTAGTATGTGGTAGGGAGCCACTGGGGACGAACCCTATTGAAAATGGGCGAAATGGGGTCAAAGTTCAGGACACTGGAGTGGGATCCATTCCATTGCCCTTGTGCATCATAACTTACCAAAAAATGTTTCGATTGCGACAAAACGTTATCATGTTGTTCCGGAGGTATAGTGAACCGGTTCTGTTGAATATCAACGAAATGGGGTCAAAGGTCATTGCACAAAAGCAAGATTTATTCCACAGCCATTATTCTCATAACTTGCGTAAAACTGCTTCTATTGCGACAAAACTTTAGTATGTTATTCTTGAGGTGTACTGAACCGGTTCTGTTGAATATCATCGAAATGGGGGTCAAAGGTCAGGACGCAGGAGCGAGATTTATTCCACAGCCATTATCCTCATAACTTGAGTAATAATTTCTGGTATGTTGGAAAGCGTATCATAATCAATGCATTGCATGATTTTACTAACTTGTTTTTATTTTCATTTTGGTACCTTTCGGAAGATTTTCGCGTTTTTATGCTTGCTGACATTCGTTTGTGTTCTTTTAATATAAGCTCTAAACACTGGCGTACTTTTTCTATTGACTCTGTTTTTGAATAATTTTTTTGGCCTTGCTTCTTTGTTGAACTTTTTGTTCTGGTTGCATGCTTCGAGTTTTGAACCTCGTGGCTCTGCTGTCTCTTTTGTTTGTTGGAGGAAGGAACATTTTATTGAGTTTGTACTGTCAAGTAAAGCATTTTTACAATACTGTGTACATATTGCAACTTTGCTTTTTTATTACATAAGTAATTTTCCCGGTTTTGTATTACTTTTCATTTGTATAAAGTCTCAACATGTCTCGCGGCAATAGTAAATTTTTTGTTGTTTTGTTTTTTGCTCATTGACTCTGTACCAGGGTTTCCTGGATTTGTGGACGATGAGTCGTTGTGGGTTGGGCCAAGTATGTCATATATGCGTTGCTACATTTAATTCTTAATTTCTACCTTTTCATGGCTTAGAAGGAGTTTGTTGATTTTTGGGGTCATTTTTCCCGAGATACATATATGACATAGCAGAAACCCATTTTCAACTAGGTCTTTGTAGAGATCAGTTAATGCTATGTTTTGCTGGTCCTTGAAAAAGCCAAAGCTCGGCATTTAAAAAATTATCTGTATTCTTTCTTGTTTTTCCCTACTTGGTCTCATTGATTTTTTTTTTCTCTTGCTTTTGGCTCTCGCTAATAATGCTTCTTCTTGATGTGGGGTATATTATAAGACAAATTAAAGAATACTTATAAATTTACAAAACAACATTTGAAATTCCATAGCGCCGGGGGCTTCGTATAAGCAAAATCAAAAACCATAGCACCCAAACCTGCATCTGTCCCTAGCCCTTGAAGAAGCCACCGATGACAGCTGCCATAACTTCAATAATCCTTCCTTATTCTCCTGGTTGATTCTTCGGTCTCTTCTTTCGGGTTTCCGAATCATCTTTCTTCTTCTTTCAGAATTTTGCTAAGGCGTGTGTGTGCGTGTGCGTGTGTGCGTGCGCGCGCGCGTGTGTGTGCGTGTGTGTGTGTTGTATGTGTATATGTACTATATTGACAAAAGTCACGGGACACCATTTCATAAGCAAATGAACGGACGGATCCGCTGCGTTATTAGGATGCACGGTATAGCTGCAAACGTTATAAATAAAAGCCTGCAGCTGACCGCGATCATATCGCACTGTGAGGTTGAGTGTAAATGTCGCGGCGGGAGACAACTGACTTTGAGAAAGGAAAGATTGTTGGCCCGTTTTGTGTTATATTAGTGGGTTGCCCATAAGAGAAACTGAGAGGCGTTTAAACATACCCAAGTTAACTGTTTTGGATGTACTGAATAAGTGGAACACACATGGCGTGCCTGAAGCAGCAAAACATACCGGCAGACCAAAGAAAATTTGGCATAGAGGATGTCGAAGCCTCAGGAGAGTCGTTACAGCTAATCGACGGAGTACTGCACAAGACCTCAGTGTACAGGTGAGTAAAAATGCTTGAACCTCGTTATGTGCACGTACCATTCGCAGAGAACTTCATTCCGTGGGTTTCCATGGTCGTGCGGCTAGTCATAAGCATTTCATTTCCACTCGGAATGCTACTCGTCGTTTAGCATGGTATAAAGAACATTTATCGTGCACCGTAGATCAATGGAAACGGATCCTATGGACTGATGAATCCAGATATACGATCCATCAGTCAGATGGCCGTGTGTGGGTTTGGAGGCAGCCGGGGGAACGCTATTTTCCACGGAGTAATGTTCCTACCGTCAAGTTTGGAGCTCGCAGTGTACTCGTGCGGTGGTGTTTTTCGTGGTATGGTCGCGGCCCATTGGTTATAGTGGATAAATCTGTTAACCAGCACGTCTCCCTCGATATTCTGGGCAATTATGCCCTACCAACTCTGTGGCATTACTACGGAACCAAGCCTTGTTGGTACCAGCAGGATAATGCACCGAACCATAAAGCAAGAACTGTTACGGCGTGGTTTGACGATAATACCGTATCGTGTGTGGACTGGCCCTCGCAGAGCCCTGATCTTAATCCCATAGAGCACCTATGGGATGAATGAGAGCGCCGCATAAGAAGTTTGGAACCAAGGCCTACTACTAAGCAACAGTTAGCGGCAGCATTGTGTACTAAATGGAAGCGCATACCTATTGCTGTGTTCGAAAACCTTGTCGAAAGCATGTCTCGAAGGGTCAGTACATTCATTAAGGCCAAAGGTGGAACGAAATCGTGCTAATTTATGTCAATAAATGCTATGTTGTGTTTCTCTTCTATATATAGGTGACCGGTGACTTCTGTCAATATAGTGTATTCCCGCGAATCGCTACTATTACCGGAAATTTTCCGTCATATGGATACGGAAAAGGTGAAAACAAATTTTTTCCGTTAATATGTACGATAGGAATGGCGGAAGGTTTCTGAAAATACAGAATTTTCCGTTTACACCTCGTAAAAACGGCAATTTACCGTCAATATACGAAAGGAATTGCGAAAAGGTTTCTCAGAATTCATAATTATCCTGGCTTACGAAAAATCCGTGAAATAATTTTTTTCCGTCATTTCACGGAAAAGGTTGCATCAAGAATATGCTTCGTTATTCCGAAAGGAATCACGGAAAACTGCTCGTGAATTTCAGATTTTTTTTTATATTTCTTTACGGTATAATCAGCTGGCGATTTAGAGAGTACGCAGAAATGTACGAGAAATTTGCGTGGAAGAATAATACGTCACGTCAGACCGAGCCCTCAAGATAATACAGCAGTTAAACCAGTCTATCTTTTAAACACTTCATGCTAATTGTATCCGCTCGTTTGAACGGTAAACATCTATCTCCGTTGGCCGGTTCCATTCTTAGTGTGTCATAATTTCAGTTTTGTAACCAGAAAGGGTCAAGTTCTCCAAATTTTATACAATTTGTAAAAGAATGTTAGCTCAGTTTGGAGAAAAGTGCTCGAATTCTGGTCAGGTTCGAAAACTTCGAAATAACTTTGTGTTCGACGGAGAAATTCCTTGGCAATCCGACATCTTCAACTACAACCGAAACTGACGGTGTAAATACTTCCGTACGAAGAAGAAAAATGACAGTTATTGCTTTTACCGAAATCCTTGACAACTTGTTTATCGGTGAATGCTATCATGCATTGTGACTGAAATATTGCACAATTTGTTCCTCTGCATTAAAGAAACGGCCTGCCTGATGTTATTGAAACTTGCTGGACCCTTGAAATAACTTACCAACAAGCAAAATACGCTTTACTATTTAATTGAATAACCACGAGTTCTTAGTAACAAAGTGCACCTTCTTGGCATGGAACTAATGAGCTTCTCTAGTTGTCCATTGGTAATAACACGGTGCCATATGGCCCTTAAAGACTCAATTAATACTGTTTTAGATGTGGGTCCTTGTTGACGGACACACATCTAAAACAAAATTAATCTCACCCACATATTCTCTATGCGATTAAGATCCGGTGACTGTGTCAGCTTCAATCTCACCCACAGATTCTCTATGGGATTAAGATCCGGTGATTGTGCCGGCCACTGAAGTTTTCTTATAACTTTTTGATTAAACCACTCGTCAACCGACTTTGACCGATGACATGGCGCGTTATCGTCCTGAAAAATAAAATTCCACAAACCCATGTCTTGTGTAGATGATAGCAGTTTGGACTCCAAAATATCCACATAGTTTGATTCATTCAATGTGCCATCAAGAATGTGCAGACGGCCAACACTACTGGCTGAAATACATGACCATAACATCACCGAATGTGGGTGTTTGATTCTTGGCTGAGTGCAGCACGCCTTATATCTTTCACCAGCCCGACAACGTACATAATTATTTCCATTATTAGCGGAAATAGCAACAGTTTTTTCATAATTGAAAATACCATTTTTTCATTCATCAGCAGTCCAATTCTTTCGTGCCTTGGCCCAAGTAATTCTTTTGAGCCGTTGTTGTTCAGTAAGGAAAGGTTTACGTGCAGCTTTTCGTGCAGTCAGTTCAATTTCTTGTAGATTACGACGTACTGTACGTACAGATGCAATAATGCCTACCCCATTCTCCCGCTGATTTCTTAAATCAATGGCTGTTTTAAACCTTGGTTTTAAGGAACGACGAATCAGCATGCGATCATCACGTTCAGTACACAGCCTTGGTCGACCTGTTCTTTTTCTGTTTCCCCCACATCCAGTTTCTGCAACTCTTTTAATGGTGCGCAAGACAGTGGAATGATCACGACCACATTTAACAGCAATTTTGGCACCGTGTTATCACCAATGGACAACTAGAGAATCTCATTAGTTTCATGCCAAGAAAGTGCACTTTGTTACTAAGAAACCGTGGTTATCCAATTAAATAATAAAGTGTATTTTGCTTGTTGGTAAGTTATTTCTAGTGTCCAGCAAGTTTCAATAATGTACTGTAAAGTAATTTTACGTTAAATGCATTGTATACTGATTTCACAAATTCCACTATTTTTTGGTTTTTATGACTAGGCGCTGTACTTTTGCTTGTAACTTCATTTCTATTACTGGTAATAACGTTCTGTAAAACTATTTTAATTCAGCATAAAGTTTCCTTTAAAATGATGAATAGTATGTACACTGGCGGAAAGTGAAAAAAGAACACCAAGAAGGAAATGGCGGACGATCATGAAATTTTCATATGTTAATGGGGTCGAGTTGACGTAGGTGTAATGTGAATTTCGGGACTAACCGGTGAGCGCTCACGCCACAGCACGGCATAATATGCAAATTATCGTTGGTGGTACTTAAGGAGTATACGGCGAAGTGAATGTAATCAGTCGTCGGCGTACGGACACGTGCGAAGACCCTGAAGAAGCTGCAATGCCTGGACATGGAAGACGTGTACGATTTCAGCAGTTATCGGACTTTGAGCGAGGTCGTCTAGTCGGACTCCGCGAGGCCGGGTGGTCGTATCGTTGTATTGCGGAGCAAATTGGACTGGAGGTATCGGTGGTGGTACGATGGTGGCGTAGATGGTCCGAGGAATATTCCCACACGAAAAGACGTGGAACAGGGAATCACGGACGGACTGATGGGCGGACCGATCGACGCATAAGAATAGCGGCGTTGTCATGCAGAACATCCACTGCGACGCAAATCCGAGCTGCCGTTGCACCTGAGGTGACTGTGCGAACAATCCGCAACCGTCTGCTGGATACAGGACTACGTGCACGTGTGCCTCTGGCATGTGTACCTATGACTCCAGCCCACCGTCAGGAACGACTGTAGTGGTGTCGCCAACGTCTGCACTGGAGAACGCAATGGCGATCTGTTGTGTTCAGCGATGAAAGCAGATTCTGCTTGGGAGCCTTCTATGGCCGTATGCGTGTTCGCAGGCGCACAGGGGAGCGTCTTCACCCTTCTTGCATCCGCCAGCGACACACAGGGCCTACACCTGGTCTCCTGGTGTGGGGAGCGATCAGCTATCACTCCCGTACACAACTAGTGTTTGTACCGGTTACGTTAAACAGCACCTCCTACATCAACAACATCATTCAGCCCGTTGTTTTGCCATTTGTAAGGTCGGTCCATCGTGGTGTTTTCCAGCAAGATAACGCACGCCCACACACGGCACGTGCAACGCAACATGCATTTCAGGGTGTGAGACAACTTCCATGGCCTGCACGTTCACCGAATTTGTCCCCCATTGAGCACGTGTGGGATTTTATGGGACAATGACTTATCAGGTCTCCACGGCCAGCCACGACCATCCCCGATTTACGCGTCCAGGTTGAGGATGCTTGGAACTCAATACCCCAAACTTACATCCAACATCTGTACGACAGACTCCATGCCAGAATTGCAGAGTGTGACGCAGTTCATGGCGGTTCAATATCGTACTAACCATGTTACATGGAAATGTTATTTTTCAGTTTACCATCAAATACAGCTGTATTTTGCCATAATGTTTTGATCACTTTATTCTCTGTATTCCGTTATAATGCTGTATAAATTTCGTTGGTATCAGACATTTCCTTCTTGGTGTTCTTTTTTCACTTTCCGCCAGTGTATTCCTGACTTTATCATTACGCTGTATAAGTTGACTTCAAACATCAAAAATTGACTTTTGGTCTCCTGGTGCAGGACTTTTGGCCACGACTGTACGTACAGTATATACACAGCGTGATTCTAAATTCATAGGACAAACTTTAACGGGTGGTAGGGCCCAGTAAAACAATTTTATTTTGTCAAGCAATGTACGTCCGCAACCGAAGCACGTAGGTTCTAAAGGGCGCTGTTTAGTGCGCTTGAAAACCGTTCCTCTGCTTGAACCCATCAGTCGCAAGGCGGATTTCGCACGTGATGGAGCAATTCATGAATTCCCAGAAGATAGACATGCATCTAATGTATGGGGCTGCCAATGGAAACGGAAGAGCTGCACAAAAATTGTACCGTGAACGCTTCCACAATAGGTGGGTGCCGGATCATAAAATTTTTGAGGGTAGGTAGCACCAGCTTTATGAAACCAGATCATTCCATGTCAGCAGGAATGATGCGTGTCAGACAAGAAGTCCGAGAACTCCAGAAATGGAAGAACACATTCTACGGGAGGTTGAAGAAAATCCTGACACAAGCACGAGAGCTGTTGCACGTAGGGTAAGTGTGAGACAAAGCACCGTCTGGAGAGTTTTGCACGAGGAGCAATTACACCTCTTCCATTAACAGAGAATTCAAGCATTGAAAGCTGAGGATTATCCTCTGCGCGTAGAATTCTGCCGCTGGTTTATGCATTTTTCGCATGCCGGATTTTCCAGCACATATGCTCTTCACATGTGAAGTCTGTTTTACACGTAAAGGAGTATAACGAAGTAAATTTCTCCGTCATTTTTGGTCTACGCCGGGGATCAAACCCGAGTCGTCTTATTCCGGAACAAGTCGCTCTACCAACTGAGCTACGCAGACGTTCATTCTCGTTGCTATCTGCCTTTATGTCGTGTGCGTCCTGCGAGACAGGCACGTCACCCCCTGAAAGAGGGCCGGGGGCATGGCCCACGGGTCAGCCGTGACCATGAATCGTTGCAGGCAGCCATCCGCTGTAGAACGTGCACTTGAGAACTCCCAGTCAATCTGGTGTGTGGAATGCAACGTCACACACATTTATTTTTCGAAGCGCTGGATAAGGGGTTCTCTTATTTTTCCTATCTCGCGGTGTGGAAATAACATCACACCAATGCGAGATCTTGAACGGCCAGGTCATCCGGGAAGTTTGGTCGCCATCATAACGAAGTAAAATTCTCCGTCATTTTTAGTCCACGCCGGGGCTCGAACCAGGGTCCTCTCATTCCGGAATGAGTTGCTTTACCAATTGAGCTACGCGGACGTTAGTTGTCGCTGCTATCTGCCTTTATGTCGCGTGCGTCCTGCGGGGCAGGCACGTCACAGGAGTGTTTAATGTGCACAGTGCTCATGTTTGGGCCAACGCCAATCCGCACGCCACACGTCCACATGCTTACCAGCAACGATTCTTGGTCAATCTTTGGACGGGTATCGTCAACGACTTTCTGATTAGGTCATATCTGCTACCACATCGATTCGGCGGGAGGGGTTATCGTATTTTTCTGGCGGATATCTTGCCGGAATTGCTTCAGGATATTCCAGCAGCAGTTCGAAGTCGAATGTGGTTTCAACGCGATGGGGCGCCAGCACATTTGCGTAATTACCTGGATGCCACTTTGGGGAGGCGAGATGGATTGGCCGAGGTTGATCTGTCGCTTGGCCACCACGATCGGCCAATTTTTCAAGTTATAACGTACAAGTTTGTCCGCGCCGGACATCGAACCCGAGTCTTCTCACTGTGGAGTAAGTCGCTCTCCCAACCGAGCAACGCGGACATGTTCTCCCATTGCTATCTGCCTTTATCTCATGTGCGACCTGCAATGCAGGCACGTCACATCCCCCCCCCCCGAGGGAGGGCCGGGGGCATGGTCCACGGGTCAGCCGGGACCATGTGTCGCTGTAGGCAGTCATCCCATGAAAAAAGTGCGTTTGAGAAACTCCAGACAATTTGTTGTGTGGAACGTAACATCACACTGATTTATTTTTTCGAAGCACCGCAGAAGGGATTCTCGTTTTTCCTGTCTCGCCGTGTGGAAAGAACATCACGTCATTGCGAGAAACTTAACAGCCGAGTCATCCGGGAAGTTCGGGCGCCAATATAACGTACACCTTTTTTTCGTGTGCGAGATTGGTGTTACGCTAAAATCATGACTAAGGCAATGTTGAATTAAATGAGAATACGACGCAATAGTTGCACGGGATAGTTCAAATTAAGCTTTTACGATCAGACGAAACATATGCAGAAGTCAAACTTACGATAGCCTTTTATTGGTCCAGTAGATGAAATCCATAATATAGCACTGAGAGTTTTACTCTTCACACATAATACCTTAATTATCTGTCGTATAATCTAGCTTAACAAAGATCAAACATCTCCACACACACACACACTAAGGAACTGCTGTATCGTCCTTTTTATCTAACGCTCTTATCACATTCATACGTCACTCTCTCTGACCTCAAGAGTGTCGCCAACCTCATTCATGTGAGAGAGAAGATATCACGTTAAGTTTGGAAAGCGCAAAAGAGAACAAACTCAAATTTGCATACGAAACGATACTACAAATGAAAGTTAAATTAGAATATACGTCACAAAGTCTCGGTTTCTTCCTGTGAGGACATCTGAAGGGCCATGTGTACGAGACTCCCATTGACTCCACTGAGGACCTCGTCGCCAGAGTGTCTGTCGCTGATGCAACTGTTTGAGAAATATCTGGCATCTTCGAAAATGTGCGCCAATCATTGCGTCGGCGGTGTCAGGCATGTATTGCTGTTGGCGGTCGCTCTTTTGAGCATTTATTGTAAAATGAGGTAAATTAAAAATTTGTTTCATTTTCTGAGCAATTCCTGTGTTAGTGCTTAAACGTAACCGTTGCGGACATACACTGTTCGACAACAACCCTTTAAAGTTTGTCCTATGAATTTAGAATCACCCTGTATTTCAAAGCAAATGTTTAGACAGGGACGTCGCCAAAGTGATGCGAGTACCCTGAAATTCTTCTTGTCCACCCTACTAGTTAAAGATGAGATATTTTTTAATTTTCTTTTAACTTTAAAAAATAATCTAGACTTTGTCAAGTAATAATGAGTCTCGTGTTTTCGTCGGGTCGCCTTATGTATTTCCCCTAGGAAATGCGTTGTTCTGTTCTCCGTAGAAAGATTATCAAAATAGCATCGGGAGGGCCAGGAAGATAAATTGTTTTCCACTCTCCGAAATCCTTAGTTTAAGCTTTGTTTTAATGTTAGTATGTCCAGGGGCGAATGAGGAGGGTGAATAGGAATAAACTGAGAGAGGTCATTACTGATTGCTCTCCTGTTTTTTTTTTTACGCTTTCCAACCGTAGGTTGAAGAAACGTATATGCTCCAGCTTTGTCCGTCTGTCCGTCCGTCCGCACGATAACTCGCGTAAAAATTGTTCGATTTCGATAAAATTTTAGTATGTGGTAGGGGACTACCTAGGGATGAACCCTATTTAAAATGAGCGAAATGGGGGGGGGGGTGTCAAAGGTCAGGACGTAGAAGCGGAATCCATTCCATTGCCCTTATGCGTCATAACTTATAAAAAGAGTTCGATTTCGATGAAATTTTACTATGTGGTAGGGAACCACATGGGGACGAACCCTATCGATAATGGGCAAAATGGGGTCAAAGGTCAAGCAGGACATAAGAGCAGGATCCATTCCATTGCCCTTGTGCGTCATAACTTGCGTAAAAATGGTTCGATTTCGATGGCATTTTAGTATGTGGTAGGGAACCTTCTGGGGACGAACCCTATTGAAAATGGACGAAATGGGGTCAAAGGTCAGACACAGAAGCGGGATCCATTCCATTGCCCTTGTTCGTCATAACTTACGTAAAAATGCTTCGATTGCGACAAAACTTTCTCATGTTGTTCCGGAGGTATAGTTAACCGGTTCTGTAGAATATCAACGAAATGCGGTCAAAGGTTAGGGCATGGGAGCGAAATCATCATAACTTGAGTTATGATTTCTGGTATGTTGGTAAGCGTATCATAATCAATGCATTGCATGATTTTACTAACTTGTTTTACTAAGTATAAGCCTCAAGGATTGCGATTGCAATCCTTGAGGCTTATAAGGCGCCGCGCTGGGGACTCCACATTCGTGCCGAACTACACGGTAAGGGTCAGGTGAGATCCCCGAGCGATAGACATGCCGAGGAGCCGCCGTAGATGTGCGTACGGGCAACTTACGGAATTTGAAAGAGGCTGTATCGTCAGAATGAGACAGGTAGGGAAGCCGGCGTGCCGAATCGGCTGCCATTTGGGCCAGTTGGACAGTACGGTGCGATCGTGTTGGGAACAATGCACTTGCGAAGACACCGCGACACGGAGGACTGGCTCTGGACGACCCAGACACACCACCAGCAGAGATGACCGTTGGATCGTGAGAGCGCCACGTACAGATACAACTACGTCCTTGTCCAATATCCAGAGATACCTGGCGGCTGTACAAGGGACTCCTCTGTCCGCCAGAACCGTTTCCACAAATCTGGCAAAGGCGAATGTGCACTCTCGACGAACAAGAATCAGAAAATAATCCACCGAATAAGAATCTGAAAAGAACCCACATTCACCATGACAATGCGAGACCGCACACATCTTTGGCAACAAATCAGACGATCAGCAAATTAGGCTACTCGGTGGTCCTCCATCCACCGTACAGAGATCTGGCGCCCTCCGACTTCCACCTGTTCGGTCCAATGAAGACAGTCTCGGGGGACAAAGATTTGATGTCACAGACGAGATGAAAGTGGCTGTGAAGAAGTGGGTACACACCTGAATTTTTTCAAAGAGGATTCGAGAGTTCTGTTCAACGATGACCCAAATGCATCGCTTGTGATGGAGACTATGTTGAGTAGTATCTTTGTATAGAAAAAGAGTTACTCTACAAATATGTACAATTTGAACCACCTCTGTCAGTTAATAAAAAAATTATGCCCACTTTTGCATTACTTTCGGTACAACCCTCGTATATTCAACAGACACTTTTGAATTGGTGTGTGAGCATATTATTTTAGTATAAATATGTTCTGTAATACATGTTATATCAGTTATAAATATATGTTGAATTCAATGCAACCAACATTTTTCAAATATACCGGGAAATGAAACAATCATTAAGAAAAATGTGAAGGAAAACAAGAACTTTTTTGTTGTTGCTGGTAATATATTACAAACATCAGTATTGAAACAAAAACGAGCACTATTTTAGAAGTTTACTGCTGGATAACAATTAAAAATAACACATTTTTATGTATTTTATTAATTTTAAGGAAAATTAATGCATAAATGCCGTTGCGTTTTTTTTTTTTTTTTGTTTTTTTGTTAGCATACTCTGAGATTTACAAAACTCTACGTCTTTGACTCCTCATAATGGAGAGTATCCTACCAAAAATTATTTTTTGAAGGCATGTTTAGAATCGAATACACTCTTTCAAATACAGTCCTTTGCAAAAGCTTAAGATCACATATCAATTTATTGAAAATTAAGATTTTCGAAGAAACAATTAATTACTAGTTAGAGATATTTGAAAAATGACACCACCGATGAATACTTATACATTCTTTAGAACACAAAACGACCGAAATCAGTACTTTGTGTGGCCACCTTTGTTTTTTATAACGGACAGAATACGCTGTGGCATACTCTCAATGAGGGATTTGCAGTAGTCACTTGAAATGTCTTTGCACAACACGTACTTTATCGCGTCAATCAAAGCTTGGGAATTTGATGGCTGTTTTTCTGCTACCTTGTCTTTTAAAATGGTCCACAAATTTCCGATGGGGTTAAGGTCGGGACTATTACCGGGCCAGTCAAGCACAGTTATGTTTTTTCTCTGCAGGTGGTTCTTTACTGTCTTTGATCTGTGGCATGGAGCACCATCATACATAAACGATTGTACATCTGTGCACTTGCATATGAGTTAACAGCTTCTAAGCTAACATTTCCACATAAAAAGGACCAGTCATGGTAGTGCCTGTCGGCAAAAAGGACAGCGAAGCAGTACCGGATGGTGACATACACCCCGTATCATCTGACTAGGCGGATGTTTCACGGTGCTAACAGTGTATTTTTAATCAAACCTTTTGCCTTTTGGTCGTCGAACATGTGCTTCACGCGATTCAAATTGACGCACACTGGATTAATCGGGAAAGAAGAACTTGACTCCAATTTTCAGCAGTCCACGATTGATGGCGCTTCGCAAACTGGAGTCTCTTCTTTTTCATGACAGAAGTTAGTCTAGGTTTATGTGCAGGTTTATAAGACTTTCATTCAAAATATTTGCTAAGACGTCGGGAAACAGTCCTGATTCTAATATCAGACCCTTCTGAATGTAGAAAGGCCTTGATTTTCTTGCACGAGCTCCTCGGAGAACGCATAACTATTCACCTTACGGTATTACCATCACGTGGGCTGTTTTCCTTGGACCTCCACTTCTCTTTCGGTCGCTAAATTCACCTGTATCTGGATATTTCATGATCGTATTATGAATAGCAGTCTTGCTCACATTCACCTTTCTACTTATGTCACGTTCGTCATTGCTCTATGATGTAAAGTCACTATTTGTGCCCTCTGAGTAACACTTAATGACGCTTTTTTACGCTTTCCAACCGTAGGTTGAAGAAGCGTATATGCTCCAGCTTTGTCCGTCTGTCTGTCCGCACGATAACTCGCGCAAAAATCGTTCGATTTCGATGAAATTTTAGTATGTGGTAGGAGACCACTAGGGACGAACCCTATTGAAAATGGGCGAAATTGGGTCAAAGGTCAGGACATAGGTACGGGATCCATTCCATTGACCTTATGCGTCATAACTTGTGCAAAAATGCTTCGATTGAGACAAAACTTATAAAACTTATCATGTTGTTCCGGAAGTATACTTAACCGGTTCAGTTGAATATCATCGAAATGGGGTCATAGGTCAGGGCATAGGAGCGATATTTATTCTACAGCCAATTTCTTCATAACTTGAGTAATGATTTCTAGGATGTTGGAAAGCGTATCATAATCAATGCATTGCATGATTTTACTAACTTGTTTGCCCATTTTTCTCTCTATATAAAATACGTACAAAAGCTCTCAGGATGAAAACCAGAAAAAAACTGGCGCTTGCACGCTTCCCACAACTCTATCAACAGCTGCCGCTGCAGGATAATGCAACACCGACAGGGAGTGAGTAATACAGACAGTAGCTGACGCAATCGGCAGAAATCTCCTAATACCAACAGCTGGTTTTAGACTTTTGGAAACGGCTGTAAAATTATACGCTGATGTCCCGGTGGAAGTGATTTGAATAACTGGAAATTGGAAAATATGCGAAAAGTATACTTCACAGCGAAAACTAATTCAAAGGAAAAGGAACTTTTCAAATACATCTCCTGGAAGCAGAGCTAGCGAAGCAACAGCGCATTCGACTATAATGTCCAGACGTCTCTTGGAAGCAGAGGTAGCGAAGCTATAGCGCATTGGACTATAATGCGCAGACGTCTCCTGGAAGCAGAGGTAGCGAAGCTATAGCGCATTGGACTTTAATGTCCAGACGTCTCCTGAAAGCAGAGGTAGCAAAGCTATAGCACATTCGACTATAATGTCCAGACGTCTCCTGAAAGCAGAGGTAGCAAAGCTATAGCGCATTCGACTATAATGTGCAGACGTCTCCTGGAAGCAAAGGTGGCGAAGCTATAGCGCATTCGACCATAATGTCCAGACGTCTCCTGATAGCAGAGGTAATATACTGATTTCATTGTCCCGTTCCGCCAATCTGTCTTGGCTCCACGGGGACTTATTGAGCACCTTGGATGTTATTTTGACATGTTGCGACAATTATCCTGCCTTGAGACGCCGGTTCGGACCCTGGCCACCCCAATGGCCCAGAGACCAGCCCGTGGTGACGTGCTGGCAGGCGACCTAGTATACCTTGTCTGGGTTCCCGCTCTGTCTGGCGGGATAGGTCGTTTCTTACTTTATCGTTGACTGGAAGATTCCTTGCCCTCGAACTTTTTTTGGGGAATAATTTCCCTTTATTTTCTTTTTCAAAACATCTACACACATGTATGCACTGTCCTCATGCTTAGGACTTACAACATCAAGAGATAGCAAAAAAATTTATTTACAGAATATTTACATTGGTGGTCTCTTCGTCTGCTTTCCCACAGACTTCTACCCTCATTCATCTTCCGAATCGCTTTCGGTGTGCACGTTCACCTCCTGCGTTTCGGTCCCCGTTTGATTGGGGAAGATGGTATTTTGCTGGAGGGTTAGCCTTTCAACCAAGGCTATTATCCCCCTCCTGTTAACGGAAGATTGGATGAGCAGATCCAATCTTCGCGTTCTTTACACACCTGGGATCAGTGTGTTTCTCCATTCGGCGAAGCCACTGCATTCAAGTACGCAGTGTTCTATGCTTGCCGTTCTCTTTCCACAGGGACAAGTGCAGTTCCTGATGGCAAATCTGCCTAGGTATTCAGGGCTGATGCCATGGCCACTGAGTACTTGATTCAGGAACTTATTTGTCTGTGCTCGTTTGGTCGAGACCTTCGGAAACACTCTGTGTGTCTTCCGCCCTGTCTCTCCCGTGTCCCACCTGACCTGCCATTCAGTCATGGTCCGACGTGCTAATGCTGCGCGAGTACACCTTCGCGGCGTTCTGCATTGCACGTCGACCGTCTCTTTCAGCGTGGCTGCCTTCGCCAGCTGATCTGCCCTTTCGTTTCCTAGGGTTCCGACATGGCTTCGTACCCAGTGGAAACTAACTGCCCCATCTCCCTCTGCCCTCAAGAGGGTTTTGATCCTCTGGACGATGAGGTTTCTTCCCCTGAATCTACTCAGAGCCTGCAGTGCTGCCTCACTGTCCGAGTAGAGTTTTATTCTTTCTTCACTACGCCTGGGGAGTGCCCTAGTGAGTGCCATCTCTATCGCCAGAAGTTCTGCCTGGAAGACAGAAGCGTTCTGCGATAATTTCACGCTTCCTGCAGTGGCTTCGTTCCCGTCCGAGAACGCACAGAAGCCTGCCCCCACTTGTCCCTTCATCTTTGAGCCGTCCGTGAACAGCTCATGCCCAACTCCCGTGGGTTTCTCCTTGTCCCACGGTGGGCAAATTTCCTCGGCAGGGTGGATCTGCCAGTCCACGCTTTCCATCTCCATGTCGGAGGCTCGATGCGGCGCACAGAGAAGGTAGGCGTCCTCGCCTGACCTTAGGCAGTGCATTGCTGCCTCCCTTTCCACTACTAGGTCTGCCGGCTCGCACCCCGCCAGCACTTGGAGTGCTAGGGTCGACGTTGTGCGAAAACAACCGGTTATCCCTAGTAGGGCCAACCTTTGGATTTGGTTTATCCCCTTCTTCATTCTGACTGTGGGAGTCCACCATGCTCCACTTGCATACGTCAGAATTCTTTCAATTCCTCTCTGATAGATGGCCTTCTTGGTTTTGCCCGTTAACCTCATGCCATTCAATCTATTGAGAATCACCGTGCACCTTGTTCTAAGGTGCCTCAGGTGTGGCAGCCCTGATAGACTCTGATCCAGGACCACACCCAAGTATTTCATTTCACGCACCGCCTTGATAGTGCACCCTTGGAATCTGCACTGGGGTGGTGTTTTCATTACTCCTCTCTTAGCTATTGCTAGCAGAGTGGTCTTCTCAGGAGCGAAGCACAGTTTGCTTTCTCTGCTCCAATTTTCTAGCACATCCAAGGCCCTATGTGCTTCTCTTTCGATCACGTGTCTCCCTGAGGTGGAGACCACGAGAACGAAATCGTCCGTATAGGCTTGAATCTCCACTGCGGGCCCCAGGTCTAGGTTCAGTGCTGAATCAGCAACTATATTCCACCAGAGCGGCCCGGAGTTGGATCCTTGCAGACACCCTCTATGGTACGAACGCGAGGATTGCCCATTCCCCGCTTCGAACTCGACTCTTCTATCAGACAGGTAGCTGCTGATCAGTTTGAACAGGTTCCTTGGACAGCCAAGTTCTTTAAGTCTGGTTAAAACCATTGGCCACCAGACACTGTTGAATGCCCCCTCACGTCTAGTGAGATGAAGCAGGTATGGAGCCCCTCCGCTTTGTTCCTCTCTGCCCTCTCTCGGAGGCTGCGAATTGCCTGCGTTGCGCAACGCCCCGGAAGGAAACCAAATTGGTTCCTGTTTAGCTTTCCCTGCTCCATGAGAAAGCCAAGCGCTCTCTTCGTTATGAGCTTATCCAGCACCTTGCTCCACGCCGAGAGGAGGCAGATGGGCCTATAGGCTGCGGGGTCATTTTTGTTCTTTCCGGTCTTGTTGAAAAGAACTAGCACCGCTGTTTTCCACAAGTCTGGGAAGATTCCCCTCCCGAGGCATTCGTTTAGGAGCGCCACAAAATACCCGGGATTTGCATAGTAGATTTCTCTGACTATGCTGAGGTCGAACCCATCCTTGCCTGGTGCTTTGCCCGTGTTTAGACTGGAGAGGGCATTCTCCACTTCGTCTCTCGTGAAGGGGGGTCCTCACCAGTGTCCGGCGGGATCCGACTTTCTTCCCTTATTTCTTTTTGTTGAGGGGAGTCCCTTTCTCCCTCGTCTCCTTGGAAGTGGTAATCCAAGAGACTTTTTACGGTACTATCAAGAGTCTTTGATAGGCTACCGTCTGCCCTTTCTACCGCTGCCAGTTTTAGCGGTTCGGTTATGGATCCCCTCGAGATCTTATAGGGGATCCCGAAAGGGTCAGCCGGAGTTTGAAACTCAGATAGCAGAGGTAGCGGAACTACAGCGCATTCGACTATAATGTCCAGACGTCTCTTGGAAGCAGAGGTAGAGAAGCTATCGCACATTCGACTATAATGTCCAGACGTCTCCTGGAAGCAGAGGTAGCGAAACTATAGCGCATTCGACTATAATGCCCAGACGTCTCCTGGAAGCAGAGGTAGCACAGCACATTCGACTATAATGCCCAGACGTCTCCTGGAAGCAGAGGTAGCACAGCACATTCGACTATAATGTCCAGACGTCTCCTGGAAGCAAAGGTGGCGAAGCTATAGCGCATTCGACTATAATGTCCAGACAACTGGGTCAGAGCATTCCTGAGACGGGAAGGCTTGTGGGGTGCTCACGCTCAGCCGTGGTAAGTAATTTCAAAAAGTGGCTCAAGCAGGGAAACCATGAACCTCCGGAACGGTGTTGGCCGACCACGACTCATCGGTACTAGAAGTGATTGAAGGCTATTCCATACAATACGATCCAACGGAAGAAGTAGTGTGACGCAATGCGCCACTAATTTGAATGCTGGTGCTGGGAGTAATGTGCCAAAATGCACAGTACATCGAATACTGCTGAAAATGGACCACAGAAAAGCTTCAGTCATTCAAACTGGACTTTCAATTATTAGAAGAAAGTCGTATGGACCGAAGAATCTCGTTTCCTGTTGCACGACTGCTAGGTACGTGTGCGTTGTTTACCTGGGGAAGTGTTAGCACCAGGATGTACCATGGGACGGAAACAGGCCGATGGAGCAAGTGTAATGCCCAGTCATTCGTGTGTATGAAACTGTGACGTGTACCACTAACCTAAACATCATTGCAGGTAGTATGGGCCGATGAATCTCGTTTCCTGTTGCACGATGTGGACTGTTAGATACATACGTGCGCGCTGTTCATCTGGGAAAGTGTTGGTACCAGGATGCATCATGGGACGAAAACAGTCCGATGCAGGAAGTGTAATGCCCAGTCATTCGTGCGCAGGAAACTGTGACGTCTACCACCTACCTAAACATCATTGCAGACAAAGTATACATACATCCTTTCATGACAACGGTATTCCACTCTAGTAGCTTTCTTTCAGAAGTATTATATAATGCGTCATGCCAAACTGCCCGGATTGATCGAGAATGGTTCCCGGAATATGGGATGGACTTCCCAGTATTTTCCCGACCTCCGAATTCTCCGGTAATCAATCCAATGGAGCATCTGTGGCTTGTGTTGGAACCGCAAATGCCATCTGCGGGGCTTAAACCATGTACACTGTAAAAACATTTCTGAAATTAACGAGCCACTTTCCGTTATTTCTTTCGTGAATTAACGAAGCAATATCAGGAACACCGAGTATCGCTCGGTTAAAGGAGAGATGAGGGCACAAAAAATGTATATTTTGATATGTTATTTCCAAGTATTGTAATGCTAAGTCTAAACCATCAAGAATAATAATGATGGACGAATTAGAGACAAATTAATTTCAGTCGCTTAACACATTCATCCACGGTTTCGCCTGAGACACGCTGTGATGTACGACGTCGTTGTTTTTCCAACCGCTGGTTACGTCGTTCATTGGTTTCGTTGGCTATAGTCGTTCAGTCGCACGTTGTCGCAAGTGTTCCAGTCGCTGAACACGTTCATCCGCGGTTTCGGTTGCGATTCACTGTGATGAACGACTTTGTAGTTTTTCCATGCGCTGGTTACGTTCTTCGGATGATTCAGCTGCGATTCGCTGTCTATTTATTAGCCGCATTTGTTCGAGGTTTTCTTCCGATATAGATTCGTTGAGGGTTATAATAACGTCAGGCATAATTTCCATGCTCCTCGCCTTAGCTGCTCGGAATGGTCTTTTTGTAGGCTGATCTTCTTCCAATGGGAGGTCATGTGTTTCGAGACTGGAATGCAATCGGAAACCATCGGCTCTTGAATGTCCAAACTGTTCCATATTTACTTCTTCCGCTTGTTCTTGTTCCAACAGTGCCGTGTTCTTCTTATTCTTCTTATTAAAGTTGAGACGTCCACGTTTCGTAGGGGGTCGACCAGCCATATTTTCTTTTATATCGTTTTACCATCCACGTGACATTCTGTTAATAGTAATTAATAAAGATGAACTAATCATATTTTAGCACAGCGAATACGCTCGTCATCAAGTGACTATTCAAAAATGTAACAAAAAGAAAAATGCTGTATTAACAGTTTACTTTTTAAAGGGAAAAACACACGAAATCAGCGTTCAGCTGCTTATACTGTACTACGCATCAACTCCAAGCAACTGGCACAACTCACTCTTTGTTCTAGAAGAAAATAGAAGTAATGCGTAATACGCACACAACGCGTGACGTAATGAGGCAAATGATAGTGAGAGTGTGACGTCATAAAACTTTAATAGGATCCACACATAACGCATGACGTAATGAGGCAGATGGAATGACCGCGCGCCAACATCTCAATCGCGAGAGCGTGACGTCATAAGATTTCTAAGCATGGGAAACATTAATAGAACGACGTCATGACACTGAAAACGTGGTAACTAGGGGTGGTTATTTAACCCACTAAACGAATTTTCCCAAAGTCGAGATCAAGCTAAATCGATTTCTAGTACCAAAAAACGGCAGGTTAACCACTTTCATCAAAATCCTTAGAGCCGTTTTCAAAATAAAATTAACATAAATACAAATATATAAGAATTGCTCCTTTAATAGTATGGGATATTTTGATACAACCTTTTCCGTGAAATGACAGAAAGAAACCTGAATTTCACGAATTTTTCATATACCACCGAAAAATTCTGAATTTTCAGAGATCTTTCTGCAGTTTCTTTCTCATATTTATGGTAAATTGCCGTTTTACAGATGTGTTAACGGAACATTCTGAATTTTCAGAAACCTTTCTTCAATTCCTTTTGTATATTAACGGAAAAACTCCGTTTTCACTATTTCCTTATCCGTATGATGAGGAATTACCGGTAATAGGAGCGTTTGGTGAGAATACTTGAGATTTTATTATTTTTTTAAATTTCAATCGTCTGTCGAATTTTGAAGTTCCGTAGCGAGATTGGACATTGTTGAAATCATGTCGCATGAATTTTGTTTATTGTGGCACACGATAATCTTTCTGTTCCCTCCTATTTTGTGCATCAGCTATTTATTACATATTGCACTACTGTAAGAAACGGGTACTTAATTGCACAGATGATTATACGATGTCTATGTATCAGTCTTTATACAACTTAAGACGTAAGCTATTAATAGCTATCACGAGTAAATTTATATTTAGGAGATTTTTTTTTTGAAATAATACTATAAAAAGCATATTTCACCTTTTTTACGCTTTCCAACCGTAGGTTGAAGAAGCGTATATGCTCCAGCTTTGCCCGTCCGTCCGTCCGCACGATAACTGGCGTAAAAATGGTTCGATTTCGATGAAATTTTAGTATGTGGTTGGGGACCACCTGGAGAGGAACCATATTGAAAATGGGACAAATGGAGTCAAAGGTCAGGACATAGGATCGGGATCCATTCCATCGCCCTTATCCCACACTATTGAGGTGGACATCAAGTAATTTTGCTTCCTATATTTCCAATGGAAAACCTTTTGTACATATTTCCTTCACAATTAATGTGTTCCCAAGGATGGAAATTTGAACATCGATTAAAATAACTTCATACTATAACTTGGAATACTTAACATTTTCTAAAACATAACCATAATTATATTAAAAAACAATAACGTTTCCTTTGGTGGTGTTGAAACCAGAAAAATGATGGCGCGACCTGTACTTTGATGACGTCAGTGGACAAATAAATGTTGGATTGCATAATTGCGGTTATGGTTTAGAAAATATTAAGTATTCCAAGTTATGAAATGAAGCTATTTTAATCGATGTTCAAATTTTCATTCTTGGGAACGCATTAATTGCGAAGAAAATGTGTACAGAAGTTTTTCCATTGGAAGTCATCATCATCATCATCATTGTCAACCATTATCAATCCACTGCTGGACGAAGGTCTCCCCAAGTTTCCTCCACAACGGTCTGTCTTGTGCCAGTCTCCTCCATGTCACTCCCGCATATTTACGAATTTCATCCACCCATCTCCCATGTGGTCTTTTTCTGGGTCTTTTCCTGTCCCTTGGAATCCAATCTAAAATTTCGGCTGTCCATCTATGGTCTGTCCTTCTGGCAGTATGTCCAGCCCATTGCCATTTCAGGGATTTAACTCTGATCATGATGTCTTCCACTCTTGTCATTTTTCGGATCCACGAGTTCCTCTTCTTATCTCTCCTGGTTATACCAAGCATGCACCTCTCCATGCTTCTTTGGGTTGTCTGCAGCCTTTGTATGTCTCTTTTAGTTAAGGTCCACGTCTCTGCACCATACGTAAGCACTGGAAGGATGCATTGATCAAACACTTTTCTTTTAAGACATAATGGCATATTGCTCTTGAAAATTATGCTGTTTCTTCCAAAAGCTCTCCAGGCAAGTTTTGTACGCCGATTAATTTCTTCATCAATGTGACCCTCACTTGATATCTGCTGTCCAAGATAAACATACGTATCTGTTATCTCCAGTTTTTCTCCATCAATCGATAAATCTTCATTTCTTGTAAAAGCATTGAACATCACTTTTGTCTTCTGAAAGTTCATTTTTAATCCCACTTCTTTACTCTTGTCAGCAAGTTCCTGGATCATACTCTGCAGCTCTGATGGGGTAGTTGCAAAAATGACTACGTCATCAGCAAAACGAAGGTGGGTTAGATAATCTCCATTAATCTTTATCCCTTTGTTTTCCCAGTTCAGTGCTTGAAAGACATTTTCCAATGTGGCATTAAAGAGCTTCGGAGATATGGTGTCACCTTGTCTCACTCCCTTTCCAATTTTTATGTGTGTTGTATTTTCAAACAGCCGAATCTTTGCACTTGCATTTTCATAGATGTTATTAATAATATTAATGTATGCATCTTCAATACCGCAGGATTTCAGAGCCGTGGTAACTGCTGATGGTTTCACCGAATCAAAGGCTTTTTCATAATCGATAAAAGCCATGCACAATGGAAGTTCATATTCCCTTGCTCTTTCAATTAGTTCTCTCAGCACGTGGATATGATCTATTGTGCTGTAGCCACTCCTGAATCCAGCTTGTTCTCTCGGTTGAGCCATGTCCAGTGTTACCTTCAAGCGGTGTGAAAGAACTTTAGTGAAGATTTTATAAACCACTGATAGGAGGCTGATAGGTCTGTAGTTCCTGAGATCCTCAATGTCACCTTTTTTATGTAGCAGGATCATTGTAGCATTGTTCCAATCCTCAGGCATCTTCCCTTCATTAAGGCATCGAGTGAAAATTTGGGCGAGTACTGTTTCAATTTCTCCACTTGCTTCTTGTATGATGTCTATAGTAATTCCATCTTCTCCTGGAGCTTTCCCCCGCTTCATGTTCTTGATTGCATGAGCAACTTCTGCTGGGAGGACTGGAAGAACTCTGGTACCTTTCATGATGTCTGGAGTACATGTATCATCCCTTTCATATAGTTTGGAGTAGAAATCTTTCACTCTTGTCAAAATTTCGCCTCTATTTCTTGTTATAGAACCATCTTCTTTTCTCAGAGCCATAATCTGTTTTCTTCCCTTACTGAGATGTCCCTTTGCTATCTTTAGGCTTTGGTTGTTTTCAATTGCTTTCCTCACTAGCTCACAGTTGAATTTCCTTACGTCTTCAGTGATACTTTTTCGTGCTGTCTTGCATAGCTCTATATATTCCACTTTGGAAGTCACATCTTCTTTAGTTGTCCTCATCTCTCTTCTTTTTGCATCAACATTTTGGTTTTTCCTGATAATTTGTTTACATGCAACTTGTTCTTAGACCCAGCTAATTTTGTTGCTGTTTCCATAAGAGCTTTGGTTACTTTTCTGTTAACTTCAGAAATATCCACTTCTTCCGATGTTAGGCCTTCTAAAGCAGAGAATCTGTTCTTCAGTTCCAACTTGAAAGTATTATGGTGTTTTTTAAGGTTGGTTATGTCAATACACTTTGTTTGTCTTATGAGCTTGCCACGTTCCAGTTTAGTGTTGAGGTGTATCTTACATCTCACCAATCTATGGTCACTACCTGTGTTGAACTTGTTTAGCACACTGCAGTCTTGTATGACGAATTTTTTGTTACACATAATAAAATCAATTTCACTTGTCGTCCCAATTGGATGTCTCCATGTCCATTTCCTGTGTGGCTTTTTCTTGAAAAAGGAATTCAAGATGAAAAATCCTTCTGCCTCTGCAAACTCAACGAGAGTATTTCCACGCTGGTTTCTGTTGCCGTGACCGAATTTACCTACTGAAGTTTCATTCTGTTGCCGGTGCCCTATTTTTGCATTGAAATCTCCCATAATTATCTTCAAGTGCTGCTTACCTTTATTATTTAGATGACGAATTTCCTCATAAAATTCTTTCAATTTCTTCTTCAGGATGACTTGTGGTGGGTGCATAAGTTTGAATAATCTGAGCCTGGTATCTTCTCGATAGTTGGATAACGAGTCGTGCAGCTCTGTCAGAGGAACTTTCAACTTCTACAACTTTATCCTTCAGTTTCTTGTTTATTATAAATCCAACACCACTAGTTCTGCCAGTATCTGTCCCACGATAATAGAAGAGATGTCCTCTTTTCAGTTCAATGAGATCTTCTCCTTTTCTCCTTACCTCACTCAGCCCGACGATGTCCCACTTGATCCTTTGTAGTTCCTCTTCCAATTCAAGAAGCCTTGAATCAGAAGATAGGGAGCGTCCGTTGTAGGTAGCCAAGGTCAGCATCAAATGGCAGCCTAGTCCGGTCCTCCGGGGATTCTTAGCACCCTCTGCCTTCATGTCGCACTGGCCGCTGCCTTGGCCAGGTACATTCCAGCTGCCGGAGACTGAGGGCCAAGATTTAAGTTGTAGAGTCATTTTGGAGGTGTTTGGCCATAACTCACCACGCTGGCCAAGCGGGTTGGTGAGTGTGGGATAGCATTTCCTCTGATCCCGATGGTATAGTTATACCGCTATTTGCGGTCGTCAGAGCCCCTTTAGTGGGAACAGGATGCACCACGAGAAGGCGGGGTTGACATTTGTCAAGGAGAGGCTGTGATGTTACGCATCACCTGACCTTACATCCCCATTGGAAGTATAGGAAGCAAAATTACTTGACGTCCACCTTAAAGTAGCAATTCTTGTATGTATGTATGTACATTTTATTTTGAAAACGGCTCTAAGAATTTTGATGAAAGTCGTTAAGCTACCGTTTTCTGGTACTAGAAATCGATTTAGCTTGATCTCGACTTTAGGAGAATTCGTTTAGTGGGTTAAATAACCACCCCGAATTATAACGTTTTTAGTGATGGCGTTGTTCCATTAATATTACCAATGCTTAGAAATCTTATGACATCATAATCTTGCCTTTGAGAATGTTGGCGCGCGGTCACGCCATCTGTCCCATTACGTCACGCATTGTGTGCGGATCCTATTAAAGTTTTATGACGTCACACTTGCGGCAAGCAGATGGTCGCGATTCCCATCTGCCTCATTACGTCACGCGTTGTGTGCGTATGTCCGTCCGCAGGATTCCCATCTGCCTCATTACTTCACGCGTTGTGTGCGTATGTCCGTCCGCAGGATAACTCGCGTAACAATCGTTCGATTTCGATGAAATTTTAGTATCTGGTAGGGGATCATCTGGGAAGGAACCCTATTTAAAGTGAACGAAATGGGGTCAAAGGTGAGTACATAGGAACGGGATTCATTCCACTGCTTTTATGCGTCATAACTAACGTAAAAAAGGTTCGATTTCGATGAACTTTTAGTATGGGGTAGGGGACCACCTGGCGACAAACCTTATTGAAAATGGGAGAAATGGGGTCAAAGGTCAGGACATAGAAACGGAATCCCTTCCATCGCCATTATGCGTCATAACTTAGGTAAAAATGCTTCGATTTGGATGAAATGTTAGTATGTTGCAGGGTCTTGCCTGGGGACGAATTCTGTTGAAAATGGGCGAAATGGGGTCAAAGGTTAGGACACCGGAGCAGGATCTATTCCATAGCCCTTATGCATCATAACTTACGTAAAAATAATTTGATTGCGACAAAATTTTATCATGTTATTTCGGAGGTATACCAAACCGGTTCTGTTGAATATCATCGAAATGGGATCAAAGGTCAGGGCACAGGGACGAGATTTATTCCACAGCCATTATTCTCATAACTTGAGTAATAACTTGAGTCATGATTTCTGGTATGTTGGAAAGCGTATTATAATCAATGCATTGCAAGATTTTACTAAAGATAACTGAAAGTCATTGTCAGTTTAAAAAAATCAAGTTGCAAAATATTTTGTTGCTCCGAAAAATCACGATAAAAAATGCTTAATTTGTGAAAAGTCCACAGAAAAAAAAATATATTACAAACCTATTCAGAAAAATAATAAGCCAAAATAGAAAATAAAATAACTAAATCAATCGCATTAATGACAAATAAAAAAAAAAAAAAAAAAACCCTCATTGTCGCAGATTTATTTTACAATGTACGTGAGTCGTCTTACGTAGTGTTTGTGGCTCAGTGGTTAAAGACGTGCGTTACCTGTCGTAACGACGGGAGTTCGATCCTGACTGCAGCGGAAGGATTATCTGGGGTGTAACGGCTTTTTAAAAAAATGCAGGTTTTTCGAATTTGCGAAATTTCAATTTAAATACAGAAAAGCCTGCAGTGATTGTTTTCTGAAATGAACAGAATTTCTGATTACGGAAAATACGGAAGTTAAAATAAACGGGCACTTTTTAAAACGGAAATTTCTGTAAAAACAGACACCGGAAACTTTGCTGCACGTTTTTTTCAGAAATTTTCCGTGAATTCACATCACTTATTTTTGACAGTGTAATTTACAAGTTAAAGGATGTGCTGGTAAACATGCTAGTACCAGATAACACAACAGACGTTTTGAAATATTCTAGCGTCCATCCCTCGCCGGGTAAGAGCTGTTTTGGCGGCACATAGAGGACGAACATCATATTAGGCAAATGGTCATAATGTTTTGGCTCTGTAGTTCATAGCACTTAGTGGCTGTTCACGTTGAAAAGAAATCAATCAGGTTGCGAGTTTCATATAACAATTTCTTTTTTTCACCCGATGCTATTTCAGTTCCGCATTTTGCGCCATTTGGAATCCCGAGGGTGTCGTGAAAGGATAAAGATTTCAGATCCCTGTTAGAAGAGAACACACCGCTGTTGTTATTTCTACTCTGAGAGCATAACCCAGAAATTCTCCTGGAAGAAGCTGCGCGAGAAGTTTCTCCTCACAAGTGAATTTTTAAGTGAATATAAAAACACCGAACAAAAAATTAGTCATCTGCAGCAATGTATGTAATCGTTTGATATGATATATTTCGGTGGTGATAGTTAAAATTTCATTTAAGTATTTCTGGGTTATATAATAATAAAATACACTATATTGACAAAAACTAACCGGACACCCCTTCAAAAGCAAATGAACGGATCCGCTGCGTTGTTAAGATGCTCGGTACAGCTGCAAACGGTACAAAAACAAGCCTGCAGCTGACCGCGATCATGTCGCACTGTGAGGTTGAGTAAAAATGTCGCGGCGGGAGAGAACTGACTTTGACAAAGGAAAGATTGTTGGGTGTTATATTAGCGGGTTGTCCATAAGAGAAACCGAGAGGCGTTTAAACATGCCCAAGTCAACTGTTTTGGACGTACTGAATAAGTGGAAGACACATGGCGTGCCTGAAGCAGCAAAACGTACCGGAAGACCAAAGAAAATCAGTGATAGGAGACGTTTAAGCCTCAGGAGAGTCGTTACAGCTAATCGACGGAGTACTAAGACCTCAGTGTACAGGTGAGTAAAAATGCTGGAACCTCGGTATGTACACGTACCATTCGCAGAGAACTTCGTTCCATGGCTTACCGTAGTCGTGCGGCTGCTCATAAGTCTTTCATCTCCACTCGGAATGGTACTCTTCGTTTAGCATGGTGTAAAAAGCATTTATCGTGGACCGTAGATCAATGGAAACGATTCCTATAGACTAATGAATTCAGATACACGATTCGTCAGTCTGATGGCCGTGTGTGGGTATGACGGCAGCCGGGGGAACGCTATTTACCACAGTGTACTGTTCCTACGGTCAAGTTTGGAGCTGACAGTGTACTCGTGTGTGGGTGTTTTTCGTGGTATGGTCCCGGCCCATTGGTTACCGTGGACAAACCTATTAACCAGCACGTCCACTTCGATATTCTGGACGATTATGCCCTCCAACTCTGTAGCAATGCTATGGAACCGAGCCTTGTTGGTACCAACAGGATAATGCACCGAGCCGTAAAGCCAGGACTGTTACGGCGTGGTTTGGCGATAATTCCGTATCGTGTGTGGACTGGCCAGCACAGAACCCTAATCTTAATCCCGTAGAGCACCTATCGGATGAATTAGAGCGCCGCATAAGAAGTTTGGAACCAAGGCCTACAACTTAGCAACAGTTAGCGGTAGCATTATGTACTGAATGAAGCGCATACCCATCGGTGTGTTCCGAAACCTTGTCGGAAGCATATCAGTGCATGCATTAAGGCCAAAGGTGGTTTCAGAATCGATTTAATGAAACAAAACAGAGGAAACGAGAAACATAGAATCGTCTCAAAGGAAAAAAAAAGGAACAAGAATGAAACAAACTGATAAAAGCGATGATATGTACATTGAATGAATAATGACAAATTTACAACGTGATGCAAACAAAGTAATGCTTGAGGAAGAACAAAATGATCACAGGGGCACCGCAGTGCGAAAGAACATCAAAAAGTTAATGCAGAGTCTTAACTCACCGTGAGATGTGACGGACTTGGTGTAACAGCGAACCACGGGGTCACTGGTGACCACGTAGCGTAAAAGGAGCTTTCACGGCATGCGGAGATGGCAGACAGAAACTCCTGCTGTACCACCGTGCACAGAGTAACGGAAAGCATGGTTAAAGGTGAAGTCCCAACTGCGCCATCTATGAAAAAGTGTCGAAGACTGGGCCATCTATGAAAAAGTGTCGAAGACATCTATGAAAAAGTGTCGCCTCTTGCAGAAGGAGTAAGTCTGCCCCAAGAGGCGAGAGATCTTTCAAAACGAGAGCGTTAGCGAGGATGTTAGCAAACACCGTACGATTTAGAGTGGCAACCTTGAATGGGTAAGTCCGACAACGGATGAAGGGCAGCTATGGCAGCTTTCTGGAATGTGTCGAGGCGATTGATGATACCACGACACCACAAGACGTAGTCGGGTTGCTTGGCATTATGCCGGAGGAATTTGAGGATGGAGGTTGCTTGGTCGAAGACCTCGGGAAGAACTGCTTCAAACTGCTGAAAAAAGATGAGAGAAGCCTCCCGATTTGTTTGATGAGTGATAAACTCGTAAAGATCTTCAAATGAGACAGCTTCCCAAGGAAGAGAGACATTGGTAAGCAGAGTCAAGAAATCCTCAAACGTCGACAGAGGACCCTTGAACTTTGAAGAGGAAGAGATAGAGCGTGACAGGGGTGATTTGGAAGCTGCTAGACAGGTGGAACGATGTGGGCGGCCAGTCGGAGAAGGTGACTTCTTCTTTTCCTCCGGGCCTCGGTACTGGTAGTAGAGCGACGTTTGCCGTGGATCGATGACACACGAGATGTGGAATCAGAGGAAAGGTCCACCTCATCGCCGGGAGCAAAAGTGCCGACGGTGAATGAAGCTTGAAGATCAGCCGTGATGTCCTCTGATGGAGAGACAACACGGGAAGGCAAGGATGAGTCAAGCTGAGGGAAATCCGACAGAGTGGAGGAAGCAACATCGGAAGACGCGTGTTGATCGAAGGCTTTAATCAGATTTTTGGCAGAACTGGGTCCAGGAGGTGCAGACGCAGGAGAAGGCATGGCAGCAGAAACGGAGAAAGAGGTAGAATGCTGCATTGGAGCTGCAGGAGTCAGTGGCTCTGCATGGGGGCAATGAGCCTGCTGATGGCCGTAAGCCTTGCAGCTTGAGCAATGAGCAGAGGTGAGGAGCTCAATCCGGCGGCGCTTGTTACCGCAACGAATATCGAGGAACCGTGGAAACTTTATGAGATGCTCTTCCGACGGGAAGATGATGTGAGCAGTTCTACGGAAGCCACATATATGTTTATCATCGGGGTCAGATGGGAAAGAGGAGAGAGTCTTCACTGGGCCGACTACTCTGCCGCATCGACTAAGGGCAGCACACATCATATCATCTGAGATCTCCGGAGGAACCGGATGTAGAGAGACCAGAACAGGACGCTGGGCGATGGATTCATCTAAGAGGTGACGATAGCCAATTGATAGGCCCCGAGATAAGACAAGCTCGGCATATTCTTTTTCGAAAAATAAACAATCACAGTTCATGACTTTCGGGTGAGGTGGGTGATGGCACCAGAAAGAAGCATCGTCTTGAGAGCGGAGCTGAACTGCTTCAAAGGAGTGTTGGGCAGCGCATCAAAACAAACCTCCAACTAGAGGGTTGAATGAAGACGTTGACCACCACGAGAGTTCTCGGGAATGTATAATAAGATGGTGTCACTGTTGAGAGTAACGTAAGAAGCCATAGAGGGCAGACGAGACGAGGAGGAAGCCGGTGGAATACCAGAGGCATCCGCAGAACACGTGCGTGCAGAAGAGCCTCCTCTGGAAGGCATTGACGCAGCATGAGACAATGTACTGAAAGCAGAGGCAGTAGAAACTGTACAGGGCAGATTAGCGACGCTATCAGAGACGTCCGTGAATCCATCATCGTCATCAGAGGCCAGGGACGTCACATCCACGTTCTCAATGGCTGAGTCGGACACCTGAGCAGAAGACGTGCCGACGACAGGAGGAAAATTAAGAGGCTCTCCACTAGCAAGCGAAGATGATCGATCGTCTGCGTCTGTCGTTGAAGAGGCGATGCGAGGAGCTGCAGCGATGCGGGCGGGAACAGTGCCCTCATCGGCAGATGCCATAATCAATGGCAAGGGTTAACGAAGAAAAACGACCAGCTCTGTGTGTAAATTAAAACAGTGATAATGAAAAAAATGAGCACTCACCCGCTCGTGAGGGATCTTAAACGAAAGCACAGACCTTTAACTTCGGCACACACAGAGAAGAACAATGATAGGACACACAAAACACGTACGTGAAGCACTCAAACACGGAGCTCGTGAAGACACGTGTAGGCCAATGGTGGACTGACACCGTACTAATGTACGTCAATAAATGCTATGTTGTGTTTCTCTTCTAGATCCGGTGACCTTTGTCAATATTGTGTATGTGTTATTTCTTTCTACAGGCAAATGTTTAAGCTGAATTTTTTTTTTTTAATTAAAATCAGTGGGTCGTAAGTGACTGGCAAAAAGGTGTCATACCTTTTGCCCGTTAAAAATGACACAGCATCAAGGACGTTGCTGAATTTGCAGGTGTTAGCAAAAGAACAGTTTTACGTGTTTATAAAGATTGCGGAAGTTAAAGTAGACTGAAAAGAAAAAACTGTGAACGAAACGACATTTTGAAATTCGTGACCGTCGCAGCATTTCTCACCTTGTCAACGAAAACAGATTCCAAACAAGGCAGGAACTCCTCTGATATGGTAATAATGGACCTTGCACGTAAGCGAACATTGTGCATGGAACTTCATCGAATGGATATCTGGAGTAGAGTTGCAAGACTGAAAATATAAGGGTCGCTCAAATGAAAATAAGACTCGTGTAATAGCGTCGTTGTATAATTACACAGAGCCGTGTATTTGCACCAATAGATGGCGTGTCATGTCAGGAAGAACGTTATCAGCGGCGGCATGTGTCAGTGGGCTATTTGCACGTGAGGAGGCAAGTTGACTACGTAGGGTCGTCACATGGATTCGTCCAAACATGCCCAGCAGGCAGTTATGCAATTTTTGACGGCAGAAAGTCTTGGTTGAGCCGAAATTTATTTTCGTATGAAGAATATATATGGGAATGAGTGTAAGTCACGGTGTACAATGTTCCGTTGGTGTAGTGAATTTCGTAAAAGACGTTTGAGCACGGAGGAAATGCCGATACCTGGGCAAGCACAAGTGGCCATCACCATGGAATCGATTGCTGCAGTGGAAAGCCTTGTGAAGGAGAATCGACGAATCACCACCTGGGAGCTTGCGGCAACATTGTTCGTGAGTAAGGGAACTGTTAACACCATTCTCCACCGCCGATTGGGATACAGCAAGGTTTGCGCACAATGGGTCCCTAAGCATCTCCAGGGGGAGCAGAAGACTCGGCGAATGGGTGCTTGCCTGGAGCATATGCACCGTTACCCCGCAGAGGGAAGACAGTTTCTTTCCAAGATTGTGGCCGCAGATGAAACTTGGCGCCACCACTCCGATCCAGCCACAAAACGGATGAGTATGGAATTGCGGCATCTCAAGACTCCACGCCCAAAAAAAGCTCAGTCTTCCTTAAGAGCTGGGAAAGTGACGTTCACGGGTTTTTTTTTCGATGAGAATGGCTCATTGCTGTTGGATTGGCTTACGCAGGCAGTACGGTCAAGGCAGCCACATACTGCAATACGTTACGCAACCTCAAAACGGCCATCAAGCGTAAGCAACCCGGTATGTTGTCAAATGGGGTTATTCTGCTGCACGTCAACGCACGACAGCTTGTGGTGACAGCGTGCCAAGATTTGCTGAGGCGCTTCAGCTGGGAGGTCCTCGACCCCACCCTCCTATAGCGCCGATCTGTTGCCCTAAGACTACCAGATTTTCGGGCCACTGAAAAAAGTTCTCAAGGGCCACCGGTTCGCTAACGACGCTGAGGTACGGCACTCCGTTGAAGACTGGTTCCATAGCCAACCACGGATGTTCTTCGCTCAGGGTATCCACAATCTCGTGCCACCCTGGGACCAGCTGGGACACTTTCTTAAACCGACAAGGCGACTATGTGTAGCGGGTATGTAGCCCATGTATCACTCTTACTTCCTATATATTCACATATTCCAACCTATAAACCCTTACGGCAAAAAACCGACAGTCTCAATTTCATTTGGGCTACCCTTATATTTTAACTTCAGCTCACAAAAAAGCTCGATCACCTTGGGCCCAAAGCTCACAGGAATCCAAATTTGGCCAATACTTAAATGATACAGGACATGGACTGTTGATCAGTGGAAGGTTGTCTGATGGTCTGATGAATCCAGATTTGGGCTATACTTAAATGATACAGGACATGGACTGTTGATCAGTGGAAGGATGTCTTATGGTCTGATGAATCCAAATTTTGACTATACCTAAATCACACAGGACATGGACTTTTGATCTGTGAAAGGTTGTCTGATGAATCCAAATTTGGCCCATACTTAAATGACACAGGACAGCGACTGTTGGTTAGTGGAAGGTTGTCATATGGTCTGATGAATCCAAATTTGGCCTATACTTAAATGACACAGGACATGGACTGTTGATCAGTAGAAGGTTGTCTTATGGTCTGATGAATCCAAATTTGGATTATACTTCTACACTTAAATGACCCAGGACATCGACTGTTGGTTAGTGGAAGGCTGTCATATGGTCTGATGAATCCAAATTTGGCCTATACTTAAATGGCACAAGACATGGACTGTTGATCTGTGGAAGGTTGTCTTATGGTCTGATGAATCCAAATTTGGACTATACCTAAATCACACAGGACATGGACTTTTGATCTGTGAAAGGTTGTCTTATGGTCTGATGAATCCAAATTTGGGCTATACTCAAATGACACAGGACATGGACTGTTGATCTGTGGAAGGTTGTCTTATGGTCTGATGAATCCAAATTTGGCCTATACTCAAATGACACAGGACATGGACTGTTGATCAGTGGAAGGTTGTCTTGTGGTCTGATGAATCCAAATTTCACCCGTTCTTAAATGACACAGGACATGGACTGTTGATCAATGGAAGGTTGTCTTATGGTCTGATGAATCCAAATTTGGCCTATACTCAAATGACACAGGACATGGACTGTTGATCAGTGGAAGGTTGTCTTACGGTCGGATAAATTCAAATTTAGCCTATACTTAAATGACACAGGACATGGACTGTTGATTAGGGTAAGGCTATCATATGGTCTGATGAATCCAAATTTTGCCTATACTCAAATGACGCAAGGCGAGGGATAACAGGAATTCTGAAGAAACATTCAGTCCTTAGTGTGTCCAAATAGTTCTTGCCAAAGGAACTGGAACTGTATGTAATGCTGGGGGATTATTTTAATTATTGTAAATTAGGCCCACTAGTTGAGGTGAAGAATATGATGAATCAGTATGCTTACAGAGAAGCTGTAGACAATCATGTGTTTCCTTCCGCACAACATTTGTAGGACTCATAAAGTAACTTATCTGATTTACCGGGATGACAACTGTAGGATTCATAGAGCTACAACCATTATGAATGGGTGTGAAGAGCATGATACAAATTTGGGACACATGTACTGGCCAGCTAAATCGCCAGATTTACATCCTATCGAGGATTTATGGGACCACTTTGAACTAAGTGTAAAAACCAAACTTCAGCAACCGAGGAATCTCAATGAATTGCTAGAAAAAGTGTTCTTATAATGGTCAAAAGTTGAATCAAATTATTTAAATCATTTTGTTGAATCGCTTCCAGCCAGGGACGTCGCCAAGGGGATACGAGAGTGGGCCTCACCCTGCAGTTTGTCTTACCCACCCTGTCGCCCACCCAATTCATGACGTGACATTTTTCAACTTTTTCAACTTTAAAATATAATCTGGACTTTGCCGAGTAATAATAAGTCTCGTGTATTTCGTCATGTAGCTCTACGTATTTCCAATAGGAAATGCTTCGTTTAGGTTTCCGTAGAAAGGTTATCAAAATAGCATCCCCAGTGCCATGACAATGCAATTATTCTCCATTCTTCCAAATCCTCAGTTTAAGCCTTTTTCGTGTTATTATGGATGGGGCGAATGGTCACGGCGGATAGGAATTCACCGAGGGAGGTTATTGCAAACTGCTCTGCGGTTTGTTTGTGCTACTAAGTAGGAGATTCCTACACGAAAAGTAAAGTCTACTGTACCATGCCGCTCTGAAGGCGCAGTGGTCTAAGCGCTGGCTTTTCATTATTCGTCCGAGATGGGTCTGGGTTCGAATCCCGGTGAGTCACGGATGTTGTGTTTATCAAAGGAAACAGACTCTCTCCTTTTCCTGCAACCAGTGGCCCTAAATTTGGGACGGAAGACTGCTTATAGCCCATCCAGGAGTTGTCCACTGTGGTCGTAAAAACCCATAAAATAAAAAAAAGCTATACTAGCGCTCTCAAACCTTTCTCGCGGTAGTGAGGCGGCAGGACGTGGCTGACGACTGCTTTGGAGGAGAGGAGTGCAAGGTTAGGTCGCTGGCTTGAAGGAAGGGAGTTAAGGAAAGGTTAGGTGTTGTGTCTGCATGTCATGACGTTACAATTTGATTTAGATAAACAAAAAGGACATTTTCCTTTAAGAAATTGTTCAAATACAGTTCTATTTCCCTTAGCAAAAATGCAAATTTTGAAAAGCAATTATGACAATGCATCTACAACAAGGAAAAAGTTGAAGGCGACTTTCTACCAATATTGTATCTTACACTAATAGCGTAACTAGTCAGATTCGCGTGCGTGTATCTCCAGAGGAAGGGGTAGGTGTTGCAAGAATTCCTTTGTAGTCGGTAGTGAAAAGAATTAAAAATCCTTTCTTTTTGCGTTTTCTGTACATATAAAACTGAAAGCCCTCACTGACTCATCACCGAATCTCAGAAACGAGTGAACTTAGAACTTTCATATTTGGTAGGAATGTTCCTTTTACAACATAGAGGCTCACTAAAAAAGGATTTTTTCATACAACCTTAAGTGGGTCGAAATGGGTTTTTTAAATAACCCAGCTTTGATAACGCTGGGACGTTTTGAAATGATCGAGCCATTGTTGCCCAGCAACTGAAGCTCCGCCCGAAGTTTTGAATGATTTGAGTTGACCTGCTCAGTATATATTTTGTTCTAAATTTTTTTGTTCCGAATTTATTTAACAAAAGGATCTATATCATAATATATTTAACAAAAGATCTATACCATAATAAGCGCTATATCATAATATGCTTTGCATTTAAACATTTATATTATCGTTTGACATATCGAATGTTAAGGATTTTTGTGTCAAAATCAAATTATCAACATTCGTTTTCACTGAAGCAACGGTGACGTCATATATATAAGTGGTTTTTTGAATCAAAATCAAATTACCAACATTCGTTTTCACCGAAGCAACGGTGACGTCATATAAGCGGTGAGGTGACTGCAATAAATATTAATATGCGAGTAGATTTTCAAAGTAATTGAAATTTGAAAAAAAAAAAAAAAAGTTTCCCCCTTGAGATAGTAGCGATGGCAACACAATTTTGCTCACGCTTCCAAAAACATCTGACTTGCTAGCTTTTAAATGTACAGTTTCGAACGAAATTGTTTATAAGCAAGGTTCGTTTTACATTTATGCCGAAAGTAACAACGCATTTTGTTTGTTCTGTTTTCTATTATTTTGTTATGTTGTCTATTAATATTTTCACGATGAAAGTGAAGAGTAACGAGACATTTTTTTTTTTTTTGATTGGAGGTTTAACGACCACCGCGAGCAACTCAATGGGCTATAAGCAGTCGCCCGTCCCTAATTTAGGGTCACTGGTACCAGGAAAGGGAGAGAGCTAGTGCCGTAAGACAAACACAGCATCCATGCCTCACCGGAGTCGAACCCAGACCCCTTTCAGACGAATGATCAGAGGCCATCGCTTAGACCACTGCGCCACAACGACGTGTTTTGATTTGTTTTGTGTAGGCTTGAAGCTTTAAATTTACAGTTATGAACGAAATTGCTTAGCCACTCCGGTGGCGCAGTGGTCTAATTTTAGGAAAGCAAATTCATGTATGTATTTTTACGAAAACAAGAACAAATGTCGCGTACGTAAGTCGCTCGTTGGAAGCAACGCAGATAATGCATCCAGCTGAACCTCAGTAACACGGCATGCCCACCCGCAGAGTGGCCAGCCACAGCCAGTAATGCTATGCTAAGCATAGAGCGTGGGGAAGCATTCTTCCAAACGCTTCCACGGCGCCCAAGGCCCACAGCACATAATTTCAAGGATAAAGTTACTAACTTGGGCATGCGCTCTTTCCAAACGTTTAGTCAGACTCATCACAAGACTCCCGTAACAATAGTTTGAAGTTGCAATTTGTCAAAAGTTTTCTGTGTTAGTGTAATTAGTTGATTCAGTTCCATTATTGGCTTATGGTTTGAACTTTCAGTAGTTTTATGTCGCACGTTCTTTAGCGGTGACATGCCATTATTTCAGGAATATAAAAGTAAGCGTTACTTTTATTAGTGTAGCTATTTATTTCTGTGACTCTTCTGAGGAATGCAAGCGCCATGGAAGCAATGGATTCTGGCACATCTACAATACACGGCCACGTGAACTCCCAAAACTACGAAGACTGCATTCTAGAAAAAGTACTTTCTCTGCCTTTTGGATCATTTTCATAATCATATACAATCACATTTATAAATAAAAAAAAAATCTCTATAAAAATCATATAAAATCACATTTATAAATAAAAAAATTCTCTATAAAAATCATATAAAATCACATTTATATAAATGTAATTTTATATGATAATTTATGTGATTTTATATATAAATAATATAAAATCACTTTTATAATTAAAAAAAATTATCTCGCTCTTCCTAACAGCCCGAGCCCGAAACCGCAGCAAATATTCTACAGCCCGAACCTGATTCGGGCCCGGGCTCTACTTCGGGGTGTCCGGCACGAGCTCAGCCCTTCTCAGGTCTGAGAGAAGCAACCCTTAATTATTTTCGTTGTGTGGGTAGACAAGTTTCTTTCCCTTTCAGCATTTTCACTGAACATTTTTTTTTATAAAGCTTCTTTTTTTTTTGATTGGAGGTTTAACGACCACCGTGAGCAACTCAATGGGCTATAAGCAGTCGCCCGTCCCTAATTTAGGGTCACTGGTTCCAGGGAAGGGAGAGAGAGCCAGTGCCGTAATACAACATCCATGCCTCACTGGGATTCGAACCCGGACCCCGTTCGGACGAATGATCAGAGGCCATCGCTTAGACCACTGCGCCACCGCCGGGGCGGCTATAAATCCTTGCTTTTGAACTTCTACGTAGACATTTCCTTTTGATGGTACCGCACATGGTCGCGTTTGGGTGGGGGTCTTACGATGTTTTCTGCCATGCCGTATTGTGAACGTAGCATATAAACTACGGGTCACTTGCTGATTTTAATTATTATAAATTTTTATTCATATCACTTTTACCATCTATTTATCGCATATTAACTGCATTGCTTCCATTACTTACAAAGTCACGCTTCGCCACTGCTTATGGCACTGGCTCTGTCCTTTCCCTGGAACAAGTGACCCTAAATTAGGGACGGTCGACAGCTTATAGCCCATTGAGTTGCTCGCAGTGGTCGTTAAACTTCCAATCAAAAAAAAAAAAAAATGCTTATGTGTCGTCTGGCAGAAGAAGTCAGGCAGACATGTGTTTCCCAAAAGAGCGAAGAAATATGCAGTGTATGGCCATTTCAACTGTATATCATATAGGCCTATATCATCTGTATTTCAACTGTATTTTAATATCATCACGTTCGAAGAACGGGTATTTAGCTAGTCGTAAATAAAGTTGCTCTCAAACTTGTTCCGGTGGCGCAGTGGTCTAAGGCGCTGGCCTCTGATCATTCGTCCGTAAGGGGTCCGGGTTCAAATCCCGGTCAGGCATGGATGTTGTGTTTGTCTTACGGCACTGGCTCTCTCCCTTCCCTGTTGACCCTAAATTAGGGACGGGCGACTGCTTATAGCCCATTGAGTTGCTCACGGTGGTCGTTAAACCTCCAATAAAAAAAAAAAAAAAAACTTGCCCCACTAAAAATAATACCCGCCCGGCCGTTGCCCATCCTGATTTCGAAGTCAAGCGGTTTTCCTGCTTCTGGCAAGAATTAATGCTGTGATTTCCGCGCGTGGTGATGTAATTCAGTATTAAAAGTAAACTAGACGAAACCCGTCGGAATCGACGGTTAGTTTTTTCGTTTTGTTTCTTTGAAAACATTAAACTCATATGAAACAACAAATGTAAACTTTATTTGATTGACAAATTCATTCAACCACTTCAGTAAAGACAATAGTCCAGGTTCGTGATTTTCTTTTTTGACTGAAGATTTAACGTCTACCGTGTGAGCAACTCAATGGGCTATAAGCTGTCGCCCGTCCCTAATTTAGGGTTACTGGTTCCGGGGAAGGGAGAGAGCCAGTGCCGTAAGACAAACACAACGTTCATGCCTCACCGGGATTCGAACCCGGACCTTTCACGAACGAATCATCGTAAGTCAGTGCTTAGACCGCACTGCGCCACCTGGGCGGCCAGGTTCGTGATGATCATCACGACTACACCCTTTTCCAGTAGTAAAATGTGAGGCGGAAGTCCACTCATCTCGATCGTACGCAAAAAACTCAACTGGATAGCGCACGCTTTCACTCTCATCTTCTTCTTTTTTTTTAAATTGGAGGTGTAACGACCACCGTGAGCAACTCAATGAGCTATAAGCAGTCGCCTGTCCCTAATGCAAGGTCACTGGTTCCCGGGAAGGGAGAAAGCCAGTGCCGTAAGACAAACACAGCATCCATGCCTAATCGGGATTCAAGCCCGGACCCCTTTCGGACGAATGGTCAGAGGATATCGCTTAGACAACTGTGCCACCAGGACGGCACTGTGATCTTACGGTTAGTTTTTTTGTTCATTTTTTTAAAAGAATAAACTTGTATGAAACAACAAATGTAAACTTTATTTGATTGACAAATTCATTCAACCACTTCAGTAAAGACAATAGTACAGGTTCGTAATTTGTTATTTTTTTTTGGGCCAGATTTTTTTTTTTTTTTTTTTTTGCCGAAGTTTTGACGACCACCGTGAACAACTCATGGGCTTGTTGAAATCGGCTTGTTTCCCTAATTTAGGGTCACTGGTTCCAGGGAAGGGAGACAGCCAGTGCCGTAAGACAAACACAACATCCATGCCTCACCGGGAATCGCACCCAGACCCTTCATGAACGAATCATCATAAGCCAGCGTTCAGACCACTGCGCTGCCAGGGCGGCCAGGTTCGTGATGAGCATCACGACTGCACCCTTTTTCGGTCGTAAAATCTCAGGCGGAAGGCCACTCATCTCGATCGGTGCAAAAATTCAACTGGATAGCGCACTCTTTCACTCTCATCTTCAGTCACAACTGTGTTTGTAAATGTTGTTGGAATGAGATTCGCGTTGTGAATACTCTTAATTCTCTCTTGTCTGAGACATATACACTGGCGTGCAAAAATTAAGGACGAGACGGTTTTTCGAATGTAACGTCGGCTCCACATCGGCTTAAATCATACCATGAGATCCCCCAAGATGTAAGAATATGGGACAAGTGAGCAAAATCGTCCAAACAAGGAATCCAAAGGATACAAAGGCACTTTATTGAAAAGGTAGCTTCGAGCACAACTGGACAGAAGACAGAAACGTCCATGTGACAGGCGGTTGCCAAGAAAAATCCAGTCTTTAGTAGGGGATATGATCACCCCTGACTGCGTTGCAGGATTTACAACGTCTGTCCATGCTGAGGACGAGGTTGTCAAGGATCTGCTGAGGCATCGCGGCCCATTCCTCTTGTAGCGCCAATCGCAGCTACGGAATCGTTGCTGGCGGCTGGTGACATGCTGCCAAGCGTTGCCCGAGAAGGTCCCACGCGTGTTCGATTGGATTTAGGTCCGGGGACCTTGCGGGCCAATCCATGCGTTGAATATCTTCACTCTCCAACAGCTCTGCGACAGCCACTGTACGATGAGGTGTAGCGTTGTCGTCCATGAAGAGGAACTCAAGACCCGCAGCAACTCCAAACAGACGCACGTGTGGCAGGAGAACCTCAGTACAGTAGCGGACACCAGTGACTGAACCTCCTTGGAAGATGTGGAGGTCAGTACGGCTACCAAGCATGATACCGCCCCAAACGAGAACTCCGCCACCTCTAAACCTGTCCCTTTCGATGATGTTGGAGGTGTGATTGCGTGTTCCCTGCTCTCTCCAGATGTGTATACGTCCAGAATCGTTCGTCAGACTAAATCGGCTCTCATCCGTAAAGAGAATTCGACCCCATTGCCGATGTTTTCAGTTCTTGTGTTCCTGGCACCACAGAAACCGCCGTCTCCGATGAGCAGGCGTTAATGGCACACACCGTACTGGTCGTCGTGCAAATAGACCACCTTTGTGCAGCCTCCTGGCCACGGTAAAACGCGATAACGGACGTCCAGTTATCTGTTGCACGTGCCTTGCGATTTCTCCCGCTGTCTGCCGTCTGTCTCTTCTCGCCTGTAGGACAATATACCGGTCGTTCGCCGCCGTAGTTGCTCGTGGACGACCACTACTAAACTCTCGGACAGCTGTTCCTGTCGTATGAAATGCTCTCCAAGCTCGTGAAACGATGCTGTGAGCGATTCCGAACTCATCGGCCACACTAGTCACACTTCGACCTTCTTCCAACTTCCCAATGACGTGAGCTCTGTTAAAGTCATCCAGATGTCGTCTACTGGATTGCCTGTTGGCCATATCATACGGTGGTAGCAACTCGACGTCATTCAAACCGATGTACATCATGCAATAGCTTTCACCGAATTGCTGAGCGTACACCGCCCGTGTGCTTTATTCCCTTCCGACCCCCCTCCCTACGTCATGCTGCATATATGCGCATGCCCTACCGTACCGAACTCTAGTCTATCTTCCTGAGTGGTCTTTCGGTCCGTTCTGCCGGCTCGTTCTGCTGTTATGCTAATTCTCCTCTTCGTCCTCAACTTTTGCACACCAGTGTAGTTGCGATCCTTCTCCCATAGACTTCACATGGGAACTTTGACGCCCCGCCACGCCCGAAGATATAGATGGCGCAACTCAATATGTGCATTTTAAATATTTTCATTAACAATGGTCAGCGGAATGTTTATTTACATCTTTACATAATGGTAAGCGTCTTACTTTCGTGAATAAACTGGATCGAATGAATATTAAATTGTATATATACATGAGACAGTCCAACGGCATAGCGCAAGCAGGTCTTCGAGAGTGTTCGCTGTTCCGATGAGAGGAACTTTGATGCGAATGCCTACTAGCGTTGCTTTGCGCAACGGTTTGCTCAGAAAAGAGAAGACTTCGGACTTTGGACAATCGCAGTCCCTCCATGCATCGCCTTCAACAGCGCGTGAGTCAACCGCACGCTTCTCCCGTAGACTTTACGTTGGAACTTTGCCGCTCCACAACTTCCGAATCGTTTCCCCAATCTCATTTTTCTCTTCGACTGGCACATCTACATGGTAAGACTTTTATTTTGATACCTCAACCATATCTTTACGTTCAGTCGTTCTCTCAAAATAGGACTCACAGTAAAAAACCTTATATTATATTTTATAGAATATATAGATTTCCTGAGGTGACTATTGTTTTTTGTTCGGTGTCTGTACATAAAACGGAAAACCGAATGGCAAAGTATAAGAAGAAGAATGTCGCCGAAATATCAGGCATAAAAGATCAAGTTTTAAACGGAAGAAAAATTAAACTTTGATTGTTCCATAGCAATTCAAATTCAAATGGAACCTTCTGAAAATTCTATGGAAAGCGAGATAATAACCGTTTACGACGTTTTGTTTCCTTTGTTCGGCTAACTTTGATTTCAGATATACCGTAAATAGACATATAAGTGAATATTTCTCATTAATGCGGGAACGGCCAATCTTGCGCGGAAATCATACACCGTTACTAAGAAACTCCTTGTAAGCACACCGTTGAACGTTGAAATTATCAAAGAAATATCCCGCTCCCTATAAGACACGCTGATATCTCCGAATCCAATATCTTCTTTACCAGAGGATGGAGTATCTAGACAGACTTCTGGAAAAGAAGATATCGCGTTTTTATCAGTGTTGGAATCAGACAACAATTTTATCACTCAAACTCATATGTTTGTTTCATCTTCCTCATCCGGCCCTACCTTGACCGAAATACTGCTGAGAACTGGGAATGCGATGAGCTAAATTGCAGTTACGTTTGTCGCAAACGTATGTAAACTTACTGGCTTAGTCCGCTAGTCTAATGTATTGTTTCTATAGTAGCACATTAATATTGTGATTTCAGCATTTTTAATTATGTTAATTATAACATTTAATGCAATTTACGTGAGCAGTCATTAGTGTCTCAAATTATCGTAGTTCGCGTAAAAAAGTATGGAATATATTTAAGATGATGTAAATACACTACTGCTCAAAATGAAAAGATAATTTATAAAGTTTTTCACAACTCGAAGTATTTATGAAGAAATTTAAGGAAATTTGGTAAAGAGGATTATTATTACATCCTTTATGCAGAAGAAAATCATAATCTTATCATTTGCATGTGTTAGTTGTAACGTACCACGAGATGTGACGTACCTGCCAGAAGGACGCACACGACATAGAGGCAGATAGGAATCAGAATAAACGTCTGCGTAGCTCAGTTGGTAGAGTGACTTATTCCGGAATGAGGGGATCCGGGTTCGAATCCTGCGTGGATCAAAATGACGGAGAAATTTACTTCGTTATAATGGCGCCCGAACTATCCGGATGACCCGACCGTTCAAAATCTCGCATTGGTGTGATGTTATATCCACACCGCGAGATAGGAAAAATAAGAGAATCCCTTCTCCAGCACTTCAAATAAAAAAAAAAAAAAAAAATAATAAGGGGGAGATGATGTAACGTACCAGGAGATGTGACGTACCTGCCAGAAGGACGCACACGACATAGAGGCAGATAGGAATCAGAATAAAACGTCCGCGTAGCTCAATTGGTAGAGCAACTTATTCCGGAATGAGGGGACCCGGGTTCGAATCCTGGCGTGGATAAAAATGACGGAGAAATTCACTTCTTTATATAGTATCTTAATCTTGTAATCTACGAGCTGAAAGAGAATCTACGGTAGAATATTTAAGGTATTTTGCTTAACACGTGTGGTATTTTAATATGGAGTATGAATCATCCCTGAGAGCCACTCACATAACAACTCCTCCTGTGGGTGTTGATGAAGTCTTGAAGGATTGATGTCTACTTCTCGAAAAGAGCTGTTCTGAGTTCATAAAGTGTTCTGCACTGTAAAAGATAAGTGGTGTGAATTCACGGGTAATTTCTGAAAATAACGTGCAGCAAAGTCGTCCGTCTTTTAACGAAATTTCCGCGTCGTAACAGTTTCCGTTTCTTCTATAACCTACCTCAGTATTTCCGTAGTCAGCAAATTCCGTTATTTCAGAAAACTTCGTTTCGCGTTTTTCCGTATTTTTACTGAGATTTCCCAAAACTTTCGACTTTTTCATCCCGGTGTGCGAAGTTAACGCGACCTTTCCCATTCGTTCCCGATGGGATTAGAACCAGCGACCTACTGAACAGCAACGGCGTGCGTTACCATCTGAGCCAAGTAAGCCGTGTTGATAGCCCTCACGTATAAAAAGAACTCTATTTGCTAGATGATAAAATATTTTTAGTTATAAATCTGGGTGAATTAGTCATTTTATTTTCTGATTATTTTTCAGAATACGTTTGTAAGAATTTTTTTTTTCTGTAGGAGGACTGATTGGAATTTATGTATTCTTTTCATCGTGAATTTTCGTAGCAACAGAATGCTTTAGAACTTGAGATCTTATTTAAGTGACAATGACTTCCAGTTGTCTTTAAGAAAAGATTAAATATACTGTGAATATATTTGAAATACAATGTTGGCACCGTTGCGTAAAGCGAACGCACTCGGCTAGTTATCGAGAGATATGGGGTTCGATCCCAGCGGTGTCGGATGTACAATTTTTCAGTTGCTATTCGTTGTTTATAAAAATAACGTGGACAGAGCGACGACATCGTATATTTATATTTATTTATTTAAATATACTGTTTTATACGTAGTATTATTTCACTAAACTCCTTAATAGAAAATTTACTGTTAAAAGCTATAGTAGCTTTTGCCTTAAGGGGTCTACAAACTGATTCATAGACAACATACAATCCATTTAATAGTTAATAAAACCTCAAGTATTCCCGCAAATCGCTCAATACCGGAAATTTTCCTTCATATGGATACGGAAAAGCTGTGGACAGAATTTTTCCGTTAATATACGAAAGGAATAAGAGAAAGGTTTCTGAAAATTCATAATTTTCTACAAAAAATCCGTGAAATTCATGTTTTTCCCCCTCATTTCACGGAAAACGTTGTATCAGAAACATGCTTTGTTAATTTATGAAAGGAATCACGGAAAATGGCTCGAGAATTTCAGGAATTACAGTGTGGCAGGGGGCTAGCGAGCTCCAATACGTCTCACTACAGCTCAATGGGGTGGAGGTCAGGAGATCTGGGTGGCCACTGCATTTGGTGAATATCTTCCATTTCGAAAACTATCCTTTTCCAGACGGTGAAGAAATGTTTCATTACGGCAGGATTAGAAAACACGGAAGATGTCAACAATGGCAATGGCGAAGAAGAAAATAGAGTTGAAATTTCTGAGTTATGCCGGCGAGCCAATTTTGAGTTTGATGCTGACGTTTTTGTTCATTCCCATGATCACTTCCCCGTGTTTATAGACGTTGGCAAAGCTGTTGATGTATTAAAGAAGGCAGAGAAGCAAGAAGATGATGATATGGGTGAAGGTAACGAAGAAAATAGAGAGTTTAAAATAAAGACATTCGGTGACGCAATAAGTGCCTCACCTAGAGGAATTTGCAGCCCATAAAAATTGTCCCAAACTTCTGGACGTACGTACTACTGCAAAATGCGAAAGAAATTATATTTACCAGCTCTTTGAAACCTATCCGGCAAACAAGTATAGATGATTTTTTAAAATAACTGCAATGTAAGCTGTCGGCATTATGTATGTGTTTTTCTCATTATTTTATTTTTTAAGCAGTTTGTCTTTTTAAAATACAGTTTGTACAGTTTCTATGCAGTTTCTTTCTTTCGCTATAACATTTTCCTACTCCACGTATTTTTTTTTTTTTTTTTTTTTTTGGTGTATGCAGCGGCGCACCCAAAAATTCGGAGGGGGGGGTCCGGCTCTGCAAGTAAAAATGCTTATGTATGTGTATTTCGCGACGTGACTGTTATAATAGATATTTTGAACTGTGAAATAATTTAATACATTGTCTTCATGAATTATCCAGCTACAAATGGTATTATCAATGTTGTTTATACTTTTAATAAAAATACATATTGCGGTAAAGAAGTAAACCACAAATGCAATTATTTTATCTATTGCTATACAATAGTTTCAGAGAATGTATTTTAGATCAAATTCTATAATGCGTGATTTCAGCGATTATGAAAATTGAAATTCACCAATTAGGAAAAGTGGAGAACAGTTAGAGGGTTAGGAATCCCTCGTGTTGTACACCGATGGTGTAGGAATCTCTCGTGTCGGACACCGATGGTGTAGGAATCTCTCGTGTCGGACATCGATGGTGTCGGAATCATATTACAAAACACTTGGTCTCATGGGGGATCCGGACCCGGGGACCCCCTGGGTGCGCCCCCTAGGTGTATGACCCTGTATAAAATGAAAAAAAAATTTGAATCGAAGGATTCCGTTTTAGACAGGTGTGACGTGCCTGCAACGCAGGACTCACATGAGATAAAGGAGAGCACATGTCTGCGTAGCTCAGTTGGGAAAGCTACTTACTCCGGGTTCGACGCCCGGCGCAGACAAAACTTGTACGTTATATTGGCTCCCGAACTTTCAGTATGACCCGGCTGTAAAGTTTCTCGCAACGATGTGATGTTCTTTTCACACGGCGAGACAGGAAAAATGAGAATCCCTTCTTCAGGGCTTCGAAAAAATTAATCAGTGTGATGTTACGTTTCACACACCAAATTGTCTGGGATTTCTCAAATGCACGTTCTTCATGGGATGACTGCCTACAGCGAAACATGGTCCCGGCTGACCAGTGGGACATGCCCCCGGCCCTCTTTCGGGGGGGTGATACGCCGCCTGCACCGCAGGATGCACATGAGATAAAGGCAGCTAGCAATGAGAGCACATATCCGCGTAGCGCAGTTGTGAGAGCGACTTACTCTGGAGTGAGAATGCCCGGCGCAGACAGAACTTGTACGTTATACAGATTTCACTGTATAAAATTCATGTGTACGGACACTAAATGAAGCAGATTTGTCCGTAGTCAACAGACAAGTCCAGTCTTATTATTCTAAAAACTCATGCAACAAGCCAGATATAATATTTCAGGCGCTAAAGCTCATTTGCCTTGACGACTTCGGGGGGCGGGGGCGCAATATTTTGCGGTTTGCCCCGGGCGCAGAAATGCCTAGTTACGCCCCTGAATAACATAGTGCGTTGGTTTTGTTTTGATGTGATCCTTGGTATTTTAATAAAAACTCCTTGCTTTTCAGCGTGCTTTAGAGTAATATGGAATAAGTAATGGAACTCAAATTTGGCATTGCCTCGTCGCCACAGAAACTTTCAGTATACCCATTTATTGACTTTTCACTGCAATGGGGCATTCTGGTCCTTGTCTACTTGCCGCTTTCTCGTCTTCATGGAGGAAATACATTCACTTGTTACCATGAGACATAAAAGCAATTTCAAATACTACAAAACTTTGCCTTTTGAAATCGCGTTTTTGAAATATCGAAGGTTCCAAATTAGAGACGAGACAGGAAAAATGAGAATCCCTTCTTCAGTGGCGAGACAGGAAAATCCTTCTTTCCACATGGCGAGACAGGAATAATGAATCCTTCTTTCCACACGGCGTAACCCCCCCTCCCCTCCGTGCACGTCACTGTATCTAAGATTCTATTCTACTACACCAAATGGTGAAGCCGCAAAGTTTCGTCCCAGAGATTTATTTGTTTTTAAATAGTGCATATGGGACTTTGGCTGCACCAAGAAGGAACACAGCAACGCTGAATGAACAGAACACGCACCGTCTTTACACAATTTAAAAACTTGATGAACTCCTAAAGCTTACAAATTGGCAGCACTACGGTACTTGCTTCAACGTGCCATTTCTCATTCTTCGAACATTCGCCTACATAAACAGGAAATTAAAATCATCAAACAGATCGCTGTTGCCCACGGCTATGAAACACATGTGGTGAGCCGTTTATATAGGAAATTGCAGTCTTCCAATTCATCTACCTTACCCCGATACTCCACCCACCCACCCCCACCCCCGTAAATTCATCGGAGCCATAAACTTTGATCAGAGATCTACTCCTATATAAAATAAGTCAGTAAAATCATGCAATGCATTGATTATGATTCGCTTTCCAGCGTACCAGAAATCATTACTCCAATTGTAACTCAAATTATGAGGATAATGGCTGTAGAATAAATCTCGCTCCTATGACCTGACCTTTGACCCCATTTTGCCCATTTTCAATACGGTTCGTCCCCAGGTGGCACCCTACCACATACTAAATTTTCATCGACATCGAACCATTTTTACGTAAGGTATGACGCATAAGGGCAATGGAATGCATCCCAATGCTATGTCCTGACCTTTGACCCCACTTCACCCGTTTTCAATAGGGTTCGTCCCCAGGTGGTCCCCTACCACATACTAAATTTCATCGAAATCGAACTATTTTTACGCGAGTTATCGTGCGGACGGACAGACGGGCAAAGCTGGAGCATATACGCTTCTTCAACCTACGGTTGGAAAGCGTAAAAAAATGCTTGTCACGGACATAATCTAGACTTTGGAGTTAAAAATAAAAAATATTTCAGGTTTAATTAAGAAAGACCGCGATCCGATAAAATCTGACCATAAGTGTGATGTCCACATTATTCCTTTACAAGCTACGGACACCGAAGAACCTCCTAAAGTATACATAGGATCTACAAAACGGAACTTAAAGACGAGAAATAGCGAACATGTGTATAATGTAAAGACAGCCTCCATGTCTACAGCTCTTTCAAGATTCACCATTGGTGGATCATACCTACCCCTATTGAAAGATTCTTCTGTTCTTGCAACATCTCAAAATAAGGCTCTTTTACAATTCACCGAAAGTCTATACATCTATCATTATGGTTAAATATCTTGCAATGACAATATTCCTTCACACATTTCAACCCCCTGGAAATCCCTACTTTGCAAGTTTCCTCGAGATCACATGAGAAAGTGTCTCTCCAATGACTCTCAGCTGAAGTTATAGACTGACGTCATATGATGACGTACGTTATCTCCTACGTCACCACAAAGACTTTCATCAAGTAAATATAAACTCGTTACTGTCCACTTGTAATACAGTAAACATCTGAGGGTGAATCCACTGTGGGTTCATGTGATCATGTGTAGAGGATTTTAGGAAGGGAGTATCTGACCCCAGGTCTTAAACAACCCTTAGAAATAGGAAGCTAGGAGATTTGGGCTAGAGTGCCCGATAGGAAAGTGACACGGAAGCGAAGTAGAAAGGGGGAGGAAGACGTTATTTATTACTGGGGGCCAGTACCCTGGGTCCGACGGCTTAACGTGCCCATCCGACGCACGGCGGATATTTAGTGAATCGAGCGTTCGTACCTGCTTGGGATCGAACCTGAGGTCCTTTCCGTGGTAGTCACGAACGTTGCCCACCCGCGGCCCTATCACTGTGGGTTCGAAAGGTCTCATGTTCATATGTATTTTAAAGTTTTCAGTATTAAACTAATTTTTAACTTGTGTAAGCTTTAGTGGTTCATCAAGTTTTAAAATCGTGTGAAGACAGTGTGTGTTCTATTTATTATACATTACTACACGAAACTCATATTATTCTTCACAACAACGCTGTCTCAAAGTTGTAATATTACGGATTACGAATAAAAAAGTCAAAGAACCCTGTATTTTTGAAAATGTGAAATTCAAAATATAACGTATGATAGCAAAAAGCGTGTAATTGAATTATGTGTAATCGAGTAAAAAATGCGATAGAAAGTACAGTAAAATATCTGGACTAAAGTAGAAATTTGTATAAAGGTAAAAAACATATAATTGCGCTTCAACTGTAATATGATAGCAAAATTGCATGATTGAGAACAATCGACGAACATGGAAGTTTTGAGAAAGGTTTAGTCACCTCACATTTCTATTCACAAATTCTGAGTTAGCCTTCATTTATAACTGTGAAGATGGAACTGATGGTTTCGCTGAAACAAGATCAAGACGTAAAAATTTATTAAATCCACTAGCTCGCTCCCCTTTTCTTTCGAATTCTCATGCACTCAGTGTGACATTATTCTAAGTTAAATATTATAAATTCTTTCTTAAAATAAAAGCATTTTTATGTCATGATCTTTGCCCGAAGGTTTTTAAACTTTTCGTTTTCTGAATTCAAATGGGCCTCTCTCTCTCTCTCTCTCGCTCTCTGTTTCTCTGTCTCTTAAATTCATTAGAATATTCTAATTTGGTTTATTGCGCTCCTAAAAAGAATTAATCATTAAAAAACAAAATTCCCGCGCATTTGAAGTGGCAAATATTTAATTGCGTGAGCCGACATAATACCGAAATACGGCCTTGCTCTTCTGTTGATATGTTACATAACACTATCTGTTAATTTACATCGCAAATTAAAGATCTAACAGCTGTACTGTAGCTCTGGAGTTGGCTCAAGGGTTTCAGGAGTAGTTACGCTAACACAGAAGATCAAACAAACTTCTAACTCGGCTTTATTTACTTGCTTTCAGTGTTGATTGTCAGCCATTTTATTTTTTTTTTTTTTTTCACTGCCCGGTACGTATAAAGTAAACCTTGAAAAATCGTCTATAGATGATTATAGAAACACCGTTATCAAGCAGTTTCGTTTTGCGTTTTATCCTTGAATTTCATGTCTCTTTTAAACCTTCATTCAGCAAACGTATCAGTGCCAAGGTTTTCATGTCTGAGTTTCGTAACGGGTTAATAATGTCTGCTGTTAAATTTTACTCGTGCACTTAACTCGGAACTTCAATGACAGCGTTCATCTGTGACGCTACAGAATCTGGTACCACTCAACGTCGGGTTTTAAGGAGAGCGGTCAGGTTTTGAAATCTAACAAACTTCGACAGTAAAGCCAAGAGAGAAGGGAAAGAATAAACAAAAAAAAAAAAAAAAAAGGTAAGATGGGCTGGACATGATTGTGGAAATTTGGGCCAACCAGCTGCTACGCGAAGTCCGTTTCTTTCGAAGCGCTGCTGTGTATATGCCATCTGTCTTCGTGTGACCTTCAAGAAAACAGTTTTTTTACGCTCCTTTTTTTTTTTTTTTTTCTTTCACACGACTTTTATTTTCTGGACGGCACAAGCACCCATTTCTCCCCCAGTGAGACGAACTGTTGTGTCTCATGTTGCACGAGCATGGTTCCTTTTCCCGCAACTTCCATCGCTATTCCTGAACCTAACGAACTCCCAAAATTACCCCTGACTTTTCTTTATTCTTTCTCATTTACTGCTACAAAATTTCAGAAAAAGAAAGTTGTTCGCAAATTGTGAGAACTTCAAAGAGCGCTAAAAAATCGATTCGTGAAATAAAAATTAGATATTTTTAAAACATCTTTTGACACAGACGTGCACCACCTCAAATAATAATGCTTCAGAATCTTGCCTGCTCGTCTGTAAACACTAAAGTATTAATATCTTGCTTGCTTTCGTATGGGTTGCATGAGAACATACTAGAAAATTTTCGCGAATTTCTGCTGCCTTGTTTTCCTCAAGGTGACATTAATATTTCTTATATTCCTTTTTCAAAATGTCGCTGTTTCCAGAAGTGTTCAGCTGAGAACATAATCTTTTTGGTTCATTAGATTTCCTGTATCCTAAGATTTTCTATAGCTCTCCACTTTTCCTGCTGTTTGAATCGCGGACAATGTAGCTGCATGTAGAAGACGGAAAATTCCTTCTAGGACCGGAGAAACGTTTGACGCAAATTTTCCTTGTCATTGCCAGTTTTTCACTAAACAAAATGTTCCCGCAAGGCTGTGCAAGTACATATATATTTAGTTTTTGGTATGGTTTTTTAGTTCCTGTGTAACGCGCATTTCTTTTAATCTGATACACATGCACGACTTTTATTGGGTATTTCCCAGAAATTCCTTCTGCAGAATTTTCCAGCTGGGTGTCGTAAATGCACATTTGTGGTTCGTAACGATATTTTTATTTCTGAGATTTGTACTGTGAAACAAACAACAACAAAAATCTCTTTTTTTTTCATTGAATAAACCAAGGGGAAGTAATTACCCCTAGGTGGTAGAGCTGTTGAAATCAAAGCATGACTGTTTTCTTTTCTTTTTTTTTTTTTTTTGATTGAAGGTTTAACGACCACCGTAAGCAACTCAATGGGCAAAAGCAGTCGCCCGTCCCTAGTTTAGGATCATTGGTACCAGGGAAGGGAAAGAGCCAGTACCATAAGACAAACACAACATCCATGCCTCACCGGGATTCGAACCCGGACCTTTCACGGACGAATAATCATAGCTTAGACCACAGCGCTGATTGTTTTTTGTCGAGAAGATACTGCGTTGCCAAAACCACGTGACCATGATTCGGAAAAACAGTTTTGGAAATGCTATAAAACCTCTGAATAGCGGAGACCCGGGGATTAACATTTGTCCGCTATTGAAAGGTTTCCGCTATTCAGAAGATTGATTTCTGAGCTCAGCTAGTCTTACCACGCAAAGCTTCATTTTAAATACATACATACATACAATACAGAATTAAAATGATGTTTTTTTGCTTAAATATGTTATATTTTTGCAATTGGTTTTACAATGAGAAACAATACAATACGTAAATACAATACAATAAAACACAATACATACAATGTTTCCATTTTAAAACACAGTACATGCAATGTACATTTTCAATGCATTATTAAACATACGTACCTAAAAAAATAATGTTACACCATAAATTTTAAAACGAAAGTACTTATCGCTCATTATTTAATTAAATCTGTCAGCAATTTTTGGCAGCAAAAAATCTACTAAAGGCGGGGTTTCGTTTCGTTTTTTGGCAACTCGTAGCATGCTTTTTAAAATGTATTTTTAAATTTATCAGTAGTGCTAATCTTTCCATATCCCCTTCTTAAAAAAACGTCTTTGTAGCTGCTTTCCACACTTTACAGCGTTTTTAAAAAATCGTACACCTCTTCTGTAACTGCATCAGGTGTTCCTCCAGTCAAATAATTGTTTTCCGCTGTTTTCAAAGTAACGAGCTCGCGCATTGTTCGTTGCCTCTTCTATACACATATCTTTATCGACCGTAATGGAATCTTTTGTGAATTTCCTTCACTGTTTAGACTCGTAATTAGTTGGAAAATGACGTCTGCATGCTCTTTCTTCTGGATTGACAACAAATACCTCATTTTGTTAGAAAGCTGTTTTGCCCACTTATAAGAAAAGATCGGCCATATTGAAACCACAGACCAGTAATTTTTGTAATGGGGATCTAGAAAACAAAAAGCGCCCTATATTTACACCCAAAGAAGCGTTACGTTCAATTCACCGATGGTTTTCTCCTTGAGCTTTCGTGTTTTTAACCGTCTTATGACCAAGATAACAACTGTCCGTTATTTGACGGGTCCCTCAATTTAGAGATAAATAGATTAGGCTGCCATTTGATGCTGACCTTAGCTACTTACGATGGACGCTCCCTATCTTCTGATTCAAGGCTTCTTGAATTGGAAGAGGAACTACAAAGGATCAAGTGAGACATCGTCGGGCTAAGTGAGGTAAGAACAAAAGGAGAAGATCTCATTGAACTGAAAAGTGGAGATCTCTTCTACTATCGTGCGACAGATACTGGCAGAACTAGTGGTGTTGGATTTAAAATAAACAAGAAACTGAAGGATAAAGTTGTAGAAGTTGAAAGTTCCTCTGACAGAGCTGCACGACTCGTTATCCAACTCTCGAGAAGATACCAGGCTCAGATTATTCAGACTTATGCACGCACCACAAGTCATCCTGAAGGAGAAATTGAAGAATTTTATGAGGAAAATCGTCATCTAAATAATAAAGGTAAGCAGCACTTGAAGACCATTATGAGAGATTTCAATGCAAAAATAGGGTAACAGCAACAGAATGAAACTTCAGTAGACAAATTCGGTCACGGCAACAGAAACCAGCGTGGAAATACTCTTGTTGAGTTTGCAGAGGCAGAAGGGTTTTTCATCATGAACTCCTTTTTCAAGAAAAAGCCACAAAGGAAATGGACATGGAGGCATCCCAATGGATGGACAAGTGAAATTGATTTCATCATGTGTAACAAGAAATGTGTTATGGAAGACTACAGTGCGCTGAACAAGTTCAACACAGGTAGTGACCATAGAATGGTAAGATGTAAGATGCACCTCAATGCTAAACTCGAGCGTGGCAAGCTCATAAAACAAACAAAGTGCATTGACGTGACCAACCTGAAAAAGCATCACAATACCTTCAAATTAGAACTGAGGAATAGATTCTCTATTCTAGGAGGTCTAACATCAGAAGGAGTGGACATCTCTTGTGACGTACCTGCCAGCAGGACGCACACGACATAAAGGCAGATAGGAATCAGAATAAAACGTCTGCGTAGCTCAGTTAGTAGAGCGACTTGTTCCGGAATAAGCGGCCTCGGGTTCAAATCCCGGCCTAGACCAAAAATGACGGAGAAATTTACTTCGTTATAATGGCGCCCGAACTATCCGGATGACCCGGCCGTTCAAAATCTCGCATTGGTGTGATGTTATTTCCACACCGCGAGACAGGAAAAATCAGAGAATTCCTTCTCCAGCGCTTCGAAAAAAAAAAAAAATGTGATGTTGCATTCCACACAGCAGATTGACTGGGAGTTCTCAAGTGCACGTTCTACAGTGGATGGCTGCCTGGCTGCCTGCAACGATTCATGGTCACGGCTGACCCGTGGGCCATGCCCCCGGCCCTCTTTCGGGGGGGAGATGTGACGTACCTGCCAGCAGGACGCACACGACATAAAGGCAGACAGGAATCAGAATAAACGTCTGCGTAGCTCAGTTGGTAGAGCGACTTGTTCCGGAATGAGCGGCCTCGGGCTCGAATCCCGGAGTAGACCAAAAATGACGGAGAAATTTATGGCGCCCGAACTATCCGGATGACCCGGCCGTTCAAAATCTCGCATTGGTGTGATGTTATTTCCACACCGCGAGACAGGAAAAATCAGAGAATTCCTTCTCCAGCGCTTCGAAAAATAAAAAAAATATGTGATGTTGCATTCCACACAGCAGATTGACTGGGAGTTCTCAAGTGCACGTTCTACAGTGGATGGCTGCCTGCAACGATTCATGGTCACGGCTGACCCATGGGCCATGCACCCGGCCCTCTTTCGGGGGGGGGGGGGAGATGTGACGTACCTGCCAGCAGGACGCACACGACATAAAGGCAGATGGGAATCAGAACAAATGTCTGCGTAGCTCAGTTGGTAGAGCGACTTGTTCCGGAATAAGCGGCCTCGGGTTCGAATCCCGGCGTAGACCAAAAATGACGGAGAAATTTACTTCGTTATACTCTGAAGTTAACAGAAAAGTAACCAAGGCTCTTATGGAAACAACAACAAAATTAGCTGGGTCTAAGAACAAGTTGCATGGGAACAAATTATCAGGAAAACCCAAAATGTTGCTGCAAAAAAGAAGAGAGATGAGGACAACTGAAGAAGATGTGACTTCCAAAGTGGAATATATAGAGCTATGCAAGACAGTACGAAAAAGTATCACTGAAGACGTAAGGAAATTCAACTGTGAACTAGTGAGGAAAGCAATTGAAAACAACCAAAGCCTAAAGATAGCAAAGGGGCATCTCAGTAAGGGAAGAAAACAGATTATGGCACTGCGAAAAGAAGATGGTTCTGTAACAAGAAATAAAGGCGAAATTTTGACAAGAGTGAAAGATTTCTACTCCAAATTATATGAAAGGGATGATACATGTACTATTGACATCATGAAAGGTACCAGTACCAGAGTTCTTCCAGTCCTCCCAGCAGAAGTTGCACATGCAATCAAGAACATGAAGCGGGGAAAAGCTCCAGGAGAAGGTGGAATTACTGTAGACATCATACAGGAAGCAAGTAGAGAAATCGAAACAGTACTCGCCCAAATTTTCACTCGATGCCTTAATGAAGGGAAGATTCCTGAGGATTGGAACAACGCTACAATGATCCTGCTACATAAAAAAGGTGACATTGAGGATCTCATGAACTACAGACCTATCAGCCTCCTATCAGTGGTTTATAAAATCTTCACTAAAGTTCTTTCACACCGCTTGAAGCTGGATTCAGGAGTGGCTACAGCACTATAGATCATATCCACGTACTGAGAGAACTAATTGAAAGAGCGAGGGAATATGAACTTTCATTGTGCATGGCTTTTATCGATTATGAAAAGGCCTTTGATTCAGTGAAACCATCAGCAGTTACAATAGCTTTGAAATCCTGCGTATTGAAGATGCATACAGTATTATTATTAATAACATCTATGAAAATGTAAGTACAAAGATTCGGCTGTTTGAGAATACAGCACTCATAAAAGTTAGAAAGGGAGTGAGACAAGGTGACACCATATCTCCCAAGCTCTTTAATGCCTCATTGGAAAATGTCTTTTAATCACTGAACTGGGAAAACAAAGGGATAAAGATTAATGGAGATTATCTAACTCATCAACGTTTTGCTGATGACGTAGTCATTTTTGCAACTACCCCTCAGAGCTGCAGAGTATTATCCAGGAACTTGCTGACAAGAGTAAAGAAGTGGGTTTAAAAATGAACTTTCAGAAGACAAAAGTGATGTACAATGCTTTTACAGGAAATGAAGATTTAGCGATTGATGGAGAAAAGCTGGAGATAACAGACACGTACGTTTATCTTGGACAACAGATATCAAGTGAGGGTCACATTGATGACGAAACTAATCGGCGTATAAAACTTGCCTGGAGAGCTTTTGGAAGAAACAGCATAATTTTGAAGAGCAATATGCCATTATGTCTTAAAAGAAAAGTATTTGATCAATGCATCCTTCCAGTGCTTACGTATGGTGCAGAGACGTGGACCTTAACTAAAAGAGACATACAAAGGCTGCAGACAACTCAAAGAAGAATGGAGGGGTGCATGCTTGGTGTAACCAGGAGAGATAAGAAGAGGAACTCGTGGATCAGAAAAATGACAAGAGTGGAAGACATCATGGTCAGAATAAAATCCCTGAAATGGCAATGGGCTGGACATACTTCCAGAAAAACAGAGCATCGATGGACAGTCGAAATTTTAGATTGGATTCCAAGGGACAGGAAAAGACCCAGAAGAAGACCACGTGGAAGATGGGTGGATGAAATTCGAAAGTATGCGGGAGTAACATGGAGGAGACTGGCACAAGACAGACTGTTGTGGAAGAGGCTTGGAGAGACCTTCGTCCAGCAGTGGATTGATAATGGTTGATGATGATGATGATGATGATGATGATACAGAGCCGTACATACTTCAGGACTGAGGATCCCAAAATTGTCAGCTAAATGGAGGTGTCTACTATTCGGGAGTGTCCGTTAAGAAGATTTTACTATATCACTGTTGTTTTTAGCACGCCTTTTGAGAAAAAAGACTGTGTTTATGTTGTCGGTTTGTTCGTCCGTCCGTCTGTAGACACCATATATCTGCAACTATTAGTTCGATTTGAAAAATTATTTTTTCATTCGGAAGCTTAAAATGTGTGAATGATGATTCTTCACTTCTTTTTTTTTTTTTTTTTTACGATGTGCAATTTCGCGGCTAGAGGGCGTAAATGCAGATGATATCGAATTCAAAATACATTTTATTCCATATATTTGCTTCTAAACATCCGACTGGAAAAATTATTTTATCTTTTGATTCCATTTATATCGAAGAGTATCTTAGGTATAGTCGCTTTTCCAAGTTACGAATGGATTTTTCGCTAGGGGGCGTAAAAGTAAATTGCATTTCCCCCGATATCTCTACTTCTAAAACTCCGATTTGAAAACTTTTTTACAGAGGGTACAGCTCCTGGTGAGAAATCTTTTGCATATAATTTCTAATTTGAGGTAGAGAATGGTTTGGCCACCAGGGGGCGTAAGTGTTCATTTCTGCTTTTGATGTATTTGCCACAAAATCTGAGCTCCTAAAATCTCGATTGAAAAAATTCGTTCGTGGACCAATGCCACTCACGTCGATAAACATTTTCGGAATATTTTCTTCTGCAAATAATGCATGATTTCTCTGCCAGAGGCGTAGACATATATCCTATTTTTGTCGATATCTCTGCTTCTAAGAGATCGATTTGAAAAATCCCTTCTTTATTGGATGGAGTATCCAGTGCGACATGTTTTTCATATAGTTTCAAAATTTTCAAGTAATTCATAGACTTTCCGCTAGGGGGCGCAAAGGTAAATTACGTTTCTCTCGATATCTCTGCTTCCGATTTAAAAAATTCTTTCTGCAGCGGATACAGCTCCTGATGGGAAATAATTTGCATATAATTTCGAGTTTTTGGTAAAAAATGGTTTGGCCACCAGGGAGCGTTAGTTTTCATTTCCGCTTCTGATGTATTTGCAGCAAAATTTGAGCTTCTAAAATCTCGACTGAAAAAAATTCTTTGTGGACCGATACTACTCACGTCGTCAAACCTTTTAGGAATATTTTCTTCTTAAAATAATGCGTGGTTTCTACGCCAGGGCGTAGATGCATATCTTATATTTGTCAATATCTCTACTTCTAAGAGTCCGATTTGAAAAATTCCTCCTTTGTTGGATAGCACTTCCGGTGTGAAATGTTTCTCATAAAAATTCAAAATTTTCAATTAAATCATAGATTTTCTTCTACACTCTAATTCGCCCTAAAAGTGTACTACTGGGAAAGGCGGAAGAGCCTTATCACATCTCGTCCTGGAACGCAAGAACGGTATCCATCCTCGTTAATGGGCTCTTCTACTGTTTCATTTCTGACCCCCCCCCCCTCACACACACACACACATCTCACAAGCAGTGGGGATTGTGAGTGGAGTCTGGTGGAGGCCAAACTGCTTCCCCTACTGCCTGTTCCCCTTCGAGTTTCCCCGATTGCCAATTTATTGCCTCTGTGTTGTTAATGTTGGGAAAGGTCTTCCACCCCTTCTCCCTGTCCGAGTTGTATCCCAAGTGGGCAGAAACAGCCGAAAGTGCGAAGCTCTTGATTCAGCAACTTCTCAGAACAAATTTATTTCGAAAAGCGCTCTAACTTCTAGAATTTTTTTTTTTAGATAGCAATTTTGTCTGATAAACTGTTGAGCAAACAAAAATGGATTTCTAAGCAAATAATTCTGATGCTTTTTACTCTAAACGCTAGGGACTATTTTTCTTAGCGGATATAGCTGTTTCGTACCCTTCATAGTGGTTCACTCTTAGGTTGACTCTTAGTATAGGGGACGCAAAGGTAAATTGCGTTTCCCCCGATATTTCTGCTCCTAAAACTCCGATTTGAAAGATTCTTCCTGTATCGCAGACAGCTGCTGATGGGAAATGTTTTTCATATAATTCCTAATATTTGATCAAGAATGGTTTGGCCACGAGGGAGGTTAAGTGTTAATTTCTGCTTTCTGATGTATTTGCAGCAATCCGAGCTCCTGAAAACTCGACTAAAAATTTTTTTTTTCCTGGACCGATACCGCTCACATCGAAACACTTTTTGAAAATACCTTCTTCCTAAAATAATGCATGGTTTTCCCACCAGGGGGCGTAGATGCATATCTTATATTTGTCCATATCTCTGCTTCTAAGAGTCCGATTTGAAAATTTTCTTTCTTTGTTAGAGAGGGTTTCCTCTGCTTACTGTTTCTCATATAATTTAAATTTTTTCTTAACGTACAAGTCTACAACCACAGGGCATAAGTTCACAATTCCGTTAACAGCAGTATCTGCGGGATTAAAAACCCGATTGAAAAACTTCTTTCTTCGGTCAGATACTATTGTTTTCCATGCATGTTCCATTGGCTTTGAACAGCTTTGACAAATTTAATTCGCGTCAGAACGGATTCAAAAGACGTGCTCCTTACACCAGAGAATTCGGTATCATCTTTCTTGCTGTTTTTTCTTTAAAATCCTTCTTTTACTTAACGCGCTTCACTAAACTCGAAGAAACGTATTGGCAACGTCCACTGTGTAATACGAAAATTGTTTATGCTGATTTTTTAATGTTTTTTATACAATTCAGAGCCACTTATTCCAACGGTGGTCTTAATTTTATTTATTTATTTTTTGTACCATCAAAACTTCTTTAGTTATGTTAAATTTTGCGTTTTTACTAATCAACTTTGTTACAGAGCCGCGACAAGAGCCACGACAATAGGTTGTAAACTCTACAGAGCCACGACAATAGGTGTAAACTCTACAGAGCCACGACAATAGGTTGTAAACTCTACAGAGCCACAACAATACCCAGCAAAAACAGTCTTGCTGGGCCAGCATTGGGCCGTTGCTGGCAGCCAGCACTGCCAGCAATGGCCCAGCACTATGTTGCCGCTGCCGAACCGTCAATAAAATGTCCGGGCGGCCAACAGAAGGGCCAGCAGTTCAGGCCAACAGCTGGCCAACAGTTGGCACCCCATCAGTTGTCATATGCCACAACAGGGCCATCAGTGGTCCATTACAGGCAATAGCTGCCACAAGTGGCCCTTCAGTGGCCCTGCAAGCACGTGCCAGAAATGATGGCTAGCCTAATGTGGTCCGCTAGTGGGCCGTTAGTGGCAGCCAGCAACCACGTGACGTAACTGGTGGCTTGCCGAATCTTGTCCGCCAATTTCCCAGTATTAGCCATAATAATTAAAAAAAAAAAAAAAAGGCAAGGATAACCGCAGTTTCCATCTACCCTTACGAAGCTTGTGAATTAACGCACGGCACTGTGGAAATTTTCTCGACAGACCGGAAAAACGCCGTTTGCATCTGACTAGATTCGATCCTGGCCCGTATACGTGGAAGCCGCGCTCGCTACCGACCGGACTAATTCACGGCGTTCGGATACGTGCTGGAAGCTATCTGTTTGGTATTGAATTTGTAATCGAATGCTTCCCTCTTTCATTTCATAATATTGCGAGGTATTTTTCATAAAAGTCAGTTTCATATAATTGATAAATTAATTTTTTCAACGTAACGAAAGTTTTTTTTTTTTACGTTAAGGGAACTTCACTCATTTTCAAGGACTGTACATACTTAGAGTCGCTTTCCAAAGTTTTGTAGTCCTAGTCGTCTTGAAAGGAGATTGTTGAATTAATATATATTTACCCGGGTTCATGTCACATTCTGTTACATTTTTAACGTTGTGTCTTTCCTTTCCGTTGTCCGAAGCTACATTTGTTTTAAAGAGTAAAAGATATTTTATTTTACTTCTCGTTATTTTTAGAAGCGAATTCCTCCCAGTCTTATGTATTCAACCCATGGATGAGTACACCACATAGTGTTGCTTTTTTCTTTCAAATAATTAATAAATTTTGTACGCGTATAATTCTTTTTTTTTTTCCAACAAACGCTATTTTAATGGTTTTCCAGGATATGTGTTTCAAGCGGTTTCAAATTTTTTCTTGTTATTCAACCACTCCATTCCATCAATTGTTATTCATGGGAATGGAGTGGGTGTATTTCATGGCTGTAATTTAGTATTTCACTGCTTAATCTGATATCTTCGTCGACGTAAAATTTCATTAGGAAATTAATTCGCCTCTCCACATATGGATTTTTTCTTAACATCCACTAAAATAACACGATGGCAATAGCGTCGTCTTCAACTAACTGGTACCATGAGAGACACAGCAAGTGTTGCTTCTGCGCATGCGCAGTCTTGATGCTTCCACCTGCTGTTGGGGGTTGCATTAGTTGCCAGCAACGGGCCACTAGTGGCACTTGCTTGGAGGCCCACAATTCACGGCGATGCTGCAGGGTCATCAATTGCTCGCCAACTGATAGCGCTGCCACCAACGGACCACTACCGGGCCGTGAGCGGCAGATTTCAGCCAGCAGTGACCCATCACTGCCAGCTGGTGGCCAGCAGTTTCCCAGCACTTGTGTTTTTGCTGGGTAGGTTGCGACACTTACAGAGCCACAATTATAGGTTATAAACTCACCTCCGACTCTTTCGGTTGTGTGTGTGGGCACTATATTGATTCTAAGCAAGTCAAGAACAAAATTACCACAGGGACTAAGTTTTCCATTGTGTATCAAGCTTATTTCGGAATGCCAATGGGAGACCAAGACAAGGTTTGGGCACCGCATTTTTGCTGTGGTAGTTGCAGCTCAACTTTAGAAGTTTAATAAACAAAGACATCGCTCTTTCCACGTTTTAGCAACACACAGCAACCGAAAAATTGTTATTCGGCCACCGCTGGGGAATATAACAGCAATGTCTTTGTTTATTCACTGACGCGTATTTGGAGGATTTTCACTTTAGAAAGTTGGCTTCGTGGTGCAAGGAAAGCAATGGCATTTGCCATTCCTCGAATTCAGAGGGAACCAAAGAGTCATCTTTATGACTGTTTCTCTTGTATGATGGATATTTCCAAGTACATGAAGTCAAGAGCAGGGCCGGATTAAGAGGGGGGGTGTAGCGGGGCTTATAGCCTAGGGTCCCACCATTACCAAGGGCCCAGGAGTAATGCCGCTACGCAGCAAATGATACAGAACTTACATATTTACATAAAGAGAGAAGTGAAATAGTTTTAGTTTTGTCTCGTATGATTTCCACTTGATCACCAACAGTGGCTAGTAGACGAACAGATTTCAAGGCAGTGACTTACCAAGATAAATGTTCCATGACACTGTGTGTATCGGAATCTGCCATACAGTTTCAGCTTTTTAATTACCATCCACACACACCTCCCTGTTTGCCAGGGACGGCGCCAGAAAATTTTCAACAAGGGGGGGGGGGGGGGGTTCTAGGCGGGAGCGCTCCAAAATCTGGGATGTGTGGCTCTAGGGGGCGCTCCAAAATCTGGGGGGGCGAATTATGCTTTATATATATATATTAAAGTCAAGAATTTTAAAAAACCGCCGTCGCTTGCCCTAAACAAAGCTTTCCCTTGACTTCCGCTGCACATGCACTTTGAAGTGTGGCAACTGATGAATCTGCCCTTCTTGATTTCATTTTCTCATAAGAGGTACCGACACCAAGTAAGTTTTGTGGGTCAAGCTGTTTTGGTAGATGACCTCATGTTTTTCGTCGTCCGAAGAAAACATTCTACACGGAAAACAAAAGGCGGAATCTCTCTTTATACTACATATATGCAAGCCATGGAAACATGTTATACCAATATGTCTGGAAGCTTCTTTGTTCTTTACCGTATTTTTTTTTTTTTTTGTGGGAACTGTTTTTAATGTAGGCTGTTTGGGTTGATCCAAAAGTGAAGTTGCTATATCAAGTTCTCCGAGTTCAACATTTTTTGTCTCGCGACCATGTGGTCCTTCCAGTGTTTTATTTTCACAAGCATTGCGTTCATAAAAAAATTCCATTGAATCACTACAAGCACTTAAAGAATCCTCGTTGATTCCTAATGATTCACCCACACGCTGTTGATAAAGTTGAAGCCGTCTGATAACCATTATACGCTTTGTATGCACTATCGCATAATTTACTTTTCTTCTGATTAACACTTGTTCGAAAAAATCATGGATTGATTGTTTTGCGGACATGTTATTTCAAACTTTGGTTTGGGAAGAAATACCTCACTTTTATGTATCACGTACAAGACGTGCAAACAAATAAATCGAGCAGGAAAAATTAGATTTTCCACCAGACCGACAAAGAAAACGAGTGTAACTACTAACTAGCCAAGGGAAATTTCGCTCACTGTCTGGTGGTGACTGACGCCGATCACTGTCTGCTGTTTTCGACGATCGTGATAACGCCCACTACTTGTCATAAACTGCGAGGGCGCCAGGGCGGTGATGGGATTGGCAGAGTGATGCTTATTCAACTTTTCAACCCACTGGCATGTTCTTTGAACTTCCGGCCGGTCTTCGACATCTGTGCGCCAAAGCGGAAGCTTAACGTGCAAGTAAGGTTTCCCGTCTGAGTCATGGATCGTGGTTGGAGGAACATAATTGCATAATGCTACCCTTCTCCCATTACCACAGAAGAATATGCAGCTCCGATAGTAAAGTGTACTACATTTTCTTCATTAATCCAAAAAGATCGTGGGGGGGGGGGGGGGCATACCACCAAAGACTTGTGCGCCCACCCCAGCACTACCCGGTAGTGCCGTCCCTGTTGTTTGCGCTTGGGACCGTTAATGGGCGAAATCCACTGTGACTTCACTTTGCATAACAAAAAAGATGTATCATAACATAAAAGATGTACCACGAAAAGTATACAATGCTAAATTATTAAAAAGTCCAACACAAAATCTAGGAATCTTAAGCTTTTAACTATTGATCTTATGAGAGCCAATGAAAAACGCACTGACTTTTTATGAAAACTCTGTCAGTAATTTATTAATTTGAAGAATGCACTACGTATTAATTATCACAAGCATATTACCAGAGTTTCGTGTTGTAACGGACTTCAATAATGATTGTCTGTCATAAATTCTCTGGGGGCCCTCTGAGATGTCTTAGCCTAGGGGCCCACTAAGGCCTTATTCCGGCTCTGGCCAAGAGGCCGGAATGCCATTACATATTCCAACATACCGTCACCTACTGCACCACTTCTACACTACGATGAGCTTTCCATTCCACAACCACCAAAAGGTGTGGAGACAGTAGAGGAAGATATCCAGTTTGGTGGCGACTGTGAGGACGATAAAGATATGGACGTGCATCTTGCAGAGCTGAGCCACTTTTTCCAAATCAAGAAGAACTAGATGATTTAATAAAAATTAAACTGGTTTATTCTCTAACCAGTCATATTCAAGGGCGTGAAGCAGTAGCCACAAATATGCTTAATCCTTTCATAGCTTTCAATTCACAATTACCAGTTAGTAAATCAATCGGTTATCGTAACAGCAAGCTCAAAGAATTTTAACAAATATTTTTCACATTTCTCTCTCTTCACATTTCAACACACTATTTACCTTGTTTTTCATTTGGCTCACTGTCAACGGCGCTAAAACGCACAAGCCTTTTGGGGGAAGTAATGTACAGTTCAGGAAAAAAATAACCGAGAAGTAACGAAATTCACATAAGAAACAGAAACTCAAAACGAAGTTTAAATTAGAGATATACACTACAGCTGTCTCTACCAAAAAGTAACAGAAGCACTCGCTGGTTCTAAAATTCCGGGCATGGTGTAGCTGGTGGACCAGTTGTTTAACTAAAAATAAAAAAACAAGAAAACATAGAAATATATATACAAGTTGTTTTTATGTGTGGCATCAGCACGATCAATGAAGCACTACGTGGAAGTGGCCCTGAGGCTCGGACCCGCCCCATTAGGTATCACTTGGTCCTTCGTTTTCTGTTACTGGTTTCTTATTTTTAAATACAGGATGATTCAGAAGTTCGGTGCAAAAGTAAATGCGATTAAAAAAGAACTGAAAAAGACACGCGGTTTGCAAATTAATATTCACCGAAGTACGGGATTTTGTATGGCAACAAGAAAAACAAAGTTCAAAATCTCGATAATAGAGGACGCTGCTGCAGAGAATGCCACATAAGTGACGTTTGCACATTACTTGCACAAAGCAACGTTAGGGTGAAACAAATAAAGGTTCGTGCCGTCATTCTGATTGCAAAACCACACGGTTTTATTAAGCTGATAATTTGCATATCACGCGAAATCAGGCGTGCACGTTTAGCACCGATCGTCTAAGGAGCAGGCATAGTGCACACCGTGGTGCACACGAATGGCCTCCTAGATCTCCAGATCTCACAGCCGCTGATTTCTGGTTGTGGGGCTACTTGAAATCGCGTGTCTATAGAGGTAATCCTCAGACCTTACCATCGCTGATAGGGCAGGAGGTATCAGCCATTCCCGTTGACATGTTGTTCAATGTTGTATCAGGCGTAATACCACGACTGCACGCAGTGGGGTTGGACACATTGAGCACTTGCATCTGTAGATCAGGCTGAGATAAAGTAAGTTTCACTGATTTAACGTAGATATCATTTCACAATTCTCACATCTCGTTGTTATCTCTGCAGCAGCGCCCTCTATTGTCGAGATTTTCAACTATTTTTTCTTGATGCTATACAAAATCCCGTTCCTCGGTGAATGTTAATCTGCAAACCGCATGTCTCTCCGACCCATAGATCTTTTTTAATCGCATTTTACTTTTGCACCAAACTTTTGAATCACCTTGTATATTTATATATCTTTAAATACATATTTTACAAATCATTAGAAACGCGCTTTAATATAGCGGAGACATTTTTATCACTTCCTAATAATTTGTGAGATGTTTTCTCTGGGGCATTTTTATTCGCATCATTAATATTTTGGGCCATCCCTATAAAGAAATCCTGGGAGCGCCGTGGAGCACGGTCTCAGTTGAAGATGCACAGACATTTGGTGCGTCTTGCTGTAAGGCCGCCCCTGCTACTTCCACCGTAAAACCTCAACAATCATGCAGTGACGTAACCAGTGTTCTTTTTTTTTTTTTTTTCTTTTGAGTTCGTGAGGAGTTAGAGACCTTCATACTTTCCTGTTGTTGTTTTTTTTTCACATTATATCACCATAAACCATTCTCAATCCAGTGCGGGATAAAGATCTCCCGAAGTTGCTCCCACATGTCATTTCGGCATCTTGCCATCCCATAGAGGCATTCCACTCATGCTCGACGTGACTC